>OV838917.1:0-2500000 GCA_929442735.1 Watsonalla binaria | reverse complement strand
ACATCAGCTACCATCCATTCATTTCCATCCAAGTATTTCATAAAACATTTACATAAACATATAAAATTAACAAACCACCTCGGATAGCACAGGTGCAATATAGATACTCATTAATATGCATGTATTACAAAAATAAACCTTCCTCATTAATCATTCTACCTATGGCTGTAAATTGCATACAAAAGTGTTGAGTAGTTTTAAATATCTATGCGAATAGACTGCACAAGCCACGTCATCCATAAAGATGTTGATATATTCTTCTATTATTATAATACAATAAAAAATCCCCCTTAATATACATCTAGGACTAAAAGGAGGAAGTTAATGATGATAGTCCACTACAGAAAAAAACTCCACATCTATGTCACTTCACTTCTGATTTATGGCTTCTGCAGGGTTGCCACAATTTCGCCAGTATGCCGTGCATAGAGTAGAAAACAAACGACCATGCAGGATGAGAAAAATAATCACCAGAAACAGATGAAATGACAAAAATTACAAACTAGGTCTGAATATTTTTATCAAGACTTACAATCTATGCCTTGTATCAGGTACCTCTCTATGGTACCCAATACGCTCTGAGATCAAAGTGTTGAATGCGTGAACACTATATCCTTTATTACGTTTTTCCACATCTTCAGCAGTATAAATCATTCCTAGGTTGCTGTCTGTAACAAAACATAATTCGTAGTAAGACGCAGGCAATCTTAATACATCACGACCACGCCCGGAAATAAAAAATGTCTTCCAACATGGTGGACGACATTTAATCGAGCCGATCAATGTAATTATTATTAGTAATTATTCTGTGAATACTGAAACTAGGTTCATTGCTAAAAGACAAACTGTATATAATGTAATGTAAAATAATAAACTATATATAATGTAATGTAATGTATAAGTCTGCGCTGCCAACTCTACGTATTTTAAGCCTTTCCTGCAAAGCTACGAACTTCAGTCTCAGAATCTGCGTATTTTTTAATAAATTTACAAAATAGCTCTCATTAGGCTAAACAGGCGTAATTACCAGTACGTACCTTACCTATACCTTTGCGTAAAGTTGATTGACGTTTCGTTTCATGACAAACGCACACTCCGTTCGCCTAACAAGAATGTAAATACGAAAATTAAATAAATACTAACAAGCTACTTTTTTTTAGTTATAGTAGGTACCCAACCAACAAGGGTTTTTGCGACCAATCTGATGAAACCTAAAATAAAAATAGCAGCTTGATGAAAGTACGTAGATCTATTAAACAGTGTCCTTTACATAAAGCAATTTTAAAAATTCTACCTATTTGTCAATTCCCGTCTACGCTTTTCTCAAAATCTGAGTTGGCAACACTGAGTATAGTACTGTACATGTCCTGTCACAAGATATGAGCGCGTATCCTTGATTGCGCAGTTGAAATTTGACGAGTCTGTCTCTATCTATTGGTATGGAGTGATGCGAATAAAAACATGCGCAGTAACCCCATTATTTTCGCTACGCGCATAACTAATGCTGTACATTAATCAATACAGATAAATTAAATGGAAGTGTCTATATGTAATATACGTTACTGATTTAAAAGAAAGCAATTTAAATTTGTTTCTCTGCCTGTCTGTTTGTTCCGGCTTATCTCCTAAACGGCTGAACCGATTTTAACGGGACTTTCACTGGAGGATTACTTAAACAAGGATTAATTAGGTTACTTTTATTTAAATAAAAACATTACGGTTCCGCGGGTCACCCATTAAATTAACTCTACGCGGGTAAAACCGCGAGGCACAACTATTATTGTATAATTTATTGCTGATTAACCAAAATCTGCAAAGGTATGCTGCTCATCCAATTCCCATTGAATTTGTGACTGATATTTTTATAAGTACTAACAGTAATTTCATTAATATGATAATATTCTGGATTCCGTAATAATCCATCGACATACATAGATTACCAAGGATGTGATCCATTTTTGATGTTGGTTTAATCCCAAGCTCCTTGGCATATTTTTCCTTAAGCGTTATTTTCCGATAATATTCGTCATTGCTCTTCTTGACATTTACTGCATATTTTTTGCCATCCAAAACCTCTTCATCCAATGTATTATTCCAATTCAGGAGTGCTGGAGCTTTTTCATAATTTTTCATATAGGTCTTCTTATCAGTCTCGGCAAGATGGTGTTTTACACCATTTTCCTGATTAGTTACTATATTTCGCCCTAAAACCAGAGAAACCAATGAGGTTTATATTCCAAATGTAGTAAAACTTCTGTAATTATCGTGAAATGTTCGTTTTTCAAAAATGATTATTCTAGTTTTAGGCAAAGCATTACATACCTTCAGGACACCATACAGGACAAATCCTACTAATATCATATATGTGAAAGTTTGTATCCATGGATGGACAGATATATGTTTGTTACTCTTCCATGTAAAAACTAATGGATGGATTTTAATGAAACTTTACAATAATATAGCTTATACATCAGAATAACATATAGGCTACAATTTATAAAGATATCGTGTGAATTGTCCAAAATTTGTCAATTTTTACATATCTACTTGACTCTTGTCAAGTAGATATGAAAAAATCTACCATTGAATGGCGAGCTATTCTGGCATGCGCTTACACATATGTAATGTATAATGGAAAAGCCCAGCACAGTATATATTATATCTTACGTTGTTACATCTATTATGCGTAAGCCATTATAGTTAAAATGTAAATGTCATCCAATGACACTACAAGTAATTCCATAGAGTTCCTAAAGTCTTTAGAGTTGTGTTGCCATCACACAAGTTGGAGTTAAAGGAAGGTGTACCCATTGTACAAAAATATTTGTGACAATTTAAATGTCATAATGTTGGTTCTTTTCAACACCACGCTGCAATAAGCTACTCAAAATACTAATCCTGGGCAGACAAAGTCACGGGCTAGTGCTATATAATCCATTATTCAATTCAAATGTGTTAGATATGCAAGTTGTCTATGTAAAGTCTAGACTGGCCAATATGAATAGCTGGAGGCTCTTGTTTGCAATGTGTATTTCAGAAAAGCCTCGGAAAACCCTTGTTTCCACCCATAAGGTAAGGGGATGGAATCTACAAAAATATTATTGGGTTCTCATAATTCATCAGGCCCCTATTACAAGGAACTTCAACATGACCTTATGTAGGAAAATAATAAAATATTTGTTTTGTCTGCCCATTCTGGTTGTAAGTAAATAATAATCATACATACATATGCCACGCCTCACATTTCACCGAATACAATTCAGTGCCAACGTCAACGACAGATGGTGAGTCTATCGCAGTGGCGGGCACTATACAGTCTTTGAATTACTTCTCAGACAGACCCAGGTTTCTTCACAATGTTTTTCTTCACCGTAAAGCTTATGGCATGAAATTGCTGCATATAAGTGTTTAGAAAAAATCATTTGTACCGTACCTGCTGGGATTCGAACTTGTGTCATTTGCATGGCAGCAGTTGACTGTCTCAACCCCAAGGCCACCATGACTTCTAATTCTAACTACCAATGAGTTTGAAATGAAACAATTACATTATGCAATATAAAGACTGCATATTGAGCTAGCAAACCTGACATTCACACTGTCCTTAAATTGAGTTTTATAAAAAATTTTCAGTTTTTCCATTATCAATAGGTTGCCATTTGCACAACAATTACCTAAATAATATGTATATATCCTACCTGGGATGTGAAGGAAGAAGATAATAAACAAAGATGGTGTAAGAAAAAATATGGACACACCCATAATTTTCCACAATATGGAGTGCCATATTGTGCCACCATTTTATGTTTCGCCCCAAAATATTTTCCATTGTGTTGCTTTTCTTTTCTTCTACATCCAGCATTAGCTTCTCTCCTACCTAATTCATCCTGTGCCCTGATTGGTGTTTTTCTATTCCATTTGTTAAGTTCTTCCACCCCCTAGGCATTGTTCTTCTACTCAAATAATAAAAATAATATGCGTACAGGCCCTTATTTGGACTAAAAAAAGGTTACCAGCTTGCTTAGTGCTTATTTTTGAAAAATGTGTGGCTCCAGATGGCCACCATTGCAAACATTTTTATTTTTATTATTTTTTATTATATTAGTATGACTATTTGTGTAAGTAATGTATAGCTGCATTCCACCTAATTTCTATTAGTTAGTACCTATAAGAAAAATATTTTTGAAGTACCATGTTAAATTTCAATGGCTGAAAAATCACCATGTACAATAAAATCCTGCTATGAAAACCAAAAAAAATGGATAAAAAAGGAAAACTCACCACTAAAATTCCACAGCCATATCAGGTATATTGCAATACTCCAAATAGCCGATGCAAAGAGGATGCCCCATAAGAAGCAATTATTTACCCGAACCATGGCGTCAGTCCCCGGTCACGGCCCAAAGAGAAAGAAATTTTCAGACGCGAAGATGTCCCGAAGTGCCAGCCCACATTTTAACGATTTTTCTATTTATAACTATCGATTATTAAAAAAAAACAACGCTATACACAGACACAAACATGTTACCTGTTGGAAAGTCGGTGTCGGAAAATTTATGGGCAGTATGCAAACCAGAAACCGAAATCAATGAGATAAAATGTTCACTAAATTAAATTTATAGTTTACCGATAAACATTGTTCTAACGATGAATAAGATAACGTATTGGAAACAAATATCTTGTTTGTGTAAATCACTTTAATCCGTGAATTTGTATAAGAGGCAAAAGTGCTGAAACTGTAAACCACACGCACAAAACCACAAAACGAAACGAATACGGTGCAACCAAAGACAAAACACTGAACCAAAGATAATATTGGCAGCTGGAATCGAGTATTTTCGCTAGATGACATTCTCGACAAGCTTTATGTCGTCTTTTATCGTATAGTTTTACTAATTTGTGACCAATAGGTGATGACGTGATATATTATATTAAAACCGTGGCGATCTTATTCCACACTTCTATTATATTCTTATTCGTATACCTTTTCATCATTAAGTTTTCTCAAAACCCGCCAATCTCTCCTGTTAAAAACATTACCCTATCCAAAAACAAAGAAGTGTTCCATGTTATAAAAGAAATATAACCACCAAGTATAGATAAAATTTAGAACTCATGAACTTATGACTAAGCAATTACTACTACCTTTACTATTAATATAAAATGAATTTGATAATTTTTGAAATCAATGTATTTTGATATGACTTTAAATAATAACTCTGTATTTATGTCTATGACAAGCTAGTGCTGCCCGTTAACAAATTGTAAAATTCCATTCCATTCCATTCTCAATAAACGTGAAAAACAATCAGTGCAATTTTGCTTATATAATCTTTCACGATAATTTTTGTGAATTGATGCGAATCTATACATAGAAATAAATAATTATGGAGTGTCTGTTCGTAATTCCAAAATTACACCTTTTAACTAAATGCTTTGAAAGTATACACGGCACTGACATAGACAAACCAATTTTTTTTCTCTATCAGTCTGTTTGTTCCGGGTAATCTCTAAAACGGCTGGACCGATTTTAACGGACCTTCACTGGCAGATAGCTAATGTTAGTCAGTCAGGTCTAACTTGGCAAGCAAAATAACCAACCTACAAGGGCCACAAGAAGATCCTGATGCTCTTTACAATAGCCTTTTTAACGTTATACAAACGGAATTCAATAGTACTTTTAAATTAAAAACTGTTCAGAAGCATAGTAAAGTAAAATTCAATGAATGGGCAACTGTAGGTATACATATAAGTAGAAAGAAGTTGTATGATCTTTATGGTATGAAACAATATGATCATAGTCCTGAGTTCTCAGCATTCGTAACTAGATACTCTAAATGTTTTAAGAAAGTTTGTATAAAAGCTAAAGCCTTGCATCTTGCCCAGAAAATCAAATACTCTGATAATAAGATAAAGACTACCTGGATCGTTATTAATGCCGAGACGGGAAAGGCAAAGAGTCGCGACTGTCGTATTACTTTAAATATTGATAACAAAGTAATCGAAGATGATAACAAAATAGCTGAAACTTTCAACAACTTCTTTGTAAATATTCCTTTAGTAACTACTAGTTCCCTAAATTCATCTCCCACAGACGCCGAATTATTATTGAAATCAAATGTTTCTGAGTGTGGCACTAGCTTTAGTTTTTGTACTATCACGCCTTTTGAAATAATAAAGACATTTAAAAGTTTGAATTCCAAAAAGACTGGTGATTTGTGGGATATATCAGTGAAAGTACTTCACGATATTATTGACATAATTGCCCCCTGTTTAGCTGAAATTTTTAAC
This sequence comes from Watsonalla binaria, assembly GCA_929442735.1. Lineage (NCBI taxonomy): Eukaryota > Metazoa > Arthropoda > Insecta > Lepidoptera > Drepanidae > Watsonalla > Watsonalla binaria. Next base: position 2,493,712 of record OV838917.1, on the reverse strand, counting down.
AGTTGTATTATGAGCGGTGTATTCCCGGACCTCATGAAATATAGTAAAGTTATTCCATTATTTAAAGGTGGTGATAATAGTGATCCTACCAACTTCAGACCGATCTCTATCCTGCCAGCCCTCGGCAAAATTTTTGAAAAAACTATTTTGAATCAAATAGTCGCCTTCTTTAATCTTAATAATATTCTACATGGCGAGCAATATGGCTTCACAAAAGGTCGTTCAACTACTGATGCTGGTGTTGCACTTCTTAGACATATTTATAGAGCGTGGGAGAACGCTCATGACATCATAGGTGTATTCTGCGACCTATCCATGGCTTTCGATTGTGTCCAACACGAAACCTTATTAGTTAAATTAAATTATTACGGTGTCAAAGGTAGGGCACTCGACCTAATCAAATCGTATCTTTGTCAGCGGATTCAAACGGTCGAAGTAAATGGCGTCAAATCTTCCGGTTCTCCAGTACTAATGGGCGTCCCACAGGGTTCAATCCTAGGACCATTTCTGTTCTTAGTGTATATTAATGATTTACCAAATTTAGTCAAGAATACGTGTGACATTGTACTGTTCGCTGATGACACATCTCTTTTGTTTGAAGTCGACAGAGCCAAAACGAATTATGCAGATGTAAACAGTGCACTTGATCAGGTATTGAAATGGTTTAATGTAAATAACTTAGTCTTAAATGCACAAAAAACTAAATGTATTAAATTCACTTTACCAAACGTCAAACCTGTTGATACAAAGGTCATGGTAAATGGTGAAACTTTGGATATCGTAGAGTCAGTAGTATTTCTAGGTATAACCCTTGATAACAAACTTCAGTGGAGCCCACATATATCCAAGTTATCAGGAAAACTCAGCTCCGCGGCTTATGCAATTCGTAAAGTTAGACAGTATACAGACATAGAAACAGCTCGACTCGTATATTTTTGTTATTTTCATAGTGTTATGTCCTATGCTATTTTAATTTGGGGCAAAGCTGCTGATATAGAGAATATATTCACATTACAGAAAAGGGCTATACGATCAATTTATAATTTGGGACCCCGAGATTCGTTAAGGGAAAAATTTAAATCAATTGGAATTTTGACAGTGGCCTCACAGTATATTTTAGCTAACTTATTATTTGTGCATCAAAACATTGGATCGTTTCAAAAAAAATGTGATGTGCATAACATAAACACAAGGCACAAAAACAAAATTGTAGTGCCTGCGCATCGCTTACAGAAAGTACATGGCTCATTTTTAGGACAGTGCACACGCTTCTATAATAAATTACCAACAGAAATTGTAAACTTGCCCTTCAATAAATTTAAAGAGACCATCAAAGGAGTTTTGCTCAAAAAAGGATATTATACTGTAAGTGATTATATTTGTGATAAGGAACCCTGGGATGTATCTTTGTCGAAAAATTATTGTAAATAATCCCATTGGCACTGTACTTTTGCTACAATTAATTAATCTTAGTTTGATCTTTGCTTTGACTGGCTGGAATTTGCCATGCTCACAAATATTTGTAATATTTTAGTTATTATATTTGACAATTGAGCATTTGTGCTGTGTCCCATGGGCTTATATTCATGAGATATAAATACTGTAACCAAAAACATTGTATAATATATATTTTTTTAAAAGAGTAATTGTAGAGTTTCTTGCCGGGTTCTTCTCAACAAAAGCTACCTTCCGAACCCGGTGGTAACATTTATAATCATGTATAATGTATTTTGTGTCCTTCTGACGATTTGAAAGTACTTTGTAAGAAGTCTAATCAAATAAAGATATTTTGAGTTTGAGTTTGAGTTTGAGTTAAAAGGAGTAACTTAGGCATTTATTTAAAAAAACACTTTTGGTTCCGCGGGAATTAGATTAAGTCTACGTGGGTGAAACCACAGGGCACAAGCTAGTATTAAATAAGAGGACTGTATAATTTTTGACGCGTACCTATATTCTTAAGGTTTAATGTTCACTTCGGTTTTGATCGTTTCCTTTACTTGTGCTTTAAAGGGCAACAGGGACTACCCTGTGACAGTTACATAGATTTTTATTTCCTTAAATTATGCGTCATAATAGACCAAACTCGGACTAAAAGTAGGTACTTACTTATGTCAATCACTTTTCGAACCCTTATCACAAAAAGAGATGGAACAAATTTTAAGCCCAGGGGCGATATTTTGTGGTAATTGGTTAGGGTTCTGTTAACACTCATCTTTTTCATGTTACAAGTAAGCTACGTGCATATATATTTTATATTCAAATTTATTAGACAATTCACAATACTCAAAAATATAACATGTTACAACTATACCTTCATTATTTGAAATTATCCAATGAGAACAAGTGTATCGCTGACGAATTTGTATGGAGGCACTTCTAGGTTTAAGGGCGCTGGTCCTTTACGTACTCTGCCTGCGTTGTCGTAGTGGCTCCCGTGGCATGGGCAATAGAACCCGCCTGACCAGTCGCCTGCATTCGGTATGGGCACACAACCTAAGTGAGTACAGATACCAATGACTATCAACCACTCTGGCTTCGGACAACGCTTTTCGACGGACTCTGGATCACGTAATGAACCGACGTTCGTGCTGGCTTCCAGGTCAATGTCAGCCGATGTCCTGTTCTTGATGAACAAGGGCTTCCCGCGCCATTTGTAGGTGGAACATTCTCCCGGCGCGACGCTCGCCAAGTCTACTTCCACCGTGGCCAAAGCCAACACGTCTGCTGCGGCCGCCATGAACGTTATAAAGTGCGTCAACTCAGACTTGGCGGCGTATGATCCACATAGTAGTCCAAAGAAGCCCATAACGTACGTGTACCCTGGTTTATGGTCTCCAGAGCCCCATGACGTTTTCCTCACGTCTATGAATTCATCCTTCCTGTATTTATCGAAATTGGGGAACTCAATGTCACTGTGTAGTTTTGGACATTCTTTCTGGAATCGTACCTGCGTCCAGAAGCTTAAACCGGTCGCAGCCCGTAGGTTGCCGGCGTACAAGGCACTGAGCCTGTCCGCGTTCTTCCTAGGACACCGAACTGTTATGTGATTACCGTGTTCTAGTTTGGCCAGTGGTGAGGCATTCACGTCACGACAGCACGGAGTGCTCCAGAATGCTATCCTTCCATAGCGTGAGAGATAACTACCGCTCAAAAAATTCATTACTTATATTTGTCACCGTTAAAAAATACTACACGATTCATTAGATATTCATTGCATAATAATTATTATTGCATTAAAGTATTGTACGATAGGAAGCAAGATTTGATCACTTGTCAAAATTGTTAGGCTGACATTTGATTAGAAAAAATATTAAATGATGAGTAAAAAGTTTAACTTTTATATACATAGTACCTACGTACTGTAGTTTTACCCGCGTAGACAATTTCATGGCTAGCCTTATTTTGCGGAACCCTGTTTGTTTTTTAAATAAAAGCCATTGGAACATCTGTTATATGCCAGCGAGTCCCGTTATAAATCGGCCCAGCCCTTTCAAAGATTAGCCGGAACACGACGACTCGGACGTGACACCCCTTACTAATATTACGCCGATTCTGGTTAAAATATGCTTGTAATCACGTAGATGCGCGTGTGTGAGTGTGTAAATTCGGATGAATTGTTCCTAGATTCCGTACTGCTTGTAGTAAGCTCATATCTACTGTGTTATTACTCAAGTAAACCCATTCCCATTGGATGTCCTTCGAAAACATTTTTATGTAATTACTCGATAGTTTTTAAGGCATTGTGTTGAATAATAAAGATACTTGATTGAAAGATACCCGTTTGTTTTAGTGGTGAACAATAGGTGATGGGCATTAGCCGCAACAGGTCACGTAAGCTCTCATGTACGTACCAGTGTGTTAGTTCATGGCCTTTAACCCTACGTGTTGCCGCTATTGCGATGCTTACATACATAATGACAACATTAGGCAGCATAGGTACCGTCACGAGCTATGAGGGCTGACCTTGAATGTGCAGTACCTATTGATTTTTCAGCGATTTTTCAACGGCTTTTGTTTTGGTATACAATTGAATTGTCACGATATCCAATAAATTGAATTGTCATGGAGGTTTGTCAAGATCTATAGGCTGTGGATGTCTGGGAATAAGCCCTATTTTCGCAGAGCACTCAAAACTTGTGACGGCATCTGTATTAATATTTAAGTCAAAAGTGTATGATGTCTAATATTGACCTGTACATTGTCTTATAACTTTGTATCGTCGTATCGTGAATATTTTGTATATCGTAATATCACTCCTCCCCACCAGGGTCATCGCAGAACGTATAGTACAAACATTATTATGCTTTATTAACCAAATGCCTGGTGGTCGAGTGGTTTATGTTGAAGATTTGCAAGTTCCAATTTCATCGATCCGTACCCCAAGTATACTTAGATTTTAACATGTTTTGACGTTGAGTATATACATTGCGTATTTTCCTAATACGCAATCGATATAGTCCACGTTTAAAGATCTTAAAACCTATAGTTAGGGTACTTACTGATTACCAACACGGTGAAGAAAACCATTCGTGATGAAACATCTAAATTTATAACTAAGCCGAAATTAAATGTCATATGTATAGTTCCTGAGACGGTGATTGACTCACCATATTATGTCACGTTGACTGTTGACACCATATTTTCGGTGAATGTGGGTGTTGTAAAACCTCACAGCATATTTAGCCAAAGAGATGCAGTTTGAAATTTCAACAAAAGATAAGCGTTCTTTTCTTCATACCTGGGGCTGCCCAAAGTTCACAAAACTACCCCATTATATGATAGGTAATGGGGCAGACTTCCGGAAGGTCATATAGATTGTCCACATCCGCGGGAATCACACATTCGGAGCAGGTGCCAAGGCCCTATGACGTAAGATGTGAAAGTGCGCCCGCGCAGACATCGACGCCTCAGTCAGTGTTACCGCAGCGCGCACCATACCACCACGCAGTCCCAAGTGAGTATCGCAACACTACCTTCATACGTAATACTGCATAATTTGCACGTGCGAATTTTGTTTTTGTTTTTTACTTTAACATAGTTTTTAATAGATCCGTATTTACGCCTGGGCATTTTCTGTTTGTGTATTTTAATAATAATAAATACCTTTATTTTGGTTTTGAAATTTTTTGATAGATTTTAAAGCGGTTTTCGCAATCGACTACATTATTGCTCAAGTAAAATTTAATTATCTAATAGGTATTATTGTGCCGTACGTATTTTGATGCGGTTAATTAATATTACAGTTGTGTACCTACCAGTACCGTTATTAATAAAATATAAAATGTATAATAAAGCGTCCACAACTAATATTTATTTAGGTTTAATGTAATATCAAAATATGTTTATAAGAATTAGCAGAACTTCAAAGACCGGGTTATCAATTTAATGTAATTGTACCTAGTATCTCTCTCGTTATTTTGTAATTGCTTTATATACACTGAAATAAAATATTTATTGATGTTATCTAATTCCCGATATAAGTATATTAAATATTTGGCTTCTGATAGCCGCCTCCCATAGTCTACTTCTGTCGGCCATAAGGGCACGTTGAAAGCCGCTAAGATTTGATCTCCATACGTAATACTTCTGCTTGCACTTTGCTTTCGAGTGCTTGCTAAATTTTTTGATATTCTGTAAATAGGAGTATATTAGCTCCAACAAAATTTCGTCCATTATCGCTATAAATGTCTCTTGGAGCATCTTCGTGGCGCCAACCTTCGTAATAAAAGCTGACGTGCTGCGGTCTCTAACCAGTTCCAAGTGAACTGCTTTTAATGCCATGCCCACAATAACTGCTACATACCCATTTGTACTTCTGACCCCACGTTGTTGGTAGTTTTCACTGGTATTTCTACCCCTACATATGGTTATGCCCGCTTGGTAGTTATGTCCATCCTTAAAGTTGTTTTGAAATATAAGAGTGCCATTCTGACTTTGATCACGTTCGTAGGCTGGCTAGTGTTCATAGGCCAGCTTAAGTTATTTTAGTGGACTGCAGGCATATTTGCCGCATTTGTACTTTAAATAAAATTCACTTGTACAAGACTTTCGGAAATAAAGGCTATAAAACAAGTTTACTCACTTAAAAGCCAAATGATTAATAATTATCAGCACGTACCTAGGTGATTAAAAATTAAACGAAGCCCGACCCTCAGCAATTTCCTATCGAAACTACATTCTGTTTTGGTAATCTATAGGTAAATTCGTAAGTTCCTTGTCCGTTCTCTAATTACTTATTGAATTAAACAACATCCTTTCCTCTGCTAAAATACTATAGTGTAAAGAAATATTATAAAGGGATATAATAATAAGTATCTTAATATGTAATGTTTCATTTCAAGGTGTCTCTAAGCGTCGCATCCGTGTATTTTTTTACGGGATCTGCCTTTAGTTGAAACTTGTAATTGTGTCTAATATATGTAAAATAATTGATCAAAATATGTTACATACATATTTTAACAGTTATTGCAACTCAGTTTCAGCAACATTCTGAACCACCGAACATTTATATAAGTAATACTGTTTAGGTACTTATCAAGCCATACTGGCGATCAAAGTAAAAATATTTTAATATAAATGTGTAATTAAAATGAAGCGCAGCAGAGATGTTATCTCTGTTATTAATAAAAGTCAAGATGCCGTGAGTAAAAGTAAACGCATAACGAAATTTATAACAAATTCAGACCAGTTCTGCAACTCGGTTAAATACAACCACCATAAAATAAATCCACATATTTAGAAAAACAAACACTATTAGGTAACCAAAAACCATGGTGGCACTGGATATCTTCTTGATAAAGCACGTTTCCTTATGGAAGAAACAGGACATTGGCGACCCGACAGCACCGAAAATTATGAAGAGGTTCATGGCGAAATACACCCAGGCAGCTCCACTCATACACCCGGGGGATGCGAACGTAACTCCCAGGAACAGGAGCAGAGAGCCGATAAACAGAAGCAGGGATGTGAGACCGAGTGACAGTAATACCACTTTTTTGACGCCTTCATCTGTTTTATCCCCTTTGATGTACCTCCCGATGGCACTATCTTCGACGAGGCCGTACAGTATGAGTCCAGCAAGCCCAACGCCTCCCGCCCCGAGCCCAACCAGTGATATCAAGTAGCAAGCATACTTAGGTGGGAACATCCCAAGGCATTTTGGTGTTTCTGGCATATCCATTTTGATCGTTCGTGAAGATGAACATGCAACATATATGAACTGTTTATCTAAATAATATAAGTACGTGATAATGTTGCGGCATGAGATGGTGCCTTCAGCACCTATTTAAAAATATATAAAACTATGGATTGATTATTTTTTAGAGAGAACTTCCAGAAATTATGTTTTCGACTATATTATTCTGTTCTGAAGAACTCTTATTGATGTAAATATAAAAGTATAATCTCAAAAGTCGTTATGACTTTTCTTAACATGACAACAGAGATAAGAAGATAATGACATTTTAAAGATGAAAGCAAAATAAATCACAAGAAAAACTATTTTCTTAAAAAGAAAGTTCAAAGATAGAGATTTTTTTATGATTGTATTATTTGTATCAAAAATTCTTTCATATCTCTATTCGGTACCATATTATGCCAACTGCGAGAGTTAATAAATAGCTTCCTTTATAATAAATTCATAGTAAATTTGTGGCGTACCTAGAGAGTAGCCGGTACCTACTGACTGAAGTTCAAAGGAAAAATGTCAACACCCTCGATAGTATTCAAATTACCCCATTTTATGCCGAAGTTCAGAGATTTTCAGTAATTTAGAAAATGGTATCATTGTATTTTCGGCTAAGTTCATCGGTTTTTCTCCATCATTAATTCTTTATCCATAATAAAGAACATAAGTGAAAAAATCGGCTATAATTACCAACAAAAACAAATTTTAAAATGGCGCCGCGTTCATATCAACCTACTAGGTTGCTACTACCTGCATAGAATCCTATGGGATATATTAATCTATATGGTTAATCGACATCACAGAAGACCGAAGAGCTGGCAGCTGCCTCGGTCAAAGAATTAGTCTTGCCATCCAAAGGGGGAATGCTGCCAGTATCTTCGGAACCTTGCCTACAGAGACTCCTTTTAATGATATATTTTAGTTATAAGATTATATTTTATTAGTAATCTTTATTGTAGAGCTGATGTGACTTGTTTCCACAGAATGTACTTCACATCACTGTTCATGTTTATGCTCGTTGCCGAGGGTCTAACTGCCCCAGTCGATGACCCGGTGCACATCGATCTGCCAGTGTACGACCAGCCTCAGGCGAGCTCAGGCGTTCTGCTCCCACAAGTCTTAGAGCCCGAGAACTACCCCGGGGGTGATGATCAGGCGGCCGGAGGAAACATTATATCTTACAAACTACAAGCTGCCTCCAATTTACTGGGAAGCAAGTTGCACACAAATACATTGCAGGTAACTGCTGTTTTTACTTGGAAGTTGTTCCTTCTGATGGTAAGCAGCTACCGCAAAAATCACTATGGCAATATGACGACATCTATTGCTAAGTCAGTCTAAGGCTCTTGTCATCCTCCCCTCCAATAAGCATTCTAAGGCATTAAGTAAGTATGAGGCTGACTGCGATCTTCTGTAACGTGCAAGTTTATACTTAGGGATTATTCCCCAGATACCTCGGAAATTCAAACGATAGATTTAGAATAACAGATCGCAAGAAACAGAGAAACGAACGAGTGTATTTATACCTACAATTTTGTTCAATAAATGTCTATTATAGGAAAGAGCTAGGCAGATTATGTGCCGCAAAATAAAATGAAACTTTCGTGAAATTGCCACTCTTTAATATCCAATTAATGAGATGTAGGGCTTACCCGTTCGATATTCGAAGCTGCCCGACTGGGGACTGTAGCTGCACCATGCAGAAGATCGCAGCAAAATACCTTTAAGTAATGTTGAGTTCCTACAGTGGGAAAGGTCACCGGTGCTTCAAGAAGGGGAGGAGTAGGAATGGGGTTAGAGCTAGCATTATGTTGGCACTTGATTCTGCAAGCATTTATAGGATGTAGTAGAGTTACCATCAGGAGGACTGTACGCTTGTTTGTCGGCTTAGTAGAATATAAAAATATATATCCTTCGTAACCAGGTGAATCATCATGGAGCTACCGGGTTCTTCGCTCCACCCATCTCTACCTTAGAGACTGCTGTCCACGAAACTGAAGGCTTTGGAAGCAAAGCGCAGTCCGTCAAAGACAATCTCCAACATGTTGTCGCTGGTCTCCTTCAGGTAAGTCATTGCTTAGCCACAGATGTCGTTAATACATTATATTGGTAGTAAGTCATCACCATCTTCCTACTTATTCCGTGTCATTTGGGTGGCACAATGTGTTTTGACCTCCATTTCCACATATCTGTATTCACTCCCATTTTTTTCATTATAACAATCGACATTTTCATCTTAAACTAACTAAGACGGTAGCATAAATTAACCTCACACATAATCTTCGAGCCTATACGAAATGTATGTGGTGAATACGAAGATGGGATAGTACAATTGCTAAAAGCAAGCTTCAATGCACATACTAAGCATATGTTTTCAGGTAAAATAACAATGTGACATAGTCTGGATTGATTCTCGAGTCGAAATGGGCTTTGATAATGTAACTAATCGAATACTAAGTGGGTACCGGCTGGACTTGATTGATCACATTTTAGAATCAACGCTACAACACAACAATTCTTATTGCGACACTAGCATCTGTCGTTTCTTCTCCTTCGCCCGCGTGATTACGTCTACATTCTATGATTGAATGATTTTTCTGATTCCGTCAAGAATTGCAAGAATAGAAGCTTCTCGTGACAAGCGGGCTGGGGCTTTTCTCGCTCAGAGAATCAGCATTGCTATTCAACGTGGCAATGCTGCCAGCCTTCTTGGCACGATCCCGAGAGACACCGATTTGGGCCAAGTTTTCTACTTGTAATTAGTTTTTAGTACTGTTCCTTGTAATAAATACAATAAAAATAATAAAAAAAGTTACCATTGAATATCAACCCGATATGTATGAATGTTCACATTAGCATTATCATTAAAGTCCATTCATCCTCCTAATAACTTCTAATTGGCATTCATACAATGATCTTCATGAAAATTATTCGTCCCCAGCCTAAGCCTATAGTAGACACTATAAGTGAGTCTGAGAAGTATGGCAACAGAGGCGACAAGTTCTACAGTGCCGGTCGCGCCATAGTCGGAGGAGCGGAAGGAGTGTCCAATTTGGTCAACTCTGTACTTGAGGTGAGACTTAACATATCAAATAAGACTCGTGCCATACTTCTGGTTGGTACGCTTTGAAGGAACCTTTATGACATTCTTCCTATCTATACTAATATTATAAAGAGGAAAGATTTATATGTATGTAACAAATTGGCTCAAATAGTAATGGGCCGATTGCAAAAAAAATTTTTTTGGTAATGTTTTCAGTAAGAAATATAGGCTATTCCTGTACTCACACGGAAACGGGAACTACGCGACTAAAACCGCGTGACGTCCGCTAATTGTTTATAAAATTATAATTATATAATAGCGATATAACATTCAGAAACCAGTGACCCGAATATAGGTTTTATAGTTTATCCTTGCGTTTTAGCGTGACTCATGCAACGTTGATACTTTTTCGAAGGCGGGTTGGGGTTGATTGTCAAAGATCAATTATCAAAAGAGTCATTTTGAGCACGTTAAAATGCAAGGATAAGCAACGACATTTGGCCATTTTATTAATCTATACTTGGAGTATTGTTAGGGTAACCGTATAATAATGTCAACAGGAAGTTTGTTTTTACACGGTGGCACTGCCCAGCACCTTAATAGCAGCGCTTTTGCACTGCACTGAAACAAAACTTGTACTAACACCTTAATAATATAATATCTTATTATGTCTACTTATGTATTTAAATTGTCTGTCTCGCTGGTCCAGTGGTTATGCGGAAAACCAGGTCATGTGTTTGATCCCGGGTCGAGAAACATTTTTTCGTTTATTTTTTTATATCTGGAAATTCCTAGTAGCAGCCCGAAGCTCGGATAAGTGCCCGATTATTGGAATCATAACTGTGTATCAGATGGAATCTAATCCCAATTACGTTTTATTCTGTCACCGCCAGGATAATGACCTGCCAATGCAGCCAACCTAGTATACCGATATACCTAGTTATTATAAGTGCCATCACGAGTTCTGATATTAGTAAATTTTTCGGTCTTGTATAGCGCGATCGCGAAAAAGTACATACAACCCCACTATTTTAACTAATACATGATCAGTTATCCTCACATTCCCCACTATTTTTGCTTGGCGCTCATAACTCATGACGGCACGATATTTTTTCTAATAAAACATATTATTTTGTGATTTGCAGGTGCCTAGCGCAATCTTCAAGAAAATTGCGAGAACAGCAACAGAGAAGCTGAATCAGTTGGGGGGGAAACTTGTTGGTTTATAATTTAGGACAAGATTACACTATAATAATATGATTGTATAAAATAAAATGTAGATATTTTTATATATAAATTAATACAAATTGACCCTATTATGACTTTTATTACCGATTGTACGCTTAATCATATTATTACTAGTTCGTAGTAGTAGTAGTTAGCACAGCTCTAAGCGGGTAGAAACCCGCTTAGAGCTGTTAATTTCATGGGTGACCCGCGGAAGCCTAATTTTAATTTAATTTAATTTATTTATTTATTTATTTACTTATAACCTCTTTACAGTATTTTCTACTAATGCGATGTTACAGGCCTTAATGATAAATTTATAATTAAAATTAGAATTAGCAATAAGTATAATTAAAACAAACTAACTGTATTAAAAATTAAACTATTATAAAATATACTTAAATATCTATCTAACTTAATACATATTTATATGGATAACTCTAAATACTTTTGAGCACACTCTGCGAGTTTTGGCAGGCTCTGGTGAAAGATGTCGATATTGCTAGACATGGCGTTTATCAAACGAATGGCGCGCGAGATGGGAGCATATTTAAGCAGATTAGTAGTTGGTGACGGTATTGCAAGTGTGGCGGGTCGGCGACGACTGGTGGTCGGCGCACACAGGTGTAACTCCGCGAGAACTTCGGGGTGGTGCACCAGGCTGCGCGCTACCCTCACCACGTACACTATCAGCGCCACGTCTCGCCTCACTGCCAATCTGCTATATCCTACCATTCCCATCACAAACAGGCTCGGGTACATTAATGGATAATAAGGGTATACCCCGTAACATTTCCAGTACAAAAATCTCGTGAACTTGTTTTGTATTTTTTCTACCATGAGACGAAGTTAAAAAAAGTAGCCTAAGTTACTCCTTGTAACATTAGCTATCTGCCAGAGAAAGTCCCGTTAAAATCTCTCCATTCGTTTCGGTGATTAGCTGAAACAAACAGAGAGATAAAAAATTAAAAAATTGCTTTTTTTATCTCAGTACCGTACTTATATACTTTCATATGCATGCAGTGGAAAGCTGATATTTTGAAAATACAAACACACACTTAAATTGTATTTATCTGTATAGATTAAGTAGTTCAAAATAACCTTCAATTTTAACTATCGTTACAGGATAACGTATGTAATTACGAATTATGATTCCGGATTGTGGTTTAGTAAGTACATAAGTTACTAATTAATAGGTAGGTATTAGTTGAGGCATATAATAAGAATTATGTGGCTAGTGGGCGATGACGTGGTATATTATAACCGTGGCGATCTTATTTCACACTTCTATTCTATTATATTCTTATTCTTCATTTCACTTCACTTCTTGTTTATGGCTTTTGCCACAATTTCAATATCTTATCTTCATAGTTTTCCCAAAACCCGCCAATCTCTCCTGTCAAAAACATTACCCTATCCAAAAAGTGTTCCATGTTATAAAAGAAATGTAACCACCAAGTATAGATAATAAGTGCAGCCACAAATATGTCACAAAAATAAAATTATATGACTAATCAATTTTGTAATTTTTCAAGTCAATATATTTTGATATGCAGCCCCACAGAAGCCATAAACAAGAAGTGAAGTGAAGTGACTTTAAGTAATGTGTCTGTGAGTCTTGTATTTATGTCTATGGCAAGCTAGTGCTGCCCGTTAACAATTAGTTATTTGAGATTGCAGATTTTAAATGTGTGGTAATTCATAAAATTCCTCTAAATGCACCTTGACAGAGATGTGCGATATTACCTGTGAATTAAATTATATACAGTAATCAGTTGTGCCCTGCGGTTACACCCGCGAAGATTTAATTTGCGGAACCCTAAATGTGTTTTGGAATAAAAGTAGCCTAAGTTACTCCTTGGAAAATTAGCTATTAACTAGTTAAAATCGGTCCAGCCGTTTCAAAGATTACCCGGAACAATCAGACAGAAATTTGAAGTGAAAAAGTTTGAAGATTTTTTTGTCAGTACCGTATATATTTTCATATGCATTTACTGAAAAGCTCTATTTTGGAATTACAGACACTTCAGTTTTAATTATCTGTATACATTTTATGCTTGAATTCAGTGAACTTCCAGGTGGAATACACTGCTGCAAGTGGAATACACCTGTAAAAGGTGTCTATGAATATTGCCAAGTCCTAGAGCGGGAACTGAGTAAAAAACAATTGTGTTTTCCAACATTTATTTCCTTTATTAGATAAACCAAGAATCGATTTACAATAATTCTTCTGCATCTCTATAAACATCCATTTAAATGGAAAGGGAATACGCCGGTACCCCGACGGGAGTATATCTACTGTTACAATTAGTGTTATCGACGACTGAATATCTATAGCTTATCATTAAATGCCATTATATTTACACAAAACATAATAAAGCTAAAAATATTATAAAATGTAAAATATACAAGGAATACTCAAAATACAAATCATACAATATGCAAATTAATATTTTGAATTATAATACGTAAATATATTTGGAAGTTGTCACTATGTAAAAACAAAGTTTGTATATAGTTGTACGCGCATTAAGTAGTTATCTTACCTTCTGAAAATAGAAGTCTTGTCACGTCGGTTCGTGTGTCTATAGTAAATGGGACGTGCATTTTTAAACTGGAAGAATTATAAATACCCACAAGTTTGCATATTTTTTTCGGCTAAATTCCGTCTTTGCCCAGTTCATATTTATCATCAATCTGACATTCCGTACGGTATCCACAAACAGGTAACGAAATAAAATACTCTAATTGAGGGTAACCAGGTTTCTTTATACATAATTGTCAAGAATGTTTCAAAGTAATTAAACAACATAAATTTTTTTAGTTAAAGTAATATTACGAATTAATGGATTGTAAAGTAGTATTTAAAACTTAAGAAGGGATTATAAATAAGAAATGTATTTTGTACCAGTGTTGTTTGGTCCTTACCTTTACCTACCTTTGTATTAGCAGTGGCAACCTTTTTGTAAATAAAGGAACATACCATGCCCCGGAATAAAAGTATGCATGTATGCATGTCCAGCGGTTACAGCGTGAAAAACTTACACACTTAAAAATAAAAAAAATTAAAGTAACATTAGCAATTGTAGGAATGCTTTTATTTGGAACTATACAATCGTATAAGAAACTTTCAAATCATTGGTTGCGATTGAGCCATTCCATGTACACCATCAGTTATTAGAGCAAGACAAGTATTCCACTTTCGGCACAAGTCAGTTGTGTGGTTCGCGGAATATTCTGTGCTGAGCTTGGAATGCTTCGCGATTTTGAAGGAATGTTTTGTGGACAGAATGGATACCGTTTTCAACAATTTCATTTTTAACTTAAGAGATTACAACCACAAAAACTACTCAGATTGTTACACCCGCAACAGTAAGTAGTACGAAACTCTTGACAGTATGCAACTTGACCGGATTTTCAAAGCGTAAGTTTATCAACCAATACTTTTGTGAAATAATTTAAGTAACGGCTAATAATGTTATTTTTTAATGGCGTTCGAAATTTGAAGTAAAACATAACGGAACGATATGAATATAAATAAAAAAAAAATTAATAAAAAATGCCAAAATCCTGGCTGGCGACACCAATGGGATTATTCTAAGACCAGAAAATACAGACACATATTATACGTGATTGGGTAATATTATTTTATGTATTATGTAAAATTTAATTTGAAATCTACGCTACTCTGAATATCATTACGATAAAATGTATTACGGACACTGATTAATATGTATTACAATTTCATTAATTTATTACAACATCGAGATGTAAAATACATTTAGTAAACAGACATTTTATCTTAGTACGAAGTATTGTGTTAAAAGAGCAGATTTCATTAAAAATTCATTTCGATCAAAGTTTTGGCTATAATTTTGTAAGTGTCCAGAGTTCAGAATTGATTTTGAATAACGGTAGCTGCATATAATATAATTTATTTGTAAATAAAAATAGAATATATAAATATGTATATGAATACTAATAATTTTGCATTGTAGCACCTACCAACAAAAGAATATGAATAAATAGTTTCTCACTATCGACGCAATATTTGTATGTACAAAAAATAATTATTTAAATAATATTGACAACCCTCTAGTATTTTTACAATAAATATATAAGATATAAAGAATCAGAGATAATAATATGTGCATTTCCATCGGCTAACGTTTACCACGGTCAGTGCCCCCCCACTATAAACGAACTATCACGTATTCTGTCATGTTTTCGATTGAACGTATTTATATATACAATATTAAAATGAATATGTGAAAACACAAAGCAGATTAACAATATCTTAAGAGGCATTATTACAATATATACGTAAAATGCTGCTTACAACCGTTACAGCCCTAGTGTCATCATATGACTCACACAAATCGTTTGCTACAACATTACATCAAATTAACAATAATAAATCATTAAAAAGAAATAATAATTATCAACTACAAATAACTTATAATAATGAGCCGCGTTGCGGACATAATAGTCAGGCGATTGCATTATAGGCTTTGTATGACGTTAATTAATAAAATATTACAATTCATTCAAACTGCAATACATTTTACCACCATCTATAATTATTCTTTCCTCAAATGTTAGTGTTTTTGCTTGTGAAAAAATCATCCTCTGGATTCCCCAGCCCGAAAAGTTGGTGAAGTAACACCCACTTTTCACCGACGATGTAAACGTGGCAGAGATCTTTGAATTCCTTATCAGGCGAATGCAGGTTTCCTTACGATGTTTTTCATCCCCGCAAAGCGCGTGAAGCAACAAATGACAGTACGAGTTTTCACTCATTCCGGGTTGGTTTGAACTCGCGCTTGCGTATTCACGCACTTTCAACGAACTCGAAACTACTCGGCCACCACGGCACTTGCTAAACCTGCTTGCGTGCTGTGAGGTATCCCGAAAGCTCTATGGAGATTTATCTAGTCCCTCAACATTTCTTTGTACTTACTGCAAAGGATATTGAACAAAGCAAACTTCAAAATGTACTAGAATTAAACGAAATTATTACCTATTCCAACGCAGTGTGGACCATTTTGGAATGGTGTGACTAAGTTCGCCATTGGTCTATGGAGGGAAGCATTGTAATCGTGCTATCAATAGTTGTAATTATGTTAGCATTTACATTCTTTACACGGTCAGAAACACGCGAGTCATCAGACGGCTTGGAGGATTTTTTATTCCATAGCCTTTAAATGGTTGGGAATAATACGAACACAAAGAAAGGATTCAAACCCAAGACCAGCGACCGTGCAGTGACCGTCCTACAACCTCATGTGTCGAAATCCACACATGAGGTTGTAGGGACGGTTTGACGGACGGAAGGAATAAATATTCCTTCCCTTGCGCATTTGAGGAGCTGCCTTGTGCCATCTGTTGGCTGGTTTAAACCGAGGGAAGGCCAAACGCAGGTAGCTGAATTCAATCGGTAGAGTAACTGCTCAGTTTGCAGGAAGTCATGGGATACAGAAAAAGGTAGTGAGTATAAAAAAACGTTATTAGAACTAGATAATTCACCGCAGGTTACTCTTAGGGATATCTCAAACATAACCGGTCACAGACTAAAGATGACCAATTTATGAAGTTGTTATTAAACTTAAGATTTTTGAAATGATGGAAACACTACAGGAATTGTCCCTCCCATACAGCACACGATCACAAAGTTATCAAACATATGCGAATTAAAATAAAAGAAACTTTGTCACTTAAAATTGTAGAACTTCAACAAGAAAAAACAATAACAAATGTGTCGAAACCGTCAAAATGAATAAAAATAGTAGCGCCGCCGGCGACGAACAATGACCAATGAACAAGCTGGGTGATCATCGGCCCAATATTCAGAAATAACTAAGACGCAGCGAGACTATACTAACTCTAAACATTAAATACCATGTGGTGAACAATTACGAAAACACATCATGAATCAATATAATATCGCATCCATACAGGTGGATTTACGAATAAAGTGCTTGCGCCTCAAGGGGGCAAGCGACGCCGAGTGTTTACTCGGGATCGACGTAATCCAAGACGGCATAGTCGATCTGCTTGTCGGACCTTAACCGTCATGGTCGCGAGATGTGCAGCTGGCGAACAGTCTCCACGCAGTTTTTGTTGTGGGCCATGACGATTTCCTGCAGTTTTGGGGGCATAGCGTCCATGGCCGGGGCGGCGGATTCGGTGATGTCCTTGCGACGGTAGAACAGTATGTACGGTGTGCTGGCACGGCTAAGCTCGAACAGGTGACCCTCGTGGGCGTCGGCGACCACCTCGTCGTTGTACGTGTGCCACTGGCCGTTGTCGTTGGCCAGGGTGTAGTAGTGGCCGGAGTCGAGAGTGGTGCCGTTGTGTATAATGGCCGCATACAGCGTGTACTGGGCGTGCTCGGCCTGGGACCGCACCGTCGGCAGTGTCACCGTGTGGTTGTGGTATGTTGGCAACATCAGTTTGGTCAACACCTGCAGTTTCGCCTCGAACCTGGCCCAACATACGACAATATTATTTATTGAACACCGAGTCATGTTTTGGAAACCTCTTCAAGAAATTGGCAATTTATTGAAGTAAATAGTAGATAGTCGACTTTTTGTAAGTCTTAAAAATGCACAACCTTAAGTGAAGCGAGGACGGATCGATAGTGTTTTATAAAATAATGAATACATTGCATACTGCGAGTCTCTTTCAGCTTTGAAAGTACATTTCGCATTTTTACATTTACATATAGATTAACCAATAAAGTTTTAATCACATTACAAAATATTCTTTAGTTTTTAAATCTCGCTTAATGTTTCTCGAAACAAGCTCGCATTACAGTCACAGGTGCCGTCACGAGTAATGATCGTTCAGCGAAAATAGTGGGGTAACTGCGCTTGTATTTAATTCGCGTCGCGCCATACAGCATACAAAGACACTCACAAAATGACTATTGCGTATTCCAGGTCAGCGCTCACATCTCGTGACGTAGGTGCCGTATAAAATCAACACAAAGACTCACTTGAAATTCTTGAGCACCAGTATCAGGTACTTGGGCGTGGCTTCGATGATGACGCTCTTCTCAGCGTCGCGCAGTTGGCCACAGTCGCGGCATTGGTATTTGTTCTCGCCAGACATCCTCTCCTTGCTGCAGTAGTACTCTAGCAGATTCTGGACGCTGTACTGCCAACCTTCAGGCTTCTCGGGGAAGGCCAGTTGCAGATCGCGGAACACGTCGCGCGAGATGGAGGATGAACGGCATACAACGCACTCGACTCTAGTGAGCAACACTCCGCCAAACATATTGTCGATGTAGGAGTCCCGACGCAGGAACACCGAGTCGTAGGGGCGCATGCGTTTCTTATTTGGGCCCAAATCTATGGCGTTCTGAGCGCTTCGCTTGTTGCCGCTGGAGCTGGATCCTGGAACAAAAAATATGATATTAATTTAACGTAAGCAATTAAGTTTAGACAAACCCGATTGGTTTTTATTTTGCAAGGTTTTGTGGCAATGCAGATGGAGCAGTCACCTGCTACGTAAGTTCGAATTATAACCGTAGAGTGTACCATAGAGTGTATAAAAGTTAAGAAAAACTTGAGGTACCCTGCATATATCTGAGAAATAATTCAAATGTATGACGAAACGGCGATATGGACCCACCATCTGTCACGTTGGCACTTAATCATCTTCGATGAAAAGTGGGTGGTGCTTAACCCTTCGGGGACTCTTCTGAGATGGCGTGAGCATACGTATTTATTTGTCTTTTTGAATACTTTCAAAGTGTTTACTTACCAGCACGACTGCTCCCGGGGCGAGGTGATGTGGAGCGACGGTTGCCGTTAGCGTCATTTTCGGTGCCACTATAAATAACAGTGTCTTTAGTAACACACATATCATAATGAGGTTTTGTTCTCTATAGTCAATTTTAAGCGGCGATTGTTTTATATTTTTTTATTCTAGCTGTACGCAATTTTACAATAAAAACTATGTTACTACTAAGTAATATTTTTATAATATACAAGTTAATCTCCTTATAACATCTGCTATCTGTCAGTGAATTAAAAAAAGATTTATTTTAAATATGCATTCAATGAAAAGCTTTAAAATTGGAATTACAAACGGAAACTTCAATTTTATTTATGCCTATAGATTGTTATTAGTATAGCGTACTTAGCCGATGTTGGGGCGTATGGCAAGTAACGAAGCCGGCTGGCAGTGCGCAGTACGGGCGCGCGGGTATAGTCGAAGTTACGGTCCGAGCAATGTTCGTACGACTGCAGCAACTCGAACACGTACCTGGAAATTAAATATATCATCTAACTATTTATACTGGTGGACCAGTGCTTGTACAGAAACATAAATAATTATTCAGCCATCATCATCCTCCTGCCACTATCCCATGTTATTTGTGGTCGGCATAAATAATTATTCAGCCATCATCATCCTCCTGCCACTATCCCATGTTATTTGTGGTCGGCATAAATAATTATTCAGCCATCATCATCCTCCTGCCACTATCCCATGTTATTTGTGGTCGGCATAAATAATTATTCAGCCATCATCATCCTCCTGCCATTATCCCATGTTATTTGTGGTCGGCGCAATATGTTCTTCTCTTCCATTCTAGCTATATAATCTTTCACACAATCCGTCACACTTTTAGGTTTTCACAAAAAAAATACCAGGTTAGTATAAATTTCCACTCAAAAATATTATGTCTGCTATGCACTAAACGTATGCTTATGGTAGTCTGTCAACTGGTTTAACCCAGATAACCGGTTTTCGTCGTAAAAGATGTTACGAAGGTAGTCGCTTCGTATAAAGATCAGTTGATCAGCCACATAGGGCTGATGACCCCAACAATGTATGGGATAGCGTCTGGAAGATGACGAAACAGGCAGCCATAACCACTTACCATCCAAGTAAACGGTATGCATATTCACCGCTTTTTTAATCAAAAAATTATACCTACCCCAAAAATTCAGAGCTGTCGTGCTGGTGGTCCTGGGTAAAGAACGATGGTTTGAACGCGTCGAAAAAATCTTCAGGGTTCAACTTGTTGGTGAGGGAATGAGTCATGTTGGCGAAAAGCACGCCCATCTTAGCCCAGTAGGGGACCGCGGTCATGTTCACGATCACATGGTTGCTGAACCTGGGGACAAGGCGGTTTAACAAATAATTATCGTGTTCACCCTTACAACCCTTGGGAGGGATACATACTTGGATCAATTAAAAAATAATGACAGATCTCTAATATATATTTTTCAATTAATACCTTTAATTAATCAAAATTAAGAACACGTAATACACATAACAAAAATTAAAACATTACAATAGCCACGGGCATGGTTTGTGAAATTCACGTCTGAGGGCATTAAAAAGCATTGTATCTTCTATAATTTGTTGAATTGTATCTTATTGTATTAGTACCATGTGATGCGAATAGATGGCGTTACTTGCATTACTCAGCATTCTAGATAAATATTTTTTCCACCAATATAAAAAAAAACCTTTAATTTATAAGTCACATACATACTACAAACAGTTCCATCTCGGTACCCATTAAATGTATTAAATGCCTTGCATATAGCATCAAATTTGGGAAAACAAATAATAAATAAAATAAGCTATATAAGTTAAGCTATACAATAAAGCAATGCTGAAAATATATTTTTTTAAGACATTATCATTATATATACTAAAAAAATTATGCTTATCTTATCAATTCAATTAATAACATTTTCTTTCTTTCTTTCTTCATATTTACGTTACACTTCACGAGCCTCACGGTGAAGGAAAACATCACGGAGTAACCAGTATATCCGAGAAGAAATTCAAAAACGTCGTTTTAGCACATTTTCGGAGACCCTTTTGGGCGTGCTTATATTTAATGCAAGTGTATGCAACATTTAGTTCCATGAGCCGCTATAGTGTCATACTTGCCAGATGGTTATTACGTGACAGTGCATAACATCAAATATTCAATAGTGTCAAAGGAAGGGACATTATATTCGTTCTTCAAATTACAACTCGATTGGTATAATACTATCAAACAGTTGGCAATGCTTTACACTGATAAATATAAAATATAACATTTTAAAGTAAATTCGCAACAGAATAATTTGTAACAAATTATTAAAAGGGAACCAAAAATCCCGCCCGCAATAACTGAAAATAGTGATTCCTCTCTCATTAGGGTGCGTAGGCGCATAACTGAATCACTCCCCACTCACTCGCTTTATGAAATACATACGGTCGTGTAGAATAGGTTAAAGAAATAAACATAGATACATAAATGTACTTGAATTAAAACATAATATTGTAATGAACAAAATAAAGGCATACTAAACATATGACAATGTAAAATGCAATCAATTCGTTCGCAGTTGGTCAAAATAGTGATGCACTGTACTTACTGCCTGGTGACGAGTAGGGCTTGCATGACGCTGTTCATGTAGCATGTGTTGCCGAGGTTAAGCAGGCCCACTTTGCGCATGGGTGGCGTGTGCGGGTTCACCGTGGTAATGCACACGTTGCGCTTACGCCACGGCTGCAGCTGCAGCAGGAACGAGCCCCGCGACGCCATGTGACGCTCCAAACAGGCTATCTATACGAAATCATACGAATAATATCACTTAATACAGGTGCCGCCACGAGTTATGACCGCTTAGCGACATTAGTGGGGGATGATTGCGCATGTGTTTGTTCGCGCTCGTTCCGTACCAGACTCAAAACATCCTACTGCGAATTCAAGGGCTGCGCTCAAGCAAATAACACAGTACCAGGGGGCCGTATTATCGGCTTGCTAGCTTTTAAGTTTCTTTTTAGGACCATAAAATGGAACGTGAGAAGTACTTAAGACGCGCTGCTTAAAACGATATTACTCGGTCCTTGGACCAATAGTAGTCACAAACATAATTTTCCACTTTATAATATCAATTCAATGTGCCAATTGAGCTGTATTAACTCCTGCGCAATAACTTGCGAGAACCACTATTGTGCATCAATTTTCGCCAAACCTACGTGTATTGTGCACGAGCTGTTGTTCAATCACTACGTTGAGACCGTCCGGCTACTTGAGGATAACAAGCTGAAGGGGAGCTAAGCCTCTTAATACTCTTGACCTTTGCAATGCATTTTATATATGAGATAGTATTCTAGTACTTCAACCTTGATCATGCCCTTGAAAAAAATCTAAGCAAAACTCTAACTTTACGAAAAAATTCTATAAACATTCATTGCGAATAACTATACTAATATATAAAGCTGAAGAGTTCGTTCAGGAAGTAATGATCGGATTTGAAAAAATATTTCAGTCATACAAGCAAAAATAATTTTAATAGATTAGACTTTTCACAAAATACTTTTAATTTCGTCAGAATTATAAAATTATACAGGGCTATACGTGCTACCGCCAGTGTTACACAGCGAGGAAGGTTTATAGGCTATTATTTATCGCGCTGGTCAAAATTACCCTTAGCCCAAATTAACTATTCCACGTGGAAGTTTTCTCGAGCAAACGTTAGTTAGAAATAAACTTAAATTTCACTTTGAATAATATAATTGCCATTAACGTGTAACCATACAACTTACCCGATGGTACATGCTTACCGCAGCCTATGTAGAGCTTCATTAAGACCTCTGATTGATATTCATTACTAATATGTAAAGAAATGCAATTAAAAATCTTACCTTTGAACATATGAGGGTTATATTTCTGACTAGCAAATTTTTTTCGTAAAGATTTGGGTAGCTCGTTATGTGTACTATCGCGGACTGAACTAAAAACACTACAATTTTCCTGTTCACCTTAAAACCTCTTCCACTTTTGATGAATATACAAATATACCCAATACAATGTCTCTATGGTGTGACCCGCGTGACTTTACAAATCCGAGATCTAATCAAAGATCTGTTTTCAGGTAGCACACTCGTATTATTCGCCAATACAATTGGCGTTATTCATTATGGCTACCTATTTTTTGGCAACAATACTTAATACATAGTTATTTTTAAATAACTCTTTGTTATACTTCCAGAAGTTGTATTAAGTAACTACTGAGTCACTTATGGTTTCGGCTTTTCAATCTTGATTTAATACTTCTTAATTCAAATAAATTAATGGTAGTATATCCGTTCGGAAATGCACGGTGAAATTTCTTAGAATACACATTTTTTTCAGACTTCACATACACAATTATTGTAAAAAAAACATAATTTACATAACATATATGTACATAATTACATCTTTTCCGAGATTCAATCTATTAGATAACCACATAAAATCGGGATATATCCGTACATCCAAGATAGTACGGCTCGAAGTATACTTATATTATGGTATGGTGTACCAGGCTCATATTTTGACTGGTAATGTAAGCTATAATGAGAACTATGGGCACAATAGAGCTGACATATCCGACAAACGCTCCAATTATTATTTATTAAAAAAAATTTTTTTTTTAATAATACCAATTTCCGTGCGTAATAAATGTATAGGTAATACTTACAACGTTGTTATATTTTGTCTTGAACACGACCTCAGCTTCGCCGGTGAGGTCGCTGAGCAATCCTTCGACGGTAGCCGACAGGATTTCCACGACGTTCTGCAGGAGCTGACGGCTCCACTGACCACTGTCAGTGGCCAAGTTGGTCAACACGCGGTTCACGTACGGAGAGATCTGTCAACAAATGTTTTTTTTTATATTGTAAAAGATCAACTAAAAATTATTATAACTTGTTCAAATCGTTTCAAAAACTGACCCGAAAACAACCATCAACAATCTCAACCAGGCATCTTTAACATTTCATCAGTATAATTTAATGAATATGTTTTTAAAGTACAAAAACACATAATTGTAAATATATTTATTTATTAAGGCAAGGTAAGGAATGAGTTTATAAGGGGAAGTCTGAAAGTAGCACCAGTGACTGACAAGTTGAAGAATAAACGTAGTATGGACCTAAGGAACTATGGATGGATTGTGTGAAAGATGATATGGCTAGAATGGTAGGCTGATAGAGAAAAAAAAAGAACACATTATGCCGATACCAAATGACATAGGATCTTTATTTATTAAACTAGCCGTGTCCTACGGAACCCTAATATTGTATTTAAATTAAAAGTAACCTAAGTTACTCCTTATAACATTACAGACAGACAGAGAAATTTTTAAAAAACTGGTTATTCTTGTCAGTACCGTGTATACTTTCGTGTATTTAGTCAAAAGGTGTAATTTTGAAATTACAACCAGACACTTATAGACTAACCTTGTCGAAAGCATCAGTGGACTCCCTCAGGGACGATAGGACGTGGAAGATCACGTCGGCGACGGCTTGCCGGAGCGTTGGGTCGGTCAGAGACAGGAACAGTCGCCCGATGTTGTCGATCGACACCTCGATCAATATGTCGAATCGCTCGTTTTCCTGCGCGGGAGTACATGTTCGTTGTATGAATTCTAAATAGCAATTTCCCTGACTGTTACAATATATAACACATGTATTTACAACTTGAATAATTAAAGCTTCGTTGATACACCGTCTCAAATAATGTTAAATAGTTAAAGCTTCGTCGATACACCATCTCAAACAATGTTCTTTAATGACTGTGTAATCAGCAAATTTTTCGTTTCATAATTAAGTGGTAAATGCTAGCTGCTTCCATAGTCCTACGTTAATCGGTTAATTTTTATTTAATTTAGATCTTTTAACGATCAGCTATTGTGAAAATACCATCAAAATCGTAACAATCGTTTCAAAGAATGGCCGGATATAACGACCCGAAAATTAAAAAAATATATATATACATCTGTGTTTATTTCGGTATAATATATTTCCATAGCCTTAAGTAAAAAGCTGTTATTACGACATTATGAACAGACAATAAAATTTTATTTGTCTGTATAGATGTGGACGTTTATCGGATAGAACATAACATTATAGGAATCATTCATGTCAATCACAATTCATGAAATTAGATGTTAGATTCCACTGTACCCTTAACTCGGTAGCACAATCGTTGTTGAGCGATGTGTGAGCACGATGGAGCTGACATTGGTTATGTTAGACCAAATTAAAATAAAAGATTAACAAAAAAACCCTTGCATTAATTGCGCACCTCCAAAGCTTTGATGTAAGCCATGATCCATTGGCCGAGTGCGGGAGTGCCATGCCAGTCGTAAGCCCAGCGGAAGAGGCAGTTGAGAGACGCTCGGAGACCAGCGCCGCCCGGGCCGTTCTCATCCTGCTGAACCAGCCAGCGAGCGGCCGACAGGATCGTCTCCGATTCCACCTCGGTCAGCACGAACAGGACGATCGACGTCACCGGGCAAGCGTTGGATTCTAACAAATAAATACACTTTCAGTATCCCAAGTACTTACTTATAGGGTTTGATATGTTTCACCGTTGTCGAAATTCAATACCGTATTTAATGAGGCCCATAATGTGTTGATCCGCCATCTTTGGTAAAAGTATCAACACATTTCAAGCCACACCAATACGCAAACGAAATCGTCACTTGTGTACTTATGTACTTGGGTATACAGAAGAGGAAGCGTTATCGTTATTATAAAATAATAGTTTATCGTTAGTCCCACGGGAGCTTAACATGTGTTGATCCAAATAATAAACTACCGTTCGCCTATCATCTATTTCATTTAGTCTAGACAATCATCCTAAGATGAAAAACTTATAATTATACCTATATAATGTTATATTATGCCATCGGTGCTACCTACAATAGCCATAGAACCATATGGTATGTCTAGGAACTCAAAGCGCTTATATTTTTCAAGTAAATCGTATTTTCATAGTGTGCTTTGATAATACCCCAATGAACAAAGCTAATAGTATGACCATAACACTATAGAAACGTATATATGCTAGGCTACAAAAAAATCTCAACAAAATAATGTATGGAAATTCTGAAAGCCAACATATTTTTTTTGTTTAAAAGAAGGATGGTTTAAACTGTCTAACCCTAAAAGTGCCTCTTTTCCACAAACAAAGCAAATTATGGTATAAATTAGTCATGTTTTTTCATGTCTCTGAACTGAATTGAAGTTACAAAAACCTTGGGGCTGTTCGGATTTCATCTCATCCATATTACATACACATATCTTATCTGACATTATACATGCGAATTAATTGTATTTTTCCATCAGGTCTGAACAACAAGATTCAGTATTTTTCCCGATTATGCGAAGTCTAAAAAACAAATAGAGGGCATACTGCGCATTTTTTATTCACCACGTGCCATACATATAGACAAGGACATACTCATAAAATAACTACTGCGCTTACGAGGCACTCGCTCATAACTAATGACGGAATCTTACTTCATATTCGGTAAATGTCTTCGACCTATGGAATTATAAAAGCATAAAAGTATTGTACTTACCGGGATCAGAAATCAGAGAGTAGAACTTATCAAGGATGGCCGTAACGATCTCGTGGCGCACCGCGCTGGTGACCATCTCCAGGATACGCATCAAGAACTCCTCGATGGAGTTTATCAATTCCCATAGCTCCTCCTCGGTGCCCTTCGCGCGAGCTACACAAAAAATAGTACTGAATAAATAAAATTGTTTCCGTTCGTAATTCCAAATTAACAGCTCTTCACTTAATGCACATTAAAGAAGAAGAAAACATTTTTTTAACATTTCTTCTGTCTATCTGAATCGTTTGTTCCGGCTTATTACAAAACATAGACTAACAAGTCCTTGGTTTAAAAAGCTTTGGTGAAAAGGATTTTAAAAGGGGTGGACATAGTTTTTTGTCACCTCCTCCTTAATGGAGATTTGATGAAATTTTGTGTAAATAGTATAGTGGGTGAAAAAAAAGACTACCTTTTTTAAATGATTAGGTTAAAAAGTATACTTATATCACATATATTTAATAGTGAAGTAAATTGTTACCGAGGCACTTCACGATGTCTTGGCAGTGCTTCACCAGCTCGCTGGGAGGTGGCAAGTAGTTGGGCTGTACATTCAACAGCTGGACATACTGCTTCAAGGCGATAAGGTCCACCTGGTTGCAGTTGTCGTGCACTAGCTCGTGCTTTTTCACAGCCATTTTCTTTCTGAAAACATTAAAATTGTGATAAATGCATGCCTTCAATCACCAGCTACAAGACATTTAAGCTGTGCAAGAAAAGCAGCAATAAATTAAACTTAAAATAGTACCTAGGATCGGAACATGTTCGCCTTTCTTTATTGACACAAATTATTTAAATATCGGCTTGTTGTTAAACATGCCGATATGAATTCATTTCTAATTAATAAATAAAAACATTGCTCAAGCTTCCATTGAATAATCTTATAATTAACATTGACACATTGATAGGATTACAGCACATTGAACAGAGAGAAAATGTGATGCAGCAAGTAGAAGATAGTAAGTACGAATTATAAACAAAACCAACAGCAAGGCAATGTACCAATTTACTTAGTAGATAGAAATACTGATCCCATTTCAAAGACATGAATCTTTAAGTGAAAAAAAAGTAAATCTTTTTTGTTATTACTTTTATTTTGACAGATATATTTATAGCTTCACAATAGTAAGTATTATAATCAAATACTTTGGCCAGTCTTCTAAATTGATTTTATAATATTATGTTATTGTGAATACTTGAATTCGTGTAAATTAATAATAATGTTTCCATATTGTTTCATCTCATTTTTGGACATGATAACAAATGAAACACTAACTGATAAGAAGCTAAACTATATAAACTGGTATGAATATTTCAGGCAGTGAAAAGTGAACATGCAAACGAGAACATTTTGTCTAGCTTACGGTAAGAGTTATCTCTGCCTAGGTACTTATTAATATAATTGTTAATAAGTACCTAGGCAGAGATAACTCTTGTGATAGGCAGAGATAACATGTGGAATAAACAAAAAGATTACATTAAAAAATTAATAAGCATATATACATATATTATTTAGTAACATACCACTGAAACTTCTCTACTATATTTATTATAATTCAGAATGGGCGTCTGGAAAAATAGAAGAAACCTAGTGGTTATTGCACGGCACAAAATAACTGGAAAATATTGTGAAATTATATTCCCAAGAGTAGGAAAAGGCATATATTATACATATAAATCCTATGAAGATCTAGCTTTTGACTGAGACTTCAAAAACATATCACATCATATGGTATCAACATGACTGATGGTGAGACAGTCACCGCCGCACTACTGCAGGTGCGTTATTCTGTAAGGATTCGCAGCGTCGGACTCGACGACAAGCGTTGGTTTCAATCATAGGAAATGAATACATAATACATAGAGGATAAGGTTCAATTTTGTTCTTTAAAACCGACTCTCGAAGACGAGTGCGACGCTGAGAAACCTTAGTGAATAACGAGGCAGGTTTCCTCATGATGATTCCCAGCACCGTAAAGCTTGTGTTGTAATATCACTGCACCATGTAGAAAAACTCATTGGTACAGACAGACCGTTGGGATTTGTACTTGAGTCAGATGAAAAGCTTATGATTTAACATATGTTTAAGTGCATAATAGATAAATACTCAAACCAAACTGCCACCACATTAGAACTCCTATAATATTTATACATGACGTGGTACTACTACTATACTATGTCTTGGTAGATTTTGAAACCTTACTATAATACTTTTATTAAGTGTTCATAACAATGATTGTAAGATTTTCTAGTAAACTTTGGTATGGATAATTTAAAAACGGATAGTATGTGATCAAATCTAAGTAATGGATACTACTGAATCCATATTTTATAACTGTCATCATACCAATCTCAACATTTTGTACTTCCCGAAATCAGATGACCAAAAGATTTTATAGAACCGTCATGCTGTTCTCAAAATGAATCTGGGAAGCTATGAATCCATTACAGAATAATAATTTATACTTAACCCCTTTTCTAAATATTATTATATTAAAAAGCATCTAGCTAAAATTCGGATATCAAAACTGATGTTGTTTTCATACTCAGCAAACATAAAAACCCCAATGTATATATTACTAATATCACGGTATCAAAAAAATACCACGTCGGCCATCTTGGATTCGAAAAAATATTTTATTTTCTTACTACTGTGGCATTTTTAAATCCTTTAAGGAATAAGTTATTTGGCTTTCTGGATAAATTGTGTATGTATGTGTGTTTGACATAGATAATGTTCCCTGCATGATTAAACAATTACGAAGTAGAAATGCAAACTATTTCCATCTGAGGGTCAAAGTTCTTTACAGAATTTCAGGTATACAAGTACAGCTACGCAAGATATATGCAGACAGGTATGTCCATTGTCATATACAAGTGTTAATAGTTCGTAGATTATTGAAGATATAAAACACAATAAGGAGGCAACATCACATTAGTGCTACACACAAGGGAGTAGGGGCAGGCACCAGCAGGGATTCAAAGCGAGTCAAGTCTAGCCCACATTTGTTAACACAAACATATTATTTATCCCTCACCAAGGTACTATGATAATAAGATGATGTCTTATTATGTTTCTTGTGAAAGCACCTCATCATCATAGCTAACTGGCCAATGATGCTGACAAAAGAGGAGCTAGGCTTTCCCCTTGCATGCACATAAGGCTAACATAAATTTGCATACAGTAAAAACCACTGTGTATATATCATATAATATTTAGTAGATTTAAGCAAAATAACCATTTTATTATGTACTTATTTATAATATATATATATATATAGAGTAGAAAATATTAAAAAACTAATATTAGTCAAATCAGAAATGTATGAACAAAAGAGGCCAATATAATTATATTTACATGTATATATTTTGCGTTGTTGTTTGTATATAACTAGCATTGCAGTGGGTTTTACTGTAGAGTCTTATATGTATATAATTATGTTTATATCCTGTCTTTTCACAAAGAACATTGTAAATGGTCATAAAAAGACCACAATTATCCATAAATTAACAGCATTGTCACAATGGTCTTATTGAAAAGACAGTACATATACCCATAATACAAATTACCGTTCCGGTGCGTGTAACTCATGGTCTTTGGGCTTTAACATAATTCTAAGCTTAACCATTTTAAAAAGCTCTTCTAATCTGCTCAGGTATGAAGCATGGATGTTTTGCTGTTAAAAATTAGTAAGATACACAATAAACAAAATAAACTATTGATTCAACACTAATTTGATTACATCTAGCTTACTTATAAGCTTTAATTAAGATAAACAATTTCAAGTAGTACTTAAATGCAAAGGAATAAGCCTCCCATTTAATCACTTCTACTATCTCTATAAGAATTAAAAACTAAACTTTATATATTAGAGGAACCACCACTACCAACTGGGCGGCTCACCCAGACTGCAATGCATAACCTCGCAACCATTGCATTGGGTGTATAAATATGTGCATATAAAGTAACAACTCAGTGGTGATTCAATGTTAAGAGGTCAGTTTGTTAAAGCGGGCTGCATAATAAACCTTATCTTATATACATGTCACTACACTAATCCCTAGGGATAAGATATTCCAGTAAATCCTTGCCATGTAATAACGTACACATAGAACCCACACGATCTCACTGCACGTGTTAATTTTTAAACTTTCGTTAAATCTCCGCAAAATGGCAGAGTCGAAACGGAATGTACATTTTCTCGCAATTCTTTGACCTTGATCCTTGATTAATCATCCAACCTTTATAGATTAATCTTTTCCTCTATGTCTTCTTTATTTCAATCTTCTCTTGTATTAATTTTCTTCTCTTCTTCCCTCCAGAGAGACTAACATTTTAGTTCTTGAGTTCTGAACCTGGTGCATCCTATATAAGATTGTTTGATTGGGATCAATATCATGAACATGCTATCTAATATAAATCCATGTTTCTAAGAGTGTTCTTCAAACAACAAATTGTTCTTGTTGAATGAAGTATTTCAAGAGTGTGATCTGCTTAACAGGATCTGGGTATGCTAAGTCAAGTTCCCTAAGTCCCTCAATGGCAAATATGGGTGTGGCAGTTGAACACTATGTTTCTTTCATTGCAGGAACACTGCTAATTGGTTGGAGTACCACCGCCTTCCAGCTATCTGCTGTTATAGTCATTGGAGCAACCGGCATGTTCAGAATTAACAATGTTGAACAATATAATACGCAAACAAAGACAATATTTTAGAAAAATCAGGAGCAATATACAAATATTTTAGCTAATTAGCAATATTATTCGGTTTTCTCAGTGACCACTTGACGGTTTCAAACTACCACTGATCTTAATGACATAGAACCATCTGAGCGTCCGTCACAAGCACTTGAAAAAAAATGAAGTCCGAATTGATAGTGATGTTGAAAAGATCAATAATTATATCTAATGGCAAGACAAGAGACAGATAATTTATTATGATTCCCAACATGAAAATGCCTTTGGTAAGAAACTATACATGGACAAAGCTTGAGGAAGACAAAAAAAGGTCCTATACGTCTTCAACACTGTTGTTCCTGGACATCGACCAGGTAGAACAGTAAACCCCCCAACGAGTAGGCTTATATTGCATTGCAGACAATATTTCAACACTTCAACACCATAAATTGGTTGGAAAACATAATATTATAGGTATTTTTTACAATGTAAAATTTCCTTTAAATTTTGTTAAATTCTGCCCTTAATCACTATGGGACACAGTAAACCTATCACATTGCAGGAACACAGTACTGTTTTTAAGTGGTACTAGATTTCGCGCGCGACTTTGCCCGCGTGGTATTTTCTTCTCTTCACATTTTTCCAGAAAAAAGTATTCTATGTGTTAAGTCAGGTAACAATATATTATGTGAGACATATCCGATTGAAATCCCATTGTCCCTTATTGGATTCCTGATTGCCCGGCCCCGCCCCATGTTCACGTGAAAAAAATTGAATGTCACCCATATTGACTAACAGACACAATCCCTATACTTAATATTAGATTAATCACACAATTGTATGTACATAATTATTATATCATAGGATAAAATTAATCTCTATATGAAAATGTGTTAAAGAAAATGTTAAAATCGAACAATGCAATATATTCTTGATGTCTCGACATATTAAACACAATTATTAATTGTATCTCAACATTTCTAAATTTATTGATCATGATACATAAGTATCCATCTGCCAATTAAATATAATAACACAATTGGGTTCCATTAATCAATAAAGCCTCCTTAGGTATATGGTAGGCACACAATGGAAGAAGGTACATTTTCAAAAATGTTAATTAATTGTTTTAAATTGCTGGATATCTTCATAACACCACTGTATTTATTTAACAATAAGAACCACAAATTAAAATCTCACATTTATGAAAAAAATCAAAGTACATACAATATGACACTGTTGCCTGTCAACACCTCAGCCTCCAATGAAAATGGAATGGGGGTAAATTTTCATCCTATGTTTCTGTCTCTGTCCTGCAAGCCTTATTGATTTATGAGGAAACTATTCTTAGAACCAGCAATGCTACATACATACACAGTATAAGTAATCAAAATACTAATGTTATATTTTGCAACACAAAAAAACTATTTTTAACAATCAAACATACAGTTTCAATGCAAAATAATTAATATCCCCAATGTTTCATGCTGTGAATCAAAGATTGTGACATAAAGAGTTTTTCTTGTAATATTTTGAATCAAGTACACAACAACATAAATACAGTAATCAGCATGGCCTTTGTATTTCACCTGCTCTTCACAGATTTTTTCATATTTAATGCTTTTTCACAAGTAAAACGAGTTTTTCACTTCCTATATTGAGGAGACATTTTGCACTGAATGACATAAGACCTATGACATTTTTGCGCACCTAAATCTAGCAAATCTAGGCAAACCTGAAACTAAGTGGAATATGTAGGTAACCTGCGCCGCGCACCATCCTGAATGTGGTGCGGAACTAAAATGGCTACGGGAAAAGATGGATAATCATTCAAATACTTACGTTTAATATTGTCGCGTAAGCCTCGAACACTTTATTCCACGACCTACACAACATACGAGTTCACATCGATATCACAAAAACACATTGTTCTACTCACACTAATTGCTTATCTCTTGCATCTGTGATGAAGTTCCAACAATTGCATTGTCACAAATCTATCACAAATAGTCACCTATTAACATTTTCTCCACTTGCCACTGAAGGACACATGATTCTTCGTCAACAATGACCACTGACTTGACTTCAGAACCACCCACTATAGCTACGTACATACAATGGAAGTCTAGTTGCACTTTACAAGCTGTGATGGATTTATTTATTCAATAGTTCAATTCATATATCAAATAATTCGATTAATGAATTAATACGATATTTTTTTGAGTCAGGGATTAAGATATAATCTCGTTTTAATATTAAATTCGTATGTATCTATGCATTGAGATCGATTTTGATCCAACAGACAGACATACTAGAAATAGACAAAGTAAAGTCATCCATGATTCGTACTCCAACCAGTGTTGCCTATTATTTTTTTAATTGTTATGTATAGGTGTTGCCTCCTTATCCAGGAATCGGACTCCATATTTTTTATGTTTTTACTTGTCTATGATTGCAGAAAACACAGACCATGAAATAAAATTGCAAAAAACAATTGTTCTGAATGATAATATTTCTTACTTAGGCTTACATAGGCCAGACAACAGATTTTTAATAAACCAGCTATTTTTAACCGGAAAACCGGTTATTTTTTTTTCGGTTAATCGTCTTATATCAGCAAATTCGAAATCTTTAGGAACTAATACTGTCTACTACGCTGGAAACGAATTTTCCCCTAAATGAAGTAAGTTTATTCACAAATCATAAATATAGAAAATAGTGAGATGGTAATGGCCCACAAATTGGTTTTGTAACCTAGCCTGTAACCACATCTAGAGCAACCTAAAAATATTGCTTTTGTAAGTCGCAACTGTCAAATAAACCGGTTAATTCTGCACTTCAAGATCTAAACGGTCCATAATATTATTTTGATTTGCTTCATTAACCGGTTATTGAAACATAAACCGAAATCATTTCGCTTTGGGGTCAATGACCAAAACCGGTTTCCGCCCGAGAGTTCCTTAGAGTTTGTATTTTTTGCGTGTCCAATCGGCCTTATTTTGGTCGAATTATACAGAATGTTTTCGGAAAAATTATAAGCTTGTCTGTGGTAAGTTAACTGATTTTTGACAAACAATGTACTAGTAACGATACTTCAAAAGAGAAATCCATTTCCAATAAAATTTTAAAATGTAAAAAATTACTCCAATCTAACAACGAACTTGTGTATGTTTTGTTTCATTTTTGTGCCGGAAAAATGATATTTACTTAATTTTTCTATAATAAATCTTGTGTGCTTGGGATAATGGATGCTTCGGCATCCCCAAAATCCAGTTCAGATATTAAAGATGTTTATGGATTTTTCTTGATTCACGATTCATCGTTTCCTCCTTCAGTTAGACAAAGAAATACCGTAATTAAATATACAAAATTGCCGAATTTGGATTTCGATTCAAGAGGTAAGACTTTGTATTTTATCTCAAGGGTGGGATGTATCGAAAATTATTTATTAGTGAAGGGCGGGTAAACAATTGCATAAAAAGAAAAGTATATTATATTCTTGCACAGCTTACCGACATTTTTTGTTTTTATTTAATCACTGGATTTGTGAATCCTAAATTATGTGGGGGTTTCATATTACATATATTTTATATAGGACTCTGTGCAGAACTCTGGATGAATTAAGCAGTATTCAATTAAATTGATTCATGCCTTTGAGATTTTTGATATATTAATTTCTCATAGTGTATCCAAATATATCAATAACAGGACAATGTAAAGAATTCTTGTGTTATATATGTAACATCCACACATATATTTTGTCAAAAATACCTGACCACACAGTTTTGGGATTACAAATTGACGTAGGGAAAGTGGTGCCAAGTCCATGATTGAGGTATTTAGTAAACAGTAGACTATTTAAAGGTCCATTAACGCATTTACTGCTGATGACGCATCTGTGCATCCAACTGTTAGATAATTTACGAAGAAGATGAAATGTTAGCGGTTAATGTGTTAATCATTAGTGAAGCTGAATGTGACAGGCAAATTAATTGTTTAAATATGTACAGTGACTGTGCAGACACATTCTGGAATACAAATTAGATGCAACAGCACATTTCTGCAACACTATGTCAATAGGTATACACGAAGCTTAATACTGCACTGTTGGCTGATTGACTATCACAACACTTGCAAATTCAATTGCATATCAATATGTATTCATTACTATAACAATTACTACTTGTTACTTTACGCGTTGTAACAACACCCACATTTCACCTAATATGATTAAGTGCTAATGTGACAGAGGGTGAGTCCATCACCATCTTGGATACTATACATAATTTGTGTGTTACATTTCATTACTCGGTGTTTGATGCGCACCTGTTACTAAGTACTAAATACTACAGCTCTATATTTGAATATTTCAATATGTTTAATTGCAGTATCATGGCCAAGACAGAGTTATACCTTACAACCGCGCCTTCGCCGGATAATAACTTTGGATAATCAAGAATTGAAAACCACCAGGTCTTTGAAACCAGAACAGCTGGCAATATCCCAAATTGCGAGTGCAAACCTAGCAAAACGAAAAATTGTTACTATTGCTGAAGTTGATGAATCTGATCTTCATCCAAATTTTTGTATGTAATGGGTTGTCTCTTATATCTTACATTATTGCTAAGATCCTGATTTGTGTAAGGTCGCCAGTGCTCCATGGGGAAGGTGGAGGCACTGTGCTGACTATTAT
This sequence comes from Watsonalla binaria, assembly GCA_929442735.1. Lineage (NCBI taxonomy): Eukaryota > Metazoa > Arthropoda > Insecta > Lepidoptera > Drepanidae > Watsonalla > Watsonalla binaria. The sequence goes on along the minus strand of OV838917.1, from coordinate 2,457,475 downwards.
GGGACCCTTAGCCCCTAATAATGCAAGGCAAAAAAAAATTTCATAAGTTTATTTAAGTTGGTACTTGTTGGACTTCGAGTCACCTTACAACTTTGTACTCACTTGCTTTTGTTATAAATAGCTTTCATATCCAGTGTTCCATGGTCAGTAATAGTTCTTAATACTGACTGACTGAATATTTTTTTAAAATTATTTGTATAGTTCAATACTTAGAAACATTCTGTTTCAGCAAAGGAAGTGCGTAAACGAGTGAGTCCAGTGAAAACATCAAGCAGGTCGGTGGGCGCGAATATCAAAGAGGAAAGGGATACGCCACACAAAACATCTTCAAAGATTAGCAATTCTTCTAAATGTAAGAGTATTTTATAGTAAGAGTATTATTTTTATAATTAACTCTGGCCCGCTAAAATAAGTCCCGAATTAAGAGTGGTGAGGAATCATCACAATAGATCGCCAGTTAGGGGTAGAAGTGAAGTGTTGGTGCTGAGCTATATAAAGTTGGATAGTTTTTCATTATGCTATTACAGTAATTCCATCTATACATTGAAAATTAAAATTCCTGACTGACTTAGTTAAAGGGATTTTCAACCTAATCCGGCTGTAATGGTTGTAGAGGAATACAAACAGGGATGTAGTTTTGTTTTGAAATCGTCGAATATAATTAGAATTAGTTCCTTAGAGCCGTGGTAGCCTTGGGGTTTGATCTATTCGTTTTGCAAGTGTTTATTGGCTGCAGTACTTGCTAACTGGCAGGTGATTGCAACGTTAGCTTAAAAAAAAAATAAAGCGTAGATGTAACAATATGCTTACTTAATCGGTTACTTAATCGCCCTTGCCTCATCTGCATCGTGCATTGCTGGTGACATGATTCCTTCACAAAACATTTGTAATCACATGCTGTCAGTGCATTTCGTGTTAAATATTAGTTCTTAGAGATACTTATGCACATGGCAGACTTGTGATAATCAATAGACTTATTATGAAATTATATGAAACTAGCTGTGCTCTGTGGTTTCACCCGCGTAGATTTAATGTGATGCCCTCATAACCCTAAATGTGTTTTTTTCAATAAAAGTAGCCTAACTTAATCCTTGTAACATTAGCTTACGCCTTGTAAAGTTAGCTATCGGCCAGTGAATATCCCGTTAAAATCGGTCCAGCCGATTACAAACAGACAGAGAGAGAAAATGTTTAAACATTGTTTTTTTTTTATTTCTGTACCATATATACTTTCATATGCATTTAGTGAAAGCTGGTATTTTGGAATTACAAAAGACATTTAAATTTTATTTACCTGTATAAATGTAAGGTCGTTCCAATAATTGCATAATATTGTAAATTTATTGTTTCATTGTACTAACAATTATACATTATGGCATTAGCTAAACAAACTGACAGCTATGCGAATTTTAAAACTGCTTGTGTTTGCCTTTATATGTATATGTGTGCATGTGCATCGGTGTTCTGTCTTGCGAAAACCCTGATAACAGATAATGCATTTTGGTAGTAACATTAACTATGGTACTTAAACCATGCGTTAGCATAACGGGTAGGTGTTACAACACCCTCTTTCACCGAATATAATTAAGCCTGCCAATGTGACAGATGATGGGTCTATGACCGTGATAGACAGTGGGTCTATCACCGTGACATATGTTAGGTTTGTCACCGTATCAGACATATTTTTTCATAATTTCTTCTCAGATATAACATACAGGTTTTGTCAATATGTGTCCATTACCGTAAAGCTCGTGATTGCATTCAAATTTTAGTAGATTTTTAGATTAGAAGTTGGCTCTCTGGCGTAGCAGTAACACACAACTACAAAAAACCAATCAGGGATATTTACACATCCCTAATTAGCCTTATTTAACTATATAGCCTATTTTACTTGCTGAAGATGTAGCTTTCTAATGGTGAAAGAATTATTTAAATCAGTTAAGTTTATAGCAAAAGTTACAAATTAACAAACAAATCTTTCTTTATTTTTCTATCCTTTGTCTACTCATTGGCGAAGTAGTACTATTATGTTTAAGCCACATTGATCAGCGATTTTGTGATAATGTTTTTGTCGATTTTATGGATGTTAGCAACCTAAACTATTGAATTTTCTTGTATACTGTTTTGCTTTGAGTATATATATCTAGATACTGTGCGTTTTATGTTTATATATTTGTGTAGTTATTGTGTGTATTACCTAATTACAGTGTCAACACGTTTATCATTCTCTATATTATCTCTCGCTTTCGTTTACACTTCTAGATTCGACGGAAGCAAAACCTAGTGCCAAAATGAGTAATACTTACCACAGAAATGAAGTGTCTCTGTCGAGAGTTAATTATCGCGCCAGACAGCAAAACGCAGCTCCAGAAAGTAACAGGATCCGAAATATTAAAGAAAAAGGTATGAAAGCTATTGTTTGACTGTCTTAATAGTGTTTGACTGAGCAACACGTGAAATTTGAACTAATCAACTAAATGTTTTATTTACAAAAAAATTTTTATAACTTTGCTTTTAATGGGAGACTGCTAGATATCGCGCGTTCGATTCCCGCTCATGTATATATTAGATTGCCCAGGGCATACATGATGTGCATTTTTGTTTGTGCCTGGGTGGTTGGCAAGTATTGTAAACAAAGAAAACTATAAGAAAACAGTGTCCGTAATTCATTTACCCATTGTCTGGATGGTGTCGAAAGTAATTTTAGTAATATACTACCTGTGCCCCGCGGTTTTACCCGCGTTACTAATGTTTTTTTAAATAAAAGTAGCCTAAGTTACTCCTTGTAAAATTTGCTATCTGCCAGTAAAAGTCCCGTTAAAATCGGTCCAGCCGTTTCGGAGATTAACAGACAGACTGACACAAAAAACATAAAATTAAAATTTTGGAATGGAATGAAAAGCTGTTAAGTTGGAATTTTACACACAGACATTTCAATTTTATTTATCTGTATGTATAGATATAGATACCATGAAGATGAAGCAGATAAAAGCTAATTACATAATATGTGTCTTACATTGGTTACTACTTATGTCAATTTCCATATGATATGATAAATAACTTTATTTGTTGTTTGTAGAAACGATGCGGAGTTCCAAAAGTGCAAATGCACCAAATAAAATTAGTTTAAGCAAAAATATATTATATCCAAGAGAAAGTGATAAAGAATTGTCAGTTATTAAAAACAAATTATTGGATAGTTCTAAAAGTTATGTTTTACCCAAGAAAGATTTGAAAGTACGAACTAAGTCACCAGTTTCACAAAACAGAACTAAAGTGCTCTATATGAAAGAGATTCAAATGAAAAATAAGCCTGTGTCAGTTATACATGTTCCGTTGGACGACAATTATCACAAGGAGTATCAGCTGGAGGAATCGCAAATATCTCAAACCACCCTGTGCTTAGAGGAAGAGTCGCGAAAGGACTGCGCCACCGAGACAGAGGTGTTTCACACTACTCACAAGGATGTGTTCATAGCCACTGACCCACTACCGGCTACCATCGACCACATCACTCACATGGACAGCAGTGACCTTTGTAAGACTGTGGACACTGTCGATACTCAAACCGAATTTTTCAAAGAAACCTACGATAGTCTCGACATACCAAACGTAAGTCTACTTAAAGATAGAAGTGCCCCCAAAGATGAAGTGTTCCAATTAAACAGCAAATCTTTGCCTAATCTCAAATTGAGTTCGTTGGAAGCGTACAATGAAGATGATAAGGAAAACAAGTCAGATGTGAGTAGCTCCTCGGAGGTCGCGTCGTTCGTGCTCAGTCGGGCGGTACTCACGTACACCACCAGGCGGAAGATCGATGTCCAAGTTCTAGGTAGCAAAGAGAACAACAATACTAATCAAGCCTCTAGTCCATTATGTTATCCTATGAAAGTATTGTCAGTATTTAAAACAGAAATAAAAAATCGTGATACAAACGATTTACCACATAAGAAGGAGAAAGCTAATGTCACAACTGTGCCAGTTTATACAAATGAACAAAAGTCGCTCAAATGTTCCCTCGTCCTCAATAGTGATAAATTAATGAAACCGTCGGATATTATTAGCTCAATTAGCGGCGGCAGTGGCCTGCTGCACAGCGATTACATCACTGAACAGTTCCAAAAGGAGCTTAATTTTATAGATTCATTTTTCGAATCACTCCAGTATTTGGAGAATTCCTTATCCGATAATTGCTTAAAGGTTAACAATATTGAGAACCTGGTCACCAATTCACAACTCGAACTGAAAAGTCCAGACTACGCCGCTTTCTTGTCTAAGTTCGAGAATGGCGCTAATATTTACGACACAGAAACAATGGCGTCCAAGAGTCTTTGTCTGGTAAGTGTTGTTCTTTAATCTGTAAACATCATGTCAAGTATTTTATACTGCATATTTGTTAATGTACGTTAGCATTTACAATGCATTGGCAGCCCTCACCGGCACCATATCGTTTGTTGAATAAAGTGCAGTTATGTCATAATGTCCGGGACTTGTCGCTTTTATTATTATATCACTGTGTTCATACCTACTTGTATGTATTACAGCTCAATCTTCTCATCCGCGATGAGCAGAGGCGAGCCAAGAATCTTTTGTTTGTCTTGAAAATGAGAGAAGATGCCCTGAAGGACTTCACTAAATCTCAGATATTGTGGTTGGAAAAAAAGAAAAAACAAGACAACACTGACATATCAACGTTGAAAAAGAAGCAACGCGGCGCACTTCTTAAATTACAGCATGAATGTGGAGAAATGCAACGCATGCGCAAAGCTTTGCTCACATTATCGGAGAGGCGGAAAGTGGCGTTGATGAAAACCAAGAAAAATATTGAATTGAAATTGAATAACAATGTAGATGTCGAACAAATACTTTTAGGTAAGAAGAAACTGAAGCGAAGTATAAGTGCGGACCGGAATATAGCACCGCTGAAATGTTTCGATCTGTCGAGTAGCGGCTGCGAAGACAGCAGTAGATCGCGGGAAGGCAGCGACGCGCCGGCGCCGCTCGAGCCTTGCGAGCCCATCACCAGCGAGAAGAGCATCCAGACCACTGACACCCTCGCCACCATACAAGTCGACCACTCTACTGACACTGCCGCTGAGAACTTCGTCGTTGTCGACGGAAGCTATCTCAACATACTCTTCCACAACTTATCTCTACCCAAGATTTTCAGTGCCAAAAGACAATATGAAGTCAACGAGGAAGCACTGAAAAATATACTACATTCGGCGAATACCAAACACAATAACTTGAACGAATGTGATGTCGTTGAAAAACTCATGGATCAGATCAAGAATTGCGATTTGGATAGGTCCAGCTCGCCCTCGACCGCCCACAGCCTGGTTGAGGAGTTCGACCAGTACTACAAAGGTCTCACTGACCTGGACAAGTCTCCGGTTGAAGTGGATCAGGATTGTAGAGTGAAAGTGTGTGAGATGGGGACTCAGGCTTTAGAGACTGAGAGCCGGGGGCTGCAGGTGGAGTCTGACGAGTTGAGTAGTGTTGTGGAACAAGTGGAAGTGATGGAGAGCAGTTGGAGTGAGGAACGGGAGTGCGAGTGTGATGGGGAGGCGAGTGTGGTGCAAGTGGCCGGCCCGCTGCCCGTACCAGCCGGGGCCACCAACCCCGCTGACCCCCCTCATTCATCCCCTGTCTGGCTTTTGCCCAAATCATCACCATCCACCACTCTCTCTGGTAAGTCATTCACACCACATTATATTCAATAATACTAAGGCCTTGACACAGTTATATTTTAATGTTGCTTCCTGTGAAAATCATTATTCTATTGAGTGCAATGCGCATGCATATGTAATTGTATTACACAATTCGTTGAACCATACACATGAGTGCACTAGATCTATGCTGTATGAAATATTACTCTAAAAGCCCTTAAAGCAGTTTAGAATTTAAATCTATACTGTAGGATTCTACAAGTAGTTAGATTCATACTAACTAACGATAATAATTTTAGAATACGAGTATTTAAAAATATATTCATTGTAAGTGAATGAAAATATTGCGTGAAAGATAGTATAGTATTTTTAATTAACCGCAGGTTAATATATTAGAATTTGTGGAAATATGTATTTATTGGTAGTAGCATCTACAGGCCCCTTAATTTCATTTGATTTAAATGATAATGTTCAATTGGCGGAATTACTGTACTCAAGGTCGTCGCCATTGAATGATAATGATTATTTTCGCACCTATTATTGAATAAAAGTTTAGAGTAATATCATACTAAAAAGTCGCGACTAAATTATATAGAATTTTTTTTTGAATCAGTCACGAAAACATTAACCAAAAATAAAACGGTTTGACCGTTTATTTTTTATTTGGATTAAGTAAAATAAGCGAAAACCCAGCATAAAAAAGAGCGAGTACCACCGTGGTTGCTAAACTCTTAATCTGTCTGAAATGTCTTGGAAGGATCATTACACATAAGCAGTAACCCAAAGAATTAAAGGTAAAAATATGCGCATATAAACAATATCACATCAGTAAATGAATGTACCATAACCACGTTAATATGTCACTGTATCTGGGTCAGAGAATAAATAAATATATGCGAACAGCTCTCCTGTTTCCAATATAAACTAAGTAGTACTTCCATTGAAATGAAGTATTAGTTCACACATATACATATTTCTACAAATGGTTATACATTAGATGTCTAGCCGCATATAGAGGTCTGTTGCATTGATAACAGCAGTTTAAATTGTATGCACATTTGACCTATTCATTTCAATTGGTCGAAAATTGCGTTTGTTAGTACTCACCAACGTTAATAAACCACACTGTGTAATGTGTTCTTTTGTAATTTGTCCATAACAATACACCTATTACTTTGGGTGAACATTTAACTTTTGTGTGTATAATATGGCAAGTGGGTTTCCAGATACGATAAGTGCGAGCAGTCAGCCGCTCTGTTTGAGCACATCGGCGACGTCGCTCGCCTCGCCTGTGCAGACTGAAGCCGAAGAACTACGCAGACAGCAACTCGCCATTGAGAGAGAGGTGATTCCTATTTCTCATCGTCATCTCCCTAGCCTTAATCCCATACATTGTTGGGGTCGGCACTTGATTCAACCCGATGTGGCTGATCACTTGATTTTCATACGAAGCGACTGCCATCTGACCTTCGTAACCCCTTTAACGAGGAAAATCTGCGATCTGGGTTAAACCAGTTGTCAGACTAGTTTAGGCCTCCGACTGACATATGCGGGTGAAACCCCGTGACGTCCGCTAGTTCTTAATTAACTAGTTCTTAGTTCGCGAAACATATAAATAAATAAATAGCCGGTAAGCGGCTATTTATTTATTTATATGTTTCGCGCATCAGGCGGACTGTATGCTTATTTGTAGCGTTAGTAAAATAACATGAGGTAAAGTTTTGAGAAGCTGTGTGGGGTAAACTCTGGATCTACTGAAGTTTTTTTTATTTAGGTAGTTTTTATAGTTAGTATTTCGGTTTTGATTAGTTTAATGACTTATTCGTGGTAGTTAAATCATTGCGGGGCTATCGGTTGGTATTCTAATAGCTCTTACGAAATGACGAGTTCGCATTTCAAACAGAATAGAGACAGAAATTATTAACACATTTTTTTTTTTAATTTTTGACTGCCAGCTCGAATATAATCAAGTATTTTCAGTGCTTCAAGCATAGATTTTGATATGTGTCAACGGCGTCCACATTCGATTGCATCATGAAACTCGCCTTCGTTAAAAGTGTCGTCGATGAGGAAAGCTAGTTATTTATAAACGCCGTGTCGATTCTAGATAAAGGCGTTGGAACAGCAGCAGGGTCAGTTGCTGGTGGTGCGCGAGATCCCCGACAAACCCCCGCCGCCCTATACCCCGCCGGTGGACCTACGGGTCCCACAACCACCGCGACCGTTCATTCCCGATGACATTACACAGGAGAAGGTTCAGAAATGCCTCGCCAACGAGGGTAGTTCTCTCGACGCGGCCGACTCCTTCGACGCGTTCATCAATGACTACTGCACAGAGAGTCTCGACAAACACAACTCGGAACAGACGGACAAACCCTGGGACTCGTGCAATCTCCTGCCTCAGAAACAGCCGTTGGAGCCGCATAAGCTGATAGAGAAGACCACCTCGGATCTTAAGGAAGTGCTCACTGGAGTGCCGCCCACTGTTGTCACTGGTAAGTTACCATGTTTATTCAATTCAAAATATTTGATAAGACTTCTTAAAAAGCAATTTCAAATCGCCGGATTGGCATGATTATACAGAACTATACATACTACCGCTGGGTGAAGAAGGTCGCTTTTACTGAGAAGAACCCGCATTACCTTTTTCAAAAATAATATAGAATCTTGATAAATAAAAAATTATTCCCATCATTCAATATAAGCCTCAATCAACATTCGATAAAAAGTAAAGTTCTAGTTATGTATAAATGTGTACATGGAGATGACCATGCAACCAATCCTTCACGTGTTTGCAGGTGTGAGCACGCGGCGGTCGGATCACATAGACGATATATTGTTCGCGGAGTGGCGCCGCTGCGAGCCAGAGTGGACTTCCCTCCACACAGACGAAGCCATCGTCAAAAACCAAATATTCGAGAGCATTTTCCAAAAAGTCCTCACAGAAACCATCGATGCATACAAAAAGACTGTTCAGTGCAATGAAGAAACAGATTAGATTCCCACTTAATCGTTTAGTTAGGTCTTACTGTAAACTGAATGTATATGATATTCAGAACAAATTACAATGTTTACTCTGTTACTTACAAATATATGTTTTATTATAAGTTTCTGCTATAATTTATAGATATACAACTTTACAGTACAAGTATTCGTAGCGAATGTGGCAATGTATGAAAGCTTTGCGACGGTATACACAATTTACATGAAGCTTTATTTGTTATTAATCAGAGGCCGAATATGATCGTTAAGCGAATTTCTAAGCTGATGTCCCATTTTGCTACCATAATATTAGGTTAAAACTAAGCAGTTATTGAAAATTAAAATAAAAATATTTTATTCAGTGGCTTGCCCAAATTGTGTTCCTTGAAACACATGTACATTTCAACAATGAAAATTATGTAAGTAGGTAGGTGTAGGTTCAAATTGGTACACGGTACATCTTTAATGCATGGTACATCATCTAAAAAGTTAAATTTGATATTAGGTATAAAAATTACATATAGTAAGTGACATCTTAATACGCGCTTCTTAAGCGATCACAGTTGGCCCCCTGGTAGCCGAAAGGTACTGCCTTCGGAGCTGAACGTCGCAGATTCAATCCCCACCGAGGGCATCTACAGAGTCGAGACTTTTTAGGCGTATATTTTGGCACCGACCACCGGCTTATACTACATATAAATTCAAAATACTTACTCCGCTGGCTCAGCGACCCGAAGTGTGTCTTGGCCTCCGGTACTCGCCGTGCGGTTTCGTCTCTAACTTTCCCCCCGCCCCATAACTATATGGGGTTATCACTTTTATAACAATACAAATAAGTATTATCTTATGTTCCAAATATCATATCAATATAACAGCGAAAAATTTTAAAAAGTAAGGGATTTTAGGTTATTTTTAAATTTGTTTGCACCATCAGCCGATGTGCTTAAAAAGTCTAGACCCTATATTTGTGCAATGTACATGAGTATTTTATAGCTAAGTCTTGTTCAGTACCCGGCGATATATATTACACATCGACTTCGGGAAAGAGACAATCGGTTAATTTCGACATTTGTCAGTTGTTTTCGCCAGTCAATGTCAATCACGTAAGTAGCGTGAGACAGATAACGCTCTACGAAGCCGAAATCAACCGATAGTGTCTTCCGTGTAATCGATGTGCAATATATATCGCTGGGTACTGTATGTATACGTCTTTATTTATATGTTTAAACATTTTGTGCTTAGTTTGAGACCAGGCCAGTTCAGAGGTCCCTAGATATGATCATTCATGATTGATCTCGATTCTCGTCGGTTCCTTGTATTTACTTGCATATTGCATGTCCGACTATTTTGACTTTGAGAATAAGCCCATCTTGATGACGTTGCGAAAATATAATAAAGTGCACATTTTAAATTATTTATTCAGCATTAATAATGACAAAATATCACAAAGTCCGTACATTTGACACTGATTCGACTTAAACTATAAATACTTTATATTAATCAAATGTGATGGACGTTACACTCTAAATAATAACGTTTTATACATTTTAAATCAAAACTTATAAGCTACGAACATTTTTCGCCATCTCACTACCTGTAGTAGAGCACTAGTCTCGTGATGTACTACTGGTAGTACTTATTCTCATCGTAAAACCTAGTCACCCTAGGGTATGTAACCTAGGGTAAATATGGGAAACAATTAATTCAGATAAATACTTATTCCCGTCTTCCAACCTATGATAGATTGGAAGACGGGAATAACTCACTGGTAGTAATAAGCAATAGTGACATAAGAATCAAATTGATCACTATAAAAAGGTTGATACTAAAATGTCACTGTCAATGTTAAGGCCTTTGAATAAAAATTTTCTTGGACCTCTTTTGAGTGGCACTTCTGAATTAGTATTTTAAGCTATCTATGCGATGATCAGGGGCCCAACCATGAACTCTTGCAACGATAAACTATCGTTAACGGCTTATTCCCAGACATCCACAGCCCATGACCGCCCGAGTTCCCTCCGTGCCTCGGAGAGCACGTTAAGCCGTCGGTCCCGGTTGCCAATTTATCATCATTGACAATCGTTAGATGTCAGTCGGAGGCCTAAAGTAGTCTGACAACTGATTTCCCTCGTTAAAGGGGTTGCGAAGGTCAGACGGCAGTCGCTTCGTATAAAAATCAGATGATCAGCCACATCGGTTTGAATCAAGTGCCGACCCCAACAATGTATTGGATAAGGCCAGGGAGATATACCAAAACAAAAGCCGTGGAGGTAATGGTAATAAAATCATGAATGTCTGGGAATAAGGCGATAGTTTCAGCTGCAGTATAAATATAAGCTTTACAAGCAGTAAGGATTCCAGGCCTGGTTTTTGAAATAAGAACGTTTCCACCATTGTGGGTGCGGGTTGTCAATCTTAAAGAATTTAAAATTACTTTTTAATATAGCGTCAAAATAATGTATATTTGTCGGTTTCGGTAAAATACGTAAATTACGTAGGTATACGCAATCGGGGACACGACGTGACATCCCTTATAGTGCTTGCGACTGTGTGAGTGTGTAATTTTGAACTATTTGTTCCTAGATTCCTTACTGATTATAGAACTTATACTTATACTGTGGTTCAGCTGTGCGATAACGAATTAATTTAGACCTGAGCGTCTGCATAATTTACATGCTATATAAATATAACACTCAAATACATTAAAGAACATAAAGTCCAATAAACAAAAATATAATAGGGTTTTCAAACATTCACTAACTACATAATTATGTGAATAGGTCTCATTTTACGTAATACACAGTATTGTGAATTTTATTTCGGCATGTGATAACGTCGATTAAAAAAAAAATTATTTTATTCTTTTAAAAATGAAATCGTTAGTATACATCAAAGTTTCCTAAGGAAACTAGCACAACGGTCCCTTCTATGTCAATCGCTTTAAGGACTTTTCTTTTAACAATATGTAAAACTCGTTACTTAGGACTGAGTGCATGTCACAAATAGTGGAAAGTTTTTAATATAATATTTTTACAAGGTTCCAGCTATTTTTATTTTATTTATTATTATCTGTTATTTAACCGTCTGTGGTTATTTGATGTCCCCGAGCACACTATATTGAATCGTATATTTTTTTCGTAAGTACATATTGGTCATGAACCTCGAGTTATGAAACGCGCTAATTCGATAGCAATTTAAAATTTGGGAATTTACTTGGGATTTGATGGCCCGTGATTCTCAGAGGGGCAAGCATAAACAATAAGTTGGGTAGGTAGGCAGGTTAATTACGTGCCAATGTGGCGCGTAGGTACATACATTTTGGTATACACACACACACACGACACGAGTGTATTCACAAATGGTAAGCACTGCTTATCTGCTTGCCATTGGCCTCTATGATGCTACCCACAATATTCCCGTATAGAAGGTCGAAGGTATAATCCTCTTCATAAAAAGAATAACAATGACAAATTAGTTTTAAATTAACTATATTATTTATGTCACGAATAAATTTAGGAACTCGAAAAGAAATAGTTATATAGTATTTAAGGTTGTTTAAAAAAATACATTTAATCTATGCCCGTTTATGGGGTCGAAGCTATCTACATAGAGTCCATATGCATGTCGTGTTAAATGTAATAAGTAACTAAATTTGTAGAATGAAGCAATTTCTCATTAAATGGCCTATTGCTTAGCAAAGCAAATTAATTTAAATTTGAATGTTATTTAAATATTTCACGCGGTCCTGTTACGGCATCTTTTAAATCTATAATTTTAAAATTTGTCGACAGTATAACATATTTGCAAATAGCGTAGAAGTAGTAAAGCATGTAATAATTATTCTATGAATCACTTGTTTATTGAATAAGCGGGGTCGATATGCAATATGTTCAGTGTTTCAAAATACTCACACGTACCATGAATGATCGTGTTAATTATCGTTCGATGTAACATCACTAATTATAACTCCCAAGATTTACGGCCTATACGATGATTTGGAAAGAAAAACATGTATAAATTTTTGTGAATATAAATTATGATCTCAAACAATAAACACTAAGCTTCAAAATGCTTTAGAATTATTTTTTCACGTTTTATAATTATTATTCAGCAATTATTATTTGATCCTGAAACTTTGAATGCTTTTGAAAGTATTTACATGCGGGACTAGCCAGAGGCAACATATATATTTTTTTATTAGCTTCAATTATAATAAAGAAATTCTTTAGAGGTCGTCTAAGCTAAAATGACGTACTCCTTCACCTTTGTCCCCGAAAGATGTAGTCTATAGGGTTTGCTTACCATCAGGTCGGCTGTACAGATCCCGTCAAGATTTATGAGCGCTCAACGAAAATAATTTTCATAACTGCGCATGTGTTTCCTCGCGCTCGCTGCATACAAGACCCAAAAAAAAACTACAGCGCCAGGCCAGCGCTTATAACTCATGACGGCATCTGTACACGCTTCTCATTTACACTGATAGGTTAAATCACCCATTTTTGATATATAAATCAAATGTTCAATGCACCAAAATGTGTCTGTTATCGTAGATGGTGAGTCTGTGACGTCTTGTCTCAGGCACCTTTCCTGTCCTCAGTATTAAATTGTTGGATGTTTCATTGTATACATATTGGTATACACAAATCAAACTATATGTTACAATATATATATAATAATAACATCTTAGCACAAATTAGATAGCATTTTTGATTTGAGAAGTTGATGTGATTCTTATATAACGCGTATCGGACACCAACTCTCTCTCTCTCGTAAACAATAAATACAATACTTATAAAAATATAAAGGGAAACTCCTGGTATAGAACAGGTTCCAATCATGTTTCAATTCCATTTCAAGGTGTAACGGAAAAACATTATTTCCAATCCTTTCCATGGAAGACGCATTGAAACTTGATCGAAACCCGAAGGCCATAGCCGGGCTGCTATGCCCGTCCAGGTAGTTGGGGCACGAGACTGAACCAAGGTGACGTCATTTGTACATTCATAAATGGGTAGGAAGACGCGAAAACAAGGTGTGATTCGAGCCCACGACCTCAAGTCGCGAAGTTGTTATTTCATGATAAATATTTGCGATACAAAGCAAATGTCAGTAAATTAAAGAACTTAAAAGCACTGAAAATGACGTCATCTTGGTTCGGTCGTGGCGAATAGTATGCCTTGTAAAAACAGTAGGAAATGACTGATCAGCTCATTCTTCTATATTGTCTATGCACGTTTTCACTAATTGACACTCCACTCCACAGTCCTTTCATTACTCGATCTCGATACTAATCGATTGTTCTACAATCGAACATCGATCAATCGTCAGCCTTGAGAAACGATTCTAAGGGATTTGGCCCTTTTCTTCTCGGATTCGTTGGGGCTTTTGTAGTTTCAGCTGAAAAGTAAAGTTTACCTTAATTTGAGTGGAATTGTTCATAGATAGGTGATAAACAGAGGTAGAGCATAGATCTCCAGAGGGCATAAGGGGATCTCCTGTTCGATAATTGGATTGGATTGGAACGTTAAAAGACAAATAAGACTACAAAAGAAAAAAAATAACCCTTAAATTGTTTATTTCACAGAACGAGCAGTAAAGGTGCAACTACATGCAGCCGTCCGACGCTCGTTTCCAGCGACAAATGTGGTCATGTGACCCCATTTTAAATTTCCGGCGACTCAAAAAGGAACTACGTTATGCAGCCGCTCCAATCACGTATCGCTACATATCACGTGACCACATTTGTCGCTGGAAACGAGCGTTGAGCGGCACCTTAAAGGGAATTTCAGCGTAGATCATGCGCGGTGCTCATAGGTGAAGCTCCCTGCCCCGCCTACAAAGCCGTTGACTCTATTACTGTTCTGTAGTTCATTATATCACTAGAGACCCGCTTTCACTTCACTTCGGGTTACTAGTTTTAGACTACTAGCTGTGCCTCGTGGTAAAAATTTCCAATGATGCTTTGCCCCTGTTTTTACAGCGCTTAATGTTGTAAAGCCTAAACTCTTCAGCTACATTATTATTATAAATTACCAAACGTTAATTCTAACTATAAATAATATAGGGTTTTTTTAGCTATAAGCTACTACTTGTTCGTAAAATCCATATCAAGATCCGTAGCGTAATGTAGAAGAACAATGCGTACAAGCAGATAAAATAATATAGTATGGAAATGGCGCCTTCAATTTATATTATTAAAAGATGTTATACTCACTAGTGAGTCCTTGTGAGGCTTGCGACACCTCAAGACAGGCCATCCACTCGGTAATACTGATCTTGGTGTCGTGGTTGACGTCACAATACCGCGGCAACTTGCGCCCGCACCGCCTCAGCGGCTCCGAGCCCGCTATCAACTGGTGAAATGCCTTCCACTCGCGCCGCTCCAGCGCCTTATTCTTGTCTTTGTCTAACATCACGTACGTCCATGTAGCCGCTTGCTCCTCTTTAGAAGCTCCCCACTTTACCATCTCACTGGAATTGGAATATAATGTTCCCGCTACATTTATTTGCTCCACTACAGCCATACTCAAACTGTTGACATACGGCTTGACTACATATTTATAAATTATAATTGTTTTTAAATCTCTAAAGTAATTATGATTGTACACTGTACATAAGTTTTTTAGAAAACCTCATTGGTACACGCCCCGCTGGGATTCGAACTTGCGTCGCTTGCGAAGCAGGCGACTGCTCTAATCCCGAGGCCACCACGGCTTCTTTCATAATCATAATTATAAATAAACAATGATAAAAGATGAGAATACATATAATTAGTGTTAAACATGACAATTTTCTAAAATTTTTCTTCTGGGGCAAGTGCCAGTGTATGTTATAACTCTTGGTATTGCCTACCCCTAGGTAGGCCGTCATGCCTGTCTGGGAAGGCTTGTTAAAATTCCGGGTATGGCAACCATACTAGTGTTGAATAAAAATGTAGAATGAAAACTCCATATCACAGAAAGGGGCAGACCTCCATTTATACTGTATATGTATTTTAGCTTTGTCTGTAAAAAGGGGACAAGTAACCGGACACTGAGCCCGGAATTATTCTTAACAGTGTACTAGGCAGTAGATAGGTAATCATCACTGCACTGGATTATACTCTGGGGCATCTCTTTTACCATAATGCAAAAAAATAATTTGTTTCAACATAACATTAAATGAAAACAGTTTTGTTAAATTCCCGTGTGTGTGTGCGTTCTTATAGAGCCTTTAGTGTTATAGAGGTTATTATTTCTTGGTTACTTTTCGTAGTCGCAAAAGGATTACCCAACGAGAACCATCATTATATCGGTGACCGGTATTGTGGACTTACCCTGGCACAGTGCCGTTCGTCGTTGTGGTCATCTTTGACACGAAGAAGCTCATCAGGTCCCGTAGGAAGTGGGATTTCATCGGCTCGGGGCAACCTGAAATATGATCATCAGTAAATTTCTTAGAGCTCAAGTGGAATTGTGCTCTATCCCCTCTGCCTAACCTCTATGTTTATACCTTACACACATCAAAATATATTGTCTTGGTAGGTAAATATCATGAAAATTTATAGGGATGCCAAAACTGAAGCACAGAATAAAAAAAAAATTACAACTACCTAAAATAACATTTTACTTATAATGATTAAGCGTCTCACATTTACATAGCACACATACGTGTTCAGCACCCTATCACAGGTTTGCCACCGTTTTCGTTATCGAGAAATCGTGCAGCGACACCTAGTGGTGACGTGAAGAACTAAAATGTCTCATACAAATATTGCGAGTGACGCTAGCGAGTATAGTTTACGAAACTCGTGATAGCGCTACAGAAGCACATACCTATACTATGCATTGCTATCGTTATAAAATGTCTCACTTACGAATTCATGTATTCCTTCCAGCGTCCGTATATGTGCCGTCACAAGTTATGAGCGCTAACTTTTAATGCGCAGTAGATAGTATTGTTTTTAGTTTTGTACGGCGCGATGGGAACTAATGCATGCGCAGATCAAACTCAAACTCAAACATATCTTTATTCAATTAGACTTTTAACAAAGTATGTACTTTAAAATCGTCAGAATGACATAATTAGATAGGATTATATATGTTACCACCAGGTTCGGAAGGTTGCTTTTACTGAAAAGTACCTGGCAAGAAACTCAGTAATTACTGTTTTCAATAATATTAAAGTTTTAAAAATACAAACAAATCACTAATTAAGAAATGTAAGCCCATGGCATGGACACAGTTCCAATGCACAAACGTCGATAAAAAATAACCGCTGTCCTCACAATTTTCGCTGAGCGCTCATAACTCGTGGCGGCACCTGTACGTACCTCGCATAGGACTAGCATGTTGCGGCGCGGAGTCGCAGTCAGGTCGGGCGTCTTTGACGGAAGAGCCCGGGATGGGTTTCCCCGTGTCCTGGTGGACGCACCAGCAGTACCCCGTGGAGCGGTAACACTGCGCGCGCGCATACCGCCCGTCGCCAGTACACTCCGGCACATAAAGCGCGGGACCACCAGATTTCTATATAAGCATTGCTGTCATTTATTTCGTAACAAACAGCTTTATGTTTGACAGTATAATTCACATGCATAATTATAACGGGTAGCAAGTAGTATAACATTGTCAAAGTCTAAGTAGGATCTCTAGACCTATCCGATCAAGCATCTTATTTCCTTTTTACTTGATTCTTATGTAATCATTAGCAGAAAGAGCTTAGCTCCATATTGTCTCATTGTCTTGTAAGACACAGCGAAAATAGATAACGTGACCTAACGCCAAATACTAAGATTGCTGAGAGATAAGTTTATTTCAATTTAGAAAAGTAGAAATACTCAATAATATTGAAATTAATAACTCA
Source organism: Watsonalla binaria (assembly GCA_929442735.1). NCBI lineage: Eukaryota > Metazoa > Arthropoda > Insecta > Lepidoptera > Drepanidae > Watsonalla > Watsonalla binaria. Next base: position 2,439,983 of record OV838917.1, on the reverse strand, counting down.
ATTATAATGTAGCTCCTTTATCAGATCAATCGAACATGTAGTTAACATATTCAAAAGTAATATAACATATATAAATACGTATAGCAACGAGGTGCGTAACAAAATCAATCGCATGATATTTTATCGCATTGCAAAAAACTTGCCACACTCGATAGACTGGTTAGCGATTTAGAAGACAACCCTGATATGCTACTAGCAAGCCAACATTGAATAAACATATTAGAAATAATTTGCTCATTATTACAATTAAGAAAAACTCGCAATGCTTTAATATATTTCTAAAAAGGGCAACAATTCGCAGAGCTCAAATAATTTTTATGTTATTAAAAAAATTAAAATGGATTAAGGGCTTTTGCATTTCAGACCTGTTCGTCTAAGACGGCCTGCCGATCAGTAAGGCAGTCATTGATCTCGTCTTCTCGTCTGTTGTCTGCCTCTGAGCCGTCGGGAGCAAAGGAATTCCTTATTATTCCTGGTAGCACTGAAACAATGATAAAAAGTTGGCACTGAACATTTATGGAAAGATGTCATGGCAAAGAAACTATCTACGGTTATCGCGCAGGATTAAGTCTGTCTGTTACTTTAATAGCAAAGCCGATGTACCGATTTTTCTGAAATTTGGTACAGGTTAGTTTTGACCTCAAGGACGGATTTAATAGTATTACAAAACAAAAAACAGCGCCGGTTTTTGAATTCTTAAATTGATGAAGAAAATAATGTTCTCATTATAAATGTAGTCTATAATAACACACTCCATTGTGTGTGCGTGTCAAAATAAATATTTTTATGAATCACAGTGTTTTAAATCATAATATTATTGAAAATTCTGATAAATAATATATTATTACTAACATGCAATACTTAGCTACTTAATATAAATTACGGTATATGTTGGTGACGTCATATAAATATATAGGTATTGCACGAATGTGTGTTGTAAATTCGTATAGAAGAAATATGTCGCCTTAATGTGCGAGGCTTGTAGAAATAAAAGCTACTCTTGCTAGTTGCTACTAGAGTTAATTCGGTAGTTGAATAGGAATCGACATATCAATCATATATTAAATGTCCAGTAGGTACTTATAATGTCTAGTAGGTACTTAAAATGTCCAGTAGGTACTTATAATGTCCAATTGGTACTTAAAATGTCCAGTAGGTACTAATGATGTCCAGTACTTATAAGTGTGTCACCTGCGGGGTCTGGCGGCACTTCCTCCTCGGTATAATCTGCCTCTGGTTCCGCTCCGCTCTCCTCGTCTGCGTTCAACGACATGAAGAAACGGAGAGAGACTATATATTATTATTATGTTTGCACACTTATTTGCATTTCTACATAGATACAACACATTACTAAAAGTTATGATTGCGTACCAATATGTAGTGTTGTGACGGAACGTAGGCAGAGACAGCCAAGTTCTAATCTTATAAAGAATATCCAATTAAAAAAAAAACTTTATTATCTATAGTTTAGTTAGGTAGGTAGATAGACACTGAGTACTAAGGAGGTACAGCGTAGTGTAGTAAAATAATTGGCACTGAGTACCTACTAAGGAGATAGAGTGAGGCAGGTAATACAATAGACAATAGACATTGGAGTACCTACTGTTAATGCTAGAGTGTGGTAGTCAGGGGCGTGCATTGGTTTTTCAGAGGGGGAAGCATAGACAATAAGTAGGGTAGGGTAGGTAGGTAGAGTGTGGTAATGCTATTCACTGAGTACTAAGGTACTCACAGTCCGGTGGGGGTGGCTCGGGGTTGGACAGGAGGCAGGAGGTCCACTCGGCGCGCGCGATCTCACCGTCTCCGTCACCATCGCAGCCCCGGGCCCACGCTCTGGCACAACGCTTCGGCTTCACCACCTTCAAACATTTCATCATAATTCAAGTTCATTTCCACATGTAACGAATACTGACGTTGTTTTAACGTTTACGATATCATACATTTGCATAGGGGTAGGCAGAGGTGCTGTAATAACAACACCCACTTTTCATCGAAGATGATTAAGTGCCAACAAGACAGATGGTGAGTCTTTCGCCGTCTCAGGCACTTTACACACCTACGTCTTTGAAATACTTCCCAGACGTAGGTATGCAGGTTTCCTCACGATGTTTTCCTTCACCTTGAAGCACGTAGCGTGAAGTCACTTTAACTAGGTACCTACATAATATGTTTTACATATTGGTACAGTCCCGCTGGGATTCAAACTTGCGTCGCTTGCGTAGCAGGCGACTGCTCAAACCACAAGGCCTCCACGGCTCTTATCATTTTAGATATCGTTTTCGAATTGCCTCTGAAAAATAATTAATTTCGAGCCACAACGAATTTCGTCAACGTTGAAACATTTTCTGTTAGTGTGGCGCCTATATAGATAGATGATGTGAATATAACGAAAGCTATATTCAGTTTACAGTTTGTTGTATCGATGAAGGTACCCAGACATAGCAAGACACGGGGAACAAACCTTTTTAATCAGTCTTCTAAGTCCCCTATATTCTGACTTCTGTAGTGCGTCGCTTCGGTCCCGGTCAAGTTCCCGGAACTTCCACTCGGCCACGGCTGTAGGTTCCGCGGAGGATGACCCAGCACGCGACCTCTCATACTCGCTGCTGAATATCTTGATCAGGTTCCCGTTGAACTGAGCACGATCGACCCGAGTGCAACCTGCCGAGCTCCATTTATTCATACATCATGGCAGACAAAAGATTCCATATACACATGCCAGTTCAAGTCGTTATAAATTCGACCCAACATAAGCTCGGGCAATTAAAGTCTGCGACTCCAAGTAAGTCATGCAAATGGGATTGGTATTACTCACTTCTTTTATTTCGTTGACCCCGCACCGAAGACCGCCGCCTCGTATGTGACTTGCCTTTAAAATAGACATAAACAACATTGTAAGTATATATAAAAAACAAAAACACATGTTAAAATGTTTATCTACGTCATATTTATTATACTTAATAGGTCAAATGAGTTCAATACGAAACGTGCTATCGTTGTACGGTACAGCTAGTTCTAGTATCGTGTGAAATCAGTGGGCGAACTTAAAAAGGTTAACAAGCATAAATACTGCTCATTATCACCTGCAGCTTTCGTGAGATGCATTAACGTTGTTAACGTGTCAATGTATGTGTGTTTGTGAGTGTGGGTGTGTGGAGGGAGGCGCGGGGTCCGTCTACCCAACCGGTTGCCGGTCGGCGGCTTCGGCAGTGATGTACATCATTGGCCCATACAAAACCGGTAACAATATGCCGCTGTTTCTGTTCATACCTAGGGTATTAGATCTGTTATTTTAATAGTCGCTAAATCGAATTCTCTGAGAATATATGACTTTAACAGCGTCTGGCTTCTTAACAGTTTATTTAAAACGAGTGCAGACCAAACTGGTTCATGTCTTGTTAACACGTTCATTTTGTGAATACACATTTATGAACTGGCTACGGATTTAAAAAGGGTCAAACGGTAGCCGTTTTGTCCTAACGATAACGACAAAATAGTGAAACGTGTCCCATCTCTACGAAATTGATTCCCGTCGGTCGGCGTAGGGTTTCGTATAAAAAAAGTGAACTCCAAATCGGGTTTGGTCTCGGGTACTTGCTGGCAGACATCTCGGCGCCTGACCCAAATCTCACAATACCATTAGAAACCCATAGCCCTTAACTATGAAGTAGTAGAAATGATATAGCAAGAAATACTTTGCAAATAAATGAATGGTTACAGTTAATTACATATGGAGGCTTCCCTCATCTGCGTTATTGAGTAGTCTCTGGGAGTGTAATAATATATTATTTAATTATTTCTCTTCTATGATTCATGTTTTATGTGTATTCCCACAAATCAACAAGTTATGTAATAGTTAATTAGATGTTCAAAAATAACTCGTACGTAGGTAAATAAAGTTGGCAGATAATGATTGTAAGTTTAAGGTTTTTAAATAGTAAATTAGTACAAAACTGCGATAAACTGGTCAATTCTCTCAACTCGTGCCTAATGACTTCATTAAACTTGTAACTCAGGTAGGAGCAGAGCTAAATATAATACATCAAAGGTGCGGGCGAAGATCCCAACAAAGCGTTCGAATTTTGTCTGGAGCATTTTTTATGTCGTGTCATGGTAGGGGCTCTCTTCGGCCCCGACAGAGAAAAAAAACCGGACTCCATTGTAATGCGGCGTCGAGCAGTCTGACTCGAGCCGCCGGTTCTAAGAAAATCATAGTAACGTCGCTCTCAGAAAAAGTTGCTCATAGAAAACGACTGATCTTATATTGTACGGCCATGTTCTTTCATCGAGTTTTGGCCAATGATATTAAAAGTATGCTTAGATACGCTCAGCAATCGAACCAAATTTTCTGTACGCAGTTTAGCACTTGTCATATATCTAAGTAATGCAAGAGGTTAGAGTTCTGAAAACTTTAATGATGAGATGCATGAGTGGCCGAAACGAAAAAAGTGTGTGAGTATCATAGTCTGTGGCAAAAGGTGGTCTCTGCCTATCCCCATGAGATACAGGCGTAGTATTTGTATGTAACTTTAAGGCCAATTTCAGCATGCTAGTGACATAAAGTGAAGTTTTAACGTCATTAGCTTTGACCGTGTATCTTTTGAGGATAACTCCGATGAGTTATTGAGTCAGTCTTTCAATTGGTGATAAACATAATGTAAGAAGGTAATTAAATAGATAGTATTATGTTTAAATGGTCGACATGAGTGGTAATAAATTGCATGCGTGTGCAAGCGCCGCATCAATAGGGGTCACAATTATTAATTGTAATATAACAGACGTAACTGGTCGCGTTTTAATGAAGATATGACCGAGTCATATGTCACCACTCAATAAGCGACAGCTGTTACATAGTAGATATCATATTAACTAAGTTATAATAATATTATTACTTGCAGTACTTACGTACACACTAGTAATAAATATTACCGATTCAGTTATACATTTTATCAGAAGTACGATTAAATTATGCAATACCAGTTTGATACTACGTGAGCCTTATTATATTTGTTTATTCCGTAACGCGTGTTGTGATGTAATTGCACTTACCTAATCCCTTATAACAAAATATTGCCTAAGAAAATCGTTGGTTTAAAAGTAAATAAGTAGTTACATCCCTTTTTGTGATACAGACTTTAAAAAGTTTAAGTTTGATCTAGACTTGGTTTAAACCATGTTTTATAAGAAAGGGGAAAATGTTATAAAAACATTTTGGAATAACTATTATGTGCGACTTCGGTTGCATTTTTTAAATGTCCAAACGAGAAACAAAGCTTGCTGATAATGATCATTGTGGTGGATAAGGTCTACACTGAACGTTGGGTGGCAATATACTGAAACAGAAGGGGAGAAGAGAGGTCGAAGCTATCCCTTACAAAATTTCAAGCAAATCGGCTTACTCGTGAAAAGGATATATAGAGACACTTTTCTATTCGTAATAATGCAGATGTTGGCTAAAGAGACCGCGGTCATCGTTAAAATTAATAATGTCTCATTGAAATCGTACGCAAAGCCTTGTGAGTATTCTAAGGAGGTTCACATTTTATAGCGCCATTACATATTTCTACTTGTGGTCATGTTTCATACAAAATATTACGGATGCGAGTCGCGATAGTACCTGCTGCGCACTTAACTGGAATGATAAGTAGTTAAAGAAATGCTCGATCGCCAACTTATTTATATGTTCTCACTTTTATAATGAGGACATTGAATAGACAAAATTGTCGGGATCCAGCCATTTTAAGTTTTTGTATGCAGGTTTTATTTAATGGGTGAATTTTTTTTTTGTCCTGGGGGAAACCTTCAAAAGGTCCCCGAATGCCCTGGAAGAGGCAGGTTGAGGTATGTGGGAGTTTTACCGTACTAAAACCCCGCCGGTGGCCATCCTCCAAGTTTAAGTGGGACTCCGACAGTTCGCACCGTCATCTCCCCAGACTTTGGGCACATCCCCGGGGCAGCTGTATCGCCGCCCCTGGAAACCTTGCTCTGCTTTGCCGTGCAAGGCAACGCGAGCCACGGGCCCGCGGCTCGGTGGTCAAGGCTCCCACTCCGACCACCGCCAACAGACCTCTTAAGCGCCTCTTACGACAGGCAGGGGATACCATAGCCAAATTCTTAGACTCTGGCTATAGAGTCTAATAGGTGAACCTGTTTTAAGCCAAGTTCCTTTGGGCACTCCTAACGTAACTTCCTTATTTATCCCTTATCAATCACGGTCATGGTATTCCCATACATTGTAGTAAACGGCACTAGATTGTACTCGATATGGCTGTATTGATTTGTACACAAAGCGACTGCTGTCTGACCTTCGCAACCCCTTTTACGAGGAAAATAAGTCATGTAGGTTAAATTCATTATTTTGTTCTCATCGGTGTATAAAATGAATTATACCATTCATTTAGAGACTGGTTGGTCGCAAAGCGATGCTTGGGATTCCCTGGTCGGGCAAATGGTTACTGGGTTTTTCCATTTTTGATTTCCCAATACTTCAGTACCAGACCGGAGTCTAGATTAGTAGCCGGTTAAAACGCTCGTCGATAACTGACGAAATCTGGGCACAGGCGTGAGTATATATATTTATTTTAAATCATAGGCTTGGATGGACTCTTAATGGTGGAAGGTAGCCGTAGCGTCACCTCTAATATTGCTTAATAGAGCAGTGTCGGTAACTGCATACAAGCGGAGTATAATCACGCTCGTGGTGTCAAGAAGGCAAAGCTAGCCCTTAGAAAGCTCCAAGTGGTTTGTCGGTGATAGCAGTACCTACTCTGTCTAAAGGAGTATGAATTGCGATTTAAAAAATGGAAGATTTTAAACAAGTAACTGCTTCGCTCTATTGATCCCACTAAGCTGACCTAGGCTTGTGGACAATGTTACATTGTCCTCACGCTTCGCTTGTATGTCACTTGCCTGATTTATATCATTTCCAAACATTTTGTAGCGCTTCTATTAGCGCAAGCGCGAGATAATGATACTATGTCTTAGCCTACTGACCAATGAAAGTCGCTCGAAACCTCGACCTCAAAGATCTTGCTCTTCTAAAGATGTTGATGATTGCGTTCCGATTCACCAAAATAAATGATATTCATATTCATATATTTATTGCATTTATGTTACTTACATGTACGTTACAAAATGATCTTAATTATAATAGTATCCCAAGTACAGATAACATAAACCCTGTTAGGGCACAGCAACGTGAGAGGCACTACTAGAACTATTAATATATTTATAAATAAGTATCTAATATGTATAAAATTATTTATCACTAAGCAACAACGTAATATCTATAATTTTTTATATTATATTGTAACGCAGTGTATTGAGATCCTATTCTATTTGTCCTTCTCTATATTATCTACCTACTGTATTTAATATTAATTACTTCTTTATTAATAGTTTATATTAGATATTTTCTTAGTGGTGGAAATGCAGGCTTGTATCACAGCTAAAGCAAATAATACGTATGGATGGAAGAATTTATCCGAGAACTAGAAAAATCAAAGGCGCAAATAAATTGGCAAAGATCATGAGTAAACACTATGAGCGTCAGTATTCTCAGTGCCGAGCTATTATTTATTTATTCATACCAACATTTATATTCTCCATGCCTATTTTGAACTCATAGGAATCTATCAATCGATGCATACACTTGTTTTATGATTCACTTAAATTTATAGATAAATAAAGATGAAGTGTTTATTTGTAATCCCAAATTAACAGCTTATCACTAAATGCATAAGAAAGTATATACGGTAATTATATTTATATAAAAAAAATCTTTTCCGTCTGTCTGTTTGTTTCGGTTAATCTCTGAGAAGACTGGACCGATTTTAACGGGACTTTCAATGGCAGAAAATGTAAGGAGAAACTAAGGCTAGTTTAATTTAAATAAACAAGGTAAACCACCACGCAATTAAGTCTACGCGGGTGAAACCGCCGGGCACAGCTAGTCTGCACAGATAAATCTAATATATACAATTTCCATGTCACAATGTTAGTTACCGTACTCGTCCGAAACGGCTGTTTTACCGGTTTTTACCAAATTTTATATGCGTATTCAGTAGGTCTGAGAATCGGCTACTATTTATTTTCCATACCCCTAAGTGATAAGGGTCAGTATCGTATATATATACTTTAGTATGCATTTAGTGAAAAGCGGTTATTTTGGAATTACAAACAGACACCTAAATTTCGTTTATCTGTATCGATGTACAGATTTTAGAATACCACATCCGAAAAGTGAACAAATAGAATTCGGGCGAAACCTTTGGTGCCATTATAAATCACCATATTTAATACTTGGACGGCTAAATTTGCATTCTTTGTTTGATAGAATTAAGTGCATTATCAAGTCAACTGGCCTAAGCTTATTGCCTCACGCCACATTTTTACCTGAGTTTATTTATAAAACAAAAAATTCTTCTCTCTTGATTTCAATTACTGAGTCACGTTCCGGCTATGCTAAGCCATTTGAGATCAGATCTAGATTTGGTATTTGATTGGGCAATCTCACTATCCGGTGTCTGATGTTGACGAAAAGTTTTGTTTAACTTGGGGAGACCTTAGAAAATATGGATGGATTGTGTGAAGGATGATATGGCTAGAAAGGGGGTGAATATAGATATGAAGACTGATTCAAATTAAAAAGATAACGTGAGATAAAGATTATAATAACTTGTGCAATATGTCCTGTGCAGATGGCTAATCCCCGTTGAGATTAGCCGCCATGACCGAAATTCTGTTAGGAGATCATCATTTGTAAGAATCTATGTCATTAATAGAAATATATTCGCCGCTTACAACAGCCTCAATGCAGGAAACCTTCAGTTTATGTTCTTGTAAATAATCATAAATGATGTATCCTGGACGTACGTCATCTTTAAAATGGTAATAAAATGTTATCAAGCTAAATAGTCATGTAATTATTGGCTATAAAATTCTGCAATATTCATGAACACCTGTCCATAAGATGAATAGGTACTCGGGTTTGTTCGTTATTTGTATTGTATGGTCGGTTTTGTTTTTGGTCTAGAATGAAACACACATTATATTTTCCAAGTATTCATTTTATTCTGACTTTATCTACTTATTTAAGTTATTATATAACGTTCAAAACTATAATTTATATATTGAAAAACGCACAAAGAAAAATATTATATTTTTATATTCTGCTTCACATTATAATATTTAATATACGTTTACTTAAGTAGTAATATAGAATAATTTTAAATCCTTAAATGCAATTTATTACCGACAGCATGAACCTCATTCAAGATTTCTTAGCCTTACTTAATGATCGTGGTTATACTTTAATTTATTTTTATATATCTACATGAATGGACCTGAAATGAACAAGTCTTGGGATTCGGGCCGAGTAAGACCCTTGCAAATTAAATGTCCCATTAAAATGTCATATTGGATGTTTAAATGTTTATTCTACGCACTGTGCACCGCGGTTTCACTCGCGTCGGATTTATTCCATTTATTCCAGTTTCTTTCACAAATAAACTAAAACTCCTGTCAAAATCGGTTCAGCCGTTTCGGAGATTACCAGGAACAAACAGACAGACAGACAAACAGACCTAGAAAATATTTAAAACTTGGTTTCTGTATGCAAGGAGCGTACTATATACTTTAATATGCATTAGTTGAAAAGCCTTTACTTACTTCAATTTATTTATATGTGTATATTTGTCTCAACAAATTAAACTCCGGGCTGCTGGGTGCTACTGAGAAATTACAGATTTAAAAACCCACTATACCTAAAAAATCCCGAAACCACAACCCAGAACCCTGTGTCCCACGGTAGCGATTGCGATCATTGAGCAATAAACTAAAATATGAATCTATGTAGTAGTCACATGTGAAACTGACGTAGAGTTAATTTCATGGATGACCCGCTGAACCCTAATGCTTTATTAAAATAAAAGTAGCCTAAGTTACTCCTTGTAATATTAGCTATCTGCCAGTGAAACTTACAGATAAAATCGGTCCAGCCGTTTCGGTAAAGATTGTAACGAACCTGTGTATGATAGCTTGACTGTAACAAATTATTGACTGATTTAGCGTAGATAACTGAATGACGTAAAGGAATACTTTCTTAAATGTATAGTCCTACTCCTAATTTTACTGCCCACATTGGCTTTAAATAGTATCTAGATAATACTAGTAACAATCTAAAGGCAATGCAGGTCAAAGAAGGAAAGTGTGGCGGAGTGAGGAAGCTGGCCATTAGGCCAAATGGCGGTCGATGCCCTGCGTAGGTCGACCCTTGCCGAGAAGGTAACGCTGATATAAACCGCGGCCTAGAAGGAACAATAGTTCCATCTGAGCTGCTTGCAAAACACCAAGCAATCAGTTGACAGTTTTAAAGGAGACAAGTCACGGCGCCTTCGTTCTGTCACCACAGATAATGTACCTAGTTCTTAAGCCGTCAATGTCGTTCACGTGTCGTCATGCCAGGATATCGGTACAGCGATATTCAATCCTATATGAAACACACTGAGTCCAAAATTACGTGTAACGAAGCTACAACTGAGTCTTTATCAGATGATTCAGCCATTCCACTAATCAGTCTTGCACTGATGTCCAAACCATTTAATGGTGTGCTGGGAACGTGGCAGTGGCAGGACCAGAGACATTAATCACTCGACACTTCAACCAAATGATAGGGATTTTACTTTTGAAACAAAGATTACCGTTACTGCTTGCACTGTGACATTTTTCTATTATTATTTGTAAAGTATATGATGAATGGAACTGTGCAATACTTAAGTACTTTATTGCATTTGGATGTTATTTTTATATGTTCCTTGTATTCGGTTCGTACGAAGTCCAGTACTCAGTTTCAGGTTCTCAGTAGCTTCTTCCCTTTATGTAATAATATTGGCACCTGATCTTATCCGTGCCGAGCTGTGCTGGCCTCGGGGTTTGAGCAGTCGCCTGCTACGCAAGCGACGCAAGTTCGAATCCCAGCGGGGCCTGTGCCAATGAGTTTTTCTAAAAGACTTATGTACAGTGATTTCACACCACGTGCACTATACTTTGTAGTTGGTAGGTAGATCAGGCACTCTACCGAATCTAATCTAATACAGCTTATATTTTCCCACTGCTGGGCAAAGGCCTCTTTGCCTATTTCCCGTGCCTGCGAAGTAATAAATATTGGGTCAGCTTCTGAGGGATTCTTCAAACAAATTCTGAAGACGCAGCTATTTGGATACCAGGAAACGAGAACGTCCGAGAGGTCTCTCGTACCACTATGTAAGTACGAGTGAGTACCTAATCATAAGTTCATAAGACACTACACTACACTGGCGGCAAAATGTTCTTAAGTACCTATTGGGGTTATAATCTCCGAAACAATAGGACCGATTGTAACGGTACTTTTACAAGCTGATGTCACAAGGAGTAACTTAGTCTACTTTTGATTAAAAAAACATTAGGGGCCCGCTGGCTGGCCATGAGATTAAGTTTAGGCGACTTCAATCTATACAGATAAATAAAATTGTCTCTTTGTAAAATTACATAATAAACGGTACAGAAATAGAAAAACCATTTATTTTTAATTCACCGTCTGTCTGTCTATCTGTTTATTCCGGCTAATCTCTAAAAGAGTTGGAGTGATTTTAACGGGATTTTCACTGGCAGATTTACTTATAAGCCTTTAGTTACTTCTTGTAAGCTAATGCTTACAAGAAGTAACTAAAGGCTTTTATTTAAAAATGACATTTGGTTTCCGAGCGTCACCCATGAAATGAACTCTACGCGGGGCACAGTTCGTTCTAACATATATTCAAAGATGTGGATATGGTTATCAATATTTTTTTCTCATATCTACGTTTAACGTAGTGGGAATGGTAATAGTATAATCACTTGTCATGTCAATGTTAAGATCGCGCCGGTATCAATGTCGTCCAATTCAATAATCGCCACCTGTCCCTGCACTGAGCCGGGATTGCCGCCTTCCGCATCCACGGGCCCCCGCGCCTTTTGCGTTTCACTCCATAATGTACAACGGTACTTAATATACAGCTATGATACGACTATATCTAATGCCTATAAATTGATCTGTATCTATATCTAATATATAAAATGTCCATGTCACAATGTTAGTTACCGTACTCCTCCGAAACGGCTGGACCGATTTGTATGAGATTTTGTGTGCAGATCGGGTAGGTCTGAGAATCGGCCAACATCTATTTTCATACTCCTAAATGATAAGGGTAACCACCCCAAAAAAATATGGTAGTACAATGTTTGCCAAGTTCAGCTAGTTTAATATATAATCTGAATAACCGAATCTGTGAAGCGGCTCCAATTATTTTTCAGGTGCGATAAACCGATCTAGCTAGGTTAAAAATCCAGGTATCTCGATACAATTTTCTATACGCTTGATCTTTTCGCTAAACAGATGGTAAGTAACCAAAAAGAAGAACTCGTGGCACAGTTGATATTGCGCATATCATTCGTTCAGCGAAGGTAAGCAACTCCAACCCTAGCCAGTAATTGCATGGGTCACCGCCCTAGTTTCCTCCGTGTCTCGGGGAGCACGTTAAGCCGTCGGTCCCGGTTGCCAATTTATCACCTTTGGCAATCGTTAGGTGCAGGTCATTCGGAGGCCTAAGCAAGTCGAAAGGGGATACGAAGGTCAGATGGCATTAGCTTTGTATAAAAATCAGGCGATCAACCACATCGGGTTGAATCAAGTGCCAACCCCAACAATGTATGGGATAAGGCCAGGGAGATGATGAGACGATAGGTAACCATTTGTCACTCATCTGATCGTCGTGTCAAGTATCCTCAGACAGATGCAGGTTCCCCCATAAAGCTTTCCTCCATAGTTACGCTCCATAGAAAATCTACCGTCAGTTGAAAACCCAATGCTGATTTTGAATCACTTCTACTACTAATTTGTTTTCTGTCATAAATATCAACAAAATCTATCACGCCTTCGGTGGAAGATGGGTGCTGTTACACTTTTGATCATCCCTTCAGGGTCCCTTATGGGGAGGCGAGGGCTATCGTAAGGTTCAACAAAACATTGATATATTTACTCGCTCAATGAAGATGCAATCGAATACATAATTACATTAAGATAATGAAATGATTGCATAATAAAAGACATATGAAAGACTAGCCGTGCCCCACGGTTTCGACCGCGAAGACTTAGTTTCATGCTTTATTTCGCGGAACACATATTTTTCTAAATAAAAGCTTAAGCGGTTCAACCGTTACAGAGATAAGCCGGAATAAACAGACCGACAAAGAAACATTTAAAAATTGGTTTTGAATGGAACTACCTACCGAATATACTCGTACTTATCTTTTATTTTATTCATTAGAGAAAATTTGTTAATTTGGAATAACAAACAGACACTTGAAGTTTATTTAATCGTATGGATATTACAATCATGCGCATATATCGTACATAAACTATATGTGTACCTACCTACTGAACTATACACATGTACTTACGGAAATCATTATTTATATGTCTATCGTCAATGCGCTCTGCACTCGATCTTACTGAATAAACAATTTTATAGCTCCAGATAGTTTTACAGTGAAAGATGTTGATGTGAAGTCTTGGCGCCACCGCTTCGTTTACTTATTTACAACAACCGCGTATTTATATGAGGAGGATAATAAACACATGATTATTTCACACTCACTAGACGCATGTCGATAAATATCATCCAGTAATCTGCACGTACTTACATACATCTGCTCAGTATTCCCCGAAGGGGTAGGCAGACGTGTTGTAATAACAACACTCACTTTTTACCGAATATGATTAAGTGCCAACGTGACAGATGGTGAGTCTATCGCCGTCTCAGGCACTATAGATACGTCTTTGAATTACTTCTCAGACATATGCAGGTTTCCTCACGATGTTTTCCTTCACCGTAAAGCACGTGCTGTCAAATCACTGTACATAAGTTTTTTAGAAAAAATCATTGATACAAGGAATCGAACTTGCTCAAACATAAAGGTCATCACGGCTCTTAATTAAAAAACTGCGCTTAAGCTGCACAGTTATTTTTTTTGTGTATTGTGATTCCAATTTATCAGCTTTTAACTATAAAAGCTATTTAAAAAGGTCTGTGTCTGTGCATCTCCCTATTTTTTCCGGCGAATCTCGCAAACGTTTAAAACTCCAATGCTGCATTGGAGATTTAAACGGGATTTTCCCTGGCAAATAGGTGATGTTTTACACATTTGATTTCAATGTCACCCTATATACTTTAGCTTTCTGGTAACAAAATATTTACCACTCAGAAAATAAATTTAAATATCGTAGAATATTTTTTGGTGCTTACGATTTTCAGCTCTCTTCCAAATAACCTGGATAAATTTAATCTCTTCACGGAAACGGTTGTATTGAAGTCGTTAGACAGACCACCACCAGTATAACATGCGTGTAAATGAATACAGTATGAAAACCAATAGATACAGTATTTAATGTAAACAGGAGCTTTCATCTAGAGCTTTGTTTACAGCCTGAAGTACTGAAGTATTTACATGCGCTCGTTAGTATAGGTGAATCAGATGTTTTCAATCCGGCAACGATAAATCTCAGATATGTATATATAGAATTAATTGGAAACCTCATCGTTTCGAAATAACAATATTGAAGTTAATGACTTGTGGAAACTTCGTTGAAACTTGGCCAGCAATGTATTTTTTTTAACTTTAGTGTGCTGCGTGTTGTGGTGCTATTGTATTATCAGTCTAAATATCTACCGTTTCAAATAATATAAGTAAGTGTGCGAAGAGGTAATATTTTTTGAAAATCTTGTCGTAACCAAATGGCGTATGAAATAAGAACGTCTGCTCCATTGAGCGTGATGATTGTCAATCTTAAAGTTTATAAATTTTTCCCTTTTATTTACTATAAAAAAAACGTAGATTTCTCGTTTTGAATAAAATCCCCTACCCTGCCCTACGAAACCACGAAACCACGCGACACCCCTTATTAACGCTACTTCTATTCTGCTTATAATCTCGTAGATGTGCGCGTCTGTGCGCGTGTTTCATTTTGAACTATTTGTCCCTAGATTTCCTACTGATTTTAAAGCTTATATTTATACTGTACCAAAGACTTAAACAACCCGACTATAATATGATTAACCTTTTTGAGTATTTTGGAACTTATATACAACTTTACTAAGCTCGACTACCACCTATACTTATACACCTATCTATATACAAATAAACCCGACCACGCGACTGACGAAGTCTTTTAGTGTCATATACCTCTCTACGACAGAGGTAACGGTCTACGAAGCTGAATTTACCCGATTATCTCTTTCCCGAGGCTGAAGTGGAATATATATCCCATCACGGACAGCCTCACAGCAAAAGTAATGTTGGCAATCATAACTTACCAGTCTTAGTACAGTCGGGCCTGCCGATCCTGACGGCGGTGTCTTGCAGGGGTTTACCGTCAGGAGTGACGCACCAACAGCCAGCCGCGGCGCCCCCAGCGGCGCACTGCACCGCGGCGTAGGATCCGTCGGTGCGGCATCGCGGCGTGTACGCGGGGCGGGCGCCCCCGTGCGAGTTGAGGGCATACCGCAGTGCTATCATGCACGAAGACTGCCCTTCTGTATGACAAATTTTGTTGTTTTACTAAAATTATGATGCATGAGCTGGTGGATTAAGCGAAAGAAGTATGTAAGCACCGTGTGGCAAACGGTGGTCTCTGCCTACCCCCATGGGATACAGGCGTGAGCATATGTATGTATGTGAGCTGGTGTCCGCAACTCCCTCACATTTGACTTATCTTTATAGTTAGGACAATTGAAAATTAAAAAAGAAACAAAATATCTTTATAAATTGTTGCCCATATGTTATTGCGTAGTACTTATAAGCTTCATTATTGTAAAATTTCATGAAAATTCCTTCAGTATCAGTAGTTTTCCCGTTTATAATATTAGTAGGATTTATTAAGCATATCGCGCCTTCTCACGACGGCATCCCAAGCCATTGAGGTTCCAGCGAGACAGATGGTGACTTTCATTCACTACTTCACATAGGTACGGTAATTTGTTATAAGTACGTACGTATTACCACAAACACTCAGTGTTGAGTCACTCAAAATGTAGTCGTTTCAATGACTATCTTGAGTTAGTAGTCACTCGAAACAAAAAAGGCGGTGCTCCGCATTATTTCACATAGATCGATGGTGATTTTCACTTACGATAATTTAAATTATTATTAAATCGATAGCAGGTACATACAACTTGTACATACGCTGAGAATAGAGCAACATGGAGGGAGACGTTAACTCTAATAAAGAATCATAACGGACATGTATCATGTCGTGGAGTGTAAACAAGTCTGTCGGAGAGCAGCAGTCAGCAGCACATGGAATAAAATACAGGGGCTTTACCATGATCTCTTATTGCTATTATAGTTTTAATTTTATCATGTGACGGATGTATATGAAGTGTATAAGTCTGTCACTGTCACACAGTTGAACTATGATGGCAATAAGACCTTATGGTATGGCCCCAGTTTGTGTCGGTCCAAATCGTCAAAATCGGTTCTCTCGATAATGTAAAGAGTAAAAGCGTGATGCAATTAATAAGTAAAGCGATTAAAAAAAATCCTTGGTACTTAGGTATAAGTTTGTTTATGGTATGTTCTCGGTTCCGTTTAACCTAACCTACTAACGTATTTTTACCAAGCTGGATACCAATTATTAGATAGGTACCTAGGTAAAGTATGATTTCGCACGTTTTGGTTCAAACATACTCTCCAAATAAAGTTTATTGCGGAAATTGTACGTGTAATGCCACGGGGTGGTTGAACCCGTAATATCGTGTGCTGAAACAGAGCTTACATTCAGTGAACGCAAATAACTTAAATTGTCCGTTGGGTAAGTGGTTATCTCACCTAAATGCTTATAAAATTTATTGTTCATTCATATGACCAAATTAATAGTATTTTTCAGAAAGGTCAAATTCGGAGCACTCGTAACCGAAGAAAGTGTATGAAGAGATGCATGAATGTGGATGAAGCGAAAGAAGTATGTAAGGATCGTAGCATGTGGTAAACGGTGGTCTCTGCCTACCCCCATGGGATACAGGCATCTACATATGTATGTATGTATATGCTCACGCCTGTTTTACCCGAAGCGGTAAGCAGAGGTTTACGTACTTAATAGTACTCCCACATTTCGCAAGTTAAGTACTTATGTTTAGTCTCATTTGATAGAAGGCGAGCCTATGTCCTTAACCAGACTCCGGGCTGCTACTGCGATATTACAGATAGTAAAATCCAATGTACTTAAGTGATATTATTTATCTGTATAGATATAGGCATTGGGGAATCTTCTATACTTCCAGCTGGAAGCCCAGGTTATCCTCAGAATCATAAAATGGATTGTAATTTTTTAAGAATGACTCCTTAATGTGCTTAAATATGTATACATACATACATATATAGTACTACATACATACTAGCAGAGTACTAGATACTTTAAGTAATATTTATACAATAACAACTAGAACAAGGCCGGTGGCAGACAAAGAGGGTTTTCATGAAAAATTATCAACAACGCCTTACAAGAATCCTGTCGTTGTTTAAAATAAGGTGACGACTTCGCTTGGCGCAGTGGAAAGATTGCTCAATTCCTAGATGTTAATCGTACTGGGAGGTCTAAAGTTTAGGTATCTAAAAGTTATAAGGAGGCCTTTCACTTTCCACTAACACTGTATCAACTGTTTGTTGGCATACATTCTCTTATTACGGGCAAGTTTTGTTGATAAAGTACCGAAATAATTAAGTTCCACGTTTTACTTAAAGATATATAGGGTCTAGAATTTCAAATGAACATTATTGGGCCAGAGTATCGGCCAGCAAGCAAATAGTCTTCGGTAAAGTACCTACCTAAGTACCTAATAGTCCGCCTCATGGTGAGTGGCTGCTGCAGTGTATGAACACCTGTATATTAAGATTCTAAGCCTTGGCGTTTCATCTTGATACCATCACATCACAAGCTAAAAAGTTCTTAATAAGCGCTTCTTAAATTCTGAGGCTATCCGCACACATACAATATAAAGTATTGACAATATTCTCAATATTATGGAATACACACAACATGATTGTCAATATTCTCTTTATTGACAATATTATTGCGTGCGGGCTGGCTAGCCTTATAGTAGCATGGCTGGCCCCAAAGGGTGTCCTTACATTATTCTCGACCTTGTGACTAGATCCTAATAATGATAAATGATTTTATTGTAATTATTAATTATTTATTATGTAATGAAATGTACATGATACTAGCTGAGTTTCTTGCTGGTTCTTCACAGAAGGCTAGTGTCAATTCTTCGATGTTCATACGTGGCTTGGCCTACACTGAATAGGTTTAAAAATAATTTACATTTTCTTACCAACACAAGGTCCTTTTCTGGCGAGGAGTACAGGCTCCCCGGCGCACTGGGCTCGCATGAGGTGGCATCTGGAGGAGTAGGTGCGTCCGTCGGAGCCGCACACCGCTCGCCTGCTGGTCGACGAGCTGGCTTCGCATGATGTCACTCGGGCTGAACATGACTCGCTACTCTGGCTGCTGATCTGTCAGGAAACACATATTTTATATAAAATAATTATATAAGAGCAATATACTATTAGCAGCCGATGCCGTTGTATTGCCATATTTTTTTTGGGGTTGATATCCCGTATGATTTATGAAATTAAGATGTAAACCGATTCCTACCCGATATGCACACAATATTTCATACAAATCCATCCGCTGAACGAGAAAATTATACATCAGATCATCAAGCTTTGTAATACCTATAAATATCCACATATCAATCCTATCAATAAATATCCTTAGTTATATGAACCAGGCTAACATAGATACTATGAGATATGAGCGCTCAGCGAAAATTGTGTACCTATTACGTATAATTAATACGCGTCGCGCCATACAATCAGACAAGAAATACTCATAAAATGACTACTGCAAATTCAAGATCGCTCACAACTCGTGACGGCACATTTTAATTCAAGCTATCGCCAAGTTTATTAATAAAAGGGCGTTGGAGCTAGTGCCAACCTAGACCAGCGTTGGTCCCTCGAAGCCTGCCGGTGTCTCTAATAATTGTACCTTTGGTATTTAATGCGTGCTACTCAATTTCCTGTGTTAAACAATCAACATAGTCTTTTCTGTTAATGTTGCGTAGAAATTTTTCCACGCGTATGTTCTAAGATCTTCTTTCTTGCTTCAGCTAGCGCTCGTGGCACGGTAGTGTGCAAGCCAAATCGTCACACGACATTTATTAATTATGGATAATTGCGCATGTTATTAGTCACTACTAACTTTACAAAATCCTATTCGAACTGATTTATGAATTAAATAACACTAGGACTAAGAAAATAGCAGCCCGAATTATTTTTTGCAACCAAAATCACAGCTTTTCACTAAATGCAGTAATTTTATGTCCGATATTTCGTTGTAGTAGTGATAATTAGTTTTAGTTTAGATAATTAGTTTAATTTAAATATGTAGTAAAGTGGAATATCAGTGTTTTCTCTTGTTGTACTTGGCGTCCCGTTAGCGTGTGTACACTCAAAATAATAAATAAAACTTAGTTCTACCAAAACCCAGCGTCGTCTTTATTAACAGCACTACATTAAGCTGGCGGTGACCACCTTGTCACGTCTCGCGACTGGGCCAAGAAGTAGGGTATGAAATTATGACGTCATACGCTTTTGGAGGATAACAGAAAGGCCTTTATTTGTGCTGACTAAAAACAGATATTTAACAATATGCCAAGTCTTCTGATAAGCATACAATGTTTTAATTTCTCAGTAAGATAAAGGAATTGTAGTGGAAATCCTTCTTTATTCTAGTTTTACTTTACTTTGGTAAAAAGTAAACCAAAGCGCATATCCAATGCGAACGGATTACGTCTGGAAGATGCAGTCGAGGAAAATCAGCCATACAACCAATAAACACTCGAAACCGTCGGACATTTCAAAGATATTTGATAAATGAATCAACTTATGATTCGATATTTCCAAGAAAAATAATTAATGGTCGCTGGTCTAACTGAGGAAGCTTTCATTACGTAATAAATCACATAGTATCGATTGTGTGTCTGTTAATGGTGAAGTATATTCTTGTTTGTAATAAAACTGGAACGAGGCAATGTTAGCAGTTAGTATATTTAATGTTTAATTATTGACAATTGAAACCGTTACAAAGTCAAGTTTTTCAGCGTTCCATTCCCGAAGGGTAAAGCGGACCCTATTACTTAGCGTCAGACTGTCTGTCCGTCTGTCACCAAGCTGAATCTCAAGAACCGTGATAGTTAAGCAACTACTTTTTCACAAATTATGTAAGTACTCCGCTATAAGTAGCAAAAAATACTTATACAGAATAAATTTATATTTAAGGGGCCTCACATACAACACATGTTTATCCGTTTTTATAGATAACGGAACCCTTCGTGAAAATCCTGTTACTTAAGTAGATTACTGTTTTTAGTTACTTATATCTCAAAGGGTCTTTGAAATTCATAGATGTTTTTAATTCTTAATCTTATTGTTTTATTAATCGTACAATGGGACGCATTCCCAGTCCCAGTTATCCCCACAAAAATAATTAATAAAAGCAAGGTGGCGTTGGTGTCCGCGGTCCCGGTTCCAAAAGCCTTCTGATTTGAAAATTCGCACCCATTTTAGTTAACGGTGTTGGTTACCCTAATATAGTTCGGGTATAAGTGCCTAAACCGAAGTTTGACTAATTCACGTTATGACTCTAGACTTCGTTTTCAATTAGCCATTGGTCTCGGTATTTGTACATAGTTGGTTGATAAATTTCCGCTAATGAATGGTTCCTAGACGATAGGGGCCTACATATTTTTTTCCTAGCTATCGTAAAGTAGGATTTGTCCGAATGAGTTAGAATGAAAAAAATATAATGCCCGGGGGCCTACCATCATCGGTTTGAGCGGAGCGTTTTAAGAACTTCTGAGCGTTGACGTCTCATTTTCGTACCGTAAAATTAAGCGGAGAAGTTAATTTACTTAATACACGCTTCTTAAACGATCATAGTTGGCCCCCTGATAAGTTTCAGATAAACTTCGACCATGTGGGCTTAATTTAATTTATATTAAGCATGGCTTAAATCAATGTTTAGAATTGTCACCCATCCCTTTCTAAAACCTATAAAAAAAAAGATGGAACTACTTTTAAGCCAAGGATTATCTTAGGCTTAGGCTGTGTTGTAATAAGGTTGTTAGTGCCTTTAAAAACTTGCCTAGTCCCGTTTTTTATCCCGTATGTTTTGGTTAAGACAATCAACGTAATTCAATTCTCGTATTAAATAAACAAACTAGTCGACACTAATAAATATTTCTGCTTATTTACACACACACACACACACACACACATTATAGTTATTAGGCAGTAAGCATTAACTTTTTTAAACACATCAGAAAGTAGCGTGAACTGTTTTCTCGAACATAAGAAATAAGACATTATTTAAAACTGGATCAGTTCAACAATATTGCATTGTGCCCCTTTGAATGGTTTTGATTATGTGAAGAAAATAATAGGTATCCGTTGAGTTCATGATAGGTACCAGTTCAATGAAACAAATAAGTAAAAAAATATTTACCTTCAAATCAGGCGCAGCTCCATTAACCAAATAAATAATATTGAGAAATAATAAATTGATCACTATATCATTGATATACATTATGGGAGATAAATAGGATGATTTTATTAATGTAATATTAAGTTGGTATTGTTATTTATTTATAACACTCGTTCACACAGTAAGACAAAACAGCAAAGAACTGGACGAAGAACAGATGACTTTCAACCATCATATTGGCATAATAGGTTTGCTTTTACTAAACGTGCTTTGTTAGAATGAATCGTTGTACGTAACAATAGGGAGGGATATGTCGCAGGGACGTTCACCGGGACAGAGAGCTAAGAACGGAATAAAATACAATAAGGATAGATCCCGGAGCGCCGCCGCCGCGCCGCGCCCGCGCCGGTACCGCAGCGCCGCGCTCGCCTTGCCACGAGCAAAAAGCGCAGTGCGCCGTGCGCACACGCACCCCGCCCACCGTTCAACTTATTCGTTTCGTTCGCCACTGACGCCACTCGGCTGGATAATGATACACTATTAAAACTAAGTGGTAGGTGATTATTTTCAAATCACAGCAATTAGAAAAAATATATTTTATGTTTAAATATGACTTTTTAAATATTTACGGATTATCACCCATTTATATTGGATTATGTGTGTAAGTATGTATACTTAACTTGCTTTACATGTTCGTTAATATACTTTTATGGGAGTCGATTTTATCACATTACTTAGGTAATTTCGTTGGACAAAGTAAGAAGATCTACTTGGCCCTTTTACGTTTATGGGTACATAAACGTAAAAATCTAATGCGTAAATGTAATTGTAAATGTTAACTACTGTGTACTATGTTAACTAAAACGTAAATGTCTAAAATCTAAAGTAGGTATACTTGCCTACTTTAGATTTTAGACGAATTTTACTTTTAAGTTTTTTGTGGATAGGTTGTTTATTGTAAAGATTAGCTTTTAACAAGAGCTGTGATTCCACGCAAGTGGGAGTGGCTGCAAATCTCAACAGCATACGAGCATTGTACGAGCGAGCAGCGTAGAAAAACATGTGAGCTAACAAGGAGTCCAAAGACGTACCTACCTGTGTTGCCTGAGACTTCCTGAAAGCGATCTATCACGGTAGCAACTGTAAGTTCTGCCTTCTCATTCGGGAGCTTTTGGGGACGTTGTAATTAAGTTATTCATCCCTGCACCTGACTGGCTGGGTTTTAGTTTTGCGGGCTCCAAGGACCAAACATTTTTTTTTATATCTTTGACGGTCTTCCGAATTTTAAGAACAAAGTACTTAGGTAAGTAAGTACCCATTGCAGTAGGTACATATTGAAGTTATTTTGTGATTCGAGCATATTTCTACTCATTACTTACACTAGGTCAATCAATGTGTATTTTTTTGATTCGAAAAGGACATATAATAACGATACTAATAATAATAGCATTACCTAATCGTAAATGTATGGAATTTCAAATTCGAAATCTTGAGTCTGAGAGTATGGATGGAGCCTGGATGGACTTTTAAAATCAATTTTATTCATTCCAAAGACGTTTGATGCATTATTTCTTTATCTATGATTCATTCAGTAACAAGACAGTTACAGGGTTACCAGGTTTTGAAAGAAAAAAGTGAGATGATGAAAGATTGAATGAGATTAAATGATCTTAAATAAATGTAAATAATCCTTACTTGAAAATTCCGATAGGTGTTATTAATTTAACTTTATTAAGTAATTCTAATAAAGTATTTGTATTTGTTTGTTTTTCTTGAAAAAGACAACATTATAACTAGGGAAAAAAAAGGTATGAATATTTTAACTTTTAGTAGGTTAATATTAGAAGGAAATAATAACAGAACATGCAGTAGAACTGAGAATCTCCTCATTTTGTTGAAGTTGGTTAGAAAAGACACTACGTTTACTGAAAAATATTAAGTATTTATATATTCCACGGCTTACATATATGACTATTAAAGGATTTATTTAAATTATTTACTATCGAGTCAATAGGCTCGAAAAAATTCGGGTGTACAATAAGACGTACACCTCTGCCTACCGTTGCAGGTGGTGCTGTAATGGAATATATCGTGTTTAAAATTAAATAAGATATTATGTTATAAAATTTTAGTAAAAAGTTTGCTCGTCTTTTTTATTTTAGTTCATTTCGTTCATTCTTCCGCATTCCTATAATATGTTTTTCTCTAATTTTTTCTAATTCAAAAACTGGGAACCCTTCAGCCTTCAGCTATCAAGCTACTTTTTGCTGTTGCTGTCAGTGTCACTGTCTGTCAGTCAAGTCAATCAAGTAACCGAAATAACCGAATACATTATACAAAATAGGTATATAACAAAGAAATTAAAAATGTACATATTTCAAATTAATTAGTTGGACCTCACTTCAGATCAGAGAGTTCACTCAGCAGTGAGAAAAGAATTGCTCTTTTGTTTCGCATTAGTTAATAGTAGTCTGTATCTTTTCTTGAAAAGAGCTGCCACCCAGGTCTTAGATTCTGACTAGATGCAATCAAACACTGGATAAAGGTAAATTAATAAAATTATCTTTGAAATTAAATCTACCTACACTTTTGCAAAACTGGAAGAGAACATTTTCTCTTTGATTGAATTATAGTCTTGTCCAAAAATATATTGTGTTATTTTTATGTAGATACTGGTTTTTGGAGTTTCTAAGTTACTAATAACTGACTTAACTTGCAACGATGTTGGTAGTTAGGTTGGTATTATACCGTCCGCACCCCTAACTCGGTTGTTAGGTTATCTCAGGTAACTGGAAAATATTTATAATGGCACAATTTTTTTTTCATTATTTCAACATAACGTTAGCACATTCTATTTGCATAACTTTTATTGCAATAGTTTTTGAGAATAATTTAAAATATGATTTATTTATGTCTTAATATATATAGATTTACCATGAAAGGCAGTGCACACATTAGTCAAAACTTTCCCACTAGTGCATGTTGCAATTGAAATTGCTCATTGATACTAGTGTAGGTACTCATCAGTTTGTTGCTATCAAATATTGTAATGAATATTTTGCAATGTATTAGCGAACAAAACTACCCAATCTACAGCAATATGTTACTATACAAATGAATGTATCCAGATACCTAATACCTAATACTTTGAGTACTTAGTGGGTGTGACTTTGTATTCAATACTAACCGTGAATTGCTGACCCTAGTGTACAGGACAAGACAAATAACATTATCCTTACTCTACACACATAGAAATGATACAAATATATGGGAATTACATATGTTATGCGACAGATTTATGTAATTTCCATACATTTTGTATGGCTTCTATTAGTGCAAGCACGAGAGAATGATACTTTTTTGTCCAGGCCTACAAGATTATGACAATGATTTTATATTATTCCAGGAGCTGCAGGCACCACCTCTACCCGAACTGTGGAGGTATCCAGAGTTACTTCATAACAAATGCCATGTTCATTGCCACTTGTGTGAAAAGCCTACAAAAGACAGTGTAAACCTGTTGATATGATGGTATAACTTAAATTAAAACACTCTTTACATAAAATGTATGGGCTTTGAGATTAGTCTACATTTCACATATTGTGAAGCAAGATATTATGATGAAAATTAGGGTCATGTCTCATCTCTGACATGGAATTTCCAAACAATATGAGTGTTTTGTACCCAATATGGGTTTTGTTGTTATGTTTTGAAGATAATATATATTCTTCTAAGACTCCTGCTGAGTTTCTTGCTGGTTCTACTCAGGTTTCTAGTTTGATTTCTTGATGAATTCTGCACTAATATTACTACTGTACGGTTTCTGTAATCCATACTCGCTAGCGTCACTAATAATTTTTGTATGAGAAATTTTTGCTGTTTACATGACCGCTATGAGGCGCTGTACAATATTCCATATTCCATACAAACGTCGGAGATGCTAGCGAGCATAGATTGGAAATACTGGTAAGCTGATAGGGGTATGGTTACAGTATAAAAATCGGTTTGTAAGTAATCTATTATTTAATTAATATTATAGATTATATTATAGATAGGAAGACTGTAGACAAATCTCAGTTGTTTTTGGCATGCTAAGGTATTTTAAGCATGATGTACTTATCTTTGTGTGGAAAATAAATAAATAATTGAAGAAAGATGCGAATGTTTCCTTACATTTTCTAGGCTAATGGCCTCAACAATTTTGATATTGGACTCTTTATTTTATAGGAGCTTTGACCCAAAGGCGAACATAGCATTCATACAAATTATAACGTGTACATAGACGCGGGTAAAAACTGCGAATGTAAATTTGTGTTACGCTTTTGCGCAAAAACTACTTAACCGATCATCATGAAACTAAGTCCATATGTTCTTGGAGGTACTAGACATAGATTACTTGTTGTAATGAAAAAAAATTCAATGCTATCGCAGCCGCGGGTGAAAACTTCCAAGCGATTTCAAATGATTTAATTTTAATATTAAACAAATTTGTAAAAATTCAGAAATTTTATAATTAAATAAGTAGACGTATTATTCTTGTATTGTTTTGAATTTGAATATGTTTGAACTTATCACAAAATTCCTTTTGTCAGACACTATGATGTAAAAAGCGCACGAGGACCGATCCAGGATTTTTTTGGAGAGGTACAAGACAAAAAAATAGCTATCAATTGTTAGATTTATAAATATTAACAACTCACATATATTGATGGTATTAAATAATGAATGGGATGGAATGGCACACATAAAATACGGGAGTATTCTATTATTTTAAATCCTAAAATTAGTCCCTAGCAAGTATTCTTCGACCTAGTCATATTGTGCCTGATGTTAATAGGAGTCTATTTAAAACTTCGCCTTCTAGGGATATAGCTAAGGCGATATGGCTAGGCGCATCAAAATCTCCCTCATTTATAATTCGTCCGCGACACATTTGTTAGATACCTATATGTGAAATATAGGTTTTCTTGACTAGGTGCGTACACTATTACATTAATTAATCACAAAAAAAGAACTGTGGTGGCCTTGGGGCTTGAACAGTCGCCTG
Source organism: Watsonalla binaria (assembly GCA_929442735.1). Classification (NCBI taxonomy): domain Eukaryota; kingdom Metazoa; phylum Arthropoda; class Insecta; order Lepidoptera; family Drepanidae; genus Watsonalla; species Watsonalla binaria. The sequence continues at coordinate 2,413,317 of OV838917.1, read as the reverse complement.
CTACGCAAGCGAAGCAAGTTCGAATCCCACCGGGACTGGCAACAATGAGTTTTTCTAAAAAACATTTCATACCACGTGCTTATACCTGAGAAGTAATTTAAAGACGGCCTTGGACAGCGATAGACTAACCATCTGTCACGTTGGTACTTAATCATCTTAGGTGAAAAGTGGGTTTTGTTATTACAACACCTCCAGCGGGTTCCCGCGATCCTCACCAGGTCGTCGGTCCACCTCGTTGGGGGCCCACTAACACAGCGCCTGCTGGTACGCGGTCGCCACTCAATTTGTAGGCCATTGTAGCCCATTGTAGATGTGCCATAGTAAAAGTAGGTATGTATTTACCTACATAAAGTGAGATAATTAAGTTATAACTGGTAAGTAGAAATTGGTTATCATAACACCATTTATTTATCTATCGATATTAATAAGTAACATACATCGATAAACGATAGAATTAATTGGTGGATACAACTGCCGTCGCGATTTATGAGCGCTCAGGGAAAATAGTCTGTGGATGTATTTGTTCGCGTCGCGCAATACAGACAGAGTCAGACTCATAAAATGACTACTGCAAGGTCAGAGGTCATAGCTCGTGACGGCCTCGGCTCGTGATGATCTAGGCTGTAGGTATGTATGTACAAAAGGAAAGAATATTCATGTAAGTACATATCTACCTTTTCATAGTAGGTATACTAGCTAGGTCGTGAAAACGTCATTCTCGTTGCCCTTATCATTTAGGGGTATGAAAAATAGATGTTGACCGAATCTAACCTAACCGATAAGCACACAAAAGTTCATAAAAATCGGTGCAACCGTTTCGGAGGAGTTTGGCAACAAACACTGTGACACGAAATTTTTATACATATAGATGAAGTTTATTGAAGTTCGGCAATATTGCCACACGAGTATAATAAAGTAAATAAATTGTATTGTAATAAAATGTATAAACGTACTTACCTACCTAGTTTCACGCAATATTTTACTGCATTACCTACTCTTTTTCATAGTTTCCAAACATTGAAAAACCAGTCGCTTTTATTTTAGCTCGACATTAGGTAACCATGAACATTTTAAGGCAATCCCTATACCTCTTCTTAGTATTGCTCTGCATCGTATATTTCGCTAATGCCGTAAGTACCTTTCGATCTTCAAGAAAAGCTGTAAACTATTTAAATGCTTGCACTTTATTTACGTTGGAATAGTGATTCCACTTATGGACTACAAAGGCAACGCGCTTTCTAGGGACACGAAATCGACGTAGGCACCTATTCTTTGTGCGGTGTCTACTAAGAAAGAGATTTCCGAAAAAAAAATCTCAACCCAGCCCAAAGAACGGTCCCTTTGGGCTGGGTTGTTTTCTGTGAAATTGTATCTGTGGGTTGGTTAAACAACGCGGGCAAAGTCGAACGTGGAACATGGTTGGAATATGTGAGGTAGACGTACGTAGGTATCTATTTTTTTTTCTGCGTTTCTCTTTGTGCCAGGGACTCGAAGTCTCTAACTTTTTTATGTTATTCCCTTTTTCTCTCTTGCTTAACTTCGAACGCATTCTTTTTGAAGTTTTATATGATTAATAGATGTGGTAGGTATATCTTTTGTTTTCTTCTTTATGCAGTTATATATACTTTTTATTTTTGTTTTTTTTTCTGTTTATAGTTTTTTTTGTACCTATTGAGACGCGTCTGTTCCCACATGTTCTTTTGTGCCGTACTTTAGTGGTAACTAAGTTATAAATACTTCTCTATTGTCTAGAATCCCTGCCGGATGCCAGTAATGCCCGTACATCAGCATAAATCCAAAACGGTAGCCCCTTACCACGATATAATTGTAGACAAATTAAATATGTTCCACAAAGAATTTAAAGACAAGATTAACTGGTTTAAATATAATTTAGCTAACACATATCTAACATAGCAGCCGTCTATAACACTATTACTTATATTAAACTTGTGAACTACTTTGATTATTTAATGGGTTTTACTTACCACTAATGTCTGTGTATGAAAGTTCAGAGAATTTAGGTCATAGACGATTTATACAACGTATAAGGCTTATTCACAAGAGATACATTGTCTCATCTCAGAGCTCTGGTGGATACAGCTTTAGTTTAAGATAATTAAATACTTAAACTTAGGTACCAAGAAAAGGTATTGACGTGATTCAAAATTGACGAATTTCGTTGATTATTAGCGTGGCTATACATTTTGAGACGATTGGGTGGGATCCCACCAGAGATTTTCACTTTGTTCAGCGCAGTGATTCAATTGATTCTTAACAAGACACATCCTTCGCGCATTTCGGACATCTCTGTTAGTAACGCACGCAACGAATTTTATCTACATTAAAATAGTATGTCAAAAACTATAGGTTTTTTGGGACACAGTATTGCCGCTATGGTCACTTGTTTCCAGTGTACCGGGTGCGCGGCGAGGCGTAAGGACGAACGAGAGGGCCTAGTCAAAGTACACTTGCCCCAAGGAATTAAAATGTACCGCATGAAAAATACCACCTCTCCATACTAATACAGTGTTGTCAATATACAGGAGCTACATATTATCAAAAATTTTGTTAAAAATATTGCATGTTATCGAAAATGTTTACCTCAAAATCTACCTACTACTTTGGTCAACCAAATTGCCGATTATTAAAATGGATCTGTATTATAAGGATAAGTAATTCAATTAGAATTAAATAAGATACCTGTTATATTGTATCTAACAGGCGCCGAAACTGAGGTTGAAAGATGGAGATATAGAAATTATACTGCCGAAAAAATATAAGCCAACAACGATGGCCCCGGTAATTCAAAAGGTTTTAGATAAATTGAAAGATAGCAAGGTCATAAGGGACAAAGGACACTACAAGGAACTGCTGCGACAGATGAAGGTCAAGTTCCACACAACCTCCACTACTGTTTGTGCGCGGTGCAGGAATAATTAACATTCAATAAATATTTTGGGCTTTAAATCGCTTTTTTTAAGCTACCCAGCCTGAGGGTACACTTCCTCTGTAGACGACCTATGCTCATGTAGATGCAAACGTTAACAAACCATCTATACAGAGAAAGAAAATTGAAGTGACTGTTTGTTATTCCAAATTAACAGGTTTTCATTAAATGCATAATATTAAAGTATATACGGTACTCACGTAACAAATTCAATTAAAAAAAAACTGACTGCTTGCTCCGGGCTATCTCTGAAACGGCTAGACCAATTTTACAATATTTAGCAGATAGCTAATATTAAAAGGAGTAAATTAGGCTAATTCTTTTAAAAAAAATGTGTTCAGCGATATAATGCCACCCATGTAATTAAGTTTATGTGGGAAACCTGAAATAAGCTAATCTGAAATAAGTTCCTTCGCAATGATGATAATGATGACCAATGATCTTTATACAAAAATGAGAAATTTTAAATATGAGCCGTGGTGGCCTCGGGGTTTGAGCAGTCGCCTGCTACGCAAGCGACGCATCCCGAATCCCGGCGGGGCCTGTACCAATGAGTTTTTCTAAAAAACTTATGTACATTGATTTCACACCACGTGCTTTACGGTTAAGGAAAACATCGTGAGGAAACCTGCATATTTCTGAGAAGTAATTCAAGGACGTATGTATAGTGCCTGCGACGGCGATAGACTCACCATCTGTCACGTTGGCACTTAATCAAAATTCTGGGAATACAGGCGTGAGCATATGTACGTATGTATGTAAATATGAATATAGATCATACAAATAAATCCAAAGAAGAACTTAAAAACCAATTCCTACGATGCGATTATTACTGCTACTTATTAAACACTAATAACGTAGGAACACAACCCTTAGTAACAATATTGGAATCGGTGTCATCGTAGTTTCCAGACATGCCCTCTATAGCTAGCACAACATGCCCACTGTCCTTTTGCTTTTAATGTCCTGGGTGTAAGCCGATATCTTGGAGTCGGAACTTCGATGGGAAGAGATGTTTGAAATATCCCCAAAGTTTCACCTCCCAGATGTGGCAATTCCAAAATTCGAACAAAAGTATATAATAAAGAGGGTCATAATAACTGGGCGTGTAGACAAAGTAGCATTATTCTCAAAATTCGCTAGTAGAAACGATACATAATGTATGGAAATTAGACAAATCAGTCACGTGACATATGTTAGTCCGATACATTTACGAATGAAGTTAAAGGATTATCTTACTTTGTCTAAAGGCCGTGTACTTACACCGTGTTGAAGCCAACATGATTTATATACAAGGCGTGGGTCTGAGTATGATTATCAATAAAACTTTTTGCGTAAGTACCAAAAACAAATAATTCTGGTTAAACGTCACGTCAGCACACATGGCATTGCGAGACGATGACAGACAATTTTAGAAGAAGAAAATTTTTGATTTTGTTTTTTGATTAAACATATTTAAAAAAATTGGAAAATGTATTCGAACGAATATCGACCTTACTTCGTTTTGATTAGAAAGGAGGAAGAGAAGGGGGATAAGTATGCCAGAATCAACATGGAGATGAAGTCCCGCGTGATACCCGAACCCTTAAATCCATTCACAAAGAAAGCTGCGTTCACTCAAACATATCCTTCGACTTTGGTCCCTGCTGCCCCGAGGAAGGCTTGCTGTTTCTACTGTTCCTGAACTTATCGTAATGATTCGTAAGATCCATCAAGGTGTGCAAAATCGATACGTTGAATCAAACAAGAAGAAAAAAAGGCCTCTGATTCACTTGCTTAGCATCGTGTGGGCGAAGAGTCTTGGGAACGTGCTCGGAGTATCGATGAGACTCATCAGCTGCCACGAGATGTCCTCAAATGTATATCTATTCTGTCTGCAAGCCTACTGGCACTTGGCTCAGTATCTGTCCGTGGAATTCATCGACTTGTTGCCGAAGGGATATCTGTTAGTTGAAAAATTGAGCACCATACCAGAAGTAGGATCATTGCACCCTTGATAACAATAAAATTATTTCTCGACCACTTATTTGTTTTTGCACTTTAAAACTAAGCGATTCAGATTTATTTACCTAAGATAGACTAACTGTGCTTCGGGTTCTGACTGCGTAGGATAAACAATACAATTATAACGTAGGTAAGTACATACATACATACATGTGCTCACCCCTGCATTCCCCGAAGGAGTAGGCAGAAGTGTTCTTTTATAGTACACTCGCCAGTCATGTTTAAGTCCCATGTAAAAGGGGGCGAGCCGGTTTTCCCCGACGTGGCCTCCGACTGACCTGTAACGATTGCCAAAGATGTTAAATTGGAAACCTGAACCGACGACTTCGTGCCTCGGAAAGCACGTTGCTTTCCGAGGCACGGAGGGAACTCAGGCGGTCACCCATCCAACTATTGGCTTGGGTAAGGATTGCTTAACTTCGCTGATCGAATGCTATGCGCAATATCAATTGTGCCACGAGCTTCTCCGTAGATATACTAATACAATGCACTACAATATCAAACCTATGTTTTGTGCGCATAAACGCATATATAAATAGATACAGTTTATCTGTAGATGCTACATTAATTGCATTGTTAAAGCCACCTACATGATTGGTAGTATAATGTTTGAAAGTAACTATGCTATATTGACCTCTAAACTAATGCCGTTAAAATCCTTGTTTGCGTGACGCGCTAGCTCATCCAGTACCTATCTACGCTCATTGTCTATAGGCATTTTTTTGCCATAGATTATGTCATCATAAAACGCAAGATCGCGTTGTGTTTACTGCGGAATTTGAATATTTAGCACTGTGTCTAGCATTACTTGTAAGGTTAGCAGTTGTGAAGTGACAATGTATGACGAAAAGGGGTACCTACTTGCTAACAGTGAATTGATTGTGAGTGCGATGTGTGATTAGTGGTTAATGATCTAATTATCATCTACCTATCTCAATCATGATACAAAAAACGTCTCAATGAAAGGTAGTCACACACTACTAATTGGTATTGCAAATAACTGTGCCTCAGCTCCGAGATGCGATAAATTATCTGACATAACCTTTATTTCCTTCGATTCAGGAGCGCATCTCATAATCAAAAGGTTGCAACACCGCTTCACTTATACATACATATTTAACTACCTATTAATTATCTCACAGAGATAAGTATCGTGTTATCAAGCCGTGTCTATTCAACTTGGGATTTATTAGATTTGTGTTATAAAATACAATTTAAAAGGATTAACAATGGAGTCTGAAGAAACGGTCGAGAGTTTAGATTTACTGCGCAGTCGCCGGATCAAGGTAGGTTATACTTTACTTTACACTAACTAGAGTAGGCACGTGCGATAAGGAAACTATTAACATTTACCGTCTGTAATTTTACCGTAGAAGGTGCACTTAAGTATTGACTTAAACTATTAAAGTGAGGTAGTAAAAACAATGGAACGTGGCATATAATTAGATAAACTGTCGAATTATAAAATGGATAAATCTGTGCTCTAATTGTTCAAAGTGTTGCATTGGAAGCCGATTGCGCCTTTATCTATGATTTCCATCATCAACTATCTCTTTTTATCACTTCAATGCGCCTTGATTGTTGTTGATTTGGAAATTCGTTCACAGTTCTCAATTCTAAGTCTACTCTGCGCTTAAAATCATCAATTACATTCATTCCCCGGAATACTTTTGCAGCATTATTCACTCTTCATGACGTAAAAAAATATAGAAAAATTTAAGAGATAACAATAAATTTTAGGATATTTTCAGTGGACTAGGTTATATAATATAATAATAACACTGATACATAAATAAAGAAAACAACAAATAGTATGACTAGACCTTCTGAAAAGAACCGAGAAGAAACGCCTAAAAGTATTTATCAAATAACAATGTTTTATGTTAAAAAGTAGGTCATCCAAATACAAATTGTAGTGGCATGCAGGTTTAGAATCAATGAAAAACAAAAACAATACCTACTAGTTAAATTTACTTACTAATGTTAGCATACCAGGAGCTACTTGTACAAAAATATTTAGTTACAAAACAAAGCCTTATTATATAATCCGAAATGATGAGACATATGTATATGACGTGAATAGATTTATTTGGCTAGCTACTTAATGTCAGTGGACATTAGTTCCACTTACCTACATATAATAGGTACTATTACAAGTAATAGCTGCTCTCAAATTAACAAAATTGGTAATAAGTATTTAGGTAATTGCTTCCAGTAAGAAGATCTATTGCATGCATCATCATTAAGAACGCAAATAAGCGGATTTCTTTTATATCTCTAATTATGAATGGAGAGGAAGCCACCTTTCGCGTGATCGTAAATGCAGCATATTTTTATGCGAATGCATGGTGTGCGTTGTATTGTTGGAAAAACGCGGCCTCGAGGCTCGGAGCTCGCTAGCACGCTGGATGGCGGTGCGAGACGATTCCCGTCCGGCCGTCCGTCAGCTCAGTAACGCGCGCACTGACACTTGGCGCACTCGCTTCTGCGCGCGCGCATCGTACAAACTATGTCATAATACGACAACTTTCAAAATACTTGAATTTATAAAGCATCGTATCAGTGTATAGTCGTCATATTAGTTTATATTTTAATCTGTAACATGGAAGAAAAATCAGGGGTTAGTATCAAATTGTGTAATTATATTTTTCAATACCTACCCGTAATATTTTGGTAGATATTTTTCCTTGGACGCAATACTGACTGCGAGTTGCAATAAAAAAATGCGTTAATTTTTTGTGTATATGGTGGTACTGTCGTCTCTTATGTTTTGATGGTGATCCAGTAATGGCATGCCAGACTTGTTTGTTGTTCTGTTTGTATTCTCGTTACGGATTTTTATTATTTGCGCAGGTGTCCTGCAGAATTTATTATTTTATGTGAACTTGAAATTATATGAAAAGTGACGTTATAAATTAAATATTTACTACTCATGTTCCCATTAACAGCTGTTGATCTTATTTTTTATTAGCCGTGCCCCGTGGTTTCACCCGCGTAGACTTAATTTTATGGGTGGCCCGGAACCCTATTTTTTTTTTATTAGTACAAGCCAAATTACTCCTTGTAACAGTAGCTATCTGCCAGTGAAAGTCCTGTTAAAATCGGTCCACCCCATCCGTAACAAACAGACAGACAGATGGACATACAGATAGACTTAAAAATTGGTTTTTCTATGTCAGTACCGTGTATACTTTTAGATACATTTAGTCAAAAGGTGTAATTTTGGAATTACAAACAGATACTTCAATCTTATTTATCTTTATGTATATATATAGATTTGTATGTTTAGGTTATAATTATTATTATATTTGGTTAGTTAAGCGTTCATCAGCGTTCAAAAAATGCGCATTCAAGATCAACGCTCATTAATAGTGACTACAACTATACATTACGATAATATTCAATTGTTGATTATAGTAAGTATCTTAAGGATAAAATGCTTATATATATATGAAAATAAATAAATACCTACAGTTCGTTTAGTCATACTGTTTAATGAACTAAGCTATTCAGCTCACCTGTGGTTTATTCAAAATGTGTGCACAGACTCCTATAATGATTTATTAAGTGGCAAGTGATCAGAAACAAGTCTCAATGTAGGTTAGAGACCTTTTAAAGTACTTAGAAATTCACACAAAACTTAGCAAGTTTAGCGTTGGAATGTTGTCTTTATATTGCACAGTTCTACAATAGAGAACCTAATATTCTATTCTATTCCATTGCCGTCAAATAACACTTCCATGATTTTTTTTTATTTAAGGGGTATTATACTTTATAGGCTTGTTTTTTTAAATTATTTTTGTAAGTATTTATGATATTTGGTATAAACTCAGCCGGACAATATCGCACGTATAATAACATAATAACTAGAAGCAAAGAAGACGAAACACCACCCAAACTTTGAGTGGTAAAAATGGCGTGTTCCTCGAACCTAAAGCAATTCGTTTCGGTACGCTAAGGAAATCTTAAGAATATTGTATTTTCAATCGTCGTAACGCACCTACGATGAAACATAGTGAAGAGCATGTAGCATTCGATTGAATAGTCGATATCGATAGACATTTAATAAAGGTATCCTACACTTAATGCTTGCGCTATTTGACCTTATTATTATTTATTATTATTATTATTAGCCTGTCGTGTCCCACTGCTGGGCAAAGGCCTCCCTTCCACTTTTCCAACTATTTGACCTTAATAACAAAAAGTACTAGGGCGTCAGAATTTTTATATTTCTTTTTATAACTATCAGACACTGCAATTTTATTTGTGTATACATATACAGATAATGGCGGTGTTATAGTTATCACACAATACCTTTTGTCATACTGCATTTAAAATATCCTTCATATGTACTAAATAAATAACAGGTTAGTAATGCAGTTGTTATTTTTTCCAATTACATAGGTATTTTTTTTTAAATAATGTTTGCAACTTAGTTTTATTTTTAAACGACGTAGATGCACACGGGTTTAAGTCATAGTTTGATGAGGTAATTACAATTTATTGAATACAATTTTCAGCCGTTTTCGATATCTATACTTGCTAGCGACTCCGGCGAATACTCGTATGAGAATTTTTACAGTGCCTCCTAGCGATTAGGTAAATGTTCCGAAAACAGTGCAAAACTCGTAATAAGGCTACAGGAGTAACACAGTTGAACTTTACAGTCATCTGTGTTAGCTAGAAAATATTTTTATCACATTATACAAGTGAAAGTACCGTTCAAATCGGTCAAGGCGTTTCGGAGATAACCCGTATCAAACAGACCGACATATAGACAGACGTACAGACAGAGAAAAAAATCTATCTAATATGTATCAACACAAAATTGTAACAATAAGGGGTAACTTCTTAGGCGCAAATTAAGTCTACGCGGGTGAAACCGCGGGGTACGGCTAATCTATTATATAAAATTTTCTATAGTACTTATAAATATTGTATGAGCCAGTAATTAACACGCCAATATTGTTAATTCCATCAGTGTTCCATTGTGAAAAGAAACGTAGCATATTTAAGTACTGTATTGTCTTAGTTTCGCTCCACTAGTTCAGCGGCGTTATTCTGTAAGGTTCCTCAGTGTCGAACTCGACGTCGAGCGTTTCAATAAAGGTGCAACCACATCCACCCGACCGACGCTCGTTTCCAGCGACAAATGTGGTCACGTCACCCCATTTTTAATTTCTCGCGACTCAAAAAGGAACTACGTCATGCAGCCGCTCCTATCACGTCATCGCTACATATCACGTGAGCACATTTGTCGCTGGAAACGAGCCTCGAGCGGCTTGCATCAGGTTGCACCTTAAGAGAAATCCTTATCTATACAGATAAATAAAATTGAAGTGTATGTTTGCGAATTCAAAATATACCTCTTGAATAAATGCATATGAAAGTATACACGGCACAGACACAGAAAAACTTTTTTTAATGTTTCTCTGTCTGTCTGTCTGTCTGTTTGTTCCGGCTAACGTCCGAAACGGCTGATCCGATTTGAACGGGACTTTCACTAGCGGATAGGTAATGTTACAAGGAGTAGCTTAGGTTAATATTAATTTAAAAAAATTAGGGTTCCGCGGGCCTCCCATAAAAGTAAGTCTAGGCGGGTGAAACCGCGGAGCACGGCTAGTTGATACATAACACATAGAAAATAAAGTTGTATTTCGTATCGATAAACCTCATAGAATAACGCGGTAGATATCTAAGTACTTATTTATTACCAACTCTTCCTCTATGAGACCAGGGGCCTTACTATAACCCCTTAGTGCCATGATAGTTTAACTCTTATTATGAAACAGATGTATTTGGCGTGTCTACATCTTTCACTGTCACACAGCTGTAATATCATTGCAATAAGCGCTCATGGTTGGGCCCCAGCTGTTATATTTCAACTTGTTTTAAACAATAGGAACAAGAAAGTCTTGTAAAGTTTTCCTTAACTAACGAAATAATCTAATGTTATGTAAATGAATGTCATTTAAATAACATTTATTCATTTTATTTTATTTACTTTTATGTTATCTGTGGAAATTTATATTATGAAGAGGTAAAATTGTAAGTTCATTTGTTTCTATATATATACAACTATACAGATAAATAAACTTGAAGTGTCTGTTTGTAATTCCAATATACTTAACACAGCTTTTCACTAAATGCATATGAAAGTATATACGATACTGGCTTAATGAAAGCAATTTGTAAAATGTCTTCTGTCTGTCTGTCTGTCTGTTTGTTCCGGTTAATTTCATAAACAGCTGGACCGATTTTAACGGGACTTTCACTAGATAGCTAATATTACAAGGAGTAACTTAGGCTACGTTTATTTAAAAAAAAACATTAGTTGTGCACGAGCCAGCCATGCAAATATGTCTACGCGGGTGTCTGGAAATATTAATGCAACTTTTAAATTCTTTCACCTGATATTTTTAACCGACTACGATAAAGTAAGTAGTTTTTCAGAACAATTTTTGAATATTCAAATACGCCAGTAAGTACGGCACCTACTATAATCACTGCCTCGATGGTTACTTTAAATTATCTCGAAGATTGTATTGGACACGTCATTTCGTAAAGGTACTCGGAACTTCGCATGATTTTCATTAATTATGGTGATGATTTTGTGAAAGTTGGCGAAAAAATGTTGTAACTTTTTAGTGAACCTGTATAGAAGTACAAGGTCTTTTGGTTATTTCACGACGGTCATTGCCCTTGCCTGGTTTGGCTGCTATGTAAATTATCGAGCAGCAATTAATATTATATTTTAGGCCATTAGCGACTTACCAAAATATCAGTATTTCTAATTGAAACTCTCTTCAACTCTCGTCGCAAACATATTATGAGGTTGCTATATAATCAAATCAAAATCGGTTCATCTATTCTGTAGCTGCAATGCTACGTACATCAATATATAAACACACTAGCTGACGTCACGCGGTTTCACCCCCGTAGTTCCCGTTCCCGTGGGAGTACGGGGATAAAATATAGCCTGTTACTCGCTGATGATGTAGCATTCAAATGGTGAAAGAATTCTTAAAATCGGTCCAGTACTTTTTGAATCAATTCCTTACAAACATACTTACATACAAATCTTTCCTCTTTATACATACATATGCTCACGCCTGTATTCCCCGAAGGGGTAGGCAGAGGTGTTGTAATCACAACACCCACTTTTCACCGAAGATGATTAAGTGCCAACGTGACAGATGGTGAGTCCATCGCCGTCTCAGACACTTTACATACGTCATTGAATTACTTCTCAGAAATATTTCCTCACGATGTTTTCCTTCTCCGCAAAGCACGTGGTGTGAAATCACTGTACATATTTTTTTAGAAAAAGCCTTGGTGGCCTGTGGTGGCCGAAGTTTCAGCCTAGCTTTTTAGCCTTGCGTAGCCTGCTACGCAAGCGACGCAAGTTCGAATCCCAGCGGGGCCTGTACCAATGAGTTTTTTCCTCTTTATAATATTATTATAGTCTATAATGAACTCGGTAGAAGGTCTAGTGGTTGCTAAGCGCTACTGAACTGAATAAGAGGAATGATAATGTCCTACCCAGGTCGGGTCCCTGGGTAGGACAAATGGGTATTTTCATTCCCTTTTTCCCAGTAGCGACCCGGAGTCTGAAGTAGTGCCCGGTAAATTGAATTTTGAAAATAACTTACGAAATGTACTATAAGTATAACTCTGCCCACCGCTTCGGGAAATACGGGCGCGAGCATGTATGTTCTATACTGTTTGACCCTTCCATCATCTAAGTCAACTTAAACGTAATTTCAGACTTGAGGCCAGTCATAGGACTAATATTAGATTCCAGTAGGAAATATATCAGATACACACAGAGCTAGGGCTGCGTGTGTGTGTGACCTAGTTAATAAAAATGACAATATTACTCAAATTTGGAATTGACACATCGTGTGTGCAAAGGAAAATAGACTCTGGCTTGACCTTCCATAAATTATGATTTACCTAAACAGTATCTTAATTTTAGAACATTGAAACAAAATGCAGTTTCGTATCTGTGTAACAAAGTCAACTTCTTATGGATCTTATTGTTACTTAAGTTGATACGACCAATTTAAGGATTTCGGGGTCGAATTTGCAACATTGCTCGAAGAGTGTTACTGGCCACTGGGTGTGACCATAATTTTATGGTAATCTTGGTGAGATTGCGTTAATATATTGCTTTATTTCAAGACGATAAATAAACGTTTCAATAAAAAAAATTTGGGAATAGTGATTCCAAAAATTCTATAAATTAAGATGACTTCTGCCTCGTTGGTCAAGTACTAATGCGGAACATGAGGACTAGTGAACGGTTAATGGCTCTTCTTGTAGTGCCTCACCAGTTATTGAAGGTTGGCTGTCATTTCGGTAAATTTCTGTCTATCCTTCGCGAGGTGGAAGAGTGCAGCAGCACTGCTGATGCCAGTCCACTCGCGGATATTGCGGAGCTACGATTGCCTCCTTCGGCCTACTAGCCTCTGGCAGTACGTATCTGGCAAGTCGCATAATATGGCCCAGAAAACCAACCTTTCTCTGTTTGACGGTTTCTACGATTTGGCGTTTCTGACCAGCTCGACGGAGAACTTCTTCAATGGTCACTCTGTAGCCAACATACTACAGGCGTATGTTTGGGCTACATTTCAAAGGCTTCTATTCGTTTCTTGAGGTGCTCTTTGACTGTCCAGGCCTCGCATCCGTACCTATAGATTAATTACAATAGGAACTAGTAACTTAGACCTCGTTTAGTAAAAAAATACTCTCCGAGGGCCACCCATGAAATTAAGTCTACGCGGGTGACACCGAGGGGCACAGCTAGTCAATAATAAAACTCCAATACGTTAAGACTTCTTATACTGTTTCGAAAGAATTTAATGAATATTTATGATGAAAAATCACAATGGATTCATTCACAAACAAGAATCCAAGAAGGTGCGTAATTAATCAAATATTTTCCTGATTTTGTTTAGTCCAAGTATAATATATATAATATAGGACATTCTAGGTTTAAAAAATGAAAATGAAAAAAATATTATAAAATCTGTAGTATCGTGGACTATACATGTCGCACTAAACGCCTAGACTGTAATATTGGTTCAAACACTAAACCATAGATTTGATGACGTGAAGGGGGTCTACCATCATCGGTTTAAGAAGAGCGTATTAAGAACTTTTGAGCTTTGACGTTTCATTTTGGTACCGTACAATTAAATGTGAATACTGCTTCAACGATCGTAGTTGGCCCCCATTTTCCAAGTATCGCAGCCAATTTCTCAATCAGTTTACTGCCTACTGGTACTCCAGTAGTCCATAAAATTAATTAATTAATTTTATTGAACGGTTTTAAATTTTGTCTGTTGTTAACAGATTTACATAAAACGTATTTTCTCCAAATAGACTGTTATTTTCATTTTCTTTTAATTCGGGAAGTTATCGCAAGTGTTCGTCAAAATACCTTAAATCATTCATCATCATTTGAAAACTCGACGATTCATATTTAGAAAATAAAATATAATCTAATTAATGATATATACCCATCGATATTACACAATACATACATATGTTCACGCTTGTGTCCCATAGGGGTAGGCAGAGACCACCGTTTGCCACATGCTACGATCCCTACATAATTCCTTCGCTTCATCCACATCATACACTTTCTTCGGTTACGGTGCTCCACATTTGACCGCCATTTTTATTGCTTTTTCCATCAGTTGTATGTAAGTAGCTTAATAATTTTAGGTAACATTTTCGACACAAAATCGCGGGAGAAGTAGCATGCTTCAGATTTTTATAGTATACTCAATTTAACACAATTGTTGGCAAGCAACTGCGTTATCAGTATTAAATCCCCGTGTCCTCGGCTTTCTCAAGTAGTTTGACATATTTTACGCATCGTAATGATGAAATTTCAGACATAGATAGATCTAGCACATTGACAACTCTCCAAATGATAACACGAATAGGAGTATTATCAGCAACGCCACGAATTATTATTTTTAACAAACCTTTATAACTCACTAGCGGACGCCACGAGGTTCCCGTGGGAGTACGGGGTTAAAGTATAGCCTATGTTACTCGCTGATGATGTAGCTATCGATTGCTGAAAGAGTTTTCTAGATCGGTCCAGTACTTTTTGAGAGAATTCGTTACAAACATACTACATAAATCATACCTACAAATTTTCTTCTTTATAAGATTAGTATAGATTTTTTAAACAACCATGAGAATGTTAATATCAACAGCGAGAATTCTGCCACACAATATATTAGTACCCATCCGTTTATCTATTTTACTTTTATTTATTATTTTTGTTCTTTAAATATTAAATTAAAGTTGTCCCCAAGTAATTACACCGACAGAGATACACCCAAGCGAGACAAGCGCTTTTAGTGTTAAAGCGAATCGATTTCAATTATGTAGATTGTGAGTTGCGAACTCACATCGTAATAAATAAATGTCTATAATTGTTACGGTAAATATTTCAACATTTTTGTCTCGATGACGAGTTGTAACTAACAGAAAAGGAATGTAGTATGCAATGATATTAGACTTTAAAAAAGAGGTGGCAATGTCACTAGCGTGCCGAAATTGAGGCGTTAAAAGTTGCCAGGACCCCAAGTACGGGTTTGTATAATTTTTAATGTTGTCAACATTGTATCGCGTATTTGGTGTAGCTCAAAATGTTTTGATCCGCCAACTTTTGAATTCAACCTCTCATTATTTATTATACTCTCAAACTCTAGCCTCTTTCTCAAGTTTCTATACTGCTTCTGACAAACCGCGTACGGATATTTTTTTCGTTAGAGCGCATAACGTACCAATCTATACTTTTAATATCATTACGTACCTGAATAAGAAACCGGCGCGCTCGACATGACGTCATGCACTCCGGTAAATACCAATTCATTAAAAGACTTTTAAATATTACGGAATTAAATAATATAGTGAAACGACTCCCACGATTTTCATGAAAAGTGATATGCAGGGAGTTTCGGTATCGATAAATCGATCTAGCTAGGTCTCATTTTTAGAAAATATGAAAAAATCCGAGCAAAGCTCTGTCATCAAGGTACTAATTACTAATACAACCCCAGAAAATTGCATTAAATCTTTATGCTAAAAGAAAAAAAATTACGACCCCAGGCGTAAAAGTAGTGCTCGAAACGAAAACGTTGGAACCAAAAACGCACTGTGTTTTCTTTTGCGACACGACCGCCATACACATAATTGATGCTTCGAGCCGTTTCTGCAGCACTGGTGCCACGGCGGGACTCGTTCTCGTAAAGAAACGCGATTTAAAGTTTTGCATTTTGTAAACTAAGTGGATGCAAAAAAAAACCAAATACGGAAAAAATTATATAATATAAATAACTGTATAAATTTGAAATTAGAATTCCTATTCCTAAGTTCTCCTCTTTAGGAGGTATTTGAGATCAAAGTGGCCAATACGACAAAACGCCAATTTCATATGTAAGGACCAAATATTTGGGGGTTGTACCTCGGACCTCGTACACCAGCAACCCGTCAACTAACACTGGAAATTTACTTATAGCTTGAAGTACGCCCAACCTACTGAAAAGTATATGATAATCTGTGTTAGCATAGAAACATATGCTTAAACTATATCCAATTTTAAAAATAGCAAGAAATCAATGACAATTGAAGAGATAGTATATATCACAAAAACTAAACTTACACTATGATAACTTGTAAGTACAAAATTCGCAGGAAAAAATGAACGAAATAACAGTCTAGAGATCGTTGAATACAAGAAAATACATCACCCACCAAGCAAATGTTGCCTAAATTGAGATGAACACGTGTGAGTAGTTTTTGTTTTCATTCATTTAAACTGCGAGCGGTTCGTCGGCTATTTTTAATTTTAGTGTGTATTACCTCTATCATCCGTCGCCATCGTTTTCTGCGAGCTCTCCTTGACCCACAGACGGCCGAGTCAAGAACTAACCATCATTTATATCTATACAGATAAACACAATTGAAGATTATGTTTGTAATTCCAAGATTTTTCATAAACGCTTGAAAACTTAAATAAAAACTATCTATTTTATTAGTTTTTCTATGCCTGTCCATTTGTCGGCTAATCTCTGACACAGCTGGACTTCTCTGAAAGTAGTAACACACCGTGTGGTTTTGAATATTCAAATGAAATTATTTGTATTATATTTCTTTTCATTTGCCAAATTGATGATTATTTTAGTCTCTTAAAAGTATAGAACCTGGTTAACCGAGCTACGCACTTAAAAAATCACACCGGGGTCCGGCAGATTAGAACCGGGGTCCTCTAAATTCATTATCGCCCCGTAATCTGACAGCCTCACTCTGATCAGTATCTTGACAGAATATGTCGGCGAAATTTGCTGTCGTATCGTAATGATATTTTATGAGTTTTTCAGTGCCTGAAAACATGGTCAAAACGATGTTTTCCAAAAATGAAACATAACCTATCGTCATTTGTCTGGCTTACTCTTAATATGATACGTGACGTTAGGTACAGTGTACTAAAAGTACGAGTGTCCGAATAAGAGTTTGCTTTCGGTAACGTTACCTTTCGGACAGTGCCGAGTACCATCACCCATTAGTACATCTTACATGTACTACACTATACTACTCCGGGCTGCTACTGGAATTGTTTTGATGCAAGGTCCACATGTTCAGTAGCAGCGTTTGCGATCACTCAACCAACGACACAATGGTTTAAAATTGATACAATTCATTTAGATTAGCTCATGGCTCTTGGGATAATATATTCAGGATTCGTATACCTTAAACATGAGCTGAGGGGACTTTAAAAATGTATGGTTTGTGATTTTAAATAGTTTCACTGACGTCAGACACCGCCACTCCTTGTTTACACTATGTATTTATGAATCCTTTATGTTTCCGTTCGCATTTTGATTTCAAGCAAAGATAAATAATACATATAAATAAGTACAGACTGTCTCGTTAGTCTAGTGGTCGCACTACTGCGAAACACGAGGTCCTGATTTCGATCCCCGAGTCGAACAAAGTATTTATAGGTTCCATCTGTGACTTCCCAGTAGCAGCCTGTCAGGATTAGTGCCCGGTTCATGGAAATGGGCTCGACTCCTTATTACGCGGGACATAAGCTTGACTGGTGAAATGTGGATGCATATTAACAAATATAAAACTTTGCCCAAAATGTTCTGTGATACTCAGAATAGTAGCAAGAAGGCGGCTCCAATCGGCTTGCAAACGTGCAACCTCTTCGAAAGTTCTGGACATGTCATTTTATTTGAAATTGAGGACATCGATTACGTAATAGATATGATAATGAAAAGAGAGTTATTGCAAATCTAGATATTCCTTTTTAACATATGTGACACGAGGCTACAACACCCACAGTATCGAATTGTGACCACAGACATAATATTATGTTACTGTGACATACATTCCATTTATTGCCATAAACAGCCAAACCAGGATTTACATAATACGTAGCTCGGTATTACCTCGGATTTAATATTTGTCTTATTAATATGTGGAAGGTTACAAGGCATAGTAAACGAGAATGTACGCATAATTTCAGTATTCATTATTTAGCTTTTTTTTTCGGTGGAGGAATACAGAATACACTCCTACTCTACTACATTCATTGTCCTTTTTTGTAAAAAAACGACAGCCTGTGTTTAAATTTATTTCTGTGATTTTTATATTTATACCTTGTCCGTGTGAGAAAATGAATGTTTTTCTTTAAGAACGCATACGTATGAGAAAACAAATCAGTCATGTGTAGTGAGTGCTTGAGTCTCCTTTCGTAAATTTAGTTCCATCTGTATCCAATTGGGTAGAGGGCAGACACCTTAATGTATTAACTAAGTCCAAGGACTAGAGTACATCTTGTTTGGTGATATTAAATAGGTAAAGGATGGACATAATCTTATACCGTGTTAAGTTATCCTGGGTTATTCTATCGCCTCATACAATTGATACCTAATTATCATTCAACTTTCATCAGGATAATGTGATTTTGGTAGTCCGAACACGTAGCCATTGCAGCCAAGGTGAAGCGACCTGCTGCTTCCTTATAGTTATATGTCATTGGCAGTACAAGTGCTGCTCAGTGAAAATAGTTGGGGTAACTGCGCATTCAAAGTCAGCGCTCATAGCTCGTGACGACACCAAAATATCACAAGCAATTGCAGTAAGCTGTGCCATTTTATCAGTTATCAGTTTTTTGTAACTCCAAAATAACACCTTTTGACATATGAAGGTATTCCTACTACACAGTACCGACACAAAAGCATCTGTCTGTGTGTTTGTTTGTTACGACTAGTCTCCGAAACGGCTGGACCCATTTGAATGGGACTTTCACTGGCGGATAGCTAATGTTACAAGGACTAACAAAGATTACTATTAATTAAATAATATATTAGGATTTCGCGGACCAACAATGAAATTAAGTGTGAGATTAAATCCACCGGAGCATAACTCCTATATGATAGTAAAAAACGTATCAAGTCCGTAACATAGCTACGGTGAACGACGCAATATCGAAATTGCGACTTCAATGCGAAGAATCAAAAGAACAATAACGGTATGTTTTAAGAAATATTCCAAAGTCAAATTAGTTTCAGCTGCTACCCTGCACTTTCCTCCTGGTTCCCCGGAGGTAAAACTATCTCAATACTTTGGGCCACTTTACGACAAATTTTTATTACAAATTGATTACGTTATAACAATTATTTTGTGTTTCTTGCAATTTGTATGCAAATAAATGTTTTCTTTCATTCTTCTTCTTAATTCTTACAATAAAATGCATAATCGGTTTAATGGTTTAAAGCCACTATAGGCAGTCTAGAAGAAAAAAATATTTATTTTTTTACGTTAACTCAAGAAGAACTCCACCTCTTTGAAATAAATCATTTACCTTTGGCGAGCTATATCTTCTAATATAAAGTCGGACGGAAGCTTTGTATACAAAGATAATTAGATATACATTCGAAAAGTATAGACTCAATACCAACCGAATAATAACGGTCCACGATTGCTTTTGTCATTGTCAAAACAGTACTGTTATGATCTAAGTAAGAAGGGGACCAACCATGAGCGCTTTTTGCAATGTTATTAAAATTCAAAAATATTTTTATTCGATTAGACTTTTTACAAAGTACTTTCAAATCGTCAGAATGACACAATTATACAGGATTATACATGCTACCGCCAGGTTCGGAAGGTTGCTTTTACTGAGAAGAACCTGGCAAGAAACTCAGTAATTACTCTTTTAAAAAATATATTTTACAGCTTTGAGTAATACAATATAAATCACAAAATATATATATATATAAGCCCATAGACACAGTTCTGGTGCACAAAAGTGGATATAACAAATTTTAAAACTAAAAATAAGTACTACGAATAATTGTGTAGCTTGAGATGATAATACAGTTGTGTGACAGTGACAGATGTATACACGCCAAATACATCTGTTTCATAATAAGAGTAAAACTATGATGGCAATAAGAGATCCCCTATATAGATAATACAGGACGTTCTATGGATTTATGCATGTAAAAATCGTATAAAAGTATGTATATTATTTATATTATATTATGTATAATATATTATATTATGTGTATAAAAATAGCCTAACCTTGTTTTTCTTGTATTGCAGAATTGTATGTAGGGCATTGCAGTTACATATATCCCATTATTAATAGCAATCACAAGGGTAACAGACGGATCAGATATACTTACTCATATTATGAAATTTGAAAATGTATAATAATAAATTTAAATTTGTAATTAGCTAAAAGTTTTGACCGTTAAATCTTCATAGGACAAATTTAGTTATTCCGGTCTGATCCCCTTATCTGATCCACTCTTGGTTATTCTTTTGTTGTGTGTTTTAATACATAATGTAATGTGGGTAATATCCATTGCAGTGCTAAATCGCATACCATAAGCTACCAAAACATCATAAGATAATCTCCGCGAAAAAAATCACCTGGGCACCTTTACCTCGTGCCTCAGACCATTGTATAGCTCAGCTGACTCAGTAATGATTGGGGTTTTTGCCATTCAAAGGTCTCTCTAGGCTAACGATCTTTGTGAATCTATTAATGACGTAACGACATTCTAGTCAGCATCAAGATAGAATTGTATTCATCTCGTCAATTGTCACACACAATGCTTCATCTAATGGGGGGCTTAATTTTCTAAGAAACTTTAATTATTAAGGTCGAATACTGGAAACCACTTCTTTATAATCGACTAGCTGTGTCCCGAGGCTTTACCCGCGCAGAGCTAATTTCATGGATAACTCACGGGCCTTAATGTTTTTTTTAAATAAAAGTTGCCTAATTACTAACATAGGCTACTTTAGTAACCTAAGTTAGGTAAAGCATAACATTAGCTATTAACCAGTAAACCACGCGGACAGAAACATTTTTAATTTTTTTTTAAATCGATACCGTATATACTGTCATATGCATTTATAGAAAATCTATTATTTTGGAATTACAAAAAGACTTCACTTTTATTTATCTGTATCTAGATTGAGCAACTATTGCGCTCGTTATTACAAACAAGCAACGAATCATATAAATATGCACTTAAGCAGTTCTTGTTGGTCCATCATTGGTAGCGCACTTCCAATTGATCAGCGGCTTCAACAAAGAATACAATCCAGTTATAACCAGTTCTACTGAGCTCGTAAAGCAAAGAATTCAGCCACGGTTGTCCCGAATTTATATTCGGAATTAAAGCAGTTAGCTTTAATTGACCTCTTCTATACTTCATCAGAACTGGTTAACACTTGTTATTGCTGATTTTAAATTGATGTCTACTTGTGAAGTTTAAGTAGACAACAGTATCAAGTTTTATCATCTCTGTGCTTATTACATTATTTGCGTTTATGAATGTGCTATAATAGTCTAAGAAAATGAGCGTGGCGATCAGCGATTACGGCGTCACGTCGTTGTTACAAATGTTATTGCATTACCTTGGGGCCAAGTATGATTGTTTAAGCATCGCGTATTAAACTTCTTAATACGCTCCGCTCATACGATGATGGTAGACCTCCTTGTCTAAGATTTCTCATTTGAAACATACTTGACATCTGCCTGGGCTTATGTATGGGACTGTGAAATATTGTGAAATCTACCACGAAAATGAAATAATAGAGTGAAATGGAGGAGCATCGCTAATAAAGTTGTGCCAATGCATCCATGACCGCTCTGACAAAAAGCGAACGGCTAAAAGAAGAGGGCTTATCCCATTCATTGACATGTCAATGAATGGGATAAGCCCACTACTATTATTCTACAGGTTTTGACATGATGTCAAACTCGACAAAGTATTAGGTAAAATGTAATAGTAGGTACCTGGATGACCGACCTTACTCGGTTTTTGACGTTGTCAAAGAAGATAAGTTCTTAACTGGCGCTGCTTAAGCGATCATAGTTGGCCCCCTGGCCTGCTCTGCCACTGGTGGAAGTTCTGTCAAATGCATCCAACCCATGACGCTGATTAGATCTATGAAAGATTTGCACAGCGTCATTAGTTCCTGTGTTGGTTAATTGGACAAAATAAACACATATGCAAGTGACCCGGGTTCTGTTCTACAAATGAAGTTATAAATGAGAACGATGCGTAATTACTTATATAATTTTTTATGTTTTCTTGATTTGGTATTAGGGAGAAATGTCATTGGTACAACGCGGAATGGACCATTCGAGTATTGATTGTTAGCAATGCGCATGTGTAGCCGAACTACAGGACCTCCACCATGACCGCTGATTGCAATTATTATGAGATAGATGTATATGGCGTGTATAAGTATGTCACTGTCACACACACAAACTGCCATGGCAATAAGGATGATGGTATGGAGCTTACGTTCATGTTAGGCACCTATTTATATACAATGCTCACGTCTGTATCGTATAGAAGTTTATATTTATATCTTTGTCTATACAGGATGCAGACTTTTAAGGCGCATATTTTTAGCACAGAATATCAGTTAATAGTACACATAAATAAAAAGTAAAATATTTTATTAAAATTTTATTTTACAACCAAAATAAACAGTCATGTGTTCCACACATCATCCAGTAATCATCGAACCATTACTAACCTCTAAAAACTACACTTTATCACTAAAATAAATAGTAAGTATAAAGACGACAAAAAGTTAAATATACAATTTATTTTATTTTTAAATTGATATGTACCTACCACCAGTCGATGCTCTGTGTCAAAAATGAGCTCCTAAAAAGTCTAGACCCTATATAGACAGAAGGTAGTCAGAGACTTTTCATAATACACACCTATTTATAATTCCCATTCAATTATTCTACTGCTTAAACTCGGAACGATTTTATAAAACAAGTCAAGTTAGCTATATCAATAAAAAAAACACTAATAGGTACAAACCAGCAGAAAATGTTGACTTTTATTCTGATGATTATTCACTACTAAAATAATTATATCATCATCATAATAATCATAGCTAAAAAATCGATAATCGTATAAAAACTTCTGAGCTTTGACGTTTCATTTTAGTATCGTAAAATTAAACGTCAAAGCTAAAAAGTTCTGAATAAGCGACTATTATTGGTGTGTCTTAAAATTAGCGCCACGTGTAAGCTGACAGTAACCTATGCAAAAGTAACAACTCAAGTATAAGTTACTTTATATAATGTTTCGTGTATTCCTTTCTCGTCCCATTGCCGTCCAATGCTCAGTGTGGGCCTCATATGCGCTCCAACCATCGCTATGTAAGATGGAAACCGTAGAATAGTGTAATCTCGTTACGATAAATATTTTCGTCGCTTCAGTTTTAAAATGGAATGTCCAATTTGCTCCTAATAGTCTTCTCTCGCCAAAAAGTGAAGGAAGATGTCGCGAGATAAACTAAAACATGTCTGAAAAACAATTCAAAGAGTAATGAATATTGGGTCTATACTTTTCTCAAATAAACCCTTTACTTTTTTTTAATTTGTATAGTTAGTGCACGGTGTGCGCGTACACTTTAGACACGGTGGCGTGGCTCCATTTCTAGTCTCCTTAATTTTCTCAAACGTTAAGTTTAATAATGAAATACATTTTCACAATGTCAGCTTTGTTCCTATACTCAAAGGATTTTCTTTTCGTTTCAGAAATTGCCGTACCCACGGGCAGTCGGGTTTATAGTCACAAACGAATTCTGCGAAAGATTCTCATACTATGGAATGCGAAGTAAGATAATATGTTTTTTTTTATTATTTTAAGTCCGTATTTATATAAGACACAGAAATTCAAAATATTTTTATTTAATTAAACTTTTAACAAAGTACTTTCAAATCGTCGGAACGACACGATTACACAGGATTATACATGCTACCGCCAGGTTGTGAAGGTTGCTTTTACTGAGAAGAACCTGGCAAGAAACTCAGTAATTACTCTTTTCAAAAAATATTGTTTTATAAATTTGAGTAATACAATATAAATTAAAATAATATATATAAGCTCTGCGAATGTTACAAATGTATGCTCTAGCGTATGCTGATTATGCTAGCGATTGTAAATTGTTGTGTTCGTTCTGGCACCATTGGTTAACTACTCCCGGGGGCGTACTATGAAAACAGACAATTTAATTTATCTGTGTATGTTATTTTTTACAAAAAAAATATATATGTAGTTTTGCTTCGATTGGGGCTAAGTGGAACACGCTGTGCCTTAAGGTCCGAACATTATTGATTAAGTAATTAAATAGTTTTACTGCATTTGCGGACTTGTGCTTTTTGAGCATCATTGTATACTTTAAGCATCATTGGATACTTTGAGCATCATTGGATACTTTGAGCATCATTGAATACAATGAGTATCATTGGATATTGAAGCTGTATAAATCCAGTTTAAGTTGACCTGGTATTGTATAGATTATCTGTGTAATGAAAGTGTAACTTATACTGGAGGTAAGAAGGTTGTATTGTAAATGACAGTGCTGATACTGTAAATAGGGTATTGTCTACCAAGAACACGTGTACATAATAATTTATAGCATATAATGAGAATCTCCGTGTGACGAGGGTTTATTAACTACCTTGTTGTCGACATCGGAACAATTCCTCACAAAAACTAATGCATCGTTTAATTAATAAGTACCGTAAATTTCCTGTTTAATTCTTAAACACAACTTACTAATCACGTAACGAAGTACTGTAATACCCATTTATATAGATTTATATTAATAAATCCTAAATGTTTTAACATTCCAGAATAACATTTGCTTGCATAGCGAATCTACTCTTGGCAAGAGGACCTGAGCAAGTTCTCAGGTTGAGTGCGATCTTCTGTACCCTATCTTAAAATACATAATGCTCACGCATATATTTCCATAAGAGGTAGAAAGTGCATTTATAGTACATCCACATTTCGTAAAATATGTGTGAGGCACATGTAAGTTGGCGAGCCTAATATCATTAACGAGGCACTAATCCAGATTCCAGGATGGATTTAGATCAATTTTTTTAAAAAATCCATAATTTTTGTGCGACAGTACTTCCACCAATAAAATTACTCTAACGACTAGTCGAACTAATCGAACGACTCTAGTAGTAAATGGAACCCAGGACCCGTGTTCCACAGTAGCGATTGCGACCGCTAAATCCACACAGTAGTTCTCTTCTCGTTCTCTCTATCTTAAAATGTTATATGCAAAATCACAATCAAATATATCTGTATTTTATTAGACTTCTTTCATAGTACTTTCAAATCATCAGAAGGACACAGTTAATTGCACTCTATAGGATTATTAATATTGCCACCTGTTACGATGGTTTCTTTTGCTGAAAAGAACCGAGAAGAAACTCAGCACTAGGTTGAACCATTGCAATACCTGATCAAGAGCACCGTTCACATATTTATAATTCGTTATGATTTTGGTTTGGAGGTGACACTTGAGCAGTAATACCTACTTCCTCTAATCCTTTTGAAGCGCTTCGTATTATGCTAGAACCTCATTTCCCTTTCGAGTTCTTTTATATACACATAACCAAGTATATAGCCGTGGTGGCCTTGAGGTTTGAGCAGTTGCCTGCTACGCAAGCGACGTAAGTTTGAATCCCAATCGGGGCCTGTACCAATAAGTTTTTCTAAAAAACTTATTTACAGTGATTTCACACCACGGTGAAGGAAAACGTCGTGAGGAAACCGTGAGCATATGTAACCAAGTATAGATGCCGACATAAGTTATTAACTCTAACCTTGAATGGACAGTAGTAATTTGTCTGTCTGTATGGTGAGTCTTCTATAAAATTATAATTTATTAATAATACCCCCAATTATGTAGCTGTCCGCTCCTAGCTCCTGTCGGCACCTGGGGACCTACCATCATCGGTTTTAGTAGAGCGTCTTAAGAACTTTTGAGCTTTAATTTTAATACCATAAGATTAAACGGCAAAGCTAAGAAGTTCTTAATATAGTTGGTCCTCTGTATGTATGTGTAACTTGATGTTTTGTAGCAATCCTGTCACTGTACCTGCGCGACAAGCTGGGATACACAGACAACGGGGCAACTGTCATCTACCACGTGTTCACAATGTTCGCGTACTTCTTCCCTGTCATCGGCGCCATGATCGCCGACGGCTGGCTGGGCCGATTCAGGTAATAACTTTCTTTTTTTATTTATTCACTTACTAGGTGTGGCCCGCGGTCTCACCCGCGTAGACTTAATTTCATGGGTAACCTACCGAACCTTTAAGCTTTATTTTTTTATTAAAGTAGCTAGATTACTCCTTGAAACCCGATTAAATTCTCGTTTAAATCGGTCCAGCCATTTTCCATTAGCAACAACATACAGACAAACGAGAATGATTTAAAATATTTGTGTTTTCATTCATGTATTGTCATATACGTTTATACTTTCATATGCATTTAGTGAAAAGCTATATAATTGGAATTACAAACAGACGCTTCAATTTTATTTATCTGTATAGAACGAATTAGGGTACCGCGAGTTGAAGCATGAAACATGCAGATAAAACCACGCACGAGATACACAGGTAGTTATAAGTTTTTAAAGTATATATATGTATATTTTAAGTTTGTAAAGTTTTGTGGGTGACGTTAATATAACACCTCTTCTCACCCCTTCTGGAACCCTTAATGCTGGTCTCACACGATAATTGACAGAACAATTCTGCTGCTAAGGACCGTTTTTCTCTAGACTGTACTTACTTGGCAAAATTGGATCAGCCCTTAATGTCATAGTATAAAGTGGATCATACCAGAATAACTAAATATGAATATGAATACGAGCCTTCAATTGTGTACCTCAATGATCAACAAATACATAATACATTTTATTCCCAGAACAATTCTGTATCTGTCGCTGGTATACGCTTCTGGTAGCGTTTTGATCGCTGTGACTGCTATGCCGCCGGTGCGCTTGCCAACACTGTGAGTATCAGATATTGCGGTTGTTTGAATTTTTTTTATGTAATATTTTTCCTAATATGAGCCGTGGTGGCCTTGAGGTTTGAGCAGTTGCCTGCTACGCAAGCGATGCAAGTTCGAATCCCAGCTTATGTACAGTGATTTCACACTACGTGCTTTACGGTGAAGGAAAACATCGTGAGGAAACCTGCATATTTCTGAGAAGTAGTTCAATGAGGTATGTAAAGTGTCTGAGACGGCGATGGATTCACCATCTGTCACGTTGGCACTTAATCATCTTCGGTGAAAAGTGAGTGTTGTGATTACAACACCTCTGCCTACCCCTTCGGTGAATACAGGCGTGAGCATATGTATGTATGTAATTCTCTAACTAATATTGCTATTTTATAACATCTCACATTAAATCAACGAGGAACTTTGGGCCAGCAAAATGATTACGCTGTCTTAAACCTTACATATTCTGTTGTTGCAGGGAGTTTTCAATAATTGCCCTTCTACTGATTGCATTCGGCACGGGAGGTATAAAGCCTTGCGTTTCCGCTTTTGGTGGGGATCAGTTCAAGTTGCCGGAGCAGGAGAGGTACCTCGGATACTTCTTCTCACTGTTCTACTTCGCCATCAACGCCGGCAGTCTGATCTCAACCTTCCTGACCCCTATCCTAAGGGCGGATGTCCACTGCTTCGGCGATAGCGACTGCTATTCACTCGCCTTCGGTGTACCTGGGATTCTTATGATTGTATCGATATGTAAGTCTTGCATTTAAAAATTAAAAAGAAACAAAAAAATATTGGTATATCCTATTTTATTTCGCTCTACGTAATACGTATGTTAGATATAGTTATGCCGAGTCGTAGATATAACACTTCTAGAGTTATATCACATACAGGATTTTAATCCTGTAAAATATCATACAATAAGTTTTGTCACTTTATATGCACTTGCAAATGACTTTCGCTCGGAACTTTTCTGCCGAACTTACATTAGACATCAACGACCATCTACGTAGCTAATTTCACTTTTAAAGAGCTTAATAAAGATTTATATTTGTGTTTTGGTTAAGTAAAGTAAGAAATAAAAAAAAATCATAGAACAAAAAAGTGACGCAGCATTGATTATAATTAGATAAGCTACTAAATGGATGGTTATTACAAAGTAAAAGTATGTAATATGCCTTTGTGGCTGAATGGTGACATGCTTGGGACGAGACGTTTCTTGAGTTCGATTCGAAAGTCATGCTAATATCTTAAAAGAGTTAAGGTCAGAAAATATGATTAATACACTGCTGAAGTAGATTGGTTAACTTTTGAGCAGCTGAGCAGTGAGAGTGTGCCCGATAAATTAACTCAACACCCCTTCATAACCTATTTGGCGTGAATATTATATTTTTGTCAAATTTCCAGTATTCTTCGTGCTGGGAAAGAGGCTGTATATTATCAAGAACCCAGCAGGCAACGTGCTTGGGAGAGTTTCCAGTTGCGTCACCGTGAGTACATTAATAACTTACTCATCATTTCCGTGGCCTTCCTGTATGGGACATTGTTGGGTTCGGCAGTTGAACAAAAATTACTGCCATGTGAACTTCGCAGACCCTTTCACGTCAAAAATCGGACTGTAGGCTGATGACTGACATGTAAGGATTGCCAAAGAATTGGCAACTCGGATTATCTTGACGGCTTAACGTGTTCTCCCAGGCGCAGCTTAGGCGTCGAGGCTTTTCATGACTTTTAAAACATTACATGTCAAGGCTCAAAACTCGTGACGGCAGTAATACATACATAATATTCATTTTCGCAAGTACACATAAATAGGGCAAGGTTTGCAAGTATGTTCAGACCTTAGTGCTATCTAAACCTAGTGTTTCGTGTAACGATCATATGACGAGCGAGTAAATTTTTTAAATGATTATGATACCTCCACAACCTCATAAATACAGTCATCTTTGGTTACTATGTTCCTGTATCTCAAGCATTTAGAGTAAATGTAATGATATGTCCAAAATGGCCGAGTTTCAATAACCTCCAGCCAAGATTGCAAAACAAACAATGAATTAGTAAAAACTATATGCGATAACGTCGTGATCACGAGGTCGAATAAAAACCATTGGATATTCCATTGCCTTTACTTTTAGAAGACTTCATTATTTATTTAGTTCAATAAATTTTTGTATGGGCTTTATAGCCATCCAAGTACTATTATTACATAAAATATTTAGTTAAAATATATAGTATAAAATGGCTAATGTCCTATCTACCTATTTTATCGTTGCTATCCGCCCCGTCATCCGCTCCTATGTAATTTAATTTCTATCGTAGTGATTTCTTGACTGGTACAAAATGCTATAACATTAATACCCAAGTATTACATTTTTATTGCATTGTCCCTAGTAAAACATATTGTCCTTTCCTTAGAAGTTATATATTATATATATATATATTTTATCTGAGAAAAGGTAAGCAAACAGAAACAGTTACACAATATACTTATATATAGTAGTATACTTATCTAATCCATAATTTGACGTTGTAACTGCATATCTCAAATAATCGAACTAACTTGCGCCCGCAACTTCGCCTGCGTGGCAGTAACATTTCACATACAACTTTCGACCCCAAATTAATCCCTCTCAGTGGATACCTACACCCCTTAAAGAATACACCCTCCAAATATCATGTCTCTTGGGCCAGCTGTGGAGGCTATGCGTTAACATATAAAATCAAAATAACTTTATTTGATTAGACTTTTAACAAAACAATTTCAAATCGCCAGAATGCTTTTGTATAAGAAATAAGGCTCGGGAAAACACCGTAATTTGGCAGTTGGTAATCCGGACATTGATTTGACCACACCCCTGACGTTTGTCAGCGAAATATATATGCAACTTAAAGAGAATCTCAACATCGAGATGTAAACTAATACAACGCCATCTTGTGAAATTATGGCTACTTACTTAATATGTGAAACAACTATACATATAACTGCCAGTATAAGTTAGTCAGCCAGTCAGGACTTTGAATTTTATATGTACCTATAGATGATAAAGTGCCTATCAGACAGGTGAGTTGGCTCTCCAGAGGACAATGAGCACCGAAGGCCAGTCGAGAGGCTGTATTATCGATAAAACTGTCGATAAACAAACAGATAAAGTGCATTGCGCTCGAGGGCGACCACTCTTATTGAACGCGATGCTACTTACATTTTAATTCAATCTGTTGCGTGTGTCCGTTATGTGGGTATAATTCAAATTATTCAACGCTTTTACTGACTTTGACTGATAAATAAGCTAGATAGAGAGTGAGAGAGAATACATTGTAAGGTTCTTTAAGGTTATGAAGAGAGTCATTTAAAAAATTAAGTGTGCTTCACGCTCGTGCAATATATGGCCACATAAACTGATAATCTATTACAATTCAAAGTCATGACTGACTTATATATCAACGCATAACCTACGGTTTGTTCTTTGTGTGTTGTAGATATCCACTAAGGAAGGCTTTCCCGAAATTCGACCTCTAAGGGGGTGAAAATTGCTATGAAAGTTTGTATGTAAAATCTTATAGCCATGTAGTCGGAACCTAGATATTATTATTTATTATGAACTCAATGTGTCACACGGCTGGACAAAGTCCTCCTTTCCATCATTTCATCCTTTCCGACCTAGAGCTTACTCTGGCCAGGAAACTACTACTGGAATTAAAAAAAATACCTACTTGCTGTAAAATATAGTTAATAACGGTAATCCGTTATTAACTATATTTTAATATAGTTATAGTTATATATAGTTATATATATATAGTTATAGTAGTATAGCTATATTTTAATACTAATGTATTAAGTGTGTACGTTCATAGAAAACCAGTAGAAGTAAGTACAGGGCCAGCAACTAAGTGTGGGTATCTTATTTTGCACATGGCGGCCTTGGCCCTATGACACGTGTTTTATTAATTCACAGGACGAGAGCGTGAACTAATATTACAACTAATCATGTACAAGTTGCCTACGTGCCTCTCATTTCGTATTCAATCGAGATTGTTGTTTTGCAATTCACTTGTATTTTGAGTACACATAGCTGGTGGCTCGTGGCTCGGCTGCGTCTGCGCATTTTGAACGATGCTGATTGATCGTTGGTATGTAAGTGATTGGATAAATGGGTCGTCTCCCGTTTGATCCACTCTGTCTAAAGGGTCATCATAAAACATTTAGGAATTCAAAACAAGAGCTATCTTTGGAAAACTATAGTAGAACTCACGTGAATATGATACACAAGTATACAAACAAATTTTCCACTGTCAGAACTCTTACATAAGTAATCGGCTTGAGGAATAAGTGAATAAATTAATCTAAATGGATAACATACAGGTATTCCCATCTACATGTGAGGACCGTCACATGACATACTAAGAGTGCAGTTTAAATATACAAAGCAAACTAGACCAAATTTTACATTTAAGAACGTTTGTTCCATCGATTAGAGGGTTGTCTACTAGAGTATTGCTTAATTTACTGTCAAAAATAATATAAAATATGCTCACGCCATCCCAGAAGAGTTCCCGAAGGGGTACATAAGTGTTGTAAGCGCAACACTCACATTTCACCGAATATGATTGAGTGTCAACGTGACAGAGGGTGAGTCCATCGCCGTCTCAGGCACTATACATACGTCTTTGAATTTCTTCTCAGACATGCAGCTTTCCTCACGATGTTTTACTTCACCGATGTTTTTCTGCACATGGTGTAAAATCACTGCACATAAGTTTTTTTTGAAAACTCATTGGTAAGTTGGTGGCGTAGCAGGTGTTTACTGTAAAACGAATGTCGAATTCGAAACGTAGGTAAACGCAATCGGTGACGATGAGACAATCTGTGTGAGCGTGTAATTTCGAACAATTTGTTCCTAGACTCCGTACTGCTTGTAGTAAGAATACATAAATGTATTATGCCAAAATGTTTCCGTGAGGAGAATCATGTAAATCAATAAGTTGATAAATTCTCAGCTCAATAATAATTATTCTCAGTGTAGCAACTGCGACTCAATGCTTCACCTTGTTTTTTAAATTCTGTGATGGCCGACATTTCAATGAGACAGTTTTTTGTGAACCTAATCGTTAAGGTTAAACAATGTAGCTGTTGTTTTCTTTTAGGGTCACGGAAGACGATTCCGAAAGATGTATTCGGGTTCTCCTAATATTGATAAATAGTTGACAATTAAATATTTAAAAGCTTTTCGAAACAGACATTTTCCTTTTAAGATTCCTGACAAGAAATCTCACTCACCTACTTTTCTGGTCAGCGGCTTGTCGGTACACTGTGGGCAGTACTATTACTTAATCTGTGTTGGTATATTACTTGGACATTGCCATCGGCACCCACATCCTTACTTGGAGTCACGTTAGGTTTCATGACACACCATATCCAAAATCAACATATCTTCAACTTTTACTTTTATAAACTTGTCAATACAAATTTAGTCAGGCAGGAGACAGTTATACTTTCACAAAAAACGCACACAAACCATAGTAATATTAATTACAGTTTTAACAGTAAACCTGTTTAGTTTTTCGGGTTAAAAAATGCATTGTGAATATTTTATATTATCGTACTGACTCCGTCTTGGGATTACTGACCGAGTCTAAATACCACTTATGAAATACCATAATATAATCGTGATAAGCTCCGAGAAACTACAGCTTCAAAACGCGACATTTAAAAAAACACGAATACTTTATCTAGCGAAGATCTAACAAAATATGTAAATCCTCAGCATGCCGTGATCAAGTCCGCCAAGAGCAAGGAGAAGAAGGAACACTGGCTAGACCACGCGGACGACAAGTACGACACCAATCTGATAGAGGACATCAAGTCCCTGCTCCGCGTGTTGGTGCTGTTCATCCCCCTGCCTGTATTCTGGGCCCTGTTCGATCAGCAGGTCAGTGATTATGCCTACTTATGTAAATACGTAAATATGTTCGGAAAATTCAATTTCACGAGCAAAATCGGTAATCTGGGCTGAACCAGTCGTCAGAATTTCTTAGGCTTCCGATCCGTAACGATTGCCAAAGATGTTAAATTGGCAACCGGGACCGAAGGTTCAACATGCAACGTGGCACGGAGGGGACTCGGGCGGCCACCCATACAACTACTGACTTGGGTTGGGCAATCAGATGACATTCGTAATAGAAACTGTGCCACGAGTCCCTCTTATCACATGATGATCTACTGAGGATACAGGCAACTGGGACCACTAAGAAATGGAACCACGGTCCCAGTGACCTCATAGCATTTTTGAATCGGTGGACTGGAACCATATACCTAATTAGCATATATGTATTACAGTACTGTATGTGATCGACAAGGCTAATAAAATTACGAGTGGTCCCACTCGCCTGATAATAGAAATAAATAAAAGCGAATCAGGCAACTGGGAACGTGGTTCCAGTTAGCTAGCGGTCGCAGTCGCCTGTATTCTCGATCTACACATTGTCGTTAAGTTAGTGTGTCATAACTACATACGTTTTAGGAAAACACAAATGGTTTCGCTGTAGATCAATGATAATATCAGAACTTATCTTACGATGCATATAATGCAAACCACACGGCCTCCACGGCTGCTCTATTGAATTATATGTATGTATATTTTATTGGTTTTAAAATATAAGAGAGCGAGGCCGTGATACTGTTAACTTTCACCCGTATTGTATTGTTTTTCAACCGTTCTACTTCAGACTCAAGAGGTGTTTTGGAAAAGTAGGACAATGATTTTATATATAATAGAAAAATGAACGAGACCGTTACCACGTGCTTTGAAATATATTACGACATCATATAAGAGTTGGTAATACATTTAATTTCTAAAACTTATTTGATATCTAGTATGAAATGTACAATCTTACTAGTCCTACTATCCTACTAATATTAAACGTGAAAGTTTGTAATAATGTATGTACGGATGTTTTTTGCTCACGCAAAATCTACTGAACGGATTTTGTTGAAACTTTACAATAACATAGCTTATACATCAGAATAACACAAAAAATATATTTTCTTGGTAGTTTGATTATAGTATTTTCATATTTTATAAATTATGTATACACAATACAACAAATATGCTTCACTCTACTAACAATAACATATACAATACCTACACTACATAATATATACCGGTAGAATTTGCATTATGGTGTTTTTTTCTAATGAAACCGCTAACTTCCACCCGCAGCTTTGCCCGCATTGTATGTAATATTATCTATTATACTGTACGTACAGTCATCCATCTAAATGTTGGTCATAGTATTTCAAAGATTACCTCCTATGTATAAACATTGTAGTACTTAATTCACAATATTTGTATTATAAATCCAATATTAATCATCACCCTGGGTTTATCCCACGTATTTTTGGAGTCGGCGCTTGATTTAATCCAATGTGGCTTATCACCTGATTATTATTCGAAGCGACTGCCATCTGATCTTCGTAACCCCTTTTTCGAGAAAAATCGGAAATATGGTTGTCAGACTTTCTAAGGCCTCCGACTGACCTGTAACGATTGCGAAAGATATTAAATTGGCAACTGGGACCGACGGCTTAACGTGCTCTCCGAGGCACGGAGGGAACTCTGCCGTCACCTATCCAACTACTGGCTAAGGTTAGGGTTGCTTAGCTTCGCTGATCGAATTATATGCGCAATAGCCACTGTGCCACGAGCTCCTATAATAATTCCGAAATTGTCAAGTCTTTTTTCCCTTTTGAAATTCAGTGTAATTATTTTTCAACAGGGATCGAGATGGACCTTCCAAGCTGACAGGATGGAGCAAGACATCGGCAGTTTCAGCCTGAAGGCTGATCAAATGCAAGTCCTTAATCCACTGTTGATATTGGTGTTCATTCCTTTATTTGAAGTGGTATGTATTCCGCGCTTACGCACTTGTATTACAATGATGTTGTAGGCATTACAATGTTGTTGTTTTACAAACTATTTGCACAAACAAGTGATATGGACAAATTGACTCAAGAATGAAGAGTTTTACAAACAAATTGTTTACCTTTAAAGTATTTTTTTCTTTCTATGATGAATGGACAATGTGGTTTGTAGCGACCACAGTGTATTTTTATCAATGAACGAACATATTTTTAATGTATGACTACACGGTAAAATCCCGGTGGAAGAATGTCTCTAAAGAATATTGCTGGCGTGATGTTGAACTTTGTATAGTGTTCCAAGTAGAGTATTTTGTTTGGACAGACGGACAGACACTTACATTTTATCTTATATTATCTTCTATACAGATAAATACAATTGAAATGTATATTTGTAACTCCATATTAACTCTGTATACAATGATGTGTGCAGGAAA
This sequence comes from Watsonalla binaria, assembly GCA_929442735.1. Lineage (NCBI taxonomy): Eukaryota > Metazoa > Arthropoda > Insecta > Lepidoptera > Drepanidae > Watsonalla > Watsonalla binaria. The sequence goes on along the minus strand of OV838917.1, from coordinate 2,377,607 downwards.
TTACGGTAGACACTTTTCTAAAAAAAAACAATCATTTGAACGTCTGTCCATCTGTTTGTTGCGGCTAATTTCTGAAACGGCTGGACCAATTTTAACGAGACTTACACTGGATAGCTGATGTTATAAGGATTAAATTAGGCACAAATTACTTTATTTCAAAAATATTGTAATCCGCGGAATACCATGAAAGAAATCTACGCTGGTGAAGCCGCGGGGCACAGCTAGAATGTGAATAAGGATTAGCTGGATAAATATCATACGGTTGACAATATAATAAAAAAAAATAAGTAGTTATTTACTTAATTATATTGTAATACTGGCTTTGTCCCGCGTTTTACCCGCGTAGACATAATTGTATGAGTGGATGTATTTACATAACCCTAACTAAAAAATATATCCTATGTTAATCCTTTTAACATAAACTAATCAACTTGTAAAATCGGTAAAATCGGCCCAGACGTTTCAGATTTTACCCAGAACAAACAGACATACTTTTTTTTATGTACATACATAATAGAAAATCTGAGGTAACATACCTTATATACTTTCAGATGCATTAAGTGAAAAGCTGTTAATTTGAAATTACAAACAGACACTTCATTTTTATTTATCTGTATGTAAAGATTTTTCAGAATATTCTATGTCCTGAAATGTCTATATGTATAATAAATATATATCTAAATATATGTCCTTCTCTTTCTAAGCTACGTCCCCACCAATTTTCAGCCAAATCGGTTCAGCCGTTGAGTTATAAATAGTGTAACTAACACGACTTTCTTTTATATATATAATATATATTATGGATTATTTGTTTAAAGGCAATATATCCGTTCCTGACGTGGTGTAAGCTGATCAGGAAACCATTGCACAAGATTATATGGGGTGGTATACTCGCCGCGTGTGCGTTCGTCATCTCAGGAATCGTCGAGCTTAACCTTTTGGTAACCTTCACACATTTAATATATGTATATAATAAGCGCAAACATATTAGCAATTAACAAAACTGTTATTACAGCCAACCTACGGAACACCAGTATCCCAAGGCTTAGCGCAGTTAAGGGTGTATAATGGATTCAATTGCAACTTCACTCTGAACACACCTGTATTGAACGCTAACAATGAATCAGAAAGCTTTACAATAGGACCTCTGGCTGTGTATGAAAGACTTGACATAGAAGCAGACAAGTTTGTGGAACTACCGTACTCTTTGAGCGGAGAGGCGAATAGTGACTGCGCTGGTATTACGTACACTGGACACTTTGGACTTATGGAGAAGACTGCCAACTCCTTCTTCATCAATAAAGCAGAAGTGTACAACTTTACAGACAATAATGATAAAGCTATTGACGGAGTCAACGTCAGGTTAGTTACAACTCATCATGTCTCCTACTACAATGTTCTGGCGAATAGAAATCATCGTACAATTTATTCCAGAAATTAAACATTTTGCTTTCCTTTTTTGAAGTTATTACCCTTTTTGTTTCACTTATTAGTAGAACATTATCGCGTTCTACCGTTATTTGCGGCCACATAACGTCTCCTTTGTAGCTCGAAGGTGTAGGATCACCTAATTTGGCAAAATTTGCCCAAAGTCGAGTGATTTCTTTAATGAAAATTCTATCACGATCATTTGTGTCGTTAATTATTTTAACATAATTTTCCCATAGAGGTTCACATTTTAGAATATAGCACACCTCATCTCCATTCGAAGAGCCTCGTACTAATGTGTTAGCTCCAGCCAAAGACGTCGCTTTAACCGCGCTGAATAATCCATTATGGTGAAATTTGTACATGTATACTTTACGTCCTTTCTTCTGTATATGGCTCTGTACAAACTTGTATACAGGGTACTTTAATAAGTCTGATGTATATTTGAGAAAATCCGACACGGATTTTTCCGTTAAGCCGTTCCTGAAATAATTCCATTTGATTCGGTTGCCAATTTGCTCGTATTCTTTTGTAGTGTAATTAAAGTAACAACCGTCAGAGAACGGCACCATGAATTTAAAAGGTGATGTGAATGATTTTAATAACATTGGATTGTGTATAAATGGTATGACTTCAGATATACTCTCTTCAGTATTGAACCCTATAAGGATAGGTATATTAGGGTGAATTTTAGTTATGTTGTTGTAAAAATCATCTGGTCGCTTGCCCAATACGGATTTGTTCGACTGTTCTTCAATACTAGGCGAAAAAGGTATGATAGGCCGTTGGAAGTTAATAACTTCTTTCCTGGTATAAATGTTCTGCGAAGCCGCGAGCAGATCATTAGTAGTAGCATTCAATATATCCGATATACCTCTTTTTGAGAGTGCTTCTTTTAATCTATGTCTTTCGAACTTGCTGTCTCCGTGGAATAAAGATGGAGAAAACAGTGCACCGCTTTGCAAAATCATTTTTGAGAACATCGTCCTAAATTTTGTTGTGAGTAATATCGATAGGAACGTGGCAGCCGATCCGCTTCCCATAACAGTAATGTTATCTCTATCGCCACAAAATTGCTGTATGTTTTTCCTTATCCATTTCAAGGCCATAATAATATCCTTTAATCCCATATTTACATGAGCGTCCGTGTCGTTAACTTTCAGGAAACCAAACACCCCGATTCTATGCGAAACAGTTATAACTAAAACATCATTGTCTAGCAAGAAGTCTCCTCCGTGTATGTGACTATAACTGTTCATAAAAGCATATCCGTGAATCCATACGATAACAGGCTTTAGATCAATAGCGTTATGTTTGGGGAGATGTGGGGTATATATATTCATATGTAGACAATTTTCGTAGCCTTGTATTCGATTTTTGTGCAGAAGTGGCGTTTGTGCGCATGTGCCGTGATATTCCATTCTCGCATCGTAGGGGCGTTTCCATTTTTTTTGAGGCTTAGGATTTTTAAATCGTAATTTTCCGGTGGGTGCTTTAGCGTATGGCACCCCATAGAAGGCATAGTAACGGCGTCCATCGAACAAGGTTTCCCCAACAGTACCGATTAACGTACCCTGTTGTACATTCACTTGAATTGTTTGCGAATGCCCCAGTGATTGTATTAAGGCGGCAGTGAACAAATAAACATTAGACAAAAACATAGGTAATCGATACATTTCTCAACACGTCCATGTTGCACTCAATAATTCACTCGCACTGCCCAATACAGTTCAATCAAGTGAAATGCAAATGAAAACGTGGATTGGCTTCACTCGGGTGTTACACGTTTTGCTCCGGCGCTGATGGATTTGGATTGGAATTGAATTTATTCTTCATTTGGGGTTCGCATGAATAATGTAAGAAATTCCGTAGGTTTTCATTTTGTGTAACTTAATTGATTTGTTTGTCAACATCATACATTGACTTTTTTCAACTTACGCATACACAGTTTGTCGAAGAGAACTACCCCGACGTTCATTGAGTAATTCTTGGTAATGAAAAATAACGATTTTATAAATTAATGCATATTTTTAGGTTCCTAAGCAACATCGGAGAAGTGGTGAACATAGGAATCATTGACACAAACAAGAATAGGACAAAAGTGACCTTACAAAGTGATGATACCACTCAAAAGTATATAACGCGGGGCAACGCTGATATTGTCATCAATGGAGTAACAGTACTAAAAGACTTCAAGTTCCAAATCGGCGCCGTTTATACCTTGAACGTGTATGAGGACAATGAAGGAAATTATGTAAGTTTAACAACAACATCTTCCACTAATACTTCTAAATATAAGTGAAAGATACACAAATCGGATAACTGCCTTGCAAATAAACTCAAGAGCTTAACTGCTTCATAATTAGCATAGTTAAGCGCCACGCAGCCTTTAGAAAGTGGCTTTCTAGCCGAGTAATCGACATTGCGAGTGAGTAAAAATTTGGTCTTCTAAAGCAATATTAGGTGCATTAAAAAGGTTTGGTCGCTAGAAGTAGAATTATATCGCCCACCTGAACCTGATGATAAGCGCTTGCTAACTATTGACCATGAAATACTTTACATTAGTCTCGTTGAATCTCAGAAGAGATGCATACTCATGTGTTAAATGTTTTAAGAGAGCTATTGCATAACGAGATCTCAAATATCTGTTTAAATTTGTCAACAGAAAGTGAACCCGGTGATGATAACCCCTCCGAACAGCGTGCACATCCTGTGGCTGGTGCCGCAGTACGTGGTGATGACGATGGGAGAGGTGATGTTCTCAGTCACCGGCCTCGAGTTCTCATTCACTCAGGCCCCAGCCTCCATGAAGTCAGTTCTCCAGTCCGTGTGGCTACTCACTGTCGCCTTCGGGAACTTGATCGTGGTTCTCATTGTTGAAGGAAACTTCTTGGATGCACAGGTTAGTTATCATGCCCTGTTTGTCGCACTGCTGGGAAACGGATTCTCTTGCTAGTTGGCAGTGATTTACTAGTGCCAATAGAAAATACCATTTTTACACAAACGGGGACTAGAAATCATAACAAACTGTAGGCATATTTACTTACCGCTATCGACAGAAAAGTGTTTTATAAGTTACTGGCTTGCGTCACTTACAAATTCTCAACCCCTATTTGACCCACTTAGAATTTTTATGCACAAACTAAACTTCCACCAAGTTTAGTTGTTGCATAAAAATTCTAAGTCCACTTAGAATTTTATATGTATAGATTCTGGACCGTTGGAAAAGTATCTTAGGCGAAGTTTCGTAAACAGCGTGATTTAACAAGCTAAATACATAACTACACTGAATCACTAAATTAATAATAGCTTCCGATCCAGTGATAATTTCAATGTCAAATCTCGATATTTTAAGTTCCAAATAGTTTTAGGCCTAGAATGATGCGCGGCGCCGCCGACGGCCGCCGCCGACGGGACTTATTTATGAGAATTCGTCCCGATAATAATATGCAAAATTTCACAAGAGGAAAATGAATAACTACAATGTAATCGCCGGCTTCCATTAATCGACATTCGAATAGTTTTTTTAACCCATTAAACTAATTTATTTAATTTCATGTTGTCCCAGGAACCCCAATGTTTTTATATTAAAAGTAGTTTTTATATCAAAAGTAGTAAAGAAGTTACTCCTCATAACATTACCTATCTGCCAGCGAAAGTCCCGTTAAAGTCGGTCCAGCCGTTTCGGAGATTAGCTGGAACAACAGACAAACAGGAAAATCTATTCAAAATAGTTTTTGTTATATCAGTAGGTATCGTATATACTTCCATAATGCTGTGAAAAGCTGTTAATTTGAAATTACAAGCAGACACTTTAATTTTATTATTACAGATAAATAAAAGGTGTCAAATAAAAGATATTATTAATTGTTCCAGTGGAAAGAGTTCTTCCTATTCGCGGGTATGATGTTGATAGACATGCTCATCTTCACGATGCTGGCATTCCGGTACAAGTACGCGGAGCTGCGGTCCAGCAGCGAGGACCTCGCCGTCGAGGAGATCAGGCTGCCAGAAAAGACTATGGATAAGGATAACTAGCTATTATTGAACAATAAACATTTTTATTAGTTTATCTTTTATTAATTGTAAAATTAATAAGTAACTGACCCGAAGGCACGTACCTACGCATGGTAGGATTCTGTCCTAGACAGAGAGGTCTGATTTTCTATTACAGAAATTTCTTGTTTCTTTAAGCGCCCATCTATTTCATATACGAATTTGATAAACGACGGCTTAAAACAGATTGGGAACTTTCACATTGGACGATAACGGTAACGACACGATATCGTTGGAGTCGTGGTTTGATACAATCACTAATACATACATGCTTTCACACTGTGTCGTTGCAGTCAACGATTTCGTCGCCCATATATTCGATTTATTGAAAACTGCCATAACATGCGTAGAGTTAAGTTACTATTTTGCATTATGAACGCAGATGAACTATTAACGTATCTCTAAAACCGATCACATAATTATGACACACACATTCAAAGTTTATATAACACGTTTGCCTCACCAATTAGCTAGCAGATAATCTTAGCGGATTTCCCACATTGAAAAAAAAAGTAACTGACCGATGAATAATATCGATGGCATGGCCCGCTATTGCTGTGAGGCTCACCTGAGTTTGAAGGATGATTGGCTGTAATATGTCAATCTTTAAATATTGCGCCGGTCGCCGCCGGCATCAGACACATACTAACGATGGAATAAAATTATTGCGAATGCTGGCAAAACGAATTCTGAACTATAAATCGATGGAGAGGAGCTCGTGGCACAGTTGCTATTGCGCATATCATTCGATCAGCGAAGTTAAGCAACCCTAGCCTTAGCCAGTAATTGGATGGGTCACCGCCCGAGTTCCCTCCGTGCCTCGGAGAGCACGTTAAACCGTCGATCCCGGTTGCCAATTTATCATCTTTGGCAATTTTTTGGTTACAGTTCAGTCGGAGGGCTAAAATAGTCTGACAACTGGTTTAGCCCAGATCACAGATATCGTAAAAGGGGTTGCGAAGGTCAGATGGCAGTCGCTTCGTATAAAAATCAGGTGATCAGCCACATCGGGTTAGATCAAGTGCCGACCCCAAAAATGTATGGGATAAGGCCAGGGAGAAATCGATGAAAGTTTTTACAAATAACCTTGTTGTCATTTTGAATTAAATGTACGTTACGTTCATCGAACATCTTGGGATAAACTTCGACGTTCAATATAAAAGGATACTTATATGTGAAGCTATTCTCTATTAAGTAATTACTGCACATACAGTAGTTAGCTAATTATTTTCCAACCAATCTTGCTACCGTTTGGTACTTACGCTGCTAAGGTGTAGAGAAAGTATGGTTTGAACCCTGAGTACGTAGGTGCCGTCGCGAGTTATGAACGCTGACCTTAATGTAGTTATTTAATGAATATCTTTCCCTGTCTATACTTCATGCACAGTTACCCCCACAATTTTCGCTGAGCGCTCGACTGACGTAGATATTATCACTAAATATGCAATTTAATTTAACAAGCTTTCCAACTATCATCGTTTACCTAAAGACTTCTCAGCTTCGAAGTTTTAATTAACGGTACAAAATGGAACGTCAAAGCTCTGCAGTTCTTAATATGCTCTGCTTAAACCGATGTTGGTAGGCCCCCAGGACACCGCTTTCTTCTTTTCTTAATTAGTTTATTCCCTGAGACAGTCGGAAGTACTTAATCGGAACTTCAATATTATTTTCAGGTAGGTATTTGCGAACCGAACAACTTTGAGAGATCTTACATTATATGACTTAATTTTAAACCAGCTTCAAAGAAAGGAGAACTTTTATACACAAAAAAATATTAGCGTAGTTTGGCAAAATTTCCCAAAAAGGTTTAAAAAACAAACCCCAAGTAGGTAGTACACATCGTAGAGTCAAAACTTAAAGGATGAAAAAGAACCGCATAAGAAAAAACTATACGCTCCCATTAAAGCACAGTGGATGTATTCAATCTGTTTAGTTAACCGGCGTTAGCACATTAGACAATTGGTTTTGGTCAATTTGTGTGCAGTTCCCACAGGAGCGAGTACATGTGGGACGAGCCGAGCGACGCCGCGCTTGCCCCTTGTACCGATGCAGTTGTTCAACGTGGACACAACCACTCAAAGTTTCGTACATACAATACTCTGATTTTCTCAACCTAATTTATCAAGATTTTCCTCAAAAATAAAGCGAATAAATGCTTAGGCCTAGAAATAATTTGTTCAGGATTAAATACCTACATAAATTAGGTTTTTATGAACCAAAACTTATTCACTCATTTATTACTGGGTATTTATAAAAAAAAAATTAAACGTAACATTACGTGTCTGCGGTAATAGTGCCCGTCGTACATTATAAAAGAGACCATTATGTGTCATATTCTAAGTTCATTATGGTTATATATAGATATTTAGTCATTGCTTAAGTATTCATAAATTAATATGTCCAATATGAATCACACTTCTTAATTTTTTTACCTGCTTGTTATTGTATTTAAATGAGTTGAACATTAAAAATCAGTTTTTGCTTGATATGCAAATTGTAACACGTTATTGTATTAACGAATAAATCACTTCTGTGAACTTTGAGAGCCGCCGCCCACATTGAAGAGCTCGAATGTGTAGACGACTTGTTAATAATTGCGTATAATAAATGCTTAAATACAACAAACAGACAGACAAATACGGGTTGGGGTGTTCATAAAGGGAGCGATTCGGTTTCCATGCAATTGACAATGCGGAGAGTACTTAGTTGACGGTTAGTGCATCACATTAAAGGGAATATCTGAGGTTTTGAACCACATTTTTATCTACGAACATGTTGACCCGCTGAACTTAGTATTTATGTTTTGCTTGCTATTTATGTTTTTCATCGTTTAAACCTTCCCTGTACTTTCATAAATGTATCAAGATCCTCCGATCATAATTTAGCCAAATCGGTCCAGCCATTCTACATCTGTAACAAGACTAACGAACACACTTATATACAATTCATTTTGATATATTATATAGATAAAGAAAATATACACCGTATTCGTAAGGAGCTTCAGTAACCTATAAATCGCTTGTAACACCAAGTCTCACTCACGCGCTCTAAAGTAGAATTATTTCGCTACAATCTTCTTTAAGGTTGGGTTCCTTACAGAGGTGGATTCAAAGCTATTATTGTTCCAAACTTAACCAATGTCGGTTCAGTGGTTTTGCCACGACATGGTAAAAGATGGACACCATATAGTATTACGTTATCTTAAGCCTCATCTGACAACGTTGTGGCTTAACTCGAGTACCTACTTTGTATTTATTGATTATATTGTACTGTCAACAACATTTGGCGAGAAGCATACAAATACCAGTGGTTGTAAGTAAATGGTTCACTACTTCATGGTGTGGATTAATTAAGTGCAGTCACAAAAACAGTTTTGAAGGAGGCGTCGTGAATGTCCCGGGCACTTTATGGGGCGCGTGGCGCAGCCGGGCCGCACGCGCCGCGCACGCGCACCTCACAGGACCACACGGACCCCACCACGTGCACTCTCGCGGATAATCCCAAGCATACGCACAAACAAATAAAACTGGTCGCCTTTAAAAACTCTGTGGTTTAACTTGTTGGTTTTGGAATGAATTTAAGATTCATGGGATTTTTTTTCGAGCGTTTTAATTATAAGTACATCATGACATGAATTGGAAAGACGGGGCGATTAGATTTTTTTAATTAACAACCTACTTACGTACTTAAGTAATTTTATTCAAAAACTATTCTCGCAGTTATACCCGCGTATTATAACAATAATCTAGAACTTTGTTACTTTGTGATATTTTTGTAACACTTTCCAATGATGCTTCGCTCCTATTGGTCGCAGCGTGAAGCCCCGAAGAACTTACTATGGAACACAATTATTATTTTTTTAATTTTACCCATAGCAGTGCCTGAGATTCACAGGTTCGACCAAACGCACAAACTCTTCAGCTTAAAATATAGCTAGTCTATTACTAAGTATAGATAAACCAATGGATCACTCTCACAAACCCCACGGGAAACTCGTGTTGATAACAACGGTTACGGCAGATACAGAGCGTGAACACTTCACCAACAATTATTTATTTAATTTCCATCAAATCGAATCGCTTCAACATACCACAATGCAATCCGACAGGAGATCTCACGTGTGGACCCGCCGTAGACCCATCAGTCGCAGCAGTAGGGCGTGGTCGACACGTGGCGCGAGTGTGGCGTAGCCGTGGCGGGTCGTGTATCGACCCTGAAGCCGGGACAAATCAATTACAGGGTCGACCAGGGCACGACTTCCAAAGGGATTAGCACCAAATTATACTCCTCCAGAAATTACTTGTTTATAGAGGGTGACTCGCTAATTTATACACATTACTCGATGTTAAGCACGCTTGTTAAATAATAAATATATGGTGCCAATTTGTAGGGCTATTATAATTCACACGGTTTGGTACCAGTAGGTCATGTTCAGTAGGTACGAACTTGTTATTGTTTGTAATGCTCAACTTCAGCGAACTTTTAAAACTAGAATACCACGTTTCGAGTCCTAATGTTAAAGGTCCGACTTTTTCCCTTCTTTTTACATCCATACATACATACATATGCCCACGCCTGTATCCCATGGGGGTAGGCAGAGACCACCGTTTGCCACATGCTTAATGTCTGTTTTTTTGTGTGGAAAAGAAACCGAGCACAGCTCGGTCAACCAGGTACTATTTACTTATGTAAGCTAGCTGTGTCCAGCAAACGTTGTATTGCCATATTTTTTTGCGGTGTAACACCCTTATATGGGATATGAAAAATAGATGTTGGCCAATTCTCAGACTTAATCGGTATTCACACAAAATTTCATACAAGTCGGTCCAATCGTTTCGAAGGAGTTTGGTAACAAACACCACGACACGAGAATTTTGTATACCTATGAGAACCCCTAATTCTTCTGGTCACGCATTAGCTTGAGAACGGCGTAACCAATTTTATTCAAAGATTTTTCATGTTTTCTGATACCTCGTAGGAGGTTCTTACTTGAAATTAAGTCTACGACGGTGAAAATGTCGGGCACAGCTTGTATAATATAATTATTTTGGTTTGTTTTAAATTCAGAGAAAGAGGAAAATTTTTATAAAAATTCAATGGTCGTTAAACAACATACATACTTACAGACATATGCATGCTCACACAGGAGGCAGAGGTATTATAACAACACCCAGTTTTCACCGAAGATGATTAAGTGCCAACGTGACAGATGATGAGTGTATCGCCGTCTCAGACACTTTACATACGTCATTGAATTACTTCTCAGACATATGCAGGTCTCCTCACGATGATTTCCTTCACCGCAAAGCACGTGGCCTGAAATCACTGCACATAAGTTTTTGTAGAACAACTCATTGGTGCAGGCCACGCTGGGATTCGAACTTGCTTTTCTGGCATAGCAGGGGACAGCTCAAACCCCACGGCCACTACGGCTCCTCCACGGTAGTTAAACAAAAATATTCAAATCTCAATTACGGTCCCTTTGAAATGCCCTATTGCCAGCGGGTGTTTATTTTAGGTAGCTAGTCCTAGAGCGTGCGTTTTATAGGTTCTGTCAGAAACACGCAGCCCTCCACCGCCGAGGGAGGGGAGGGGTGGGTCCCACCCCGATTTCGAAATTAACTGTCTGACAAAAAGTAGCAAATGACAATTCTACAAATAGTTTTTTTTATTCAAAATTTACTTTCTGTTTAGTGACATGAATTTAATGATTTTATTTCGGACTAGCAGACGTCACGCGGTTTCATCCGCGTAGTTTCCGTTCCCGTGGGAAACGGAGATAAAATATAGCCTTTATTAATCAGTGATAATGTAGACCTGCCCTCGGTTCACTTCGGGCTAGGCTTTTATCAAACTAATAATAAAACGTTGATTTTCCTCTACCATCTATAAATATAATAGACATTTTTGTAACACGTAAAATTATTTACGTAGTTATGATAAACGAAGTAGACAAAATAATTTAGTATTGGTATGGCGACTTCAATGTAAACTATTTGTAGATTATAGATTAGGTATTAATTCTTGAATTGATTGAAAGAACAAGGAACTTGGAATGGATATTTAGCTTCTAAATAATACATAGGTACCGCTACCAGATACCGAATTTGACACAACGTAGGTCATCTCAAGCTACACAATTATTCGTAGTACTTATTTTTAGTTTTTACATTTTTAATGTTGACTTTTGTATACTGTGTCTATGGGCTTATATATATTTTTAATGTTGACTTTTGTATACTGTGTCTATGGGCTTATATATATTTTTAATGTTGACTTTTGTATACTGTGTCTATGGGCTTATATATATTTTTAATGTTGACTTTTGTATACTGTGTCTATGGGCTTATATATATTTTTTATGATTTATTTTGTATTACTCAAAGCTGTAAAATAATTTATTTAAAAGAGTGATTACTGAGTTTCTTTCCAGGTTCTTCTCAGTAAAGGCAGTTCTTCCGAACCTGGCGGTAGCATGTATAATCCTATGTAATCGTGTCTTTCTGACGATTTGAAAGCACTTTGTAAAAAGCCTAATCGAATAATGATATTTTTGAATTGAATTGAATTTTACATTAAAAAGAAATGATTAGTGACTAACATTAATGTAGTGTCTAACAAACAGGGTGCCTAACATCATCGGTTTAAGCAGAACGTATTAAGAACTTTTTATCTTTGACGTGCCATTTTTATACCGTAAAAACTAACTTACAGGTCTACAAAAGAGGCAGCTCAACAGAGTCAGTTATGTTTAAGTCCCGTGTTATAGCGAGCCAGTTGCCATTAAACGGACATTAATGCAAACTCCGGGCTGCGACTGGGAAATTATTGATAGAAAAACCCATTGCAACATAGCCCGACCCGGGGGTCGAACCCAGGATCTACCAACCGTTTGCGACCAGACCAAAGAGGCAGCCTTACTTATTTGTGTCTTAGACAACCTATAAACCAATATAACTAGATTCTCAGGGTGTCCTGTACTACGTATGCCGCTTCGTGATCTCCACTCTAGAACTCGCCTACCGGGTTATCGGCTATTAAATAAAGATATGACCAGCCCACTGACACTTCAGCTTGCTAATGCGCTGAGCTATGTCGGTGACATTGGTTCTCTGAGACCCATCAGAGAAAACCCCCAGTATAGCGCTTTCCATAGCTCGGTGAGCGACTTTGAGCTTATGAACCTGACTGTAAGAGTCCACGTAAGGTATTTGACAGTGACTGGAAGCGAAAAACAGGATCGGGCTAAGTGGCGTGCCTTGGGAGAAGCCTATGTCCAGCAGTGGACTAGATTGATGATGATGAAACGTCATCGGCGTTCGATTGCGTAAGTATTTGGTGGAATTCAACCACAACCAGCCTCCGAAAAAGCTTCAGTGTTCCAAAAATATAGATTCTATAAATCGAATAGAATATATATATATAATTTTCGCAGGATATTTCACTTCCCCCCCTTTACTTTGACAGCACACAAACCCCGCCTCTTTCTCTGCACGGATCGGAAGGCACCACCCTTATACTAGGGGCTGTCGCGCACATTCAACAACTGTCTCTCCTCGCTTGCAATAAACAGACTTTATTGCATAAGAATTAAAGTTGATTTTCTATTACGTTTTCATTTAGTGGGTCAAATATAATAAACACCCCAATTGGTATAAAATTAGTCGTGTCCTCAGTTGCGGTTTAGTGCTTGAGCAAGTGTTCAGTGTTGGTGACTGGGAGTGAGTGAGTTCAGGGACTTTTAGGTTCTATAATGTCTAGTGCCAGAGCGCAGATGGCAGACTCCTCCACTTCCCCGCCTTTAAGGTAACTATTTTTAACTACGCCACATGATTAAACGGACCCTAGATGAAGCTGTGAAAACTTTTGCACCATTTTTCTTCTAATTAATCATGTGATCAAGACATATTGAATCATCTACTAATATGCCGATAGACTGGCTAAATAAAGTAAAATTTCATGTTTCATTGTTATTCAACGTCGACGTTGTGCAAGAGAAATAACACAGAATAAAATATACATTTGTTTTGCTACGCTTGATTTCTTTGTCCATATATGTCGCAAAATATTGGCGAATAAAATTGTTGTTACATTAGGTAATGATGAACTATTTTGAAAATAATACTATCTAATTTATAAATTGTATTTTCTATCATTGGTGCATTATTGTGTAAAGGGCAGCGATTAAACTTTATTGAGTTTGAATTGTTGTTCTTGTTTTAAAGATTCAATATATTTAATGCGTGAATTTATAATAGGAAAAAATATTTGTGAAATGAGCGGAGTATATCCTTTATGTATTACACTATACAATGTAATGCCCTTCTTTGCCTCATATTAGTATAAGTATGTGTTTCGGAATGAAAACATGTTTAAAATTGTTACATTTTATTTTCAGTATCCGACAATTTACACACATTGACAGTAGACATCTTAACCACTAACCCAATGTATAAAGAAATAATAACATGTGCATTGCAGTGAACAAGTGATATATAAAACTATCTGTATCCGCATAGAGTTAATTTCATGGGTGACCAGCGGAACCTTTATGTTTTATTAAAATAAAAGTAGCCTACGTTACTCTTTGTAAATTAGCTGTCAGCCACTGAAAGCTCCGTTAAAATTAAATTTTAATAAAATTTTGGATTTTAGCCAGAACTTATTTAATTATTTTGGAATTACAAACAGGCACTTCGATTTTATTTATCTATAGATGTCAGCAATGACACAACAAGCTCTTGCTACTCCCTAAGCGTAGTGTATGTTACTATATACTCTACATTTTAAAATAGTCCAAATAGACAAAATATGAGGTAGGTTACACTACTATTATAAAGAGGCAAGATTTGTATTTTTGTGTGTATGTTTCTAATGAATAAACTCAAAAACTACGGTGCCGATTTCAAAAATTCTTTCACCATTGGAAAGCTACATCATCAGCGAGTAACATAGGCTATATTTTATCCTCGTACTCCCACGGGAACGGAAACTACGCGGGTGAAACCGCGTGACGTCCGTTAGTAAATTATATACAAACTAGCTGTGCCCCGCGGTTTCACCCGCGAAGATTTAGTTTTATATCGGTTTAAAATTGACAAAATTTCATCCCCTATTTTATCCCCTTGGGGGTAGAATTAATCAGAACCCTTTCTTAGCGAATGTCTACGTCATAACATCTACCTACATGCCAAATTTCAGCCCGATCTGTCCAGTGGTTTGGGCTGTGCGTTGATAGATCACTATGTCAGTCAGACAGTCACCTTTAATTATATATATTTAGATAAAATTCAAAGCCTTAATTGACTGAAATAACGAGTCAAGTATAAGTAAAATAAGTCAAGGAGTTATTCCTTTAAATATCAAGCAACTTGTCCAGCCATTTCAGTCGAAATACACAGATATAAAAAAAAATTACTTCCAGGGGACCAACTATCATCGTTTAAGTAGCGCGTATTAAGAACTTCTTAGTTTTGACGTTTAATAATACGGCACCAAAATGTCAAACCTCAAAATTTCTAATACGGCACCAAAATGAAACGTCAAAGCTCAAAATTTGATAATACGCTCCGCTTAAACCAATTATATATATATTTCATTGTATCGTAAAGTTATCAACCTTATTCGCGTAAATGAATGTCTATTCCATCCAACGGCAATGTAAAAGTTTTAATTTTCTGCGGAAAGTGTTACCACTCTTGAAAGCAAAACAAGCTGATTGCTTTTATGCTTTGCATTCACCACATTTTATAGAGGCGATAAAAACAAAGCAAGCGTTAATTTTACACTCTCATGTAAGCTGGAGAGAATGTAACTCGGTATTAGTTTGTGGTTTTGTTTTGTCTTGGGATTGTGTAAGCTGAGGCAAATACCTTGTAATACCTAGGTACTTATAGTGTCGTAGGTTTATATCTATCTATATCGATAGAGATATATACAATTGAAGTGTCTGTTTGTAATTCTAAAATAACAACTTTTCAATAAATGCATAATTATGAAAGTACGTACTGACCTAAAAAACTAATTTTCAAAATGTTTCTGTCTGTCTGTTTGTTCCGGGTAATTTCGACCCGTTTTTAGCGGAACTTTCACTGGCAGATAGCTAACTTTACAAGGAATAACATTGGTAACGCGGGGCACAGCTAGTTTTATAATTATATAATTTGTAAAAGTCGCAGCACATATTTAAAACAAATTACTCATACGTACAGGCCCCGCTAAGATTCGAACTTGCGTTGTGATTGACGTTTTAAATTTTTGATTATATTTTTCCTAGCGACAATCGTCGGATCGACTATTCAGGGTTGAAATTCTCGTATGGCGACGGGTCTGACGACGAGACCCCGTCCCTAGCAGCGGAGCTGCCTTCCTGCGTGTATGCTGCCGCGAGGAGCAGGCTGCAGCTGCCTCTAGCTGCCTACGTGCACCAACACTCGCGGCAGCTGCATACAGGTGACCAGATTACACTGAAATTTAGGTATTAATATCAGCAGCTCTCACGGCACTACGGTGTGTTGCAGAGTTGCTACTTATCCTGCGTATGGTCGCACGTACGAAGTCTAGGTTATTGTTGCCTCTACCAGCATACGTATACCAAAACTCGCGGCAGCTGCATACAGCTAACCAGATAACGGTACAATATAGGTATTAATATCAGCAGCTCTAATGGCATTTCGTCTGGCTGCTGAGCTATCCTGCTCTTGATTGTAAGCAGAAGTTACAGCTGCCTCTGGCCTAGTGTACCAACAATAACGGCAGGTGCATTTAGATGACCAGGTAACTCTGCTTGCAATGTACTACTAGCAGCAGCTACGCAACTACGTCTAGCAGCAGCTACGCAACTACGTCTAGCAGCGTATACGTACCAACATTCACGGCAGCTGCATACAGGTGACCAGGTACTTGGAGATTCAGAACTTTGCTTGATATAGCGGTAATCGTTTCACGATATTATGGCTTACTGCAGCGTCGCTTTCCTACCTGTGACCGCAAGGAGCAGGATGTAGCTGCCTCTAGCAGCATGCGGCGGCAGCTGTCTATTTTAAATACCTTAGCATCTCTTACTTTTAGTGTGTTCGTCAATAAGTGATATATATGGTATATGCAGATGTCCTCCTGGAGTCAGCTGAGCCGGACTACCAATGTGGCGGTTCGCCGTATCGTGTGCAGCGCGCCGCGGCTAACGTGCGCGAGCGGAGACGGATGCTGAGGTCCGGACCCAATGGGTATCCCCTTTATACTACACGCCACTTGTCTAAGTAAATTTCCATTGTTTAAGCTGAATTTTTTGTTTGTACCTTTCTAAAATACTTTCATACACAATCACTTTTTGATATCATTTGGGAAACGCATTATTTCGAATTACAGTCGGAGACCGAACTTTACCTAACCTGTGCCGACGGATATCAATTTTTTATGAAACTTCAGATTGACCTTACACACTGTAGATCCCAGGATAATAAGTGGCTCATGTGTATGTACCTAATTATAAACTTGTATAGAACCTAACTATTGGAAGTCATCACATTTCCTACTACTGGGGGCCAACCATCATCGTTTAAGCAGCACGTATTAAGAACTTCTCAGCTTCGAAGTTTGAATTTACCGTACAAAAATGGAACGTCAAAGCTCAAAAGTTATTAATACGTACTGCTTAAACTGATGATGGTATGCCCCAGGGCAGGATGATAAGCATCTAGCACATGTATATAAGGGCTAAAGCGTTTGTGTTATATTATGATTTTAGCAGTATAAACTCGGCGTTCGATGAACTGCGCGTTCACGTGCCGACGTTCCCATACGAGAAGCGATTGAGCAAGATCGACACACTGAGGCTGGCCATCGCCTACATCGCTCTACTAAGAGAGGTCAGTAGCCCTGGACAAAGTAACATTATCTTCACGCTTCGCTAGTAGAACGAACGATACAAAATTTAGAGGATTAGCATATGTCATGGGACTGATTTATCCCATGAATCAGTAGTTTTATTTGTAATTTGTGTTGTGTGATCGCAGCCTACATACTTGATTTCCATACAATTTTTATAGTTTCTATTATTGTAAGCCCGAAAGAATGTTACTTTGTGTACCAGCCCAGGAATCATATTTAACACTACATTAGTGCACTTAGTATAAGCACTATAAAAAAATAGGTACTTTTCTATTAGTAATACTGATTGGAAACTTGTGAAGTCACGAATATTTTGTCCGGACATACCCGTGAAAAGTATTATAGTAATATCGTAAATCCTTAATAGTGGAAAAAAATCTTAAAGAAAATTAAAAAAATGTAAACTTCCTTATTGATTTTTATTTTATAGGAAACGAAGGAGATTGATATGATATTCAGTTACAAGAATTAATTATTTCAGGTTTTGGATGCTGACTACGATCCCTTGACCTATGTGGAGAAATGCCTCCGTGGGGAGATCAAGGCGGACCGGGCGCACTGGAATACCAGCGGTAATACATAAAAATCCGTATTCAAATGATGAAAATTTTAGATTTTACAGGGTACCTTACTACTAATTTACAGGGTACCTTACTACGAATAAAAAAGTATCGTCAAAATCGGTTCACCCAGTCGTCAATTTTATTTCCAGATCTCACCGCTCGCCTATCTTGGATCAACTGGGAGAACCTTGGCGTGAACCCTCAGCGCCGCAGCGTGCTCACATCACTGGCTCTTAGCTCAGACAACTTACAATACACGCACAACTAACTTACTACACAGTTTTATAACTTATTCTCGCAAACATGAGGTTTAGAATGATAAATGACCTACTCAATCATTTTTCATTACCATTTTTTTTTGTTTGGAGTTTTTAACTCCTATGTTTGCAACCGACGCTCGACGTCGACTTCCACGTTGAGAAACCTTACAGAATAATTTCAGAATCCATATATACCTATGATAGCTTCTGCCCGTGACTTCGTCTGCGCAGGATTTAACTTATCTTTATATTTTGAACAAGTCATACATGTAATTGTATTTATAGCCTGTGTTATTCATGTGGGTAAATGTAGTTTCATTAAAATTCTTTCCGTAGTTTTTTGCGTGAAAGAGTAACAAACTTTCATATTTATAATATTAGTAGGATGTAACTTATTTTAAGTATTAAGTATCCCCCTTATTACAAAACATAGTTTAAGCGAAGAGTGGTCCAAACTCGCACTACCACTATGTCCATCCCTTTCAAAATCCATACTACAAAAAGTGATGGAGCTACCTTTAAACTGAGATCTATGTTAGTCTATATCTTGTAATAAGGGCGTATGTAATTAGTGAAGACCCTATTGTAGTCAACTGGTGCAATATGTAGTGTAAGTGCATAGGTGTAAGGGCAAATAAAACTATAAATTCAATAAATACGTCTTTTATTAGGTACTCAATAAGTACATACGTTACTACTTAAGTATAGAGTGCTTGCATTATAATAATGATGTACCAAACACACAATTTATATTATTTTAGTTAAGCGAATATAACATTCAATAATCTATGTAAAACTTAGTACCTGTCTCAAAACAAAGCATAATCTGTCACTACAGCTGTCAAGAGTTCTGAGCGCGCGGCGAAAATAGTGGGGATACTGACGTATTAACCGCGGTCCCAGTGCTATGGACCCACAGTGGATCCACGGCTATAAATTTTTACCCGTAGACCCACTGCTCTATTTTTAATTTATCCTTTTCAATGTCAGTTTCTGTGAGGACCAAAATACCAGCTTTCCTCTAGGATAGGTATCAATGTTTTCCTTTTAGATGTCCATAAATGGGCTATCCAGGGCCTGTAGACAAAGTAACATTATCCTCTCGCTTCGCTAATAGAAACAATACAAAATGTATGGGAATTACATGTCACGTGACTGATTTAAGAATACATGACATAAATCAAATAAATAAAATGTATATTTTGAATAGTTTCCATTAGCGAAAGAGCGGGAGAATGTTCCCTTGCCTAGGCCTACTACTGTATATAAATATAAATAAATATTGCTTTAATGTATATCAACTATCTGAGGGAAGGCCCACGTATTCAAAAAGGATAGACTGAAACTAGAGCAGCGGGTCTATGGGTAAAAAATATTAGCCGTGAACCCACTGTGGGTCGATAGCCGTGGCTCAAGGCGTCGGGATACTTCGCATGTTTTTATTCGCCTCGCGCCATAGATATAGACAGAGACTCATGACATGACTACTGCGCATTCAAGGTACGCGCTTATAACTAATGACGGGACCTGCGGCGACGTATATTACCGGCATTATACTGATTTTGAAACCGGTTATATAGTAAACCGTTTAAAAGGTAAAACATCACTACTAACTGAGTACCCGCCGATATTCAGTAAATGCCATCAAGATGGAAATGTGTTACTTAAATATCAAAATTTAAAATAACAATTATAACCGATATAGTACCGATTTTAAAGTCTGTACTGAAATCGTAACCTACTAGTGCAGTCGCTATTGTAATATTATGTATATTACAATACATATAATATTTAATATCAAACATACATACATACATATGCTCACGCCTGTATTCCCCGAAGGGGTAGGCAGAGGTGTTGTAATCACAACACCCACTTTTCACCGAATTTGAATAAGTGCCAACGTGACAGATGGTGAGTCTATCGCCGTCTCAGGCACTATACATATGTCTTTGAATTACTTCTCAGAAATATGCAGGTTTCCTCACGATGTTTTCCTTCACCGTAAAGCACGTGGTGTGAAATCACTGTACATAAGTTTTTTAGAAAAACTCATTGGTATAGGCCCCGCTGGGATTCGAACTTGCGTCGCTTGCGTAGCAGGCGACTGCTCAAACCCCGAGGCCACCACACGGCTCGCTACTATCAAATCGCTACTATTTACTATCAAATTATGTTTATATAACGAACTTATACCACGTCACAATCGAACATTATAGATTAGACTTAATCTATCTAAGTAGTGAGGTGCAGGCAATAAATATATCTAATAAAACATATAGGTATAACATTATATACCACAAAAGGGTGCGATTTTCTAAACAGAAATATCAATTAACGAAGAAGAAGAAATATCATAAACGAGCAATTCTTGTATATATAATATAATCTGAATCTCGGAAACGGCTCAAACGATTTTCATGAAATATTGTATTTAGTGGTTTTTAGGGGCAAAAAAATTACCTAGCTAGGATTCATTTATGGAAAACATCGTTTTGACCATGTTTTCAGACACTGAAAAACTCTTAAAATATCATTACAATACGACAGCAAATTTCGCCGACATCTGTCAAGTTATGATAGCTCAAAGGTGAGGCTTCCAGAGGCTTACGGGGCGATAACGAAACTAGAGTACCCCGGTTCGAGAATGACGTTGAACGAATTAAATACGTTTAAACATACGGTTAAAAATAAAAATAAAATTTATTGTTTGAAGAAGAAACCGATCACAGCTCGTTCAACTAGGTACGTTCATATTAAGTACTGATGCTTCTTATGTACGATATCTGTTTTTAAACTAACTACTTACATGATACATATACAATGCTCCAAGTATATACTTTGACATGTTTTTAAGTTGACGATATCGCCTGCGTATTATCCTCATTTTGTATTGAAACGGGAAATTAAAAAGCGCCCCAAGCGGCGATCTTAGGAACTTTTACGTCTCCATATAATAAAGCGACGACGTTCGAACGTGTCATATACAACTCAGATCCAGCTCCCTAGCTCATCCCCCAGCAACGCCCTAAGCCGAGGTCCGAGCCCCCTTAGCTGTGTTGCTTAGTTTTTAAGTTTAAGCTCGGCTGGAGGCCCTTGGGTCTCGCCCTTTAGTCCGGTTAAGCAGTGGAGGTAACTCCCCCCTAACAACTGCGAGACCGTATCATAAAAAAAACGAACGTGTCTTAAATGAAGGAAGCATGGTAGAAAAAAGTAGGCGCAATAAACAAAACAAAAAAAAATAATAAGTTACAATAAAAATCATACACTTCTTCATGACTCGTTCGTTTTTCCATCCACATACATATTCTTAAGCTAACTAAATCCCTATATTTATTTTTACCATCAACGACTTAAGCACACCGTATTAAAAACTTCTTAGCTTTGACGTTTCATTCTGTGATACAAAAATTTTACGTCAAGGCTAAGAAGTTAGTAAGACGTTCTGCTATAACGATTATAGTCTTCAGTTCGGAAAATGGGGTATTATATAAATAAGTATTGCGCGTTATTTCTTAGCCGAATTCATAAAAGGAGGACGTACTTTGGTCGACGCGTAAGTATATAATTAACAAACGTTGCTTACGCTTACTATCATAATAAGCATTTACTTTGAGAGTAAGCGATTAGCATACCCAGCGAATCCTTGTTACACTAGTGTCCAAAATACATTAAACATTGAACGAGCATATCTTTAGTTAGGTTATATAAGCAATCCATTAATTTAAAATTGTTCACAATTAGACTAGCGTTTGATATTGCATGATATATGAATATATAGCACTAGATACCTAACTGAATATATTGCAGTGCTATTAAGCAAATGTTCAAATTAAATACTGCAAAATTATTTTCGACAGTTATTTTGAATTACAATGTAACATTTTAGATTTAGCAATACAAATAAAATGTAATTCATATTATTAAAACATATTCATTTCAATAATTACTCTAACTCTTTATAATATGCAGTCATAGTAAATATAACATGCGATCAGCGAAGTTAAGCAACCCTACCCCTAGCCAGTAATTGGATGGGTGACCGCCCGAGTTCCCCCCGTGCCTCGGCGAGCACGTTAAGCCTTCGTTCCCGGTTGCCAATTTATCGACAGTTACAGGTCTGTCGGAGGCCTAAAGTAGTCTGACAACTGGTTTAACCCAGATCACAGATTTTCCTCGTTAAAGGGATTGCGCAGGTCAGATGGCAGTCGCTTCGTATAAAAATCAAGTGATCAGCCACATCGGGTTGAATCAAGTGCCGACCCCAATGATGTATGGGATAAGGCCAGGGGGATGATGATGAGTAAATATAACATGCAGAGTTTGGTTCGCCATTTCTTCTCCTGACAGGCTTACGTTTGGAAACGGTGGTGAGTGATCCAAGTATCCCTTATGTTGAATACAGCCTTTTGATTTGATTTGATTACTTTTATATACTTAACTTTATATTTGCAACTCAATTTCCTGCGACGAGCTGCTACATAACCTAAGATGTTTGGCCTTATTGGAATATTTACAGTTATTAAGTCACGATTAACATTGAAACGTTGATAAAATCAGCCAGTGTTTAAACTAGAATAGGGAGTAATCTAGGGCCAGTCTTCCAAAACGTTATGGACCGTGTGCCACGTGAGCCCGGTCCCAGTAGGCCTGTGTCTCGAAGGCCATAGAATGTGCCTTACAAATGTCCTACCTTGCGTTAAACCTAGGAACAGAATCCAATTTTTCCTCCTGCCAAAATTGTATGGGTTCCTATGACCTTTGTGCAACAGCCGTTGTTTCGCGTTAATATGCGACTCGACGCTAGTCTCTCCCCTGCTTATGTTCTTCCCGTGCATGTAGACGAGCGTGCCGAGAGCGAAAAAGACAGCAACACACGTGAACGCCATGAACATTACAGCTTTCCTTTTCCAGGGGTGTGCGGCGATCCGTTGGGATTCTGTGATCGGTGGCACGGGCAGGTCATGCTCTCGAGGGGAGTTGATCGAGTCATATTCGACAATCACTTGTATCGGCACCAGAGCGCCCGTCTGGTTCATACGCACTGGGTGCCCTATCAGGTCTGGGTCGTTGTTGGGTATTATGCCACCTGGAATTTGAATTTTAAGCATGTATTGTATCAAGTAGGCTAGGTAGCTCCTTTTCAAGTACCTCAATATTATATTATGTTTACCAACCCTAGCGCAAAGTTTTCCTTTGAGTTTAGAGCGCTCAGACAAAATAGTGGGGATAACTGCACATGTATTTATTCGCGCTCAATACCTTAAAAATGACTACAGCGCATTCTAGGTCAGCGCTCATTACTCTTCACGGCACCTATACCACATTGTAGTATTTTCAAATGAATAGAAGAATATCGTATAAAACTTAAATAAGTTTCTGTACTCTATTAGCTACATTCGTAATTTCGCTGATACAATACTAAAGATTAATGGTGGGCATTATTGTCTATATAGGCAAGTTACATAGGAGGATAATACATAGCAGGATATGAAGGGACGAGATCGATGCTTTCATGAAGAGCGGTTGGCAGGAGACTGCTGAGGACAGGAACAGACGGAAAAGTGCATAGGAGGCCTTTGCTCAGCAGTGGGACCCGACAAGTTCATAATAGTAATTATTATTATAATGTCCATTGTTTCTCACCTGTATCATTAAGCCAAAGCACTTGGTAGCCAATATCAATGCCTGCGATGATGACAAATGTCACCCCAACCACCATGTACGCCATGTACAGGTAGAAGTGGCGCGCGTTGTAATACCCCACGCAGTTGTTCAGCCACGGACAGTGGTGGTCCATGGCAAGGATGCACCGGTCGCACACCGAACAGTGATGGGTGCGCGGAGGCTTCGGAGCTATACATTTCTTGCAAATACTCGCCGCTTCAGACATTGATGCTTGCATCTGTAACATGAAAAAGTACTGAGTAACAAATACCTATAAAATTTCTTAGACAATAAAAATGTATTCTAGACCTCTCTATAACGGTATGCTGGACTGGCTATATTTA
Organism: Watsonalla binaria; assembly: GCA_929442735.1. Classification (NCBI taxonomy): domain Eukaryota; kingdom Metazoa; phylum Arthropoda; class Insecta; order Lepidoptera; family Drepanidae; genus Watsonalla; species Watsonalla binaria. The sequence continues at coordinate 2,353,400 of OV838917.1, read as the reverse complement.
ACACAAATTTACTTCATATTTTTTTATAAGTTTGAAGCGCCTGTAGTGAAAGGGTTAGAACAATATTTTAATCATATGCGAATAGATAAAAATGTTGTTCTATTTCTCTATATTATTAAAGTCCGGGGATAGTGGGTAAAATACCAGAAACCCAGACCCGAGGCAAACATATTGTCCTTTATATTGATATAACTCAACTGTAAATTCCTAGTAGCAGCCCAAAGTGTGGATAAATGCATGGTTAATGGCAAGAAACCTGCTCCCTATTACATGCCAGTTAGCGTAACTGGCGAAATGTGGGTATATAATGAGTACACTTCTGTCGACCCCTCCGGAGAATACAGGCAAGAGCATATATTATATGTACATAGAATATCATCTCCCTGATCTTATCCCATATTTTTAGGGCAGCACTTGTTTCAACCCGATGTAGCTGATCACCTGAACTTTATAGGAAGCGACTGCCATCTGACCTTCATAACCCTTTATGCAAGAAAAACCAGTAATCTAGGATAAACCAGTTATGAGACTTTCTAAGGCCTCCAACTCAGTAACAATTGCCACAGATGTTAAATTGGCAATCAGGACTGCCGGCTTAACATGCTCTCCGAGGCATGGAGGAATCTCGGGCAGACACCCCTCCAACTACTTTATAATTGAAAAAACAACTTTATGTTTAAATGTAATTAGATATATTCCACAATGTAAATAGAATATATTCTACAAAAGAAATGACACAGTATCCTTACTTGATCAGGGAAGCCAGGTGAAGTGACCACTCCCATGTAGTAATGGAACACAATATTGATCAGCAGCCAGTTGCCGAATATGACGAGACATATTGCTATGTATGGATTGTAGAGCCACCAGTACGGCAAACCCACCCAGTACGCTATCAGCACCACTGCTGTTGTGAGCACACTCACGCAAAACACAAACACCTGGAATCAAACATAAGGTACAATATGAATCTTTTTCCACAAAAAGTAGCAGTCTGGGTAACATGCACCTATTTGTCGTCTCACAAATAATTATCAAATGCATGATGGCTTATGGGACTGCGGTCCCGGTCTGTAAAGATCTATGAACGGGGGGATTCTTTGATTAGTCAAATATGCAAATAAATATAATCTAGCCAACCAACTTATTTTACATTAAGCACTCATCAATCATGTAGGGAATTTTGTTTATCAAAATCTAATACAACTTTACGAAAATATATAAATTTTAAGCTAAAAATTGCCTTATTATTTAAGCCACTTTATTTAACTCAATGTTAATAATTTTGTTAGAATGACTCATCATCTCCCTGGCCTTATCCCATACATTGTTGGGGTCGGCACTTGATTCAACCCGATGTGGCTGATCACCTGATTTTTTTAAGCGACTGCCATCTGACCTTCGCAACCCCTTTTGACGAGGAAAATCTGTGACCTGGGTTAAACCAGTTGTCAGACTATTTTAGGCCTCCGACTGACCTGTAATGATTGCCAAAGATAATGAATTGGCAACCGGGACCGATGGCTTAACATGCTCTCCGAGGCACAGAGGGTACTTGGGCAGTCAACCATCCAATTACTGACTAGGGTTGCTTAACTTCGCTGATCGAATGATATTCGCAATAGCAACTGTGCCACAAGCTCCTCTGTTAGAATGACTCTCCGCCTTTGTTAGAATTACTGATTGGCTGTTTTTGGTTATGTATTTAGAATTTCATCAGATAATTTCAAACTATCAAGGAACATTCAAATAGCTTAAAGTACCTTTCACTCAAAAGTCACTCAATTAGAACATACTTTAATATACAATACTAATCCATCTTCTGAAATCAGTTTTGAAATTACAAACCTTTCCCAAATACACAGCAAAGTTGTCCACAATCCAAAAGATTGGTTCCAGCAAGAAATCCACCACATAGCTCTGACTCAAATGTTCATTGTAAGTAAGGGAGCGAGCTGTTAATACTGCCTCAGATATTTTCCTCGATATATTTCTTCTGAAACATAAAACAGTTAAAACGAATATAAATAAATAAAATAAAATAAATATGCTAACACCATCCCAGAAGGGTCCAATGGGGTAAGCAAGTGTTGTAACAACAACACCCACATTTCACCAAATATGATTAAGTACTATACATTCCTACTTTAATTACTTGCAGACATAATGCCGGTTTCCTCAAGATGTTCTCCTTCACCATAAACTTTGTGGTGTGAAATCACTGCACATACATTTTTAGAAAAACTCAATTGGTACAGGCCCTCCTGGGATTGGCTTGCGCAGCAGGTGACTGCTCAAACCCTTGAGCCACCACAGCTCTCTCAAAACAAATAATACCTGCCAGATATTTTCCTGTGCTATGGTAGGTACAGGTGCAGTTACCAGCTAAAAGCCTTTTTAATGCACAGTAGTAATTTATTGGGTCTTGTATGGCGCGTGAACAAATACATGCGAAGTCATCCCCACTATTTTCTCTCGGCGAGTGTACCAATTCTAACTGGAATTCATACAGGACTAATGAACTAAGAGCGCTAATATCATGGAATAGCAAGATATACATACCCTATTCGCCGGAAGAAGCCCTTGCATTGAAACCTCCACTTTATAACCACCATGGTTGCTCAAATATCTTCGTACATCCATGTACGTGTGTGGATGTAAGTACTAATAATTGACTGTCGACCTGACCTATGTAATTCTTATACCTATCCAATTAAACAGTTTATTAAAATGAATACGGAGAGCATTTCAAATGAGAACTACACATTAAAGTTTATACGAGCGTGAGTAACATTAACTAACACATTTATTTTTATTTAATTCTGCTTACACATGGCGGAATTTATATTTATTTAGTTTTATGAGTCGTTTCTGATGAAGAAAGGAGGAAAGGAAGGGACAGGGAAGACCGGGGAATGCTAAGGAAGGAAGGATAAAATTTTAAATATTTGACACTGACTTAGAATAGCGACATGTCTGCCTGAAAATGACAGTGGCAAATGTTACCTGTGTATTAACAAAAATATAAAAGTCGGAGGGATACAATGGGTTCTTCCACATAATTTTTATAATTTACGAGATTTTTTTCTCAACGATCATTTGTCATTGGAAGAATAGTTTTACTTAAGGTCATCGCCATTAAATAATATAAAAGAAAGAAACAAAAAAACAATTAATACGGTCGAATTAATAAATAAACAAAAGTAACTTTTGAAGTTGGTGCTTGATAACTTGTTCGATGCTACTTTTGGCATGATTTGGCACCAGCTTCAAAAGTAAGTAAGAAAAGAATTCACCATAATTTTATTTGTCTCTATTTGCAAGCAGTGCCATATTTCGTAATATATCATCATATAAATCACCTAAGTATATCAGTGACTTCTTGCAAAAAAAGTGCACAGCACAGAGGAGTCTTTCCAACTACTCTTGACTTCCAAGTGAACCAAAATTCAAGCAAACTGTGGCCCACTAATCTCAGGATAATCATTGAATATCGACACACTTTTAGTGTGTAGTAGGTTATTTTTAAATTCCTAAAAAGCGATATGTTTTTATCGGAGAATAAAATTATAGGACTATCTTTTGAACCTTCCTTTGTACAATACCAACAATTTGAACATAGAACCTTCACTTTTTTGAAGTCGACAAAACCAAAATTCGTTGCTGAACTGGTAGGCTGGTCAATGTACTTGCATACAATGTAGATCTAGGAATAAATAACCATATAGGTACTCATGTATCGTATTGTATACTAAATCTATAAGTAAGGCTTACAGCTCAGATCTACTAGTGGGGGGACGGGTTAAATTTAAAAAGTAGTTCATTAGTTATCATTTATTTTGATACAAAGACATTTATATTAAATATTTACAATTTTGATCAAATGGAATAATATTAAGCCGGACTTATATGTATATTGCCTGTATTCACTCCGATTCTATGAGCCAAAACGACCAACATGTATTACCGGCTTTACATTTTGAAACTTATAGTTAAGATGGATTGTTAGATTTTTGATTTGGATGCTTTCAAAGCTATGGAATTTAATACTGGTTTCGTACATTGTGATTACCTAAGTACATGGGTGTCTAACCCCTAACTCTCAAATATCTGTAGGCCTAGAGACAAAGTAGCATTCTCTCGCACTGACGCTGTTAGAAACAATAAAAAATGTACGGAAATGACATAAACCAGTCACGTGACATATGTCATCCCCTTACCTTTTGTATCGTTTAACTTTGTCTACAGGCCCTGGGCAATTACCATGAGCTCTTATTGCCATGATAGTTTGACACATATTATGAGACAGATGTAAGACGTGTATTCATACAACTGTCACTGTTGCACAGCTGAACTTTCATTGCAATAAGAGCTCATGGTAGGGCCCTGTACCTCTATTACGAGTTTCGAACTGTTTCACATGTAAATACAAAAAATAGTTTAGTTCTTAACGTTACCGCTTAGAGGCGCTTTACAATTCACCATACAAATGCTGGGTGGCGCGGTAACGAGCTTAGACTAAAAAACAGTGGCAAACTCGTAATAATGAGCAAGTAATACGTCAATACCCTGTCAACAAACGCGAGATCACAACTTTAGATTGACTTACATTACGTCTGCACCTTAGTTTATTAAATATTACTGTGGGTATTGTACGGAATGTAATTGCCGCTAAGGAATAACAAAAAAATGATGACACTAACAAATTATAGCTATGGGTATCATCCAACTCCGTTGGTTAGCAGATATGCATTGCTATTCAGACCAAGCTTTATAGAATAAACATAAATTAGTACATTTACTCCTACATAAGATATCATTTAATAATTGGCAAAATAAATTAACGATCACAGCTATAAGGACAGCTTTGTTGAACCTAAATTAACAAAATTATTATGTAAATTAGACCTTAATTAATCCAACTATTTCACCATATTCACAGTTTGCAGAAAGTGGAACATGGATTAAAATTAAAATTACAGAGAAAACTTAACTTCAATTTAATATAAAGCTTGGACATTTTAGACCGTGTCGGATCCGAGCCGAGCTTCGCCGAGCTGTGACCGTTGCTCGGCTGTCACTCGGTTGCGTAATATACAAAATATTAGTAATGTGCTTCGGCCGAAGCACGGCTCGGTCTCGACACGGTTCACCGTGAGTCATCCTTATGGCATTTTAGGCACACATTTGTGTTACAGAGCATCGGTTGATGGCAATTTAATTATAAAATAAAAAAAAATTATATATTAAAAAAAATGTCGCTTGTTTTTATTTAAAAAATTGAATTTATTTTTACAACAAAAATAGGCATTTTGTAACTTCAAACAACTACACTTTATCACTAATATAAATAAAAGTATGACGACGAATTTTTTTTAAGTTTCGTGATTTTTTTTATTTTATTTTGATGATGAACCACCAGCCAATGCTCTGTGCCAAAAATGTGCCCCTAAAATTCTAGACCCTATATTTAATTCTGAGATTACTATCGATTATGTTGTGCTTACTGTGCCAATGTATTGACGAAGAAGGCAGATACAAAATAAATTAAAGGTGAACGCACACTCATCGGAGTCGAAGGAACCCTTTGTTTCTTAAGTCTGATGAATCGAACTATTTGTTCGAAATACTTTTATGCCTTCACCGAATCAGACTTCACGGATATCGTCGGAATAATTCCGAACGTCCGCTTCGTTCGGCGCAGATAAGTGTGCGTTCACCTTAAGAAGCTACATTCTTTTGTTACTGAATAAAGTGTAAGGTGCTTTCAAATTAGGTGCGAATATAGACCATTGTGGTTTATACGTGAGGATATTATAACATTTACTTAAATTTTGCCGATTGATTACTTAGTTATGGCTTAGGTCACATATTCAAACATACGAAGTGGCACTGCTTAGTTCAGTTCAAGTTTCTTATAAGGAACAACATTTTTTTGAGCTTTGTATGTAATCAAAATGAATGAGAACTGTACCTAGTTTGAAAAAACCGTAAATGTACTTAAGCAGTATTAGTAAGGATTTAAGTACCGTTATTCGTAATAAACAATATGTATGGTATATTCATGGCTAATTTTGAAGAAGGGTTTTGATGTATATACTATTAATTTTGTAATTTTTCGATTTACTATGAAATGAAGGTAATAGTAAAATAATTAATTTATGTTCACGATTGAATATAATTCGAATCACAACTACACAGTTTATAAATAGCGACAATATAATGAATTATAGATAACACACAAAGCTCGCATAGTGCAGAGTACTTTTGAATTGTATATTTCAGTTTTTGCACAGTTATTTTTAAGTTACAAATAATTATTTACTAATACAAATCGTCCAGTCTATCACTATACTATAATCGAACCAGATACAATATACGAAAGCATGCAACCTGTAAACCTTTTGAACCGACTTTGAAAAAGACGAGTTTATGGCACCATCGATTTTTATGGACTATATGTGGTATTCTTATTTGTTGCTTATATAAGTACACTAGCTGTGTCCGGCAAACGTTGTATTGCCATATATATTTTTAGGGTGGTCACCCTTATCATTTAGGGGTATGAAAAATAAATGTTGGCCGATTCTCAGACCTACCCGATCTGCACACAGAATTACATACAAATCGGTCCAGCCGTTTCGGAGGAGTACGGTAACTAACATTGTGACATGGAAATTTTATATATTAGATAATAATTTGCATAAGACTGGAACGATTTATAAGCACAACACTCAATAAATAGGATATTTAACGTAAATAGTTAACTATTTATATCTATACTATCTACCATGATTCAAGAAAGGGTCCAATCAAATTGAAAACAACTGATGTAGGTATGTATGTTATTTTCTGTAAGCTGGTGGGCTAATTCGCGAACCTAAAATTGATATTCATGTCCAAATAATAAGTCACAAAGTGCACGATCGGGGCCGTTTCTCGTAGGTAAAGTATAACATTTTAATCCGTTATAGTTTCCATGTCGAGAACCAGGGGCCCAACTATGAGCACTATTGATAGCTTGGCTGTGTGACAGTAACAGATTTATACACGCCAAAAACATGTTTTTTTTTAAATATCATTCAAACTGACAATACGAGCTCATAGTAGGACCCCAGACTGGCGAAGAAAAGTTAATATATTGAAGTAAAAACTCTCTTCGCAAAACCATATTCGTGTGATCGTATGCTGGCATTATGAATAGCTCAGATTGGACCATCGATAGCATTAATTTACAATCATGGTAGATACATATGCCTAAAGTACACAAGTGTACTTGATATTAGACAAGATGGTTAGTCAATAAGCATTATTATTAAAGTGAGATCGAGGGAATATGCGGCTATCACTTTGTGAATGCATTGGCCAATTTATTATTAAGCCACGTGACTGAAGTCTTTGCCGTATGCACCAAGCCTAATCCCCAGTAGCCTTGACCGTACAGTCAGCGTCAAAAGCCGTATCGTACTTTTCAAACTCAACCTCAAGCCTCCCAAAGAGGTAGGCGGGGGTGTTCCAACACCCACTTTTCACCGAATATCATTAGGTGCCCACGTGATAGATGGTGAGTCCCATTCATATCTCTTTGTATTTCGTCTGATAAACGTAGGTTTCCTCACGGTGTTTTCCTTCACTATAGAGCTCGTAGTACAACATCGTCGCACTTAAGTTTTTTAGGAAAAACTCATTGGTAAAATCCGGTGAGATAAGAGCTTCGTATCTTTCGTCGCCGGCGACTACTCAAGCCACTCGTCCGCCACAGCTCATGTTTAATCGACAGAGTTATAATTATAATATATATTTAATTAAGGAAAATCAGATTTCGTTGACATAGTACTTTCAGCATTTTGAGGCCGACCGTACCGCTGCCCAACCTAACATAAGAACCGTTTTTGAACCGGTAACAGTTATTAAAAATTAAATGCAATTATACGGTAAACAATTAAAAAAAAACTTAACAAATAATCTTCAGGATATAAGAACAGTCTTAATCAAGTTATTATGTTTGAAAAGATGTAATCATAATGACATTGGAATGATTATCTTTTCAACACTATGTAAATCATGATTGCTAATTAATATTGTACCTAATATCAGTGACTAAGAATTCGCATTTATTATAATCATCTTAAATCTAACATCTTATTATTATAGCACTGATGTAGAATAACGAATCTTAAAAAATATATTTAATACTAAATTGGCACAAGGTAAGTACCTAATATAATATTACACAACGAATATATTATATTATATAAAAAATTGATACATGAACATTATGAAATACAAAGATATAATAGTTTATATAATCTATCCCTTTAACTAAGCACTTTAAGAAAGAAAAAATTGATCACAATCAGAACCCTGCAGTGCTTAAATTTTAAAGATCATTTACCTCATGTGAGATTTGAAGGTGCACATATCAACTCGGGAATGGTTGATATTACAGGAGACCCAATGAAACTAAAAACGACCAAAGCTCGGTCACCCTGGTATTACATTAAAATAACCCATCGGAGCTCCGTATCAAGATCCGTAACACAGTTTAAATATATGCTGTGTGCTGTTGGTCTAAAAAGGCCACTTTGGGAGATTGAATCATATTCGGATCACATTATGATTCTCCCAAAGTGGCCTTTTTAGGCTTACTGGTGTTTAGAAGAATGACGCGATCAAACAGACGAAACAATTTTGTATGCAACGCATATTAATCGATCATCGTAACAGTATCGTGAATTGAGACAAGGCGGTGACGTTTCGTTTCCGAGTTGATGTGTGCTAATGACCTTAAACTTTTATCCCCTCATTACAAAACATAAAATACTGCTTGGCTTAAGAGTAGCTCCATCACTCTTTTTGATGTGGATTTCGAAAAGGATCGACATAGCTTTAATCCGAGCTCGGTCTAGTCTTAGCTTAAGCCATTTTTATCAGTTTTGTTATAAGGGGGTTACAGTTTACGGCTGATCATTTAAATACTAAAGGCAGAGTACTAGTCACGACCCATGTTTGGACCACATACGGTTACTGTTATATTATAATGACACTTTGGCTATAAATTAAATCACCCCTATTTGTAGTTAACAATTAGTCCCCATTCAACAATCTTAATTCTTACATTTATATTATTATTTGTTGTATTCAATATATAATTAAATTCTGTCATGAATCAATATATAATATTTTATTATCAATAGTTTTTTTTTTATTTGAGACCAATAACAGTTCATTAGGTTCGGTGACGTCATGACACCTCCTGTGGAACTTCACGGTAGCGGAATACATATATATATAAATATATAGTTATATATCATAAATATGTCTTATGTAAATGTATTGTCGGATTGACATCACATCTATTATATTTTTAAAATCGATTATGAACATATATCTATATAACAATCTAACAGACTCAGTATTATGTCTCCCCATTTATGTAAACGTTTATAATGTATAACAATAAGTAGAAAATTAAATAAGCGTTCTGACGCTATGAAAAAATAATAATGTAAATAACAACATCCATTAACACTGGTAACGTCTTGATTGCAAACACTTTATGGCTTGTCAATAACACGACACAAATTCACTTATTCAGCAGTTTGTCATGGAAAAATTATAACTACCATAACCGACAAGAACTCTGAGGTGCTTAGTCGTTTCTGGTGACCCATTCGGCGCTTTGCATCGCCGCTTCAATCTGGCATGCGAGGTTGACTTGTTCTACAGCCTCCAAGGTACGCACAACGGCCATCATCCGCTTCAATAAGCTATCCGTAGCCAATATCAGGCCCTGCAATCATCAGTTATAATTAGGCTTACTACTTTCTTAACGTGCAGACCAGTGCACCAACGTCCAATACCTGCATTATGTCAATATTAATTATACTAAGGTTGGTAGGTCTACATTAAAAAAAAACTATCATTATATACATCTATACATGTATATCTATATCTAACACCTCTGCTTACCCCTTCGGGGAATACAGGCGTGAGCATATGTATGTATGTATCTATATCTATACAGATAGTAAACTTGAAGTGTCTGTTTATATTATAGTTATAACAGCTTTTCACTAAATGCATATAAAAGTACTTATATACGGTATTGACATGAAATCCACAATTTTTTTTAAAAATCTCCGTCTCTCTATCTGTTTGTTTCGGCTAATCTCCGAAACGGATGGACCGATTTTAATGGGACTTTTTGACCAAGCATTTACAAAGAGTACATAGGCTACTATTATTAAAAAAGAATTACATTTGGGATCCGCGGGTAACCCGAAATTAACTCTACTACGCGGGTAAAACCGCGGGGCACAGATAGTATTAATATATAAAGCTGAAGAGTTTGTTTGTAAATTTCATGGATCGGACCCTAACATTTATAAAAAATCCTTTAACATCAGCTATTACTTTACGAGTATACTTATTTTCATGGGAAGTTCGCTCAAGTAAAAAAAATTATAGCCTAATTTACTCCTTGTAACATCTGCAAGTGGAAATTCCCGTTAAAATCAGTTCAGAAATTAGCCGCAACAAACAGACAGACGGATAATTTTTTTAGCAATTTGTTTCTTAATGTCAGTACCGTATATAATTTCATAAGCATTTAGTGAAAATCTGTTCATTTGGAATAAACACACTTCAAATTTATTTATTTGTATAGGCACATTATTTTTACAAGGCCATTATTATGCAGCCTTCAGTGAAGCTAATATTATAAACGCGAAAGCGGTCACCAGCTGGTAGAACATAAATCAATAACCCTCACCGCCGCTTACCGTCAGGTCGACTATACGTATGTTTATCATCTTAGTAGTATGAGAAAAAATACTTACCTTAATCTCACGGAGATTGATATTCAATCATACTTACCTTCGCTCACCATCAGGTGGACTGTACTGGCAACTTAGTAGGATAAAAAGAAATGTTACCTTGATCTCCGGCCTGAGGGGCAGGATACAGATGAGCCACCAGAGCCAGTTGGGTCCGTCCGGGGAGACCCACCAGCTGTCGGTATTGAATTCGAAAGTGGGCATCAGACCGAATGTGCTCTCGATCTGGTGGAGGACCTGCCAGTCCATATCGCCGAGCCACAGCTCAGCGCGGCTCGCGATACGGCGCGCCACCAAATTCATTGACTCCTTTATATTCTCAGTCCTTGGGAGCATGTCCACCAGTGGATCTATGCGAGCCACTTCGCATCTGTTGAATTTTATTTCATTCACTATCATCATAATCTTCATGCCAGGGGCATGCGTTGGATTTTCAGAGTGGTAAGCATACACAATAAACAGGTACGTAGGTAGATATTTTTTAAATTGGTGGTCAAGTTTTGGAGCTTCGTTTCAAAATCAATAATTTCCTCTTTTTAATATTCGTATAAGTAAAATAGATAGAAAACGCAATGTAAACAATTGTATATTGTCAATAGAAGTACGACTTAGCTCAGGTCATGTACATTCCTTACTACAAAACACGGATGAAACGAACACTAGGACTAAAGCCATGTCCATCCCTTTTGATATCCGTATCACAAAAAGAGATGAAACTACATTTAAACGAAGGATTATGTGTTTCAGTAACTCACCCATCCTTGATGTATCTCGCATTAACTTTGAAACGGGAGACACCCATGGTGGCCAGGATGAAGCTGCCATCTTCGAGGCGCACGCAGTCTTTGATTTCCAATATCTTTAAGGAACGACAAATAATATAAAAAGCTATTCGCAAATCGCTGCTGCGGAGCATAAGATTTTTCAGTGTGTTGAAATTTCCCAGTAGCAGCCCGGAGTCTGAATTGATTCCCGGTTAGTGGTAATAGGCTTGTCTCCTATTCCATGGGATTTAACATAATTGGCGTTATGTACGTGTAGTGATTAAAACAAAATAATTCCGTTCAAAAACGCACAGCAATACCAGCGAGACTCTAACTCATTTCCACAGACACACAAAAAAAATTACGTTTTTATGAGCTTAGACGATAAAAGTCTATGATTTTGAATTAGAATTGAGAATTTACTTACTTTTTATTATGAGTGTTCATCTTTATCTATCTTTAATTATCTATAGTGTATCTTTAATTTTTCGTTTGTTTTTGTTTCGCGTCTGTATGGCAAATAAATAATTTCTTTCTAGTAGAAATACAAGCCGGCGCGACGTACGTGAGCATTTGTATGTATGTAAGTTTATGATGCACGTCAAATACGGATATTATATTATAAGTATAATATAGCGTACCGTGCCGCAGCTGGAGTAGGAGTAGCGTCCCTCATAGTAGATCATGCCGAACTGACGGGTCTTGGACTCGAGTACGCGCCTCACCATCAACCAGTACCTGGGATCGAAGATGAACAGGGGGCATGGTATCCTGGACAAACAAATAATATATCATTGACGTGACGATCACAATTATTTTTCGCTTAGGATTCATTTTAACTATAAAAACTAAAATAGTAAAATCTAAAATAGTAGTTAGTCAGCTCTGCCAGTGAGAGTTCCGTTAAAATCGGTCCATGCCAGACAGACAGAGAAAATTGTTTTTATTTAGTGTAAAGCTATTTATTTGGAACTACGAACAGACACTTAAATTTTATATACATATGTGTATGATTCGACTTCGTAGTTACGATAGGTACTTACCCCGGGTAAGATACGGTGCATATGAATATGTGTGTCTCATCAGGATTCAGCTGGGCCGGGGGAGTGCGCACAGCACCAATAGCCGTCAGAGCGGCACTGATGAACAATGTGTCACCAATCTGACAAGTATAACCAATATTATGAAAATATCATACTACTTCATATGTTCATCTTCCTCGAAATTTGAATTAGAAAAGGGATTCTTTTACCACGCCTGATGGCCAGCAGTCTTTGTAAGCTTGCAACACCAAAGGTCTCACTAGTATGCGCTTTTCAACTAACAAAAACGCTGTGATAATGACAATAATAATTACAGGCACAGCGGCTGCACTCTTACTCCTCCCCTCCATGGACCACTGGCGTTGCTCGCCGCAGGAACAACATTACTGAAAGGTAGCATTTTTTAGCTGCGATATTATTTAAGGTGGACATATAGACGCCATCGGGCAGCTCCGAATATCGAACGACAGGTCCCATTACGCCCTACCTGTGTCTTCTAAATAGTGAAGCAAGTAAATTAATCCACTCAAAACTGCTCAAAGGTTATTTGGCTGCGATCTTCTGTAAGGTGGTGGTATAGTCCCACTCCTAATATCGAACGGGAGATTCCGTTAGGCCTTAACTATGTCATGTAAATAGTAAAGTAGTCCACCCACGGAAGTAAGATTGAAGTGGAGGAGGGACCTCATGCAGAGGGCACAGGTGCGGCGGTAGTCCATGGATCTTTCGAGGCAGTCGCGGCAGTATGTGTGGCCGCACGGAGTGGTCACCGGCCGTAAAAAGGTCTGGCAGCACAGAATGCACTCGAGGTCACGCTGCTGCAGCCAGTTGGACGCGGAGTGGAGCCGCACGGCGTGGTACAGCATTCGGGTCAGACAACGAGCGTCGCTGTCTTTGCTTAGTATGGTTATCAACTGTTGATACACACATAGATATACATATACATATATATACATATATATATATATATATACATTGGATGCCTTCCAAAATACCCTTAAACAAATTCAAATAATTTGATTCACCAAAAAGACACTCGAAACTCTCGTGAACGTATTTTTTCAGACTAATTCAGAATAATAGCAGAGGGATTATGTTTTAGTTTTGTCAGAATTTATACTTTTCTGTAGCAGAGTATTATCTTAAATGCAATTGTATAAATCCGTTATATTTATAAAATTATAATAAACCTATAGGTTTATACATCTGCTATTATTCTAGTCGCAAAATAGGAGCAGATAAATCGGCTGTTGATATTCAAAGGGTGTAAATTCAAAAATATCTTTATTCGATTAGACTTTTTACAAAGTACTTTCAAATCGTCAGAAAGACACGAGTACACAGGATTATACATGCTACCGCCAGGTTCGGAAGGTTGCTTTTACTGAGAAGAACCTGGCAAGAAACATGGCAATTCAAAAACTCTTTTAAAAAAAAATTACAGCTTTGAGTAATACAATATAAATCATATATATAAGCCCATGGACACAGTTCCATCATCCACAGTTCCACAGTGTACCTTTGCCAGAAGAATTGCAGCGGCTTTCGCGAAAGGCTCAGGGCTGGCAGCCACGTGAGCGAGGTGCGCCGCCGCTTCACAGTAACGACCAGATTTTATCAATCTGCGCCCCAAATCGTACCGCGTCTGCACAAACAATAGATTAGTCAAATAATTACTCAAGTACGGCATGGGATACTCCTAGAGGGCTTACAGGGCAGCGCCAAGCGTAGGAGCGTCTTTCGGCTGCTTGAACCATACGATCAGTGGGCCTAGACAAAGTAACATTATGATAACGCTTAGCTAGCAAAAACGATACAAAATATATGGGATTGAATGATATATGTCACGTGACTGACACATGACACGTGACATTACATCAATATGTAATTTCCATACATTTTGTATCATTTCTATTAGCGCAAGCGGAGAGAATGTTACTTTGTCTAGACTTATTGCTTACCTCTTGGGGGACCCTTCTGTGATAGCGTGAGCGAGCATTATCATATTAGTGTTACTTTTTTACTTGCTGACTGAGTGACAGTGGAAGATGTAAGTCGTACAATACTATTTATATTTATTTTTACATCTGTGCTCAAATTGGAGCGAACTAATGTCACGACGCTTTGGATAAAGGTCAGCCACTAAAAAGTGTGTTTTGCTTAAGACCGAACGTTATAAATCAAAAATAAATTTTACGCATGAATACAGTCAAGATGGAAATCATGCATTCAATTTGTATTGTCCCGTCATAACATTTACATGTACAAAAGGATGAGACAACCTTTTGGCGTAATTTTATTCATATTTAAATACGTGCGAATACAGTGACACTTGATCTGAGAGCACGCAGTCAAGACATTGAATTCAATAATACCGGCGCACGCACTACTGACACCTGCCTGCGATGGTTATCATCCAAAACCTCCTAACTCGCTTTATAGGTTTACTGTCTGGGCACGCCGATAAGTATCTGCTTTATTAATAAACATAATTTCAATCATTGTCCTCACAGCCGATTTGAGTAGATGTTCGAATCCCTTAAAACATAGCTGCAGTAATTTCACGCCACGAGACTTTCCGATAAGTAAATCATAAGGAAACTTGGATAAGTCTGAGAAGTAATTCATAGACGAGCATATAGTGCCTGAGATGGTGATGACGGGATAACCATTTGTCACGCCGTCACTGAATTATCTTCGTGGACCCTACTAATAAGGCGTGAGCATACATGCATCGTAATTTTTTTTAAATGGCGAAGGTGGAAGGATCAAATAGTCCGGCTGCCGTTGTTGCGCGGATACTGAAGCTTATGAACGCTTCCAGTACCTGCAAATGTACACATTAGAATGTAAGCCTATAAATACCTGGTAGAAAATGGGCTCGAATGTTTGCGAGCCCAGCTTTAATGGTTCATCGAAGTGGGACTGAGAGTTCCCCAAGCTCTGGGGGCGGCGGATGGGTGGACGGCTTTTCCACGCCTTTCCTGTTGCGCCTGTTGACAAAATGCAGTCCTTTATACCATTTATTTATTTCATAATCTCTCACTAGAATTGAAAGTGTCGCTGGTGATAATAGACTAGTTTCTATGTGTGGCTTCGTCCGTGTGGTATACCTTCTGTCTTTACTGAAAGTCCATTCTAACATTCACAAACTTTACAATATTATAGTTTAGAGCCATATATGTATATAATACTAGCTTACGCCCGCAGCTTCGCCTTCAGCCACACTGAAGGTAAGGACGAGAACCGATCTCCAGCGCGATGGTGAGACGTGGTACGGAACCCTAAAAAGCAAATCATACGATTGAAGATACAGGCGACAACATATCTCAGTATTTTTCAAATGATATTTCACATTCTGCCTAGCAAAAAAAATTAGAGACACTAATTCGAAGAACGAAGTCACATGTTGGGACAGATCGACCTTTAACATTGGGATTTTGTTGTAAGCGAGAATCTCTATCTCGATGTTTTAATAAATTTGAAATTTAAATGTCATACATTTGATGTTCGAAGTTGAATACATTAAGTAACAAAAGATAGTTATTCTGGTGAATTACTGCCTAACCCCATAGGCGTGAATAAATAGCATGATATACCCTGGAGCCTTTTATTTTTAAGGTTGTAGAAATCATTGATTTATCGCTCACGAAATCCTCTGCATACAAAATGTTGATGAAAATCGTAATCGTTTCGGAGATTTTGATTAAATAACGATATGCAAGAATTACTTGTTTCAAGGTATTGGAATAGATAGTCGAGTGTAGCCTGGGTCAAGCTAAATATACCACGATGGCACCCTAAAAGTCGGCACGTGTTGATTCCCGTGGGATAAAACAATTGTTTAATATATTGGGCTTTGAAAACTATTGGGTCTCGTATCTTCAAAAGACTCTTATAAAATAGGTAAATCATTAGAAGGCAATTATCGATCGTCATTTCGCAACGAGATGTGAACTATGGAAGAAGTTTAGCCACTGCCCCAATGGTCACAAGCATAATAAAAACAATGTTTGAATAAGTATTACTTTGAACGAGAAGCTTTACAAGTGTCGGTCGGACCTGCGTAGGGGGTTCCTTAGAACTTCTTTGAATATTTTATTACATGTTCTTGTGGAATAGAAGTGAGGCATGGCCGATATTTCTAGAGGATCGATTTTCTTATGTATCCAACGCTAAACTACATATGCTCACACCTGTATTCCCCAAGGGGCAGGCAGGTGTTGATTTAACAACACCCACTTTTTACCGAAGATGATTGAGTGCTAACGTGACTGATGGTGAGTATTGCCGCCCCAGGAACTATACATACGTCATTGAATCTATTTCTCAGACATATGCAGGTTTCCTAACGATGTTTTCCTTCACCATAAGGCACGTGGTGTGAAATAACTGAACATAAGTTTATAGAAAAACTCGTTAGTGCCGATCGCGTTGGGAACTTGCGTCGCTGGCACACCACGGCTCTTGGCCCCTTTATGCGCTTGATTTTTTTGTATAACTCATGAATTGGGTCCTTATCTCAAGATTAGAAGTCACTAAACTCCAACTAAATAATATTAGATGTAAGTACGTACTGTATTTCAACATTTTCTGTGCAGTAAATTAGGGTAAATAATTACGTGACAGACGGGACCCCTGACATTAATACGAGTTGTTTTTCCAACTTATGCACGGAACCCTAGAAGCAGGTCAATGGAACCCCATAACGAGGGTTCGTTACCACCAAACAATAAGAAGACCTAGGTGTTCTTCGTTAAAGTTAGCGATACTAAAATAAAGGAAAAACTGTTTATAAAGTATGTTCTGTAGAATAACATTTGTTTATTAATTCTGGAGGCGACAATGAACTTGCACCCCGAGGGTTACCTACCACCTCACAATACGAAGACTTGCGTGTACTTCGTAGAACTTGATCGTCAAAAGTACTATTTAGTAACAAAGAAAAACTTTTCTAAGTTCATTGGGCGGTATGTTTATAAAAAAATATTTGTTTATATATAATCATTATTTATTATAAAAGTAATTCTGAAACATGTTTATAAACAATTATGTTTATGAATTTCGCAATAATATCGACTCCTACAGTGTTATTTTTTCTTGTATCACACACATTCTTACACGACTTGAAGGTTTCATTACCATTGATTTAAAATTATAACTAAGTTCTTATATATTCCCGATTCTATGATTATATTCCGGTAGACTCACAATTTGTCACGTTGGGACTTAATCATCTTGTGTGAAAAGTGGGTGTTGTTATAACAACACCTCTGCCTACCTCTTCGGGGAACACCGGCGTGAACATATATATATATATATATATATATATATATATATATATATGTATACCTATTACCGCCTTTGCACAGAAATAAAATTGGTTAGTTTTGAACCTCTGTACTCAACAGTTTGTCTAACGGCCGCCACACAATGTGTCAAATTACCGTCTATTATTTACTTTTTCGATACAATATAAATGATTTAAAATGCAAGAGTAGAACTATAGAGTTCTCGTATACTTACAGTACAGGGGTACTGTAAGTATATATATAAGCACTTACAGAATGATATAAATAAGTTATTACTATTCTGTAACGTATAAAATTGCGTGGTGCGATACAACATGCGACATAAATTAAAAGTTAGCAAGGAATTATAAAATAGGCTTTATGCTACCAACTGTATTAAAACAAAAAGAGACTAGGTGGCCTCGGGGTTTGAGCAGTCGCCTGCTACGCAAGCGACGCAAGTTCGAATCCATGCGGGACCTGCGGCCCAACCATGAGCTCTTATTGCAATGATATTTCAGCTGAGTGACAGTGACAGATGTATACCACTCAAATACATCTGTCTCATAACAAGAGTAAAACTATCATGGTAAGGCCCCTGTACAAGTGAGTTTTTCTTAAAACTTATGTGCTGTCATTTCACACAACTTGCTTTACGGTGAAGGAAAACATCGTGAGGCAACCTCCATGTTTGGGAAGTAATTCCAAGACGTATGTATAGTGCTTGAGACGGCGATGGACTCACCCTTTGTCACGTTGGCACATAATGATATTCGATGAAATGAACTTCTGCTTACCCCTTCGGGGACCCTTCTGGGATGGCGTGAGCATATTTATGTATTAAAACGTAAAATAATCATCTAAGTGCGGTAGTAGGCATCTCGCCACAAAATAACCTACTTATATTAATAAATGACAATGTTTCTCGGTAGCAGCAACTTTCCGAACCTGCCGTTGACGTTTACAATCCTACCGTGTACTTATGTATAACGTTTTGTTGTCCTGACGGCTTATAACTTTATAGAAACTGTAAGAAATAAGGAATATTGATATTCTGAAACAAATTTTTAGTTTTTCCTACTTCTATGCCCATAATAATAATGTTTTTTGAGTTCTATGGTGCTGTTTCGTACCATGAGTACTCTTATTGCCACAAAAGTGTGGCTGTGTGACAGTGACACGTCATAAACATCTGTGTCTTGCGACAAATTCGACTATAAGGCAAAGTTATGCAAAAAGGAACCATCACCACAACTTTGGCCAAATTGAGTTATGTGTACAGCATTGCTTGAAATTAATACCTATTGCTGCTATAGCCACTCGTGGTATGAAATTTTAAATTTTCTTTAATAAACACCTTGGCCTCTCTACATAATTGTATGCTTAATATAAAGTATCTCTTACCTGCGAGTTGGTCTCATTTTTCAGAACTAGGTTCAATTAAGGGCCCAGGGGGCTTACCACGACATCTTATTGGCATGATAGTTTTACTCTCATTACGAGACAGATGTATACGACGTGTAATACATCTATCACTGTAACACAGCCGAACTATCTTTGCAATAAGAGCTCATGGTTGGACCCCAGGCCAATTTATAATATTAAAGATGAAATAAAGGTAAAAAATATATACAGATATATAAAACTGTATATCAAAAGTGTCTGTTTGTAATTTCTAATCTAATCAACAACTTTTCACTAAATGCATATTAAAGAATACACGAGAATCACGTAAAAACTGAAATAATTTTTCTTTAGCCTGTTTGTTAGTCTGTTAGTTCCGGCTAATCTCCGAAACGGCTTTACCAATTTTAACGGGACTTTCTGGCATATTTCTAATGTTATACATGTATTAACATAGTCATACTTTTATTTAAAAATACATATTAGGGTTCCGCGGGTCACAAATGAAATTAAGTCTACGCGGGTAAAACCGCGAGGCTCAGTTAGTATTCACTAAGAATATGGGTCATAATGTCATCCAAAAACGTTTTCTGGTCAAACTGGTCCATTTCGAAACATGACGTCTCGTGATCCTGTTGCGCTCGAGTTTAACAAAGAAGCTCAATATGTCTATGACATTTGCGCGCAACACTACGTAATGCGCGGTTATATAACTACCAATGGAGTCACAGTTGGTAGTAGTCTGAATTTCCTTATATAATATTGTATTTAAGGTATAAGCACATAGCGGCCAACTGGTCAGGGCATGTAGACAAAGTACCATTATCCTCACGCTTGTCTTATTGAAACGATAAAAAATATCACGTGCATGATTTATGTCATTTCCATACATTTTGTATCTCTTGTAGTGAGTGCAAGAGAGTGTTGCTCTAGGCCTGCTGATGTTTTTATTCGCAAAGGTGCCCGACAAGGATAAAGTCCGATTTTGAGTTACTTAATCCCGTAAACAGTTCCAACGCCAGCCAGTTGGTGGAATCGATATGCGAGCAGACGATCAGATTTCTACTGCCAGCACGCCCTATAATATAGTAAGTACCATTGGTCTGGTAGTTGAAATCATCTAGGCATTTCTCTCCTTGACGGGAGTACAGAATTACTATTATATCGCACCCTCAGAAAAAATTGCGAAAATGTTAAGATCATAAGACGTTTGTTTTGTTTTGTTTTGACGTATTATTTAAAAAAATATACAAAACGATTTTTTTAAACATTCATCTAACGTGCATTCTAAGGTATAGTTTAAAAACATATTGTATTCAAAACTGGTATAATAATTACAGCCTATGTCGCAATTCAAACTTGCTTATAATTAGATCCGCCCTCGATAGGGCGGATCACGATCATGACGATTCATGAGGGGCCATATATTTACAAAATATATCCAAATCAAATTAATAAATAACTATACCTTCATATGTGTGTTACATATGAAGATGTGCCTGAGTTCTGCAACTAGGACAAAGACAGCGGATAATGAAAGGAGTAAACAACAAACCGCCCGACACGTTTGATTTGTACCGCAGCCTTACAATTGTATAATTCAAGTTCGCCGACGTAGTTGACAACGACCTAAGCCAAGCCATTCACGAACACCCCCATACGATAAGTAAATAGGTTATTTACTTATCATACACACAATTTCGGAATATAATTATAATATGTGTTTATTGTTTTAAGAACGAGACCATAACACCGGCGTATACCACGCATCTCTATTAATACAGCAAGGCAAACTTATATTCCATTGTGAGCAATCAATTTGGGTCACCAACAGTTAATTAAATACTAATTGTCGATAATTAATTCAATATAGCTATTATTCGGCGGAGCGGGTCCGAGAGGCAGACCCTCTGTCTGACCCAATCCGACGGAGGCGGGCCGAAGAGCGGCTGATGCCTCCGTAATGAGGGCCGCGGGCGCCGGGACGGGGGTCTTGGCGCCGACGCATGGCCCTCGCGGTTGAAGGGCGCGTTCGTGTTCTGACGCGCCCTCTCATAGTGTTAAAATGGAACAAGCTATTGTTAGAGTGCATGATGTTCTGCGAGAAAGGATGAACGTTCATATTTTATTTTTAGTTTTTATATTATATTTTATGTGTATATTGCATTACCTGTGTCTGATTAGTGTAATTGGCATTTTATGCCGTTCTAATTATTGAATAAATAAATAAATAAATAAATAAAATAAATAAAGCCGGGTTCAGCCTGGTAACGTAAGGAGGGGTCTGACAGGCCAGTCGTTGGGGGGGTCACGGCGAAGCATGTGAAGACGTATCACGTGCAACCCCACACTTAGCGACTTGGAGGAACACCGTGGAGCTTAGTCGGTGTGAGTCCGACATAACCCTTCCGCTGCCCCCGCGGCGATTGGTGTATCCATAACGGATTCTCCACGTTAAAAAAAAATTAAAAAAATGATCCTTTTTATTCGGATACAAAGAACAATACAATACTATATCAGTTATCATTTGGCTTCGGGCTTCTGAAAATAAAGAAGAAGGAAAACATTTCTTTGCAAACAAGGCAAGTATTTACATTTTAGTCTGAGAATAGGCTAACATTTATTTTTATACCCGTGAATGATAAAGGAGATCCACCCCAAAAATATGTTTGGTAATACAACGTTTGCCGGTCGAACAATTATCATTACTTATTAGCCTTAACAATATGGTAGTTGTTAAACACCACCTACCACTCATCACACTAAATTGCATCTGCCTTTATCAGGGTTTAACACATTCACTGCTAACATTTCAACTTCTTCGTAAATTCTCTAACAGTTGGACGCACAGACGCGTCATTAGCAGTGAACGCGTTAATAAATTCAAAATCAAAAATATCTTTGATTTGATTTCTTAGAAAATACTTTCAGATCGTCAGAAAGAAAAAATAGCAAAAAATTACACTCTACAGGATCGTAAACGCTATCACCGGGGTCTTCTGGTTTAGGTTGCTTTTGCTGAGAAGAAACTCATAAATTACTCTTTACAAAAACCTCACTAAAGGCTATGCTGTGTTGTCGTGGCATAACTAAAATGTCGTGATCCGACATCTGTTCGATTTTTTACTTTTAATGCTATTATAATGAGAAAAAAAAACTATCGATCTGTGTTTCCGAATGTTCAATACTTTGAATACTTTTGGAAATAATCCAAGTGCTTACCTTCAAGTCATAGGTGTGTACATTAAAAAGTCACATCGGTTTGAATTTGTACCGCGGTTTTTACATGTTATTGAATACAACATAACGGCATTATAAATATATCACAGCAGTATGTATTTTGAGGTTTCTCGTCGGCTCTTTGCTTATGTAAGAAATACATTGAACAATATCAACGAGTACTGAATCGATACAGATAAATAAAATACGGTAAATATTTAGATATTTTTAAAATTGTTCTCTGTCGCCTGTCTCTTTCCTCCAGCTAATCTCTTTTTTGCAACGTCAACTGAACGGGACTATCACTGGCAGACAGCTAATGTTACAATGACACTTTTATTTAAAAAAATAGGGTTCCGGGATAATAAGTCTACGAGGGCCACAACTAGTATTAAATACCGCTAAAGAGGCAGATATGACATAGCGCCCGTAACATGTACGAAAACGTCCCAATTAGGAGGTTTTCAGATGATATTATAGCTTTTACACACCCGCTTAACCAATCTATTGTACTAATCATTTGCTCTAATAGATTTTAAACAAGAATTAATATGAACGAAACATATATAGCTTTATAATTCCATTGGAGTTAGGTTAATCAACTAACAGATTGGTTACAAGATGTAGTTTTCATAAGGGCCCACGTGTATGGTCACATTTATCACACATTGAAATACGTATCATTTACATAACTCTCCAAATTGCAAGAGCTTCGAGATGAAGTAAAACGCGGTCAAGGCAACACATTTTCAAATGGTAATCTTGTTGCAGTCGGTTACTATCCCTTGTATAAATAATTAAAAAAATATTTTGGACAAAATCCATAGAAAGTAAGAAAATTCATGAAATAAACTAGATAAATTTCAAATAGGTCAACGAGGCACTCAAAACGAAAGGTTTGTGTAGCACTTTTTTTATTGGAGTCTGTACAAGAGTTGTCGACCAAAATCTATGCCTGTGCTATCGTGTGGTCACGCGCTATGGTCTAGTTCTTTGTTGCAGAGGCTCATGGCACAATATAGGTTATAAGCTTCGCAATCTGTCAGGAATGTAGGCCTATTATTAACCGACTTCAAAACAAGAAGGAGGTTATCAATTCGACTGTATGTTTTTTTCTATGTTTGTTACCTCAGAACTTTTCACTGGGTGAACCGATAATTCTTTCTATATTTGAAAAGTGACATGGTCCATCACTTCTCAAGTGGTCCGATATTGGTTCAGTTCTGATGATGGCGTCCATGAGAAATCGAGGGGAACTTTTGAAAATCTTACAGGTGACTAGTGAGTTTATTAATTATTTTCATCACTACTTTTTAATGAAGGAGTCGATCTGATGATGGAGCCGAAAGACACGTCGAAGGAACTCCTCAACTTTGAGAACATTACATCTAGGTGGGTTTTGACTGGTGTAGGTTCACTTTGAAAGTCACTGAAAAGCGCGAAATAATATTTTTTTACAGAATAAGTAATACCGCCTTCAAACACGCCTTCGAACACGGCGTGACACTTCTTACTGTAGTTACGCCTATTCCGCTTAATTCGCGCGTTTGTGTGAGTGTGTCATTTCGAACGATTTGTTCTTAAATTCCTAACTGCTTGTAAAGCTTTATATTTAAACTGTGCTCGTAGTGTGACATCATCAGATAAAACTCGTCTATTCATCAATACATATTCTATACAGATAAATAAAATTGAACTGTATGTTTGTAATTCCGAAATAACAACATTTCAATAAATGCATATGAATGTATATACGGTACCGAGTACAGACATAAAAAGTCAAATTTAAAAAAACTCTTCCCTCTGTCTGTCCGTCTGTCTACCTGTTTGTTAGCTAATGTTATAAGGAGTAATTTAGGCTACTATTAATTAAAAAAGAAACATTACGGTTCCCCGGTTACCCATGGAATTAAATTTACGCGGATAAAACCGCGAAGCACAGCTAGTTAGTAAGTAAGTTTTAATATACAGCTAGGATGCGAACCTGCATCGCTTACGCAGCAGTCACTGCAACCAGCCACCACGGCTCGTTATAAAATCATTACGATGATGATCATAATAAAACTGTAAACACTTTGTAAGTAAGTAGTTGAGTTTGTCGCCGTCTTATCTGTAAAGCCTTCCGAAACGAGCGGTATTATTTGCGAACATTATAAAGCCTGTAAATAGTATATTTTAGTCTTCGATTGGATCTATTTTATTTGGACAAATGGTGTAATACTGTAAAAACGAGCGGAACCTATAATACGGAGCGTACGTAACCTGCGACCCGTCCGCGTGGCCGTCGTCATTCTCCTGCATGTAGTTATGTAAGCGCAATGTTACAAACAAACGAACCATTTACATAATAGCCTTGTCGGTGCGCGATTACAGTCGCAAACGCCCACGCGATTCTACCGCGGCGTCGTTACCAATAAACCAATTATATTATTTTAATACATCTCGCTTCAAAGATGACCCGTCGACAAGATAACATAATACCTGCCTCTGTTTGTATCTTGTTCCACTTTGTTTTATCTATAGGCACTATGCCTAACAGCTAACTAGCGGTTTTATGATTAAATGATTTTGATTAATTGTATGTATTGTAATACAATTAAACTTATTGAGGCTGCCTCGTTGGTGTAGTGGTCGCAAGAGCTACTGCTGAACACGAGGTCCGGAGTTCGTTCCCCGGGTCGAGTAGTGTTATAATCTGTAATTTCCCAAAAAGAGCTCTGAGTCTTGATAAGTGCCCAATTAATGGCTATATTACTAGGGCCTTAAACACATTTGGCAAAATGTGGGTGCACTATAAAGACTTCTCTGCCTACCCCTTCGGGGAATACTGGCGTGAGAATAATATATGTATGTACTAAAAATGTATGTCTAGATCTTTGTCTCTTTATATCATCGACTAGATTCCGCCCGCGGCATTGCCCACGTGTTTTACGGATCCTCAATTCACAATATAAGTAGCCTATGCCACTTAGTGATAATGTCATCTCCCCGGCCTTAACCCATACATTGTTGGGGTCGGCGCTTGATTCAACCCGATGCGACTGATCACCTGATTTTTATACGAAGCGACTGCCATCTGACCTTCGCAACCCCTTTTTACGAGGAAAATCTGTGATCTGGGTTAAATCAGTTGTCAGACTATTTTAGGCCTCCGACTGACCTGTAACGATTGCCAAAGATGATAAATTGTCAACCGGGACCGACGGCTTAACGTGCTCTCCGAGGCACGGAGGAAGCTCGGGCGGTCACCCATCGAACCCACTGATCGAATGATATGCGCAATAGCATCTGTGCCACGAGCTTCACTTAGTGATAATGTAGCATTCCTTTAGTAAAATATTATATGAAATCGGTCCAGCATTTTCAGAGCCTATATGTTACAATGAAACAAACTAACAATTTCTCCCTCCTTATAACATTACTAGCAGACGGCAAGCGGTTTCACCCGCGTAGTTTCCGATCCCGTGGGAGTACTGGGATAAAATATAGCCTATGTTACTCGCTGATATCATAGCTATTAATTACTGACAGAATTATTCAAATCGGTCGAGAAGTTCAAATGTTTATTTGTTACATACAAATATGTCCTCTTTACAAAATTAGTATAATCTAGCGGACCTCACGCGGTTTCATCCGCGTAGTTCCCGTTCTCGTGGGAGTACGGGGATAAAATAAAGCCATGTTAGTCGCTGATGAATTAGCTATCCAATGGTAAAATAATTTTTGAAATCGGTACAGTAGTTTTTGAGCCTATTCATTACAACCAAACAAACAAAGTTTTCCTCTTTATAATATTAGTGTAGATTAATAATTTATACTAATATTATAAAGTTGGAGAGTTTGTTTGTTTGAACGCGCAAATCTCAGCAACTACTGGTCTGATTTAAAAAATTCTTTCTGTATTGGATAATAAATTTACCGAGGAAGGTGATAAGCTATTTTATTTCAAAAAAATTAGGTATCCGTAAGAAAATTTAAATTTTTTAACCCAAGGTGTAAAATCGAAAACCTATTTATGCAAAAAGTATTGACAATGTAACAAAATGATGTAGTTTGTAGGTCGTATTAAGATATACAAAAAAGTCCGCGAGAGCACATACTTATCTAACAATCATAGTTTAGTCACAATAAAGACGTTTATGTTCTTAAAAAATATTAAATCGTCTGAATGAAGAAACTACGTTAAATGTGTATCGTAGTATTAATCCATATCCAAATTAATTATGTTATCAAGGGCATTTATGAAGAAGTAAAATACTTTTTATTTTATTAACGCAAAGTATTGGTACCTAATAGTGAGTTGTTCGGTAAGTGCAAATGAAAGTATACAAGGTACTGACATAGTAAAACCAATTTATAATTTTATCTCCGTCTGGTCTGTTAATCTGCCTGTCTGTCTGTTTGTTTGTAAAACATTTAGGGTACCGCGGGCATTAAATTAAATCTACGCGGGTGAAACCGCAGGGCACAGCTAGTCTAGTTATAAAATGATTGCTTGTTTGCTTGAATGTGGTAATCTCTAGAACTACTGGTACAAATATGAAAAATTGTTTCAGTGTTAATAGCGCGTTTATCTAGGATATCATCACACTACAACTAATCACGGGTGAAAGTTGCCGTTAGCTCTAAGTTACTATTCCACGCGGGCGAAGTCTAGGGCAGAAGCTATTACTTATAGTATATAGCATGGATAAAGCACCATAACATCATAAAATTGACCCTCGTACTTTTAAAGAAGCCCTAGCTGTTGTTATGTGAAAAAATAAACACAATATCTTTAATGAGTATAATACGTTCATTCTTTTAGCCTGAAAGTAGGTTTAAGTATATACGACATTTGGCAAATAAACACACATTACACAAACGGCATTCGTCAAGGGGTATAATATCGCAAAGCATAAATTGACACACGCGCAGCACTATATTATGTTGCATAACTATAGTAACAATTATTAAATAATAAAAATATCAAATTGAGTAAAATATGCAGGGGCCTTACCATAGCATCTTATTGCCATGATAGTTTTACTCTTATTATGAGACAGATGTATATGACGTATATAACTCTGTCACTGTTGCATAGCCAAACTAACATTGCAATAAGAGCTCATGGTCGGGCCCCAGGTATCAAGTGGCTCAGCAGGAATAAATTTTTTTTGTCCGTACCAGTCTAGCATATTTTAATTTGATATGACGGCTAGCGATTAAATATAATCTGAAGAACGCGCAAAGTTATCTTGCATTAAATTACACATAGAATCTCATTAATCAAACATTTTAAGAGTAATGAATGATTATGCGACAAGAATTAAAACAAAAATAAACTTGCAATTGTAAATCATTCGCATTGGCGTCAAGTAAATTACGACAAACAGATTGAATAAGTATTGGTGGTAGCGAAATTATCTAATTTTGATTTCGGTTGCTTTCTAGCCTTTTACTGATAACCGCGGAGCTGCGGAGGAGATATGTGTAACACGTTAAATTCAAAGCCGCGCCGGGTTTGAGCAGTCGCCTGGTACGCGGCGTTCGAATCCCAGCGGGGCTTGTACCAATGAGTTTTTCAAAAAAAACTCTAGTGCAGTGATTTCGCACCACGTGTTTTGCGGTGAAGGAAAACAACGTGAAGAAACCTGCATATGTCTGAGAAGTAATTCAAAGACGTATGTATAGTGCCTAAGACGGCAATGGACTCGCCATCTGTCATGTAGACACTTAATCATCTTGGTGAAAACTGGGTGTTGATATTAAAACCCTCTGCCTACCCCTTCGGGGAATACATCCAATGTTGCTAAGACATCTAAGCCCTGTCTTAAGTTGAAGACAGTTTCGTCATCAAACCTGCTCCATGTATTGCATCTTATCAAAAAAAAACTCATAATATATTAACTGACCTGTAAGCTTAGATGTGGGAGTGTTCTGCGCGATTCTCCAGTCCAGCAGCCTGGGACAAAAAAATATTATTAATAAAAAAAAATATAAATAACAGTAACTAGTGCGTTTAAAATGTTTTATTGACAATCATTGCATAAGATGTGCAAGTAAATACCTGGATCGTTGTTGCACACACGGCCCTCGGTGTTTTTTATTTATTTCTTGAATCACAGTGTTGACGTGCAGTTCAGAACGCGGCGGGGCACCGCACGCGCACACGCCGTTACGATTGATACACCTGAGCAAAAAACCATATACTTGAGAAACTGTTCAAAGCTAACGAGTCAGAGGGTTATCGAAGGTATCGATGAGGTTAGGTACGTACTTCAAGCACCGGGTGTGTCCACATTCCCCGGTAACTGGCAGCACCGGGAAATGGCCGCAGCTGATGCAGCACATTTCGCGCTCGTTGGCCACCTTATTGTCGCGCGCGTGTTTGATCACAGACTTGGCCACTTGCAAGGCGCACGCCGTCGGCTTCGGCATCGCCAACTTCAGGGTCACCGGGCGATACCACACAGAGGCCAGTGACTCATCTTCCCCCACTTTATTGACACTCAATTCACTCCGGCACATCGTTTTTATGTTCAGAGACAAATTTTCAGCATAATCTTGAAAGGACTGAACATCATATGTAACATCCTCATTAGAGGATGTTTCATCAAACATTTCGATGTCGTCCCACGAACTGTTATCGTCTGCATCGTCTTCTACATTGGAGGGCAAATAATAATTGGGGATTTCGTAATGGCCGTTGTCAGCGGCATCTCGGTCCTCGGAGGACAAGTCTGAGCACGTAGGCGTCAGGGTGACGAGTGGCTCATTATTAGCCGCCGGTGGGGTGGGTAACAGCTGAACCTCGGATGTTGGAGGTGTCACATCTACCGGCGGGCTAGCAGTCTGTTCATCTTCGGTGATCATGGATTCAGTTAACACCGGGTTAGGTGGCACTTCTTCATCGATGCAGGGCGGTTCTGGCGGAGCACTTTGCTCTCCGTCGGCCAAAGGAGGCGCGCCTGAGGCGCACCGAGGCATCTGGATCGCCGGTTGGAACTGTAGTAACGGCGACACCAGCGTGGGCCGCCTGGAGTGGCGCACCCGAGCCGACGCGTTCGGCGTTACAAAGTAAATCTGGCCTACCTCATGTGCCGGAATACTCCGCGATAGTACCTGTAAACAAGTGCTTTGATCGGTTATTTAATTCATCAATCCAAAACAAAATTTTACAAGCTACCCCAAAACGCTCAGAACTGCAACTGGTAGAATGCTTTGGAATCTTACTCACATGATACAACAGAAATATTGTTCTGTTCTGGTAAATAGGTGGAATTATTATCTTAGAAGATATTTATACAGTTTATACATACATACAGATATATAAAATTGAAATGTCGGTTTGTAATTCCAAATTAACAGCTTTTTACTAAATGCATAACAATGTATACAGTTTTAAATTGATTTCTCAGTCTGTCCGTATGTACGTTTGTTCCGTTTAATCTCTGAAACGGCTGGATCGATTTCAACAGGACTATCACAAGCAGATAGGTAATGTTACAAAGAGTAACTTAGGCCAAAAGGGCCGCGGGGCACAGCTATAATATTGAAAAAAAATATTTGATTTGATTACGGTACCAATGTTATGATATTAATTTCCTTAAAATGTAAAGGTTTTGTTCTGATTAGTTTTTTGTTTGTTTGTTAATTTAAAATGTAATAGTCCACATATATGTAACATCTGCTATCTGCCAGAAGTCCCCTTAAAATACTTCAGCCGTTTCAGAGATTAGCCAACGATAAGCAGATTAGAAAAATAAAAACTTTTTTTTATGATACTTCCATATGCATTTAGGAGAAATCCGTAATTTGGAATTACAAACAGACACTCCAATTTTATTTATCGGTATAGATATAGATGTATAGATTAGGGTACCGTGAAATAAAGACACGCAATAGGAACCACGGGGCACACAGCTAGTAAATAAATTAAACAACACTATTCTGCCTAATTTTCGGTGAATATACAAATATACTCCGCTATATTTGTATATTCGAAGTAATACGTAATTTTGTATTAAAGCACATCTTTTTCAGATGTAATAAATAAATAAATAAGATAAAATAAAAATGCATTAGAAAATAAATAAAATACTAAGTGAGTCATAAATAAACAAAATGGTAGGCAACCGAAAAAGTACGGCGGGCGGATAAGAAATAAAAACTGTTCCGTACAAAAGAAACCGTCCTGTTTTTCGGAAAATAAATATACTAAATAATGTTATCCCGTGATACCAGCCAAATAATCAAACAAAGTGTCATTTCAATTCTTAAAGCAGTTTTAAAGTCATGCGAAATCTAGACATAAAATATATTTACCATTGATTCAGTGTATTAATCAATAGGAAGATTATCCCTTTTTCAAGATTCGTTGTAGTTTAATTTATATTTATCAAGATACCAATTGAGCGAAACTGCGGGCGCAAACTGTTATAAGGTTTAAATTTCGATAAAATGTACCCCGTAACCTTATATAATAAGCCCTTACCACCCCGTACATTCAAACTGGATGTAGGTGAACGTGGCTTGTTAATTCCCCAAAACTTCTAATAGGATTGTAACTTCGGTATAATAGGAAATATACTCATACCGTTATGAAATTATATTATTAAGAATATTTATTACTCTAAATAATATCAATTGTTTACTATGTAATTGCAGTACATACAAAAGCAGAACTAGATTGATACAAAACTCGTAAAACCAAAAGTTGAGTTTATGATTCGACTATATCGCGTACACATACGAAAAACATGCGGTGTTATAATAAAATTGGAACAAATTATTAAAAAAAAAGCGGGTAGATTATCTTTTTAAAACTAAAATGGCAGAGATAGCGCGCGACTGGAAATGGCTCTCATCAACATTATTCCTATTAAATAATGTATATATTTTTTAGTGTAAAAGGTTTTAGAAGATTTTTGAAGGTTAACATGGACTTTGATTCTTGGCATATTTTGGTAATTTATTGTATAATCGAGAACCTTCATACAAAATTGTTTTTATATTTGCCGTAATTTACGCGTGGTGCACAATATAAAATTGCTTACGCTACCCTACTTTAGTTTTTATGAATTGCTCTTTTATACATTCTGCATATTATCAAGTATTAAGATGTCAGATGACACAGGTGATCTTGCAAAATTTGAAGGTTGAACCGTAATCGCCATTTTTGTTAACGTTTTATCATGAAATGAAGCACCAGCCGGAACAAGCAGAAGATAGGTAGAAGACACATACCGAGGCGATGCTGGAGTGATATAAGTAATAGAATAAAGTACCGAATACATAAATAAAAGTATATGAAGTTCCGATGCAGTTCTTTGTGAAATATATACGCTATATATATGCGCTGGGAATTGATGATATGCGTGATGATGAAAATTATGCAGTTACATTTCCTTACCTTCTCCAATTAAACTGTTATCCAATGCACTTTGTTTAATTTATTTCAATGTTCGAAACTATAAACTAATAAATATTGTTTTGGCACAAACACGAAAGCACGAAACGGCACTGTCAATGACCACTGATAAGAGATGGAAAGAAGCAAAGTCAACGCGACCGCTTACCGTCGCGATCAGTACAAGACTATGAACTTGGCCTAGTGCGCGCCAACCGGTTGTATGCCGGTAACGGAGGCAGCGCAACAACTGGCAAGCACGGAGCACGGAGCACGAAGCCGATGTGCCGGCTATATTTTGTTTATGCAACCGACGCGACCGACACTTGTAGCGAACGCTTGCTGAAGTGGTAACACGTCTGACCCGCCCGAATGTTTCCGAAGGAATGGAAGGCTCCTCCTGGGTAGGTTAGGGTATAGGGGCGGACGGGGCTATATATATAGGGATAGTGAGCGTATGGTGAGCGATTATTCTCCTATAATATTTTTATTGCGTTTGCGGAGATTCTTGGAAATTAAAAAACTTAACGTGAACACTTGTTAGTTATAGGAAGAGGAAAGAGTTTACCCCAGGATCGAGGGGTTGATATTTATAGTTGTTGTTTGTTGGCTGAAGTTTAATATAATAATATAAATTTATATTTAATACGATGACGTGGGAGCACGAGGAAAACAGTTTAAAAGAAAAGTTACAACATATTTGTTCTGGCGTATTTTTTTTTTATAGTACGTACAATAGATCTTCCCTTGGGAGTGAGCATGGAAAGGATTTTTGAACAATAAAAAATATAAATACATATTTATCTGTTAATATTTCTTTGCAAAGATCTTTAAAACACATTAGATATTATTCGTGGGCTCACGCCTGCCCTGAAGGTAACGGTAGGAGTGGCAATAATATTTTTTCCTGACGATAATTCGGTGCCTACGTGACAAATGGTAAGTCCAACGTGGTCTTAGGCACATTACATTTTTACTACACCGTTGGTCTAGTGATTAGTATACCACGTAGTAGTAGACCACGACTCTTCCATTATATGAGCCCCAACATGTTTTACGATATATTAGAATTTAAAAAAAAAACGCATTGGCAGACGTATATAAAAGGTGCTTACATACATACACACACGCCTGCATTCCCCAAAGGGGTGGGCAGAGGTGTTGTAATAACAAAACCCATTTTTCACCGAAGATGATTAAGTGCCAAAGGGTAGCAGTGACATACGTGTTAGAGGTGTCTTCGTCGTTACATTAGTTTCCTACTCGCTGTAAGATTTTAATTCCACAAATGTCTTTGTTGTTTTCATGTCATTCAACTCTGGGCTTGCAGATCGAATTCCACTTCAAAGTTGTTTTAGTCTATATCTATACATATAAATAAAATTGAAGTGTCTGGTTGTGATTCCAAAATAACGAAAGCATATATTTACGGTAACGATATCAAAAAACCAATCGTAAAAAAAATTGTATGTCCGTCTGTTTGTTTCGGGTAATCTCCGAAACGGCGAGACCGATTTTCAAGGGATTTTCGTAAATAAATATCGCAAGCGTAATAAAGTGTACTCGGGTGAAACTGCGAGGTAGTCAAATATAAATGTGTCATTTATTTTCGTTGCTCAAAAAACGTGGAAAAATGTTGTTTTATAGAATACAATAATAAGATCAAGCCACTATCGTATGCACCAAGATGTCAGTCCTTAGGGCAGAGCAAGTACATATCACAATTCACAAGTAGTTGTGGCACGAGTTACGAAAAAGACGTGGGACGACGCTCCTATTTGCCTCGGTAATTTCTAATAATTCATGCATGGTAGTTTACAATGAGAGCGATAAAAATAGGCTGTATAAGAACATGTAATTTTCATGAAAATATTTAATATCATCCCACACCTCTGGAAAATAATTTAATACTTCTTATATTATGATATACAGGGTGTAGGACCGAACCAAACATACGAATTATTTAAGCCATAAAATACTTGTCATGCAAAGTGTCTTTCATTATTTATGCATATTTTCGGGGATTCAAAAACGAGTTTTCATTTTTTTTATAAGTTCGGGATTACGTTACCTTTCAAATTCTAAACCTTGTTTTGTTTTCCACCCTGTATAGTACACTTTTTATTTGGAGCTTTCACTCATATATTAAGTGAGGTTTTCTCACTATATTTCTACCTACGCACGAACCACATACTTGTACATAAAACGATGAACATATTTTATTCAGCAGCGCTATGCAGATGGATTTATTCTTATCCTTATAACTTTCAGATACATTTTTATAATATTAAGTTCATATTAATTATGTTCTGGCCCATTCTTTGTAGTATATAAGCTTACTGTTATATTAACACTACATACTACACGTACTAGGTATCACCTATAAAAGACATATGCTATCTGATACTCCCTGGTACTATACCAGAGAGTATCAGAAGATGTGAACCTCATTAAATGGATGGACTCTTGTATCATTCATTGAAGGCATGGCATTAAGGCATGGTGCAAGGAAGAACAAGCAAGTCACGGGACTCCAACTAACACACATTCCAATCTTTGCTTGTCATATACATAATACATACGGCTTTGAATGACTTCTCAGACATATGCACGTTTCCTCCCGATGTATTCCTTCACCGTAAAGCATAAGTTCTTCATTCATTAGTGCAGGCCGCTGGGATTCGAACTTGCGTCACTTGCGTAGCAGGCGCCTGCTCAAACCCCACGGCCACCACGGCTCTCAAATATATACTTATTATTATGAGCCTGCTGTGCCCCTCTGTTGGGTTAAAGTCTCCTATCCACTTTTCCAACTAAAAATATAGTCTGTCCTACATGCTATCATATATCACCGAATGGTGACTAATATAGGTGAAGGTAATATCTATGACAGATAGATATCTATATACATACGTACTTTACGTATTTGTCTTCAAGTTAATCGTAAGAAAAGAGCAAATTGCGGGGCTTGGCTAGTCGTGTATACGATATGAATAACATTTACAAAAACGGGATAAGTTACCGCTGAATACTTACCTACCTTTTTGTTTTTTTTTTTGACGAGGGGGATACCTTCAAAAGGTCCTCGACCGCCCTGGGAGAAGCAGATCGGGGTATGTGGGATTCTTACCGCACTAAAACCCCGGTGGTCATCCTCAGTGCTCAGGGGGGACTTCGGGTACTCTGATAGAACGCACCGGTGTCCCCCCACACTTTGCCGGGGCACATCCCCGGGGCAGCTGTGGTGCCGCCCCTAGAGACCTCGCTGTGCAAGGCAGCGCGAGTCACGTCACGCTGCCACCTTCCCGGGCCCGCGGCTCGGTGGTCAAAGCTCCCACCCCGACCACCGCCAGCAGGCCCTCCGGCCCCCTTTTAGTCGCCTCTTACGACAGGCAGGGGATACCATAGCCATATTCCTAGACCCTGGCTATTGGGTGGATACTTACCTACCTAACATTGTTTTTGTTGCTTAACCTACGCGGGAACAACGCTACGCTAAAATCGCGAGGAACTAGTTTAGTATAATTTAAGTTCGCATGCAAATCAAACCGACAACATATATTTCGAAAAAACTGTGCGTCATGAATTTATTACAAACTTAGTTAAATTTTCCATTTTACTAAATACAATTAAGTTTTATTCTTAAATCTAAATATATAGCACTTCCCTTATAGGACTTTCTTGGAACATCAACATTCGAAGTAAGTTAGAACTACGTCATTTAACGCGAGGAAGTGTGTTGTTATTTACGGATAAAACTTTTAAAGAAAGGTAAATGCGGTAAACGCATTTAGATTTCCGTATTGAAGCCGTTGTGGCCGATTGCGACGTGAAAATGAAAATAAAATGATTTATTCAGTTTAAGCCAAAATGAATTTTTTTAAGGAAAAATATTCTTTATATCATTGTCTTTCTATTTCTTCTATAGTAATTATTAGAATGATTAATTATTAAACACAGATCCAGTGCATTGAATCTCTGCGATAAGCATGCATAAATTGTAGCATCTTACATACATATTTTCACGCCTGTATTCCCCAAAGGGGTAGGCAGAGGTATTGAACAAACAACACCCACTTTTCACCGACTACGGTTAAGTGCCAACGTGACAATCAAAGGCGTATGTATGTGGTGACCACATACATACGCCTTTGATTTTCTTCTCAGACATATGCAGGGATCCCCACGACGTTTTCCTTTCAGTAAAAGCTGCAGAACACGGTGAGTCATTTCCGTAATTAAGTATTTAAAATACGTAGGTGCCGTCATGAGATATGAGCGCTGAAATTTATGCAGAGTAGTGATCTTATGACTTTGTCTCTGTATGGCGTGACGCAAACAAATACCAGTTATCCCCACTATTTTCATCGTGCGCTCATAACTCTTGACAGCACCTGAACTACATACGGAACGATGTGATTGGATCTTGCGTAGCAGGCGAATACTGAAATTAACTTGACCTCCGTTGCTTGACCTGCTGAACCAAGGAGATTTTCTAAGAAAACCAAGTGCAGCGAATTGTAACACCACAAGA
This sequence comes from Watsonalla binaria, assembly GCA_929442735.1. NCBI lineage: Eukaryota > Metazoa > Arthropoda > Insecta > Lepidoptera > Drepanidae > Watsonalla > Watsonalla binaria. Next base: position 2,316,916 of record OV838917.1, on the reverse strand, counting down.
TTTACGATGAAGAATTTTTCATAGCAAATACAAAAGATCCGTGGTGGCATTGAGGTTTGAGCAGTCGCTTGCTGCGCAAGTTCGAATCCCAGCGGGGCCTGTACCAATGAGTTTTTCAAATAAATTTATACAGTGATTTCACACCATGTGCTTTACGGAAGGAAAACATCGTGAGGAAAACTGCATATTTCTGAGAAGTAATTCAAAGACGTATGTATAGTGCTGAGACGGCGATAGACTCACCATCTGTCACGTTGGCACTTAATCAAATTCGGTGAAAAGTGGGTGTTGTGATTACAACACCTCTGCCTACTATCTGCGTACTGCCGAACTATCGTGTATTGAACTAGAAAGATATGTAATAATATGCGTATATCGCCCCCCATCTGGCAATTTCTGTTCATTTGAATCTATCCTTGAAGATGCCATTAGACATGTTGCTGGCCATAATAAAACCATTGTAGTGTGTGGCGATTTTAATGTTAACTTGCTAGAAAATAATTCCCTTTCGGTGCGTTTAATTAGTCTGTTTAATTCTTTTAATTTAAAGCCATTATTTCTAGAACCCACTAGAATAACTGCTACTTCTGCCACATGTCTAGATAATGTGTTCTGCGACTGTGAGGCCCTGGAAAAATCTATTATCAGTGATCTTACGTCAGACCATTGTGGTCAAAAAATCACAATATTAAATAAAACAAATAATGTAGTGAAAAAAACCACTTATAGACCTATTACTAAGAAACTTGTAGCAAATGTCAGGTCTAACTTGGCAAGCAAAATAACCTACCTAAAAGGGCCACAAGAAGATCCTGATGCTCTTTACAATAGCCTGTTTAACGTTATACAAACGGAATTCAATAGTACTTTTAAATTAAAAACTGTTCAGAAGCATAGTAAAGTAAAATTCAATGAATGGGCAACTGTAGGTATACATATAAGTAGAAAGAAGTTGTATGATCTTTATGGTATGAAACAATATGATCATAGTCCTGAGTTCTCAGCATTCGTAACTAGATACTCTAAATGTTTTAAGAAAGTTTGTATAAAAGCTAAAGCCTTGCATCTTGCCCAGAAAATCAAATACTCTGATAATAAGATAAAGACTACCTGGAACGTTATTAATGCCGAGACGGGAAAGGCAAAGAGTCGCGATTGTCGTATTACTTTAAATATTGATAACAAAGTAATCGAAGATGATAACAAAATAGCTGAAACTTTCAACAACTTCTTTGTAAATATTCCTTTAGTAACTACTAGTTTCCTAAATTCATCTCCCACAGACGCCGAATTATTATTGAAATCAAATGTTTCTGAGTGTGGCACTAGCTTTAGTTTTTGTCCTATCACGCCTTTCGAAATAATAAAGACATTTAAAAGTTTGAATTCCAAAAAGACTGGTGATTTATGGGATATATCAGTGAAAATACTTCACGATATTATTGACATAATTGCCCCCTGTTTAGCTGAAATTTTTAACAGTTGCATTATGAGCGGTGTATTCCCGGACCTCATGAAATATAGTAAAGTTATTCCATTATTTAAAGGTGGTGATAATAGTGATCCTACCAACTTCAGACCGATCTCTATCCTGCCAGCCCTCAGCAAAATTTTTGAAAAAAGTATTTTAATCAAATAGTCGCCTTCTTTAATCTTAATAATATTCTACATGGCGAGCAATATGGCTTCACAAAAGGTCGTTCAACTACTGATTCTGGTGTTGCACGTCTTAGACATATTTATAGAGCGTGGGAGAACGCTCACGACATCATAGGTGTATTCTGCGACCTATCCAAGGCTTTCGATTGTGTCCAACACGAAACCTTATTAGTTAAATTAAATTATTACGGTGTCAAAGGTAGGGCACTCGACCTAATCAAATCGTATCTTTGTCAGCGGATTCAAATGGTCGAAGTAAATGGCGTCAAATCTTCCGGTTCTCCAGTACTAATGGGCGTCCCACAGGGTTCAATCCTAGGACCATTTCTGTTCTTAGTATATATTAATGATTTACCAAATTTAGTCAAGAATACGTGTGACATTGTACTGTTCGCTGATGACACATCTCTTTTGTTTGAAGTCGACAGAGCCAAAACGAATTATGCAGATGTAAACAGTGCACTTGATCAGGTATTGAAATGGTTTAATGTAAATAACTTAGTCTTAAATGCACAAAAAACTAAATGTATTAAATTCACTTTACCAAACCTCAAACCTGTTGATACAAAGGTAAATGGTGAAACTTTGGATATCGTAGAGTAAGTCGTATTTCTAGGTATAACCCTTGATAACAAACTTCAGTGGAGCCCACATATATCCAAGTTATCAGGAAAACTCAGCGCCGCAGCTTATGCAATTCGTAAAGTTAGACAGTATACAGACATAGAAACAGCTCGACTTGTATATTTTTGTTATTTTCATAGTGTTATGTCCTATGCTATTTTAATTTGGGGCAAAGCTGCTGATATAGAGAATATATTCACATTACAGAAAAGGGCTATACGATCAATTTATAATTTGGGACCCCGAGATTCGTTACGGAAAAAATTTAATCAATTGGAATTTTGACAGTGGCCTCACAGTATATTTTAGCTAACTTATTATTTGTGCATCAAAAAATTGGATCGTTTCAAAAGAAATGTGATGTGCATAACATAAAAACAAGGCACAAAAACAAAATTCTAGTGCCTGCGCATCGCTTACAGAAAGTACATGGCTCATTTTTAGGACAGTGCACACGCTTCTATAATAAATTACCAACAGAAATTGTAAACTTGCCCTTCAATAAATTTAAAGAGACCATCAAAGCAGTTTTGCTCAAAAAAGGATATTATACTGTAAGTGAGTATATTTGTGATAAGGAACCCTGGGATGTATCTTTGTCGAAAAATTATTGTAAATAATCCCATTGGCACTGTACTTTTGCTACAATTAATTAATCTTAGTTTGATCTTTGCTTTGACTGGCTGGAATTTGCCATGCTCACAAATATTTGTAATATTTTAGTTATTATATTTGACAATTGAGCATTTGTGCTGTGTCCATGGGCTTTTATATTCATGAGATATAAATACTGTAACCAAAAACATTGTAAAATATATATTTTTTTAAAAGAGTAATTGTTGAGTTTATTGCCGGTTCTTCTCAACAAAAGCTACCTTCCGAACCCGGTGGTAACATTTATAATCATGTATAATGTATTTTGTGTCCTTCTGACGATTTGAAAGTACTTTGTAAGAAGTCTAATCAAATAAAGATATTTTGAATTAAATTGAATTGAATACTCCTTCGGGGAATACAGGCATGAGCATATGTACAAAAGTCGATACAAGAGTGGAAACTTAATCATCTATTATACTCTTCACTTCACTTTTCAATGCCTCTGTAAAAGTACACCATACTGTGCAAATGATTGTGACAGTACGGTTGATTTGATGTTTTGAGAAAAACTAAATTTTACTTCAATCAGATGGGATTTCAATTTATTTTATTCGAAATGTAAATGAGACCCAAATGAGATTAGAAGTAATTATGCTATCTTTAAATTGTATAAATTGAAGTCGCCATTTCAATACACAATAATATTTTCTGTTTGATTTGAGCGCGGCGTTCTTTTAAACTACGTTACGGAGAAGTATGTAAGGACCGTAGCAAAAAGTGGTCTCTGCCTACCCCCGTGGGATACGGGCGTGAGCATATGTATGTTTTTAGTTATATGTTGTATGTGAGTTGAGGTCCGGTGGGTTTATACCTAAAACCCACCGGAAAGATTAGTGTTGCGTCTTATAAAATCGTATCCGAAAGTGAAGCGAGGACGGATCGCTAGTATCCAATAAAAAAAGACTAATAAAATCAGAAATCGGGCAAAAAATTTAAGATGTCTGAGATAAATAAATAATAAGTTTTCGATCGATCGAACAAGCAGATCGGACCACTTGGATAAAAAATAAATAAAAGTATGTATTGAAAATTATAATGAAAAATTTACCAGCTGTCGCGTATGCACCTAATTTTTGTATGGTGTCGCCAAGCACTACCTCCCTTGACCCCTGAAGGAAATACAAGGTATCTGAGGAAAGACATGGATAATTCTCGGGACTCTCAAGTGAGCTTGCTCAGAGTTGTGAAAAATCTGTGAATTTTCCTTAAACGGAAAGCATAAAAACCGAGGATGGAATTTTCCACTACTAATTCCAATTTACTAAAGTTCACGAAGCTACATGATTGATTTTCACATTTGAATTCTTAAATATTAAATTTAAGAGGATACCATAGGAACGCTATTACAAATTAAAACCTTGATAAAACGATCCCAAACTAAATTGAAGGAAAAATTCGAACACAGGATGGGTTTCGAACACGCGTAGGTACTATCGTAAGGTCTTGTATTTTTACAACCTAGTAGTAGTGTATCTAATCGTTGTAAAATTTTTGGAACCAAAGCATTTTTTTCACCATTAAAAATCATAAATAAGATAAGGGTATAATAATCGATTTAATTTGTAGCGTACTAGCTTGTCCTGGCAATAAGATTTGTCACACAAACATTCAACCCCCATTTAGCACCTGGGTGGAATTTTAGAGCCCCATTCCCCCCTCCCCCCCCCCCCATTGTAGGCTTTTAGGGTTAGTGGTATATTTAGAACAATTTCAACTTCATTACAACTTCACAATAAGAATAATTCCGATTTAAGGATAAGGAAAGGGGGGAAATGTTTTATTAAGTAAGATATCCTAGCATGCCACACAATTGGCCATCAGAAGACACGAGGTATTAGTAAGCCAAAGTCAGTACAGTAATCGTCCGATTGCAGTTGGTTACGAGTCTTACGCAAAGCGAAGTAAGCGGTGGACTTGCATAACCTGACCTACTAACACACTGACTGTAGTTCTGTACTAGCCCGCCGTGCTAGTAGCACCTACTTGTATTGGCTGCGTAATCCTCATCAAACTATTGTTATTCCAGTTTTTTTTTTAATGTAACACTTAGTTCATACAAGCTGAGATGTTATCATATTTTCATAGGTATATCAGTAACGAAAATATCGCTAACATTGACATAAAACATTTGAATAATACCTGCTTAAATTACGTTGAAACAAAGGCGAAAAACTTAGTACGTGATAAAAACAGTTATGTAACACTGCAACAATCAACATTTCCACACATTTCTCTGTTATCGTCCATTGACCTTTACCTTGTGTTTGTATCATAAACAATCCGGTCGAGAGCAGAATTTCACTGATTGCTTTCACAATTACACAAAGGAATTAATTTATTATTGCAAATTTAATTTACTTACTGGAATATTCTTTGAAGCATATTATCACTTATCCTTAGCATTATTTTAATTCCAAATTGTCTTTGACTGTCTGTGGTCACGAGTATGCAGATTACACCAAAAAATAATCGTAGACAACTTTTGTTACTAAAATATAACCCGCGTGGAAGAAGTAGCGAGCAGTAGATAGTTAAAACATAATAATTATAATACAATTTACGAAACTAACTCATCGTAATCACTAGCACGCCGCGGTTTGCGTACGTGCACGATGCCGTTGTATAACTGAGGACAAAGCCAAGCGCGCTCAGAGCAAATGAAGTGACTTTTGAAATCCGGACACAATGTTGCACCGGTGGGAGGATTTTCTTCATTTCAAGTCGATATTTTGCAGTTTCCGAAATATTGAGTGTAAGAGACAGTCACCGAAGCGAAACCTTTTGGTTACGGCAGCCTGAATGTTAAATATTTACATTATGTGAACTTGAAGTCAATAATTTGACGACTAAGAAATAAACTAGCTGTGGCTGTGTAGCTGTAGCGGTAAAACATTGTGTTGCCATATATTTATTTGTGATGGACCACCCTTTATTACATATTAAATAGACCTAACGAATATATTTAGGTAGGTACTTAGTACTTACACAAAAAAAACATCACAATTTTGTTACAAACGCTGTGAAAATAATGAAATTTTTATATAGTTTTACTTATTCTAATTCCATAATAATAATTTTCCCCCCATCATCCCCTGTTTTTTAAACAGAAACTTATTGGTCCAACAGAAACTTATCATATACATAGAAACGATGGATGACGAATACAGACATGACGGGTGATAGAGAGAAATGGAAGAGAACACGACTGCGAAAATTGCGCTGACCTCAAATAACATGGGATAAGTGCACTCGCCCAAAATCAGTTACCCAGACTATAGGTAAATGTATATAACTTCGTCCAGGAGATTCGAGGCAAACAAGCTTAAGGGCACAAATACGGGTCCTACCGGGATTATGATATAGAGGTCTAAGAACACTAAAATAATGCGGTACTTCAAAAAATCGTTTTAAAATAAAGTAATATACTGGGTCCTCGAAACATAGAGGAACAGAGAAAGAAAATCAATTTTTCAAACACAAAATGAGACGCAGCATAAATAAATTTTAGTAAGGTACAAAATAAATGACACACACACACACAGGCATTAACACAGTAAACCATCAATGTCAGTACGTAGCGTCATACATAATATTGTATGTATTACACTCTGGCCCGCTAAAATAAGTCCCGAGTTCTTGGTGTTAAGATGAGGCCTTCTAAAAAAATCTTCATACTCTGTGTCCCGAAGTACTTCGCATATTAGAAATGAGGAGAGGTACAGTCACGAAATAAACTCTTTAAAACAATTATCAAATTGGTTGTACAGTTTTAGGGGATGTAATGCGTCATTCCTAACAATATTTTTGTTCACGGAAAATTTGTGTCAAACAATGTTGTCATAACAAAGTAAAACAATTAATTAAATGAAACAGGAAAAAAATGACTTTCAGTTTAAATTTAAAACCGTCCACTTCCCCGTAAGAACTTTTATGACGCAGCTCTCTTAAAATAAAGGGGTAGAAACGCAGAAATTTGCGGTTCCAGGTAATTTCTCAACGTACCTATTTTTGCAGCGTACGAGCTTAAGTCACTGCATTTACAAAATTTTTAAATAATAACTTGATATATATACAATAACCAGGAGCCGTACCTCATGGTAATGGAGCCTTACCTCATGGCTCTTATTGCCATGATAGTTTTACTCTTATTATGAGACGGATGTATTTGAAGTGGATACATCTGTCACTGTCACACAGCTGAACTATCATTGCAATAAGAGCTTATTGTCAGGCCCCAGTGCTTAAAACAAATTACAAGTAGAAAACTTGGCCGGAATCAGTGTTTCTCGGGATCGTGCCAAGAAGGCTGGAAGCAGAAGAAGGAAGGCAGGCTGCCAGGTTGAATAGCAATGCTGATTCTCTGTGCGAGAAAAGCTCCAGCCCGCTTGTTGCCTGACAGTAATTGACATTGATATTCTAATTGTGCTCTTATTGCAATGATAATCTAGCTGTGCGACTGTGACCGATGTATATACGTCATATACACCTGTCTCATAATATGAGTCAAACTATCATGGCAATAAAAGCTCATGGCAGGCCCCTGGAGTCTGTAGTTATTATCCTCGCGCTTCGCTTAAAGAAACGTTACAAAGGCAAATCAGGCACGTGACATATGTCAGAGAATGTTACTTTATCTGGGCCTAATGTAACCTACCTAAATTAATGAGTGCATCCAGCGTGAGCAGCAATTTTTGTAGAATGAACTTATCTAGAAAATTCGTAAAAAAAGGAAATATTTTGACATTTGACCCTGCTGACTCCGCTACTAGCCTACAATATTAGCTAACCCACTTTGCTAGCTAACACGGTCAGCGATTATTTCTTTGTACTATATATAAGTCGAAAAACTAAAGTAAAAATCTATAACGTTCAAGATGCTACTTAGAGATTGGAGTTTGGACCAAACGTAAAAGAAAGGTAATATATATATATCGATCGCTTTTAGAACTTTCAATAGTAGTTACGCTTCGGACGAGTCCTTCTGGTAAGTTTTAAACTCGTATAAGATCTATTACGTAAATATTCGGAGTAATATTGCATTCCAACCGTTTGCAAAAACTGATTTCATATCCCATGTTACAATTATTGAAAACTAGTTGTGCCCCGTGGTTTCACCCGCTTAGTCTTTATTGTGTTATACCATGTTTTATGTCACGTGCCACGGGAACGGTAATAAAAGTCTTTATGCTGGTTCTAAGCTACGTTTCAACAAATTTTCAGCCAAATCGATTCAGCTGTTCTTGAGTTATAAATAGTGTAGACTTTCTTTTATATACTCGTATACAAAATCGATCGAAATCGTAGATCGTAGATCGAAATTCTGTCGTTCAAAAGTAAGCCCACATCTTCCTAGAAGGTTTCCTGTATTGTGGTATTATTCGGATGCCGATACTGTTTTTCTAGGCGTCCCATTTGGTCTTTTGATTGCATAAATTGATTGATACTTTTCTACGCTGCAGGCACAAAATAAAAAAAAAAAGTGGGTATGTTACTAGTATTCCACACTCGGGCAGTTCCGAAACGCAGCCGGGATTCTTTTCCCGCCACTCATAAATTTTACAAAACTTTGTCCGAAGCGTCGATGGTGTGGGGTTCGATACCGGATAAGTTACTTTCTTACTTACTTCGCAACAAGAAACTTACAGGGTTTACAGTTAGTACTTGAACGTATGTAATTCATGATGTTATACAAGTTGTTTGCAACAGTTTAACAATTGACCTTGTAATGTTTCTTTGGCGGAACATTATGTAAATAAATATACATAAGAGGGAATAACGAATCTCAATCCATCACAAAAATGCTGTTACATTTTATTCAAGACATTAAAATCAATTTGTATTATACGAGATGTTTATTTTTTAGTTAAGGAGCCTATTTCTTTAAAACATACAATCGATTCTTTACTCTTTATATTATTAATAATTAGTATAGAATATTCCTTTAATACATGATGTATTATCTTGTGTTCCTGAAAGTTTTCGTAATAATAATAATAATAAAGCCTTTGCAATGTTCTACAACTTTTGTGATAAAATCTTCGAGGTATATTTGTAGTAATGTGTCGCAAATCGGTGTGCCTCCTGGAATAGGCTTCCTCCAACTCTCTCCATTGAGATTTATCCTCAGCCGCTCTGGTCCAGTATGGCCCCTAGGTTTGGCATATATCGTCTTTCAATCTTGTTTTCAGACGCCGACGTATGGTATCCAAGAGGAGACACCAGTAGACACTTCCCGTCCATGCTCAATAGAGATAGCCTACTGTTAAAATTTCGTCAAAATGTTAACCTATTGATTTTTTCATCTGGCAAGGTAAGTTTTAATGATTGCATTGTCTATTGCTTCTCATTGTATATTCATCTTGGAACACCATGTCCTAGCTCAGCTATACACATATATATACAGTGAGCCGAAGTGGGCTCGAGGTTAGAGTAGTCGCCCGCTACACAAGCGACGCGAGTTCGAGTCGCAGTGGGGCCTGTACCAATGAGGTTTTCTAAAAACTTATGTGCAGTGATTTCACACCACGTGCTTTACGATGAAGGAAAACATAGTGAGGAAACCTGCATATGTCAGAGAAGTCATTGAGGCGGCGATCGACTCACTCTCTATTCGGTGAAATGTGGGTGTTGTTGCTAGAACACCTCTGCTTACCCTTTCGGAGACCCTTCTGGGATGGCGTGAGCATATTTTTTTTATAAATAAGTATGATTTATGTATCTATGGCTTCCTTAGGCCTCAAAAATCCCCTATGTGAGCTTTGAAAAAGTATGGGACCTGAGGCAAAAGTTGATGCAAAGTTTATAAATCTAATGAATACTAATCATGAGCTAAGATAAGGTTTGGATTCTCTGGCAGAAGTTGATCGAAAGTTGATAAAATCAATTAATGCTCATCACAACCTACGATAAAGTATTGATTGGCTGGCAGAAGTTGATCCAAAGTTGATAAAACTAATGAAAGTTCATCATGAGCTAGGATAAAGTTTGGGTTAACGCACAGAAGTTGTTTCAAAGTTTATAAAACTAATGAATACTGATCATATGCTAAGTTAAAGTTTGGTTTCCATTGCAGAAGTTGGTCCAAAGTTGATAAAACTAATGAATGCTCATCATTAGTCTAGATAAAGTTTGTGTTCACTTACAGAAGTTGATCAAGATTTGATAAAACTAATGGAAGTTCACCATGAGCTAGGATAAAGTTTGGGTTCCACCCAATAGCCAGGGTCTAAGAATATGGCTATGGTATCCCCTGCCTGTCGTAAGAGGCGACTAAAAGGGGGCCGGAGGGCCTGCTGGCGGTGGTCGGGGTGGGAGCTTTGACCACCGGCGCGGGCCCGGGAAGGTGGCAGCGCGATGTGGCTCGCGCTGCCTTGCACAGCGAGGTCTCCAGGGGCGGCCCTACAGCTGCCCCGGGGATGTGCCCCGGCAAAGTGTGGGGGGACACTGAGGACGGCCACCGGGGGGGTTTTAGTGCGGTAAAAATCCCACATACCCCGATCTGCCTCTCCCAGGGCGGTCGGGGACCTTTTGAAGGTTTCCCCCTCGTCAACAAAAAAAATAAAAAAAAAAAAAAAAAGGATAAAGTTTGGGTTGACTCACAGAAGTTGATCCAAAGTTGATAAAATGCTCATGATGAAGTAACAACAGAATAATATAAAATTCTTGAATTGTATAATGTTTGATAAATTGGATACTTGAATCTGCAAATGAAATTAAAAAAATTATTTAATTTGCAGATTTTTTTAAGTGAAGAAACTTAATGATATCTGCGCTAAGTTGATTCCAAAAGGAATAACTATGGTCTTAACCTCACCCAAATACCTCTGTGAACAATAAAAAAGTAGCAGAGAGTTTTGGCTTATGTCACAATAACAAATTATAGTTTCAAAATATATTTGCTACAACACATGTTCACTGTACTTATATACCTAAGTACATATACAGTGAAAACATGAAATGCAGTGTGGTTTCCAAATAATTGTTATGTGATTGTGTTGCATAAAAAATTGGTCCATAGTTCAGAAACCAAACCATAAGAAACAACAAGTTATTTAAGAAACTAGTTGAATAATAATGTAATATGTTTACATAATTAATTTTCATTAACATCATTATTGTATTTGATGGCACAGAATAGGTACACTGTGACTGTCGTCAAATAAAAATGTAAGTTTGCAGTAATAAAATTACTTACGTAATAATTATGCAATTTGCAGTGATGCGTATAGGACAATTTTGAAGTCGACACAATATGCGCAAGCGGCGCGTCTTGTTTACGTTTATCATGTTTACACGCCATCTATTGTGTTGTGTGTTGCGAGGCGCGTTCCAATTCATTACCTACAGATTTTTCACGGTCACCCGTTTTACCATCCCTTTACTTTACATTATTACATAATTTTCTTACGTAATGACCGCGTGGCGGGAACTATTTGTCTTCCTCGCCCAGCAAGAGCCCTCCGCCATGGAATTACGTAACTCTATCAGTCATATAAAACAAAAATCGTTTAAAAAAGTTTTTGAAGTGTACCGGTCGGTACTGTTAAAAGTTTTATGTAAATAATAACAGAACTACAATATTTTACCTCGCTTGAAGATGTAGCTCGCGGGCCCCGATATCCGCGCCGCTTTTGCCACATAATTTCAAAATTTCTCACTCAGCTTAGCCCGCCAAAACTTTTGTGTTTATTCTTTAAATACGCCAAATACAACCACCATTAATAACGGGCTACGAAACGACAATACTACTGTCTGTCTGACGGACGATTACTGATTATGTCAGAGTCAACGAGTCAACTATGCGACACGGCAAGCAAGCTGACAGTTGAGTTGACACTAGATATTTTATATTATTATCAGAAAAGACGGGGCCACAACCTCAAATTAAAACTTAAATATGAGGAAGCAGCCAGGATTTTTTGTAAAATGTTATTCATGGCTATTGATTTAATTAAACACCACCATATTTTGAATATGTTATGGTGTTTAACTGTTTAACGTTAATATTATGAGCATATGGTGCTAAGTTTTTATCACCCTAATCGAACACTATGCCAAAATTGTACTCTCTTGAACTCTCTCAGAGATTGTTTCGCTGCTAGCTGCTAGCCTTTGCACCAGGAGTGTATCTGTTGATAACAGTGCTGTTGCATGCGTCCGTAACCAAAATGCCTAGGTCTGAACAAAACAGATCGTTAATGAAGTGGAACTGAGGAGCTATCAGCAGCGTTGATAGCTCCTCGTAGCTATTAAATTCGATCAATCAGGAGACACTGCGAGAGCTTCACTATGTCTCTCCAATGCTTCGCCTCTACCGTACTGCTAATATTATGTTCTATGTTACTCAAGAAGGTTCCCAGTAGACCAGCTCTTTACGGAACCTATTTTCGCCCACTAGTAAGTAAATTGTTGTGGCCTATTGCAACCGATTGTACGCACTTAATAAGTATGAGAGTACGTAATTGCAATTTGACGGTAGTTTGTAGGGTCACCACAACTCCCAATTTTCGGTTGCAAGTTTCCAAAACTTTTGAAATTGACCAGCCTCTAGACTCAAGAGATTGGGGGCATTTAAGAAATTCCAAAAGAGGGGCAAGATTTGTATACAAAATAAATATCGTACGTACGCGCAGAAAATCTCTGCTTTTATGAAAATGTGGGGTCACTAACTAAGCAGTAATATTTAAAATTTTAGCCACCAGAAAATAAACACTGGCTATTTTCGGTTTCAGGACGCTGAAAGCTTTACGAGACTCGTCGAATGACAATGAGACTTAGAGCCGATTGTGGCTCGTTCCTGGCTGAAAGATCTTTCCTGTGCTGGGACAGAGCATTATTGGTTGCTTTCCCTGCACCCGGTAAGTATGTGGCGGAAACGTAAGCATACAAGGCTTAAGCTCTCGTCTTTTTAGCAGTTGGCACCCTTAGAAGCCTTGCGAATTCGAGAAAAAGCAAAGCAACGATGTTTTAACACAATTAACAACTTGCAAAATATATACCCCTTGTACCCTTGTGTATTTCAAATTTTGTACAGGAATTTTAAAGTGCCGAGTGATGCCATCTACCCATACACCTACCTATATTTTCGTTACTAAATGCGCCATCTGGCGTCTTTACTTAGTAAATTATTACATCTATGGTAAGGTAAGTTAATATGGTAACATTATAGAAAAAGAAAATAACCAGCGTAGCTAGACCCCACCTTGAGATTACATCTGGATTTTCGCTAATGACAACACTCAATTCCTATCTTACTCTATGGTATACTCCACCCCGCGCACCCGTAACATATTTTCCAATTGTTTATTATCTATGTTTGGAAGTAGAATAACATTTTCGCCAAAATTTTCTATATCTATGCGAACCACAGAGCAAATTGGAGCAACAGCGACGTTACCGCTGAAAGCGAAAATTATTCTTTATCTATGTTGCTACCCCGTCATGACATACGTCACGACAGATGAGTTGGTCGCAATATTACTATAAGATTAAAATAGAAAAACGGTTGGAAGAATCCAATGGGTTCCTCCGCATTATATTTTTAACAATTTACAAGATTTTTGTCTCAAAAAACACTTGATATTGCGGAATAGCTGTACTCAAGCTCATCGCCATTAAATATATAAAAGAAAGAAAAGATTAAAATATACAGAAATTGTTAGTTACTAACGAATATTCTTTTGTATAAAATGTGTAAGATGCTATGTTTTCCAACTTAAGATGGAATAACATACGGAATATCGAAATTATCATTTCACACGTATTTCAGTTATTTTGGCATAATATTTGAATTAGAGCCATGGTGGCCTCGGGGTGAGCAGTCGCCTGCTACGCAAGCGACGCAGGTTCGAATCCCAGCGGATGCCTGTACCAACGAGTTTTTCGAAAAAACTTATGTACAGTGATTTCACTATATATTTTTTTATCCAAATTATAACACGTCCCGGCATCAAATACATTCCAAAATTTCCAAATAGTCGTAGTTAATATATGATGATATATAGACTACATCAAATTAATAACTCAAAACGGCATGCTATCAAATCACACTGTATCTAAAAGTGTGATTTATGATATTTTGTAAATTAAGAGTGTGTGTGAGCGTCTACTTATTGTTTAGGCTTCTGGATAAAATGCATTTTTAATCTTGAAAATAATCACTTCTAGTCAACTTCTAGCGGTGGCAGTGTTTAATTAGACAACCTGTCTATGGTCAGTTATAATGATATTAATGGTTAGATCTGTGGGATTGATAGACTAGAAAAAGTAGCGAAATCTCAGTATTTCACGGGCATAATTTTCCGTTTATCTTTTTTTTGTAGTGTGTGATGATTTGCGAGGGATACACTTTTCTTTCGCGATCGATAAAGTGTAACGTGGTAATTTTCTAAGGTACCCGTCACACTTTTTCTTTATAAATACGGAAATTTCCCACAACCTCCTCGAGATACGCATTTTAACTTGATTTAGTTATTGTGTGTATAGATTGTTCTGAGTTCTGACGCAGTGTTTGTAGTTGGCGAGTGCTTATTTTCAACTATTTACCGAGAAAATATTACGTCCTACGAAAAGAGTTGTGTGGCGTATTTGTTGGTGATAATATACCTATTACAAGATACTTGTTTGTTTGTGATTCTAGTTGGTGGACAATCTTGCTATTCGGTGGGGAGTACCCAGTGGTTAATTTGGACTGCTTTCCTGATGAGTAGCATAATGGACGACGATGGTGAAGATAAAGAGGACACCAAAAGGTCTGTTGTATCAAAACATATTGTGTACATGTTATTACCTTGAATATCAAACAGTTTTGATCATGATTGGATGCCAATTATAACATATTTATATTTGACTCCACCCAAATTTTATACTCTCAAACAGAGCAAAGATTGAATTAAATACAAACAGGGCAGTTTCAATTAAGAGTTTATTACAAAAATTGGTGGAAATACCTCATTTGGTACTCAAAATCTCAATGATTCCAGCTTCAAACTAGCAAACTTAGCATTTAATCCTGTGTCAATCAGGTATGATTCGATAAAATTACCAGGGATATGAAAAAATATGGTTGATTGCAATCAATCATTGTCTATGATCAGGTTTGCAGAATCACTTGTCATAGATCTTAACTTGTACAAGAGTACTATGTATATGTTAGTGTATGAAAGTATGCCTCGTTGGTCTAGTGGTTAGTACGGCCACCTGCCAATCACGAGGTCCCGGGTTCGATTCCCGAGTCGGGTCAAAAATTTGTATTAGGTTTTTCTGTCAAGAAATTCACAATAAAAATGCCCGGAGTTTGGAAGTTGGCGGTGTTTCCAAGCCCGTGCCTCGGAAAGCACGTTTAGCCATTGGTCCTACACCTGATCTCTCTCCGGTCGTGTCGGATTGCCGTCCCATCGGACTATGAGAGTGAGGGAATAAAGAGTGCACCTGTGTTTGCGCACACACTTGTGCACTATAATATCTCCTGCGCACATGGCTAATCCTCGTTCAGATTAGCCGCCGTAGCCGAAATTCGGTAGGAGATCATTAATTAAAATTAAATGCATTTGACACTTTGAAATATTAATTGGTCAATATATAATTGTTATAATTTCCTTTTTGATTTTGGCGGAATGAAGCTTTCGGTCATTTACCTAACCAGTACTAAGATCTTACAGTTCACAGACAAGTACACTTGATTGAACAACCATAAGGACCCAGGTCTCTTTGCTAATCGATATTGCAATGATTGACCAACTATTGACATAGGTCTAATTACATTTTGCTCTCAGGGCATTGATCTCTGGGCTATCCATGATACATAGTAAATGATTTATTACAAACTTTGATTTACTAATATACATACAGTAAGCAAATATTTTTCGAACAAACAATTTGGCACAATACTGTAGGTCTAAAAAGGCCACTTTGAGAGAATCATAATGTGATTCGAATATGATTCATCATTGAAATGACAATGTCACATTGGTGCAATTCATATTATGATTCACCTAATATGATTATAAAACGGACTAGTAGTTTCTGAGATTAGGACATTCAGACAAACAAACTCTTCAGCTTTATAATATTAGTATAGATTTCAAGATCCAACCAACAAACCAACACACCAAGTGTATATCTTATTAAAACTGTGTATATTCATAACCTAATTCACTAATTGAAGTCGTACTAAGTTCACACATTGCATTATAAAGATAAGGCTGGCCACTCATAATGCATTGAAACAAGAGACCTGTATGTCTAAAAAGGCCACTTTGGTTGAATCATAATGTGATCCGAATATGATTCATCATTGAAATGACAATGTCACATTGGTGCAATTCATATTATGATTCACGATTGATTTATATTTCTCAATTCACCTGTTTCACACATTCCTATGAAGATTCCGAAAATGGTTCCCAAAATATGAATTGCTTTTGTTATAAATAGCATCATAATAAGTTAGTTAGGAATCATAATAAGAATTGCACCCAAGTGACGATTTTGTCATTTCGATGATGCATGATATTGGGATCATATTATGATTCAACCAAAGTGGCCTTTTTAGACATACAGGTCTCTTGTTTCAATGCATTATGAGTGGCCAGCCTTATCTTTATAATGCAATGTGTGAACTTAGTACGACTTCAATTAGTGAATTAGGTTATGAATATACACAGTTTTAATAAGATATACACTTGGTGTGTTGGTTTGTTGGTTGGATCTTGAAATCTATACTAATATTATAAAGCTGAAGAGTTTGTTTGTCTGAATGTCCTAATCTCAGAAACTACTAGTCCGTTTTAAAAAATCTTTCAGAGTTGGATGGTCCATTTATTGAGGCAGGTTATAGACTATATATTATTTTCAAAACAATTAGAGATCTGTAAGAAAATTGGGATTTTGTAACCCAAGGTGTAAACGAAAACCTATTAATGCGGCATAAACTATTATCCATAGAATAAAATGATGTGCCACGGGTTTGTAGGTCTTATTAAGGTCTACAGAAAAGTCTGCGAAAGCACATATCTAACTATGATAGTTTAGTCACAATAACGGCTTTTATGTTCATATTTGAAAAATGAATAATTTGTATGAAGAAAGAAATGTGTTAAATGTGTATCCTAGTATTAATATTATATTAAACTAAATGTATGCGGGAGAAACTATGCGGCACAGCTAGTGTTAGCAAAAAGTTGATTCACATGCCTATTTCAAGCTCATATCAAATTATTCTGCAAAATAAACAGACTATTTTAGTGGCAAAGTACAGTGACATTCGCCAAAGTAATTCAAATCACTTGATGAAAAGCTGTTATTTTGGAAATACAAACAGACACTTTGATTTTATTTATCTGCTTAGATATAAAATAATAGGGATACATAGAATTTAATTTCACATGATAGGTAATCCCATAATGAGTTGCAGGAAAAATGCTTATGGCATTACAAAAAACGCTTGATAAATAAAGATCTTTTAATAATCAACTTTCATTTCATCCTAATTGTTTAAATTCCTAATCTCCAGAATACAACTTCCTGATATCAGCAAGAAGGATTAGTCCCATATGCAAACTGTACCAGCACTATGATAATGTAAAATCAACATATTGTATGGTTTTTCCAAAGCGACTCATAACTCTTGACCTATTCGACCCACATGTACATCCATGCCGATATGCTGATACTTTACGACATTGTTACGACAACAGAAGATAACAAAAGCTTTTAGTCTGACCTAAATATAGATCTTTTTGCCAGATCGCGTGAGACGCTAGCGCTCGCAAAACGTCTGTGCTAACACTCAAGTCCGTTCTGGATCTTAGATTATTCAGGCCGGTTAAATATTAACACATGGTTGTTTCTAGTATTCTTGCGAAAATTGTAGCTTTAAACATTTTGGAAATTGCGAATCGGGCTCGGTTAGCTTTAAAACATTTGAATCGTATCGTACAGTCGGGTATACAGTTTTTTAGCCCACTCTTTACAATCAAGGGCCCAACATCCAGCGATTAATCGACGGTCTTCCAAGTGTTAACACGTGCATTATAACTTTAGAATATCATCCACAGCTTACATAATGCCTAGGCCACCAAGAAAGATGTACGTATAATTTTTAAGGTTACGACGCCGCATTATTTTTGTATATCTGTTTGTCATTCAAATATGTTGCTTTCCTTGTAGAAGGACCCGTAATCTCAGTGAGAAGAAAAGGCGGGACCAATTCAATATGTTGGTCAGTGAACTGGGATCAATGGTTACCACTAATAGAAGCAGGAAGATGGACAAATCCACTGTCCTTAAGTCTACAATAACATTCATTAAATCCCATAATGGTAAGTTACACTTTAGAATCCTCTTTCTTTTTATGTGAGCTAAGATACACAAATGAATAGATGCCATTCCAAGTCGTTAATTATTGTGCATGCCTATTCCAGAAAAAGCTATCCTGGCTCGAGCAAATGATGTTCACAGGGATTGGAAACCAGCCTTCCTGTCTAATGAGGAATTCACCTACTTGGTGATGGAGGCGCTTGAAAGTTTCGTCATCGTATTTTCACCAAGCGGCCAGATATACTACGTCTCAGAGAGCATCACCTCACTACTGGGCCATAATCCGGCAAGTTTATTTATTTGCTAGCTTTCACCCGCGCAGAATAAATACATGGGTTGCTTTATTTCGCGGAACCCTATTTTTTCTTTCAATTGTTCTAGCCTAAGTTACTCTTTGTCATATCAGCTAAAATTGCTATTGACTGATAGCTGATTTTAACGGGACCTTCACTGTCTTAAATCGTTTCAGACATTAGCTGGAACGTACACACAGATATACTGACAAAGATTTAATTATTTTTTAGTTCTGTGTATACTTTCTTATTATGCATTTATTGAAAAGCTAATATTCTGGAACTACAAACAGACACTTAAATTTTATTTATTTGCATAGATTACATTAAATTTGTTGTGATATATTCCCATTTTATATGTAAGCTGACTTTGATCATTGTCTTTAGGCGCACGTCGTCAACCAGAGCATTTTTGATTTGACTTATGAGGAGGACAGGACTAATTTATTCAATCTCCTACAGAACCCTGGAACAGGTTCTGAATCTTTGCACAAAGGTATGTAAGCAGTTTAATAAACATGATTTGATTATAAAAGTTGCTGTCTGTCGCTGGGCGAATAGATAATAATGTATGATAAGTGTCAGTCCTTTGCGAATGAATATCTAATATGCTAAGCTTGTAGTGATTTAAGAAGTAGCCAATTTGAATATAATATACTTGTTTTGTAAATAAGTGCGTAAACAATGGAAATATTCCACAGTCTGGCAATGATAAGAGACGACACCCTTAAGGAAAATAAGTGAGATTGTATTTGATTGATGATGATTGATGTTTTCTGGAATGCACTGCTAATTGAGCGAATAACTTTAATGCGATTAACATATAATAAATGTTGCTTTGCGTATAATTATAAACTTTGATATACAGTCGAATTGATAGCCTCTTCCTTTTTTTGAAGTCGGTTAAAATACAAATAAATTATGTAAATTCGTTATACGTTGCTAACAGACACTTTCATTGTATTTATTGCATAGATGCCTTGTTGGTGTAGTGGTCGCTACTGCGCAACTCGAGGTCCTGGGTGCGATCCCCAGGTCGGGCAATATGTTTTTCAGTTTCTTCACCAATAATTACCCAGTCCGAACTATGGCAATAGGTTCACCCCCTTATTACATGGGATTTAAAAATAAGTAGCGAATCAAGGGTGTACTATATCCCTTCGGGTAATACATGCGAGAATACATCCATAGATCCTCACCTCAAGGTCACTGAGGGTAGGCAGAAGTGCTACATCTACTATTTATATATATGGTAATCTGATCCTGCTGTTTAGAGATTAGATTAGATAAACTATTTAAATTTACAATATGGACAATGTAGATTTTATTTTTAACTCCATATGGGTTTAGTTTTCGGTTTAAGCCCATATGAATTTCGTGCTAGCACAAAAATTATATGAATTATTAAAGTCTACTACATAGTAGCAATACAATCTATACTAATATTACAAAAAGGAAAGGATTGTACGTATGTTTGTAACGAATTGGCTCAAAAAGTATTGGACCGATATAAAAAATTCTTTCACCATTTGAAGTCTACATTATCACTGATTAATATAGGCCGTTTTTTATCCCCGTACTCCCACGGGAACGGGAACTACGCGGGTGAAACAGCGTGGCGTTCGCTCGTATAACATAATTTATTAATTGTCTAGTTACCGAACGTAAGTGCCTTGCCTTATTATTAGAAAACGTGGTTTAAACCAAGACTAGACTAAACTATGACTAGTCCTTATGAAATTCGTCTCACAAAAGAGATGCAACTACTTCAAAACCGCGAATTATCTTACGCGATGTTTTGTAGTAAGGATTGAATCATTTTCATAATCACTGATTTGTTCTTTGTGTCACCAATCTATTGTCTGAGCTATTTATTGTGTTTAATTACTCAGAACGGACTTAGCTCTCGTGGTCATGAACCAAAAAGATATAGGGTTGTCAAAATGACAGATGGCCGCTCGTTGTTGTAGATAACGAGATTCAGTTCCAATGCCGAATCCGGCGCGGCTCTCCAGACTTCTCGGAGAAGACTATTTACGAGATTGTCCAATTCCATGGGCATTTCAGTAAGTATATGATTTTTTTTTGTATAATACTAGAGCTGGGGGGAATAGAAAAATTTGGTAGGCATAGACTACTGTTTGTTTACTATAGTGTGTATCTTTTCACCTTCTAAGTGATTATGATACCTACTTGGACAAAAAATATAAGTGCTAGTATATAAGTGGCTTTTTTAAAATTTAGATCTTTTAAAATTAAGAGGTATATGTGATCTGTTTGTTTAATTGTAGGGAGCAGTATGGACACCACCGACGACAGTGATGGCTCTAGCTTCCATGAAAATGAGGAAATGTGAGTTGAAGTATTATGACCGTTTATTAACTTATTTTTAATTACTTCGTTGAGGGTAGAGCGGAGACAAACGGAAATATTGAAAGGCAGTGGACGTAAACATAGAAGAAATAATTAACTTATGAGATTAAAGAAATAATAGTCTAAAGACAAAGTTAAAAATATCTGTATTCGATTAGAGTTTTTACAAAGTACTTTCAAATCGTCAGAATGACATAATTATACAGGATTATACATGCTACCGCCAGTTTCGGATGGTTGAGAAGAATCTGGCAAGAAACTCAGTAATTACTCTTATCAAAAATATTATACAATTTAAAAACACAAAATAAATCACTTATGAAACAAGCCCATGAACACAGTTCTACTTACATCTAAATGCATAGCTTGAGATGACCAGCCCCCACAAGCAGCACCTGTTCACAAGTATGATTCCAAATATGACGAAAAATAAATAAAAATATAAGAATGAAAGAGGTTTGAAATAAGTTTCATGCCACAGGTATTTGTTTAAAACTTCCTGCATTACAATATATGCACAGACGGACTGAATATCATTGGCATTCAGTCAGCCTGTCAGTCAGCACCTTTGGGTGAGACATGGCAGGTGTTGATTTGGAAAAAAATATTTGAATATTTGCTTTACATTAAATAATATACTGAACATAAAATAATGCGTATTAATAGGTAATGCAACTTGAACCAGCCTAGATATATATAAAGACGAGCTCGTAGCACAGTTGCTTATGCGCATATCATTCGATCAGCGGAGTTAAGCAACCCTGACTCCGGGTACTCTGATAGATCGCACCGGTGTCCCCCCACACATCCCCGGGGCAGCTGTAGGGCCGCCCTTGGAGAGCTCGCTGTGCGCGGCAGCGCGTCGCACATCGTGCTGCCACCTTCCCGGGCCAAGGCTCGGTGGTCAAAGCTCTCACCCCGACCACTGCCAACAGGTCTCACGACAGGCAGGGGATACCATAGCCATATTCTTAGACCTTGGCTATTGGGTGTTCTAAAGATGCCTTAATTTAACTAAACATTGGTAAAATCAGACTTATATTAGTGTTCACTATAGACAGTGAAATTTTCATGTATATTTAGCTTTTTCTTTTTTTTTTATATTCGCGACACTAAGGCTGATTAATCAAAGACATAATGTTATCCAGAACCCTGTTCGTGTGCACGGGTCGTCTGTACACGCCGCAGTTGATTCGCGACGTGTCGTTGGTGGATTCGAGCCGCTGCGAGTTCACGTCGCGCCACAGCCTCGAGTGGAAGTTCCTGTTCCTCGACCACCGCGCACCGCCCATCATTGGATACCTGCCCTTCGAGGTCCTCGGGACGTCCGGATACGATTATTACCATTTCGACGATCTCGAAAAGGTTGTCACTTGTCACGAGGCCTGTAAGTTTGTACCTGCTTGAGGGTCGTTTGTGACTCGAGTTTCGACCAGTTTAGCAGAAATACTATTCTTCTTCTTCTTCGAGTGTCTCGCATCACTGAAGGTTGATACAGCTCCGAGTACTTTTTTTTACCATGTCTTACGAATTGCAAGAACTACACAGGGCTTGATGCCAGTCCATCCGCGAAGGTTCCTCAACCAGGACTTCATTCTGCTGCCAACTCCCCGCATTTCGGCCGTTATGCCCATAATTATGAGTTGTAGTCACTCGTCGAAAGACGTGAAATACTCTGTAAAAGAATATAATATGAGAAATGGACATTTGGAGAAAAATATTATAAACAATTGTATTCTAAAGTAATTATTAAATTCAACTATCATAAAAAATATTATATTTGTCTGACTGGGAACATCGAGTTACAAATAAACCCTTGATAATAAAGTAATACTAGTATGGAATAGGGAGTTCTAATCTACCATATTGTACCGATTCGACTATACAGTGAGTATCGATTTAAATCTAGTACGAATTGATATTTCATTTCGATTCGTATATTGTTTGGCCTTGGTGTATTTGTATTCAATACTTGTGGGAAAACGAGAGATCATTTTCTTCCCCAGCAAAGTGAAGATGTCCTAGCCAGGCGGTGTCATGTCTGGGGAACACCAGCGAACACTGTTCTAGGTGGTAACTTGTAAACAAAAATTGCACGCCACAGTGTTAATGGAGCCCAGAGTGCCTAGTGCGAGTTTTCGTAAATCGTCACAACTAATCGCGTCGACTTCAACGCAGATTTGTATGGGCTCACAATAGTGCCATCTTTAGGCCAACAAGACGGCGCTGTTTCGATCCTATACAAATTGCGTGTACGTCGACGGGATGACTTGTGACGGCGGCAGTGAAAAACTCGCGTTAGGCTTTCAGTTTTTCACCCTCTTTGGTTTCTACGGGAAAAATAGGTGGTAGTAAATTAAAAAATAATAACTACGTATTTCTGACAATTATACTAAGGATAAATAAGGTTTCAAATAACTCGTAAATTCTAATATCTTGATATCTATGTCACTTCTTCAGCTTTTTTTCAATAGACCTAGGGTTACTTCCAGTGTCGCTATGCCGTGCTATTTTTGGAGCACTGTATATACTGCAATGCGCTCAAAAACTCTCACAGCGCGATTTAGGTTGACATATATGTATACTCAAACTTGCAATTGTTAGCGAGTAGCGCCATCTGTTTAGGGAGCGGAGAAACACTGCTACATTATCAAAATCTCAGGGCTCTTTTTGTTGAACAATGTTAGATTATATTCTTTGTTGTACGTGTATAGTGATGCAGAAGGGCGAGCTGACTTCGTGTTACTACCGTTTCCTGACCAAGGGCCAGCAATGGATTTGGCTTCAAACTCGCTTCTACATAACCTACCATCAGTGGAATTCCAAGCCGGAATTCGTGGTGTGCACACATCAGGTTGTCAAGTAAGGCTCATATTTTTACGCTTTAACATGTGTTGACAATAGAAAAAGGGGGGGATTGAAAAGGCGCTGCGCTATATTGGAACCCCTTAGCAATAAAAAAAGGCGGGGGTTGAAAAGGCACTGCGCTATAGTGGGAACCTTTAGCAATGAAAAGGGGTAGGGATTGAAAAGGCGCTGTGCTTAGTAGGGCCCTTTGGCAATGAAAAAAGGCGGGGATTGAAAAGGCACTGTGCAATAGTGGGCACCTTTAGCAATGAAAAAGGGCAGGGATTGAAAGGGCGCTGTGCTTAGTAGGGCCCTTTGGCAATGAAAAAAGGCGGGGATTGAAAAGGCACTGCGCTATAGTGGGAACCTTTAGCAATGAAAAAGGGCAGGGATTGAAAGGGCGCTGTGCTTAGTAGGGCCCTTTGGCAATGAATAACTCCGGCATTCTAAACGCTCGCAACGCTTATAGTGGAAGCTTTGATCTCATGTTATGTTTGCGCAGTGATTTAATTATTTACACTGTAGTAGCTAATGAGAGAGTTTTAATCATGATGGTTCTTTCATAGCTGCAGTAGCCGCTTACCATGAGCTTTCCTTAGTAGTATACACATAATTTCTTACCAGCTAATAGCAATATATTTCGTTCTTTATACTCGTATAATATATATTCACGTGTATGAATTTGGGCACGAATGCAAAACCACGATTGTTATAATTATCAAATTACTATATTTAAGTGACGTAATTGTTCCAGTTACGCTGACGTGGTGCAGAGTACTAAACAGGAGGCCATGGACGTTGATATCACGATGGAAGTGGAGAGCAAGCAAAGTGTGGCCAACGAGACACCCACAGAAACGTCCACGAACGCGCCCATGTCGCCCTCATATATGTCTGAGGCCAGCGATGCTTATGGCAACTCTTACCATACTCTGTCTAAGGTAAAAAACCAAAATAAAACTGTTACAATGTTTATATAATCGAGAGAATAGTACTGCTTTGTAGTGATTGATAGAATGACCCAGAGGCATTTTTTTTTGATATGGTTGAGTTACCTCCACTGCAAAAACTAAAGGGATATACCCAAGGGCCTCCAGCCGAGCTTAAACTTAAAAACTAAGCAACACAGCTAAGGGGGCTCGGACCTCGGCTTAGGGCGTTGCTGGGGGATGAGCTAGGGAGCTGGATCTGAGTGGTATTATTTAGGGACTTGTTAAAGGCTGGTGGCTCGGCGCGCGCCGGCCCTAGCAAAGGATAGGGGACCCCGAGGCATTGGGGCCTGCTGCTTATATAGTGGCTTGAACGTGACGTTTTTCATTCTTGGTAACCCACGGAACAACTACCGGATGGGTGAATACGATTAGAATGCTTGGTCTTTGTAAAAGATCATACTCGGAGTATTGCCATGATTCTATTGATTTTCCGACACTGATGCTGGTGTCACTTGATGTAAAGAATTCGGCGCAGGGTAATATGCAGTACAGACGAGGAAATGATGGTAGCACTGAAAGTCTTTGTACACTATATACAAATCAGTTTATTCACACACACACAGTTAGTTCAGTCACAAGAAGGGATTATATACAATCAGGCACACACAATCACGATAAATAACATAAGTATGGTACAAATAACGTTACGGCAAGAAAAGGTAAAAACCGCGGGAACGGGAGCGATCTCAGAACGCACTTCTATTCACTTGTTTACTCAACAACAGCCACGGCCCGACTCATTTGATTGCCCGAATCTTTGTTATATTTATTAAAATAGTATGGTGCAAAGCATAAATTAGCCGCATTCCTTACTTACTGCAGATACTAAAATGGCATTACACAGACGTACAATACGTCACCAATATCATCACAGAGCAATGCCATAGATAATATAATACTGACTTGCAGACATACAATATGTCACCACAGACAACAAACAATTCCCATCATTATATTTTCTACACTTGACTTGTGGATGATCGAGGTTTGCTAGGTTTTTGTGTCACTCAATATGTGGAACTTTTTAATTTATGATTAAGTTTATATGAAAAAGAATCTGACGTGTAATAATCCAAAATAGCTACTAGCTACCACCCGCGACTTCGCCTATTTGATGTTTCGGTTATTGATAATGCAGAAATATTTCTGGAAAAAGTATCTTTACAATCCAGTTAATCAAGTGATTCTGAACCATAGATTTTTTTTACTAGTGTAAAAAAAATAATTGGAAACGGATGGCGCTGTGTCCGAACATTATTTATTCAAGTAAATGTTTATACTCAGTAACCAGTGAACACAGGAAGGTGTTAATATTTTACATCACATGAAGTATGTGTGGAGACAAATTTAAATCTATCGTGAATAAAAGTTTAAGTGCTTGGCTCAGAAAAATATACGCCACAATTTTTTTTTTTACAAAATGTATCCATCTGTTATTTCTTTATTTATGCATTATCTATGATATTATACCATTTATTCAGATAGTTTCGATCCCTGCTTCGTTAAAATGGTACCGGGTAATGACCAATATTTGTATTGTGTGCTGTGTGCGGGATTGAGGTAATTTTATTTCTGAAATAAAAGTATGATACTTCTTATAACATCAGCTATATGTTAGTAAAAGCCTCGCTATAGTAATTCCAGCCGTTGAAAGTCAGTTGATGTATCCGAGGTTAACTATGTCAATATTTTTACGTAATACTAGCTGTGCCCCGCGGTTTCACCCGCGTAGACATAATTTTGTGTGTGGCCCGCGTAACCCTAATTAAAAATAAAAAAGCGGTTGCCTATGTTATTCCTTGTAACATAAGTTAACCGCCAGTGAAAGTCCCGTTCAAATCGGTCCAGCCGTTTCAAAGATTAGCCGGAACAAACAGACAGACAGACAGACGAAAAAAAAATAAAAATTGGTTTTGCTATGTCAGTACCGTGCATACTTTAATATGTATTGAGCAAAAAAGTTTTATTTAGGAATTACAAACAAACTATTTTATTTATCTGTATAGATTATTCACGTGACGAATGTTGTATTTCAGACTGTGTCACTGAAGTCAGCCAGCAGTGGTACGGTGGCTACGACGAGTGCCGCATCGTGGCCGCAGGGATCACAATACACCGCCCTCTCTGACACTGCCTCAGTCTCCGGGGAATCGCTGTGCTCGCATCTGAACCCTACGCGCAACCAAGTGAGTATCCATATAAATATTATACATGGTATCTCATGAACCATGATAGTTAAGACTGTTGTAATTTTCACACATTTCTGTTGTTGCTATAACAACAATTTTTAAAACAGAGTTATACAACAAACGTGATTTTTATACGGAACCCATAAGGCTATAAGGCTATAAGGCTTATATATTTTAAAATCCTTTAAGCCACTGAAGTGGTCAGAGCCGGCCCCCCAGCACGGCATTGGGGCTCAGTACCTAGACCCGGTACCGTTCGTGGGCACCGTTCAGGCAGTGGGAGTACCCAGCATCGTACCAATCTCATTGCCTTCACTGCCCGTCATCGTCGCTGACCAAACACAAATACAGGTGAGGTATAAGGTACAATTATTAAAAAAACACAATCTTCGTAAGAAAATATAATGAAACGTAATGTAATAACCATCTCAAATTACTCCATACCTTCTCGTGTTACAAAGAGCCAAATCTTGCTCAGGAAGCAAATACTAAGGGTATCACTCGCGTCCTGCTCACCTTATGTTGAATATTACATATTAGCTCATTAGTATAGCCCAAAAAACAATTAGTTATTATCCGTTCACATTTCGGAGTTGCCATTTGGAATTTCCCAATTGTTTTATTTTTACTAATAATAGTGGGCTCGATCATTTTTAATTACTTTACGTATCCAGATTGACTGCCTACTATCAAGGTCAGTGATCAATATCAAGCAAAATCTATAACTTCAAATTACTGTAATTTTAATTAATTTTTAATAAAAGACAGACGATCGGCTTTCTTATATTAGCGATTAGTTGTCTCGCGGTTTTACCATTATAGGATTAATAATAAAAACTATGTAACCTAATGAAATTGTTTCTAAAATAAAAGTATTATAATACATTTTATAGTTTAGCCGGAATAAACAAACCAGACAGCAGTCTGTCAGATGAATTATCAGACTTTATCTCTCTCATCTCAGAGTTAATTTGTAAGTTACAAACAAATACTTTAATTTTATTTATCTGTATAGGCAATATTCGCATGCTCATAGAAGCTACGGGTGAAGTTACTGTCGGCATTCGGCAGATTTCATACGAAACCCTCCCAACGACGCGTGCACATATGCTCGCATAATGTTTGAAGCCGGCCTTCTGTTAGTATTTTGTGTCTGTCTATGCCTGATGTATGAAATTGAGAGGATCACATATCCGGCTATCAACCGGTACTATTACAATGTCGCCTGATAATTGTTATTAGCATGTCCCTACTTCACCTTCTTCGCCCCCTCGTTCCTACTATATGCAAATTTCAACGAACAATCTGATTAAAACTAATTAAATGATTTATCGAACTGTTGAATTCAGTCCATATGGTTTCCAATCGTCAATTTAGTTTACATACATATGCTCACGCCTGTATTCCCCGAAGGGGTAGGCAGAGGTGTTATAATCACAACACCCACTTTTCACCGAATTTGATTAAGTGCCAACGTGACAGATGGTGAGTCTATCGGCCGTCTCAGGCACTATACATACGTCTTTCAATTACTTCTCAGACATATGCAGGTTTCCTCACGATGTTTTCCTTCACCGTAAAGCACGTGGTGTGAAATCACTGTACGTAAGTTTTTTAGAAAAACTCATTGGTACAGGCCCCGCTGGGATTCGAACTTGCGTCGCTTGCGTAGCAGGCGACTGCTCTAACCCCGAGGCTACCACGGCTCTCAATTTAGTTTCTTTTAAATAATAATAATTTTTTGTTTATTTTTTTGTAATCATCAATTGTTTACTATCTAATGAAATGTACATGATGCCAGCTGAGTTTCTTGCCGGTTCTTCTCAAAGGCTAGTTTACGAACCGGGGCCTAATATGAATAAATAATTTTCATGTCTAAACATTCTCGTGTCGCTGTGTTTGTTACCAAACTCCACTGAAACGGGTCGACCGATTTGTATGAAATTTTGTGTGCTTATAGGGTAGGTCTGCGAGTGGGCCAACATCTATTATTCCTACCCCTAATGAGATGGGAACGATGCGGGTGAAGCCGCGTAACGTTACATATACTGTTATATATTAACAAATTACGGGTATAAAGAATAAGCTGAGTAAAAATTTAATCTAACGACAAAGTACAGTTACAAGGAATTGTTTTTAGTTTTTTAAAAAGTATTTTTTTAAATATAAAAAAAAGTAGGGGTTTTGCTCGGAATTAATGCAGTTTGTAATCAGTTATAAATGATTGGAAACCATATAGAGAGGTTCCTCCTTATTACAAAACTAGGTTTGAGAGTAGAGTGAACTCGGCCTAAACTATGTCCATGCCTTTTAAATCTGTATCACAGAAAGAGATGGAGCTACTTATCCAAGGACTATCTTAATCTAAGTTTTGTAAAAAGGTGGATTAAGTTTATTTCGATAGTTAGACCTCTAGCTTCCAAGTTATCCAGCAAAGTATGTTCCCCGATTATGAGCTGATATGTAATCTATATTCTATATCTTCTTATATAGGGTCTAGATTTTTTAATCGAATATTTTTGGCAAAATGTGTCGGTCGCTGCTACATACCAATTTAAAAAAATATATAAAATACCCCTATGAAGTAAAAAAAAAATTTTCCTTTTTTTAGGGTAATCATGTTTTTAGAACTTAGAATTTCTTTTCACAACTAAATGCATCGTCATATGTAGCATAGCGTCCAATAAACAATGAACCTTTAATAAACCCTTACCACATAAATAAGTAATAAGGTATTTTTTTGATATTTTTTAATTGGTACCTACCGGCTACCGATGTCCTGTGGCAATTTACGTCTATAAAGTCGACATTGACACAATGTGTTCAACACATAAATGTGGTATATATTTATGCCATTTTCCCCTATTATTGACCCGCAAACCAATCTCTTGTGAAGTTCAATCCTTTTTTTTTTATTTATGTGTATGTACCGTGATTTTTGGTTATTTTTGTGACGTTCTGAACATTGAATGTAATATATTATAATAAAGTTTATTGCCATTCCACTTACTTCGAAATACGTAATGCGAACGCATGATTTGAGATTAGTTCTTGGCAACCTCTAATTACACGCTATATATTATTATATTATAATGGATATATATATATATATATTTTTTTACGTCATTGCTGGTTCATGCATGCATGCTACTTTGGCCATTTATTATTTATTCAATACTTAAATTTAAAATATCAATGGGATGTTTTATAATGTATTCAGTTTCATTGCAAATCCATGGTATGGTTGATCAACCAAATGTTGCAAGACCGTTGAAAGATTTATATGATCGGTTAGATAAAAAGGGTAAAGTTATCCAAAGACTCAGTTTGAAATATCCAAACAATCGTGATGCAATTCCGTACCGAACAGATGCGATCGAAAAGTGAGTATCGATTAAATTCTAAATTGTGTAAATATACTGTATTATTAGTATAATTATTAATCAAGTAATAAATTGTATCACGATTGTTATCAAGCATAATTGAATGAAAATATTAAATTTCCAAAAATTACATACATGTCTACTTTATAGAAAAACTTATTCGTTGGATAAGGTATAGGCAGAGAGCGCGCTTTGTGGGTTTTGTAATAGAGGAAACATTGGCGACGTATCATTTTGATACGGTGCAGGAGCCGTCACGAGTTATGAGCGCTCAACGAAATAATGGGGTAACTGCGCATGTTTTTTTTTCGAGTTGCGTCATACAGACTGACGACTACTAAAAGGAATATTGCGCAGTAGTGGGTCAGCGCTCGTAGGTCGTGGCGGCACCTATATGCCATGATCACGGCTACTTTACAACGTGATGCGAGCTAGTGGCGATGGCAGGGGCAGTTGCATCGTAAGCACGAGGAGTTGCAGCAAATGATTGTGCGGCAACAGGAAGAGCTCAGGCAGGTCAAGGAACAACTGCTGCTCGCCAGGCTTGGTATATTGCAGCCTCTTCTCAACGTAAGTACACGCTATGGGCACCGAACACCAGCTCCGCGAAGACTGACCTGGGGGGCCTACCATCATCGGTTTAAGCAGAGCGTATTAAGAACTTCTGAGCTTTGACGTTTCATTTTGTTTCAAAGCTAAGAAGTTCTTAACACGCGCTGCTTAAACGATCATAGTTGGCCCCATGGATCCCAGTTTGGTCTGCGGTTATAGTTGAGTGGTGACCTTTGACGACAATGTGCGGCAACACCCGATGTTCAGGTTCATACCACAGTTCACCAATAATAACACTTTTTGTTTCGTTTTTATATGTATTTTTTGTTCATTTTTTCAGTTGTGTGTTGTTGTTTATTGTAGTCGATAAGTGTTTATTATAATATTGTTGTTATTACATATAAGCTTACTACAGCCAGTATGGAAACTAGGTACAAATCGTGTGTGACCTTAATTTAGGTCTAAAATTAAAAAGTTCAATATTTTTTGAGGTTGGATTTTATCACTTAAATAACCAGCACTCTTTATCTTAATGAGTAATTTATTTTTCATTTACATTTTCGAACGAAACAAAATGACGTTTACTAGGACGTGAAGTAATTCGCTCTGATTGGTGTTTAAGCTATCATGGCGGATTGTTGTATTTATTTTGTAGAATTATTTTAATTTCATTAGATCAGATAAATATTTTGGCGATACTTAATTACTCTCATTATGGCTATTGGTGGATGGACTGTGCCATGTGGCGTCATGGCCACATCATGAAAACGCTTGCGAAACTTCAATGGAACTGCTAAACAAATTCTTGCTTATATGAAAAATTGTTAACCGTAATTGCTGTGAATATTGATGCGTTTCCCAAGTATCGGTTATGTTTGAAGGTCGACGAATTTAGTTGCGTCTTAACGAGCCACGAAAAGGTTTCTTAAAATATGTCCTTGAAAAAAATCCACGGAAAACATATCATTTTGAAACCTATACTCGAGGCATTGTATTACGAGGCGTGTGTTGATAAACGGCGCCTTGGTAGATACATTTAAGCCATTTGTATACTTATAAGAGTTAATTGTGGACATTACAAATACTCGTGATAGCCGAAGGCATCATGATGAGCCTGTTATTATGTAAAGACATAACACTAATTTAGTATTATGATAAAACTCGAATCTTTGCGAGTGCATCAAGGGGTCAATAACTTAAAACATATCCTATTCTAAGTTATTTTTACAATTGGTGCCATGTTTACGGAGGTTAATGTATTAATTGAATAGAACATGCATAAATCATCATTATCATCAGTTACTAACCCATCGTGAATATTGCAAGAATGCAAAACGGCACCCTGTAAAATTACTATATTTGTGTGCTTTAGCGCGTTAGAGAAATTTTGATCAATTATTTCACTTTAATTCTAGACCTCTGTCATGGATAAAGCAATATGTATGCAAATATCACTAATTCGTGTTTTCAATAACATTTTTAATATCAATAAGACTGCAGGCAAAGTTAAATTTGCATAAGATCTTTATCAGAATTTGCTGGCCTATTAATTGTACAATGAAAACATTATGATATTCAACATTGAATATAATTTACGAAATAATTTAAAAATAAAAATCACTTATACTTTTCCATTTATAAAGTCACAGACATTTTTGATTGAGTTCAGGCGTGGAACTAACGCAGCAGGAACAGCCCATATATATAATATCAATGCTGTGCTTGAGCGCTGAAATTTTGAACATCAAAAATTATGTTTTTTCAGAAATTATTTTTCACACAGTATTGTCATATTGAAATACGAAATGACTGCCGTGATAATGATGATAAATTATGTTGCTAATAACTCGCTGTAATATAGGCTGTGTAAGCATTGCATTTATTTAATTTTTTTATATTTTTTTACATTTTGCTTTATGTGTTTGTGTGTAGTATTTAACCTAATTTTAATATAAGAATTGGAACATCATCGTCCCTGGCCTTATCCCATACATTGTTGGGGTCGCCACTTGATTTAACCCGATGTGGCTGATCACCTGATTTTTATACGAAGCGACTGCCATCTGACTTCGCAACCCCTTTAACGAGGAAAATCTGTGATCTGGGTTAAACCAGTTGTCAGAGTATTCTAGGCTTCCGACTGACCTGTAACGATTGCCAAAGATGATAAATTGGCAACCGGGACCGACGGCTTAACGTGCTCTCCAAGGCACGGAGAGAACTCTGGCGGTCACCCATGCAATTACTGGCTAGGCTTAGGGTTGCTTAGCTTCACTGATCGAATGATATGCGCAATAGCAACTGTGCCACGAGCTCCTCTCTCGAGCCTAATATAAGAATTGGAACATGCTAAAAATTACTAATTAGTTTCGTGTTTATGATAACGACTAGCGAGCGATGGGAATATAGGCAATAATATGTAATATTGTACATTGTTACATAATAATCTCTGGGAATTGGTTTATGTATAACGCATTATAATAATGAACAGTTAATAACATTTCAAATGATTCCAAAGACCTTCAATTTTTAAGTTAATTAAATACACCAGGGTTCGACCCCTGGGCCCGGCAAAGTGATATTGGGATTTGGTATAGCTGGCGAAATATCGGTATACTTTAAATGCCCCTAATTATTCGTTTTTGATTCCAGATATGTTAAAACGCTTATAATGAAGATTTTTTTATCCTTGAGTGCACTATCGCATGTGAAAATTCAATTAATTAAGTTCATTTCCAATGTTCAATGCCTCTCAATCACTATTATAGACCCGACTTGTTTTATTCAAAATCAATTTGTATTTACAAGAAGATTAATGGACTCACCCTCTGTCACGTTGGCACTTGATCATACTAGGTGAAATGTGGGTGTTTGTTGATACAACACCTTTGCTTACCCCTTTGGAGACCCTTCTGGGATGGCGTGAGCATATAAGAAGATTACTTACACGCGTATGTGCACTCAATAAAAATGTCATCGGCTTTGTATTGTTACTAAACTGCTAACGTGTATATTGTAATCCATTTAATTTGTAATGCTTAACGCTTTAACGCGATTAATAAGTTGCTTAGGTCCTAGACCCTTATTCTCAAAGGCCTCGATTTTATATAATTGGAAATACTGTCACAGCTCTGTGTAACAGCTTACATCAAAATTCGAGCGTCCTTCACTTTCTTAAATCTCGATTGTGATAGAGAATAAGGGTGCGGTTCAGTTAATCCTCTTTACTCTACCGAACAACTGCAACTTTCAACGGTATAGTAAGTATAAACCTTACTTTAAATTTCAAAATTTTGGGAACAAATAGAACCCTCCATTTTCTAAAATATACATTTATAATTTAAATTTAATTTATTGAAATGCGCTTTTAGATTCTGTATATAGTGAATGTTGCTTTGTAGTTAGCGCCGTATATTCATCCTCAACAGAACGATATATCTCTATATCGAAAGCAAAAACTGGTAAGTTATCTATTTCTGTCATAGGGAATTGAACCTCAATGTATATGTTAATTTAGTTTTTATAACACGAAAATATCCATCTCATGAGCAAACGTTAGCAAGGTTCATAGAATAATGCACAAGCATCCTTATATTTGTTTTAGACAATCGCTGTTAAACGATATTTTTATATAATATATAATTTTTGTTGCTATGTGCACTACAGATAACAGCCTAGTATTCTAATACTGCTTATGAAGTCGATATTTTTAAAGCCGCAGCGATTTGTCTATCAGCACTGAAATTGTTTGTTTGTTAATATTTTTTTTACGGTTCCAGGTACCGCATGCGTACGCGCACGCCGGAGAGCTGCCGCCGAACGCACGGGTCCCCGCACAACTTGTGTACGAGGACCCGCGGGGTGTTGGACCGCCGGTGTACCACCACCAGCACACCCATCCCAATCCCAACCACTCCCCACATGACCCTGAGCATCATCAACATCACCACCACATGCAGTAACTCACATCTAACGACATACGCACCAAACGAAACAGATACGAAAACATGGTCGATCGATTTGTTCGCGCAATTATTAAGGAGTTAAAGTTTGCTCGTAATCTACTGAAATATGTCATTTTATATCACTATTGTGGAGTTTTTTAATCCAATGTTCATAGTGCATATCTTGTCGATCATATTTCAAGTGAAGTCGGGGCAAGTCTTTTTCACTCCCCGGTTTTGTCATCTTATTCCTTGATGTGCCAATATCAAGTGTTTTATAACCATTATGATTAGGCTTTCTGTCATTGAACAATGATTAATATCTAGGTATCTCTTCTCCATACACCTACAATCCAGTGTGAACATTAGTTTAATACCTGTACGTATTGTACAGGTATTAAACTAATGTTAACACGCTGTTTGGGTCATGAGGAGAAGCAACGGGCGCTTAAAACTTTTGTGCATTTCTGTACAATG
Organism: Watsonalla binaria; assembly: GCA_929442735.1. NCBI lineage: Eukaryota > Metazoa > Arthropoda > Insecta > Lepidoptera > Drepanidae > Watsonalla > Watsonalla binaria. Next base: position 2,281,608 of record OV838917.1, on the reverse strand, counting down.
TACGTTTTTTTTTTTTTAACGTGGAGAATCCTTTATGGAGACACCAACCACCGCGGGGGCAGCGGAAGGGTTATGTCGGACTCACACCGACTAAACTCCACGGTGTTCCTCTAAGTCGCTAAGTGGGGGGGTGCACTGTACAATGTACCTACTACATAAATAAAGTACATACCAAAACACAATGTTCTGGCTACCATGTGTGTTTCGCGGTCACATTGGGTACCGTTTTTTTTATTAGAAACTGGGCATTTTGCGATTTCTAATTTAAAAGTAGTTCATCTCGTAAAACTATTGGTTATGTTTAAATATGCATTTAATTAATTACTATTGCAGACATAATATTTAATTCATATCCAGCAACATATAATAAGCACTATTATATGGGCTGAATGGGAAATATCATTGTATAAGGGTGTGGAATGCCACCAAACTATACTGAAAGTTATGTATAATATAAGTGATATATGAACATACTAGCAAAATAACAGATCTCCGTAACGTATTTACATTTATTTATTAACAACCTTAAATACTTTCTGACAGTAAAAAAAAATATTACGAAGTTTAAAGTGCAATAAAAATATGTATTTAAAATAGTGAAAACTATATCAACAAAGCTTTAATATAATATTATTCCGAAACAAAATTAACAAAAATTAATGTTAGTACTGTTTCAGCGATTTCCTAGGCTCTTGTGAAATGTACGTGGCTCTGGTCATTGGTAAGTTGTAACTTCATGTGTGCTTTGAAGGTAGGTGAATGCTATGCTCATTATTAAAAGCCAACATTTTTTTTTTTACGATATTGTCTCTCGCAGTTGGTAGGGGGGAGCTACCTCCACTGCTTAACCGGACTAAAGGGCGAGACCCAAGGGCCTCCAGCCGAGCTTAAACTTAAAAACTAAGCAACACAGCTAAGGGCACCCCGGTGCGAGGTTCGGACCTCGGCTTAGGGCGTTGCTGGGGGATGAGCTGGGGAGCTGGATCTGAGTGGTATTATTTAGGGACATGTTTAAGGCTAGTGGCTCGGCGCGCGACGGCCCTAGCAGAGGACGGGGGGGACGATGACGTAGAGTTCGCGACGAGCCTCGCCGGCGAGGACGGAACAATGGTCGGTTTGGTTAAAAGGCCATATGAAGGATTGCTCAGTCATAAGACTTGTGCTAGTCATGGAGATCACAAATATATTGCTGGCGTGTTCAGGTACCACCGTTGCTATCCATACCTTTGGGCATAAAATGTTGCATTCATCACACCCTGTACTTAGGATAAGTTATTATTGTACATAGTATATAAACATTATGATTTGAATGTCGATGTAAAGGTAGTTAAACAGTAGAGGGGGTAACTGCGATAGTTTTACGTAGCGCGTAATTTAAGGTCTTAATATGAAACGTCGAAGCGAAGATCGTAATGCGCGCTGCTTGAACGACATAGTTGGCACCCAGATAACTGATAAGGTACTATAATCATAGTATATAAGCTACATAATATACTGGGTACTATACTTTACTATTATTTGGAATTTATAATTATCATTAAGTTGTTAATTTGTTGCGAGATTTTTTGATTATTCATCTTGTGAGGAAAGGCTGTGCAATATATATACATAAATATAATTTCTTTGTTTCTTTGTATTCTAAGTTGAAAATAATTAGATTTTGTGTAGGATTACCAGATATAATTATGTTCGTTTAAATTTATACATTATGACAGTACAATTTACACGCGTTGAAACGAAATTAACCAATGACCATCGAACGATTATATTTTACAGGGTTATTGGTGATGTGACTGGAATTTGTTAAGATGGTGTAGGGGCTATTTGCAACCAAATCCTTTCGGTCTATTAGGTCGAATTATAATGTAAAAGTGTCTGTCATGAAGGTCATTAATGTGACTGTCCAGTTCTTCGATGATCTCTTGGAACCCCGAAACAAATGCAAAAAAAGAACAGGTTTATGATATTTTACATTATTAAAGATTACCACTTTGAATATTAATAGAAAAATCTATCGTGTGTATATTATTATTATTTTATATTATATTACACTTTTTATTATATATATATATATATTATACCAATCATAAATTGACATTTATGTATAAACGTTATTAAATCAAATTTAAAAATCGAATAGACTGAGTTAAAAATATTCAAATTCCTTTCAAAATTATGCCTAAGGTCATTGTCAAACGAGATCATTTGGTTGCAAAGGACTACCCCAACATCCCAGTAACAGATTACCGTCACATCACAAACCGTTATATATTTTAATGAGTGATTTGATCATCAATATTTTATATGGATTAAATCCATGATATCGTAATATGTATGTTATTTTACTTGTTTTTGTTAACAAAAAATATAATTCTAAACGTTATTAAAATATTTATCGTTCTATCCTTTATTTAAGTTACATAAACTAATTTAATTTTAGTAATGGCAACAACGAAATGTTGTTACATATAATAATATATAATTTTCTCAAAGTGTTAAAAATTCAAATTTTATTTTTATTGAATATAAATCAAGATAAGTATTTACTTTTACGGTAAGTTTTTGGCGTGTAAGATTATTTAATAGATACGTATTTTGGTCTCTGAATAGGCGGCTAAAATGTAGCGATTAGCTTAGTTTTACGTTAATTAGGTTTAAGTCAACCATTTTGTTGCCATAACGTGTAACGTGCCGTGTGCACACTTCCAAATAAGTTAATTTGTTTCTGGAACAATCTACACTAAGATTTTTTTTGTAAGTTTGCATTGAATGGGCTCCGAAACTACTTGACCGATTTGAAAAAAAATTATGCCGGCACAACTAGTTTTATATACTTCACCACGTTTAAGGGGACTACTACTAATAAAAATATTAGCTTATCCAACGTCCTTCTAAAGATGTCATTATACAAAATAAAAGAGGTTCTAATCAAAACACGCACCACGAATATGAATGAAAAAGTTGACATAAGCTTGAAACAATATAGAATAGATGATTCAAAGGTCAATCCATTACATAATTTTGCCAATATCCGAAATCATTAGGTCTATTTCGATAAAAATAATTGTTAATGCCAAGTCAAGTGAGAATCAATGAATTTGTGGATGTGATGTAAGTTTTTTGCTTTTGTGTGTCACTCTTCTATTTGTAACAAATCGTAATAAATGTACATATATTTATGGGTTTATTATTAATAAAAGCAGAAAATTATTTAGTAGTCCACCTATACAGGGTGTCGGGGAAACTAGGACAGCTGTGACAGGGTATATCTTTAGGAAGCAAATACAATTATTATAACATAAATATCTCCTTGCGTTTTGGAGTAATTGACGTTCGAAGTTGACCATATAAGACCTTATTTTCGCATAAAAATGAGCCGTTCAATTATTTTTCTTCCACTAAAAGTTACTGAATTAATCCCATAAAACCATTTTTCGAAACTATTAACCTACTTCTTAATTTAACAAGTTTAATTATCGCGTACCTATGTAATGTAAGTAAAAGCGGCCGCGCGTTCATCCGATCGCTTAAGGTCGCGAGCTCTTCGACCCTTACCAACCATAGCCTATAACTACGTTATCGTTGGAGCTAAATATTTTACGACTCCAACATAGTGATATATTCATAAAACCCTACAACTTTTAGAAGACACCTTTTCCAACACTAGTTCCTTTTTCTTCGACATCCTGTCTTCTATTCATACAGTTTTTAATAAAAAATGTATATACCCATAAATACATGATGCATAGTGTGTACCTGAGTGGATTTATTTATGCCAAATTAGGGTAAATGAGCTTAGTCCTTCCTCAGAAAATAACCCTTTATAACATCAAGTGGAAGTAATTAGACACATTATGGTGTTTTAGTACTTGTGGGATTTAATATTGGCGGAAAAATATTTATTTTAAAGAGTATTGCAGTATGTAAAGACTGACGAGAATCGTAATCTGAGGGTAATTTTCTCGGGAAATTCTAATTACTTGTTGACTATGTCGATCTATTTTAGCGATTGAGTTGTTAAATTCGTTTATGATACTGTGACATGCTCGTCACTCGCAATATATGTACATTTTGAGGAACCCAGAACGCGTATCGTTTACGATTTTCGTTAATTTAAGCAAGTTATACGCATTTCACTGCACGATATTACTAATCTGTTCACAAATCATGAATAATTTTACTATGTATGTGGTCGCACCCTCAGAACGATAGCTCAATTCAAAAATACCAGTTTGTTTTTTTAAATAATATTTAAAGGTCGCAAAGTTTGAATTTATAACTTATGAGTAATTATTGTACCAATTTTGAATACAATGTATTTTTTGTTGTTTAGGTTGTGCATTGTCGATAAGTGTTATTTATACTTTTTAGAAGCTACGCGTAGAAATACATATTGAGGTCTGTCTTATGATCTTAAACAATATTATTTTTGCAAATTTTTGAGTTGAGCCCCTATCGTTCTGTGAGTGCGATATATTTTGTATGATCATTATAATTATTTTGTGAATTTTGTGTGCAATCATATACATTAATTATACATATTTTAAATATTTAAATACAGGCAGATATGTAATGTATATTGACGGTAGCCGTTATCACGCAACGCACGAAGTCATGTAATCATTTATTACTGTTGTATAATTATTTTATTAGGTTTTAAGTTATTCAAGTACAATATGCTTACGGATGAATGTTATCAAAATTGTGTCAAATATATTTCGGAAATTGTCTTACAGTAAAACCCTATCTTTTAGTGAAATTACACGAAAATATTCCATTTTGATCCTTTGTACAATCTCAACCTCCTTGATTACAGTGCAGACTTGTCCCATGAATAAAGCATCCATCTAGTATCTTCTTCGGCCTATCCCTAAAGGAACCTAGTAAGCCGTGAGCTTAAGTTGAAATAATTTGAAAATCACTTATAATAGAAAATTAATTCATTGTCAGGGGCTCCTAATAGAATACCGTGTATCAATCTCAGTACATTGACGTGGACGATATTTTGAAAGAAGCAACTATAAAAATTGTGTCATAGTTATAGGCAGTCGTAATCAAATGTGGTGATTTCTGATCTGTTGAAACATACAGAACCGTATACGAATCCGGTAAAATACGCAGATGTGTTTGTATACGAGAAAGCATCTTGTTTTCGTGATCTTTACGCGAGTATATATTTGTATGAGATATTTATTATTCTATTCCGATCCTTTATGGATCTCTCATTGAATCACAGAGGTCGTGATCATAACTATATCGTAGTCATGACCATCCAAGCTCGCACGTAATACTAACACATCCCTCCACCAATCATTTAAAATGTATCTGCTGCATTTACGAATTTACTTCATAATACTAACAATATTTTAGTACTTTACGATACCGCTAGGAAGCGATATATAAGTTTCTCACACAAATATTGTGATTACAGATTAGGAGAGAATTAAAAACAGCAGATCAGTACTCACCTTATTTGATGAAATAGTTTCCGTAATATCATTTGCCTGATGATTAAACACTGTGTGAATGTCAGGAATAGGACTACCACCTGGGAATCAGGGTACTTAGTTGTTACTGACTTATGAGCTCCATCGAGGAAAACAGAGTAAGCCAAAAACAAAACAAGGTAAGAAATGATAATAAATGTTTATGTCTGGGGTCGTAGTCTGTTATAGTATGTATTTGAATTAAGGAGATATATTTGATTAAATTTAATTTCTATGTAAAAATGTCTGCTTGTATTTTATTTTAACTACCTATCCTTTATATGTCACTCTTCAAAATCAAAAATCAAAAATATCTTTATTTGATTAGACTTCTTACAAAGTACTTTCAAATCGTCAGAAGGACACAAAATACATTATACATGATTATAAATGTTACCACCGGGTTCGGAAGGTAGCTTTTGTTGAGAAGAACCCGGCAAGAAACTCAACAATTACTCTTTTAAAAAATATATATATTATACAATGTTTTTGGTTACAGTATTTATATCTCATGAATATAAGCCCATGGACAAAGCACAAATGCTCAATTGTCAAATATAATAACTAAAATATTACAAATATTTGTGAGCATGGCAAATTCCAGCCAGTCAAAGCAAAGATCAAACTAAGATTAATTAATTGTAGCAAAAGTACAGTGCCAATGGGATTATTTACAATAATGTTTCGACAAAGATACATCCCAGGGTTCCTTATCACAAATATAATCACTTACAGTATAATATCCTTTTTTGAGCACAACTGCTTTGATGGTCTCTTTAAATTTATTGAAGGTTCGGTGTCTGTATCGTGGCATAGCCTTACATAGCCGTCATAGAATAGTTAACTATACAGAAAAACAAAATTGAAGTGTCTGTTGTAATTCCAAAGTAACAGCTTTTCACTAAATGCATATGGAAGTACTTATACACGGTACTGAAACAAAAAACTATTTTTTAAATGTACTTGTCTGTTTGTTCGGGACTTTCTCAGGCAGATAGCTAATATAACAAGGAGTAACTTTTTTATTTAAGAAAATCAAGCTCCTCGTGCTTCTTAAGATATGAAGTCTACGCGGGTAGAACCGCGGAGCACAGCTAGTACATAGTTAAATAAATAAATAGTTATACCTGTGGAACACAATTCCTATCAACACCGAATAATTTCAAAATTTTAAAATATGCCCGAGGCGACAATATGGTCTTATACGAACAGGAAAACAATAACAAAATGGAAGAATATTATTTTACTTGGTTCATAGGTCTTATTAAAATAACGTCATTTCGAAAACAAAAGATGCTCCTGCATGTGCAGGTACTAATGAGTTTTTCTAGAAGCTTAACTGCAGTAATTTAACCCCTCGTGATTTACGATGAAGGAAAACATCGTGAGGAAACCTACATATGTCAGAAGTAATTCAAAGACATGAATAGTGCCTGAGACGGCGATGGACTCACTCTCGGTCGCATTAGGACATTTTCATATTCAGTGGAATTTGAGTGTTGTGGATGGCGAAATCATATCTATACATACAGATAAATAAATTTGAAGTGTCTGTTTGTTATAACAGATTTTCACTAAATGAAAGTGCGGTTCAGACATGAAAAACAATTTAAAAAAAATCTATGTATGTCTGTCCGTTTGTCTGTGTGTGCCGGCTAATCTCCGAAACGGCTGGATCGATTTTAACTGGATAGATACTTTCTCTGGCAGATAGATCATTTTCCAAGTAGTAACTTAGGTCACTTTTATTTTAATAAAACATTAGTCTTCTGCGGGTCACCCGTGAAATTAGCTCTATGAGGGTAAAACCGCGGACATAACTAGATTTAATATAAAAAAGATGTTTAGAATGACCCGTGTGGGATTCAAACCCACAACCGCAAGAACTAAATCGTGATGCTCTAACCATTGAGCTAACGGATCTGTTGTGATTGCTGGCGAAAATATTCTACTATTTGCTCTTTGAGCGATTTAAATTTACCAAATAATCCTCACCTACCTAATATACAATTTTCTCGTCACAATGTACGCGCAACAAAACTCCTCCATAACGGCTTGACCGATTTTTATGTATATTCAGTAGGTTTGAGGATTAGGACGTAAGCTAATTTTCATCTCAATGATCACTTCACTTCACTTCTTGATTATGGCTTCTGCGGGGCTGCCACAATTTCGCCAATGTCACGTGGATAGAGTAGAAGACAAACGATGGAGATTGATCGGTGGGTGGAGAGAGTGGCCGGTGAAATTTTGAATTTTATGGGGCTTTAAAATAAATTAAACAAAGAGGACAGCACATACATTTAAATATATATATATATACTAGCTGTGGCCCCGCGGTTTCACCCGCATAGATTTTTATATAATTTAGCAATAAATTAAAATTGCGACTATAATTGGAGATTTAAACTATCCTATCTCTCAAGTTGGATCGAACTGCACATGGTGTGCGAATTTTATTATAATCGGTTAAGTGGTTTAGGAGTCCATTGAGGACAAACATTGTGACACGAGATTTATATATATTAAGATTTATTAACAAAAGTGAATACATAGGGACCATTTATAAATTTATATTGTTAATTTTGATAAATTTACATAAAATATTAATGAATGGAGTAAACACAAGGGACAGGATTGAGATAATATTGGTAGGATGGGGAATGTTTGGAGGAATAACGTCATATAAGGAGTATCGCAACATTGAACATTCAAAAAAGAGATGCTCCGTAGTACCTATATCCAGACCACATTCACAAAGAGAGTGATCACGCATTCTAATTTTAGCTAAGAAAACTTGGAGTGCAAGCATGACTCAACCGAAGGCGACATATTGTTGATGTCACATCTTTGCTAATTTTTTTAAATTTGGAGAACCATGTTTTAATAGGGATGGAGGGTTGTAAACAGCCATAGAATTTACCCTTAGAATTTTTAGAGATCTGCCAAAGATTATCCCATTCGTAACGTAAATTAGTAAGGTTAGTAGAAGAAAAATCGTGGGCATATACTTTACTGAGTTACCATGAATTGCTGCGTGTTTTGAGCATGAGTCAGCAGTTTCATTGCCTGGAATTCCGACGTGGCCAGGGATCCATGCTAAAACAACATTTAATTTAGACTGGTGACAATTATTTAGGGCTTCTTTAATTTTTAGAATGATTGGGAAAATAGATTTGGCTTTAAATTGGTTGGACAAAATTGCTTGAAGGCAGCTTTTAGAGTCGGTAAATATAATGGCTTTGCTAATTGAGTGAGAGATGACAAAGAGAATTGCCCCTAAAATGGCAATAGATTCCCCAGTGAATACTGAAGATACCGGAGGGCATTTGAAGCTAAGGATTATTTTGAATTTAGGGATCCAGACTGCAGGACCAACATTGCTCTTATTCGTTAATTTTGAAGCATCTGTAAATATTGGAAGCCAGTCACTCCATGAGTTATTGTATTCTGCATAAAAAAGATTAATAGGGTCAACAGAGTCTTTATTAATACCAAAGTTAAGAATGATTGAGGGTTTGAAAGCCAGGGCATCATAATTAATTGTAAATAAGGGATTAATTCGGAATTGGACAAGGGGGCAGGGTAGCCTTAGGTACTTAATAAAACTTCGAACAATACAAGGGCGCTTGGCTTCAGATCTGTATCCTTGGGATCTAATTACAGTATATAATTTATCTACTAATTTTAGCAAGGGTAGGTTGGAGATTTGGGACAGTTTAAAAAAATCTATCTGAAAGAAATTGTCTACGCAGATGGAGAGGGGATTCGGCGCATTCCACTTGCATGGCATTTATAGGGGAGGATTTCATAGCACCAATGATAATGCGTAAGCATTTTGATTGAATTTTTGACAACTTATCTGAAGCAGATTTACTGCTAGGATCTAACAGGAAAGATCCATCGTCTAGGTGGCTACGGATAATGGCGTTATATAACAATTTTTGGCTAAAAGGGTGAGATCCCCACCATACTCCAGAGAGGGCTCGAAGGATGTTGATATTTTTTTCACATTTACATACAACGCCAAAAAATTTCACACTGGATTGAAGAGGAATAGTTTCCCCCTCATATTGTAAATTTAGTACCGGTATGTTTCTTTTTTTGGTAAATATCACGGCACTACATTTTGGCGCAGTTATGGAGAGACCATGGTCATTTAACCAGTTACCAAGGTAGGAGAGAGCTAAGTTTAATCTTTTGCTTGCTAAGTTTAAGCTTTGCAAGATATGTACAAAGCAAGGTCATCTGCATACTGTAAAACCTGACAGAATGAATCTACTGTAACTTCCAAGTCATATGTGTATAGGCTATAAAGAAGGACTAAGTACGGAGCCTTGAGGGATGCCTTTCCATATAGATCTTGGAGACAAATACGAATTGTCATGAGATTTTATTAATATTGTTCTTTGAGATAAAAAACAGCATATAAATCGAGTTATCTTAACTGGAATGCCCAGCTGTAATAATTTGTCCACATTATCATAAGCAGCAGCTATGTCGAGGAAAACACCTACAAGATACTCTTTGTTTCTGAATTAGTGATTGATTTCAGTTGTTAAAATGCTGAGACTATCATACGTACTCATACCCTTTCTGAAACCAAATTGAGACTTGGCGATAAGGCCTTTACTTTCGACTAACCATTGTAGTCTGTTTTTTATCAGATGTTCAGTGATATTAGCCAGGACACAAGAAAGAGCAATAGGACGATAAGAATCATGATCAGAAGGATTTTTCCTGGTTTTAAAATAGGTATAATCACCTGGCTGTACCAGGATTCAGGAATGAAGCCTTGGTTATAAAAAGTGTTAATTAAGTTTAGTAGAAAAAGTTTAAATTTATCTGACGTCTTAATGATGAAAGAATATGGAATTCCATCAAGCCCAGGGGATGAGTCTGTCAAACCATCCAGAGTTGCAAGTTGGAGTTCCTCAAAGGAAAAAATATCTTCAATACTACAAGAAGAAACAGGAACATTAGGAATATTGAGTAAAAGGGGCTGATGAACATAAGGGGGAGCCAGCTTACTGGCAAAAGCTTCTAACCATGAGGATGGATTATATGAAGAAACGTTGGTCGAATTATAGTAGCCTTTAAACTTTCGGATTTGTTTCCAAACTAAAGAGGGAGGAGTGGAAGGGGATAAGCTTTCACAAAACTTAATCCAACCAAGTTTCTTTTTAGTTGACAGTAACCTACATTTAGCAGCAGATTCCTCATAAGCAAGGAAATTAGTCACAGTCATGCAGGAGTTATACACAATTTCAGCTTCATTACGGGCATGGACAGCTTTTGTACATTCGGAGTCCCACCAGGGAGGGGAAGCTCTATTCCTTCTAGGATTTTTAAGGGGTATATGTTCATTAGCTGAGGAAATAATAGACTCAATAATTTTTTGATAACATAGAATGGGATCACGATTAGGACTTGGGATTATATCTAATTTACAATCTAATGAGAAGGAATAAGATTTCCAATCAGCTCCTAAAACTCTATGCTTAAGAAGGGAAATAGGAGAGGAACTTGAGGAACGTCTTTGGGGAAGTCTGATTAAAATGGGATAATGATCGCTACCATAAGATAGAGGGAGGACCTCCCAAGATAAAATGGAAGAAAGGGAAGGGGAACAAACTGTAAGGTCGACAGCACTATTTGGGTTTTGAGAAGGTGGGACTCTTCTAGTGGGGGATCCGTCGTTGATTACGCATACATTTGCTTCATCGAAAATTTCCAACAAAGAGTAACCAAAAGTATTGCATGAAGCAGATCCCCATGAATTATGATGAGCATTAAAATCACCCATTATTATTATTGGAGGAGGGAGGGATGAAATAATGAGAAGGATAACAGGAATTAAATAAGAGTGGGGATGAGGGATATATATTGACAAAAAAGTGATTTCAAGAGCTCTCACAGCAAGAGCATTTATTTCTGGGCTGTGGTAAGGAACGATAACTTGGGAGAAAGTTAAGTTATGTTTGATGAGTATAGCACAACCTGCATACCCATCCCGGCGGTCATCCCTAAGACAGGAGTAGCCTGAAACTCTATAACGAGATCCAGGAACGAACCATGTCTCAGAGATGGCCACCAGAATGAGCGAATATTTTCGACAAAGATAATGAATCTCATGAGACTTCGGACGAAGGCTTTTGGCGTTCCATTGAAGGATTTGGATGTGGTCCGTCTTGGGAGATGAAAGAGGAGAGTTGAGTTATCAAGTTGGACGGTAAGTTGATAGAATTTTGGGAAATAAAACTGATTATAATGGATAGCAGCTGGACTAACAGCTGATTTTGTGGTTCACAGGGAATGGATGAGGGTTGAGACATTTGAAGGGCAAAGCCATTTGGGAAGGGAGAGGGGACTTCAGCGACAATAGCTTGATGAGCCTCTCTATTATAAGTTTTGCCGGGAGGGGATCTGGGACGGGGACTGCGGATTACTGTCGTCGTGTATGATTGAACTGGATGGGAAAACTGGGAAAGATATTGTGAGGGGAAACTGGTTTGTTGAGTTTGGCTAGGGGGGGCACCTCTGACAGCTTGAGAGAAAGTTTTATCGAATTTGCAAACAGGCCTGAAGCTTCCTCATAGGAAATACCATCCCTAGACATGACAGTTTTAATGGATTGTTGTCTGTTCTGTTCTGGGCAGGTCCTGGAAGTTGTTTACCACAGCAGAATAGGCAAGTGGACTCCGACTCTGAAACAGAGCATTCCTCCCCTAAATGGGGCTGAGCACAGCGGAAACACCTGGGCTTGGAGCGGCACTGTGATTTTATATGCCCGAAGCGGCAACATGCCATACATTGGATGGTGGGAAATTGGTAAGACTCCATCTCTAATTTTGTCCCCTATATGTAACAACCACAGTTTGAGTTGGTTCCCAGACAATGGAACCTTCAATTTTGGTCTTTATATTAGGCCGTCTTGCCTTAAGGATCTGTGAGCAATCCCCTGGGATATGTAAAGACTGGACAAATTCTTCCATTGACCAGTCTACAGGGACCCCACGGACCAGCCCCATTCTGGTTACATTGTATGTTGGGATGAAAGCCTCATATTTATGAGCTTTTAATATTGGGTTGATCAAGAATTTGTTCGCTCCATGAGCAGATTTAAATTGGACGGAAATTTTATTGCGACCTACTCTTTTTACACCATCTTCACAAATTAGCTCAATTTTGTTTGTCGCTAAAAACTGGCCGAATTTTATGGGGCGAATAGCCGTACCAGCGGTTGGGTCAGGCTCGACTCTTGAAACCTGGACTATAAATGGCCCAGAGTCAGAATCTTCGTATGCCCTAATACCCAGAATGGACATTGCCGGTAGTCTGAATGCTGGCTGATGCCGTCTCCTGGCTAACTACAGTTTTTTTATTAATAGGACCTACATGGTCATCTAAATGACGTTTCTTAGAAGTTGCTGGAGAGGGGTCCGGGGGATCCGGCGGAATATCAGGGGAAATGACCTCCATTTCCCCTGATTACAGAACACCACAACCCAGAACACTTATCAGCACAAGATATGTAAATTACTAGAGCCCAGAAATTAGAAAATAGACCGAAATGAGAGCAATAACTCACAAAACATTGACCAATCTCACTAACACGTGTATCTCCTATCACACCATTTTTTTTGCCTTTTTTCCATCTCAATAATATTAAAAACAAAGATACGAAAAAGATGTTCTGTCACTTGTCAAATAAGTAGTATCGAAACTTGAGAGCAACCGAGGAAAGAGGCTAGAGATCTGACAACTATAACGCCTCAATTTCAGCACGTTAGGGACATATTTCCAAGTTTCTTCTGATAGCCCATTGGTGATAAGGGTGGTCCACTCGACAAATATATAATACTAGCTGTGCACCGCGGTTTCACCTGCGTAGATTTAGTTTTACATAATACTTTTTTTCGCAATAATAGGTAACCTATGTCCTTTCTCAGGGTCTAAAAATTGTCTGTGCCAAATTCCATCAAACTCGGTTGAGAGGTTTAAGCGGGAAAGCGTAACAGACAGACAGAGTGACTTTCGCATTTATAATATTAGTAGGGATGTCATAACAACGTATGGCGGGGGTCAAATTAATACTAGCTGTGGCCCGCGGAAATCTTAATTTTTTTTATTAATAGTAACCTAAGTTACTCCTTGTAACAGTGTAGAAAATATAATGATGGGAATAGTTTGTTGTCTGTGGTGACATATTGTATGTCTGCAAGTAAGTATTATATTATCTGTTGCAATGCTCTGTGATGATATTGGTGACGTATTTTACGTCTGTGTAATGCCAGCAAGTAAGGAATGCGGTTAATTTATGCTATGCACCATACTATTTTAATATACGTAACAAAGTTTCTACTCCGAGCTGAGTATGAGGCTGAGCAAGAGATAGCCAAGGTATAGAAGCAGCTCATCATGACGAAGCTGGCTTTAAGAATCGTGGAGATTGACGAGCGGGAGCTAGAGAAAAGAGGAAGTAATGAGGGCGGAATTGTAGAGCATCCGCTTGGTGACCGTGTGGAGGAGTGGCTGGAGTCGAAGGTAAAATCGACAGCTTTGCCGCCACTTTTCAAAAAGCCCGCGAAGCACCAGGCAGCGTCCCCGCCGTATGCCAATACTAAATGCAGCGCGCCGATTCCCGCCAACACGAATATAGAAGTCTGTCAAAAGGATATATTCGATGGATTGGTCAGAGCAACGAGCAACCCGGGATATATGAAAGCGGTACCCAGTATACCCAGGAACATAATATGCCAGCTACCGAAGTTAATATTACCCGGTAGTAATTGTGTGAACTGCACATACAACAGGACAAGATATCGAGACGCTCATCGTAAATACTCAAGTGTAGAGTTATCCGAGGAGTGGCCGCTACCGATGCTTAGTTTCCGAACGCTGCCGCCGCCGCCACCGTCGCTACAACAGCTGTTGCACAGAGTGCAACCGCCCTTATCGCCGAGGTCAACGACGTCATCAGTGTGCGAAGTCTTTTGTGTGTTACCACAGTGCGTAAATTGCCGCGCGAAACGATGTGATAAGTGTTATTTTTCACATCACACTCTGCTGCATTGTAATAGAGTGAGCGCCAACGCGCGCGCTTATGCGCCGTCGCTGCTGCTGGCCGCTTTTACCCGCTTGACCTCGACCTTACCCTCCGCGGACGATCCGCTGGCAGCGTCGCTGCGATCACCGCGCTCGGTCTCCGAGTACGACGCACCGCCACAGAGTCAGTAAACAACGTGGGTGAGCGAACACCTAAAACATTTTTAAAAGAATTACCTGCTGACTTAATTAGTGCCGGTATGGTTGTATTTCTTACACACTGTTGGACTACAAATCCACAGTGTCGCTAACAGACAGTAAAATCAGTGAAAGCATTAGTGGTCCGAATTACCCGCTGAACGTTATTAGCGCGCGGGGTCATATTGTTACTGATGTTGATTCATGTAAGGTAACTGCACCAATTCGCGGATCTAATCGTAGTGTATGGAAACCTGGCATAGCATCTCGTGCATGCCAGTTAAGCCCTTTTGGCGCGTCTTAGACGCTAGAGTAGTTAGGTAACATAGGCTCAGGAACAATAACCGTGTAGTAGTTATGTGCCTACATGAGTGCCACATTTTAATGTAGAGTGCCTGAGCCACGATGGCCAATTTTATTAATACTGTATATTATTGTGTTTTGTTTTTTATTGGTCAGATGTTTTGTTATTGCGTCATTACCTACGTGTGTGTTGTATTCCAAGGGGAAAGACTTTTGTTTCTATTATTGTGTTGCAAAATAACAAATAAAATAGCCAAAGTTTTGTGTTAATTTTATTTGTGTTATGTGTAGTGTTTTCAACTTACAATTTAATTATTGTACTTAGGACTACTTAGTAGTACTTTAGATTAGTTATGCAACTGAGGTCATTGTATTCTCTACGTGACAGAATTGTTGTCGGCTTAAGCCTTAACAAGGGGGTGGTGTGTAGAAAAAATAATGATGGGAATGGTTTGTTGTCTGTGGTGACATATTGTATGTCTGCAAGTTAGTATTATATTATCTGTGGCATTGCTCTGTGATGATATTGGTGACGTATTGTACGTCTGTGTAATGCCATTTTAGTATCTGCAAGTAAGGAATGCGGCTAACTTATGCTATGCACCATACTATTTTAATATACGTAACAAAGTATCCCGACCAATGTGTGCGCGGCATTTGAATTTGAACCTACCCGCCAAAAGAGGTTGTGGCTGTTGTTGAGTAAACAAGGGTAAATAAGTACGTTCTAAATCGCTCCCGTTCTCTCGCTTTTTACCTTTTCTTGCCGTAACTTTATTTGTACCATACTTATGTTTTTTGATTGTATATAATCCCTTCTTGTGACTGAACTAACAGTGTGTGTGTGTGTGATCAGTTTATGATTTGTATATAGTGTACAAAAACTTTCAGTGCTAAACAAAAGTTGTGGGATTGAAATAAATTAAATATGAAGGTTTGACTGAATCTTCTTTACTTCGACTTCAACACATCTTAAAATAAATGCGTCTTTCGTCGTCCGTCTTTCACGTCGTCCACCATCGTTCTGTCATCTGTCACATCTTACTTCTTCGTATATTCTTACCGATCACACGCTGCTTATCATACTTACATAAAACCTCTTTCCACACTGCGCTTCTGAAAATAATGTCTGTCCTCAGACATTCCAACAATTTACAACATAAAGAATAACAACTTAAATAACATAATTCTTACCATATTTACAACTATTAACAACATGTTCTTATTTCTCTTCCTAAAATCATAACTAACTCTTAAATTCACCTTTCTCTTCTTCACCTTACCCATCAAACTATCATACTCCGAACATACTACGTCATCCCATGCATTCAACTTAACACGCTCACAATTCAACACCCGAAACACTCCTTCTGTACACTCTTGACAAATTTTTTCACCGTCATGATGGCATCTCCTCGTCTGTACTGCATATTACCCTGCGCCGAATTCTTTACAGCCAGTGTAGTCCCTTTAAAATAAAAAGCCGTTTCGGAGAATAGCTGGAAATAACAGACAGACAGAGAAACAATGGTTTTTCTATGTCTGTACCGTGTCTTTCATATGCATTTAGTCAAAGGGTGTAATTTTGGAATTACAAACATTTCAATTTTATTTATCTGTATAGATGTATAGATAAGAATATCCTTTCAATGCCAGTATTACTTGACAGTAGCATGTTTAATACCGTGCCATTATGTAATTCTAACGACATGAAGAACTTTGTTAAACATTTCAAATGAAGATATTTTTTGAGTTAGCCAGCAAGCAATTCTAAACACAAAATCCGTGAACTTACTTATCTATTGAAAATCCCTCAGTCTCCTTCAGCTTTAAAACTGAAGGCTTTATATTAGAGTAGACTAGCTGTGTCTCGCGGTTTTACCCGCGTAGACTTAATTTCAAAGGTTTTATTTCATGTAACGCAATTTTTTTTTGAAAATAAAAGTAAATTAAATTTGAACCATCACCCATTTGCCAACCAAATCCAGTGAAAATCCCGCTAAAATTAGTTCAGCCGTTTCAAAGATTAGCCCGAAAAAGTCAGACCCAGACTGACAGACAGACATAGAATTAGGTGTTAGAAACTACATTCAAGGGTATCTTAATTGTTACAAAGCTAAAAAGTTTGTTTATTTGGTTGCATCCGAATAAAACGGCGAAAATAAAACTAAACTTGAAACATAATTCTTGTTTTGGATAGTAAATTTCAGGTGCCATGACCTCTTATAGTTCTACTCTTATTGTGAGACAGATGTATTTGACGTACATACATCTGTCACTGTCACACAGCTGATCATTGCAATAAGAGCTCATGGTCAGGCCCCAGGTATCGGAGAAAGCTCTGAGCTCTGCGCTGCGACCAATAGGAGCGAAGTATGAATGAAAATGTTGAAAAAATATCACTGGTAAATTTTGTTACTGTTGATTCTGGGCGAGTAATACCACGAAAATCAGGTAGTTTTTAGATAAGGAAAATATAATTCATAATATTTTATTAAAAATGTTTATTTACGTACGAACTTTAAATAAGTTGTTTGCGTCAGCACCCATCTGCAGGAATCCCGAGCGTGAAAATTATGAAAAGTAATTAAACATCCTTTAAAATTTCCCTGAAGGGGAATGTTATAATAATAGTTTTCAGGCGAATTCAATGACGCGCGTGAGGTGAAAAAAGTTGGTCGTTTATTTATGTTCAACAATACGTGAAAAATAAGGTAAAAAATATTTTTGAATTTATTAGTAAATATAACTTGTACGTTGTAGGTATTCAGTGAACTTTTAAAAGGGGATGTAGCAAAAATAAATAACATTTTTTTGTCTGCGTTTATATGGATTCTATGTGAGTTCAATGACGCACGTTTTATTAAATTTATTTATTCGTATTCATATTAATATATTTATAATACACACAGTATAACAACCCTGTTAGGGCCCAGCAAAGTGAGAGGCACTATTATAACTGCTTATTAATTGGTTGGATAAGTTTCTAATATCAATTATTTCGAAGTTTCCATGCATATAAGGTAACGGCACCTATGTTGGACGCGGACCAGTGATGGTCATTTTTTGTTTATTCTACCAAAATTAAGCAAACGCGCAGTATTTTCTTTCAAAAGTCAATACCGATTATTTGTGCCAGTATTTTAGCTGCCATAACAACTGTTTTTTTTACTACTGACACCCATTTTGATTGCGGTCATAAAGGTTGTAAGTTTCGCGGTGTCACTTGGTGTCGGGAATCGTAATTTCTTACTAGAATCGCGATGTAGGTACACCGCAACGGCTCTTCCAATTAGATTATGTATGTAAGTACTATACATTTCATAAATATCTATCTATAGCTATTTCACACGAATTTAAATTTGATTTAAATAACAAAAACGCTGAGCTCGAGTGTTTTACATATTACCTTGTATGGGGTTAGTTTCAAGGCATAAAGTACTAGGCGCCCACGAATTGGAGGAGTCGTTTTCGGAGAATCAGAGAAGTTTTAAAGTTTATCGATTATAGTTAGTAGTTACAATCTGTGCGAAGCCGTGACTTAAGTCGTTTTAGGCCGGGCTTTTTGGTTGCATGTCCAGACTGGCTGGTCTGTCTGGCTATTTGGTTTAGCGACCTGGCAACCTTATCTGCGTGGAAGTGTTTATTTATTTGCAGTGGAAAAGTGGAAAGACTTGACCTACTATTATACTTATTGATATTTTTAATGTATGAGTTTAGTGGCCGCCTGTTAAGTAAGCGACGCAAGATCTTTTTCTAAATGCGTAGTTAAGTCACACCATGTGCTTTACGTGAAACTTGCATTTGTCCGAGAAGTAATTCAAATCTCTAACAGTAACTCTCTATCTCACTCACTATTTATCAATTAATGATCTTCGGTGAAAAGCGAGTTCTGTTATTATAACACCCCTGCCTACCCCTTCGGAGAATACAGGCGTGAGCCTATGTTTTCATATTTCTTGCCTTCATTAAATTTCAGTTAGGATTGAAACTAACGGAAAACAATACGTAATTGAACCCTAGGTCGTAGATCGGAGAGGGAGGGGTGTATTTCCGACGCAACGATGATGTACGAATGAGTATTGATGAAACTGCACTCGCCGCGGTCCAAAGTACTAGGATATCATGATGCAAGCGCTACATGCTGCGTCTTAAATTACTTTCAATTTCACAGTGCGCACAAGTGGCAATGTAGACGTGCCTCTCTATCCCGCTTCCTCACAGCATATTGGAAGCACTAGGAAGGTTTGGCACTTAGTACTTGAATCTCCTATGACCATCCCACTCGCTCTTAGCAAGTTGTCTGCACTTGCATTCTGGCAGGGTGAATCTTGAATTCTTACATACAAGGTGCGCTTTAGATAATGGCTCCATCATTAAGGTAATATCCATACATATACATACATACAGATAAATAAAATTGAAGTGTCTGTTTGTAATTCCAAAAGCAACTTTTCACTAAATGCGTATAAAAAATCTGTCCGTCTGTCTCTTTGTTGCGGCTAATCTTTAAAAGCTGGACCGATTTTAATGGGACTTTAATTGGCAGTTAGCTCATGTTACAAAAAAATAGGGTGTCGCAAAATAATGCAACCCATGAAATTGAACAAGTCTACGCAGGTGGAATCGCTGGGACAGTTAATACCAACACTACTTTTATAGCACACAAACCATGAACCAAGAAAGCAGCTGATTAGATTTACAATAATGTCTAAACAGTAACATGAGACAGATGTATTTGACGTACATACATCTCTCACTGTCACAACTGAACTATCAGTGCAATAATAAAGGTCATGGTCAGGCCCCAGGTCTTAACTGAAGAATCATAAAAAAAAAAAAAATCATCTCAATCCGGGCAAGAATTAAAAAGCGAGAGTCAAAAACTTACACATCAAACAATCGAAAAAGTTAAATTATAATTTAATATAGACTATAGTCATAGCATCTTTCAGATAAACTGCGCGTGTTATTGCTTTCGTTGTTATGGTTTGGAAAACTCTAGCGAATTTCCCTGCAGTGCAGTGACTGCAGGTTCGTGAATCTCACAGATTCAACATGCAATATTGTTGCACTGGATACCAGGCGATCATAACTAGCCAAGAGCTCTGACTTCCCGCTATGCATGTGACCTTTATGTGCTAGTGCAATATTATTGGACGAAGTGAGATAGAAAATGTATCCTATCCTTTTCAACTCAATACAATGAAAACTGCACAAGGAATGATCTTTTTTTTTTGAGAAATACAATTTTATTATATTATCATAACATAACTTTGCGATCATTGTCCCAAGTGTTTTGACACGTTACAACGTCAACGAATGTCCTTGCATTTTTAGCTTGGCTCAAAATGTGTTGATACTTTTTCAGAAGCTGGTTGTGGTTAAAATTCAAAGATGGCGGATCAACTTATTTCGAGACATATTAATTTAAACATGTACAAACCTATACTTGCATCTGGGTTGGCATCCCAAAAACAAGTACCTATCATCATCTCCCTGGCCTTATCCCATACATTGTTGGGGTCAGCACTTGATTCAACCCGATGTGGCTGATCACCTGATTTTTATACGAAGCGACTGCCATCTGACCTTCGCGACCCCTTTTACGAGGAAAATCTGTGATCTGGGTTAAACCAGTTGTCAGACAATTTTAGGCCTCCGACTGACCTGTAACGATTGCCAAAGATGATAAATTGGCAACCGGGACCGACGGCTTAACGTGCTCTCCGAGGCACGGAGGGAACTCGGGCGGTCACCTATCCAATTACTGGCTAGGGCTAGGGTTGCTTAACTTCGCTGATCGAATGATACGCACAATAGCAACTGTGCCACGAGCTCCTCAAACCTATATGTACCTATAACCTCAAACATATAGGTATATATGAGTCAATAATTCTGTAAGGTAGTAGAGAGGGCTCGGAACGAATGCAATGATTGTGTGACGAAACTTTTAGTTCAGTCCGTGAGTCCAGTCATAAAGTGCAGTCAGAAAATATACCAGTAATAATCAAATTCAAATGCGGTGATGACGAAATGCATCATGCGAAATGCATCAAAGCCCAGTGAAGAAAAATGCACAGTTGCACAACTGCATATAAACTGCAGTTCCGATGCACTGGAGACCAGGCGATCATAGCTGAGAACGAGTTCTACCCAAACTGGCCACACCTAGATACCATGCGCTGTTCTATTGCTCAAAACATGCTGAGAGGGAGCAGGACAAGAACAAATCAATATTGCAATTTATGTATACTAAATGTAAAGTCATGCGAGTGACCCTATGTTACACCGTCACATGAAAATACACAAATGCACTTTATTTCTCTGTTATAGCGAACTAACTTCCACTCGCAGCTTTGCCTTCACGACAGTACCTAAGATTTCTTCTTTTTTTCTTTTTTTTTTAACGTGGAGAATCCGTTATGGATACACCAACCACCGCGGGGGCAGCGGAAGGGTTATGTCGGACTCACACCGACTAAACTCCACGGTGTTCCTCCAAGTCGCTAAGTGGGGGGGTGCACGTGATACGTCTTGGCATTTCGTAAAACCCATTCATAGTAGATACCTACACTTTATAAAGCATCCTTTAAATTTCATGTCCGTAGGACGGTTTAGGTTGTCGTCAGTCAATCATGATGTATAATTTTATAAGAAAATATTATTTAACATTTTCCTTGTAAAAAGGGTCACTTTGTGCAGTACAGTTATGTTGATCAGCCGCACCGAGATGAATCAAGTGCCGACCCCAACAATGTATGGGATAAGGTCAGGGAGATGATGAGATTAGCAAATAGGTTAGTGAAATAGATTTCAATGTTACCTATTGCAATATGATGAATTGTTATAAGTATATTGTCGAAATATTATATATAATATTTATAGTAAATTTCACTCATAAATTTTTCTTCCTATTATTTTGGTTTGAGTCCGAATAATCTTATAAATTTGTAGTTATTTTGTCCGAATTAGTTACTTCGAATTTGTGTATGTGTAAACGCGGTTGATACATCATGGATTCGGGACCGCCACGGAGTAGGTTACTTAGAAATATCTACGGGAAAGTTTTTATGTTTGTCTGGTATCAAATTGTGTCTGTTGCCAACATTGCTCAGTACTTATATTATTCAGCACAGATATTCAATTCAATTCAATTCAATCCAAAATATCTTTATTTGATTAGACTTCTTACAAAGTACTTTCAAATCGTCAGAAGGACACAAAATACATTATACATGATTATAAATGTTACCACCGGATTCGGAAGGTAGCTTTTGTTGAGAAGAATCCGGCAAGAAACTCAACAATTACTCTTTTAAAAAAATATATATTATACAATGTTTTTGGTTACAGTATTTATATCTCATGAATATAAGCCCATGGACATGATGGATACAAATATAATGCTTATTAGTATACAAACACGTAATTATCCAGCTGCGAATTTCCAAATCGCGAATCATAGGTTCATCTTCCAATTAAGAATTACGTTTAGAGATTCAAAGTATACGTATTTCAAGAATTTTGGAAATGTTACATATTATTAAAGGCTCAAATTTGAGATAAAAGAATTAGAATATTAAAATATTTGAGGTAGATGGTTTATACTAATATCATAAAGATGAAGAGTTATTTGTTAAGTTAGTCGGAAGATATTTCAAATCATATGCGGGTGAAACCGTGGGGGTCAGCTAGTTATTTATACGAATGCTTACCCACATGTATAATGTATATGTATGTGTTTCATCTGTACGCACACAGTTGTGAATTTTTGCGTTTATGTGATATTTATCTTCAGCGAATGCATTGCATTTATTAACAGATGACGTTTGCACTATGCTGATGCAAAAAATGCATGCAGTGCAATTATTTGCACAGTTTGCATCTACGAATTGCACACTGGTACCAGGCGAGCATAAACATCGAGGAGCTCGCCGTATATTTTAGACACCCTACTTATTTATGCATGTACGTTAAAGGAGTGTCACTCTGAAATTATGCCCATATTTATGAATGGTCGGAAAACACTGAAATGGCACGTGTACTTTGCCTGGATATAATGCAGCATTTTCCTGGTTCAGTACTTTATAAAGGGTTTGCTATTGAGTGCTATGATAAATTTTGAATACATTATGAAATAATATTAGGAAATCTACATCAAAACGCATACATTTTCTATCAAACACGCGTAAGATTTTTAAGAGACAAATAACTGTGTCATGTGCAAAAAGTGTCGATTATCGGTGCAACAGGGTCATTCACCGCCAAAATTGCACGTCCAATTGCACAGTGGACCAGGGAAGCATAAAGGCGAAAAGACAACTGGGCCTTCAGTATCATCGGGCAGGTGGTGCCACAGCGGGCGGGAGGGGAATCATGCCAAATTAAGTACATTATTATGTTAAAAATGAATATACCTATTCAAATAGCATCCGTTTGATATGCAGCTTGGGTGTCCTATCTCTTATTTTGTTTATCTAATTTTACAGACTGCAACAAAGGAGAATACTCTGTTTTCAACGTGCATGTCTGTAAAGTGTTTTTAAAAGGTATGAAGTTAATAAATTCTTGAATTTTCAATTCAAATTTGAAAACTGCGTTGTATGGGATCGGCATCGATATATTTATTCTGACGCAAATCATATTGTATCTGAGTTGTGCAAAGTGCATCTTGAGACTGCAACTATACCAGGCGAGCATGATCACCGAGGAGGTTGCGTATACCTATTTACATGTGCTTATTATGTATGTGATGCGAAGCAAGGCGTGGCTTCCATCATTGAATGTTGTGCAGACTGAAACCGTGAGTGCATCGTAGCGCAACCTTGCAGTTTGTCAATGAGAGCTCCCATTATGCAATATCACCAGGGCAGCATATGCATGCTACCCTGGTGATGTGACACATCTGGTGCACATTTTAATCAATACTTCCAAGAAACTTCTCCTGCGCATTGAGGATGTCCAGAATTATTGACAAATAATACTACTGCGTCGTACTTCACTTTCAATTTTACTATGCGCATATCTTGCTATACCCATACATACGTAAAAAACACTGTGTATCTGTATTATAAACTGGCACGTGTACGACGAATGCCTTTTCGATATGTATGCTTGCCTACTGTTGCAGTTTTCACTTGCACTTTTGTGCAATACAATGTATCAGATGCACCATTAATTATTTACACAACACAGGACGTTCCTACAAGAAGAACTTATACGAAAATCAGCAGACATTTGATATTACATAACAGCAATATTTTCGGATAGAATCTATCTATCCGAAAATAAAAACGTAAATTTAAACCGTTGTAATAATTTATTTCACAAATGTTAGTCGGAAGACGAGAAAAATGTTTTAATTATGGCTGACTTAAAAAAAACAATGCTCTCAAATCATTGGAATCAATTTGTCGGTACCATAATGGTAAAATAACCCTATGATAGTCTCGTTTCGATCGGTAGGAATTCTTTAACGAACGAATAACAAAAAATTTACCAGCACATTCGATGGTCTATATGGTTAAATACTATCTGACTACGACACAAAAAAAAATGCCAGAAATAAAAAAAAATGTCCTTAATAGTTCAAATGACAACCTTTGGAGATCAATAAATGCATACTTCTTTCAAAACAATTGTTCAGTATTTGTGACAGGTTTACATACATACATATGCTCACGCCTGTATTCCCCGAAGGGGTAGGCAGAGGTGTTGTTATCACAACACCCACTTTTCATAGAATTTGATTAAGTGCCAACGTGACAGATGTTGAGTCTATCGCCGTCTCAGGCACTATACATACGTCTTTGAATTACTTCTCAGAAATAGGAAGAAAGGTGTGAAATCACTGTACATAAGTTTTTTAGAAAAACTCATTGGTACAGGCCCCGCTGGGATTCGAACTTGCGTTCCTTGCGTAGCAGGCGACTACTCAAACCCCGAGGCCATCACGTTTACGTGACAGGTTTAGTTCATACTTTTATGGGATGCCTCTACCAAATTGGTTGTCCGGTGTCGTTCTCCTTGACAAGGGCATAATGCAGAGGAGGGTTGCTCAGCCACAACATTAGGATTTAGGATTCCGCGGAAATCAAATTAAATGTACGCGAGTGAAACCGCTGGGCACAGCTTGTATAGATTAAAATATTATTTTTATTTCCATACATATGATATATATATGATAGTGATCATTACAGGTTAACGTAATGTGATAGTGTAGCTAATATATTACAGTTACAAGTTATCCAATTAATTTCTCTATCCGTCTGTTTGTTCCGGCTAATCTTTAAAATGGCTGGACTGATTTTAACGGGACTTTCACTGACTGATAGCTACTATTATGAGCAATAACTTGCTTTTATTTTAGAACGAAAATATTTTTTAACCTACGCAGGTCCAACCGCAAGGCAAAGCTAGTCTAGAATTTTTCTAAAATTAAATGTAGCGGATGTTCTGAATTCAGTTTTTATTGTCGAGACTGACGCACGACTTTCAGAAACTACGCATTGAGAAATAAAAGGTTTCAATTATTTTAAATTTTCCCTCATTTGATATAAGATCAAGCGCAAAACCAAGCAGACGCAGGGTTCGGCATATGATTTTTTTTTACCAAATTCATTCCGAGGAATTTTCCTGACCATTCCATTTACCATTTCTTTATTCGTTGGTATTTGGTACCGAGTTTATGCTACATTTTTCACTAATTAATATACTAATATATTTTTATAATGGTCTCCTATCGAATTTCGGTTACGGCGGCTAATCTCAACGAGGATCAGCCAACTGCGCAGGAGTTATTATAGTGCACAAGTGTGTGCGCAAACACAGGTGCACTCTTTGTTCCTTCACTCTCATAGTCCGATGGGAGGCAATCCGACACGACCGGAGAGAGATCAGGCGTAGGACTAACGGCTTAACGTGCTTTCCGAGGCACGGCGGTGGAAACACCGCCAACTTCCAAACTACGGGCATTTATTGTGAATTTCTTGACGGTAAAACCCAATATCTATATAGACCCGACCTGGGAATCGAACCCGGGACCTCGTGATTGGCAGGCGAGCTTGACAACCACTAGACCAACGAGGCAGTTATAATTTATTTTTATAGAAATGTAAACAGTCTTGAAAAAGAAGAAAATAGGATTAGTTAATTTTGCCACTTATATCATTCTTCTACCATATAAAAAGTGGATTGTTATCCAGCAAATGGTGACTACAAGACACAAAGAGATTGACTCTCTTGTCTCTCGCATTGCCTTCTTCGAAATGGAGATTCAATGGTCGACGTGTACGTTATGTTGTCTTGATATGAATGATAACTCAAAAACGGCTGAACCGATTTGGATTGTTTAAAAATATTGTTTATGTAAAGAGTGACAATGCTCGGACATTATTTGTCGTTAGTTAATATTGATGCTAAAAGGGTCCTATATACTGATATGTAGCAGTTTGTCATCAAATCTTGTGTATTAAATTATATAGATTGGTTAAAAATCTAGTGGATGGAAGATGTACTTGAATGTAATAAAAAAGGCATAGGATAGGTTGCGTTGTTACCATTCGGCTGCGGAACCCTATCGCAAATTGAACGTGGAGAAGAATCCTTTAAAAGTACAAACTTTTGTATAACATTTTTGGACGCAATTAGAAATGCTAAATATATATTTTCTGGGCCCATTCTTCTTGTTAGCGATGCAGGGCTGGGGGTATATAAGGCAGTACCGCAGCCTCAACCCTTCATATCGTACTTCGGGTTCCGCGGGACACTTTCCTTAACACTGTTTGACATTACTGTGTGAAGTTGAAGTTCCCAATAACTTAGTACTATATTCATTTCGAATAACATTATTTCGTGCTTGCGTGTGCTTACCTGTTGCATCGCACCGGAATTTGCTGAGCAATAAGTAAGTAATATTTTATTAAGCTGTTAGGGTAGGGTCCAAAGTTGGTCCTAGGTCCACCACAATTTCTTGAATATCGAAATAGTCAAAAAAAATACCGGGTTTCCGATCTCCTACATAGGAAATTTAATTTTTCGAATTTCGCCTTACACTTCTATTAATTTTAGCAGCGGGTTTCGATAATTTCTTGTATTTATCATGAGGTTAGCTGCAAAAACTAGCTAACTGATCTTAAAGTATAATATAGTTGGGTACTTTAAGAGAAATATAAAAATAAAGTAGGCTATTTCATCGAATACTTGAAATGAATTAACTCATAATAATGAGAAAACTGGCCTGAAAAATCCCTGGATCGGAAGAGATGAAAAGAGGGAAGGGAGGCCTTTGTCTAGCAATGGGACACATCGAGCTCTAAATAAATAAAATAATAATGAGTTTGTAAATAATAAATAATGAGATACAAATTTAAGTGCGAATGTTCTTTCCACTATCAGATCCAGGAGCTGATACATTTATAATTTCTCTTTGGAGTATTTTGTCTCTCTTAAGTCAAATCTTTTATTTTCGAAAGCGAAATGTAAGCCTTATATTATAATCAAACTATATCTTTGTACTTGGTATCTATTCGCCTTCTGGGGGGATAAAAATACGATCTCTACTTATTACTATCATTCGGAGGGTAGGAAAACTTTATTTATTATAAACATCATGTGGGTATTGTTAGCGGTAAATTATCGTCACTGGTTAATAGAACACCAATATGCTATGGAATATTTTATTGGACTAATAAAATAAGCTAGCAAAAATACTCGTAATAAGGGCTAATATATTAACATTATGAATCCTTCGTTCCTTTGTCCTTGGGTGGTTCTTTAGGGAGTGGCTTTGGTGGCTCTTTAGGTTTTTTCTTCTCTTCCTCAGGCTTCTTAATCCTCAGCCCCCGTTCTCTTAGTCTACGTTCTCTTTCGAACTCCTTCATTCTCAAGATATAGTCCTCTTTTTCACATTCCAAGTACGAGTGCTTCTCGTGATGGCAGTTCATTGGTATAAATGGCATGTGCTTGTATCTGCATACTTGGTAGTCGAGCAGTAAATGCGAGCAGTAGTCTCGGTACTTGGGCGGTATTCGTGCTGAGCTCAGGTGCTCATCGCAGACCAACATTTTGCGCTCTCTCCTTGAGAATCCGAAGCCAATTCCCTTGTCGAAGGTTGGAGAGTCGTTCATCTTCAGGTCGAGGTGGCGCGTGCCGAACGTTCCCATTATTTGACCCATAGTTATTGTGAATAGATTCAACTGTAATTAAATGTGCCTTCGCTTGATTTCATAATTTATTTTCTGATTTTTAACTTGTCAGCTCTGTGTGTCACTTTGTGTCAAATGTGTGTAATATGGCGATTAGTAAAACTTTTTGAAATAAATTGATTCATTTGTTCTTTTTTTTATGACTCGCTATTACCCGCGGGCTCACTCGTGTTAACTCAATCCTGTGGGACTCTTCTGGGTTTTTCTAATTATATTTTTCAAATACTAGTAGTTCAAAGTTCAAAATATATTTATTTGATTTAATATAGGTACCACCGGGTTCGTAAGGTTGCTTGTGTTGAGAAGTAGTAAGAAGAATTGAAACGAAAACGAAGTTATTACAAACGATTAGTTACATATATATATATATATATATATATTACATATATATATATATATATATATATATATTACATATATATTACATATATATATATATATATACTAGCTGACCCGGCCACGCGTTGCTGTGGCTAAAGTTGTTGTTATATTACATTATAGTAAACAATCTAAGAGGAACAATAAGAGAACATCAGTCACGGAGTCCACTATGCTTTTTCACACAGATGGTATTTGTAAAAAAATATGGTGATAAATTTAATTAATTTTATAGCGTCAACAACACGTGGTAATTATGCTGTTAAAATGTAGCTTATATGACACGTTCGTAGATTTACCATAGTAGCGCCATCTATTGATTATTTACTCAACCCAGTCGAAAGGTATCGACATCTGTTAGAATCATTTGGAGTTAACAGATAGTTGTGACTGTCAAATAATAACAGACAAATAATTAGCTGAATTATACGGTATTTCGTTCACTACAAAATAAATTTAATTAATTTTATAGCGTCAACAACACGTGGTAATTATGCTGTTAAAATGTAGCTTATATGACACGTTCGTAGATTTACCATAGCAGCGCCATCTATTGATTACTTACTCATCCCAGTCGAAAGGTATCGACACCTGTTAGAATCATTTGGAGTTAACAGATAATTGCGACTGTCAAATAATAACAGACAAATAATTAGCAATAAATTAAAATTGCGACTATAATTTGAGATTTAAACTATCCTATCTCTCAAGTTGGATCGAACTGCAAATGGTGTGCGAATTTTATTATAATCGTTTAAGTGGTTTAGGAGTCCATTGAGGACAAACATTGTGACACGAGATTTATATATATTAAGATATATAAAAGTCAAAAGTCAAAAGTATCTTTATTCGATTACACTTTTTACAAAGTACTTTCAAATCGTCAGAATGACATAATTATACAGGATTATACATGCTACCGCCAGGTTCGGAAGGTTGCTTTTACTGAGAAGAACCTGGCAAGAAACTCAGTAATTACTCTTTTCTAAAATATTATATAATTTAAAGAATACAAAATAAATAATTTAAAAAACGTAAGCTCATGGACAATGTTCCAATGCACAAATGTCGATAAAATTAACATAACTAAAAATCTAGTACATCTACTTATAATTAAATGCGTAGCTTCAGATGACCAGCCCCCACAAGCAGCACCTGTTCACACGTATGACGTGAATGCCAGCCATTGACCTCCTCAACCAACATAGAGGGAAGTGGACAACCCGTCATCCAGACGCCGCCGCAAGAAAAGGCATTTTAGTGAGCTTGATAATATATATGTATATATGTATTTGTAAAAGAAGTTTCTGCCCGCGACTTTGTCCGCATGGAATAGTTATCATGGGCTAACGCGAACTTTAACCCGCTATTGGTCTAAGTAATGATCTGCCTAAAGCATTCCTCGATAAATGGGCTTTCTAACTTTTTTTTAAATCGAACCATATGTTTCTGAGATGAGCACGTTCAAGCAAATAACAAACTTTTCAGTTTTATATAATTCGTTATTTAGTAAGTATAGATGATAGTTTGCCTGCCACGAGCAGCTACGAGTGTCCTACTAGTGTGCTACGTTGCTACTCGATCAAATTAATTAAACTCAATTCAATCAATCAATATTATATTATTGATTACTTACGCACAATGAGTAACTATGATACTTTTGTTAATCGAGTCACAATATCCTATTGAAACGAGAGCGATAGCGTGTATTGAAAGGTATATTATATAAAGTAGGCGCTTACCAAAAGGACCAAGCGTTGCTCAACTTACTATATAACTATATCGTACACTATATATCTATACAGATAAATAAAATTTAAGTATCTGTTTATAAATCCAAAAAAACTATTCACTAAATGCATACAAAAGTATACAAGGTATTGATTTAAAAACAAATCTCTGTCTATCTGTCTGTTTGTTTGTTTGTTTCGGGTAATCTCTGAAACGGCTGGACCGATTTTAACGGTACTTTTACTGGTTAATGTCACAAGAAGTAGCTTACCTTAATTTATTAAAAAACCGTTTAGGGTTCCATGGGAATGAAATTAAATCTACGCGGGTGAAACCGCAGGGCACAGCTAGTTAAAAATAAAAAGCATATTTTAATGTGATTCAAATATGCTTTTTATTTTATAATCCAGTCACAGTGTTTGTAACAAAACTGCTCGGAAACGGCTTGACCTATTATATATTATTTGATCAGCGAAGTTACCCCCTTTAGACCCCTAACCCAAGCTGGATGTTTCCTCCGTGACTCTGAGGCAATCAATGCCGTTGGTCCCGATTGCCAAATACATCTTTGGCAATCGTTACAGGTCAGTTGGAGGAATATGAAAGTCTGACAGCTGGTTTAATCCAGATTACCGACTTTCCTCTTAAAAGGGGTTACGAAAGTCAGAGTCAGACTTTGACTTAGCGACCCCAAAAATGTATGGGATAAGGCCAGGGAGTTGATGATGAGAATAAAATGAAAACATTTTCATAGTCGTGATAAGGGTGGTCTCGACCCAAAAAATTACACAGTTTTCGTATTAGTACCTAATAAGAAATATTTTCTTTTCAGGAACTGTGCTTGCTGTACAGGCGCCAATAGCCCATAATTTTGCTACCTGAGCTCGTGAGTAAGGAGAGCGTGGTGATCCCCATTCCCATCATGAAGGCAACCTTGTCCTCCAGCCTGCAACAAGTCTCGAAAGATCAGCCCGACGACATGATGGATGATGGACAGGAAATTGAGTCAGTATATAATTCCGAATTGTTTAGTCTTCCGAAATTTACTGTTTGCAGATATTTGTGTGCTACGTAAATGCTACGCGAAATCTCATGGTTCTAGGTCAACGCGGGTGTCCTATTTTAATTCCCTTGCGAGTGTTAAATTAAGCGAATTATGCGATATTTAAACCCATATAATAATTATATGATTGCATTGACTCAGGAGTGTGATTTTTTTCAGTTCCAAGGCATTGCAGATCGAAGGGTTCGATATTAATTTAAACTAGGAGTCGACACATTTGCCTGTGAGGTCCTTCCTCTGAGGTGCGGAACTTAAACATATACCTATGTTATATCATAGTGCAGAGTCACAAGTTGCAGTGTTGACGTAAACGCAGATTTATATGGGATCGAAACAGCGCCATCTGTCGGCACACTGATAGCATTATTTTAATCCTATATAAAAAATACTATACGATTTAAAGAAAACCCGCAATAGGCACTCAGAGCTCTAAAGCACAGTGCACAAAAATTATTGAATTGATTTTAATGTGAAGCCAAGGTGGCGACGAGTCACAGAGCCGTGGTAACCCAGTGGTTTTAATACTCGCCTTTTATGCAAGCGACACAATCTCAAATCCTATGAGTTTTTTATACCAAACCAATGAGTTTGTACTATAAAATTCAGTGTAGTTCAGACCACGAGCTTTACGGTAAATGAAAATATCGTATGGGAAAAAATATTTGAGATTCAATGCAATGGCTCGTGTTGAAATTTCATATGTTGGATTAGTATTTTTTTTTAATTCAGTATCCCCAAAACCAAGGTATCCTGTAACAATGGAAATTTTCATTCATTACGATTTTTCCCTTAAGGAGCTGAGGTAAGGTATGGAATTAATCGACATATATATCACAACGATTTTAGGAATGTAGAAATATAGCATAATTTATTCATTGACACGATCTATAGCATTTAAAAAAATATGTGGATACGATTTAAGTAACACATTAAGAATACCACGAAGACGAAATCACAGGCAAAAGCTAGTTATCTATAAAAAAAGTCAGACGAATTGAGGAATAAACCTTTTTTAAAGTCTGTTAAAAACAGTATGGATTTGTGCCTACGCTTAGCGAAAGAAACTAAGTTGTATGCACTGAATACCCACTCCAAACCTCTTTCAAATTGTGTAATATATATAGGTAAGGACAAACGTGATGACACTTTTCAACTTCCGTTCTTAAAATATGCACCAGGAATCCATTTCTTATTACATTATTATGTTTCAGAATGGATAAGAAAAGCGAACCATCAGAATTGCAGCGTATGGCGGAGACATTACAAAATCTGGAAACTAAGCATAAAGAACATGACCAGAAAATAGTGCAGTCGTTGGAAACTTCGGCTACGCCTTCCTCATGTAACACGCCTACTTCTGGCTCATGTATCCCGCCTACGTTTGCCTCGTGTAGCACACCTGCGTCTGGCTCATGTAGCTCACCTACGATCGTCTCGTGTATCGTGCCTACGCCTGCCTCGAGTAACACCCCTACGTTTGCCCCGAGTAATCTGCTTTCACATGCTCTGTGTAGCACCACTACATCTGTTTCCAGTAGCACACTTTCACATGCTTCGAGTAGCTCGCTTATGCCTGCTTCAACGTGTACATCTGGCTCGAGGAGCCCAGACTCGAGTGTATCTACGACTGCATCTGACAAAATGTCTCAGCCATTTTGGGTCAAGAATCTACCGCATGGCTGGGACAAGACTCGTCCGCCTTCATGGGATGAGACGTCTCTGGCTACCTGGGAAAAGTCGTCCCAGTGTTCTTGGTACGAGACGTCTCCGCCTGCGACGACTCTGCCTTCCTGGAACAACATGTTTCTCCCTGCATGGGACAAATCACGTTCAGATAACAAGACGCCTTCACCTGATTGTTCCAATACATTCACGCCTGCCCGGAAAGTGATGCGCTCACCTGTAGCGGGTGAGACAGCACAGCCTGATCTAAAAAAAAAGAATCAATCTGCTACGCACCAGCTGTCGCTGCCTACGGCACATGACATGTCTCCGTCTGCCATGCATGATATCGAGAACGATATTTCTCACTCTTGGAAAGATACCTTCATGCCTGCCATGGAAGAGACATCTCAGTCATTAGAAGATACGCGTCAACCTGCTTCCGAAGAAACACGTCAACCTGCCTTGGTAGGGACGCCACAGCCTGCCTCGCAAGAAAATTCTCAGTCTGCTTCGAATGAGATACCTCATTCTTCCTCTTGTCTGACGTCTGAGTCTCCCTCGGACGAAATGTCTCTGCCTCCCGCCCAGGAGAATTCTGAACATGCCGCCCAAGAGAGGTCCCAACATGCCGCCCAAGAGAGGTATGAA
Source organism: Watsonalla binaria (assembly GCA_929442735.1). Classification (NCBI taxonomy): domain Eukaryota; kingdom Metazoa; phylum Arthropoda; class Insecta; order Lepidoptera; family Drepanidae; genus Watsonalla; species Watsonalla binaria. The sequence continues at coordinate 2,247,880 of OV838917.1, read as the reverse complement.
CTTGTCGCGCAGGAGAGGTCTCTACTTGCCTCGCAGGAGAGGTCTCAACTTGCCGTGCACGAGAGGTCTCAACTTGCCGCGCAGGAGAGGTCTCAACTTGCCTCGCAGGGGCGGTCTCAACTTTCCGCGCATGAGAGGTCTCAACTTGTCGCGCAGGATAGGTCTCAACTGGCCTCGCTAGAGAGGTCTCAACTTGCCGCGCATGAGAGGTCTGAACATGCCGCGCAGGAGAAATCTAAACATGCCACCCTGGAGAATTCTGAACATGCCGCCCAAGAGAGGTCTCAACATGCCGCCCAAGAGAGGTATGAATATGCCACGCAGGAGTGTTCTGAACATGCCGCCCAAGAGAGGTATGAACATGCCGCGCAGGAGAGGTATGAATATGCCACTCAGGAGAAATCTGAATATGCCGCCCAGGAGAACTCTGAACATACCGCCCAAGAGAGGTCTCAACATGCCGCCCAAGAGAGGTCTCAACTTGTCGCGCAGGAGAGGTCTCTACTTGCCTCGCAGGAGATGTCTCAACTTGCCGCTCATGAGAGGTCTCAACTTTCCGCGCATGAGAGGTCTCAACTTGCCGCGCAGGATAGGTCTCAACTTGCCTCGCTGGAGAGGTCTCGATTTGCCGCGGAGGTGAGGTTTCGACTTGCCGCGCAGGTGAGGTATCGCCGTGCCGTGCGAGCTAGTTCTCAATTTGCGCGCAAATGGTCTCAGCCTGCTTTGATCCATCCCACTCAGAATGACTGGTATGAGACTTTCATGCCTGTCCCAGAAATGTTGTCTCGGTTTCAACAGAACACGACATTGCAGCTACCCGCTAACGAGACGCATACACCAACCTCCTCTCATACGGCTAGACATGCGGCGAACGTGACATTTACACCCACTGCCCGCTACATACGCAGGTCTGCCTCCAACGAAACATTTACTCCAATCGCTTATTATACGCCGAGGGCTGCTGCTAGCAACATATTTGCGCCAGCCTCTAATCACATGCAAAGCCCTGCTGCGAATGACACATTTGCGCCAGCCTCCTATCATATGCCAAGATTTGCAACGAATGACACATTTGCGCCCAGGCCTGCCGCAAATGAGACAATAACGTCCACCTCTAATCATGTGCCAAGGTTTGCCGCGAACGAGACATTTGCGTTAACCTCTTACAATATGGTTTCGCCTGCCACAGATACAGTGCATATCACAGCTACGGCGGCTATCACGAGTGGCGCTACGGAGCACCGTGTCGTATCAGATTGGTGCAACATCACTGGACCAAGCGCTACTAATTACAATCGGTTTGGGAGGCAATTTAGTGAGCCCCTCGCAAACCAGAGTGAACGTGAAAAACCCGATAGCAAGAGGCTTTGGATTGAAAATTGGGCGAACCAGGCAACCGAACAATTGTATATATCAAAATTCAAACGGCAAAGGATAGAAATGATGCAATGCCACGCTGTCACTAAATTCAATCCGTATGTAAGTGACCAGCCAATAAATGAATGGCTTAGAATAGTTGATCGAAATGCGGTATGGAATGGATGGAATGATTTACAAACCATAGAGGTGGCTCTTTCCCAACTCCATGGATTTGCTAAGTGCTGGTATAACGAGCTGCCGTACGCTAATCGTACTTGGATGGAGTGGAAATCAGTACTGTTGCATGCGTTTCCTGCAGAGGAAACAAAAAAACTGATGAAAATGCTCAAAAGAACGTCACGACCTGATGAATCTTTGGCGAACTACTGCTTAGCAAAGGTGGAGTTGATAAAACAATGCAACATTTTCGGACGAGGCTCGATCAACTGTCTCTTGCATGGCATCGATAATAAACAACTTCGCGATAATGCTCGAGCTATGGAATTTCAAACTGAGAATGAGCTTGTTGCATACTTGAGACATTGGTTCCCAAATCCATGACATTATTAAGAACTTTATTAGTACGAGGACTAAAATTCTTTAACTTGTAGTATATTGTTACCTTTATAATTAGTATTTAGTACGAATAAATAGCCCAGCGATAGATTCTAAAAGTGATGTATTTGTTTAAGTCTACGAATTGATATTCGTTTAGGCTTGAATTTTATTGACAAAAGTCAGGGCTACATATTCGTTGGTCACAGTATGATTTGATATTCCGTGCTGATAATAATCTAGATGTCCATGTTTCTACGTGGTTGTATTTCAGATTTACTTAAGTATCAGCGCAATGTTTTTTTGACCTTACATTTAGCACTTAACAAATAAGTATAATATAATATCGATTGCATTTATGATAATTAATGAATAATGTAAATAAAAAAAGCTTCCAGGTAATTTTACAAAATAGTACATGATTTTTTCCCAGACTTTCTTAAAGTAATATACTTAGGTACCTTATCAAAAATCGGAATAGTTATATTTTCTTCTTCTTCTTTAATTTAAGAGCTTAGCTCTTGTCGGTGGAGCAATCGCCACTCTTGCCTCTCTTGTGCACAATCCTTGACCTCTTGATACGACACTACACCCGCTTTCGCTTTAAGTTGATCCATGTAAGTTCTCCTCGGTCTTCCTCTTCCTCTTCTCCCTTCGATTTTTCCTTCTAGTACTAGTTGTAATAGCTTGTCGTGTCATATCAAGTGCCCAACCATTTTTCCTCTTCTATTTTCAATTGTTTTTAACAGTTCTTTTCTTTTCTCATTTATTATGTCCAATACTTCCACATTACTCTTCTTCTCTACCCAGCTAATTCTCTCCATTCTTCTCCAGCACCACATCTCGGATGCTTCCAGCCTCTCTCTATCTTTTTGTGTTAGTGTCCACGTCTCGCTGCCATATAATGCTATGCTCCATATGTACACTTTTATTAGTCGTTTCCGAGTCTTTCTGGAGATGTTTGCTTTAAAAAGATGTTTACTGTTGTTGGAGGCTTGCTTTGCCATAGCAATCCTAGCGATCACATCGGGTGTACATCTGGAGCCATGGGTTATAATACTACCTAAGTATTTGAAGCTTGTGACTTGCTCGATGGGTGTATTATTCAATTTGATAGGGTTGAGTATGTTGATTTTTTTTTCTGCTGTTAATGTTTTTGTTTTGTTTATATTCATTCTCAGTCCAAATTCTATACATATTGCGTCCATTAATACTATTAATTCTTGCAGTTTAGTGGAATTTTCAGCAAATGCTGCTATATCGTCTGCGAATCTAATGAAATATATATTTTCCCCGTTAATTTTAATTCCCCCTTTTTCTGATTCAAAAATTTTACTTATAGCGCATTCAATGAATATATTAAATATGATTGGTGAGAGTGGACACCCTTGTCTTACACCTTGTCTTATCTTTGTTCTTCCTTTCTCATCCCCTACTTCAATTATAGTTTCCTGCTCTTTGTACAGCTCATAAATTAAACTTCTGTCTCTATAGTCTAAGCCTGCTTCTTTGAGAATTGCCATCATTTTCTTCCAGTTTACTTTATCGAATGCCTTTTCTAAATCTACAAATGCTATATTTGTCGCTAAGCCCACGTCCATTCTCCTGTCTATAATAACTCTAAGAGCGAGGATTGCTTCTCGAGTACTTTTGTTTAGTCTAAAGCCATATTGATCCGGTCCTATATAATTTTCTGCTAGTGGTGATATCCTTTTTTGAATAATTTTGAGCAGTATTTTGGAAGCTTGAGAGATCAAACTGAAGGTCCTATGCTCCTCGCACTTGAGAGTGTTTTTCTTTTTCGGCAACGTTACTGTTTTGCTTATGGTAAAATCTTTAGGCACTTGGCCTGTCTCGTAAATTTTGTAGATTAATTGAAATATTTCTTCGATTAAGGGCTCACAGTTTGCATATTTAATCAATTATATATATATCTCATCCTCTCCTGCTGCTTTACCATTCTGTATGTTCCTCAGAGCTTCGTCAAATTCCTTTCTTAAAATGTCTGGTCCTATCATATCTTGGTTTACCTCTTCTTGCTTTTCTATACTGTTCTCTGCCATGCCATGGCCGTTGTATAAGTCTTCAATGTACCTTTCCCAGCGTTCTACTATATCCTTGCTATTCAATAGTATATTCCCTGTTCAATCGTCTCACTTTTTGTTTTGTGTTGTTTATTTAACTTTCGAATAATATTATAGACTCTATCAACCTTACCAATTTTCATAAGATGTTCTATCTCATCACATTTCAATTTTATATAATTTTCTTTACTTTGTCTACACTTGACAGTAATTTCATTTGTTATTTTCTTGTATATCTTTTGGCTAATGTCATCTCTTTTATTCCTGTGTTTTCTTCCTTCTATCATTAGGTCGGTAATCTGTTTCGTAAGCCATTCCTTCCTGGGTCTTATCTTTTCTGTTTCTAGGGATTTTTTCTGCGCTCTTTCATATAATGTCTTTTATAGTTAACCATCTAACATCTAGATTATTCTTATCAAAATGATTTATATCTCTATATAAACTATTATTATTAAATAACATTAAATTATTGCCTATCATATTACTATATTTCACTTTCTTCGTATTATTTACATCTTTAAGTATAGTGAGATCAATGTTCTTTGGTTTCCTTTTTCTATTTATTTTTACTGTTTAGAAATGTTGTAAACTTAGTAATAAATTGTGGTCGGAGTCCATATCTGCTCCTGGTAGTGTTTTGAATGCTGTTATGTGACTCCTGTATTTGTTTTTGATTAATATGTAATCAAGCTGATATCTACCTGGCATTTTCCATGAGTATAGTCTTCTTTTTGGTTGTTTAAATTGAGTATTGGCGATCAGTAAGTCTTGTTCTTTGCAAAACTGTACCAGTCTATCACCCCTTTTATTTATTTTACCTAACCCAAAGTTTCCTACCGTTTTACCATCTGTTGCTCCTCCCACCACCACATTAAAGTCCCCCATAGTGATCAAAGCATCTTTATCTTTTGCCGAATCTATTATTATATCCATGTCATTATATATCATTTCTATTTCTTCATCTGGATGAGTTCCGGTTGGCATGTAAACATAAGTACTAATTATAAGCTATATTTTACCCCCATTGACGAGATCATGTTAAACACAGCAATTAAATTTAATAATTATAATTAAGTAATGGTATGTGTATATAAATTAAATAAATGTATTATGTTATTTGTCTTGTTATTTTGAGACCCATTCATATTTTGGGAGATTTTTAAGATAGATGAGGCACACCTACACACGGCAGTAGCTGCCTGACTGTCAATTCAGATGTATACAGACAAATACTGTTAGCTTTTTTTTTTATTTATTTATCTATGAACCTCCAACAATGGATACACGTAAATATACAGAGTCCCTTCAATTACAGAACACCAAAGCATGCATTTAAATATAATTAATTACAAGAACAGAATAAATAGAATAAAACTGTCCTAGCAGTGCGTAGAGTCGCCAGAGTTACACCAAGTAAGGATCGGTGGCAAACAATAATCGCTTTAGCAGCGCATATTTTACGGTCCAAAATGAAACGACGAAGCTCAGAAGTTCCTATTAAGCTCTACTTATTATGGTAGTCCCCCAGTGGTTCCTTTTTTTTTTTTTTTTTTGTTGACGAGGGGGAAACCTTCAAAAGGTCCCCGACCGCCCTGGGAGAGGCAGATCGGGGTATGTGGGATTCTTACCGCACTAAAACCCCCCCGGTGGCCATCCTCAGTGCTCAGGGGGGACTCCGGGTACTCTGATAGAACGCACCGGTGTCCCCCCACACTTTGCCGGGGCACATCCCCGGGGCAGCTGTGACGCCGCCCCTGGAGACCTCGCTGTGCAAGGCAGCGCGAGCCACATCGCGCTGCCACCTTCCCGGGCCCGCGCCGGTGGTCAAAGCTCCCACCCCGACCACCGCCAGCAGGCCCGCTTTTAGTCGCCTCTTACGACAGGCAGGGGATACCATAGCCATATTCTTAGACCCTGGCTATTGACCCTGCCTTAGCCTAACAGACGGCCTATTATCAACGTAATAGCAATGACGTCTTACAGAATTCTTAGCTTCAAAGTCACAAAATTAAACGTCAAAGCTAAGAAGTTCTTAATACGATCCTGCTTAAATCGATGATAGTAGACCCCCAGATATACTTAAAGCGAGGGGAGATGTCCGTTATATTTTTTGAATAGGAAGAAATAGGAATTATTATGGTCATACAAATATCAATTATTATTAGATATTCAGTTCATGCCTGGTTGGTAGTGATAGCAAACGCTACTGGTGATGCGAGTTGTAAAGGTAACAGACGGATACACTGTCCCATTTATAATATTAGTATAGAAGTGGGTATTGTTATATTAATCGAAAAGAAAATTTCTATTTACACGTTATTTATTATAATCGTTTCTTCCTTTCAATATATAAGTTAGCTTAAACATAAATATAATACATTATATTATGCCCACAGACCGCTATTGCCTTGTGAAATATTCGTATTTATAAATCTTGAAATTCCTTTTGTTAAACGCATGTTGGAATCAAAATAAGCACTGTTTATTTGCTTCAAAATGGAACAAAAAGTAACAATCGCTTAGAAGACACGATATTTAAATGTCATCCTCATTAACATACCTACATGTACTTATGTTATATAACACGACGTGTTTAATACAGTTCTAAGGCCGAAAGTGTAAATGGTTAGGTAGGTAAGTACTATCACTTTGGCTAATTCCTTCACGCATAGGTTCATTGGTTTCAAGTTTGATGATAAATCAGATCAAGTTAGTAAGTGTATACGTTAGTAAGTATATATAAGTATAACTCGTCCTTGATTTTATCACAATTACTTATTAGATTTTTCTATCAAAAAACATACATACATACATATGCTCACGCCTGTATTCCCCGAAGGGGTAGGCAGAGGTGTTGTAACAACACCCACTTTTCACCGAAGATGATTAAGTGCCAACGTGACAGATGGTGAGTCCATCGCCGTCTCAGGCACTTTACATACGTCATTGATTTACTTCTCAGACATATGCAGGTTTCCTCACGATGTTTTCCTTCACCGTAAAGCACGTGGTGTGTAATCACTGTACATAAGTTTTTAAGAAAAACTCATTGGTACAGGCCCCGCTGGGATTCGAACTTGCATCGATTGCGTAGCAGGCGACTGCTCTAACCCCGAGGCCACCACGGCTTTTTTTCTATCAAAAAAGTATATATATATATGGTTAATACGCGGTCTTCTTTTCACTTAACATTTAGTCGTTATTTTTTAATTTCATATCTTCACGCGAGCGGTAAGTACCTAAGTACTTTACGTATGCACACCTTTTTAATTATTCTTTACAATCTTACTAGTTGCTTAATCAACAATTCTTTTTCTTAATAACAATATAAAAACTAGCTGTACCCCGCGGTTTCACCTGCGTAGACTTAATAACCATGACTTTTAAAGTCCCGTTAAAATCAATCCTTACTCCAGTTAGGTACTGTAAGAAAGCTGATGTTACAAGGAGTAACTTAGGCTATGTACATATATTAAATTTAATCAAGTTAGTTGGTTTAGTTAATCAAGTAAAAAAATAGTAATAAGTAAAGTTACTTACAGCCTTTATTCTAGGATTCCGAGGTATATATCCCACACAGTAAACACTGGCTTTTCAGAGATAAATCAAACAAAATTTAATGTAGAATATGTCTGTGAAACGGTATATGGTAAAATAAACCTTATAGCATTCGAATAAAGTTGTTATTCATTTGAATGAACACTAAGCTTCCCAAGAGAAATAATTATGAAATTTCGCCGTGAAAGTTACAGGGTGGTGCAGTGGTAGCACGCTGAGCTTTACAGCTGTAGAGATCCGTGGTTCCAATCCACGCCCTGCCAATCTTTATAGCCTGGTTTGTTTTTTGTTTTCTTTTTTGTAATTACGCATTTGCATGAAGTCCTATATAGAACATATTCATAGGACATTTAGGTATTTCTCAATAAACAGTTTGATTTGTTTTGCAGAAGGGCCGACAGACTAAGCGGCCTGAAAGTAAAAGAAAATACTGGTCCAATTATTTTTAAAATAACTTTAACCTGTGTTTTATAATATAACCTTTTTATTTTTTTGTTGACGAGGGGGAAACCTTCAAAAGGTCCCCGATCGCCCTGGGAGAGGCAGATCGGGGTATGTGGGATTTTTACCGCACTAAAACCCCCCCGGTGGTCATCCTCAGTGCTCAGGGGGGACTCCGGGTACTCTGATAGAACGCACCGGTGTCCCCCCAAACTTTGCCGGGGCACATCCCCGGGGCAGCTGTGGTGCCGCCCCTAGAGACCTCGCTGTGCAAGGCAGCGCGAGCCACGTCGTGCTGCCACCTTCCCGGGCCCGCGGCTCGGTGGTCAAAGCTCCCACTCCGACCACCGCAAATGATAGCAAATGTTACAAGGAATAAGTTAGGCTAACTTATTCCTTGTAACATTTGCTATCATTAAAAATATATGAGGGTTCCTCGGGTCACCCATAAAATTAAGTCTACGCGAGTGAAACCACGTGGCACAGCTAGTTATTATATAATCTGGATATCGGAGACGGCTTCAACGATTTTCGTGAAATTTAGTATCTAATTAGTATCTAATTTAGGTTTTGGGGGCTGATAAATCAATCTAGCTAGGTTTCATTATTAGAAAACGAACAAAGCTCGGTCATCCAGGTACTATGCCTGAATATGCCTTATTTATTTATTACAATTTGAATATATAAACTTACAGCTATTGCCAAAGCGCTTGTATATAAAAACAAAAGAAAATTATAATAGACACTATTTACAAATATATATTCTCAAACTCTGTATGAGTGATGGCAGCGAATCTGCGAATACGTCAGCATCTTGGATCATGGCGATTATGTTTATTACTAATCGCTACATTACAATTAGAAAATAATTACATAAAAGAAACAGTTTCCTGCCTCTAACATAAGTTATATACTATGTTTGGTGTGTGCTGTATCATTAATGCCATAATTCATTCCATATTCTGCCCTTTGCACATGCGCCAGTAGTGTCCGTTCAAGTTGATCAATTCAGAGTGCGTGCCTTTTTCCACAATTTTGCCTGAAACATTTTTACAGTTATCTATTTATTCAAACTACACGACTACCTTGTTGTTCTAGAGATGGGAAATCCGAGGTCATGGGTTCGATCGGTGGTGTTATTGGGTATTTTCATCTGTAATTTGAATTGGTGTCTGTCATTAAGTAGGGATTAGAGGGCTTTGATTCAAACTAGTCTATACTACTATTCAGAGTTCACATGCAACTAGCTGTGCCCCGCGGTTAGACCCGCATAGACTTGTCTCAGCCTTAAAATTGATAAAGCTTCATTCAAACCTTCATCCTCTATTTTATCCCCTTGGGGGTAGAACTAATCAAACCCTTTCTTAGCGGATGCCTACGTCATAACATCTACCTGCATGCCAAATTTTAGCCCGATCACTCCAGTGGTGTGCGTTGATAGATCACTATGTCAGTCAGACAGTCATTTAGATAGGATGTAGGATTAATAATGTATATTGCGTGTTTTACCTTTTTCTACGACGCAAATCAGATCGGCATCTTTGACAGTGGTCAGTCGGTGAGCAATCGTGATACACGTCCTCCCCTTGGCAGCCTTCTCCAAGGCTTCAGACACCGCCTGTGAACAATATCGGCACTGTTGGTCTAGTCTATACTTATATCTATGGTTAATATTACAAATAGGAATGATTTGTATGTAAATAAACATTAAAGTACAGAACCAATTAAAAAAAGTCTTGCAACATAATTTTATTCGAGGCTTATTATCCGTGATTATCCGCGGACTTCTACCAACTCCCTCGGTTCCTTATATACATGACAATATATCCTAATACGAAGTTTAAACCTTGAAAGGGCATCAGACATTCAAACGGAGACACTAGAAACCTTCTTCGCTTATGGTTATGTATGATATGTATATTACCAATGATATTATATTCAAGTATAGAGGCAGATGTTATTAGCATGAGTTAGGTAAGAAACGAAGTCGTCCCAATGGGCGCATTCACATTGGACGATAACGGTAACGACACGATATCGTCGGTCTATTAGTTTCACTACCGAACGCTTTCACACTGTGTAGTTGTAGTCAATTATCGGGGGACGATATCGTAGTATGTAATTTTATCATTGGCATGTAGGTACACATTCCAAATGTCGATTACTATGAAAATAACACATGTAGTGTTAAAATATAATTGGTTACAATACAGTAGTTATAATTTACCCTTTCGCTGTTCGCGTCTAGAGCTGATGTCGCCTCGTCTAGTAGCAAGAGCCGCGGGGACCTGATGAGGGCTCTGGCTATACACACTCGCTGCTTCTGACCTCCGGACAGCTGGGCTCCACCGGCGCCCAGGTTTGTATCGTAACCCTGGAAAATGTTATAATAATATTAAATAGTAATAATCATAAAAAATATTGTCTATTTACGCGTCGTTTTTCAAAATTATTATATTATCTGATCCGGTTTTTACTAACATGTAGGAGATGAACTCCGATAGCAGAAAATCCGTTTTTAGTTTCTCGAATAAAAACTTAATTATATATACAATGAAGAATACTTAATATATATAATTTTTTTTTATAAGTTTTTTAAAACCACAGGTTTTCAAAAAAATTATACGTAGTTTGAAAAATATTACGTCATTCATTTGATGATTGATTTACGTTCTATTCAATGAATATATCAACTTTTGTAATTATATAGCCTTTTCAGATAGGTTCCCGAAATAGTAGGCAGAGGTTATCATCTACAAAGATGATCAATTGCTTACTTGACAAATCCATAAGTCCATCACTGTCTGAGGCACAATACATACGTCATTGAAGTTCTCCTCAGAGATTCTAATTTCCTTATCATTTTTTATCTCATCTCCCTCTCTCTTTCAAGATAAGATTGGAACAGTACGGTTTAGGGTTCCAGAGATGCAAGATTTTAAAAGTGTGAAAGCATGTTAGTAACCTTGGGCAGAGATACAATGAAGTTGTGTATATTGGCTGCCTTGGCTGCGGCGACGATCTCCTGGGTGGTGATCACCCTGGTGTTGTCACCGTAGGCAATGTTTTCCCCGATGGTGCGGTCGAAGAGGACTGGCTCTTGCTGGACCACGCCCAGCTGCCGCCGGAGCACCGGCAGCGTCAACGCCGAGCGGATGTCATTGTCATCCAGCTCCTGACAATACGACGTACCAGTGACGTCTTACTAACTTCTTATCTTTGACGTTTAATTTTTGGCTTACAAAATGAAACGTCAAAGCTAAGAAGTTCTTAATACGTTGTGCTTAAACCGACGTTGGCTCAAGAAACACGATTCAAAGTATAATATGGTCCAAGTAGAATTGATCATAGTTAATGAAATATTTTTTAGTTCGCTTTGAGTCCATAATGCTTGTTTACCTACTTATTAATCATAGACAATCTCTGTATTGACTTATCGTAGTTTTAAAAATTATTCCAAATAAATTAAAATATATATTCAATAAAACAGTATCTTTTTTTTTGTTTAGGTACTTATTATGCTTGTTTTTTATGAATATTTAGATACTCACAATATTTCCAGAATCAGGGTCATAGAACCTTTGCATAAGCTGTAGCACGGTGGATTTGCCGCACCCGGAGGATCCGACGAGGGCAACAGTCTTACCAGCCTCCACGCTAAGGTTCAAACCCTTCAAGACCCTTTGATGGGGTCGTGTTGGGTAGCTGAACTCAGCGGCATTCACACTGAAACACCCTGAAGCTACCTGTGACCAAATAAAAACAGGCTTTAATAATATATTGCTTATGATTTTGGGAAATTAACGTTGTTTTGCTTTATGGGTTACATAAAGGGCTTAGTCTTGCATTCCGGGGAAGAGGTGACCTTGCAGGAAATGGCAGCATAAGTAATACTGGTGAAAGTATATCGTTACCTAATTTTATAATTTAAATTAAATTCACCTTTAGTATTCATACCTACTTGAACACTTCAAAGTTCGACTCTTATTCGTAGATTTTTATAAGGTATTTTTTTATACTTACAACTGATTGAGTATTGTTAGAAAAAAAAACCAAATCAATGCCTTTTAAGACTGTGTCAAGAAGATTGGTAGCATTTCCTCGCTGAATAGCAACGACTTTTTCCTTCAAATTCACTTCACGTATCACGGAAAAGACTTACAATATGCATGAAATTCCATCACCTTTTGAGTTTTGCGAGCAAAGTTCCGTCGGCCAGGTATTGCTGTCGGTAAGATTTCAATCTAGCTTCGTTATACCTTTTCACAAGAAGATGTTTAAGTACCAACATGACAATTGGTGAGTCTATCGCTGTCTCAGGCACTAAACATACTTCTTGCTTTTTCTTTGAATTACTTGTCAGACATATGCATGTTTACCTTCATAACTCATTGGTACAGGCCCCGGTAGAATTCGAACTTGCTTCGCTTGCGTAACAGGCAACTGCTCAAATACGAATGCTACCACGGCTTTATTGTAGTCATGTGTCAAGTGTATTAAAGAATGATTATAAGTTCATGTAACTTACCCAGTTCTTTTTCTCTTTAACATTATCTTCTGTCCTCACTACTGGCACCCTCTGCATTAATGACAATATCCTGGCTGCGGCTACTTTAGCAGACCCCATGCTCGGAGCGTACACCAATGCATGGCCCAGCATGTAAGCTCCATACATGATCGCTTCGTCCACACTACAACGAATATTTTTATTAGTACTAGAACAGTGTTATTCTGAAGTTAAACTATGCCTATCACATAAGAAAGTGTGAATTCCATTTGACAAAAGAGATATATCACTTCTTATCGGCTACTCGACAAGACTAGCCGTCTTGTGGAGGTTAGTGGTCGTGTGTATTTTTTCTAATCATTCATTCATAACATATCGATACTTACAGTTTTTTATGAGACTATGAAAGCATCTTCAATAATCTAAATGAATATTAGTTTTTCTAAATTCTTAAAAATGTGTATAAAAACATATAACAGAGGCGGGAAAACAACTAAATTTTTCCGCCTTATGTTTGTATATTTCCTAACAATTTAAGAATCAAAGTGAAGATCACCGCTGTTGTCGTGCTAACAACGTCACACAATTTTGGGGAGAAGTTTTGGACAGAACCCTACTCATTGATATAGATGTTTGCTTTTGTAGAAACTTACAGCAATACAATCTTGTATTCAATTTCATCGCGAGCTACCAAGATGGCTCCGTAGACCGCGGCACTGACGAAGGCTAAGAAGGGCACGTACACCCCAAGCCCGAACACCAGGCCTCGCCAGCGTTGCTGCTTCGACACGGCGGCGCCAGCCTCCATAAGCGCGTCTTCGAATTTCTTCAAGAACGTGGCTTCCACACCTAGTATAAAAGTTTGTATGACTTACATTTTAACACTTAAAATATGTGTAACTAGCTGTGCTCTGAGGTTTTACCCGCGTAGAGTTAATTTACCCGACCCGCGGAAGACTAATGTTTTTTAAAATAAACGTAACGCCTATGTTACTCCTTGTAAAATCTGCCAGTGAAAGTCCCTTTACAGACAACCATATATATTTTCATATGCATTTAGTGTAAAGCTGTTATTTTGGAATTACACAGAGATACTTCAATATTATTTATCTGTATAGATATAATAGATTTGATTGCGCGAAAGTCTTGTCGTTACAAAAGTTACGATGTAAGTACTTAGTATAATTTGTTACCCAAGCTCTGTACTGTTTTGATGCTGACGACCGCTTCTGTTGCAATGGTGGTAGCTGATTCCATGGCCAGTCTCTCTTCTTCTTCAGATTTCCTTGTCATTTTCCCTTGAAACCAAATGCTTCCAATCATCTGTAATACATAGCCCGTTTAAGCCGTTTTAAAAATTTGAAAGACAGGTATATTATATAACAATGATGTAAATTATGTAACGTTTAATTCAAGGGTGTAGAGTTAGAAATAGTTACCAAAGGCAAAAATGCAACTGCCACTAGGGTAAGCTTCCAGTTGTAGGTAAATGCGAGTATCACGCCGATGGCTAGCGAGCTGATCCCCTGCAGTATGATGCCTATCCTCAGACCGGTGGCGCTTTGTATCTCAGCCGCGTCGCCGCTGAGCCTCGCGCATATAGCCCCAACGGCATTGGTTGCTTTGTCGTAAAATCCAATTTCCTAAATGGACAAGATTTTATTAATGAATAGCTATGTCCCGCGATTTCTCACACGTAAATTAATTTTTATGCTTTATGCATGCCGCAGAACTCTAATATTTTTTTCTAAATAATAATAGCCTAAATTACTCCTAGAACATCACGTTAAAGTCAGTCCAGCTGCTCACGCGTGATGCCATGACCAAGGGAAATAGGGAATAATTTATATATATTTATAGGTGAGTAGCTCCCGTCCATCCGCGGACTCCTTTACAGACCCCTTATTATTCAATGAATATTGGCTTATGTTACTTGCTGAGGATGTAGATTTCTAACGGTGTAAGATTTTTTTAATTAGGTCGGTAGGTAAATGTAAATAAACAAAAAGAACATTATCTTTATAATTATATAATTAGTATACCTAGATTGGCGATCAACAAATCATATACTCTGTTCAGTTTGTGTATCAAAATAACATCTAAAGTACTTGTTCATACAGTAACACTTTTCTATTATAAATATTACTAATATTATAAAATTTTACAATATTAAAGCAGATAGACATATCTGCTATCTTTTCACGACTATCAATTGAATTTTCTTGAATGCAATCTTCATGGGAATTATGTTCTTTATTGAAGTAATTAGCATATCAGTAAAAACATATGGATGCTGATAAGCAATAATGTGTCAACCCACAAAAAGTCAAATTCAAAGGTTTTGATATATTTTGATAATGCATCACGTATTTAACATTCTAAAAAAGTGTTTCAAGTCATCTGAAACATAAAAGTACGTAAAAAATGGATTTATGTCATAAAACAAATCTTAAATCACGTATACAATCATCTTAAGACGCCATTTTCTCAAAACCAAGTTTATGCGGGTTGACACATTATTGCTTATCTGCATCCATATATAGTATATTTCATTTTTAAATCCAATATTTCCCATCCACAGATAAAAAGCCGGTACCAACCTGTCGTAAAAGTGCTGAAAAATACTGATATCGAAGTCTCGTAGTCATCTTGAGACCAGATGAAGTGAAGGTACTTCCTTGGATGAACATTGACAGCCCAGCAATGAACGCTACCACTGCGAGCAGGCTCGAATATACGTCAGCATGGTATATCACGCGCTCATGGTTCGGATCCACGAAAATCTGGAATTACAAATATAGGTTTCGAATTTTTCGAATGACTCCCAATTGTCTCCATGAAAAGTGAAAATTTGTATATAAATTTTATTGTAATTAATCATTATTTACGATGTACTGAAATGTACATGATGCCAGCTGAGTTTCTTGCCAGTTCTGCTCAGAATGCTAGTTTCCGAACCGGTGGTCAGTTCTTCGACATTCATAAGTGCCTTACCAGGGCGGCCTAAACTGAATAAATAATTTCCTTTTAAATTTTTTTTAAAGAACAGTTGTCTCCTTTAAATGTAGGGCTTTATGAATATATCACAATGATGAAGTCCATATCACATTACGCAAATATAAAACACATTATCAAGCGGAGTGGTTGTATTTCTAACCGGTTTTATGGATTTATTTCATAAACTATATAGGAGAAAACATTGTACTATAAGTGTTGTTAGATTAATGTATACTAGAGTACGTAGAATATACCTAACATCGATTTATCGCCCCTGAAACCCTCTGCTTACTTACTTCATAAAAATCGTTGGAGCCGTTTGCGAGATTCAGATTCTATACACAAAATTTGCTCTTTCTAAGGTATTAGATTAGATATTTTTGTTGTTCCGATGATATTGTAGAAGATGCCTGGCTGAGACACTTGCCGAGGCTTTTTCCCACTGACCAGTGGTAATTTACAAATGTTTAAAAGTGCCTTAGCTGCATGAATGATCAACTCACACAAAACTTAGAAAAAAAATTTAAGAAGAATAAATAATTTACTCACCCCACTAGCGTAGCCGAATATGACAGCGAATGCTGGGAAGCAGGCGCCCTGGACCATGGCTGCGACGGCGCCGATGACCATGAACGCCCACTCAGGAGCATTAAGTTTTACTATCTGCCAATCGCTTATCGACTTTATTTCCTGTAATATAAAGGTCAATATTAAAATTGTTCCGTGTATTTTTATGTATGACGGGTAAAGAAAAAGGTACATTTAGTTTTGTTTTTAATTTAGTACTAATGTTATCAATTTTATCAAGCGATGCGAGATGGCGAGAGTTTAATCGCGATCTTCTTATCAAGGTTTCAATCGCAGTCGATGGTAGAGAATCCGACTGGTCGCCACTATCGAATACGGCGTGACGCATCGCGTCGGCCGACGATCGATTCTATTCGGCTGGATTCGGTGCGACTCTGACCAATCGCTTGCATCTAAACAGACGGAAAACCTCTTTAACAATCGAGAGGTTTTCCGATTGTTTTGATGCAATCGCCAGGGTGAGTCGACGGTTGACACGATTGAAAATTTGACCGGTTGTAGGTAAAGGTTTTTTTTTTATGTAAAATCTGACCGTATCCGATTGTAAACACATCGCTCATTTTATTTGTATCTTTGTTTATACTGTTACGCTTATTATAACACATAGATTGAAGTGTGAAAATTCCATACTTAGTTAGCTCCATCAAGTTACTGTTGGACTTAATAAAACTACTTACGTTTTCATCAACATCGTCATCAGCCACCTCGTCGTAGTTAGTAAAGCTCTGCAAGCCAGCTGATACAACAGATGAGATGGAACTGCGGGGCATGAACCATTCTGGCAAATCTGAACAAAAGATGTATCATTTAGCTGCTGTTTAGTCAACGAACATATAACACATTATATATGTATTACCTGGATGACCGAGCGTTACTCGTATTTATTGATGTTTTCGAAAAATCAATCCTAGTTAGATCAATTTCCACCTACATATTAAATAACATGAAAATCTTTAGAGCCGTTTTCGAGATTCAAATTTTATATGTATACAAGAATGGTGGAAGGTATATAGATAGATATAAGCAAGTACGTAAACTCATTTATATACTGTATATACGTATGTATAGTAGTAGTCTAGAGAAAGCGAGCACGAGTAACATTACTCACCTGTTTTTTTAGCAACCTTTTTTTTTATAACTACCGCGTATCATTTCTCGAAGAGGAATTTGCTTTAACACTGGTAACAAATTCTTCAAGGTGTCAAAAGGTTGTAAGGGCATTCAAAGTGAGGTAACTCTGATATTGCGGACGTCTATGTGCTATAATAAGCACTCGATATTGTAATAGTGGAAAAAAAGTATATGGACATTTACCAGTCTTCGAGTGATGTCTTACAAGTCTTCTAGTAGATCTCCTCTTCACATCGACTCGTTTTGGCAAAGCTACTTCATCGTCTGCTTCCTGATTTTCATCTGTTTCTTCCAGTACTGGATCAATAATTGTTGGCTCGGTGCCACTGCTGGTTTTCACCAAATTGTAATAGAAGCCTGAAATGTCAATAAATATATCCATATAAAGATAAATAAAATTTAAGTGTGGCTTTGTAATTACAAAATAACAGCTTTTCACTAAATGCATATGAAAGTATATACGCTACTGACTTAAAAAAAAAACAATTATATTTTTTTTCTCTGCCTGGTTGTCTGTCTGAGTTCCAGTGGTGACTACACGCAATGCATCGAGGTGTTTGAACAATCAAAATCGCGGTTAACCTCTTGCTATCGAGCATCGCTAATGTTGAACCTTTGACCGTTTCTCCGATTTCCTACAGGAGTCTAAAACCGCATTTCCTAACACACAATATTAGCTTTTTCATTCTTTTAAAAATTGGTAACACTAAAAGTACTCGAGAAGTACCTACTACGAAAATATTTGTCGTAGCTCTAGCCACTGACCTCAGTTGCTCTCAAGTTTTTTATACAACTTATTTGACAAGTGACCAACCGCGTAGGGAGCATCTTTTCGTTCATCTATACATGTAATATCAATGCAGAAGATGCACAGTCTCTGCCTACCCACATGGAGTACATGCATGAGCATATATATGTATGTACGCAGAGGATACGCAGAAAAAAGGTGTCTCGTTACAAGTAATCACCCGACATTCGATGTGATGTCATTGACATTAAAAGTAAAGATACGTTATTCGCTCACAATACGAGCGTAAAAAATGTTCGTTATGCAGTTTGTCACCTTTTCAAATATAGTAAGTAGTATCAAGAGGACAGAGGTCTAACAACATTAACTCTAACGCTTCAATTTTGGCACGCTAGTGACGTATCTATGTATGTCTTTTTTAAAAAAAAGTCAAATATCATAGTGTGATGTATGCTTGTTTGGTAGAACCTTTCTGTTTTAGTAAGATGATTGAATTTAATACTTGTGTTAGATCTTAGAAAATTATACATCGATATTTAAAACCAGTACTTCTTATCCTTAACCTTACAGTATCTTATTCTTACCTTTCAACCTGAGGAGCTCGTCATGGGTACCTTGCTCCACTATGGCTCCTTGGTCCATGCAAATAATACGGTCGGCGTTTATTATAGTGGACAATCTGGAACAATACAATGAACATTCTATTATCAACGAATAAGACCATGAATATGACCTAAGATTAATGTAGTATGGTTGAGAATTGGTCTGCGAGTGTACAGTCTATGAAAATAAGTGTTACCTGTGAGAAACGGTTAAAGTAGTTCTACCAATACTAGCTCTGTCTAATGCAGTTTGGACTTGTCTCTCTGAATGTGGGTCCAGAGCCGAAGTGGCTTCGTCGAGCAATAGTACCGCTGGGTCCCGCAACAACGAGCGAGCAATTGCTATCCTCTGCTTTTGACCTCCTGATAGGGACGCGCCACGCTCGCCTATCACTGTGTCGTAACCCTTAAAACAAACATTCAAATCCACTCACTTGAAATCATTCCTAAGATATTGATCAATTACTTAAAATATACAATGAAACAGAACTAAGAACCAATAAAATAAATCAACACGGAATTTACGGGAATTTGTGTTTGCAGGAATGGTGTCCAGTTGGATCACTAGAATAATCCTATGATCGTGGTACGGACCAACTGGGCTTGCCACAAAAGACGTCGATCAAACGTTTGGAGAGCACCTTAATAAAAATTTTCACCATATGATCCCCCGGGTCCCAAACGGCAGGAATATACAATTATCTGCATATTTCCACCGCTTGAGTTTTCTGCGCCGTAAATATCCAATATACTGTAATAACTTGATGACGGTATCCTTCGAGATTGTGTCAAAAACGCTGGCAGCATTGCCACGCTGCAATAACTATTATTTTGTGAGAAAGATCTCCTGCTGATAAGCAGCGGCACCACTCGTCACTGAGGTATCAGACGGGACGGAGTCAATGAATCGATTAACATCAAAATGCTTTTAATTTTTGTTATTTCATCTTTGCTTTCATTTTGCTATGAATAAAAAAAAGACAAAGCATTTTTATCAGATCAACATCCAAGGAACGTTTATTGAATAGCGTAAGTATTTTCAGTTACTCACGTTCGATAAGAGTTTGATAAAACCATGGGCATAAGCCATTTCGGCGACTCTCTGGACCTCCTCTCGTGTGGCGTGAGGAGCTCCTATCGCTATGTTCTCAAATATAGTTCCTCGAAATAGGACTGGTTCTTGACCAACCACACCTGGCAAAGAAATATAAAATATTTATTAGTGTCGTTCAGGGAATCGCTTCATCACACTGGTCAAGGGCCTCCGTAAGCATGCTACTTGTGTCCCGCAGTTTCACCCGCGTAGATGTAATTTCATGCGATACTATATTTCGCGCTACCCTAACTATTTTTAAATAAAATATGTTAAGTCACATACATTTTATGTATGTATAGTTGTGAAGAGAATACTGAAAATTTTTATTCAAATTATATTTCTACCAACAATATCATCTTGTCCTAATCCACACACTGTAAAACATAGGATTCGTTATGTTTTTACTAAAGTAAATCATGTTACCTATCAATAAAAAAAAAATACCTTAATCGAAAACGGGCCATTCGTTTGAATACTACGGAGTTATTTTCAAAGCAAAAAGTTCACCAAACCACTCACCAAGACACGACCGTAGCCAAGGCAGGTTAAGATTCTTGAGATCGCGTCCATCAAGCTTCACTGACCCTGAATGTGGATCGTATAACCTTTGCAACAGCTGTAATATTGTTGATTTACCACATCCAGAAGGACCAACCAACGCCACGCATTCTCCTCGTTTTATTGTGAGAGAAAATCCCTTCAGGACCTGTCAACAAATTATTCCACAATCTTTTTGGGTGTATGGGAACCGCACTTTTAATAGATATATATTGCTCAACGGCTTCGGGAAAGAGACAATTGCCTTATTTCGGCTTCCAAGAGTGTTATCTCTCTCGCCCACAACTTATTTTGTATCCCGAATGATTGGCAAAAACTGACATATATCCAATAGGTCAATGTGCAATATATATCGCCGGGCACTGTAGGTGAAACAACGTGCTCCGAATAGTACGGATATTCACGGATCATTATATATGTATGTTAAGGAAGAGCCGTAGTGGCCTCGGGGTTTGAGCAGTCGCCTGCTACGTAAGCGACGCAAGTTCGAATCTCAGCGGGGCCTGTACCAATAAGTATTTCTAAAATCTTATGTGCAGTGATTTCATACCACGTGCTTTATGGTGAAGGAAAATATCGTGAGGAAACCTGCATATGTCTGAGAAGAAATTCAAAGGTGTATAGTGCCGGAGACGGCGATGGACTCACCCTCTGTCACGTTGGCACTTCATCATATTCTGTGTAATGTGGGTGTCGTTGTTACAACACCTCTTCTATCCCCTTCGGGGACCCTTCTTGGTTGGCGAATTTTTTTTTATTTTTGTATGATAATAAGAATAATCATACAATATTTGCAAAATATGACAGATGTTCAATCAGGGGACCTACCATGACCTCTTATTACCAAAATAGTTTTACTGTTATGAGATAGATATATGTACAGAACGTGTATAGTCTGGCGTAGTGGAACTATGATGGCAATGAGAGGTAATTGGCCTCTGAACTGTTCCTAGCACCAAGGTTTGACCCCAAGATCGGAAGTGGGTTATTTAAAAGCTACAAAGTACCTTAATATCTGGTCTGGCAGGATAGCTGAAGTGTATGTCTTCTAACGTAATTTCCCCAATGACGCGCCTTGGTGAAAGTCCACATTCCTTAAGGCTGTCTATCGTTGACTTCCTGTCTATGAGCTGGAAGATACTAGCGGCCGCTCCCCTGGCCGTGGCAAATGCCTCAATGTGGGGAACACACATTGTAATAGATTGCGTTCCCATGTATACGTTGAATAATATCTGAAACATAAACCAATTGAAATTAATTGTCAGAACAATGCATTGAATCTTGAACCTCAGTCGCTGCGTTAATTAAGATCAATTTATTTAACAGTCCTTGATGTTAAAAATGGAAATAAGTTATATTGATAACATCGTTATTGGGGGCCAACTATAATCGTCAAGACAGCGCGTCAATTTTGCGGTACCAAAATGAAACGCCAAATGCTCAGAATAATAAGAATTCTTAATACGCTCTGTTTAAGCCGATGATGGTAGGCCCCCAGTTCTCTTAAGCCTGAATTTACACAATAAAACAGCGATCCCTGGTTTCAAGAGAATTGGGCGTCGAATGGAAACTGACTTACATGTAATTGTTGCAGATTGCATTTTTTTATTGCGATACTATTATATATTTGTTGCAAGGCAGATCACGTTTCTTTGTTTACTGCATTTTGTACAATAAAAGTGCTGTCACGAGTTATGAGCGCATTACGTCCCTTAGCAAACAACACCGTAAGAATAATCTTTACAAAATCTACATGAGACGAAAAAACTGTCTATTCAAAATAGTCGGTGGATAGTATGTTTGATCTTAATAAATACCCTAGTTAATGGAGATAACTATATACAATACATATAGTAAACATATTTAGACGATATATTTTGTAGTATTTTATGAGTCTGCCTCTGTCGTGACGTGACGCGATAAAACACTGCGCAATAGTTAAAGTGGTTAACTACTATTCTTTCATTTTACTTTTCACTGAGCACTCATAAATCCAGTATTTGTTATTACTTACACTAAAAATAACGCCGACGATGTATCTCCTCTCCTCGATAGGTTTGTCAAAGTCCTGTAGGACCAGCCTGGTCCCGTACGCGAGCCCTATGGCATTCAGGACGAAAGTCAGAACCCAATTGAAGCCATTACCAAGTCCGGAGTAAAGACCGCGCTTACGACCGAAACGCTCTGCTGGGTCCAACAACATTTTGTATCTGAAAATGTAAGCATGGTGTCATTATGCAAAATAAACATATATTACTATGATTACGTCTGTATCCTATGGGGGTAGGCAGAGATCACTGTGCGCATACTACGATCCTTGCATACCATACATATTTCGCTTTGTCTAAAAATAATATAGTTATAATATTGGGCCACAAACCGCCATTCAGTCCCAAAGTGATTGCTTTCTTGCTGCGATTTCGTCCGCGTGGCATATTGACTGTAGGTAGTTATTAAATCACATACCAAAACCATAAATATCCATAAAAACTTTCATCCCCTATGTTATTTTACCCCCTTGAGGGTAAAATGTGCACCAACTTAAAATGACTATAATTAAATGACTATAGTTCCATACAACCTTTCAACCCTTTGCAATAAAAACAAGGCTTCCTTTCTCAGGCTCTAAATTATCAAATTTCAATCGGTTGATTAGTTTAAGTGAGAAAGCATGAGAGACAGATAGAGTGACTTTCGCATTAGTAGGGATTTTGAGACCGGATGGCCACCTGTATAACTTATTGGTAAAGGTCGTAGGAGAGAGTGTTGCTAGTCATTGATACATGTTTCGCTAATAAGGCGTAAGGTTTCTATATATGCACACGCCATCCCAGAAGGGTTCCCGAAGGGGTAAGCAGAGGTGTTGTAACAACAACACCCACATTTTACCGAATATAATCAAGTGCCAACGTGACAGAGGGTGAGTCCATCGCCGTCTCAGGCATTATACAAACTTCTTCGAATTACTTCTCAGATATATGCAGGTTTCCTCACGTTTTCCTTCACTGTAAAGCACTTGGTGTGAAATGACTGTACATAAGTTTTAGAAAAACTCATTGGTACAGGCCCCGCTGGGATTCGAACTTGCGTAACTTCCGTAGCAGGCGACTGCTCTAACCCCAAGGCCACCTTTTACCATGTTACAATAAAGCAGTGTGTACAATATTTTACCTATCAATTTCCTTTTGTTCTCCACCAAACGCAACAACAGTCTTAATGGATTTAAGTACTTCCTCAGCCTGTTTGCCGGCCTTACTGTATTGTTCCATCTCTTGAATAGATGATCTCGTTTCGTACTGGACAAAAAATTGAAAATGTTAACCATGAAATATATGAAAATTTCCAATTATTCACGGTAAGCGGTGCAAAGTGCGATGCGAAATCCATAGTGGTACAATGAATAGCTATAATTTTTGTTAGAATATAAGAAGGATGGGTATTTTTATTCATAAATAAAAATATACGTCTAATGAAATAGAAATGATTATATGTTTCACGCAATTCAGATTATCTTTTTTATTTTGATTATTTTTTTTGGCATAAAGTATCGGCATTAAATAAAGAAATGGAATAAAAAATTCAATTTAATTTTTTTCATCGATGAACTTAAAGAACGTCGATAATGCTTATTTTTGTTGTAAAATTAAATTCTAAAATCTATAAATTTTAATAAATAAAGCAACAAAATATCAACTCTTTTTTTTATTAAAAAAAAATTGCTCACACCATCCCTGAAGGGGTCAGAGGTATTGTAACAACAACACCCACATTTCACTGAAAATTGTTAAATGTCAACGTGACAGAGGGTGAGTCCATCGCCGTCTCAGGCACTATACACACGTCTTTGAATTACTTCTCAAACGTATGCAGGATTCCTCGTGATGTTTTCCTTTACCGTAAAGCACGTAGTGTGAACTGTACATAAGTTTTTAGAAAAACTCATTGGTACAGGCCCAGTTGGGATTCGAACTTACGACGCTCGCGTAGCAGGCGACTGCTCAAACCCCACGGCCACCACGGCTATGTTGAGTATTATTTCAGTTAAGTGATTAACATGATTCTTTCGTTGTTTACACTGCCACAACACTCAATAGTAAGGATATAATTCAAGCGTCTGTTATCGGTACAGTGATGAAACAACATTATAAGTGTTTATTGCTGTGGGCACATTCTGCAAACAACGTCTAGCACGTTAGGAAATATATAAAATTCCGTTGGCTTATCTATATTTGCTTGAATTATGTAAGGACTACGTATTCACTGCCCCGAGTATTATATAATAGAGCAAGAGCCCACGACGGCCAGACCTTCCATATTTTATGTATAAAAGCTGAAAGTTTCTCTGTGTATGTGTCCAACAAAGGTAAGAACGATCCGCGACTATGAAGTTTCGATTGTGGTTACTTGGGCAGGTGTCAGGTAGTAAAGGTGTATTCAATAGTCACATCAATTTAAAAACTTGTGAATATTTTTCCTCGTTATGCTCGCTCACTACTTATATTTGGCGTCAGCTGTAATTTTGATGATATAACGTTTAATAAATATATACAAAACTAATTACATGTAGAAAACTTGGCCCAAATCGGTGTCTCTCGGGATCGTGCCAAGAAGGCTGGCAGCATTACAGCCACGTTGAATAGCAATGCTGATTCTCTGAGCGAGAAAAACCCCAGCCCGCTTGTCACGAGAAGCTTTTGCCAGACGACGCGCAACCTCTTTAAAAAGTTGACGAGCATCTGGACACCAAGGTCCCAGAGTTTCAATCGCAAACGCAGAAAATATGTATCCTTTACCAATGCAAGCATATTTCCGGCGCTTGAGGCACTCCTGCTGAGCAGCAGCAGTTCGTGTTGTTAAATAAAATTTAAATAACCCATAAGCTGGAATAGAAAAGGAAAAAGTCTAGACTCTATATTTTGATGTAGAATCAAATAAGACTTACATTGGTAAGTGCGACAGAGACGGTGATAGAGAAAGGCACGACGACTATGCAGGCGAGGGTGAGCTCCCAACCGAGGGGGAAGGCACTACACAGGCAGATTATAGCTGTCCCGGTCAGATTGCTCACCACCGACACCTTCTCACCTATACCCTCCTTCAGTTTCATCAAGTTCCTGCAACACAACGCTTAGTTCGACTGACATTGATTGACGGGCTGTGCTCCGCTGCTCCACCCAAGTAGAACTAATTTCACCGGGGGCTTTATAAGCGAGTCCTATTTTTTCAAATATATGGAGAATAGGTACTGCCGTTTCGGTGATTAACCGGAACAAATAGACAGACAGAGACAATTTTTTTTATGTTAGTACCGAATATACTTTCATATAAATGTTGTGAAAATCTGTTAATTTGGAAATACAAACTAATACTTAAATTTTATTTATCTGAATAAATTCATAAATATTATGTTACAAATTAATATTATTATTTTAGCTAATGAAGTTTAAGTTCAATAAGTTGAAGTAATATTATTCACTGCAAATAACTGAACAAGATAAGTGGAATAGAAATAAATAAGAATTCTACAATTGAAATTCGTTTATTATGCAATTCATTATACAACAAAAACAATTATAATATTTTTTTTTGTATTTATTGCACACGTACCTCACTTACTGCAGATGAGGTACTGTTCTAGCAGCAGATCTGATCTTTTCTTATACTTAGAGAGAAATTGCATCATAACTCAAACCACCACTTTGGTGAATTAAATACTTACTCAGACATCTTGGAAGCTAAGTTGAACTCGGAGTTTGTGTCATACCAAGTCATGTCCTGCCGGAGGACAGCCACCAGGAACTGCATTCGTATTCTAGTTATCTGCAATTTAAATTGTTGAGCTTTAACGTTTATTTTTTGTATCGTAGAATGAAACGTAAACTTAAGTTATAAAATGAAAACTCAATGGAGCCAACGTTCTTCAGTATTTCACAAACGTAGCCTAGTCGTCATTCTGTCATCTCCCACAGTAGCCCAAATAGGACATTTCATTATTGACTTACGAACTATTTAGAATGTATTTGTACAGGCAAAGCCGTAGATTTTGTATTGTATTATAAAACTGCACACACAACATTTCAACATAGCAAGCGCTTACATGCGCGACCTAAATTCTAAGTTAGTATAGTAATTATATTTCAGTGCATTAAAGGCATTCATTGACATCGGTCGGTTTATTTGACAACCCTTACCGCCACCCTATTGACATTGACATCATCCTCTACCCACATTGACATTAAAGTGCAGTGGTTCGACAAGTAGCCGCTACAGTATTGATACATGAACATAATTTATTCAGTTCAAGGTCATGGAATGCACTCATGTAAATCAAAAGCTGTTTGGATTACTTCGGATGCTAGCCTTCACAGACATTTTGGTTATAAATACAAAGTAATACATTTTCGGTGTTTGAAGGCCACGCGAATAATTGAACGCATGTATGAATGCCAAGGTGACGAGTTGATGTAATGAGCCTGAGAGATAGCATCACTACGAAGTGGCCGGCATGATAGATAGCTATTAGCTAAGAAGCTAATTGAGTTCGATTATATAAATTTCTCGCTTCACTGCAATTGAGAGTTCACCTCGGATTACGTTTTGGAGTTATTTTCCGAAATAAAACCGCTGGCTCGCAATTAATATCAGCCGCGTTATTCACTAAAGTTTTCCTTGACCGCTCATAACTAACGGCGTCTGTATTAGCTGATCCGGTCGAATTTCGATACTGATCGTATAACAACAGACGAAGTTAACGATATTTGATAGAGGAAGGTAACGCAGTCAATAATAGCGTTAACTGATATACAGCAAGCCGTGGTGGCCTCGGGGTTTGAATAGATACTCGCCTGCAACGCAAGCGACGCAAGTTCAAATCGCAACGGGGCCTGTACCAATGAGTTTTTCTAAAAACTTATGTGCAGTGATTTCACACCACGTGCTTTACAGTTAAGGAAAACGTCGTGAGGAAACCTGCATATGTCTGAGAAGTAATTCAAAGACGTATGTATAGTGCCTGAGACGGCGATGGGCTCGCCATCTGTCACGTTGCCACTTAATCATATTCGGTGAAATACGGGTGTTGTTACAACACCTCTGCTTCCACCTTCGGGGACCCTTCTGGGATGGCGTGGGCATATGTGGTTGTGGCACGTGCTTACATTGGGGCGCACGCTTATTTGCCTTTGTAATATATAAACCAAAAACCAGTCAAGAGCGCCTTAAATATTCATTTTGTTCTGTTTTTTAAGATTTATTGTTATAGCAGCGACAGAAATACATCATCTGTGAAATGTCAAATGTCTAACTATCACGGTTCATGAGATATAGTCTGGTCTCACGGACAGACGGAGAGCGAAGATTTAGACATAGGGTCCGGTTTTATACCCTTTCGATACGACACCCTAAAAAAGACAGTCCAGCCTAATGTGGCTTTCTGAAAACTATTTCTCACTATCCCTCAACAAAACAGCCACGATGACGAAACAAAACCGCACGCATAACACTAGTGTGAAGTAATCACCTAAGATAATACGCTGCGCTAATAAAGATGCTGTAATAAAGGGAATTGTTGAGAGTATTAGCACAAGATGTTATGTTGGGTATTGAGCAGATTAGACCGCGTATATTGTGTCATAAACGTATCAGTGTGTCATATTAGAGGGTCTATTCTCTTTCTCCGAAAACGAAACATCGCTTACGAAAGAACAAATGAAGTTTCGATATGGTTTTGTTTTTATCAAATTCTAATTTTCTTTCGTTAAATAATGTAACTAAAGTAGGCTTGGGATGAATAAACTTCAAAGAATCTTGCGCACCACGTTCGTACGTAATTTTACAACGAATAATAATCGTAGCAGCAACTTTGCGAACTTTCTACCCAAACTTCGTATTTAGTTGAATTAGAATAGGCCTCAAATCAGTACCGGACTCACGAGATTCTCAGCAAATAACGTCTGATTTTAAAACGTGTAGTAAAGTAAACATAATGTACAATACACGCTCATGTGCCTGTCACGTGACACAATATAAATGAATAGAAATTTGGTAAACAACGTCCTTTGATATTCCGTTCGTTATACGAAACGTTGGGCGTCTATTCAATCGGTTTTTTTTCCCCATACAATTTCGTAGACAACAGGCACATTTGACAGTTGATATCGGAATTCATTCTATGCGATTGATCGCTGGCTTGATGATCGCTAACAATTAATCGTGATCGACTGGAGACAGAGATTCGTACAAAGTCAAAAATATCTTTATTCGATTAGACTTTTTACAAAGTACTTTCAAATCGTCAGAATTACGTAATCATACAGGGTTGTACATGCTACCGCCATGTTAGGATGGTTGCTTTTACTTTTACTCTAGCTTTTCAAAAATATAATTAAATTTAAAAAATACAAATTATTTACTTAAGAAATGTTCAAAACGTATGATACTTTGTTTGGGCCTATACCCCTATCACGGGTTTGCCACCGTTCACGTAATCTATACTGGCTTGCGTCTCCGCCGAATATGAGTATGAGAAATTATGCAGAGATGAGAGTGTGGTGACTGACTCACAGTGGTGACGTGAAGAACTAAAATATCTGATGCAAATATTGCGAGTGACACTAGCGAGTATAGATTACGAAAACGGTGGCAAATTCGTGATTGGGGTACTGCTGTAAACACCCTAGTCTGATATGGAAATGTTTGACATAATGCAATTCCGGCAGCGATAGCACTGCACTATAATGCGTAATCAGCCAAGACCACAACAATGGGTGTTTCTGATTAACGTTGTTGACTCGTGCACTACTTGTTATCGGTAGGTATTACAAAGATAGAATAGTGAGCTAGTTAAATATAGCTTAACTTTCACATATATATCTATACGTCTATATTTATAAAGATAAATATAATATATGATCAGACAATCATCATTCGCAACCCTTTTTTAACGCGTTCACTGTTAACGACGCGTATGTGCGTCCAACTGTTAGAGAATTTACGAAGAAGTTGAAATGTTAGCAGTTAATGTGTTAAGAGGAAAATCTGTGATCTGGGTTAAACCAGTTGTCAGACTATTTAAGACCTCCGACTGACCTGCAATGATTGTCAAAGATGATAAAAATGCCAACCGGGACCGACGGTTTAACGTGTTCTCCGAGGCACGGAGGAAACTCGGGCGGTCACCCATCCAATTACTGGCTAGGGCTAGGGTTGCTTAACTTCGCTGATCGAATGATATGTGCAATAGCAACTGTGCCACGAGTTCCTCATAAACTTAAAATAGTTTCTTAGGTGTGGTCATTGTAACCTGTATTTAACTTTTACATGAAATAAATACTCGTAAATAATTGAAGTGTAACTTTGTAATTTCAAATTAGCAAAAAAACAGCCTTTCACAAAATGCATGTGAAAGTGTTTTATGGAGTACTATTAAAAAAAAAAAACAACTTAATAAAATCTCTATATGTCTGTCTGTCTGTTTGTTCTGGCCGAGTTTGGGTTGGCCTGAGAACTTTTTCCCTTTAGTTTAAGTCACTTCAAGCCGTTCTATGAGGTAACATAAATAAAAAATAAATAAGATTCTAAAATAAATCATATCGTTACCATGGCCAAGCTATGTCTATTATCCTTCACGAGATGGCCCCAAATTGGACATCAGAATCTCTGACAATCGTATATCGCAGTCCGAAGTATGAACCATTATATTTATCGAAGCTGAAAAATGCGTGCGGGGGTACGCGCCACCAGCTGTTCATGAACATTAGTCCAATTTAACACGCATGAAGTATTTTTCTAAGAACGACAATGGCTTGATTGACTGTATGATAAACGAATTTTGTTTTTCTGCGGTAACATTGTCAAAAACTCGACCCGTTATGTGGAATATATTAAATTATTGTATGACACGCTACGAATTCTTACGCACTGACTGCCATTCAATCTTTGAGACTTCTGGCAGGCTGTTGCGCTAGTCATGGCACATAATGGTCTTTGTCTGTGTCTACCATAAATTGTTTATTGTTTAGGATGAAGAGTTGAAATAATGCAACGCTTAAATTTCTAAAACTCATGTCAAAACGCTTCAAGGAAGCCATAACATCAATTATTTTAAGTGATGTAGACATAACAGGAACCGTTCGATATTTGGAGCCCGACTGCATTAGAATAGTGGTAATCTGGTGAATTAGGTCAACAGTACACAAGGGGGAGTGGAGTCATTGCAATAGTCTACAATAATCATTGGGGAAGAACCGAAAACATAATGAAGTCAAAAGGGTTTCACCCCACCATAACTAGCACAGCATTTCCACTCTCCCTAGTCGCATCCACAGAGTACAGGGGATCAGTCTCACCGCAGGAACACACCCTATAGTAGCGTTATTTGGCTGCGATCTTCTGTAAGGTGGAGTTGGGCACTGAATTGCAAACAGCACATCCCAATTACAGTGATGGATCTCTTTTAAGCCGACACTTTTATGGACATGGTCATATCAACTTAGGGTCATAGCACACCTACCCAATAGCCAGGGTCTAAGAATTTGGCTATGGTATTTCCTGCCTGACGTAAGAGGCGACTAAAAGGGTGCCGGAGGGCCTGCTGGCGGTGGTCGGGGTGGGAGCTTTGGCTACTGAGACGCGGGCCCGGGAAGGTGGCAGCGCGATGTGCGATGCGCTGCCAGCACAGCGAGGTCTCCAGGGGCGGCGACATAGCTGCCCCGGGGATATACCCCGGCAAAGTGTGGGAGGACACCAGTGCCATCTATCAGAGTATCCGGAGTCCCCCTGAGCACTGAGGATGGCCTCCGGGGGGGGGTTTATTGCGGTAAAAATCCCACATACCTCGACCTGCCTCTCCCAGGGCGGTCGGGGAGGACCTTTTGAAGGTTTCCCCCTCGTCAATAAAAAAAAGGAGTCATAATAGCACACGCATCATTTCCGTGTCAGTTTTCATTTCAAGAGTGGCCCGCGGAACTTTTAATAATAGCAGCCTAAGGTGACTTCTTGTATTAGTCTGTCATTACCTGTCAGACATATCATACAGAGAAAAATAAAAATAAATGTTTTTCTATGTCTGAACCATGTATACTTTCATATGCACTAAAAACTGTTATTTTGGACTTACAAACATACACTTCAATTGTATGTATCTGTATAGATAAAGATGTATAGATTATGTATGGTAGTGGTATACGTTACTTGTCTGAGCGCGCTCCAGTTGATGAGTGCGACGGACACGGTGCACAGGGTGGTGGCTATGAAAATGCTGATGAACAGTCCGATGGCCATCGCCTCTGCGTCTTCCACTAGGGCCGCCATGTTTTCTTCATGCGATGCATTTTGCCTGTACATATAAAATGTCATCACAAATGATATATAATCACAATGAAACAGCTTGAACAACTTGACTAAATGTTTTATATTAAAAAGGCACGACTAAAGTTCATAACATTGTGTTTTACGTGTAATGGCGGCAAGAAGAGAAGAGAGAGAGAGAGAGCGTGCTCATAGACAACAGGCAGTAGTAAAAACATACATAATCATAACAAGGAAACAGTGAGGCCATTTTATTCCAGTGATCAACCGTTAAACAATGCACAGATGTAAAATATATATTGAACAGGATTTAAAAGCTGTACCACGCGGATTTACCCGCGTAGGCTGACAATAGAAACTTTAAGTGATTTATTCGGTAACGGCTTCATATTCTTGCGGTGCCTCTCCACTAATGGAGGTTGACCGTCAGCTCCACAAATTTGTCCTTATTTTTTGCAAGCCTAATTGAAACTTCTTCCACGCTTATGAATGTCGATAATTTACCACCGGTTCGGAAACTAGCCTTCTGAGAAGAACCGGCAAGAAATTATATGAGAAAGAAAGTGATAAGTTGTCCACTAATGCTACGCTCCTATTGGTCGTAGCGTTATGTTATAGTGTAGTGGAATATTTATTTTGGGCTAACGCTAACTTTAGCCCGCGATTAGTCTTAGCATGATAATATAATAAGCCTATGGCCGTCCTTGATAATTGGGCTATCTAACACTTCACTTCAAATGTGACCTGTAGTTCCTGCGATTAGCACTTTCAAACAAACAAACTTTTCAGCTTTATATATTAGTACATATTTTAGATTCTTCTGTGCGTATGTGTGCCACTAAACCCCTTCTTAACGCCTGGGTCGATTTTACCGAGGCTTGTTAGGACTATAAAGACTTTATAAAAATACTTTACGAAATTACTTTATAAAGTTCGTATTTCTACGCGTTTTTTTATAACAAAAATGCGGACTATTATTCGTAAATAATGTATAACAGTATACTATTCCAAACTTTCTGTATCGTACCAAAGGCGATTGAGCCAAACCATGACTAAGTATAATATTGTTTCGACTAATTCGCTAAGCCTTGTTGCATAGAAACCTCAACTTATAATCTGAAACTAATATGTAACCTATTGTTTTATAATAAATGTACAGAACTACTAATACCTAAGTAATAAACTTACATTAACGATTTGTTGCGCTTTGCCGCAGTGAAATTATATAAATTATTACTTGCGAATTCTCTTTTCAGGGTATCTGGTGTTGTATGCTTTTGATAGCATAAAATACTAGATCTATACTCATATTATAGAGAGGAAAGGTTTGTATGTATGTTTGTTACGAATAGACTCAAAAAGTAATGGACAGATTTTAATAAATTCTTTCACTTTTTGATAGCTACATTATCGCTGATTCATATAGGCTGCTAATCCCACGGGAACGAGAACTACGTAGGTGAAACCGTGTGACGTCTGCTAATCTTTATATATAAAAATGAATTGCTGTTCGTTAGTCTCGCTAAAACTTGAGAATGGCTGGACCGATTTGGGTAATTTTGGTCTTGATATATTTATGAAAGTTCAGGGAAGATTTAAACGGTGAAAAACATAAAAAATAAGTAAAGGAAAAGGTGATACGTAGGTTCACCGGGTCAACTAGTAGTTTATATATTTAGTCAAGAGGTTTTCACATAATCTGGATTGTTATCTAGTTCTAATATTTAAGTTCGTATTTTTGCTAAAGTAATTTCAGCTGATCTCAATCTATTTATGTCACATACATACATATGCTCACGCCTGTATTCCCCGAAGGGGTAGGCAGAGGTGGTGTAATAACAACACCCACTTTTCACCGAAAATAATTAAGTGCCAACGTGACAGATGGTGAGCCTGACGCATATTTAAATTGCGAAAGATCTGCATATATTGGACACCATAGGCTATACTAGACTTACAATATATTGGACTCCGTAACCTACCTGATATGTTCAGTGATAAGCAAATACAATGATCATCATCTCCCTGGCCTTATCCCATACATTGTTGGGGTCGGCACTTGATTCAACCCGATGTGGCTGATCACCTGATTTAGAAGCGACTGCCATCTGACCTTCGCAACCCCTTTAACGAGGAAAATCGGTGATCTGGTTACCAGTTGTCAGACTACTTTAGGCCTCCGACTGACCTGTAACGATTGCCAAAGATTTGGCAACCGAATTTTGAATTGGCAACCGGGACTGACGACTTAACGTGCTCTCCGAGGCCCGGAGGGAACTCGGGCGGTCACCCATCCAATTACTGGCTAGGTTTAGGGTTGCTTAACTTCGCTGATCGAATGATATGCGCAATAGCAACTGTGCCATGAGCTCCTCCGAGTAATTACAATGATCTGAGAAAGCAATATGTTGTCACCAAGAGATGCCAAAAAAGAGGTTACACGCATTCACATTCCAAGAACTTAGTTAAATTAAAAAAGGAAAAAACTGATCCAGAAATGGAAATTTTAAATTTCTATTCCTTTTGCTTTTCCTTATTCACAATATTTGAAAAGGTAATTGTAAGATGATTAAGGTGGTATGTAGTTAGTTCACACTTGGCAGGTTTTTAAGCAGCTATCGTGTGATAAGGCTTTTAATCATAATAATGATCTCCTAACGAATTCCGGTTATGACGGCTAGTCTTAGGAGGGATTAGCTATCTGCGCAGGGCTTGTAGACAAAACTAACATTATCCTCACGCTTCGCTAGTATAAACGATACAAAATGTATGGCAATGACATATGTCACGTGACTGATTTATGTCACTCCCTTACATTTCTTATCGTTTTTATTAGCGCAAGCAGGAGAGAATGTTACTTTGTCTATGCCTTCAGGAGATATTATAGTGCACTCCGTAAGAGTAGGGATATACCCGCCTTTGCATGCGGTGGATATTCACCCTTACATTTTGTATGTACACCAAACAGTGAAAAAGCAACATACAAATAGACAGAGACACTTACCCATATATAATATTTAATATAATATAAATTATATAAATATAAAACTTAAGTATGTATATATTTATAACGTAAGACACTTACAGTCGTCGCCCTCCTCCAAAGAGGGATGTCAGAGGCAAGTAGCTGGACATTCTATCAGGATTGGAAGTTCTCTCCACAAAGGCAGTGTTCAGTTCTCCAAACTGGACTAGGTTGTAGCACACTCCACCGCCGCTGAGTAGCCCTGTCAGCACACCCACGGTGGTTGCTATGGTCTCCAGCCATGTCGCGTATCGAAACTGCAAAAAAGGTAAAATCACCAGTCATGGACAGTATAAGCGATATTTTTTCATACTTGCTCTGTAATTTCTTTATTTTTCAACATATATTCTTAAGTATTAGGGGGCAAATTAAAAGCTTTTTTTCTTAATCAGAATTTAATTTTTAATTTCAGTTTAGTACTTAGTACACTGAAATAATATAAATAAACAACACTCCTCCTACTTAGACACCATTAATGGACAGTAAAAATCCAGTATTGTGCTTTAGAGCTGAAATGATAATTTGTAGTATGGGTTATATTATAAAATTGATGCATTTAATAATAATAATAAATGCACGTTTCCTTAATATTGGAAAAAAAACAAAAAATGTCCTTGATTGGTCCGCGTCCGACATAGGTGCCTTTACCTTATAGTTTAATTATATACTGATAAATATGATTGGATTGTCTGTTTAAAGCGAAAAGTGATCTGTGTATACAATTGCAGGACAAATCTACTCAGCTTAATAGTAAGGCACAAGCAAAATAGTATTTGAATTATGTTTAATCGATATTTTTTCACTAGTTTGTGCAATATTGTAATTCATACTTACTATTTGATAGTAGGATATGTCACAAGTAACTTGTGGCTCCCTGAAAAATAAAACAATGTTGAATATTATAAAGCGGACGTCATGCGGTATACGCGCGTAGTTCCCGTTAATACGAGGTTAGTACGGGGATAAAATATACTCGCTGATGATGTAGCTTTCCAAAGGTGAAATAATTTTTGAAATCGGCACAATTGTTTTTTAGTTTATTCATTATAAACATACACACAAAAATACAAATCTTTCCTCTTTATAATAGTAGTGTAGATATAGATGTAGTTGAAAGACTAACACATTACCAACTAGTACCAAACTAATCTAACCTTTTTCTTATTGATGAGGTGAAAACCTTCAAAAGGTCCCCGACCGCCCTGGGAGAGACAGGTCGGGTTATGTTGGATTTTTACCGCACTAAAACCCCCACAGTGGCCATCCTCTGTGCTTAGAGGGGACTCTGGGTACTCTGATGGATGGCAAAGGTGTTCCCCTACACTTGGAGTTGGAGCAGTCGCCTGCTACGCAAGTTCACTGCTAACGACGCGTAAGTGCGTCCAAGTGTTACAGAATTTACGAAGAAGTTGAAATGTTAGCAGTGAATGTGTTAAGGTGAAGGAACACGTCGTGAAGAAACCGGCATATGTCTGAGAAATGATTCATATTTGGTGAAATTTCTGTGTTGTTGTTACAACACCTCTGTTTACCCTATCGTGGACCCTTCTAGGATGACGTGAGCATATTGATTTTAATTTTATTTATAACACTTCAATACATTTAATTGTAAACTAGCTGTGTCTAGCGGTTTCACCCGCGTAGATTTAATTTCAATCCCGCGGAACCCTAAACGTTTTTTGTTTAATAAAAGTAGCCTAAGTTGGAGTAACTTCCAGCCGTTTCAGAGATTACCCGGAACAAACAGACAGACGGACAGGGTAAAAAAAAGCTTTCTTATTTTGGAATTACAAACAGACACTTCAATTTTATTTATCTGTATGTATAGATACATACTTATATTTCTTACCAGACGTAAGGCATACACAAATGCTCATCCCTCATTCACATCACAGCAGGAACCAAACCCGCGACACCTAGTGTACCAGTCAGATGTACTAACCACTGGACCAACAGTGTCGTAAATATTAATAGCATACGGTTACGACACTCGCAGTAAATTATTTGTTGGCATCATATCAACTATCAACATGGTATATGCTCCTAGTACTTAGTTAAATTATTTGTCTGCCCTTATGTCTATGTATACAGGGCTTAGACTTATAAAGCGAACATGCATTCAGTAAAAATATGTTCATTTGATATCACAAACAGACATCCCAATTTTATATATTTAGATGTTATAGATGAAGATATGAAAAAGAAGAAATTTGTGTACTCAAAAATAAACAGTAAGTAAGTATGATGAGGAAAAAAAATAAAATTTTATAAAATATGCTCACGCCATCCCAGAAGGGTTCCCGATGGGGTAAGCAGGGGTGTTGTAACAACAACACCCACATTTCACCGAATATGATTAAGTGGCAACGTGCCAGATGGCGAGTCTATTTCCGTCTCATGCACAATACATACATCTTTGAATGACTTCTCAGACATATGCAGGTTTCCTCACGATGTTTTCCTTCACAGTAAAGCACGTGGTGTGAAATCAATGCACATAAGTTTTGAGAAAAACTCATCGGTACATGCCCCGCGAGGATTCGAACTTGCGTCGCTTGCGAGCAGGCGACTTCTGAAACCCTGCGGCCGCCACGGGTTAATTATCACTAAACGAAAGGAAAATATAAAAAAAATTACTCAGTCTAAATCTCTGAGGTAAGAAACATAAAAAACATAAGGTCAAATTGAGACGTACCTCCTAATTATTTGAAGTCGGTTAAAAAGGAGAAGATACATAGGTTATATCAATCTTATTGAAATGCCCTTCTGGTCTAAACTAGTCTCGGTTTAATTGGCGCACTTTACTGTAACGCACGTGACAATAAAATACTTATTACCTATAAATATTCTTTATCTACTCGTAACTATGTTCAATCACTGTTGAATGTTTTGTAGGAGTATACATTTAAGAATTGATTCGCAATATTAGCATGATAATTCAAAAGATGTAAAATTCGTTATCTATCATTTCAATTAACACCGTTCGTATAAACCACGATATGAAA
Organism: Watsonalla binaria; assembly: GCA_929442735.1. NCBI lineage: Eukaryota > Metazoa > Arthropoda > Insecta > Lepidoptera > Drepanidae > Watsonalla > Watsonalla binaria. The sequence goes on along the minus strand of OV838917.1, from coordinate 2,210,319 downwards.
AAAATCAATTCAGATTTTACGATACTATATCCCCATTTTATATTTATATTATAATTTTGCGATTGCGATATTTAAAAAAAAACTTTTGATTAACTTTTTTTTTATTCGTAATTATTAGGGAATCATTTGTAAATTTTCGCTTGCCACGCAAATATACATCTTAACATCTCATGCAAAAGCGTACAATTCGCAGTGCAAATAGTAAGTTACTTACGGTTTAGAGTCCTTCGAAACACCCATTTCAGTTCACCAGCGTGCGGCCAGTGGGGCGGTTTGTGCGCTATTGAATGATCACTGAAACTCCACTGCTCTTAACATAGTTTGTTTGATCGTAATTAATAGGTATATTACATTACGAGGACTAAGTACACAATAGTTACAGATAAAAAGTTATTAGTATAACTAATCGCGCGGTTGCGAAATCATTTGCCAATCTTACATTACCTATACATTATACCCCTCAAATGAATAAAAGAGAAATATTTTTTATTTTTTTAAATATTAGTGTCTAATCAATGTAATTAGCATTGCATGCCGTTTATTAAAATTGAAGCGCCTATTTGTTCTTCCAAATTACCGCTTTTCACTAAATAATTATCAAAGTACAGAAATCTATTCTATACAGCTATAAATAAAGTTCAAGTGTCTGTTTGTAATATCAAAATAACAGCTTTTCACTAAATGCATATGAAAGTGTACACGGCACATACAAAGGTACATACATCTTAATATATATAAATCTCGTGTCACAATGTTTGTCCTCAATGGACTCCTAAACCACTTAACCGATTATAATAAAATTCGCACACTATGTGCAGTTCGATCCAACTTGAGAGATTTATAAAATATATAGAAAATTATAGTCGCAATTTTAATTTATTGCTAATTATTTGTCTGTTATTATTTGACAGTCGCAATTATCTGTAATTTATTTTGTAGTGAACGAAATACCGTATAATTCAATTATTTCCACTTTCATATACTTATATTTGTTATAAAATTAAATGGAAATAATAAATCTGATAAATTTTTATTTTGTACCTATTGATTTCTGCTTAATATCAAGTGTAAGAACATGTTAATTAATTGTGTTCAACGTACTTCCCCTTCAAATCTCAATCCAGTGAATTTGTATACCAACATCAACATTTTCGTCTTTGTTCGTAAATAATTTCATTGTACTAAAGGGTTATAGTAGTAGAAAGTCAAATAAGGAGATCACCATATTTTTTTACAAATACCATCTGTGTGAAAAAGCATAGTGGACTCCGTGACTGATGTTCTCTTATTGTTCCTCTTAGATTGTTTACTATAATGTAATATAACAACAACTTTAGCCACAGCAACGCGTGGCCGGGTCAGCTTGTAAGAAAATAATTTTTTTATGTTGAAATCGTGACACAGTTGCTATTGCGCATATCATTCGAACCAAGTCAGTAGATGGATGGGTTCCCTCCGTGCCTCGGAGAGCACGTTAAGCCGTCAGTCCTGTTGGCCAATTCAACATCTTTGGCAATCGTTACAGAATCGTTCAGTCGAAGGCCTAAGAGAGTCCCAGATTACGGTCTTACATACATACATACATATGCTCACGCCTGTATTCCCCGAAGGGGTAGGCAGAGGTGTTGTAATCACAACACGCACTTTTCACCGAAGATGATTAAGTGCCAACGTGACAGATGGTGAGTCCATCGCCGTCTCAGACACTTTACATACGTCATCGAATTACTTCTCAGAAATATGCAGGTTTCCTCACGATGTTTTCCTTCACCGTAAAGCACGTGGTGTGAAATCACTGCACACTTTATTAGAAAAACTCATTGGTACAGGCCCCGCTGGGATTCGAACTTGCGTCGCTTGCGTAGCAGGCGACAGCTCAAACCTCAAGGCCACCACGGCTCATTACTGTATTTTTATCGTAAAAGGGGTTATCAAGGTCAGATGGCAGTTACTTCGAATAAATATCAGTACATCAACCGCATCTGGTTATATCAAGTGCCGACCCCAACAATGTTTGGGATAAGGCCAGGAAAATGATGATGATATTGAAATATCTTATCTTGTAAGATTTATCTTTTACAAATGTAATGGGTTTTCCACTATGTTAACGTAAAATAAATATTTAATAAGTATTTTCCGTGAAAAAATTTAACTAGTGACTTGGTGGCCGTGGGGTTTGAGTAGTCACCCGTAGAGCTAAGCATGCGACGCAAGTTCGAATTCAGTACAAAATAATTTTCAAAAAAATCGGTTGATGAAATCGAGGAAATCGGTTTCTGTGTGATTGATTCTCTCAAACACACAAGAAAATATCTGGTCTCTGTCGTGGTAAGCAGAGGCTGTTTACAACACCCAATTTTCAACTTGCTATTGAACTCAGCAGATAAAAAAAACTGAGTTTTATTCATATGCGGAAGAGTTCTATAGTTCCTGATACTTTTAAGAGGCTAAATTACCTGAAAAAGTAATATTCGTTATGCTCTGCTTACTTCCCGTAGCAGATCACTTTCAAGCAAATCAAGAAACGCCGGCTGGCGCTGGTGTGGGATGCCACGTGTGTCGATACGTTGGCTCCGTCTCATCTCCCCGGCACTGCTGTGGCGTCTGGTGATGCTGCTGTTCAGCAGGAGTGCCTCAAGCGCCGGAAATATGCTTGCATTGGTCAAGGATACATATTTTCTGCGTTTGCGGTTGAAACTCATCAACTTTTCAATGAGGTTGCACGTCGTCTGGTAGAAGCTTCTCGTGACAAGCGGGCTGGTGCTTTTCTCGCTCAGAGAATTAGCATTGCTATTCAACGTGGCAATGCTGCCAGCCTTCTTGGCACGATCCCGAGAGACACAGATTTGGGCCAAGTTTTGTACTTGTAATCAGTTTTTAGGAGAAACGCCTGGTTGCAGAAACAACTAAAGCGCAAATATTGTTGAAACAACAAAATTTTAAAAAGCGTTTATCTTCAGCATTAACTATTATCGTGCTGCCAAGCCTGGGTTCCTGGCTGCATAAAAAGATGTGATATAGTCAACGAGAACTTTTAAGGTTTGGATATAAGATAATAGTTGTCAAGGCTACAGGAAAATTAGACGTTGTAAATAGTTATTTAGCTCTGACGGCAAAATGCGTCATTTGTTGCAACGCATATCATCATCCTCCTGCCATTATCCCATGTTATTTTTGGTCAGTGCAATGTGTTCTTCTCTTCCATTTCTCTCTATCAGCCGTCATATCTGTATTCACTCCCATTCTAGCCATGTCATCTTCCACACAATCCATCCATCGTTTCATAGGTCTTCTTGTCCCCATCCACATTCATAAACAAAACATTTTTGGCAACATTATCCTCATCTCTTCGCATAACATGTCCATACCACGACAAATGTTTATTCTTCAACTTGTCAGTCACTAGTGCTACTTTCAGACTTCCCCTTATAAACTCATTCCTTACCTTGTCCAATCTCGTTACGCCACACATTCATCTCAATATCCGCATCTCAGTTACATGCATAAAATGTATGTACAGTGATTTCACACCACGTGCTTTACGGTGAAGGAAAACATCGTGAGGAAACCTGCATATATCTGAGAAGTAATTCAATGACGTATGTATAGTGTCTGAGACGGCGATGGACTCACCATCTGTCACGTTGGCACTTAATCATATTCGGTGAAAAGTGGGTGTTGTTATTAAAACACCTCTGCCTACCCCTTCGGGGAATACAGGCGTGAGCATATGTATGTGTAGTTACATGCAACTTTCTTTCATCCGTCACCTTCGTGGCCCAACATTCTGATCATTACTAATGTCAATTGGCAAATTGTCAGTGTCATTTTTTGTACATAAAAGTGGTATACTCTGTTTTTTATTTCGAGTCAGTAAAATGAAAACTACAACTGTCACTGATACAAAAAAGGGTGACCAACAACAATAGTGATGTTCGTCAATCAATTGACTTGGACAAGAGTCATGCTTTATTTTATTAAGTATCAAAGCGTTTTTTATTATTGTAAATATGTATTTAATAATATGATTGAAGAAATATGGACCTTACCAGCATATTAAAATTGAATTAAGTAAAACAATACAAGTAGTTTTATAAATTTTTATAATTTACAGTGTCGTTATTGATTCTGATTCCGATTCTCATTCGGTGTATTCAGAATCGGAATCAGTTACATTTATAACAAATGAATCTACACATTCATCTATGATGTGGTCGAGTTGGCACATTTTATCTTCAACTTTTATGGCATGGTTGATGCACTGTCTCCAATTATCAGGCGTCACTTCCTTCAGGCCTCCTTCAAATAATTCTTTTACGTCTTTTAATCTTTATTTTAAAATAATGTCGACTAACTTTTAATTCTAAAAACTTGATTCAACCACATCACTATTTATTTGGGACAAAGAACTTGCAACACTGGAAATGTCATTTTACTGACTCGAATTAAAAAACAGACTTTAGGTAACGCTAGCAATAATTTGAATCTGAAAAGCGTGGGCGCAAAAGGCTAATAGCTAAATTCATGATGTCATCTAACAATTTTGAAATGGTGCAACAAACTATTTTTATAGCTATAAAATTTAATAGTTAAGTCAGTTGACGCAACTTACCTTAAGTGCCAACGTGACAGATGGTCACTCCGTCGATGTCTCAGGCACTATTCTATATCTACTTCTTTGAATTTCTTCGCGAACATTTTATCCTTGATATCAGGCCCGGGTTTAGGGGAGGGCACTGGGGCTATAGCCCCGGGGCCTAGACAAAAGATGGGCTTCTACAATAAATACTTCGGAAAAAACCCTTTCAATAGGAAAATAATTAGAAAACAAAAGAAAACAATTATTTTGCTCCGAGGCCAGACCTGTAAATCCAGCATTCGTTGCGATGTTACACCGTAAATCTCATGGTGTGAAAGTGCACCTGGGATTTGAACATCGCTTGTGTAGCACATGATTAGGTACTCAACCACAACGGCTTTAACTAAGGTTTTGCATATGATAATGAAAGATAGCGAGAATGTGCAATTGTGTGTCACTTATCTCACTATGGAAATGTGTAACCAGCTGTTTTTAACCGACAGCAAAAGGTAATTAATTTATAATGTACTCTTTCAAATATCTTCTTGGACAAGGTACCGAGTCCTCTAGAATTAATTTCCGGAATAGGTTACCGGTCATGAAAGTCAATTCTATGCAGACACCGTCACGGGCAGAACTGGGTTACGAGATATAAGTTTATTCTGACTGTAGGTACATTTCTATTTTGAAACAGATTATATAATTTTATGATATTTAACAGTTTCCTCATCACCGTAAAGTGCAAGTCATGTTATCCAATTTTATCATAAAACAAACAAGAACAAACAATGATTTTAATCCTTCGTCATTTTATTGCATACAATATCAGAACGAATATTTCCTCTTACGCAACGAAAGCATCTTTTTTTTGTGTCATTAAGTGTCAAACAAGCATGCGGCCACCCTGATGGTAAGTGGTTACCGCAGCCTATGGCCGCTAGCAGGGGCATTCGTCGATGCCGACCTTATAATATCTCTTCACACCCTATTTTTAAATGATTTTCTTTTAGTTTTCATTGCGTATAATTATATTATTTTAGTATGCAGTAACCAAAAATATTGATAATATAGACTTTTTAATTGTAAAGCTTAGTAAATCATTCCTAGTAATCCAGTAAATCATTCCTAGTAATGCAAAAGAGTATATGCATAGTTCCAAAGACTGGGGTGGCCTCACCATCTGTCACGTTGTCACTTAATCATCTTCGGTGAAATGTGGGTGATGATATTACAACCCCTCTACCCCTTCGAAGGATACAGGCGTGAGCATATGTATGTATGTAATTATTTTTTCCACAGGAAGTACCTACCAACTTTCAGCAAGGTGTTTCCGTGTAATATAGGTTAAGTTTTTTTACTTGTAGTGTATAATTAAGTTAATTTCCAATGGACTCACCATCCGTCACGTTGGCACTTAATCATCTTCGGTGAAAAGTGGGTGTTGTGATTACAACACCTCTGCCTACCCCTTCCGGGAATACAGGCGTGAGCATATGTAATTTCCAATAAATATTTTTTAAGCGAAAAGTAATCCAATAAAAACCGGCCAAGTACAAGACACGTTATTCAAGGGATTATATTATACTATATATAATTACATAAATAGCACCAAAAAAATCCCGTTTCTTGTTGAATTATTTATATATTTATTTTATTCTGGTTTCTATGCATATAAAAAAAAATTACCTTTAAGAAAAGTTTGACCATTTGCGCACGGAACCCAAAGTTATAATACAGAATGTGTTGAATATGGGGCCGAATGCTTCACGTCACGTGTTTTACATTTCACGTGAATAAATGACTACAAAATGCGTCTTGCATATAAGGCTTTACTCCGAAACTCAGAACAAATGTAAATTATGAGTGTAACTAACTCATTTTGTTAGCCCGCTGTATATGTAAGGTCACGTGGAAATGTATTACTAGCTGTGCCCCACGGTTTCATCCGCGTAGATTTAGTTTTATATAATAATAATATTACGATACACATTTAGCGTAGTTTCTATATTTTTTTATGAACGTAAAAGCTGTTATTGTGAGTAAACTAAGGTAGTTAGATATGTGCTCTTGCGGACGTTTTTGTAGATCTTAATAAGACCTACAAACCCGTAGTACATTATTTTGTTCTATTGCTAACAGTTTTTGCAGCGCACGCATAAATAGGTTTTCGATTTTACACCTTTTTGGGTTATATGATCGCAATTTTGTTACGGAGCCCTTAATTTTTTTGAATAAATATATATTTTTTTAAATCGGACTTTTAGTTCCTGAGATTAGCGTGTTCAAACAAACAAATAAACTCTGTAGCTTTATAATATTAGTATAGATTGTGAAAACCACGGATTATTATAGCCTAGGTTGGAACACTATTCCTTATGCCAAGTATCTTTGTCATGTTTCAACGTTGACAAATTGTTGATACTTTTTCAGAGGCGGGTTGTGGTTGAATTCCAAAAATGGTGGACTTACACAATTCGCTAGTGTAAGCGATGGCGTGAGTAAATCACTCGATGCATTGCCATTGTTTTCATTGCTGGTAGCGAGTCCAACTCGATCGTAGTCAGCACTCGCGTCGGCCAAAGATCGGTTCCATTTTGCTAGATTTGGCGCGACTCGGACCAATCGCTTGCATCCAAATAATCGAGAAACCTCTCAATTGTTTCATCGTTGTTGACGCTAATAGGGCAAGAAATATGTCGACATTGAAACTTACTTGGCGGAAAGATAGTATGCAGAGGTTTTATCACACAACACCATTGACAGGAGGTCAATGGCTGGCATTCACGTCATACTTGTGAACAAGTGCTGCTTGTGGGGGCTGGTCATCTCAAGCTACGCATTTAGTTATAAGTACATGTACTAGATTCTTGGTTATGTTAATTTTTATCGACATTTGTGAATTGGAACATTGTCCATGAGCTTACGTTTCTTTAATTATTTATTTTGTATTCTTTAAATTGTATAATATTTTTGAAAAGATTAAGTTAAGATTAGTAATTACTGAGTTTCTTGCCAGGTTCTTCTCAGTAAAAGCAACCTTCCGAGCCTGGCGGTAGTATGTATAATCCTGTATAATTATGTCATTCTTACGACTTGAAAGTACTTTGTAAAAAATCTAATCGAATAAAGATACTTTTGACTTTGACTTTGACTAACAAACTATATCAGCTTCGTTGATCTGGTGCGTGTACGACCACTAGATGCAGGAGCACTGCGGACGGTGAAATTCTGGGGGCCTACTATCATCCGTCTAAGCAGAGAGTTTCTTAGACTACGGAGCTTTGACGTTTCATTTTTGTACCGCAATATTAAACGTCAAATCTCTCAAGTTATTAATACGCGCAGCTTAAACGATCCTATGATCGTTTAAGGCCCCTTGGGTTCGATTCCCGTTATTGTATTTTCTATATGTGATTTCCTAGTAGCAGTGTGTGGTGTACCCGATTAATGGCAATAGGCCGCCCCCTATTTCATGCGACTTAAAGATAACTGACGAAATACGGGTGTAGTATTAGAGCACCTCTGCCTACTCCTTTATGGAATTCAGATGTGTGTATCTTCATAGATCAAGAAACATGAAATTTGGCAATCGCTTATACCTACTCTTATTTGCAGGTGGTAAACTTACTACCTACGTCATTGTATGGAGACTTTCCGAAGGCAAAGTTATGTCTAAATTTCATCCTTGTTGAACCTACAAGTTTGTTCGAAAGCCTCAGTGCGTTATCTCGCTTTTGTTTAGGGTTATATGAGGTTAGAGCTCCGTACTTGCGCAAAAGGAAAAGTTTTGGGTGCGGAGGTCTGTCACTAGGCTGTATCTTATGAGCCATGATACAGTTGAAATGTTCACAACACACCGATATCATAATATATAATTAATCCGGGGCTCCCATGGTACGGAATCATTCGTTCGCGAGCCCGACTCGCCTTTGACCGTTTTTTTTATTGTTTTCCTTCGTCACGGATCCGTGCATACTTAACTGATTTCAGCAGGTTGGTAAGGTTTTTACTGAAAATCACATGTCACTAATCGATTCGTCAACCTTTATCTAGCGCAATTTGAAGCTAAATATTGTTCAACCCATGGCTCAATGAGATTGGGGATTTAGTTCAATTATTGCTGTGAACAAAGCTATGAGCTTATTACTTTAAATAAACAATAATCTAATCAACAATTGTACAATACTACGATTTTAAAGAAATTGGTGCAGTTGTTCTGGTGTATTAGTTTTTACAAATTCTCTCGAAGATTGCTCTAGGTTTTACACGTTCAAACGTCGTCTCTTGATCTTGCGTTCTCAAAATATATCTCTGGCTCAAAATGTGTTGATCTGCAATCGTTGGTATTCAACCACAACCCGTCTGCGATAAAGTATCATCACATTTTGAGACATAAAAAAAAGTGACAACTTTTGAACGTGTCTCTATACTTAGGTCACTGATGGAGAGACGTCAGTGACATGTAATGTTCATCTAAGGTCAATTCTTTGACGTTCAAATATGTCCCTTACCAAGACCTGAATAAGTAATTTTCATTATCCATATCAAGGCTTTTCTCGAACTCAAAAACGTTGACTAACTGTATGAAGAACTGATTTGTTTCTATACGAAGAACAGGAGGTCGTATATAATCATCATCATCATCCCCCTGGCCTTATCCCATACATTGTGGGGTCGGCATTTGATTCAACCCGATGTGGCCGTTCACCTGATTTTTATACGAAGCGACTGACCTCATCATCAACATCTGACCTTTGCAACCCCTTTTACGAGGAAAATCGGTGATCTGGGTTAAATCAGCTGTCAGAATATTTAAGGCCAAAGATGATAAATTGGCAACCGGGATTTCTTACATAATATGATGCTGAATAAGGTATCGTTAGAATCGTATTCTATCCGACTGAAATAAATCTTGCCATAGAAATGTATAGTATAAAAATAATTCCGTGGCGTTTTATTTATACAATGTGATAATTAAACAATAATTTACATTATTTTATTTTTTATTTTAAACAGTCCCTTATATTTATTGAGCCTCTACATGAATAATACGAAAGTCTTATTTTAATCCAATCTGCTAGAAATAAGCCGTAGTTCTCCAGTAACTTGTGAAGTCACCTGCCACGCCAGTGACGCTAGTTCGTATCCCAACAAGCCATAACAATGAGGTTTCCTAAAATCTTACGATGAAGGAAAACATCTTGAGGAAACCGAGAAGAAGAAATTTGAAGATGTAGTTATATTAGTGTCAGTGATGGCAATTGACTTTATTACCTATCACTTTGGCCTTATCATCTCACATTTTCAATATCCTACTTATACATAGATATTCAAAAATAAGTTCTTTTAAACAAGCTTAAATGTATTTAGAATATTATGAACCTTAAGTTACATTCTGTCCTTTACACATTCGCCAGTAGTAACCTTTTTGATTGATCAGCTCTGTGTGTGTGCCTCGCTCCACAATTCTACCTGTAAGTCACATATTCAATTTAATTAAGTTCAATCCAAAAATCCTTATTTGATTAGACTTTTGGCAAAGTACTTTCAAATCGTCAAAAAGACACAGAAAAAATATCTAATATATAAAATTCTCGTGTCACAGTTTTCGTTGCCATACTCCTCCGAAACGGCTTGACCGATTTTGATGAAATTTATTTTATCCGGTATCTATGAGAATCGGCCAACATCTATTTTTCATCCCCCTAAATGTTAGGGATAGTCCACCCCAAAAAAAAATGGCAATACAACGTTTGCCGGGCACAGCTAGTAATAAATATAAATGTTAGGTACCACCACCGGTTTGCTTTTGCTGTGAAGAACCCGGCAAGAACCTCAGCAATTACTGTTTTCAAAAATATATTTAAATGTTTAATAGTTACAGGATTTCATGAATATTATCCCATGGATACAATTCCAATGTTCAATTGTCTAAAAATAGAAGAAATGTAAGCACTAATATTATAAAGAGGAAAGTTTTTTATGTAAGTATTTTGAATCGAAATGGCTCAAAAAGTACTGGACCGATTTGAAAAATTATTTCAGCAATGGATAGCTACATTATTAACGAGAACTATAGCCTATTTTTTATTCTAGCACGCCCACGGGAACGGGATATACGTGGGTGAAACCGCGTGAAGTCTAGTAGTAACATATAAACAGTAGGTTTGTTATACCTTTATCCAAAACGCAGATGAGGTTCGCATCCTTAATGGTGGACAGCCGATGGGCAATCGTGATACATGTGCGACCTTTGGAAGCCTTGTCTAGCGCCTCTGAAACCGCCTGAAAACAAACGCATCACTTTTTTTTATAAAAAAAAACATAATTTTGCAGCAAGAAGCCGTGGTGGCCTTGGGGTTAGAGTAGTCGCCTGCTACGCAAGCGACGCAAGTTCGAATCCCAGCGGGGCCTGTACCAATGAGTTTTCTTAAAAACTTATGTGCAGTTATTTCACTCCACGTGCTTTACGGTGAAGGAAAACATCGTAAGGAAACCTGCACATGTCTGAGAAGTAATTCAAAGACGTATGTATAGTGCCTGAGACGGCTATGGACTCACCCTCTGTCACGTTGGCACTTGATCATACTCGGTGAAATGTGGGTGTTGTTACAACACCTCTGCTTACCCCTTCGGGGACCCTTCTGGGATGGCGTGAGCATATTTTTAATTTTGCATCCATACACTTTGATCCTCCGTCTCTTATCCAATGCTAATTATTTTAAATCCAAGCATAGTAACTTACGATTACAAGTGGGCTGAATACTTGATTGAATTACCTATACAGATAAATGAAATTGAATTGTCTGTTTGTAATTCCTAAATTATAGCTTTTTACTAAATGCACCTGAACGTGTAAACTGACCTAAAAAAACAATATTTTTGATTTTCCTCTTTTTATTCCTTATCTCCAAGGCGGGTGCACCGATTTTAGTGGGACTCTCACTGGAATAACTAATGTTTCAAGGAGTAACTTAGAAAATAAATTACGTGTTCCTCGAGTCAAAGCATGAAATTAAGTAAGTAAGTACGCGGGTGAAACCGCAGGGTACAGCTAGTTTATTTATAAAAATGAACAAATTATGTTCACGCCATCCCAAAAGGGGTAAGAGTTGTTCTAACAACAACACCCATATTTTACCAAATATGATTTAGTGCCAACGTGACAGATGGCGAGTCTATCGCTGTCTCAGGCACTATACATCTTTGAATAATTTCTTAGACATATGCAGGTTTCCTCACGATGTTTTCCTTCACTGTATAGCACGTGGTGCAAAATCAGTGCACACAAGTCTTTAGAAAAAGTTATTGGTTAACCCCGCTGGCATTCGAATTTGCGTCGCTTGCGTAGCAGGCGATTGCTCAAACCCCACGACCTCCACGGCTTCAATTCCGAGCCAATTACACCGGATAAGATAAATGTTATTTTTAATATGAACAAAAATACATTAATTCGCCCCCCTAAGAATTATCCAGGCATATTCCGCGTACATTTTACAATCAGGGTTGGACTACGAGAACGTTAAGCGCGGAGAGAGTGCCTGGGGAGTGAGTACGCGCCATTGCACGTAATACTACGTGCTGGAAAAACGCTAACGTTGAGGCTACTCTCCGAAAAATGCTTTGTCTGGGATTAGACTAAGTAATCATTACTAAGCTTTTCGAAGAAATTGCACATAGTCTGGTAATCTGGTAAAAGCCTCTCATAACAAGCGGGCTGAGGCTTTTCTCGCTCAGAGAATCAGCATTGCAATTCAACGTGGCAGTGCTGCCAGGTTTCTTGGCTGCCTACAATCCCGATTAAGTTTCCTTCTTCTTTACAATAAATTTTAAGTACTGTTTCTTATACATATAAAATAAATTATTAATTGTATATTTCGTATTCTTCGATAATAATTGTGAAATGCTTTCTAACCCGTTCACTGTTAGCGTCAAGCGCGGAGGTGGCTTCATCCAGCAACAGCAGCCGCGGTGACCGTATGAGAGCCCGCGCTATGCACACACGCTGCTTCTGACCGCCGGACAACTGGGCACCGCTGGCACCGAGGTTCGTCTCATAGCCCTGACTCAACACAATCAAAAATCAATAATTTAGGAATGGAGCCAAGAAAGAGCATTTTATTTACCAATATTATCTTCTTCTCGAACCCGTTCTAAATCTTCTTGAGTATGTAGTAGGTGAGTATGTCTATTTAGTTTTTATGTATTCTATGTGTCTTACTTAGAAGAATGTCCGATGGTGTAATATAGCAAAGGTAATAAGTAAAAAATCTAATGCCAGCTTATACTTTTTAACACAAGGTGTTGAGTGCAACAGTGGTATTCAATAAAATGTGAAGTGTAGCGTCTTTATTAGCGCAGATATAATGCGGTGAGTAAGGACACCAGTCGTGGGAAGGCGGAGTTAGCTTATTAGTGGGTCGAGCTCTTATTGTTTACCTAGCTGAATACATGCTTGCGACACTATGAAAACCAAATATGTACCTTAGGTAGTGACTTGATGAAGTTGTGTATGTTGGCAGCCTTGGCCGCTGTGATGATCTCGATCATAGATATCTTCCTATTGACATCTCCGTAGGCGATGTTCTCAGCTAGAGTGCGGTCGAAGAGCACAGGCTCCTGTTGCACTACCCCCAACTGGCGCCGGAGACGGGGCAGAGTCAGAGCCGAGCGGATGTCGTAGTTGTTCAAGCACTAAAATGTAAACATAATTATATGTTGGATGCATTGCGTCAGCCGACTTCGATTCGGTCGCTTGCATCAAAACAATGGAAAAACATTTGTTTTAGCGTCAAGGCGAGTTTGATTGTTTCAATATTTGGAACAGCTTGCTCTCGTAGCTACTACTTGGTCGCGGCTTTCTGCTATTTAGCTTAAAATCGTAATACTCACAATACTTCCTGATTCAGGATCGTAAAACCTCTGCATCAGCTGCAATATTGTGGACTTGCCGCACCCGGAGGAGCCTACTAAAGCGACAGTGTTGCCAGCTTCTACTTCTAGGTCTATTCCCTTCAGTATCTGCTGGCTCGGTCGTGTGGGGTAGCTGAACTCCACGTCACGGATGCTAAAGCTGCCCGTTGCTACCTGGCAATTAACATTACCCTCATTTATAGTTCAAAAGTATGCTTAAGTAATTCCAACAGTTTAATTTATACCTTCCCAGAAGTAAAGCGTGTTACCACGCCCACTTGTCACCAAAGGCCTTGATGGTGAGTCCATCGCCGTCTCAGGCACTATTTATTCTTAGTCAAACAGTCGTGATGTTTTCCTTCACCGTAAACCTCATGATGTGAATACACTGCACTTAAGTTATAAGAACACTCATTTGTACAACCGCTGGGATTTGAACTTGCGTCACTTGGGTAGAAGGAGACTCCTCAAACCCTAAGACCACGGCTCTCCTCCTTCTTTCTAATTTAGGTATAATAATAAAACATTATATTATGTTGCTAAATTATGTTATTAGTATGAAATTTACCCAATCTTTCTTATCTCGTATCCCATCTTCAGTTCTAACCCGAGGTCGTCTTCGGATGACTGATAAGATCCTGGCTCCACAAACCTTTGCGGAATTGAAGCTTGGTGCGTATACTAGAGACTGGCCAAGCATGTAGGCGCCATACATAATGGCCTCGTTTACCCTGCAAATGAAGACGGCACCATCGGATTTGTGGTAGGTAAGTATATCTGATTACCACGCAAGGTGTTTGGGTTTCGAACTCCGCGAACTTTTTTCGTTCGACGTCCTAAAGTACTTTCGCAAATATTATTTACAAAAAGTATACCTACAATATCCCTTGTTTAGTTAACACCATAGAACCTTAACGAAAATTCGCACGTGACAAACAAAACGGTATAAATCCAAAAGTCCAAGAATGAGTTTTTTTTTAATTTCGAATACAATTTTCTTTCTCTACAAACTGGTAACTGGTAAGACAGTAGTATTTTATATGACATAGAGATATGACAACATATACCTTTTTATTTAGCTATAGTTTTTATTGTCCATAAACGGCATATCCAAAACGGTCACATCTTAGTTTAAACTAACTTTACATACCTATTATACAATAAGATGACACCTTTAAATCAAGATATTTGTTCCATTGGTGATGAAACAATATTTTTTCACACATCCATAATGCGGTTACCCTTTAGTTGGTGACGTGCGATTTATGAAATAAAAATCAGTTGGGCCCTCACACCCAGCCACCGCTCGTTTTAGGATTTAGTATCTGTGGAGTGTAAGATTTATTACTCAAATTAATTATAATGAATAGGGCTTACAGCAAAACCACTTTATATTCAATCTCTTGTTGCGCAACAAGAATGGCGCCGTAGACTGACGCGCAGCCATACGCCATGAACGGCACATAGACTCCCAGGCCGAGCACCAAGCCACGCCACCTCGTCTTCTTGACCACAGCTGCGCACGCGACTTTCAATGACTCTTCGAATTTCTTCAAAAATACTGATTCTACACCTACAACACAAAATGTCGTATCTTAGTCGTGTGTTAAGAAAATTGGGACTTTCATCGCAATGGTCAATCATTACCTATAGGTTTAAGCCGAACTTCTGAGCTTTGAAGTTTCGTTTTGGTACCGTAAAATTAAACTTCAAAGCTAAGTAGTTCAAAATCCGAAAGAAACATACAATGTCTTCCTTTCGGAGACCTGCTAATACTTAGTAGTAACTATAACTATTTATTAGGCTTCTAGGTTTTGGATAAGCCCGCCAACAGATGGTGCAAGGTTAGGAAACATTTGACACAAGGAACGGGAACGAGTAGCTCTGGCCTCTGATAATTGCAAGGTTTAAAGGAGGTCGTGTGTACCAGCCCGCGACTTCGTCTGCGTGGAATAGTTACAATGGGATAACGCTAACTTTAACCCACGGTTAGGCTAACTATCACTTATAATCAAATCAGACCAGTAGTTCCTGAGATTAGCGCATTTAAGCAAACAAACAAACTTTTCAGTCATTAGTGTATGAGAATGAAAATGAATGCGATTCATAAGTGCGTACGAAGAATTGACGACCGAAACTAGCCTTCTGAGAAGAACCGGCAAAAAACTCAGCTGGCATCATGTACATTTCGTTACATAGTAAACAATTATAAATACAAAAAAATAATGATATAGATTTTTTTCAAACCTTGTTAGGATTTTCAATCAGAGCATCTAAAGCTTTGATAAAACTAAAAGAGACTCTATTGAGAAGCGGTAAGTATAAATTTTGTTGCTCACCTAAGCTCTGAACAGTTTTAATGCTTATCACAGCTTCGGTGGCTATCCCGGTGGCCGACTCCATCGCCGAGCGCTCGTCCGCCTGGGACTGCTGGGAGACTATACCCTCCAGCCAGATGCTTCCTACCATCTGAAATACTCCAGTTGTTCAACACATACTCCAGAGGCCCCAATTATGATGGTTTTAAGCAGTGCGTATTTATAACATCACAACTAAGAAGTTCTTGCAACGATTTCCTATAGGTGCTTCCCAGTCCCCGCTGGGATTCGTACCAGTGAGTGAGTTTTTCTAAAAACTTATGTGCAGTGATTTCACACCACGTGCTTTACGGTGAAGGAAAACATCGTTAGGAAATCGCATATGTCTGAGAAGTAATTCAAAACTATACGTATAGTGCCAGAGACGGCGATGGATTCACTCTTTGTAACGTTGACACTCAATCATATTCGGTGGCATATGGGCGTTGTTGTTACAACACCTCTACTTAATCCTTTGGGGACCCTTCTGGGATGGCGTGAGCATGTTTATTTATTTTACCGATAGTGTATATGAAACTAAAAAAAATATCATATCTTACACTTCCGATGGTGCTTCAATTCATATAGTGAAATTGCATAAGTCACTTACATATGACACACAGTATAAACGTAATTATAATGGCCATAACTGACAACCCTGTTAGCGCACAGCAATTCAACTAGAACGCAGGTCATCAAGCAGAGAAAGGTTGCTTATCTCGGACACGTCTTTCGTCACGAGAAATACGAGCATCTCCAACTCATCATGATGGGCAAAATAGCTGGCAGACGAGGAGTAGGCCGCAGAAAGAAGTCCTGCCTGAGGAACGTTCAGGAATGGACCGGCATCAAGAGCGCTACGGAGTTGTTCTACCTCGCGAGGGATGGCAGAAAATATTCAGAGCTGGTTGCCAACCTTCATTAATTGGAGAGAGAAGAGGAAGAATTCAACTTACTATAGGCAGAAATACGGTAGCAGCGAGTGTAAGTTTCCAGTTAAAACATATAGCCATGATGAATCCGACCACGACCGAGCTGACTCCTTGCAGAATGAGGCCTATCCTCAAGCCAGTGGCACCTTGCACCTCCGCCGTGTCACCGCTCAGACGCGAGCACACCGCTCCAACTGTATTCGACTCTTTGTCAAAGAATCCTATTTCCTGTAACATAATATGTTTTATTATTATAAGTAATTTAGAAAGAAGGAGGATAGCCGTGGTCTTGGGGTTCGGGCAGCTGCCTGCTACGCAAGCGACGCAAGTTCGAATCGCAGTAGGGCCTGTACCAAAATACAATTAAATGAATTTTAGTATATTTTTCGTTTTGATTCAACTCAAATGTTCTTTCGTTAAACAAGTTCAGACGTCATTTTAGACAGAATATGGACCATGGCAGTAACTATGCAAATTTTCCATCAAAATTTCGTATTTCGTTGAAAACGAGTAGGACTCCTGATCTCAAACATACACAGATAGAAATAAACACATTTGCCCTCAGTTACACAAATAGAAAAGAATACAAAGTTGGGCGCGATTCGCTTGATGGTAAACGGCTGCACGAATTGTGCCTTTTCTACCTTAGTCACTATAGGAATGCAATACTATTTTGTTTATTTGCGGTGTTCCGTAAGGTGGAGGTAGAGCCCCTTTTAATATACGTACTTGTTTTAACAAAGCAGAGAAATACTGGTGCCGTAGTCTAGTGGTCATCTTCAAGCCAGCAGTAGTGAACGTGGTGCTCTGGAGACACATGGAGATGCCGGCCACCGCAGCCACCACCACAAACAGGCCCGAATACAGATCAGCCAAGTATATCACTATATCTCGATCTTCAACGAATATCTGTAAAACAATATCTACTTATTATTATTTCCATACTAGCTTTTACCGGCGGATTCGCTAACATTGAACTTTTATTTCTTTTTAAAATAAAAAGTATCCCATATTACTTGTTATACCTCCTAGTTTCATGATGATTGGTTAAGTAGTTTTCGCGGGAAAGCGCAATAAAAAAACGTACATTCACATTTATTATATTAAGTACGATTGTATTTCGTTACTTTCAAATGATACCAACTGCTTCTTTAGGGCGTACTAACGTACTAAGCGTATTGACTGCGTTTGTAGTAGTTATTTAATCTTTGCTGCAGAATGGAATAGAATGGGATATAACCTGATATCTTTTACAGTATAATTAGCTCTGTCATGTACAGTTAAGAGGCGTACACAATTTACTTCGATATGGTTAGGTTAGACCGGTGCGATCGACCAGAGTACCCGTGGGATCCCCTAAGCGCGGAGGATCGCCACCGGGTTGTTTTAGTTCGGCAAGAATCCCATATAACCTTTGAATTTTGAAGGTTTCCCCTTACAAAAAGGTTGGAACGATTTTCACTGGCAGATCTCTGATATAAAAAAATAGGGTTTTTAAAATGCTGCCATTCACGAAATTAAGGCTACGCAGATGAAACCGGGGCTCAGCTAGTTAGGTATAATTCCCTTACTCCAGCTGAATATCCAAACAGCAAGGCAAACGCAGGGAAGCAAGCACCTTGAACGAAGGCGGCTATGGAGCCCACAGTGAGCAGCGGCCACTCTTTCCCGTTTAGTTTGAGGAGCTCCCAGTCACTCACAGCTTTTATTTCCTACAGAGAAACAAAAGTTCAAACATACATATGCATGCATATGCTCACGCCTGTATTCCCCGAAGGGGTAGGCAGAGGTGTTGTAATTACAACACCCACTTTTCACCGAATATGATTAAGTGCCAACGTGACAGATGGTGAGTCCATCGCCGTCTCAGACACTTTACATACGTCATTGAATTACTTCTCAGAAATATGCAGGTTTCCGTTCACGATGTTTTCCTTCACCGTAAAGCACGTGGTGTGAAATCACTGTACATAAGTCTTTTTTAGAAAATCTTATTGGTCTGTATCAATGAGATTTTCTAAAGGCCCCGCTGGGATCCGAAACTTAACTTGGGCCATGGATCTTAATACTGACTTCGTCATCGTCCTTCTCCTCGTCCGATTCAATGTCGGCGTTGTAAACAAAGTTCTGCAAACCAGCTGACATCACCGAACATATAGAGCCCCTTGGAGTTATCCATTCGTGGGATTCTGTAAACGAGGAAATATAACGAACATAATATACATGACCAAAATGGTGGGCGTCATAAAAAAAAACTAGCAAGAAACGAATTCCAAAAATTCAAATAATAAAAACAAAAATTTCCAAGAACACTCTATGACATATTGCCACTGAACGTAAAATTATGTTTATCGAATTAAGTAGTTTTTGTTATCCTAAAGTAATGTTCTATCGATTATATAAGCGTATTGAATCCTATATTCAAATGCTAAGATGTATTAAAAGAGTGTGTGTCTAACCTTTCTTAACTGAATGATGCCTGTGTAGCCTTCTGGACCTTCGTTTAACGTCAGCTCGCAGTGGTAGCACCTGTTCCTCTTCAGTGATCTCAGGGAGGTCTTCGATTCCTAGTTCCGGGTCTACGGTCTCCTTGCCAGTTGTTATCAATTTGAAATAAAATCCTGCCAAATTGTAGTTAGCGATCAGTGACTTATCATCTATCTATATAAAAATGAATTGCTGTTCGTTAGTCTCGCTAAAACTTGAGAATGGCTGGACTGATTCGGGTGATTTTGGTATTGATAAATTTGTTGTAGTTCAGGGAAGGTTTAAACGGTGGAGAATATGATGTGACTGACTGACTGACATAGTGATCTATCAACGCACAGCCCAAACCACTGGACGAATGGGGCTGACATTTGGCATGGAGGTAGATGTTATGACGTAGGCATCTGCTAAGAAAGGATTTTGATTAATTCTACCCCTAAGGGGATAAAATAGGGGATGAAATTTTGTATGATACTTTGTCAATTTTAAACGGATATATTATATAAAACTAAATTTATGCGGATGAAACCGCGGGGCACAGCTAGTAATTTATTATATTGCATATGTTTTATTACAATGAGTATGGAGGCAAGTGTACTACCAGCAGCATCGAATCTATTAATAAATAGTTCGAAATAACACACTCACACAGACGCGCGCATTATGAGACTTTAAGCGACCTCGGTGCTGTGTCAAATTCAAACTCAAAAATATCTTTATTCGATTAGACTTTTAACGAAATACTTTCAAATACGTTACGTCATTCTGACGTTATTATACAGGATTTTTTTTTTATTCAGAACTATGCATAAAGTGTTTTTGCACAGAGTGCACGCCACTCCTATTGGTAACACAAAAAAATAACAACTATATTCGTAACTCTTAACAAAAACAGAATTAATTATTAATGCTACCGCCAGTAAGTTGCTACCAGTAAAGGGTGTCACGTGGCTTATTGCGTAAACATCATTTACGTATACAGACATTTTTCTAAGCTACAAATCGACATTTATTTTACAGTAACAGTGACACCCCTCACGATCGTTGGAACAATCATTATTAATTCAAAAATTTGGTCTAGATTTCATACAGATTAGTTAGTTACGTATATATTATACATAGTGTGATAAAATGTACCTTTAGTGTTCATTAGTTCGCCATGTGTCCCTTCTTCAACAATAGCTCCTTGATCCATACATATGATTCGATCTGCATTTATGATTGTTGACAATCTACAATCATCAAACGTGCTATTTACAATTTAACAATTTATTTATTGACTGCCAAGTTGGGCTAGTGGGTGCAATAGTTATTATAGAACATGAGGTCCAGGGCCTGTAGACTAAGTAACATTATCCTCCCGCTTCCCTAGTAGAAACGATACAAAATGTACGGGAATGACATATGTCACGTACTACATGCCAAGCCAGTAGTTGAATAGGATCGCCTGAATTGCTGAGCCCGTGTCTCAGAGAGCACGTTAATCCGTCACGCGTTGGTCCTGGTTGCCATTTTAACATCTTTGGCAATCGTTACACCTCAGGCGGAGGCCTAAGAGAGTCTGGTTTACAGATTACCCAGATTATAATTTTTTCTCGTAAAGGGAAGACCTCGAAGGTCAGATGGCAGTGATAATTTATGAATAAATGAATTTGATTCCCACAATGCTCCCCTTTTAGTGTTAAGATAAATCATTTTTACCTGTGAGACACAGTAATTGTGGTTCGGCCTTGACTGGCTCTATCTAAAGCAGCCTGAACTTGTCTTTCGGACTGCTGGTCCAGGGCTGAAGTAGCTTCGTCCAACAGCAACACAGCCGGCTCTCGTAATAAAGATCGCGCTATAGCTATCCTTTGTTTTTGACCCCCAGACAAGGATGCTCCTCGTTCGCCAATCACTGTGTCATATCCCTTGACAAAATTAAAATATAAACGTACAAATAAATCAGATCAGATTTTCGCTCGCCTATAACTATAGGTTTTAAGAAAAGCGCTCCATTGGCGAGTGTATGAAGATTTACGTCTCCATATAAAAAATGCGCAAAACGTAAGGTCAAGCGAAGACGTTCAAACTTGTTAAAAATTATACTTGGGCACTGATGTTAGAGGACTTTTGCAGCCTCTGAAAGTGACCAACACCAGAGAGCGTCGTGCAAGTTGTACACTGCCTCCGTCACAAGTTATCGCGTGGACGTAAACGCAGATTTGTATCAGGACAGACGGTGCTGTTTCGATCCTATACAAATCAAATTTTATTCGAACCTATAAAAACAAAATGATTTTAAGAAAACTCTGATTAGTCGCACAGAATGTCACTCACGTAGTAATAAACAAAGAGTCCCGCTAACTATAATTTAGGGGGTAAATAGTGGTCAGGTAGGCAAGTATGCAAGTCTAAATTTATACTTACATTTGGTAAATGTTTAATAAATTCGTGCGCGTACGCCATTTCGGCTACTCTCTGCACTTCTTCGAGGGTCGCTTCAGGACTACCAATCGCGATATTATCGAATATCGTTCCGCGGAATAACACTGGCTCTTGTCCCACGACACCTGTTTTCGACTTATGTGTTATGTATCAATACTATTCCAAAATAACATATCGGTTACAAAAGAAGAAGGAGCCAAGAAGAATAGGAATATAAAATAATCTCTTGTCTCTCTTTCATCTTCACACACTTAAATAATTATTTTGAAAGTGCGTTTAACTAATTAATTTGTTTTATTTATAACTCTGAATTCGGCAAATAAAATAGTATTGATTTAGATTGATGAGATGATGATAGGGAACATCGTCATGAAGAATAATGGGATAATTACGAACTAAACATATATTATGATACATGTAAACTATAAAGAGAAGAATAAGTACCTAAGCATGACCTCAACCATCCTAAATTGAGGCTTTTTATATTCTTGCCATCCAATTTGACTGACCCTGAGAGTGGATCGTAAAGTCTTTGTAGTAGCTGGAGTATAGTGGATTTCCCACAGCCTGACGAGCCCACTAGAGCCACATTTTCACCAGGCTTTACATGCAGGGAGAATCCATTGAGAACCTGTGTTAGAGAAATACAATTTTACTTAAACCTGATATACATCTGTCGGGTTTGTGCCAAGAAACTGTCAACATTTCCACGCTAAATAGCAATGCTGATTCCTTGAGTGAGAAAAGCTCTAGCCTTCGTTTTTCTACTATAATAAATCGTTTATTCGACAATTGTTTCCTCTTCTTTGCTTTAAGTTCTACAAAAAATAATCTAGAATAAGTCCTTACCTTCAAATCAGGTCGTGAAGGATAGCTGAAGTGTACATCTTCAAGTGTTATTTCTCCAATGACCCTTCGTGGAGTCAAGCCTCCTGACTGCATGCTATCTATCTTCGGCTCCCGATCTATCATCTGGAATATGCTGGCGGCTGCCCCTCTCGCCGCTGCGAAGGTCTCTGAGTGAGGCACGCAGAACGTCATTGATTGTGTCGCCATGTAGATGCTGAACAAGATCTGTGGACAGTATGTGAGTTTCAAAATTATCAAGCGAAGTCTTCATGGACAAGTAGTTAGATAGTATACATTACAAATAAATAAATAAAAACTAAACATGCTCACGACATCCCAGAAGGGTCCCCGAAGGGGCAAGCAGAGGTCTTGTAACAACAGCCCCCACATTTCACCGAGTATGATTACGTGCCAACGTGGCAAAGGTTGAGTTCTTCGCCGTCTCGGGCATTATACGGGCATACGTCTTTGAATTACTTCTCCGACATATGCCCGGTTCCTCAAGATGTTTTCCTTCACCGAAAAGCACATGGTGTGAAATCACTCCACATACGTTTTATAGAAAAAATCATAGATACAGGACCCGCTGAGATTCAAACTAGGCGATAGCTCAAACTCCGAGGCCGTGGTGGACTCACACACAGGAGTCAAATATTAAGTTTCAGAATTTCTTTAAATGTTCGTTGCAATAAAGAATTTCATGCAATTAATACTGAACGGCTCGAGATGCGGTACCGAGGTGTTAAATATACGTTCACCGTATAAGTGTTCTGATTTACCTTTTTGTAGGGGACTAAAACTAAACCACTTACACTGAAAATGATTCCTATAGTATACGTCTTGTCATCAGAATCCTTGTCTATATCCATGAGTACCAGCCTAGTGCCATAAGACAGGCCGATGGCATTGAGGGTGTACGTCAGGACCCAGTTAAAGCCGTTCCCAAGACCTGTGTACAATCCTCGCTTACATCCATACTTCTCTGCTGGCTCCAGAAATTTCCTATACCTGGAATTGCAATACAATTAAATAAGGTATTTTGGTTTGCATATAGGGAAAGAATGAGTAATTAATAGAATGTGAGCGGACTCATCGGTAGACGGCATGTATGGAAGAGCTATCGTGACCGTGATAAATTATCTATTCCAATAATAGTTATATTCGGATCACTCGAACCGAAAGCAAGTGTATAAAGAGATGTATGCATGAATGTAGATGAAGCGAAAGAAGTATTTACGTAGCATGCTGTAGTTTCTGTCTATCCCCACTGGATAATATATAGAGATAAATAAAGTGTCTGTTTGTAATTCCAAAATAACAGCCCTTTACTAAACGGCACTTCAATAAAGAAGCAATTAAAATAAAAAAAACTCTGTCCGTCTGTTTATTTGCTCCGGCTAATCGTCCGATTTTTATGGGACTTGCACTCGAGCATAGTTTATAACATAGACTTATTAAAAACTATAGGGCTCCACGAAATAAAGCCGTGAATGAAATTAAGTATCACAGCTTGTAAATAAATAAAAATATAGGAAACTAGCAGACGTCACGCGGTTTCAACCGCGTAGTTCTCGTTCCCATGGGAGTACGGGGATAAAATATAGATAAATACTTTACTCGCTGATGATGTAGCTTTCCAATGGTGAAAGAATTTATGAAATCGGCACCGCAGTGTTTGAGTTTATTCATTACAAACATACACAGAAAAATATAAATCTTTTCTCTATATACTAGTAGTGTAGATTTCGATGATTGCCTATACCTCTCCACTTCCTTGTTTTCCATTCCGAAAGCGACGACAGTTTTGACTGACTTCAACACTTCCTCGGCCTGCTTCCCCGCCTCACTGTAGGACTGCATCTCACGAATCGATGACTTTGTATGATACTGCAAAATATAAACAAATCGATACAGACCGCTGGGATTCGCTCGGATAACGCTCGGCACTGAGAAACATGAGAAAAACAAATAATTGTTACATAATTATTACAAATTAACATTTACTGAACACGCTATGCTTGAATTGCTATTCGATCGTCATACTTCTATTATTATACAGAGAAGCTATTGTTTAAATTTGAAGTTGATTAAATGTATATGTCATATTTGTGACCATGAAGTCGCTTCAGAAAAAAATACCACAATATATTTCAGTGTTACGTCCATAACTATTCAGTCACATTAGTAAGGGAATAATTAAAATAATGTTTATACTGGACGGATACTAGTACAACCTCATTACAGAATCATTATAATTTTATTGTACTTCATAATTATTTCCAATGTAATGAAATGATCTTGCCAATTGAGTTTCTTGCTGGTTCTTCTCAGTAGACGAGATGTTACAAGGAGTAAATAGGCAACCCATGAAATTTAGCCTACGCGGGTGAATCCGCGGGGTACAGCTAGTATATTATAGTATATACACCTTATACTATTACATTTATAGTATAATTTACGTTTGAAAATAACTGAATTGTAATATAAATAAACATATATATATATTTTTTTTCTTATTGATAAGAAAATATGAGTATAGTTATTGCTTCTGACATTGCCGTGCCCTAAAAGGGTTGTTACTTATAAGTTATAATCATTATAATGTAGTTTACATTGGAATTAGTTATATTATTTGGAAACTAGCCTGCTAAGGAAGGTTTATTCCCAGACATCCATGATTTTAATCCACGGCTTTTGTTTTGCTATATAAATAAATTTCATGACATCACGAATTATCGTGGATGTAAGGGTAATAAGCCCTGAGGAACAGTGAAAAATCTTATATACAATTATTGGTTACTTACGTTAGAGAGAGCGATGGAGGCTGCGACGCTGAAGGGCATGACGGACACGCAAGCCAGAGTTAGTTCCCACCCCAACGGGAAGGCACAGCAAATACAGATGATAGCCGTCCCCAGTAGGTTGGAGACCACTGATAGCTTCTCTCCAATGCCATCTTTTATGGTCATTAGATTTCTAGAATAACACATTATCTATATCTATACATCCAAACAGACAAATACAATTGACTATTTGCAATTCCAAATTACCAGCTTTTCATTGTGTATACAGCATATTAAAACAGTACCTGATTGATCGAGCTGTGCTAGACTGCTTTTTCAGACAAAATAAAGAACTTGACATTTACCACGTGGCAGACGGTGGTCTCTGCCTACCCCCATGGGAAACAGGCGTGAGCATAGTCTGAGTAAAGTATGTTGAAAAGAAAAAATAAGGGAAAAATCGGATAGTTAGTTTAAGTTTCCCCAAAAAGTTGACTGATTCAGATCCAAAAGGAAAGGCCATCCGAAAAGGGTCCCTGAAGGGTCACCGAATATGATTAAGTGCCAGCGTGTCAGAGGGTCCATAGCTAAAATTTGTAAATACTCACTCCGACATCTTTGAAGCCAAATTGAATTCTGAATCGGTGTCAAACCAGGACATATCTTGGCGAAGTACTGCTCTCAGGAATAGCATTCGAATGCGAGTTATCTGAGAAAAATAATATTTAATGAATTGGTTTGATTAAATTTTTTAGCAACTAGCACAGCAACATAAATAAAATAATTTCCTAAAAACACGTCATATGCTCACGCCTGTATTCCCCGAAGGGGTAGGCAGAGGCGTTGTTGTCACAACACCCACATTTCACCGAAGATGATTAAGTGCCAACGTGACAGATTGTGAGTCTATCGCCGTCTCAGGCACTATACATACGTCTTTGAATTACTTCTCAGAAAAATGCAGGTTTCCTCACGATGTTTTCCTTCACCGTAAAGCACGTGGTGAGAAATCACTGTACATAAGTTTTTTAGGAAAACTCATTGGTACAGGTCCCGCTGGGATTCGAACTTGCGTCGCTTGCGTAGCAGGGGACTGCTCAAACCCCGAGGCCACCACGGCTAAAAACACGATTTACCAAAAACAAGATTACGAGCAAAGCTAACTCAGACTTCCAAATTCCTTGGCGTCCCAAATTAATTGGCGTCTCACCAATTTACTTATTGCAATAATTATTAATTTGAGTAACAGCGGCAGATGTTTACACGTATCATATATTTGTCTCTAATATGGTAATAAGATTACCATGCTGCTCAATAAAGAGGTTACAAATATTTAGGGTTCCGTAAATAAAGGGAACCAAACGAGACCCTGTTACTAAGACTTCACTGTCCGTCCGTCTGTTGGTGACAGACGGACGGACAATGAAGGTTGTCATTCGCGTCATACTTGCGAACAAATGCTGCTTGGGGCTGGTCATCTCAAGCTACGCATTTAGATATAAGTTCGACTTTTGGGCATTGGAACTGTGTCCATGGGCTTATGTTTCATATGTGATTTATTTTGTATTTTTAAATTAATATAATTTTTTTGAAGTGTAATTACTTACTTAGTTTCTTGTCAGAATTTCTCAGTAAAAGCAACCTACCGAACCTGGCTGTAGCATGTATAATCCTGTATAATTATGTCAATCTGACGATTTAAAAGTAATTTGAATTTGAGTTAAAAACATAACTACATAAACATTTAAGGGGATTCTTATACAGCAAACGTGATTTTTAGTTCGTTTTTATTGATCGCTCTTGGCCGGTTCTCATTAATATGAATACATCAAGACAAAATACTGAATGGAAACAGTAGAGTTAATTACATAGTATTGGGAAAACTAGATTGTTCGTGTATTATTAGGACGATGCAGACGATTACGTGAAGCATGTGTGTGCATGAAGGCAATTAAAGCCTAATACTTAATGGCTGAAGACACAGATTTGCAAAGCAACACAAGCAATTGACTCCAATTGAAGATTTTCCCCCTCCATCATTCCCTGCCTCCAATTGACTGCTCATATAGAACCTTGTGTTGCGCAATTTTTTACATTATGACCTCGATTTGCATTTAAGTCAATATAAAATTCTATATTTAGTACTAACTGATTAAAACAATCTTGCAGCTTTATCTATATTTCTCCTAATAATATTGGTAAGTCAATTATTAGTATTCTAAAGAGGAATTATTTGTTTTTTTGTTTATAACGAATATACAAATCATTCCTCCCTACACAGTTTACGTTTCAACACTCACTTTTCACCGAAGATGATTAAGTGCTAACGAGACAGATGGTGAATGTCTATCGCCCTCTTAGACACTATAAATACGTCGTTAAACTACTTCTCAGACATATGAAGGTTTCCTCGCGATATTTTCCTTCGCCATAAAACACTGTGTGAAATCACTGCACATAAGTCTTTTAGAAAAACTCATTGATACACTACAGGCCCTGCTGTCATTCGAACTTGCGTCCCTGGCATAGCAGGCGACGCGACTGCTGAAACCCCGAGGCCACCACGGCTCCCGGTGTAAAAATACATAATAATTTATATAAAAACACGTCATTGAGCTTTTGAAATCATAAAAATATATTTATTGTTGAAAAATTGTTCAAGGAAAGCAGCAAACTCGGAGCTAAGGGCGTAACGAAGGTAGAGAGTAACAAAGAGCGGACTAGGACCTTCTTACCTGACGCAAAGCGCTCCAACTAATCAGGAATACGGATAGCACGCACAATATAAGTGCTATAGCTATGCTTATAAATAATCCTATCGCCATTGCCTTGGCATCATCTCTGAGAGCTTCCAAGTTTTCTTGCCGAGAGTTATTATGTCTGCAAACAAACGTATTTTCTTAAAACTTCAAAGGCAGTTAATGCAGTCTATGAACGTGACGAACGCAGTGTCACTCACGCATTGCCAAATAATCACTGTGCTAACTGCTAACACGGTAAGGGAAAGGTTTCCATAAGAGGTAAGCACAATACTCAGTCGGCCAGTTACGACTTTCTAACGGGGATATTTTGATATACTTCTTACGTGAAGGTAGATATAGGTCCTGAAACTTGAAGTGGATCGGGCAATTAAGTTAGGGGTTAATTTTCGTTGGCTATGGGCTAGAGTTACAAGGTATTGATAACCGTTTACCTAAGCTTATTACTGAAAGTTAAAGGGCTTATTCCCAGACATCATGATTTTATTACCACCCAATATCGCCACAAATAAGATAAAATATCATCCCATATCAGCTATATCGAGCCTCTACCTAAGTACTACGGATACAGGTGTGAGGAGAGTAATATGCGTATGTACGTCTTAATATTTAAAACGAAAGTGCCCATGTTAAACAAACAACACTTGTCTATGTAGCATAAGTAAATTACTCACAGTATTTTCCCGCCGTTGAACAATGATAGTAGAGGTAAATAGCTGGACTTCTTCTCAGGATGCGTGGTCCTCTCCAGGAAGGCAGTGCTCAGCTCCCCAACCTGCAGGAGGTTGTAGCACACCCCTCCCCCGCTAAGCAGACCAAACAGGACCCCCAGACACGTCGCTGCCAGCTCCAGACACGTACCATAACGGAACTATCGACATTTTTATATACTAGTTAGATAGCAAACAAGCGTCACAGTATAAATAAAAGCTCTACAGGCAGTAAGGAATCTAGGCCAATTTTTTTAAATACAACTACGAGTTATATTGTAAGTATGAGGGTTGTCGAACATAAACATATTTTAAAATTTACCCTTTTATTTTCGGTAAAACTATTAGGTATATACATATTTCATTTTGAAGTTTTGAAAAATGTCGGTAACACATGTGAATAATGTATACGCGATCGGCCACGACGTGACACCTCTTAATGTCATTACGCCTATTCCGCTTATTCTCTCGTAAGTAAGAGCGTCTATGTGAGTGTGTCATTTCGAACAATTTCTTCCTAGATTCCTTACTACTTGTAAAGCTTATATTTAAACTGTGCAAGCGTACAGTCTATCTGATAGTAAGCGGCCACTGCCACCTACGACCGTGAGTGTCACTCGCGTAATGCTGCCTACAAAATTACGCGGGTAATGACGTCACGCGCTATCACCCAAGTAGTTCCCGTTCCCGTGGGATTACGGGGATAAAATATAGCCAATATTATTCAGCGATAATGTAGCATTCAAGTGGTGAAAGAATTTTTTAAATCGACCTAGTACTTCTGAGCCAATTCGTTACAAACATACATACAAACTTTTCCTCTTTATAATATTGAGTATAAATGGAATCACCGTAACAACATAGAGACGACTGGGTCCCACTAATGCCAGCAGAGTAACTCAAGATCCCTAAGAAGAACGATGCGCTTGAGCAGACAAAAT
The DNA here is from genome assembly GCA_929442735.1 of Watsonalla binaria. NCBI lineage: Eukaryota > Metazoa > Arthropoda > Insecta > Lepidoptera > Drepanidae > Watsonalla > Watsonalla binaria. Next base: position 2,180,582 of record OV838917.1, on the reverse strand, counting down.
ATTTTTTATCGACTGACGATTTTACTTACAGATCTCAGTAGATTCTACTTACGATTTTAAAGAACGATATTCCCGGGTTTGGCGGTTGCTTTTTCCTGCAAATACAAAAAGATTCATTCAAATCCTTCCCTCATGGCCCTCTTCACAATGTTCCCGCATAATATCTAAGGGACCGGAAGTGGCTGAAAATCAGCGCTTGACATAATACAGTTTCGGGCAGCACAGGCTGAGCCATGTCCCATTTTTTGTAATTATATTGTCTTGTTGTAATTTTATTATATTGGATTTATGTCCTAAGCTAGAAAGCAATAAATGATCTCTTTTTTTTATCTATATATAATCTATGTAAGAGAAGCATCATATCAAATGAAAAAATAATTATCGAAATCGGTTACCCAGTCAAAAGTTGAGAGTGAACATAAAAAAGAACAACATAGGTACAATCGAATTGGTAATTCCAACCCCAACACGTTGGGCCCAGATCATATAATATACAAAGAAGGCAGTCTTTAGAATAATGTATCATGTATATATAGCTTTACTATCACTCAATAAAACTATATAAATAAAAAAATAATAAAGATAAAACATTATAAAATAATTATATCTTGAACGCATCTGCGAATTATATTGTGCAATACTTACATTTTCTGTAATAAAACGTTACACATCTGTGTGACTGTGAGCATTATTTACATAAATCCAAGATATAAGGATATTAGGAAGTACATGGGTCTTGTACTACCAGCTTCATTCAATAGTTATTCGTTTCAGACACTTTCATACATAGCTTTAATCCCATGGTATCAATAAAACACTTGACAGAATTTATGGCGGATTTCAAGTGTTTTCGACCGCGTAGTTTTCGTTCCCGTGGGAGTATGGGGATAAAATACAGCCTATGTTACTCGCTGATAATGTACCTATCCATTGCTGAAAGATTTTTTTTAATCGGTCCAGTAGTTTCGGAGCCTATTCAATACAAACGTACATACAAATCTCTCCTCCTTATAATATTAGTATAGAAATATAGAAGTATAGATAGATTTTCCTATTATTATCACCATCTCATTTTGCTTGTGCATATAATATAATTATTAGCACAGGCTCGGAAATTAATTTGTAACACCAAAGGTTTTATAATTTCCATGTGTTGAGGGTTATTTCATGGCCGGTCTTTAGTTGTTTAAGATAAACACATACTTATATCTAATTTTAGAGCGAAATAAAGTAATTAACTAAGATAATATCTGCCTAAAAGTATGAATAGCTCGAGAGGATGTTTTAAGTACTTAATTTTTTTAAGTAAAAGTATGATTCGGCGACGGTTTTACTCAATTTGATACCAAACATTGCAAGATAATAAAAAACTATTGAACTATTTTTTTTATTTGAACGTACATAATAAATACCAGTCAAAATCATAACCCTCGTTTATGCTGCGCCGTAGTCGAGTAAAAAAATATTTACGTCAGGATAAACTCTAAACACAATCCCATCGTTAGAAAAAATACATTCGCAAATAATAAATAAATAACAAAGAGCAAAGCTATTTATATTATACATACATTTTGTAAATTTCATGTACAAAAGATTGAAGTCATAAGAAGTATCCATGATATACGAAATGAGTCAAGGTATGTGCTGGAGCATCGAAGGAAGTAAGCATAAACACATAAATAATATCCAAGGCATGCAATGGAGAGCACATGAAATAACTGTCCTAACCATGTCGCTTCATACCAACTAGTGTGTGCCCGTGACTTCGTACGTACTTAAGCCAAATATATTTCATAAGAATCAGGGCGGTTATACAAATAATTCAATCTTGTTGTAGCAGATGAAGGCGAGTGGAATAGTTCTCAATTTGTTTTCCATAAGGCAGTCACACCCTAGGTTTCACAGTACTGTAGTCGGTTAAGTAAATAACATTACACATTGCGAACGGTTACTTAAAACATCTACTAAATAAAGTATAGCGATCAGGGGCTTTACCATAACCTCTTATTGGCATCATAGTTCCAGTGTGACAGTGATAGAGTTATACACGTCGTTTACACCTATCTCATGATGGGAGTAAAACTATTACTGCAATAAGAAGTCATAGCAGGTAGTCTAAAACAGTTCTGCACAATAAGGGAACGTACATATTTCATGGTTACGTAAACTATGAAATATGGAGGTTAAGGACCTCAGATTTATAGCATTCCAATAATTAAAACATATCAGAAACCATTGACATAATATGAATTTCCTAGAATGCTTACTTTATTTTTCACCCGTGCTATTTCTGTACGGCTATCGCTTTCTCACGGATAGGCTTGGCGAAAAATAATATTTTTTCTACTCATATAAAAATCTTTATTTTTTTTACACAATATCATGTTTTCCGCCATAATTATCTGCTTATTGATTCCTGTAAAAACTGCCCTACAGGCCTTTTCATATGTATAAAGAACGAAGAAGCTTAAACAGAATCTATTGCAGTATGAAGTGAATACCTGGAATTTACAAAATAAGATTGTCCCCGCCTTACAAGCGACACTTACTTACAAACCAACTTTACAAATAAATGCTATAATATTGATAATTTTGCCGAAAGAACCTCGAATAGAATAGAAACGAAGGTAACTTACTCTTTCTTTTTCTTCAGTTCCATTGTAAAAGAAATCTGCAATGATTTTGGAAATGAATACCAAATACGCAACTATTTGTAGAATATTACGCTTCGAGTGACCCTGTGCGCTTGGAGCTCCTGAAGTTAGCGAGCGCACTCTCAGAGAACACTATGATGACTGCTATCAGATAAAGTGACGTACTTTACTCGAGAAAGATTTTATGATGGTTTTATTGAAATAGACGCACGTGCTTCATTGATCATTAATGACGATTTACAGAACATCTTCAGACGTTAAGACATTACTTCTACACTACTATTTTAAAGAGGAAAGATTAGTATTTTTATGTGTATGTTTGTAATGAATAAACTCAAAAACTACTGTGCCGATTTCAAAAATTCTTTCGCCATTGGAAAGCTACATTAGCAGTGAGTAACATAAGCTTAATTTTATTCCCGTACTCCCACGGGAACGGGAACTACGCGGGTGAAACCGCTAGTATAATATAGAGCCGAAGCATGTAAAATTTCCTATTTACAAAAAAAATTGCATTCATAGCACACCACTGCGGAAATTGGCAAGGACCGAGGAGAGAAGCCTGAAAAGAAATTCAATGATAGTGAAAAATTGTGCTACTTGAAACAGTAGTATTTTGTATATATGATATAAGTATTGCAGCTAGTAGAATTTTAATAATTGTACCGACCTAATTCAGCTTAGTCAATGTAACTACTACAATGTAATTAGACAACGTATCTACAGGTAATTAAAATTTACCTGTCTGCTTCTCCAAGCATCAAAGTAGCAGCTATTTTACTAAATACTAACATATAATATCATACAAATAAAAATCAACTGTTCTGTCCGTCTGTATGTGTTGGGTAATCTTCGAAACAGCTGAACTGATTTTGCTAATGCTATAAGGAGGCTACCCATTAAATTCAGCCTAAAATCTATACTAATATTATACAGCTGCAGAGTTTGTTTGTTTGTTTGAACGCACTAATCTCAGGAACTACTGGTCCGATTTCAAAATATCTTTCCATGTTGGATAGTCCATTTATCGAGGAAGGACATAGTATATATTTTATTTTCAAAAAAAATTAGGGATCGGTGAGAAAATTGCAATTTTGTAACCCACGGTGTAAAATCGGAAACCTATTTATGCGTGTGCTGCAAAAACTATTCACAATAGAACAAAATGAAGTACTACGCATGTAGGCATACATCTAACTATCATAGTCTCCGCCGAATATTAGTATGAGAAATTGTGCAGCGACTCCCAGCGGTGACGTGAAGAACTAAAATATCTCATACAAATATTGCGAGTGACGCTGGCGAGTATAGTTTACGAATACGGTGGCAAACCCGTAAGGGTACTGTAGTCCGTTCCTACCCGAGAGGTACAGACATGGGCATATGTATGTGTTTCAATAGTGTGCGGTTACATACAAATGGACGTGACATCTGAAAGTGGTGATCACGGTCACTCAACAATTGCCGAACATAATAATAGTGTTGAATTGAACTGCAATTATGCCTGTTTAGCCAATTGATTCGCGACTGTCTCGCGCCCAAACTTGCCTTGTGTCTAGATCTTGTATACCCGAGCATTACCATATTCTTTTACGATTTTAATAGAAATAGAAATTATATTTATTCACGTGAACTATGGTACAAATAGGTCTTATTAAGGTCACAAGAATCACCCGATTGTAGGGCATGTAAATATTAACTTAGTTATCTACTTATGTTACATTTTAACCACATATTAGTATTCAACATACCAGATTTTTTTTCCGATAATTATATATGTACAATAACATTGTTCTTTTAATGTATATCACACATGGTTTGAAAGGCGAGACACAAAAATTTAACCTTTTCCGTTTATAAATAATTTTTAACTTGTCTGTGCGATAAAATTAATATTAATTCCTTGTTTCTACCTTCTTTTAAGAGAGAGAAAAAAATACAAAAGAGGAAGGGACACACTTTTACAGCAGGTCGTGGGTTCGACCCTGTTTTCGTTCATGTTTTCCTAACCTTTTAATGAACATTTTCTTTATTACTTGTCTAATTCCTGACTGAATGATTTATAAATCAACGCACAGCATAATCCTAGCTATGCTAGGGGATATGCAATTTAAAAGGTGTGATATTGGCGAGGTGTAGGGTGTACAATAAGAAACAATTTTGCGAAATTCCATCCGCAATTGGACGAAATCTTACTGTCACGCAGGTGAAGCTAGTTTGTTATTAAGTGGGATGAAATAACTTTATAATCCCTTTTAGGGTTGCGAGTCAAGTGTTTGTGTCAACACTGGTCAAGGGTAAGATTGTAAGGAGTCTTATGTCTTAATCTAATGTTCTTAAAATAGTATCTGTATAGTATAATAGTATATTGAAACTGTAAATCAAGTTTAGTGTTTAATACGTCTAAGTCAATAGTAGACAATAGTAGGTTAATGTACAAAAGTAAATCAGCAGTTTTCCTCATTCTTGCTTACATAATTAATATTGTTAGGCATACAATTCGGCGTACGCGTCGTCCTCAAGATTAGTTTTATAACCTGTGTAGAACTGCGTACTTATGTGATAACACTTTTTTAAATAGCTAGTAGATGCCCCCGATTTTACCGTTATTCCGTTCATGAAACTTTCTTGGTAGTGTAGTTTACTTTTAGTTGCTATCACTTTGCCGTCGGGGTCGCGCAAAAGTATTGATGATTGCAATCAATCGTTCGAAAGATAAGGGTCGCACGTCGCTTGTCATGGATCTTTTCATGCAAACATACGTACAATATGTATGTTCATAAATACAATAAGAAAATAGAATTCATATTTTAAAGGAATTATATATTATCTAATTAATAAACTGAGATAGTTTAAACGCATTTGAGAATTTCTTATTTTGATTGAATGAAACGATCGACCATCGACCGAACGTGTACTAAGATCATACGGTTCTCTTATCAATATAAGGTCAAATTATTGAATGATTGAAATCATTGAACGACCGAATCGCTGGGAACGAACGATTGACACAGGTATATTTAAGGGATTTACAAAAGCGAAATAATATGATATGATAATATAATATTTTCAAGTGTGCAATAAAGAAAGATGTACATAATGAAAAATAAATGCTGGTATGTTTAATATGTGGTTAAAATGTAACTGCAGTACTTAGTTAGATAATGAAGTTAATATTTACATGCCTAAAATTGGGTGAAATATGTGATTCTTGTAACCATTAATAACACCTACCCTTTGTACCATATTTCATGTGAATAAATATTATTTCTATTTCTATGTTGAAAAAAACTTGAGCAAAAACAAGAAACAGAAAAGAAAGATAAATAAAGTAGTGACAGAACACGTAATTCAGATCCATGTCTGCGGGTATAGGTGCCCTGTACAAAATCTGGCTGCGTTCTCTTTCTGGATTGCTAAACTAATTCTATGATCGCGGTAAGAGCCAGGGAAACTATATAAGACCATAGTGAGGCCTGCCGTCCTGTATGGATCAGAATGTTGGGCCACAAAGGTGACGGATGAAAGAAAGCTGCATGCAACTGAGATGCGGATGTTGAGATGGATGTGTGGCGTAACGAGATTGGACAAGGTAAGGAATGAGTATGTAAGGGGAAGTCTGAAAGTAGCACCACTGACTGATATTGAAGAATAAACATTTGTCGTGGTATGGACATGTTGTGCGGAGGAATGAGGATAATGTTGCCAAAAATGTTTTGTTTATGAATGTGGATGGTTACAAGGGGATACGATGGATGGATTGTGTGAATTATGATATAGCTGAAATAGGAGTGAATACAGATATGACGGCTGATAGAGAGAAATGGAAGAGTAGAACACATTGCGCTGACCCCAAATAACATGGGATAAGGGCAGGAGGATGATGGTAAGAGCCAGCTTGACGGTAACCAGAGACGCCACAAAAATGCATACATGGAAGTAATCAGATAGTACTGATTGCAACATGCTACGATCCACTTTGTCATGATGTAACGCTGGGGATATCGGAATACGTAGCGCAACGATTCTTACGCGTTATTGGACAAGTGATGACCCTACATAAATCCCCAAGGTAGCCTGTAAGATTTCACAGAGAGGACCGCGATGCTAGACTGCCAGATTGCATTCACTGCATCTAGTCCTCACCTTGGCTCTCGCTGCCTAGGCTCGTCAGCTAGGTACTCAGCTGCATTATTCTGTAATGTATCTCAGCAACGAATTCCACGTCGAAGGTCGATTTCAAATATACGAATTTGAACTCTATCGTGTCTGTGTTATGTATCAATTTCTATGATAAATGGCAGATGTAAGCTGTCAGTCAGCAGATAAATTATTTCTTTACGTACACCTTGAGAACCTATCTACTTAGGTTAGTGCTAAATAATACAATAGAACAATACTACAACTTAAGATCAACTTGGTACATTAAGTATCTTATAAAATTCCACGAGAATCCAACAATTAAAATTATTATTTGCATTTTCACTAATTAGCTCTGAACATGTTATTCTTGGCCCAGATATTAATTAGCGCCTGATACTTTAGCATAAGCAAAGCATTAACATCACTATTGTTGCTTACCATTTCTCAGGAGGCATGTTTATATTATGTACTTATTTATTAATTCTGTTATGCCACAATAGTAATCTACGTTTCTTCCGTGATTCTAAATAAATGTATTTCAAATATTTCAGTAGCTTTACCTACCACCACATACATTACATATAAACTTTACCTGTCGTTTTTATAGATACCAAATCTATACTAATATAATAAAGCTGCAGAGTTTGTTTGGTGGTGGTGTAAAATCGAAAACTTATTTGTGTTATTATATTATGTGTACGCTGCAAAAACTATTGACAATAGAACAAAATGATGTACGCGAGAGCACACATCTAACTATCATAGTTTAGTCACAAAGGAAGGATGCAATCTAAATTAGGTGGGTAAGCATTAATAGCTAGTCAGTTATCTACACGGTACATAGCTCATTAGGAAAGATATTTAGAGATTTACTCCTCTGTATAAAAATTCCAGATTAAAAGAAAACATTTACAGTGGGGCGAAACGACGCAGCGAATACTTCATCAATCCACCCTCTATCTTTTCAAGGGCATTACACATATAAAAGTAGAAGTAGTAGTAGTATATAAGTGGTAGAAGCTTCTCGTGACAAGCGGGCTGGGGCTTTTCTCGCTCAGAGAATCAGCATTGCTATTCAACTTGGCAATGCTGCCAGCCTTCTTGGCAAGATCCTGAGAGACACCGATTTGGGCCAAGTTTTCTACTTGTAATTAGTTTTTAGTTACTTATTAGTTACTTAATAAAATTTATCGACTTTTGTGCACTGGAACTGTGTCCATGTCCTGTGCTTTTTAATAAAATATTATTATAAAGTAATATATATTTTTGTCAGTCACCGAAGAATAAGAAACGCTGGTGCACGATTATTGTATGAAAATTAGGCCTGGGAAGTGGGAGCCAGGACCACTAGAAGCAGACCTTGGTTGGTTGAAATGAAACACCGTAACTTGGGCAGTCCTGGTATTTAATACTGATTTGACCACTTGAATACTATATACATAACTAAAGGAGAAACTTAATAGCGTGTTTTAGAATGGTACAGCGCCATCTTTTGTACAATAACGGAACTACTTATTTACATAATAAGCTACGTTAAACAATTTATACTCGTACTATGAATATCTGATACTACATCTGTACATCTACCTACCGTCACATACGACATCTTAAACATTGTATTTATAATATCTATTGTAAAGCTTGAATAAATTGGTTGCATTATCTATAGCTACAATTGTAGTTAAAAAAATCCACATTTTACGAAATTGTAACATATTTATGGAGTAAGCAATTTGTACTACTAGTCCAGAATTCAGTTCCCGTCATCAAAAAATTCAAAATTAGTCGTGAAATTTTTTTACTTGATTGTATTTTTTATCTCTTAGCTGCTCTCGCCTCATACTGAGATAATCTGAGAAGCGAGAGCATGCAAATACATTACTTGTCAATATACAAAAAGAGAAAATTGTTTGATTGCCGCCTGCCGACCGGACAACACACTCTTGCCTAATTTAGTATTCTGAGCGCGTACTGTGTCGTGGAGATAACACGGTTGGACCTCTGAACTACTAGACAATGTCTCTTACTAATTAGCACACGTCTTCGTATTCCTTCTCCAACCGCCTCGTTGGTCTAATGGTCGATCTGACAGAGTTTTATTGGGTTGTTCCACTTGGAATTCCCTAGCAGCAACTCAGAGGGGTTTTGGGTTAATAACCCGGTAATCGGTTATGCCCACTGTTAAATGGAGCATTAATGCTAAGACTGATGATATTTAGGTTTACTATTATACAGGTGTTATCATATGTGTGTTCTTCTCCAATTTACGAATGCTCCTTCGCTCAATGTGCATTCGACGTGTAGGCACCAGTTAATAGATATCTATATATGGGACAGATACTTCGGCAATGTCAGCCGCTGTTCTAAGTGTATGTTGCAGTGGTCGCTTACCAACATGCACGTGCCTTCATGCTTTCATTTACCTGTAAGTATTATAGAAGGTGTTCGTGGGTGTTCTTCAATGTTAACCTACAATTTTAGAACTTTACGATGGTGCTTCGGTAAGACCACTCTCCCCAAAATTATATAGCTAAAATTACATAAACAAAGAGCAAATTTTAAAATAGATATATTGAACAAAAGAACCACTTTAAGTAAGCTTAATTAACGCACCCAGCGGTTCATGGGTGCCAGCAAGGACACGAGCGGGCACTGATGTACATTTGCGCGTGTAACGTTGGGGACATTGCCACACTTCACACCCGGCTCCAAGAACGGAGTAACGTGACGCACCGCGACCCCCAACACGCATCCTCACCGTGAAAAAATAGGGGTAAGTTTTTGCAATATTCGTATCTAGCTAGAAAAATACTACTATAGCTTAAGGGAAAAATTGAAAGTGAAAATTAAAATTATTTATTCAGTTTAGGCAGGTATGGCACTTATGAATGTCGAAGAATTTACCAGTTTAATTACCATTTACAGTGTATAAGAGAAGGGAAAGGTTGCCCCTTTATTAAAAAACATGGTTTAAGCCGAGACTTAACTGACCTCGGAATAAAACTGTGTCTATCTTTTGAACCTAGGATTATCTTAGTCTTTTAGTAATCAGGTTTATGATAAACTATCGGACGTCACGCGGTTTCGCCCGCATAGTTTCCGTTTCCGTAAGAGTACGGGGATAAAATAAAGCCTATGCTACTCGCTGATGAGAAATGAGAAAGAATTTTTGAAATCGGCTCAGTAGTTTTTGAGTTTATTCATTACAAACATACACACGAAAATACATTTTTTTTCTCTTTATAGTAGTGTAGATGTATAAAAAATGACTTTTCTCTCCTCTGCTATCAATCGATACGCAAGAAAACCAGATTGAGGACTTGCCAGTGAAATTGATTGTTATAATAGAGAGAAGAAAGCAGACCCTCTTTCCGCAAAATATATGTGACAACCTGACTGGTGATCCCATCGTCTCAGGTACTATACATATGCCTCTTAGAGTTTCTACTTAGATATATTTGTTTATTTTTATTTTCCTCCGATGCTTTTCTTTACCATAAAGCTGTCAGAGCGACGATGACTTTTCATCAGGCGTGAGTAATGCATGTTAAATGTAAGAACTCAATGGCGCCATGCAGTATCATCTGGGATGTCAAAGCTTGACGAAAACTGGAAAAAGTCTTGGAACAACCGCCACTGCTTCACCCTCAGATCCTCGGTCCACTTGCGACAGATGTGGCAAGAGATGCCGTGCTGCCATTGGTCTGCTAAGCCACAGGATATGATGCATCATATATTACACAGCAGTGTAACAATCCTCTTACAAGATGAAGTGGCCTATGATGATGATGAATGCATATTTTTCCAGGCCTATTTGGAACTGAGCAATTGAGTAGCTCTGCCTTCAGGGAAGGCGGAAAAATAAATAATAATAATGCATGTATTCTAAAAGGTTCACTTTCATAACTTTTTGCATTATTTATGTAAAATCACTTGCAATACTGGTAATGTAGATACATACATAGGTATTGTGATTTCTAAGGCGTAGTGCATAGGAACTATAGTCAGATACATACCTATTGTGAAGAAAAACTACGCCGGTGATAGCAGTGAAAGCAGGCGCACAAACACAGGCGTCTCGGCGCGTGCGCTACACATCTGCGCGCGGCTGAGTAGTGTTGCCATACCAAGTGAATTCAAACTATATCAGGGTAATCACACCCTAGTCCCTCACGGTGAAAAATTCGATTGTTTTCTATGAAAGGCATGACAAAGGTATTTCCAATCATAAATTACATTGTACAGTGTAGAAAAATAACAGAAAGATTTTTTTTTACTGTCAACTGGTAACTGCATTCCAAAATGTCTTTTACAAAAGGTTAAATACAAACCAGCAGACTTAAAAAAATTTTTTTGTTTTATTGAACCAAAAATAGAAAATAAAATCTCTCAAATAAACATTGCTAATATTTACCAAGTTTCCAATCATGTTGTCTCTGACACATCCATGAACATCCCAATGAATAATGCTTATAGGATCGAAATTACTTTTCGGCGAGACACTGCTGCCAGCTTTCTTAGCACAATCTCGAAGAATATCAAATTTAATTTAAGTAGTTTATTTAATACTAGTGTCCCGCTGTCACTTCACTTCGGACTACACTTTTTAAGACTTACAAAACGATCATTTTACTCTACTATCTATGTATATAATATAATATAGTTTTTAGCTATAATCCCTTTGGAATAAAATTCTAATACTTTAATAAAAACCCTGTCGCGATCAATATCATAGTTCAGAACTATAATTTATACATACAGATATAGCGGCTTAAATATATCAGTATATTGTTTTAAGAAGTTCATAAGTAGTTACATGATTTAATGATATTTTTTTAAATCTCTTTCTAATATACTCGTGCAATTTTAGCAAAGGCACTTATTTAAGGCCCTATGTGGCAACACTGGCCCCAAAGACCTGTTCTAACTGGGCTTCTGATAACAAGTGATAGTTCCAACTCGAAAGTGATATCGCTTCGCACTGCCCTTTGTGAATGCACTATATAGTATACACTTAGGAAATACTTGATAGATAACGATATAATATGGAACTATGAAAATGAAAATTGATGCTATTTATCTATAGGCACTTATTAACATAAAGAAACGTTACGGGAAGTGGATTTATAATATACTAGCGGACCTCACGCGGTTTCACCCGCGCAGTTCCCGTTCCCGTGGGAGTACGTGGATAAAATAAGGCAAATGTTACTTGCTGATGATGTAGCTATCCAATGGTGAAAGAATTTTTGAAATCGGTCCAGCAGTTTTTGAGCCTAGTCATTACAACCAAACAAAGGTTTCCTCTTTATAATATTCAGTGTAGATGTTTGAGAAGAACCGGGAAGAAACTCAGGCGGGCAATTTCATATCATATTCAGCCATAAAAACCCCCAGAAGGTCGAATATTCTTTAAAAAAGAGATTCTAGACTTTCTTGGAACCTTTACACGGCCGTTGTTTTAAATTAATAAACCATATCTATACTTATATTATAAAGCTGGAGTGTTTGTTTGTTTGAACACGCTAGTCTGTCTGTCTATGTGCTTGTTCCAGCTAATCTCCGAAACAGCTGGACTGATTTTAACGGGAATATTACGAGGAGTAACCAAGGCTTTTATTTAAAAAAAAACAGATTTCTACGCGGTTAAAACGGCAGGGCACTGCTAGTTATGCATGCATTTCATGAAAACTAGGAAACGATATAAATAAGTATGTAGTTATATGAATAGTTTACTTGTATGCATAATATATTCCCGGCTGTAGTTGTTTGCATATTATGCAAAATGTTTTTTATACCTATAAACACAGACATCCGATATATTTTCGAATTCTAGACTACAACATATTTGATTGAGTTTCTTGCCGGTTCTTCTCAGAAGGCTAGTTATATAATACTCATTTTCATTTTAATTTATTAATGCAGTTCGGTCATAACAATCAGTTGTTATGATACAGGAAAAACATACTTATTTATATGATTTTAATCCGCTGTGTTTGTCAGATAAATATTTGTAAGAAACTTAATATTTTTTAAATCTTTTCAACTACATATCTAAAGATAGGGTGATTGAACGTGAGCTTGTGCGTGAATAAATAAATAAATATTCGTTACGATTGTGATACATGAAATAAAAAACAAATAAAGATAACAATTTATTATTATTGCCGAATAAACAAGTATTTTGGATAGAAATTAACTCACTTTTACTAAAGATAACCGTTCTTTTTTATGAGGCGTAAACATCTAAATCTATGGTTATATTGAGTTTAAGGCAGACATGACGCAATTGATGCTTTGGAATCGTCTACCTTGACAGAGTGAGCAAATACATTATAGAATCCTGGATAGGTGAGAACTGAGAATGGAAATAAATAAATAAATATGCTCACGCCATCCCCGAAGGGGTAGGCAGAGGTGCTGTAACAACAACACCCACATTTCACCGAATATGATTAAGTGTCAACGTGACGGAGGGTGAGTCCATCGCCGTCTCAGGCACTACACATACGCCTTTGAATTTCTTCTCAGACATACGCAGGTTTCCTCACGATGTTTTACTTCACCATAAATCACGTGATGTGAAATAACTGCACATAAGTTTTTACCCTTGAGAATGAGAATGTGACTGTGAAAAATTAAGTAAATTAACGGAAATATAAAATTTTCTGAAGAATGATCGACAAGCCAGGTATAAAAAAATATTACTTACATAGCAAATATACTGGAGGAGTGATGAAGGAGGAACTTATTGATTTTTTCATATATATTATAATTTTTATAAAAAAAAATATTTCTCAAAATACTTACAATATATTGAATAGAATCAGTAGTTACCTTGCGGAAGTCCATGTTCATCGCCACAGAAAATATAATATGGAAATTCTAAAGCGACTTATAATATTTTTTTAAATAGTGAGTTTTAGTTAATTTTTAACACCGATGTGAATATTTGACCACTAAGCGGAAATAGTGAAGCACATAATCCCGCGCATTGTTTGTATAACATTATCAAAGTTAATAAGCGTATATTACACGTCCGACCACAATTCGCACGCGTAATGCAGTAAGCGCATCCTAATAGTTTTGCAAACGGAAACCAGCCCTCGTTATCAGTACGCAACCGAGGAGGTAGTCTACCGGGCCGAGGTATCGGGCATCGGGTAATCACTTTCATTACAACCCCGCGGAGGCGGTCGCTATCAGTGGAGTATCGCGGTGTAGTTCGCAGTCGGTCGTGCGCATTGGGTGCGCGCAGGCGTCGCGCCGCGATGACACCACAGCTCGCCCGCCACGCGCTCTGACTCCCGGCCGCCGCAGCCGGGCATGGAGGCCTGCCCGATCGCACGCGCTGAGGACCTCGCGGGCGACCAGGTACCTCCTCCGACCTCATACCGCGAGTGCCGTGTTCTGACTCCAACACATAGTTCTAGTGTCCGATAGCCACATGTGTCCGTCCGGCGCTCCTCAAATGTCATGCAACTCGGTTTGTCACACCAATTTACGCGTAATTGTGTATTATTTGCAAGTTTAATTTAAGCTTATTGCCGTTAGGAGACTAGTTACGAAAAATATTTCAAATATATACGCCGATTTTAAATATTTATTTGTAGTTTATATTCGTTTGTAGATTACCTTTTATTGATAGCAATCCATACAGCAGTGTACACATTGGTATTTTAATTTAGAACACCATTTACTTTTAAGCACAGTGCAGTGCCGGTTACATTTATGATACAGTTGGAAAATAATGCGAATTTAAAGAGAGATTTAAACTTCTTTAAATATTTTTAGTTTAAACATTTAGTTCGTCGTAATTTTTCATTTGTAATAACAGAAAACAGTTGCAATTCTCAACCTGAGACATTTATAAACAAAAGTTTTGTGAATTAATATGAATAAATAAATAATACCTTAATGTATTACATTGAGGTATTATTCACCTCAATGCATGTACAGGGTGTAGGCTCGAAGCTGCGAGTTGAGCCTCCAAAAGACATCAACGACGACCGACGGCAACCGTTTACAATATTATAAAAAACACACTTATTCGCGCCCATCTTTACAATTTTATATAAATAAAGCGTATATTTGGATTATACAAATTACGAATAGATTTGATATTTAATTTTAAAAGAACTTTTTATGTACGTGATGAAAAGCTTGGGTGTGTAAACAGTATTAGGCATTTGATGGATGTTTTTTAAATTTCTTTACAAATTTTTTTTTTAATTAGATTGTCCTAAAATGCAGTACACAATAAATAAATAAATATATTATATATGATATATACTTGTTTGGTAATTCGCCTGAATATGTTGAGTCGCACGAAGTAAGTAAATACATATTTTACTAGAAACGAGGAAATAATTTTAACCATAAAACAATATTTTTATGTTAAGTCGCAATAAACATAACTTTGATTGAATGATAACAATTTAAATCACTATTTCCATAGAAAATTATTTCGTCTGTTTTAACGCATCGTTTATCTAAACTCCGATGGGCTTACAGCTAAAATAATCCATATATAATTAAAATATAGTAGACGTAAACGCTTCATGATAATCTCAAAATACGGGGGCGGGTAGCTGGTATTTTATTCAATCGGTATTCAAATTAATTAAATGAAGAAAGGGTAATCTATAACCAAATTAGAAAAGAGCTTATTTCGTTATTATTTTGTAGTATTACCATTAACCAGACTGTTCCTCGCGATATGTAATGCCAATTATGTGATCTGGTTGAAAAATTCTTTTACACAATACATTTATTTATAAAAGATCTCATGCAGATGAAGAGAAGTATGTGAACCATTAGAAAACTAATTATAGATTCTAGTACTTAATTACATGGTCTATTTTCAAGTGTGCAATATATTAATAGCTAGCTGTGCCCTGCGATTTCACCCGCGTAGATATAATTTCATGGGTGGCCCGCGGCGCCCTACTTATATTTTTTATTAAAAGCAGCCTATGTTACTCCTTGTAACATTACATATCCACCAGTGAAAGTCCCGCTAAAATCAGACCTTCCGTTTTGTAGATTAGCCGGAACAAACAGACTGACGGACAGACCGACGGAGAATTCTTTTTATAATTGTTTTTTCTACTTCTTTAAAGTGTATACTTTCATATGCATTTAGTGAAAAGCTGTTATTTTGGAATTACAAACAGACACTTCAATTTTATTTATATGTATAGATAAAGAAAGATTTGTTTAATGTTGTTTCCCATACATAATTATAATTTAATATTCATAACTCAAAATGCAGTACCTAAGTTATTATTTACATGCCCTACAATCGGGTAATATATGTGATTCTTGTGACCTAAATAAGACCTAATTTGTACCATAGTCCACGTGAATAAATATTTATTGTATTTCTATTTCTACCACCAAATATATTCATTATTTTCCAGTATATTTTAAAAAATTATCTTAACTATTTAATCAATTCTTGCAACATAATATTTCCAGTCATTTGATAACGAAGACATCCACCCCACATTATAGTATAAACATATATATGCAAATTGAGATATGTTTTACTAGTTTATTGTGATTGATACGATATAACACTTTGTATTGTTATTATTATACTACCTTCTGCCCGTGACTTCGACCACGTGGTATAATAGTTACTTTGGGCTAAAGCAAACTTTAGTAACTAAATAGATTTATTTATACGAAGCGACTGCCATCTGACCTTCGCAACCCCTTTAATGAGGAAAATCTGTGATCTGGGTTAAACCACTTGTCAGACTATTTTAGGCCTCCGACTGATCTGTAACAATTGCCAAACATGATAAATTGGCAACCGGAACGAACGGCTTAACGTGCTCTCCGAGGCACGGAGGGAACTCGGGCGGTCACCCATCCAATTACTGGCTAGGCTTAGGCTTGAACTTCGCTGATCGAATGATATGCGCAATAGCAACTGTGCCACGAGCTCCTCGATCGGTCTTACCGTGATGATATATAGCCTATAACCATACTCGATGTACGGGCAGTCTAACATTGATATATATTTTCCTATTGGCAAACAAACAAACTTTACAGCTTCATATATCAGTATTAGACTTACAACTAGCTTTGTCCGCGGCTTTGTCCTCCTTGGATTTATATTTTTGTGCATTATCTTTATCTTTAAACGAGCAATTATTCTATATATATATATATATAATCGGAATCACGGAAACGACTCCAACGATTTTCATAAAATTTTGCATGTAGGGGGTTTCAGGGGCAAATAATAGATCTAGCTAGGTTTAATTTATGGAAAACATCGTTTTGAAAATATCATACATCTGTCAAGTTATGGTAGCTCAGACGTGAGGCTTCCAGCTTACGGGGCGATAACAAAACTAGAGTACCCCGGTTCGAGACTGACGTTCACAGGATTTTTTTTCCATTTTTTGTGTGAAGAAGAAACGTTTCATGCTTTAACTCGCGAAACCCTAATTTGTTTTTTAAATAAATGTAGTTAAAGTTTCTTCTTGTAAAATTTATCTATTTGCCAGTGAAAGTCCCGTTAAAATCGGTACAGCCGTTTCGGAGATACCCGCTACAAACCGACAGACGAGAATAATTTTGAAAACTTGTTTTTTTATATCTGTACCCTATATAATTTCATTTAGTGAAAAGCTGCTATTTTGGAATTACAAACAGACACTTAAATTTTATTTATCTGTATAGATGTATAGATAGGACAATGATATAATAACACTAGACATGTAACGGTTATAGTAATCTACTCACAAAATCTGATCGCTCGGATATATATTGTATACTGTTCATATATATTATACAAAACATTATCATTTAAAGAAGTACCAATTATGACTGTTTTGAATCTTCAATTGGCACGCGCTATTAACACATCTTTAATTGTATATAACATCATTGCATATTTCGTAATTATTATTATCCTAAAAAATGCTTACATAGAACAATATTATCGGCACATACATGATAGCATAATTAATTATTCACTATATTGTTTATTGCATTTAGTAGCAATTAACAATGGTATCGCATCTTACATTAATTGTTATTTATGCACGAGCGTAAAGTACTAACTATCTATTTATAATTAATGAGCCTTCCAATCGTGTGACATTAAGAGAGTAGATTCCAGGTCAAAGGTTTGCTAACATTGTCGCCCATTGTAGTAATAGAGATTCAAAAAATATTTTTTAAGTTTCCAATAAGGCGTATATTTTTTTTGAACCTTTATACATATAAATTGAGCTGTACGTGCGTACGTCACTGAATTTTTCGGCTTAGATTCACAAATCAGCCCGGCAAATGGCACTGCAGTCGGTATCTAGGTTATTGATCTATGCTGGACAACTCTGGTCGGCTAATATAAATACATTTATTTATCATCATCTCCCTGGACTTATTCCAAAATTGTTGGGGTCAGCACTTGATTCAAGAAATTTATCAAGTAAAATCGGTAATCTGGGTTAAAACAGTTGCCAGACTCTCTTACGTAACGATTGTCAAAGATGTTAAACTGGCAACCGGGACCAACAGCTTAGGGTTATATCCGAGGCACGCAGGGAACTCGGGCGGTCACCCTTCCAACTAATAGCAACTGTGCCATGAGCTGTTATGTATATATATTTATATTATATATTAGCTGTGCCCGGCAAACGTTGTATTGCCATATATTTTTTTGGGGTGGACTACCCCTAACATTTAGGGGGATGAAAAATAGATGTTGGCCGATTCTCATAGATATCCCGGATAAACTCAAAAAAATTCATCAAAATCGGTCAAGCCGTTTCGGAGGAGTATGGCAACGAAAACTGTGACACGAGAATTTTATATATTAGATATATTATGCCACGTAAACTAAAATCAGGACGTTTCCGAATTTCGTTACGAGTATGGCCGCAAATAAGATGATTTGCCATTTTTGAATTTTACCACAACCCGCTTCCGTATTAGTATAGTCAAAAAAATATATATTCCGGCCGCATAACGAATCTCGTCTAGTAACTAAAGAGTCAAACCTATACTTGGGTTACCGGGGCCCTACCATGACCTCTTATTGGCTAGTGCGTTAAAATTACCGTCACAAGTCATCGCGTCGACGTAAGCACAGATTTGTATGGCCTCACTATAGTGTCATCTTTAGGCCGACAGACAGCGCTGTTTCGATCCTATGCAAATCTGTGTTCATCTCGACGCGGATTGTGACGTCGGCAGTGAAAAACTCGCACTAGACACTCAGATGTATATAACGTGTAGGTATAAGTCTGTCACTGTCACACAGTGGAACTAGAGCTTATTACATAAATTAGTCACATGACATGTCATTCCCGTACCTTTTCTATCGTTTCTATAAGCGAAGCGTCAGGATAGGCAGGTCTACCGGCCCTGATACCCTCTCTCCCTTTATATGCAAAGAACAATTCCTGTTATTACAACAGGTACTAAGTACGTAGTGAAAGAATGACGATAATTCTTCACTGGGAATGGTGATTCGATATTGTTTATTAATTCCGTTGATTTTCATAACATTGTAAACCTAAAGTCGACGCCATAAGACATCATTTTGCCGTAACATTTAATTCTTCTGAAGTTTAAAGCACAGTTAACTCAGTTTATTGTTGTAACACAAATGTCGATGGGCTTCGATTTTTTACATATTAGCATATTATTTGATAGGTTTCCAATCTTTTATGTGCCGTTCGATTAATATATGTAATAAATCTCTTTAATGTACGAACATATATGTTTCTTCATATACTTACATACATATTATTAGTTTTAATAACACGACAATGAGTTGACGTATTACCAATTGACACGCATATGAGGGAATACGTGGGCTCAGAGTTTTTCACCGCCGCCGTCACAAGTCATCGATTCGACGTAAACGCAGATTTGCATAGGATCAAAACAGCGCCGTCTGTCGGCCTAAAGATGACACTATTGTGAGCCCATACAAATCTGCGCTTACGTCAACGAGATGTCTTGTAACGGCGATTTTAAGAAAACTCGCACTACGCCGTCACGGAGTTATGAGCGCGCAGCGAAAATTGTGCGTCGCGCCATACATATATACATAGGTAGACCCATAAAATGACACACATGGCACATTTAAGTTACGCGCTGGTGCTGTAGCTGGTGACGGGACCTGTATGTTCATATTAATAGGGAATATCGTACAAGTTCAACATTACTGTTGTAATTTCGATATTAATTGATTGAAAATCCCTAAAGGTTAAATTTAAATCTATAACATTACATAATTTAAAGGTATTCGGGACTTATCACGATAATATTTTGAAAATAACTTACCTCGACGTTTCGATTGGGTTAAACCAATCGTGGCAGCAGACACTCCCTCTGTCTCTATTATCGTGATAAGTCTCGAGTAACTTTAAATATGAATTTAAATCGCGAATGTTTACGAAATAACTTTACATAATATCTTAAAGAACGGCATAATGCAATACATATCAATTTGGTCTTGAACAACGGCAATATAGGAAAAAATAAAGGGCTTTGTACGAACCACGCAATGATTTTTGTATGAGGGCTCTTTTCACGTAGGTATTAAGTTTACCAATGAAATGCAACCATCAATACTTATATCAAAAACTAAGACCCGACTACTGAAAAATTACTGACTCAAAAGTATGAAACATGCATTCGTAGCGGTCTAAATCATAACCCTCTCTTTTGCTTCGCCGTTGTCGGGTAATACATGGAAAAGTGTATATCGAAACAGGAGGTCTAGAAAGTGATCCTAGAGGGATATCTTTTTTAGGTTCATTTTGACCTTGTACCTACATTCGGAACTCTAAAAATCGGACACACGTATAAGGGCATGAATACAAAAAGTATTAAGTAACTCTTCTAGCGTCTGAATATAATATTTAAATTAGATTAGTAATCAATATCTTAATATATATAAAGTATGTCAATTTTATTGGACTCAATGTCCTATCTACATTACCGGAGTACTCCTCGGGTAGGCATCATATATTTTTGCCATATTGAAATAAATACTTTTGTGATTTTTGTGCATGAAACACATGCTTATTCTACATTATTAAAATGCTGGGGAAAAAATCGAACACGAGAAGGGTTTCGAACTCACGACCTTTCGATACCAAGCAGTTGACCTCACCTTATGTGTTCAGTTTTACCTTTCCTTATCTTTGCGTGTTCAGGAGTCGCCTTTGGTTAAATCAATATCAAATGATAAACATGGGACTCACATTAACTTAACTGTCCATACATGAGTCCCTTCCCAAAAGGACCCCGAGGAGGTTAGCAGAGGTCTCGCAACACCCAAATTTCACCAAACATTACTGAGTGCTCCAAACAACTAGTCACTCCATCGCCTTCTCAGACACTACACAGACATCTTTGAATTTCTTCTCAGACATAGCAGGTTTCTTAAGGCTCGTGTGACAGACCGCTGGGATTTAAAGATGTTCATTAGTTGACAATGTGGTGTGTTTCAGATTGTCCCGGGCGGCGGCCCTTGGGAGACCCCGCACGCCGCCAGCCTGGTCGACTCCTGGTTTCAGATGCAGGTCAGTTAAAAACCACTTTGTTTTGCAGTGAAAGCTGTCTGTGTCCAAGTTTTGACATATTCCACAGTCGCCATATTGTGTTGAGACTCTTGGCACTTGCGTTTACACCAAAGATGTGCGAAGATGCGTAGCGAGGGATGCGTTTGTTGGGTAGGTTACATGGATACAAGCGGCGTTCGCACGCTCCTCCTGTAAAAGCAACGAGGAGGAACACCCGCGAACATTAGCTGCTAGGAGTCAGGCATAATTTTTCCACTAGCATCGAGGCTGTCGCCTTATCCATGACGGATTTCCCACATCTTGATACCCAAAGCCATTCGTCGAAGTTGAAACTCGACAACAGCTGGTTCTGTAGAGCTTGAAAAGGGGGTAAGCGCTTACAGACGTTTTATATTGATTAGAACCATATGCGAGTAAGTAATAACTTAAATATTGCCAAGTACATGTCTATTCTGCAAGGCCTAACAACGTTTGATATAGTGTACCTACCGCGGATGGAATAATCTTTAGTTCATCGACCTTCGATCTCAGCGTAGTACAATCTAATCTGAGCTACAGTTGGGTCTATTTAACCAACATCCAAAAAACAAAAACGTTATCATTTCGACAGTATTTTTTGTGCGCACTGTATTTTGCGTCAGATACCCGACAATATAGTTTTTGGTGCCGTTATAATACTTTAATTTATAATAGATTATTGCAACCCCGTACTTAATTTCAAAGGTGACTTTATTTTACGGAACCCTGACTTTTATAATATTTAAGAACCTTCTAAGTACGACATATTAGAAGATATTTAAAAAAATATGATGATGAATGAAATCTTTAAAGCTTCTCAAGTTACCGAAAGAAATAGCACATATACATATATATGAAGTGTATGTACATATATATATATATATATATATATATATATACATACACTTCAAAGACATATAAGTCATTAGCACAATCGATAACTTATGTTAGGGCGTAAACAACCGTTACTAGAACAAAGGTAGCTTTTCACAAGCACACTGCTCACTTGATGGTAAGCGGTCCTCCTATGGGGCCAAAATACTAGCGCTAAACTTCTGACACTATAAAAAACCTCAAAATCTATTTCGCTCTCATTTTCCTTAATGATAGTAAAATATTTTTAGAATATTTAAATGCAAGAATACAGAAGGTCCTATAATTAAAATACTTTACGATTGCGCTTATCAGTACACACGCGGGAGGAAGCGTGCACGCATGAAATATTGCATGAAATTTCACATATTTGTGCATCGACTCAAACGTATTAATTAGGTCGACAGAACACTAGTTGTATCCCTGGCCTAGCCGCTTACCATCACGCAGGGTAACGAACTCTATTTTCCATTTCGCTTATGATAGCAATAAGCATTGTCCCAAAGCAGAACATGTACTATGATTAAGTATGTACTAGAAAACGAGTAAAAATTCACTACCTTAAATACAATTAAAGTTTAAATTAAAAATCATTGTTTAAATTTTTCTCTCTCTCTCTGTCCAGTTAATTCGGCTAATCTCTAAAGCATGCGATTTTAACGAGAACTTTCAGCAGGTAAATTTATTTAAAAACCATAAAGACTTCCGCTAAATAGACTCAGACATTAGGTCCACGTGAGTGTAAATAATACTGATACTTTTAATATAATTATCAAATATCATCCAGACTCAAGGCTAAATCAAATCCGTGACACACATAAAAATGCTTGCCCCGAAGCAAGCGGGATCAAATCCTAGTTAGTGAGCAGAGGTTAAACTTTGTAATCAGCTAAGTGTTTATCGACTACATTCAAGTAGTTTTTTTTGCGGTACTTACGAATCGAAAGCTAGTTTTACGCATAACATGCAACGTAATAGTTAATGCATTTGATTATGAAACGAATCGATTTAATTGATTCAATTTGTATCATTTGATATTAGTATAACCTCTTTTATTTCTATACTTATACTACAGTCTTGTGTATAAAAGGAGCTCGTGGCACAGTTCCTATTGCGCATATCATTCGATCAGCGAAGTTAAGCAACCCTAACCCAAGCCAGTGGTTCAATGGGTGACCGCCCGAGTTCCCTCCGTGCCTCGGAGAGCACGATAAGCCGTCGGTCTCGATTGCCAATTTGACTTCTTTGGAAATCGTTACAGGTCAGTCGGAGGCCCAAGAGACTCTGACAACTAGTTTAACCCACATTCCCGAATTTTCTCGTAAAAGTTGATGAATAGATGGCAATCGCTTCGTATAAAAATCTAATATCTGGTTGACCGAGCTGTACTCGCTTTCTTCTTAACTCAAAAAAAAGGAAAAAAAATCCGGTGAACGTCAGTCTCGAACCGGGGGTACTCTAGTTTCGTTATCGCCCCGTAAGCTGGAAGCCTCACCTTTGAGCTACCATAACTTGACAGATGTAGGCGGGATTTGCTGTCGTATTGTAATGATATTTTATTGAGTTTCAGTGTCTGAGAACATGGTCAAAACGATGTTTTCCATAAATTAAACCTAGCTAGATAATTTTTTTGCCATTATAT
The DNA here is from genome assembly GCA_929442735.1 of Watsonalla binaria. Taxonomy (NCBI): domain Eukaryota; kingdom Metazoa; phylum Arthropoda; class Insecta; order Lepidoptera; family Drepanidae; genus Watsonalla; species Watsonalla binaria. The sequence continues at coordinate 2,156,688 of OV838917.1, read as the reverse complement.
TTTGACAGGTTGTTTTTGGATATAAAACCCTTCGTGGGACTAATTGAATCTATATAAATCTAAATAGACAAATAACATTGAAGTCTGTTCCTAATCCCAAATGAACAGCTTTTCACTTTTGAAATTTTATTAAATTAAATACATATAAAATAAAAATGCTTCTCTATTTGTCTGTCTGTCTTTCCGCCTGTCTGTTAGTTCTGCTTTATTTCAGAAACGACGGGATCGATTTTAACGGGAAATACACTGGCAGATAGCTGACTTTACAAGGAGTAATGTCGGCAACGTTTTTTTTAAGTAGGACTCTGCGGAATAAAGTGGTAAAACATAGGTAAAACCGGGACGTACAGCTAGTAATAAATAAAAGCCTGAGCAGACCCTACTGAATAGTATACATGTAAGTGTCTTATTAAATTTAATTTGCTATCGGTTCAGGGGCTGTTGCTGTCGGTACCGTGTGTAAAATAATATTGAACGCACCATTAGAGCTGCGCGCGCACTGTGACATCGGCCATTGTTCTCCTAGTTTCGTTAATCTATGATTTTCGACATTGCGTGTGCGCATCCAGCCTATTACAAGGGTCATTTGGAATTTGTTTTGTGCCTTTGCATTGACAGCGATGTGGCTAATACATTTAATAGTAGGTGCTTTTTATTCTTACATTTGTTATTTGCCAGTTAAAAGCGGGCCAGTCGTTTCTGAGTCACCCGAACATACCACAGACAGACATGCAAACAGAAAGTCTGAGGAAAATTTTACGTTTCAGGTAGGTACAGTATACACTGTCGTATGCATTGAGTAAAAATATGGTAATTTGGAACTACAAACAGACACTTCTTTTTTATTAATTTTATTTTATAAATGCTAATTATCTTATCTTACACCTTTAAACGAGCAATTCTTGTATATATATACAGAATCTCAACCTCGGAAACTGCTCCATAACATTTTTATTTATCTAGCTAGGTTTCATCTTCAGAAAACTTCGTTTTAAATGTTTTCAGGCAATGAAAAATTTATACCATACGAAGGTAAATTTCGCCGACATCTGTCAAGTTATGAGATCTCAGACGGGATCGCAGTTTATCGAGTTATAACGAAATTAGACTATACCCCGGTTCGAGTCCAAATAACACCGGTATTTTTCACATTTTTTGGTTTTTTAGTTTTTTTTGTGAGATACAGAAATCGACCATTGCTCGTTCAACCAGGTACTAAGTATTAAAATTGCAAGATATGCTTACAAAACCAAAACAATATAATTACAAGAAACTCATGACTCATTAACAAACAAACACTCTTGTGACTGTGGGCTGCCATCATCACCATCCGATAGTGAGCCCTTGCCACAGCCCAGTAAGTTGCGAGTTGCTGAGTTGAATGACACCATTGAACAAATAAGTGTATGTCCACCTATACACAAGACCTTAGTGTTTTCAGATAGCCTAGGTAAAAACATGGGTATATTACTCAATAGACACATTAGCGGTCCAGTAGTTAATTATTGTATGCCAGGGGCCTCTTACACACAAATAATTAATAAAATTAAGTGTATGAAAATAGATCCTCAATCTATTGTGATTATTTTGATAGGTGAGGGACTTAGTGTGCACAAAAATGAGTTAATAAGTGGCTTAGAATATCTGTCACATTTAAATGCCCACAAAATTATGATAACTGCTTTCCCATATAGTAAAAGCTACACAGACAGGCAAAATGATTATATAGGTAGGTTAAATAATCTTATGTGTAGGACAGGTTGTCATAGCGACAATTTTATTTTTTTTGATACTAATAAATTTATTAGTCGATTTATTATAACTGGGGACTTGTTTTACATCCCCAAAAAATGCATGAATATGATAGCTACATTGGTAGCATATAATATTAACGGTGTTATAGCAACTATAACGAAACTTAGTCTAAGTAATGAAACGGTGTTATGTAGTTCTAATAACACAGTAATTAGTTCTAGTTCTAGTTCTTTAAACTAGTAACTAAGACAACGGCCGAGTCCCTCGTCAACCGGCTCTGTCGTCTTAACGTAGTGCACCAAAATATACAAGGCTTGGCTGGCAAACAATTAGAAATTGATTTATTTTTAGAAAGCCATAATGTTCATGTGCTTTGTTTAACTGAACATTGGCTTAAAAATCATGAGCTATTGCTCAACAATAATAATTATAGACTTTGTAGTGCATTCGTCAGAAAATCAGCAATTCATGGTGGCTCTTTAATCTTGGTATCTAATAATGTTAAATGTAAAGAGCGTAGTGATATAGTAAACCTGTCTATCGAGCGTACTGCCGAACTATCGTGTATTGAACTAGAAAGACATGTAATAATATGCGTATATCGCCCCCCATCTGGCAATTTCTGTTCATTTGAATCTATCCTTGAAGATGCCATTAGACGTGTTGCGGGCCATAATAAAAGCATTGTAGTGTGTGGCGATTTTAATGTTAACTTGCTAGAAAATAATTCCCTTTCGGTGCGTTTAATTAGTCTGTTTAATTCTTTTAATTTAAAGCACTTATTCCTAGAACCCACTAGAATAACTGCCACTTCTGCCACATGTCTAGATAATGTGTTCTGCGACTGTGAGGCCCTGGAAAAATCTATTATCAGTGATCTTACGTCAGACCATTGTGGTCAAAAAATCACAATATTAAATAAAACAAATAATGTAGTAAAAAAAACCACTTATAGACCTATTACTAAGAAACTTGTAGCAAATTTCAGGTCTAACTTGGCAAGCAAAATAACCAACCTACAAGGGCCACAAGAAGATCCTGATGCTCTTTACAATAGCCTTTTTAACGTTATACAAACGGAATTCAATAGTACTTTTAAATTAAAAACTGTTCAGAAGCAAAGTAAAGTAAAATTCAATGAATGGGCAACTGTAGGTATACATATAAGTAGAAAGAAGTTGTATGATCTTTATGGTATGAAACGATATGATCATAGTCCTGAGTTCTCAGCATTCGTAACTAGATACTCTAAATGTTTTAAGAAAGTTTGTATAAAAGCTAAAGCCTTGCATCTTGCCCAGAAAATCAAATACTCTGATAATAAGATAAAGACTACCTGGAACGTTATTAATGCCGAGACGGGAAAGGCAAAGAGTCGCGACTGTCGTATTACTTTAAATATTGATAACAAAGTAATCGAAGATGATAACAAAATAGCTGAAACTTTCAACAACTTCTTTGTAAATATTCCTTTAGTAACTACTAGTTCCCTAAATTCATCTCCCACAGACGCCGAATTATTATTGAAATCAAATGTTTCTGAGTGTGGCACTAGCTTTAGTTTTTGTACTATCACGCCTTTTGAAATAATAAAGACATTTAAAAGTTTGAATTCCAAAAAGACTGGTGATTTGTGGGATATATCAGTGAAAGTACTTCACGATATTATTGACATAATTGCCCCCTGTTTAGCTGAAATTTTTAACAGTTGTATTATGAGCGGTGTATTCCCGGACCTCATGAAATATAGTAAAGTTATTCCATTATTTAAAGGTGGTGATAATAGTGATCCTACCAACTTCAGACCGATCTCTATCCTGCCAGCCCTCAGCAAAATTTTTGAAAAAATTATTTTGAATCAAATAGTCGCCTTCTTTAATCTTAATAATATTCTACATGGCGAGCAATATGGCTTCACAAAAGGTCGTTCAACTACTGATGCTGGTGTTGCACTTCTTAGACATATTTATAGAGCGTGGGAGAACGCTCATGACATCATAGGTGTATTCTGCGACCTATCCAAGGCTTTCGATTGTGTCCAACACGAAACCTTATTAGTTAAATTAAATTATTACGGTGTCAAAGGTAGGGCACTCGACCTAATCAAATCGTATCTTTGTCAGCGGATTCAAACGGTCGAAGTAAATGGCGTCAAATCTTCCGGTTCTCCAGTACTAATGGGCGTCCCACAGGGTTCAATGCTAGGACCATTTTTGTTCTTAGTGTATATTAATGATTTACCAAATTTAGTCAAGAATACGTGTGACATTGTACTGTTCGCTGATGACACATCTCTTTTGTTTGAAGTCGACAGAGCCAAAACGAATTATGCAGATGTAAACAGTGCACTTGATCAGGTATTGAAATGGTTTAATGTAAATAACTTAGTCTTAAATGCACAAAAAACTAAATGTATTAAATTCACTTTACCAAACGTCAAACCTGTTGATACAAAGGTCATGGTAAATGGTGAAACTTTGGATATCGTAGAGTCAGTAGTATTTCTAGGTATAACCCTTGATAACAAACTTCAGTGGAGCCCACATATATCCAAGTTATCAGGAAAACTCAGCTCCGCGGCTTATGCAATTCGTAAAGTTAGACAGTATACAGACATAGAAACAGCTCGACTCGTATATTTTTGTTATTTTCATAGTGTTATGTCCTATGCTATTTTAATTTGGGGCAAAGCTGCTGATATAGAGAATATATTCACATTACAGAAAAGGGCTATACGATCAATTTATAATTTGGGACCCCGAGATTCGTTAAGGGAAAAATTTAAATCAATTGGAATTTTGACAGTGGCCTCACAGTATATTTTAGCTAACTTATTATTTGTGCATCAAAACATTGGATCGTTTCAAAAAAAATGTGATGTGCATAACATAAACACAAGGCACAAAAACAAAATTGTAGTGCCTGCGCATCGCTTACAGAAAGTACATGGCTCATTTTTAGGACAGTGCACACGCTTCTATAATAAATTACCAACAGAAATTGTAAACTTGCCCTTCAATAAATTTAAAGAGACCATCAAAGGAGTTTTGCTCAAAAAAGGATATTATACTGTAAGTGATTATATTTGTGATAAGGAACCCTGGGATGTATCTTTGTCGAAAAATTATTGTAAATAATCCCATTGGCACTGTACTTTTGCTACAATTAATTAATCTTAGTTTGATCTTTGCTTTGACTGGCTGGAATTTGCCATGCTCACAAATATTTGTAATATTTTAGTTATTATATTTGACAATTGAGCATTTGTGCTGTGTCCCATGGGCTTATATTCATGAGATATAAATACTGTAACCAAAAACATTGTATAATATATATTTTTTTAAAAGAGTAATTGTTGAGTTTCTTGCCGGGTTCTTCTCAACAAAAGCTACCTTCCGAACCCGGTGGTAACATTTATAATCATGTATAATGTATTTTGTGTCCTTCTGACGATTTGAAAGTACTTTGTAAGAAGTCTAATCAAATAAAGATATTTTGAGTTTGAGTTTGAGTTTGAAACTTAAACTTTAAACCATAACTGATAACACATTGCCCTACATTTATTCAAAGTAATTTGGAGTAAATAACAATTTTATGCAATGTTTTCTTAAAGAGATATGATGCGATATGGACAGATCATTAAGTTCATAAATTTGTTTCAAAAGGGTTTAAAAGGTTAATTTAAGTTGATGTAGAAATAAATTAATAAATTAGGTTTGTGATGTGAAGGATTTGATCTAAGAACCGCTACCTAAGCCCTACACGCATTTACTGTACCATAGCGTTTATCTACACTGCTATTATAATGAGGAAAGATTTGTATTTTTGTGTGTATGTTTTTAATAAATACACTCAAAAACTACTATGCCGATTACAAAAATTCTTTCACCATCGGAAAGCTATATCATCAGCGAGTAAAATACGCTTATTTTATCCCCGCGCTCTCACGGGAACGAGAACTACTCGGGTGAAACCGCGTGAACTCCGCTAGTGTATAATATTAAAATGAATCGCTGAATGTGTTGCTAAGCGCAAATCTCGAGAGTAGCTGAACCGATTTAGGTAATATTTTTTTAGGATATACCTTGAAGTACTGTGTGTAATTAAAGTAGTAGTGAAGATGGTTCTTCCAACGACAACAATCGCATACAATCAATTTGTGATAATACTTACATAAAAAGTCAATTTGAACCTAAGGAACCAAAGATATTCTTAACTACAAAAAATCTAATCGAATAAAGATATTTTTGACTCTGACTTAGATTCGGTTACACGAAAGCTCATAGGGAGACAAAACACAGAACTTCCTTGTTTTGAAGTCGGTGAATGGGATATCAGAATAACATTAAAAGCTTGATTACGTTCCCAGTGGCTATTTCACCCTTGTATTAAAAACATTACACACTCCAGTGCGTTTACTCGGTTGCGTAAGCGCAACGTAAATGAGATTCATATGAGGGGTCCAGAGGGGGGACAGGAGCGGGGAGGGGGGAGAGGGATATAGTGACAGGATTCACGGTCCAACTGACGAACACAATGATCGTACTCAATACGTGATCGATTATGCCATTATGTTTGTGCAAGCGGTCTGTGTATCGACTGAAAATACTTGTAGGTCGGTCGTGTTTTTAATGTAACCAATCCGCCTGTAGGCCTGCTGAAGGCGTAGAGGACCTGGTCGTATTTATTCAACACTAGCTATGCCTATGGATTAAGCTTCATGATTTATTTCGCGGAACACTAATTAAGGCTATTTTTTCTATATAAAATTAGCCTTAATTACTCCTCGAAACATCAGCTATCTGCCAGTGAAAGTCCCGTTAAAATTGATCTATCCATTCACGCGTGATGGCGTGACCAAGGGAAAAAGAGATTCATTTTTATATATATCGCACCCTCAGAACGACAGGGGATTAACTCAAAAAATAGCGAAAATAATTATGTTATTAAGACAGCCCTCAAAACGTACTTCTACACGTAGGTTTTGAAAACAAAAAGGGTTTTTTAACACTTGTACACAAAATATAACGATATTTAAAATATGAAATACATTGTATTCAAACTGGTAAAATAATTACTACCTAAATTATAAATTCAAACTTGAGAATCTTTGATTATGACTTACGAAAAAAGTTTACATATTTTTTTAAAAACCAAGAAGCAGTGGTGGCCTTGGGGTTAGAGCAGACGCAAGATCGAATCCCAGCGGGGCCTGTACCAATTAGTTTTTCTAAAAAGCTCATGTGCAGTTATTTCACATATAGAGACGGCGATGGACTCACCCTCTGTCACGTTGGCACTTGATCATATTTCGTGAAATATGGGTGTCGTCACAACACCTCTGCTTACCCCTTCTGGGACCCTTCTGGATTGGCGTGAGCATATTTATTATTTATTTTTAATGTACCCGAATCGTTCTGAGGGTGCGATATACCGGGGAATACAGTACGCGTATGTAATATTATCTTTGGTAGAGATACTAATAGATGCATAAGAGACGTAATGGAGGAGTGGTTTGGGTAGTCACTCGCTAAGTAATCAACATTAATACTAATCACACCGGTGTGCAACAATGAGTTTTACTTGATGTCCCACTTTAATGAGGTAACCTGCGCAGAAGTGTGAGAAAAAAATCAAAACCTTGAGGAAATAGCTCAAGATAGAGACACGTGGAATGTTTAGGGGAAGCCTTCACCTTCACTTGAGGAGAGGATCATCAGGACATTTAACTTATATTATTGTCTATATTTAAAAATTTTCTAAAATAAATGAAACGTTAAAGAAGACCATTATTCTCTTTTTTTCTTTAAGCTATGTATGTATCTTATTTTTTTTTTAAATAAATGTTCCTCCTAGTAACATTACATATCCGCCGGTGAAAGTCCCGTTAAAATCGGTCCAGCCGTTTCGAAGATAGACAGACAGACAGAGATTTTTCTTATTATAGTTTTTTTCTATGTATGTATCGTGTATACTTTCATATGCATTTAGTGTAAAGCTGCTACTTTGAAATTAAAAACAGACACTTAAATTTTATTTACCTGTATAGATTGAACCTTGAGGAAAACAACCTACCTAGTTATTTCATTAAATTAATTCCCGAGGGATAGCCAAGCATATTTTTTTATAATTAGATGTATTACATAAACATTTATTGTTAAGTTTTTGTGAAATACAAGTAAACGTTTTTGAAATTGGTGTCTACTAAAAGCTCATTAAATATGAACGGTAATATCCATTTCAAACGTAACAAACGGCTCTCTAATGAGCCGATTCAGAAGTACCAACTCTCACACAAAAACTCACTCGTAAATTGGATTGTCTTGCGTCATACATAGAGCTCTAATACCACAATAAAAAAATTAATCTAAACATAGGTGACTGACATATAGATCTATCAACGCACAGCCCAAACCACTGGACGGATCGGGCTGAAATTTGGCCTACAGGTAGATGTTATGACGTAGGCATCCGCTAAGAAAGGATTTTGATAAATTCTACCTCCAAGGGGATAAAATAGGGGATGAAAGCGAGCATGAAACTTTGTCAATTTTAAACCGATATATTATATGAAACTAAATCTACGCGGGTGAAACTGCGGGGCACAGCTAGTTAGTAATCATACATCTATATAGATAAATACAATTGAACATTTTGTGATTCCAAAATAACAGCTCTTCATTAAATACATATGAAAGTATACACGGTACAGGCATGAAAAAAACAATTTAAAAAAAAATCTCTGTCGGTCTGTTTGTCTCTTTATTAAAGCTAATCTCAAAATTTTAAAGGACTTCTTACTTAATACATTGAAAATAACACAATCCCTTACAAACAAGCAGACGCTGAAATTTGGAATGGATAGTAGTTTCAGTTCAGTACAAGGCCTTAGAATCCGATGGAGGTCGTGGCACTGTGGGGAGACTTGCTATACACATGACAAAGCCAGTGCCCTAAACGCGACAGTACCTGTATTAGGGACCCCCAGAGGCTGACAGAGGCTTTGAATGTCAAATATAGGTAATAAATAAAAATAAAAATAAATATAAAAAGGAAGACATAAGAATAAAATGTAATGTTCAAACTTTAACAATAATTAGTCATTAAAAAAGCAATTAAATATTACGATGACCATTTGTAGTCATGGGCACATAGCTATATAAATATTTGAAACGTTATGTTTAAGAAAATATTTGTAACCAGCCTTGACGCCGTAGGTGCTATCAGGATCAAAGTCAAAGTCAAAAGTATCTTTATTCGATTAGACTTTTTACAAAGTACTTTCAAATCGTCAGAATGACATCATTATACAGGATTATACATGCTACCGCCAGGTTCGGAAGGTTGCTTTTACTGAGAAGAACCTGGCAAGAAACCCAGTAATTACTCTTTTCAAAAATATTATACAATTTAAAGAATACAAAATAAATAATTTATGAAACGTAAGCTCATGGACAATGTTCCAATAAACAAATGTCGATAAAAATTAACATAACAACTAATCTAGTACATGTACTTATAACAAAATGCGTAGCTTGAGATGACCAGCCCCCACAAGCAGCACCTGTTCACAAGTGTGACGTGAATGCCAGCCATTGATCAGCATTGGATGTTCAGAGGGGTAAGCATGAACAATAAGTAGGGTAGGCACGTTAATTACATGCGCGTAGGTACATTCCTTGGCTATTGACACACACACACGACACGAGTGTTTTCAGCATCACATTAATTAATTGAAAAGATATAAAAAAATCGGTGCAAGTAAATTAGTCATGTATGGAGTTATAATTCAAAATATCTTTATTTGATTAGACTTCTTACAAAGTACTTTCAAATCGTCAGAAGGACCCAAAAATACATTATATAGGATTATAAGTGTTACCACCGGGTTGGGAGTTAGAGTAGAGTAGAGAGTTAGAAAAAAAACTCGTGATAAAGATTTCACCCTATAGATTGGATGATATTAAATGGTAGCGACAGTCGAAACGAATAACGAAGCCTTAACTTACTTATCCCAAAAAGATTTGCGGAATACTTCAGCCTGGTATCGAAAGGAGGGGCCTGGCAGGCCAGTCGCCGGGGGGTCACGGCGAATGTGAAGAATCACGGGCATCCCTTAACCGTGGAGTAATCCTTCCGCTCCCCCCGCACCATAACGGAATCGCGTTAACATTTTCGATAAGATCATGAAAGTACTTTACGACAAAGATGTGGTAATGTGTCCAAATAATTAGTTAGTTATACATACATACATATGCTCACGCCTGTATTCCCCGAAGGGGTAGGCAGAGGTGTTGTAATCACAACACCCACATTTCACCGATGATGATTAAGTGCCAACGTGACAGATGGTGAGTGCATCGCCGTTCCAGACACTTTACATACGTCATTGAATTACTTCTCAGAAATATGCAGGTTTCCTCGTGATGTTTTCCTTCACCGTAAAGCACGTGGTGTGAAATTACCGTACATAAGTTATTTACAAAAACTCATTGATACAGGCCTGGCTGGGATTCGAACTTGCGTCGCTTGCGTAGCAGGCGACTGCTCTAACCTCAAGGCCACCACGGCTCGTTAGTTATAGTAACGAATAAACCCTAAGTAATAATACAAAATGGAGTCAGGTATTACAAAGTGTACCAAGCGCAGACAATCTAGGTTAGGGCGACGCGACCCCAAATCGATCTTGCAATCTCAGCGGAGCTCGGTACGAGTGAGCGAGACGGCGCGACCTGACCTAGAGTAGCAGGTTGGGAATCCGGAAGGTACCAGCAAACCGGCTCCATTTGCTGCATTTTTCCATTCAATGGAAAGCTCTCAGTGTACTTGAGTTGTAGGGATTATTGTACTCGCATTCCGGTGCTTTTGCAATTTTCACAACACTATATATACAGATAAATAAAATTTAAGTGTCTGTTTGTTAATCCAAATTAACAGATTTTCACTAAATGCATACGAAACTATGTACTTACAATGAAAAAAAACTTTTTCATTTTTATCTCCGTCTTTCTATTTGTTCCGGCTAATCTCTGAAATGGCTGGACCAATTTTAACGGGACTTTCACTGGCAAGTAGCTGATGTTACAACGAGTGGCTCAAGCTTTTTTTTAATAAGGTTCCGTGAAAAACTAAGACTACGTGGGTGAAACCACGGGACCTAAATGGAAAGTATATAAGTAATTATCTATACTTATAATATAACAATCACGAGCTCATTTCCGTACATTAAATTTGGGACTAGATTAGAAATTGAGTCAAAATGTACGCTACTTTTTACCTTTTTGATAATGTTATGGGAAACAACTAAACGCAAACGAAGTCGCGGAGAACGGCTAGTATAATAATTTGTCGATAAACGTTAGCCCTACGCAGGGTAATTAAACGGTCGTTTGCACTTTATTACCGTGAAAAGGATCGAGCTTATGTCATAATTTTATAGCAAGTAATATCATTCATGATGATAATTCAAGCAAAATCATTATAATTTCTGTTTTAATAGATAAAGCTAGAAGTTAGGGCTAGTTTTTGTTACTAGCGAATGTCACAGCGTTTCACCCGCAAACTTCCCGTTCCCGTGGGAGTACGGAGATAAAATATAGCATACGCTACTCGCTGATGATGTAGCTATCCATAGCTGAGAGAGTTTTCAAGATCGGTTCAGTACTCTTTGATTACAAATATGCTTACAATGAAATCTTTCCTCTTTATAATATTAGTATCCTTTTGGAAAAAAATACATTACTAATATTGACATAGTTGTTCAAGTAAAAGGTAACGTCGAAGAGTAGCTATGACTTGGCTTTGAAGGTGAAATGCATTGCACCAAATTACGCTGTCAATTGGAAAATGTTAATGTCATTCTCATTGTTTGTACGTAATTAAATTAATTTAGCTATAACTTCAACCAGACATGGGCAGCTAAAGTTAATAGTTAAAGTCATGACGTCACCTGTAAATTTAAAAACAATGCAACAAATTTGAAGTCTATCCAGGGAGCCAGCTATGTTCGTCTAAGCAGCGCGTAATAAGAACTTCTTAGCTATGACGTTGAAAGCTCAGAAGTTCTTAAAACACTCTGCTTACGCCGATGATGAGGCCCCCAGTTATTTAACAATTGGTCATAGCTAAAGTCAGGTGATGCAAAGCGATGAAAACCCAGTCAAAGAATTCGCAAACAGTACCGAAATAATTAGTAAAATTCAGAATCAAAAGTTTTATATTAATCCTTGTGTTAACCCGTAACGGCTAATATACGGTACAAAGGGCCCGCACCATTACTCGTAGTCGCATCGCGAGCTTTCTACCCCGCGGCGGTAGCAACGCGGCGCATTCCGAGCCCGAGGCACCGCGCTGCGCCGCCGCAACCGACATGTTGACACACGTGATTTTACTAATAAATACACATCGACGTTTTATATACATACTTACCTGATTATTTTAGTGACCTGGGGGCCTACCATCATTGGTTTAAGCAGAGCGTTTTTAGAAATTCTTAGTTTGGCGTTTAATTTTAGGTACTGTTACCAAAATGAAACGTCAAAGGTCCGAAGTTATTTATAACACTTTCGAACGTCGTCTCTTGCCTTGCGTTTAGCGCTTTTTCGTATGAAAACTTCTTACACTCGCATCTAGAGGCGCTTGTTAACGTTCCCATACACGAGTAGAAAAATACGGAGGCGATTTTGTCAACGTAATAACATGTTTCGACCTATATTTGAGGCACTGGGTTCCAACTATGCTTCTTAACTTTAAAGTTGCATTTTGCGGCGCCGAAATGAAACGTCAGAGCTCTCAAAACGATCACAGTAGTCCCCCCACCACATAGTCGAATAGAACGGATAAAGTATTTTATCATGGTCGTATTAAGAATGTACGTCTTAAACGTTTTATTATTATGTTTTGATATGATATTAAGTAAATAAGTTGAAAACATAAAAGTCAACTTGCATTCAGTACAACGCAGTAAACATGGTTCGTTATTACTCGCACGGTATCAAACCTGCAACAAACAATTTGACATTTCATGTTCATTAATATTTTTAACCTTTTATGTCCGTGGGAACGTTGCTTATATTTTTGAAAATAATTTCGCTCGAGCCGTTTCTGCGGGACCAGTTTTGCGGTGCGTACTTGTTTACAATAAGCGATTGCTGGGTTTTCGGACCAAGATCTTAGTTTAAGTTCTCAATGTATCATACTTTGAGCTATGGTAGCGGTCTTGTCTGTACAATGAGTTTTTCAAGTAAAAGGTAACCGCTGGTCCTAAAGACAAGAAAATCGGAAGGTGTGTACTTTATGCAATGTAGGTATCTATATATAGAGCATCGTGCATATCAATATAAGCAAATAAGCAGTGTTAACATTTGTGATGACTGAATGCTCCGAATTTAACCAATTTGCAGAAAGGTCAAATTCGGAGCACTCGTAACCGAAGAAAGTATATGAAGGGATGCATGAATGTGGATGAAGCGAAAGAAGTATGTAAGGATTGTAGCATGTGGCAAACGGTGGTCTCTGCCTACCCCCATGGGATACAGGCGTGAGCATATGTATCTATGAATACACTCGAGTCGTGTGCGTGTCTATACCAAAACGTATATATCCTACGCGCCACATTGGTATGTACTTAACCTACTTACCTACCCACTTATTGTATATGCTAACCCCTCTGAAAATCTAATGCACGCTCTATATATTGTAAACCCCTTTCCACCCCCAAGAAGGTTAAATGGGCGTTGAAAGCTTGTATGTGAAATCTCACTGATACGCAGTCGAAGCTGCAAAACTAATAATCTATATTAATATTATAAAGCTAAAATATTTGATTGTTACAATTTAAAAATTGTTTCACCGTAAGAAAGCTAAATCTGGGAGTAACATAAGCTATATTGTTTATCGACGTTAATTAGGGATTAGTAATAACACTTTATTAGACACCCGCATATGACATCCTTGGTCGAAAGTAGGCATAGGCTGCTATAACCGCTTATCATCAGAAAATACGCTTGTTTGCCCCCATTATAGTACGCCTGTATTCCCCGAAGAGGTAGGCAGAGGTTTTGTAATCACAACACCCACTTTTCACCGAAGATGATCAAGTGCATCGCCGTCTCAGGCACTATACATACGTACATATGCAGGTTTCCTTCACTGTAGGACACATGGTGTGAAATCACTGTACATGAGTTTTTTAAGAAAAACTCATTGGTACAGGCCCCGCTGGGATTCGAACTTGCGTCGCTGGCGTAGCAGGCGACTACTCAAACCTGAAGGCCACCACGGCTCATTGTAGTAGATATAAAAAACCTTTTAAGCTGTCTGGCTGTCCATATTTCCATTCTTCGCCGCTCTCCCATGTCGTCGAGTGTGTATACAGTCTTATATTTGCATTTGTTATCTCACATTGACACCGAGTTATCGGTCGAAGTGTCTAGGAAGTGCTCTCGGGGCCTACTTCTTTGGTTATTTTACTGATTCGGCCATTTTGGTGCTATTGTGAAACTTATGACGTCACGAACACAAAAAGATACATACAGAAAGGTGGTTTTCATACATTGCCGGTGACGGGCGCATGCGCATTCAGACTTAGGTATTCCAATAACATTTGTTATTCTTATAAATTCTTATATATATCCATATTTCTATCTTTACTAATATTATAAAGCGGAAAGATTTGTCTGTAGCGATGTTTGTTTTTTTTTATTTAAATTTGTGAGTACAAATTAATAACTTTTCGATAAATGATAAAATTTCATAGCATGAAAGAATGTACTGCATTTTATAATTGCTCGCTGTCTGTCTATTTGTTTGTTCTGACTATCTCTGAAACTTCTAGACCGGTTTGAATGGGATATCTGATGTCTTAACTTAGGCACGAGGTACTAATTTTATTTAAAAAAAATATCCCTAAGCAACGCTTATATTGTTAATCCTACGCCTAGATTTTCGCCTATAGTCTAGATTATTAGCCTAGACTTGATTTTTAGGTTACAGACTCTTAAATAGAGGGTCAGTGAATAAGGTCACCATTATAGCAGACGGAATTAAATTAAAAAGTCTGCAAGCAAGCATACTACGTGGAAAATGTGTCTGTTAAGTACATTTCCCTAATCCTCTGTATGTTTTTAACTAGATTACTTAAGCTACCATTATCTCCTGTCTATCTCTTTCCCGAGTGAGTGGGACGCACTGTCTCGATCACCTAATTAGGGTTTTTTTCGGGAACGTTAACATAAGGGTTATTGTTAAAACCAATTAAACTTGGCATAGCCAAGTACTTAATAGTGAAGTTTTTCATAAAGATATTCAATACTAGTTCTGGCACACGATTTCAGCCGCGTAGATTTAGTTTTATATAATATTAATATTACGATACTCATTAAACATAGTTTCTTTCTTCAGACGATTTAATATTTTTTATCAACATAAAAGCGGTTATTGTGACTAAACTGTGATAGTTAGATATGTGCTCTCGTAGACTTTTTTGTAGATCTTAATAAGACCTACAAACCCGTAGTACATAATTTTGTTCTATTGTCAATAGTTTTTGCAGCGCACTCATAAATAGGTTTTCGATTATACACCTTGGGTTACAAAATCGCAATTTTCTTACAGATCCCTAATATTTTGAAAATAAAATATAGCCTTTACCTTCCTCGATAAATCGAATATCCAACCATGAAATATTTTTTGAAATCGTACCAGTAGTTGTTGAAATTAACGCGTTCAAACAAACAAACTCTGCAGCTTTAATAGTACTATAGATAGTTGAGTCAGAGCTTATCAAATTCTTAGCAATAAAAATATAAGTTATGTGTATGTATGTAGAGCCACGCACATAGCCACTTAAGTGGTTTGAAATGATAATTTCCGAACGAACAGTTAGTATTAGGCTTCTAACAAGCGATGGATGGATTGAACGATTCGAGACGTTAAATAGCAACCGGTTGATTGGCAATTAAATCTTCCGTTGCGTTGTGGCATAGTATACACTATACATATAATAGACGCAGTATGGAAACTAGGAACAAATCATTCGAAGCGACACATTCACCCAGACGCATCTACGAGAATCTAAGCACCGCGGGCAGTGCTGCCATCAAGGGGTGTCTCAACAACGAACCTTAAAAAATATAATCTAATAACTAAAAATATATTATTAAAAGCAGTCCGAAAATATTGGCAGCATTCCCCTTTGAATGGCAAGACTAATTCTAGCTGCCAGCTCTTCGGTCTCCTGTGATGTCGACTGACCTTTTTTGTTATTTCTTTAAAAAGCCTTATTGCGTTTGGACCCCACGGACCAAGGGTCTCGACACCGAATGGGACAAAATCATTGTTTTATTGTCATTTTTCAAGAAAACAAATCTACAATAGCTCATTTATTTTTTTAATTTTAAAAATACCTCACCCTCCATTCGACGAAACGTTCTCATTTCATAAATTAAGCCTAGTTTCTATACTGCTTAATAAGCTGATATATTATGTACTTTGGATGGGTTTTTCAATGGGCTACGGTCGAGGAGGTTTGGGCAATATTCACTATGGGTACAAAACTCACCGTTATGGCGGCTATTAAAAAAATGACACTAAATATAATTGATTGATTTCATAAAATACATGCAGTGTACGTTTAAAAATTCTATCTACATATTCTTACTTCTGCCTGCGGGTTCTTTCGCATTAGTATAGTGTGCTATATGGATGCAGATAAGCAATAATGTGTCAACCCGCATAAACTTGGTTTTGAGAAAATGGCGTCTTAAGATGATTGTATACGTGATTTAAGATTTGTTTTATGACATAAATCCATTTTTTACGTACTTTTATGTTTCAGATGACTTGAAACACTTTTTTAGAATGTTAAATACGTGATGCATTATCAAAATATATCAAAACCTTTGAATTTGACTTTTTGTGGGTTGACACATTATTGCTTATCAGCATCCATATAATCATCACAAAAATCATCAAAATCAAAATTTGTCCTTTAATTTTTATATGAAGCTCGAAAAAACGTTCAGCTACTCAGAAATGAACTATTTATTGACTAGTTGCGGACGTCACGCGGTTTCACTCGCGTAGTTCTCGTTCCCGTGGGAGTACGGGGATAAAATATAGCCTGCTACTCGCTAATGATGTAGCTTTCTAATGGTGAAAGAATTTTTGAAAACGGCGCACTATTTTTTGAGTTTATTCATTACAAATATACACACAAAAACACAGATCTTTCCTCTATATAATAGTTAGTAGTGTAGATTACGTAGACGATTTGATTTAAAATTGATGTAAGTATATTTTGTTCGCGTGCCTGTTAACTCTACTGTACGGGGACAGCCCTTGTGCGTACACTAATTATATACCCATTTACAAAGTATTATTTTGATTTTAAATATATTATTGTCCTTTTAAAATGTGGGTACAACTACTTAATAAAGTGTATGTATTGTTTAAATAATATGTTCGATACGAATGTCGCATATGGATGTCTTTTGTATGATCTGAAAAGTAGGCCTTATAGGATTATATTTTAGTCTACCCTGAAAATATCAGCAGACGGTTACGTTTTTCAGTAGTTCCCATAAGGTCACATGTGAATGGGTCCACCATCGCATTGTAGTACCGTCCATTGTCCGTCTATATATCGATGTAAATGAAGGATGAGTAGTCACGCACGCATGGATGCACCCGCGCCGGCGCGGTCGAATGTTGGTCACGGCGCGAGCGCAGGTTAACGTGCTCGATAAACGACATCTTACACGGCTACTTAGCTCATAAAATGTAATGCGTTTATCAAATAGTAGTATTCGAATCCTCATTACACTCATGTTGCATCAAAATTAGTTATTATATGGAATTAGAATTCGGAATTAAGGCGCCGTTACGACTTCGGGCGCTGCCCTGGAATGAGATGTAGTAAGTTTTTGGGTTAATCAAAATACATACGCAGTTATCTCCACTATTTTCGCTGAACGCTCAAACTCGCTACGGAACCTGTACCTTGTTAATTGAAAGTGTCGGTCGAAAACAAAACCTATATTACCAAAAACTTTTCTTATTCAATACCACCCTAATTCTTACTGCCTCTATAATATAGTGCCAATAGTGATAAAGTGCCAAGATCACTTAGTTTCAAATCGCCTTAACGACCTCTTTACGTAGCAACGCTTGCAACCAACAACTTAGCCCAAGATACCGACGACCACTTTTTCCAAAAACACATAAACAACATTGTGCAATTGTGGTACCGCACTTAAGTGATGGCAAAGTGTAGGTGTCACTGCGGAGATAGCGTATACGAACACTGATGAATATCCAAATTCCACTACTAATGCCCGTGAATGAATTACGAAACATCTTTCTTTTGCTTAAATACTTCAATTAACAAATAAATAACACTTACACGAACATTACAACCAACGCACAGCGTGAACCAAGGCGTCTTATTATAAATTCGTAGCCATTTAAAGACCACAATAAATAGATAAAAAAATATTGATAGCTTTCCGTTTTTGGGTCACGAGCTATGCTTAGCAAAATGTTCAAATTTTGCAATATCGTGATTAAATGACAAACAAGTGGCGTTGCAGCTGAGATTTAATGTAGCGCCGAAGTGGTACGCAGATAGGTGTTATGTCGTGACAATGGTCGGAATTCGGTTGAAGTCGTCGGTACCACGCCGTCGCGCCGCCGTCGCCTCGCCGCGCCGTCGGCCGCGGTTTTCGCTCTTAAGTTCTAGCCGTTGGGTTAAACATTCTAAATGTGCCATTTATATGACGCAACGTGCCACGAACTGGATTACCACTCGTCGCAACACCCGCGTACATACCTACATGACTTGTTTACCACTCTGACCAATGTTGGAATAATTACTCTTTCAGAGCAAATTCCTAATCGGCGGCGTAGACCTATTAGCCTTTGGCCTAAAAAGACACTAAAACGGTCAGAGATTATTGTTGCTGGGTAGCTGTACGGGTGTGATAAGAATACCGCTTTATTTATGGTTGTGATGGTCAGTTTCTGACACTTCAAGTATATTTTACTTACTTACTTAACAGCTGGCGTTTTATTTAGTTGTATATATTACTTAATTAAAAAGAGACATTTAAAAGTTTCAAGTATTTACAAACAGCGCGCCAAGTGACAAGCACTGGTAGATGAAGTGGTCGAAATATGATAATGATGCTTGAGTCAAGTCCATCGCTGCGTGGATAGCGGCCGTGTCTGTAATGAGGAGGCGTGGAGGAGCCTCGGACAGGTTGCATCACCGGTGGTCGTGTCCGCGTTACGGTTGCAACATCGCGCTAGCTACCAGCAGACAGCTTGGCGCGCCACTTTTTTTTAATAATATATCTTCTTCACAAAAGTCGGACAACAGAGTGGGGGCTGAAGAGGAAACCGTTGACTTTCTTTTTTATAGCCTTCGAGAATGTAATAAATTTGATGACTGTACCTGTCTGTGACGTGTAGATATTTTAGGATTGCACTGTTACTTACATTGTACCTGCGCGTTGGTGGGCTATCTCGTAGGGATATCACTGCACGTAAGTTTTCAAATCGTTCCTCACCGGTATAAGGCTTCATCGATAATTACGATATACATGAATACTTAATACTGTTTGGGATGTTTTAGGGACGCCTTATTTATTTTACTAAGTTGACTATCTTTAATGTTCCGAATTTAGTAACAAGTCTTCAATACACATACCTAATCATAAATTTCAAACTTTCCAAATCTTCAATACAAATTAGGACCTAGTTGAACAATGTGTTGCTTTATAAAATGTATTATTTGTTTACGTCTACAACAACAAGACATCGCTCAGAAATCAATGAGTCACAAATAGAATCAGGATCAAGAATAAATTAATTATATTCAGACATAATATTAGATATTATAAGGAATTTATTTCGTACACTTAGATACTTGTATAAACTATTTTTGGCGGTGAGTCACGGTAAACCTTAGGTATTACGCAATGGCCGATACTAGTTTAATAATAATAGTTATATTATGTTGTATGTGAGTCATATAGAGGTATAACCACACGTGCCACCACAAAAAATACATATTGTCGTTTAGTAACCGGTAACAAAATATGTATTGATGAGTAGAGAGGTGGATACGATAATACCTACTGTCATCGCACTCTGTGCAGATACGTCACCCAATAAAGAAACGAAAATATAAAAGGCTGAAGTCCACATTAAAATGGTTTATATCCTTTATGAACCTAAGCATATTGAATCAAAAACAGATGTGAATATTACAAAAACACGTCCCGCGGGGTTCGAACGTTGGCTCTCCTCTGTCGCTCCAAGATCCCTGCCTGGAGATGGTATTGGCGGTACAAGTACTCTTTAGTCAACGCCTGCGCCGTGAACATCGCTCGGCTACGTTGCAGGACCTCGTCCTTCGGTCCCCAAGTTGGATCCAAGCGTATCAACTCTCTCAATCTCTTCCTATAAGCACACACCACTAACTTCACACAGGGTGTTAACAATAGGAACAAGATTATCATCAACATTCCATAGCATCCCAACATATGGTGTAGCGTTTTCTCTGCGTGTACTAATAAAGTGACCTCGTTAGATATAGCGTACACGAGTACCACGCAAGCCGCCGGCCACGCAATTTTCATATAAGTCTTCGGCTGGAAACCAAGCATGAAGTGTACATCCTCGGTGAACTTGTCACGGCCATACCACAGTACGAACACCAAGCTCTCGAGGACAGTTATGCTCATAGAGATCAAGCCGACATACCGACTGAAGCGAACTGTCAGGTGTACTCCGGGACTCCCTAATAAAGGGATACTAGTAAAGAAGACACAAGCTACTGCAATCAAACATGATAAACCGGGGTATCTCGCGGCACATGCACATCGTTTGGCAAATATTTCAAGTAAGTTGAAAATAAGAATACTGCTGGTGGCAAGACCCAACACTGCGTTGGAACTAAAAGTGAGCGCGAGCCAAAATGTTTTGTTTTGATATTCGAACAGTAGTCTTGGAGTTCTTTCAGTCATAAACGTCATTTTGTACTTCATAATGGTGGCTGGACTAATATTGTACTCGTAAGCGTATGGACACGACATCATGGCATAAGTACACACTGATAGAGTTGTAAACGCTGCGCCCACGATGACTGTTATCATAGCATATGAGAAACACGGTGAACGGAAGGAGGTACTAGACGCCAAGTTAAATGAGATCCCGGTACCGAGATTCAATGATAGCAAGGCTCTGATTACTATCTCAGATAAACTGCCATTTTCAAGAAATAAACTAAAATCAGAATCTAAAGCCTCCTGGTATACCACCACTATTCCTTTCTGCAGCATGGATCCAGTCATAAGTAAGAAATAACCAAGCATGGGGTAAATTGCGAGCGGGTATATGAACCATCGAAGAGACTTTTTTCCTTTAAAACAACTCAGGAACATTAGTATGCAATTTAGGGCTGAAGCAAAGCAAATGCGCCAGACAATATGGAACTGTTTTCTATCGAGTCCTAGAAGATAATTTTTCCAATACTGACACTCAGGAAATGTAAGGTAAATAGATTGACAGTAACTTTGAATGAGTGCTGGATCCTTCTGTTGGATACAATCCTGGTTTACGGTGTAGTTGTGAATGAGGGCGTTGCATCCAACTTTGGCCCACGGCCCACACTGGTAGTAAGGCTTGGGGTTCTCGAAGCTGATCATTAAGTAGTGGATTGTGAAAGACGTGATGGAGTGATTGTACAATAGCATTAGGAATTGCCAGAATACATGGAAGTATCCGATATGTGAGAGGCAGGGGCATATTTTCCATACTTGGATGCAGTCGCGGGTTGTGAACTGGCCGATGATGAACTCCAAGTAGAGGAGAGGTACGCCGAACACGATGTATGTGAGAAGGTAGCCGATCAAGTAACCCGTGGCACCTCGGGCCACGGCTATGTTTGGCAGCACGATGAACGCGGACACTCCAATAGTCTGGCATAACACTGCCATTAAATAAGTGCTCCTCGACCCCCAGCCATCGTCTTCCCGCTGCGCTACATCCATATTCCCCGTTAATTACAAATTTTGAGCTATCATTACTTCGAGTGTCAACGGTTCTCGTAACCACCTTGTTTAGCTCGTCAGAACCTACCATAATTAATTTATTATAGAGTTTGGAGGCTACTATTTGTATAACAAACTTATTTATAATTTTGACTAAGTACCTGGCTTTGAATTGTAGCCCTTTATAGGATAGTCTTTAATTTAAAGATATATTGTTAAAATGTATTTATCGTCTAATAAATGAACACTTAATACATAATTAGAACGTTAAAGTCAGTTGAGGAGAGAAGAAAAAGTAAAGCTAGCTAGCTAAAGTAGTTCCATCTCTTTTTGCGATATGGATTTCAAAAGGGATGGACATAGTTTTAGTCCGAGTCTTGTTTTAAGCTATGTTTTGTAATATGGAATAGGAGTTTGTACAATTACCTACGTAAAAATACACGGTTTATCTTCTGAATGAATGATTAACTAATTATTCATTGAAAAAAACCTATATATATATATCACCAAGAAATAAAAATCATCAATAATCGATTGAGCAAATATATTTCAACCCTCTTGTCAAGGCTAAATCAAACCACAAGAGAGATATTTACAACCGATATCGCCTCAACCGCAAAACCCCTGAAATATGTAAACCAGAACATGTAATGCAAAATAGTTATCGTAGTGCAGGAGATTGCCGATGGCTTCATTTGGCGATAGAGCGCGCCTGCGGCAGGTGTCTGCTAGATAATGAAATTGCAATTGATAAACAGCTCGGCGCAGTTTCACTTTATATACCAAGATACTAGTCTTGGACCCGTTATACTTGTGGCTAATGTGTCCACAAGGCTTTCTTGTGCCACGTTACTGGTCACACCACTACACTTATGCTATTTTCATATTTTTACGATATATTTTATGTGCTGGTGAGTTTATTTTATGCCCCATATATTTTATCAGTTATTATCATATGCGTTGTGTACAGGGTGCCGTGAATGCCATCCTAAGACACTGGGGGCCAACCAATCGTTTAAGATGCGCGTATTAAGAACTTCTTAGCTTTGAAGTTTAATTTATCGGTACGAAAATTAAACGTCAAAGCTCATTAGTTCTTAATACGCGCTGTTTAAACTAATGATGATAGGACACCCGATAAATATAAATTTGGGTAAATTGAAATCGCGATTAATTTGTGCTCCTAGGGTCCGTTAAATTGAATTAAACATTTTGAGATAACTGTACTTATGGCTCATTAGATCCGTCAAAAGCTTCTACGGTGACCTCTAATACCTGACAAGCTTATTCAATATCACCTTTGCTATGTTTATCTTATGATATAACAGGTTGCTTTCGGGGCGTTCGGGACACCTGTGTAAAAAAATATCGATTAGAATAGGTATTTAGTATTTATGTATAATAATGTTGGCTATATTTTGCAGTATTGTTTACCCTGTATATATGTATACTCTATATATACTTGGCTTACTTAAATTGTACTACTGTCGAATTTCGATTCCATCGACCAATCCTCTACGGTCTAGCCGTTTATTACAAAACATGATTTAAACCGAGACTAGACCAAACCCAGGCAAAAGTTTGTCCATCTCTTGTTATATCCGTATCACCAAAAGAGATGGGACTACATTTATTTTAATCCAAGGATTACCGTAGTGATATTTTGTAATAAGATGTTAATTATCACCTTATTAATATTATATTAAAGTCTAAAGTTAAATTTCACCTGGTTAAAATAATAATAAAGCAAATTAAATGTAGTAGTGTAGAATATAAAAAAAATATAAATGAAATACAGAATTTCTGTCTGCGGGAATGATACCTAGCAAGCTGGCTGCGTTACCTCGCTGGATTGCTTAACAGATCCACTGACGAGGTACGAACTAACACGACGGCCATCAGAGACGTTAACCTGGCGTTATGAGAGCATTTTCACTTACATCAAATATAATGAAGGAAGCAAGAACTGTGAAGCAAGTGGTTGAAGCCGCTATCGCCGCCTAAATATGCATCACGTATTAACACAGCGATATCTGTGCGTATCTTATCACCGTTTCTGCAACGTTCCAAGGAGGTGATAACACCCAAAAACGGAGTATTTTGCAAACCCCACCTTTGTTTGCTGACCCACATTCGACCGGTTAATTATTGTTAAACTAAACTGTTCACGCACATTCTCGAAATATACGTATGATTTAGATAATATACGGCGGTAAATAAACACACCATAAATAGGATATTTTGTGTGAATGCTCGCGATTTCAATTCGAGTGATTCTGATAAATTTAGAGCATGTATGGTTCTAAGGAAAAGAAAAAGAAAGAGGTCTAAGGAAAGTCCGCTTACTTGCAAATCGGTTCACATATATTTACAAATCTCCCTAAAGGAGGCAAAAAAGCTTACAGACTACATAATGGTAAGCGGCTACAGCCTAGTCTATGGACGTAACCAGAGTGTCACTCGCGCATTGTCTACCTTGTAAAAATAGACTAGTTGACTGAATTTGAAAACTAATGAATTTCTAAAAATGATTTTTCGTTTTACAAAACAAAACAATATAGTCATTGCTCTGTTGTACGAAAACGTCTACAACAAAAATGATGTCTTGCGTGTCGTGACGTAACACTTTCTGATTGGTGTTCACTGTCACATGATATAATGCCAATGTTTTTTCTAAAAATAATTAAGCTTTATGAAATAGCCTGGATTTTTCTTGACCACGTCTCTCTATTTATGATTAGAAACTATAAACCAAGCAATTTGTTATTAGTGTTATTAGAGGTTAGGTGTCAACATAGTAAGAGACAAAAGAGTCCACCATAGCTAGCCCAGCGTTTCGGTCCCCAAAAGAGCACTGGAACACTATACTGAAATGAGGCTGACTTAATCTTGAGAACCTCGTATGCGCGCGCAACATGTAAAATAATAAAAAAGTGCTCACACCGTCCCAGAAAGTCCCCGTAGGGATAAGCAGATGTGTTGTAACAACAACCACTTTACACCGAATATAATTAGTGCCAACGTGACAGAGGGTGAGTCCATCGCCGTCACGGGCCGTGGCACATTTGTGTTACAAATCTCAGCCATGTAGGAGGACACCCTTTCTTCTTATAAATTATGGTTCTATCTTAGACTTATTAAGCAGCATTTTATAGCTCTCTTAAATAAACGATATCAATACAGTGAACGTAAAACCATTTTAAATTCAGACATCAAAAATCACTTATAATAAAGGAAGTAAAATCATAAACAGTTGCTAGAGACTGGCTAGATAAGGCACATTGCCTGATATTCTCTAGCGCTCAATATCACGTGTGAAGCGCGTTCCTAGAAGTGAACTTTCTAAAGTATAGAAATAACTACTGAATCATCTCCCTGGCCTTATCCCATACAATGTTGGGGTCGGCATTTGGTTCAACCCGATGCAGCTGATCACCTGATTTGTATACCAAGCGACTGCCATCTGACCTTGGCAACCTCTTTAACGAGGAAAATCTGTCATCTGGGTTAAACCAGTTGTCAGACTATTTTTAGGCGAATGACCTGTAACGATTGCCAAAGATGATAAATTGGCAACCGGCGAGTACTAATGCTATTATATTTAAATCGTATCAAAAATAATATCGAAATAATATGATTTACCAAAAATATATGACGAGCACAGCTCGGTCATCATAGATATAAGCTGCTGCGATACCTCTTTTTTTCTTAAAATATATACTAATATGATGCAGACGTCGCACCATGGTCACGTCCCTCAGTCATGAGGTTACGACTAAGAAGAAGAATATGATAGATGCAAAAGTGTGTCCGTCAGTTATTCACAGTTGAAAATTTGGTGTTTGGATTGCTTTGCCCCCCAAGGACGGGACAACCAAAGGCCATTACGCAATGGTAAAACCTAGGAACCACTAAAATGTAAGGACTGCATTATCGTGTATCAAAATGTTAAATCGTTTGTGGGATATTACGTTCGTGAATACTCCTACTACTGTAGTGATAGTGAATTAATTAATGCATAATTATCGTTATCACACGATGATGTGATTGCAACGACATAAGTCAATAACTAGCGGACATCACGCGGTTTCACCCACGTAGTTCGCGTTCTCGTGGGAGTACGGGGATAAAATAAAGCATATGTTACTCGCTGATGATGAAGCTTTCCAATGGTGATATTTTTTTTTTAAATCGGTACAGGATTTTTTGTTTATTCATTAGTAGGTGTAGATGTAGATAGAAGAAAAATTATATCTTCAGCCGATCCGCGTAATTTACTTCCAAAGAATCAAGACCTTGCATACGTAAATCTAACTACGTTGTTGTTATTTTTTAGTTTATTTTTTATACTTGTTGGAAAATGTTCCTATAGAACTTATAAAATCATGTTTTGAAGTGGATAACGTTATACAGTCATCATCTCACAACAACTGCACCTGTGTTTGCGCACACACTTGTGCACTATAATACCTCCTGCGCAGATGGTTGAGATTAGCCGCCGTAACCAAAATTCAGTAGGAGATCAATATTATTATTAATATTCATAAAAGTGTTGGATGACCATGGGTCCTACCATAATGGGTTTAAGCATAACGAATTAAGAACTTCTTAGCTTTGACGTTTCATTTTGCGATACAAAAATTAAACGTCAAAGTTAAGAAGTGAGTATTCGGCCAAAAGGCTTATTCCCTGACATCCACAGCCACAGATTTTGAAGTATAAATATTTCATACATTAATTCCTGCGACCTCCACTACAATTCAATGTCTTGTCAAAGTCAAAGTCAAAAATATCTTTATTCGATTAGACTTTTTACAAAGTACTTTCAAATCGTCAGAATGACATAATTATACAGGATTATACATGCTACCGCCAGGTTCGGAAGGTTGCTTTTATTGAGAAGAACCTGGCTAGAAACTCAGTAATTACTCTTTTCAAATGTGAATGTTCAAATGATGTCGTGACAATTAATTTGTATACCAAGAGGAGCTCGTGGCACAGTTGCTATTGCGCATATCATTCGATCACCGAAGTTAAGCAACCCTAAGCCTAGCCAGTAATTGGATGGGTGACGGCCCGAGTTCCCTCCGTGCCTCGGTGAGCACGTTAAGCCGTCGGTCCCGGTTGCCAATTTATCATCTTTGGCAATCGTTACAGGTTAGTCGGAGGCCTAAAATTGTCTGACAACTGGCTTAACCCAGATCACAGATTTTCCTCGTTAAAGGGGTTGCGAAGGTCAGATGGCAGTCGCTTAGTATAAAAATCAGGTGATCAGCCACATCGGGTTGAATTATGTGCCGACCCAACAATGTATGGGATAAGGCCCGGGAGATGATGACCAAAACAGAAGCCACGGAGGTGGTGGTAATAGAATCATATATGTCTGGGAATGCCCGCCAAAATGGCATATCAAGCTACACATTCCAATGTGTCAACTCGACCATGTTCTTGTAAGTATATTATAATTTGTGTGTCGCTTGAAATAAATGTTACGTTTAACAAATAGCCCATATAAGTGGCCAAGTCGTGTGCTGTTATCACGAGCTGTATCTTATACAAACAGGCCGATGAAGCCGCGATGATGGTGACATACCACTATTGATTTTGACTGATAATACAAACTGGTCTCAAGGAACACATTTAACGGGAAGTCTTTGTGCTGGACTATTATATTTTCTACTAGCTATGCCCTGCAACTTCACCCTTGTAAATTTAATTTCATTCCCGCGGAACCCTAAAGTAGTGACCCTAGGTTACTCCTTGTAACATTTGCTATCCGCCAGTGAAAGTCCCGTTAAAATCGGTCCAGCCGTTTCAGTGATTACCCGGAACAAACAGACAGACCTTGAAATACAAATTTTGAAAATTTTATATTTTAAGTCAGTATCGTATATTCTTTTATATGCATTTAATAAAAAGCTGTTATTTTGGAATTACAAACAGACACTTCAATTTTACATATATGTATAAATAAGAACCAGTTTGAAGGTCTAAAGCTGAAGTCTGGAATAGCGCTTTCATCTATACAGATAAATAATATTGATGTCATCATATTCAAAATTTGCCTGGACTTATATTGATTCAACCCGATGTGGCTTATCGCCTGATTTTCATACAAAGCGTCTACCATCTAACCTTCGTAACCTTTGAAGAGGAAAACTGGTAATCTGGGTTAAGCCAGTTGTGTCTCTTTGACCTGTAACGAAGATGTTCAATTGCCAAAGATGTTCAATTGCCAAAGATGTTCAATTGCCAAAGATGTTCAATTGCCAAAGATGTTCAATTGCCAAAGATGTTCAATTGCCAAAGATGTTCAATTGCCAAAGATGTTCAATTGACAACCTTGACGACGAAGGAATAATATTGAAGTATTTGTTTGTAATTCCATATTAACAGTTTCTCACAAAATGTTTTCAATTTAATCATACATATTAACATACATATGCTCACGCCTGTATTCCCCGAAGGGGTAAGCAGAGCTGTTGTAATCACAACACCCACTTTTCACCGAATTTGATTAAGTGCCAACGTGACAGATGGTGAGTCCATCGCCGTCTCAGA
This sequence comes from Watsonalla binaria, assembly GCA_929442735.1. Lineage (NCBI taxonomy): Eukaryota > Metazoa > Arthropoda > Insecta > Lepidoptera > Drepanidae > Watsonalla > Watsonalla binaria. The sequence goes on along the minus strand of OV838917.1, from coordinate 2,128,318 downwards.
CACTTTACATACGTCATTTCTTACTCCTTGTAAAGCTTTATTCATACTGAGCTATAACGGTTTTTCCTCTACTATTTAAACGAAATTAAGCCTTATTAGTTGCAAGTTAGAGACTGATGCGACATGGATTCAATGGCTTAAAATAATACGATATTTGCTCCATACTTGATACAAGGAAACGGTCAACAAACCAATATGTGTTAAGATATGAGCAGATAAGCTTTCAAATAATGATAATGGTCTATTCTGTAGAATACTCAAGTACCTATTTCTCTAGCACATGTACTTTCAATGGCATCATAAACTTACATTTTCCATAACCCGTTGCCGTCACGAGCTATGAGCGCGCAGTGTAGGGATAACTGCGCATGTATGCAAATATAAATATGCCTCCGCCAGCCCCAAAGGCTTAAGTAGAGGTGTTGTAACAACAACACCCACATTTCACCGAATATTAATAAGTGCCAACGTGACAAAGGGTGAGTCCATCACCGTCTCAGGCACTATGCATTGGTACGTCTTTGAATTCTCAGACATATGCAGGTTTCCTCACGATGTTTTCCTTCACCGTAAAGCACGTGGTGTGAAACCAGCGACATAAGTTTTAAGAAAAACTCATTTGTGCAGTCCCGCTGGGATTCGAGCTTGCATCGCTAGCGTAGCAGGCAACTGCTCAAACCCCACGGCCAGCAGTCACCACGGTTCTCGCTATCGCGATCAAGTTAACTGTAATTAATTAATAAACACAAATAAAAGAGCTTATTATATCTACTAACTTATCTGAATAGATTACACATACGCGTATATTCTGATTGTGTTAATTTATAGGTATTTGGTTCTGAGGTCAATGATCGAGTGAATGAACATAATTTTGTGACATTTTTCTTCGGATTTTTGGTCGTAAAATGAAATTGATCTTAGTCCATCGTGACGTCGCAAAATTTTTGGGCACCTTATATATTGGACACCCGTTGGATGATATCAAATCTGGTATACTCTAGGTGGAAGTGCTTCTAAATAGGTGCTGAATGTGGAATGTCTCGCTTTCACTACAGCTTACTTGCAAACTAAGCTCGACACACTAATTTGTCTTCGTAATTCGTTATTATATCACAATAGGCATTCAACCAGCTGGGCAAATAATGTATGAAACTATTACATTATCATATAATACGTTTAAAGGTATAAATTATAATAACAAACATTGTGAAGTGAAATACCAAATGCCTCTGAAGAGATATCGTAATCGTGACAACCTAAGCGCGGTACAAAATGAAACCTTCCGTAATTCTCGTAGAGTTTCAATTGTGTTGCACATTGCATCAACTAACATTTCACTATCGATATTGCTATCCTTGTCTGACTTTGGAGGCGTGATTTGCTATTTCAAGCTGTACAACGCAGCGCAACTGTGATATGTATATCCGTCTTTGTTTAGCATAGACGCGACCTTTGACCTAACGAATCGATTCCAGTGAATGTGGCTGCCTTGGCGATCGATTAATTATCCAAAGTAGCTGCGCCGAATGTTTTATCATAGTACAGTTGGTCAAATGGGGTCTTATCTTACGTCACTACCAACATTTTCCACTTCACATTATCGCTATGGGTCACTCTACACATACATCCATACCTACATGTATGGAATAAATAAATCGCAGTGTCTGTTTATAAACCCAAAATTAACAGCTTTTCACTAAATGCATATGAAAGTATATACGACAGTTACATTTAAACGAATTTTTGTGCTTCATACATACATACATACGTACATACATATGCTCACGCCTGTATTCCCCGAAAGGGTAGGCAGAGGTGTTGTAATAACAACAACCACTTTTCACGGAAGATAATTAAGTGCCAACATGACAGATGGTGAGTCCATCGCCGTCTCAGACACTTTATATACGTCTTTGAATTACTTCTCAGAAATATGCAGGTTTCCTCACGATGTTTTCCTTCACCGTAAAGCACGTGGTGTGAAATCACTGTATATAAGTTTTTTCGAAAAACTCATTGGTACAGGCCCCGCTGGGATTCGAACTTGCGTCGCTTGCGTAGCAGACGACTGCTCAAACCTCAAGGCCACCACGGCTCTATTGTGTTTTATATATTTTTGATAGTCAAATCCTTACTAATTTGAGATACACCTGAAGAAGATATTTTTTTTAGCTTGTAGGTATATACTTTCACAGTTACCTATGCTTATAATAAAAAGCTGTTAATTTTGAATTACAAACAGACATTTGAATCAAATAGAAAGAGAAATAAAGAAAAACATCAAATATAAATATACTGTATGTCTGCCTGTCGGTCTGTTTATTCCGGCTCAGTAACAGCTGAACCGATTTTAACGGGACTATCACAAGCATGTAGATGATGTTTCAAGGAGTAACTTTTATAAAAAAATGGGTTTCGCGAAATAAAGTATACGCGGGTGAAACCGAGGGACACAGCTAGTAATAAACTATACACCGACCTTTCAGATTATATCAAATATGATAATCTTACCACACCGCCATTTATCACAAAGGTTACGTTAATGACAGTCAGACAATTTTTTACAAAAAGTCTGATTCTGATTTAATTCCTCGAAGACATTTAATAGCAAAATAAATATGCTTACGCCATCCCAGAAGGGTCCCCGAAGAGGTAAGCAGAGATGTTGTAGCAACAACAGGCACATTTCACCGAATTCGTTGAAGTGCCAACATGACAGAGGCTGAGTCCATCGCCGTCTCAGGCACGTATATTTTTGAATTACTTCTCAGACATATGCAGGTAAAGCGCGTGGTGTGATATCACTGCACATAAGTTTTTAGAAAATCTCATTGGTACAGTCCCCGTTGGGATTCAAACTTTCGTCGCTTGCGTAGAAGGCAACAGCTCAAACACCGCGGCCACCACTAAAGGTTGATGATGGTGAAACAGATCATAATACGATAAGAATAATAAGACTAGCTGTTGCCCGCGGTTTTATCTCTTTTGTGGGGCACAGTATACGCTGGATAAACTTCCGTAGAAAATATGTGAACTAAATTTTTATAGTCTTAAGGCTATCATCAAAACAATACTCTGTGTAAAAGCATATTATACCAAAAAAAAAATATTCTCACGCAATCTCAGAAGGGCCCCCGAAGGGGTAAGCAGAGGTGTTGTAACAACAACACCCACATTAAAGCTTTTAATTTGGAATCACAAACTGACACTTAAATTTTATTTATCGGTATAGATGTTTGGATAACATTTGATGATCTCACTTTAGAACACATTTGAGTAATGCCTATATTTAATTATTTAAAAAAAAATATTATACTTATTAGCATCAAAACTGCCAGCGACTCCACTTGCGTGACCTTATAATCACACAGGAATCTTTCATATTTTAAATACCTTAGGACTTACCATAACCTCTTATTGCCACTGTCTGAAATAACACACTCATCCAGACGCATTTACGAGAAAATAAGCGAATTAAGTGTAAAGACAGATAGAGGTCAGAGGTCAAGACGTGGCCGGTCGAGTACGTCATTCACGTGATTTACCGAAATTTTTCAAAACATCAAATCTACATTATGACAGCGCAGGAATTCGAGGGTCAATCACGCACATTCGAGCAAATGTTCTGATTTAAAAATAATTGTTTAGAAAAGAAACAGTATGGCTTCTTACGTAAAGCTGATATTTATACTGGGGATTTATCATAGGTTTAAGCGGAGCGTATTAAGGACTGATTGAAGTTCCATTTTTATACCGTAAAATTAAACTTCAAAGATATGTATGCATTTATGTTGCTTGCGTCGCATCGCCGTGGCTTTGCTACCTGCGTTCACGTTTCAGAAGATAATTATTCCACAGCAAGTGGGAAACTTTGTCTGCCGCCGAGAAATGTATCGTGCTAACTCACTCAATAGAATAACACTTGAATGGTAGCCGTGAATAGGTGTCAAATAGGAGTAATGAGGCGGGTTTAGACACAGTATAAATATAAGGTTACCAAGCAGTAGGGAATCTAGACCAAATATCTATACATCTATACAGATAAATAAAATTGATGTGTCTGTTTGTAAATCCAACATTAAACAGCTTCTCACTAAATGCAAATTATAATGAAAGTATATTATACAGTAAATATGACAAAATATATTTTTTTTTCTTTTCTGTCTGTTTGTTTCGGCTAATCTCCGAAGCAGCTGGACCGATTTTAACGGACTTTCACTGGCAGATAGCTAATTTTACAAAGAGTAACTTGGGCTAATTTAATAAATTGTCAGGGACCGCGGGTCACCCATGAAATGAACTCCACGCGAGTAAAACCGCGAAGCACATCTAGTTTAAAATAAGAATGTTTGTTCCATCAGACGTAGGGTTGTCAATCCACTGCCAAAGTAATGTCAATTTGTCGAATTGAAGTTTAGAAAAATGTATCGGCCGCGACGTGACACCCCTTACTGACGTTACCCCGGGGTCGCTTATACTCTTGTGGTTGCGAACGTCTGTGTGAGTGTGTTATTTCGAGCGATTCCGTACTGCTTGTATAAAGCTAATATTTATACTGTAGCTTAGAAAAGCTTTCAATGTTTATTGGTCCGCTTGAAAGTTAGATATGCTCCGGCATCATGCTGAGGGTAATAACTCTCATAGTCTTATTGTGATAAGTGTTCTTACCATGCGAGTAATCATATTTGGATTATCACTATTCTTACTTACTTAAAAACTAAATAATAGATGATTAATTGTGTTCGTTTAGCAGTCTGATAACTTATGTACCTAAGTGATTTCGCACCACGTGCTCTATGGTGAAGGAAATCATTGTAAGGAAACTTGCATGTGTCTGAGAAGTAATTCAAAGACATGTATAGTGCCTGAGACTGGGATAGACTCACCATCTGTCACGTTGGAACTTAATGGTCTTCGGTAAAATGCCTACTCCTTCGGGGAATACAGACGTGAGCATCTGTATGAATGAATCCTATTATTTATACGCTTGTTAATGTACTTTTGAGATTTAGTTAAAAGTAATTAGACCGATCAAATTAATCTTCGTTATAATGCTCACGTCTGTAAAATATAATCTAATAACTAAAATAGTAGAGTTACACTATCGTGGCAATAAGAAGTATGATATTTTCGAAAAGGCCTTAACTGAATTGTATCGGACAGAATATACTAAATTAATAATTAAATCATAATTTGTTATTAATAAAGTCTAAGACAAATTACGCGAAAGCCTTTGATAAGCTTGTCAGATTCGTTGAGTTTTATAGTCGTGTTTTGTAATCCTGCATCCAGTTAGCGCGTCGACATGAATAATGCTGATAGACATTGAGTGCTTATTTATAACGAATGAATATTATTTACTAGCTGCGTCCCGCGGTTTTACCCGTCTAGAAAACAAAAATAGTATCATATATCCTTCTCCTAGCTCTACAATACCTCCCCACCAATTTTCAGCCAAATCGGTTCAGTAGTTTTTGAGTTATAAGTAGTGTAACTAACACGACTTTCTTTTATGTATATAAATTTGTTCTGGTACGTTTTATTGACGACGCCGTTGGTCTAGTATTTAGAATACCTAACTACAACACTAGGCGTCTCAGCTTTGATTCCCGTATTGGGGCAAACATTTTATGTGTTACTAGCTGTCCCCCGCGGCTTCATCCGCGTTGGCTTTATTTCGCGGAAATCTATTTTTTTTAAAACAAAAATACCGTTAGTTATTCCTTGTAACAACAGTTATCTGCCAGTGAAAGTCCCGTTAAAATCGGTCCAACCGATACAGAGATTACCAGGATCAAACAGACAGACATAGAAATATTTTATAGATAGGTTTTTCAATATCAGTATCATGTAAACATTCATATGAATTTTGTGAAAAGCTGTTTTTTTTGGAATTACAAACAGACACTTCAATTTAATTTATCTGTATAGATTTGATTGAGTATCGTTCAGAACACCTGTAGATATAATCTAGGTAACGTAGCTGTGCATTCTGTGGAATCTGCGCTATTTCATGGTATCAAGTGGAACGCCTTTCCAAACATGCCTGCATTATTACAGACCCTAGTCGAAACCTCTCACAACATAACTGGCTAAAGACACGATTACCTACTAATACCCATAGATATCTATGCATATAGCCGTGCATAGAGCCGTGGTGGGCGTGGGGTTTGAAAGCGACGCAAGTTCGAATCCCACCTGATTAGTTTTTCTAAAAACTTAAGTTCATTCGTTTCACCCCTCGTGCTTTACGGTGAAGGAAAACATCGTGAGGAAGCCGGCATATTTCTATAAAGCAATTCAACGTATATATATATATATATATATATATCCAGAGAGGGCAATGGACTCGCCTTCTCTCAAGTTGACATTTAAAATAACAAATTTTTGTACGGTGAAGAGCTTAGTTTCATCAAAAAGCGAGAGTTAATATGCAACGTATACTAATATTTATAAGTGGTTATTCGATGTTTTTGTGCCGCGTTAATCACATGTATCTGATCGATTTAATCGAATCGCTATCAATCGAGTAATGAATAACAGTAGTATATAATTATAATCACGCTGATGTCGAAATTATTACTCGAAGCCTTGGAGCAAGCAGAGACGTGTGTTTATTTATATATATGTAATTTTGTACGTAGGTAACGTAGTAGATGTACGTTTGTAAGCCTCAGACTTTATGTGTAATGATTTACCTGAGTAATCAAATATTTTTATTCACGGTTTTAGATCTCGGAATGCAAAACAGAATAAATACAAAATAAAAAATAAATATTTGTCAGTGTATGTAGGTATTATTTCAGACATACGTAGCCTATAGATTTTGAAAAATAAACTCTTATACATTTTCCGCAACCTCCACGACAAGTCAATGTCTTGAATGCTGTGGAATTTGTATACCAAAACGAAATTATATATTAGCTTAATTTTAATTTGTATTTTTCCCTGGATAAATACTCTCCGGACCCACCATCCTCTGGGGGGTAGGGTGGTATCCGTTGCGACAGTTATCACATAATAATATATCAAACTTATAACGCATCTTATGTAGATCTCCAATATTCAGCAGCTCCATTCAATAATGCAGTTTATAGCTGTCGCTAAACACGAGGAGCCATATAAGTTTATGTTCCATAACAATGACATACGATCATTGGGTATCGAGAACATGAACGGCGCTTTAAATCGATCTTCATTCACAAATCTGGGGCCTTACCATGAGCTCTTATTTTCATGATAGTTTTACTCTTATTATGAGACAGATGTACATTACGTGTATACATCTGTCACTGTCACACAGTGGAACTATCATTGCACTAAGAGCTCATGGTTGGGGACCTGCTGAGCAATCATGGGTTTTCATTTAATTTCAATCCATTTTTAGTAGAAAGGCATTTAACCAAATATATATATAAATATATATATGCTCACACCAGAAGGGTCTCCCAAGGGGTAAGCGGGGTTAAGCAGAGGTGCTGTTACAACAACACCCACATTTCACCGAGTATGATAAAGTGCCAACGTGACACAGGGTGAGTCCATCGCCGTCTCAGGCACGATTTTGAATTACTTCTATTAGTATGCCATCCTTCACCAAAAATATGTTTTTATTAATCTATACATACAGATAAATTAAATTGATGTGTCTCTTTTTAATTCAAAATAAACAGTTTTTCACTAAATGCATATTATTATGAAAGTTAAAAAATTAAAAAGATTAAAAAAAAATTCTCCGTCCGTCTGTTTGTTCCGGGTAATGTCTAAAACGGCCAGACCGATTCTAACGGGACTTTCACTGGAATATAGATGATGTTACAATGTAACTGTAACTAAGGCTACTTTTATATTTTAGAAAAACTACTAGGAAATTAAGTCTACGCGGGTGAAACCACCGGACAAAGCCAGTATTAAATATATCGTCACAATTTCATATTTTCGTAAAATAAATAATCATATGCCTTTACCATAATGAAATAAGACAGCAAATTAGAAATAATTTAAACATTATTTAACACATTATTACAAAACATAGACCTAGCTAGTCCTTGGTTTAAACGTCTATCTCTTTCTGTGATACGGATTTAAACAGGAATGCACATAGTTTTAGTCCGAGTTAAGTTTTCGTTCAAACATAACGTTGCTATCTACGTTAACCAAAAAGATGGATATTATAAATTCATAACGTTGGTATATTAAACTATTAATTCGTTAACAAAGCATAATAAATATTCGACTATAATTTACATTTAGGCCGTAACGCGTAGCGCCGATCGAGAGATAAATATAGGTATCTTAAATCCGTTGAACATTTGTGCACAAAGTAACAAGAAGAAAATATGACCCATTGTCGATTCAAAGAACATCGACTATTATCTTTCCTATGACAAATGAGCTTAAAACTCTGCGTATCACTGCGCGGCTCACCAGCGTGATCCGCAGCAGATTAGGAACGCAAAACGACGCGTACATCTCCTCTCGGGCACGGAAGTCCACAAACTTATGCACCAGCCACTCACCGATGTAAGGTGCACAGTTTAAATCAACGCCCGCATTGTTAAAGTGAAGGGTAAAGCCGATTTAGATCGAACAGATATACATAAGAACGTGCGTGATGCTAATTCTAAATTTAAATTTGTGTTTGCGTACACAATTCAAATTCCAGAAGGAAATATACTTGCTTTATAAGTTGACACATGACATGTCAAATTGACAGATGACATAAAATGAGCTGACTGCGTAGCACACCGTAGCTCGATGCGGAATAAGGTTCTTTGTAATCGCCATACACGCATTGGAAGTAAAAACTAATTTTATTGTTCTGATATCTGGCGCTTTATGCTTTTAATTGCGTGTCAACTTTGATACAACTAGCTGTATTTTATTATATTATATATTATATATTTTTTTGTACAATTAAGAAAATATTACGTGTGTAAAAATCCACCCAATTTAAAAAACCACCCAAGAAAATTAGGAGCCCCTAGCTCCTCATTTTTTTGAGAATAATCTTCTTTATTGTTTCCGAAAAATCGGATGAATTTTCTTCAATAGATTCTAGCAACTGCCCTGCGTTACGTAACTTCTCCAGCCTTTACCGCTGAAGCTACAATGTATGTTGAATGTGAGTGCCGTAGAGATATTTCAATTTAATTGTCAACACATTACTTACCATTACATTACAAAAGACCACACGCGTCGTAATGAATGAACTTAAATTATGTGCGCACATCGGTTGTAGTTGGTTTGTAGAAAGTGTTGCGGTCCGGCCCGGGGCTTACTTCACGGCTATAATCGAATAAGAGCGCTCGTAACATTATCGATTAACTGTTTGCTGCCGATGTCCGAACGATTAATTACTCGAATTAAGAAGAAATGTAGACTTACGCCTTTAAAATCTTCTTTTTGTGTCAAGTGTTTTTCGTAGTGTACTTATTTTTATTTTATGATGTTAACGCCCAATTATATTTTATACAATCAAAGAGGCGGATATGTCATTAAACAGAAGAATTGTTAGAAAACGTCCCAGTTGGGACGATGTCAAGTGGCGCTAATGTGTTCTGTTTTGTTAATTTCCAGATTTCTAACTGCCGATTTCTATGAACATTATGTCTAGTGTTGTATCATCATTGCACATGCCACATGATTTGATGAGCTTCTATACAAATGTTACACTAAAAGCTGACCAGTTTGTCTGTTTGTTTGGTTGAACACGTTAATCTTAGAAAATAAGGGCTTGAATTGAAAAATATTTTTCTGTATAGTTCATTCATCAAAGAAGATTAATAAAAACAATTTTCAAATTAAATATATCTCGATTAAATATTAAATATAATCGTCAGAATGATAACGATTACAAAGGATTATACATGCTACCGCGAGGTTCGAAGGTTCCTTCTACTGGCAAGAAACTCAGTTAATACACTTTTCAAAATAACTCATATAAGCTTCATAACACCAATAGGAGCGTGTCATCAATGTAAAATGTTACAAAAACGGGAAGAATTATCGCAAAGTAACAACGTTTTTATTGTTAATTCTACGGAAGTAAAACCTCGAGACTCAGTAAGTATGGAGATAAATGTGATACAATCAAAGGTGGGAGCCGGGTGACCGTTGACCCCCTTATCGGACAGGTATTTCGGCCGACGGAGCTTGATCGGTGAGAACACTTAAATCAGTCGACCGAAAATAATATTATATTGAATGCTATGTACTATTCTATGCTATGCTATGTACTATATTCATGACGTATGCCCTTCATCTCCGCATTTAAAATTTTTCGAATCGTTTTGTATGTTTTAGTTTAATTCTTTGTAAATAGATGGCGTAAGTAGTAAAATAGATCGCGCCATTGAAGTTTGTATCGCGTTATATAAATACGTCTACCATTGTACAGTTTTCATCTTCTTTGACATAATAACTACTCTTTGGATGTGAACTCTTGTTTTATTTAGTTCCTTGATTTTGATTTTGACTATTCGGAAGGCCAGTTTGCTCCCTCCAAACAAGATTTTTGAACAAACTACTATAGTACCAAATCTAGACCGTTGCACAAAACGTATCATCTCCTATTTTTGTATACTTATGTTATAAAGAGGAAAGTTATCATAGTTTATTTGTTTGTTTGCATTGAATAGGCTCCGAAACTAATTGACCGATTTGAAAAATTCTTTCAGCAATAGATAGCAACAACGTCAGCGAGTAACATAGGTTTTATTTTATCCCTGTACTCTCACGGGAACGGGAACTACGCGGGGAAAACGCGTGACCGCTAGATATATATGAATAAAGAACAGATGAATGAAGATTAAGTTTCTGTTTGTTATTCCAAATAAATAAGATTTTCACTAAATGCATAATATGGATGAAAATATGATTGAAGCAAAAACGGTCTTACTAACATTTAAAACAAATATTTTAAAGCATTTTCCATCAGTCTGTCTGTTCTTTGAGGCTAGTCTCTGAATCGGCTGGACCGAATTCCACGAGGCTTTCATTGGCTTAAATAACTGTTACAGGGAGTAAAATAGGCAAATTATATATTAAAAAGAAAAATTAGACTCACTCTATAGACATCACATAGACTCACCATCTGTCACGTTGGCACTTAATCAAAAAAAATTCGGTGAAAAGTGGGTGTTGTGATAACAACAGCTCTGCCTACCCCTTCGGGGAATACAGGCGTGAGCATATGTTATGTTATGTTATGTTAAAAAGAAAAATCACAAAAATTTGGTAAATACGCAGGACACGGCAAGTATATAATAAAAAAATACTTTCAGAATTAGATTACTATGTAGGAATTACTGCAGGCTTCATATATATAAATATATATATATAATAACGTACAGGTAGACTACTTAGGTAAATTTTCGTCGATAAAAAAGAAAAACATACAGTCCAATTGATGACCTCCTGCTTTTTTTGAAGTCGGTTAAAAATCAACCAGAATCGTGTTATACTGTACTAAAACTCAACCGCTCAACTAAATGAATAGTAAACAATCCATTGATTGTATTAATGGAAAATCGTTTTCAGTCACACGAGCCATTCAAAAAGTAAACCAGTTCAAAGATAGTACCTATCTATAGATCGAACCACCTGCTCGTTCTCTCGATACTAAATCTTCATCTTCATTATAGTTAATTTTTTTACCAATTTACTGTTAGACAACGTAGCCTGGAGCCGAAGGCGTATTTTGTTATGCTCCCCGCTCAATTATGACATACGATATATGTACCTTCCTATCGATATACGATTTACATATAAATTGAGAAGCTGTCAATTAGGCTCGTGCTATTTTAGCCGACTTCAGAATAGGAGGCTTTTGCTTTGTTTGTTACCTGTCGCGCTATTCACTAAGGTTTGTCGTCGAGTGTCGGATTTAAAGAAACGAAATTGAACCTTGTCCTTTATGTATTATGTCTACATTTCCTATGATTGAAGCTCCTAGAATAACGCACCTGAGAACTTTAGACTGGATGAACCGATTTTGATTGTTGAAAAGCTGGTAATTTTAGTGGTCTCATTTCAATTTGATTCGGTACTGACCAGTATTTACTATGTATTACCAGGTTTTTATAGATACGCAATATCTAACTATCTCGGCTTATGAAAACACAGACGGACAAACGGACCGTGAAGTCTTTGTAAATGGAACCAGTTCTTTATCGAGCTTTGTCGGGTTGAAGGTTTCAGACGTACGAAAAATACCTTACTGCTCTCTTCCTGGTTGGTCTATAGTTCGTACATGAGGTGGAACATGAGGTCTGGGGTTCGATTCCTATGGCCGAAAGTTTAAAAGTTTTATTAGGTTTTTCCATCTGTAATTTTGCAGTAGCAGCCCGATTAATGGAAATAGGCTCGTCCTCTATTTCATGGGATTTAAATTTAACTGGCAATATGGATACCTCTGCCTACCTCTTCGAGGATAACAGGTATCAATTCATTATATATCAATTTCTCATAATATAATCTTGACGTCGAGATTTCTATATCTCGAATATCTTACAGAATAACGCAGTGGAACTCAACATTGCCTTTACCGTTCGGCCAAACGTTCCTTATTGAGACTAGCAGCCGGACCATAAGCAGCTATTGCGATGATATTTCGACTGAGCGACAGTGACAGATGTATACACGTCATATACATCTGTCCCTTGCAGTGGGTCGAAATAATGTCACAATAAGAGTTGATGGTAGGGCCTCGAACCAAATCCTTTTTGGTCACATTTAATGACTGCCGTCTAACTGAGATAATGTCTACCGTGTCTGTGTATTTCTATTTTAGCAACCACAACCAGTTTGATGGATAGCTATGCTTTGTGCTGTTCACATCGTACTAATCACTTCAACTGTAAACTTTTTCATGACAGCAGAAACAAACAGAAACTTTGTGAAAAAGCATATTACAGAGTAATAGAGTATATTGATGATAGCCAAGCATGCCAATGAGTTGCTCACTCTTACATTAAATTGTACTAAAACAACCCTATATATAAAGAAGGGACACATGTATAATAAGAGCCGGGGAGTGTGTTTCGCCGTTTCTTCTCCTGACAGGCTTACATTTGGAAATGGTATTAAATGAACCTAAATTAGCGTAAACGAAATGACGTTCAATAAGTGTTCCAAGTGCCCCTTAAGTTAAATTAAACTTTTTGATTTGATGACTTAATTCGTACACTATAATCTATCCCATCTGACCATCATCATCTCCCTGGCCCTTATCCCAACATTGTTGGGGTCGCCACTTGATTCAACCCGATGTGGCTGATCACCTGATTTTTATACGAAGCGACTCCCATCTGATCTTCGTTCTTTTAGAGTTTAGGAAAATTAGTGATCTGGGTTAAACCAGTTGTCAGACTATTTTAGGCCTCAGACTGACCTGTAACGATTGCCAAAGATGCTAAATTGGCAACTGGGACCGCCGGCTTAACGTGCTCTCCGGGGCACGGAGGGAACTCAGGTGGTCACCCACCACAGTGGTGCTTAACTTCGCTGATCGAACTTAGCGTAATAGCAACTGTGCCACGAGCTCCTCGTGATCGTCAATCCGATCTGACCAATGCCTTACAATATGTAATTCAAGATATATTTATATGATTACGCTTTTCCAAAATCGGCTCGTCAATGTGCACTTACCATCTGTAAGGCCAAAGCATACCGCCATAGTGGTATAAATAAATCGTAAAAATTACTTGATTTCATAGGATTATAATATTGTTATAATGGTTACTATTACTGAGAACAATATGGCAAGAAAACAATAATAATGCTTAGTTGAAGCTTTTCAATAACAGCACCGTTGGTTTTAGTATTTCGGCCTTGCTGGTCTGTCGCGGGTTTTAATTCCCACGTCAGGCCATACTCAATGTATGACCTGACGTGTGCAGAACATTTGAATGGTGGTATATAAATAAGTATGCGTTTATCAATTGATGTTATGTCGTGCTGATTTATGAACAAATATAGGTTTGAATATAGTTTTTAAACGGCAAATTCAAACAATATCTTTATACCTCATGTACATACATACATATGCTCACGCCTGTATTCCCCGAAGGGGTAGGCAGAGGTGTTGTAATCACAACAACCACTTTTCACCGAAGATGATTAAGTGCCAACGTGACAGATGGTGAGTCCATCGCCGTCTCAGACACTTGTCGTATGCGTTATTTTGATGTATAAGCTATATTATTGCAAAGTTTCATTAAAAGCCATTTAATAGTTTTTGTGTGAAGTAGTAACGAACATCCATACTTATTTTTTTTTATATATATAACTATTATTCGATAACAAAGTATTAGTATTATTATGTGTAGTGAATAAATACTTTTATAAATATTAGTTATTTATAGATATATTGATACAGATAGATGATAGAAATTAATTTAAGATAGAAAAATTCCTTAATAGTTCTAGTAGTGCCTCTGACGTTGCCATGCCCTAACAGGGCTTATGTTAGTTTACCTTAGTATACCATTATAATTAAGATTATTTTGTATCTTTCATGTAACTAACATAAATGCAATAAATATATGAATATGAATATGAACAGTTATTAATACATGAAGTATATTTTCGACCACATATGGTCAAAACGAACGGGTCAGTGGTTTGATTCGAGCAATTTTACCATTTGGCTAAACATAAAATAAATACCAAATAAAAAAGATATATGTGTATATAAACAGGAAACTAGCATTTTAATTGGCGCTTATACCCCTGATGATGTCATGTACAGTCGAAGACACAATTCATATGTTAACCTCAAAACGGCAAGTCAACGTGATATTCGGCTACAGTTATTTTTCTATTGCAAAATAAGTAGTTATCGACACGTTTATGTCTTTTTTTATTAGTCTTTTGTACCGTGATATATTCTTTCTGGCAACTTGTCTTGCAAGCAATTGTAATTTAGGAAAATAAGTAAAAAAAAACAAAATGCTTCGTATTTAAAATATATGCTTGGTATGTATATGTTGGTCCCCAAAGGGGTAAGACCCAAAGAAGGTACCAGACAAAACTTTAAAATTAATTCTCAGACATATAGCTTTAAGTTTTTAGAAAAACTTATCGGCACATGCCGATGGGAATCGATTTTGTGTCGTTGGCGTAGTAGGTAACTCAAACCCCACATCCATGACAGCTCTGTAATCTGATTCTGATCTGAATGTAATTAGAATAACCGTAAAACGTGCAAAGTGAATACATTTTCGTGTGACACATAAGACCGTATCGCGTGGTTCGTGTCTGCGCTAGCACTTGTGCATGCGAGGATACCGCGCAACGGTCGCGGTCGCGTGGGCGTCGCGACGTTTCCCATGTCCCTCCACAAACAGTTATATCAATAATACGTGTACAGACGACGGCTTACATATATATGCTACCTGGCAATCTTACTACCAGTTATATCGTAAACATCTCCACATTGTCGTCTCATTCAATCCGTTCTCACTATGAATCGTTGACGTGGAAATACAATCTTCTTAACACACATACGCTTTGAAATCCGCATTTCCTTCCACCCAAACCCATCTAATCTCGCATTTATGACCACAAAATGGTCGTTGAGCCATTTAACAGCTTCAGATGATTAGGCTTAAGGTGCACAGGTTATATCTGCTTTAATTCAAAGCAATCTAAGATTTCGTTAGTTTTTATAAGTTTATCATATCCTAAGTGTGAGCCCTCATTCATTCGCTGACGTTAGATATTATTTACATACGAAAGCCTCGTGTGAATCGGGTCTTTTTAACTAAAATTCAAGAGCCGAGGTGTACTCAAGTAGAGATCAAATATTTGTAGGTAGGTCAAGCTGTTTCATTCAGTAAATCTTGTCCGTGTGACGTGTTGATCTCATAGCCAAGTGAAATTTAAACGCAGGTACTTATTATAATACCTATTGAAGTAATGAAGTCGGTAGAGGGCGTCCAAGGAAGAACTACTATGACCAAATTAATAGTATTTTTCAGAAAGGTCAAATTAGGAGCACTCGTAACCGAAGAAAGTGTATGAAGAGATGCATGAATGTGGATGAAGCGAAAGAAGTATGTAAGGATCGTAGCATGTGGCAAACAGTGGTCTCTGCCTACCCCCATGGGATACAGGCGTGAGCATATGTATGTATGTATAAGAAGGGGCGATTATTGTTTTTTATTTCTTTGTTTCCGATTTGCCCGCGTGGAAATTTGTTAAGCGATGTGTTCACAGGAGAAAATCCAGCTCATAAATTTCATGTCTGGTTATTTAATCACTCATTATTTAACTAGCAGTAGCCCGCGGTTTCATCCGCAAATACTTTATTTCACGGAACCTTAATGTTTTATTTTTAATAAAGTAGTCTGATATACTCCTTGTAACATGAGACCTTTCGGATATTTGATGAAACAAACAGACAGACAGAATTTTTATTTCAATCGTTTTTTTTTAAATGAGTCACGTATCTATCATATAATATAGTTTCATATGGATTTAGTAAAAAGCTATTAATTTGAAATTACCAAAAGACACTACATTTTATTTTATAACAAACCTCTAAGCTCTATATTTAAAAAATCATATAGAGACGTATAGATATATATTTAAAACCTACTTAGGGCAGAGCTTAATATAAATTTCCCTATTAAAGTTCGTATATGTCCGACAGGGCTCCACTACACAAGAGGTTGCATGTGCAGGTAAATATATACTGGTCAAAGTCAAAGTCAAAGTCAAAAGTATCTTTATTCGATTAGACTTTTTACAAAGTACTTTCAAATCGTCAGAATTACATAATTATACAGGATTATACATGCTACCGCCAGGTTCGGAAGGTTGCTTTTACTGAGAAGAACCTGGCAAGAAACTCAGTAATTACTCTTTTCAAAAATATTATACAATTTAAAGAATACAAAATAAATAATATATAAATAACAAACCTCTAAGCTCTATATTTAAAAATTCATATAGAGACGTATAGATATATATTTAAAACCTACTTAGGGCAGAGCTTAATATAAATTTCCTTATTGAAGTTCGTATATGTCCGACAGGGCTCCACTACACAAGAGGTTGCATGTGCAGGTAAATATATACTGGAATATTAAACGTGGCTAATTCAATACTTTTAAAGTTTCGAGCGAAGTTCCCATAGTATATATTTATTCTCACGCTTCGATGTCCACCCAGCGTTAGAAAATTAGGGCAAAATGCTAGGAATTTGTAAGGAACTATTAAATTGGAATATATTTACTAACGTTTGATTATTTATAAGCATTCAGGAAAGTTATTCAAATACTTGGAACTAAGTAGTAGTTACTGGACCAATGGTCGGTGTTGACTTTTTTCTCTAGTCGCCCTAAATGGCATTACACGCCATATATACACGTTTTAAGAACGTTTCTATAAAAAACAATCACTATAAGGCTTACCTTTCCCCCTACATTGGTTTATGGTGGCAAAAGCGTGACACAGATACCAATCTATACAGATAAATAAAATTGAAGTGTCTGTTTGTAATTCCAAAATAACAGCTTTTCACTGAATGCACGTGAAAGTAATATACGGCACAAACTTAAAAAAACAAATTATCAAAAATTTTCTCTGCCTATCTGTTTGTTCCGGCTAATCTCGGAAACGGCTAAGCCGATTTAAACGGGACTTTCACTGGCAGATAGCTAATATTAAAAGGAGAAAAAAAATTAATTAAATCTATGCGGACTTTTTCGCTCTGCTTGAGTCCAGGCTGGTAGACCCTTAAAGGGCCTGTAGAATTGTAGTCTTTCAATTGCTTGCCAGGCATTTGCAATTTTGCAATCAGCGATGTTAAGCAACCCTAGCCCTAGCCAGTAATTGGATGGGTGTCCGCCCGAGTTCCCTCCGTGCCTCGGAGAGCACGTTAAGCCGTCGGTCCCGGTTGCCAATTTGTCATCTTTGGCAATCGTTACAGGTCAGTCGGAGGCCTAAAATACTCTGACAACTGGTTCAACCCAGATCACAGATATTGTAAAAGGGGTTGCGAAAGTCAGATGGCAGTCGATTCGTATAAAAATCAGGCGATCAATCAGGGTTGAATCAAGTGCCGATCCCAACAGTGTATGGGATAGGCACTTGGCCAGGCCAAGATGATGAGCTTATACGAAAATCATACAACACCTCTACCTACCCCTTCGGGGAATACATATATGTATATTAAATACCGCACTTTATTATTTTCAAACAAACTTTCTACATGATGATAAAGCATGACACAATTTTTTCCCCAATTGTTTCCGATAAAAATTTAAGCACATCACTACCACTAGTTATAAATAAAAGCCTGTAGGTACTATTAATATTCTTGCTACCCATTGAATAGGGCTCTCCGGCCCCAAGACATTAATTTGTCATAGGCTATATGCCCCACAGTTGTGTAAATAGCATAGAGAACAGCGGGCACAGACGAATATAGTTCCTATGGTTAATAATTTTCTATTATGTCTGTCACTTCCAAGTTAACCAGTCATAAAAATACACACCATTTGCCGCGAAGCAAGCTTATAATGGCTCAGAATTAAGAGGACGGCCGGATATTTATGGCTCTATGCTAAATAGGTATCAAATATCACCGATACCGTTATGTACATTCAAGAAATTTTGCGGGCCCAGTTCTGCCTGTAGCGAGATGGGGCATTCTGCTTCGTATTGACATCATTAACCAAAATTTTCAAAGATCACGTCCACTCCTCTCCTCTGGTGTTATGCTAAGAGCTTTTTCCTAACCGTTTAAGTGAGGCATACTTTCTTCTGGTAAACCTAACTTCTGGACCCTAGGTAAACAGAGATCAAAGTTTCCCAAGATATTTGCAGTAAAATAGTCTCAACTTGGAAAATATTCCTAGGAAATGTCCTACTGAATAGTGTTTTAAGATGGGTAGATCGGAACTGGAACCGACGATCGGTATTTGGAATTTTGAACCCGGTGACTGTACCAACCTCCATCTTACAGAAGATCGCAGCCAAATAATGTTACCTTTGAGTGATGTATTGTTCCGAGTCGGGGAGCTTTTGGAACCAGGAGCGTAGTCCTCAACACCACCTTAGATTTAAAAATTATGTTCGATAGGGAAAATGTGAATGGAATGAAATGCAAGGTGGAGTTCGGCAGTCTCGGTCCCAAAAGCTCCTCAAAACTCTACGGTGAATAAGGTGGTTCATTTGAAGATATTTTGGCAGCGGGATTTCATCATATATACGCTAGTTTATACCGTATAAGAGCTGTGGTGGCCTCTGGGTTTGAGCATTCGCCTGCTATGCATGTGGCGCAAGTTCAAATCACACCACGTGCGGTGAAGGAAAACATCGTGAGGAAACCTGCATATATGTGAAAAGTAATTCAAAGATTTATGTATAGTGCCTGAGACGCGCGATGTACTCACCCTCTGTCACGTTGGCACTTGATCATATTCGGTGAAATGTGGGTGCTGTTGTTACAGTTGAAATAAAAACGTTTATACCATCTGCTTAGGTCTTAACTAACACAGGCATTAAAACGTTAACTGTGATTTCCGTCTGTCCCAGTCAGCGCTGGGCTGCTTGTGGCCCACTATCCGATGTGTCACCTCCACCTGCCACATCAGAGACACACATTTATAACCAGTTTGGAACTCTTGTTGATGTCATCTGACAACAAAACACTAAAATTAGTTTTTAAAATATCCTCAATTTCTAGCGAGCCGATTGATGTGGCGATAAACTTTATAGATTTTAACTAGACTATGTAAAGTGGTTCAGGAATGTTGGAAATGCTATTAAACGCCCAATATTTTATTATTACCACACTTAGTAGCACACATACGGTAGGTATGCAGTTCCGCAATATACATAATTTATGGGGTTCATTTATGTATGCAGTCGCTTCGTATGAAAAACAGGTGTACAGCTGCATCGGATTGAATCATGCCGACCCTGGGGACGCGCCCAACACAGGGATAAGGCCAGGGAGATGATGATTTATGTAAAGAATATTATTTGATCGACCAATTGAATAGTTGATCTTTCGAAATTGCAAATAAGTAGGTATGACCATTCATAAAAAATATGTCGTGAGCATATTTATATATAGCATATATACTGAAACAATAAAAAATTATAAAATATTTTTATGAATCGACTAATTGCTGAGTTTCTTATCGGGTTCTTCACAGCAAAAGCGACCTTACGAAACCTGTAATAAAATGTATAATATGTTAATGTATTTTTTCTGTGTCCTTCTGACTTAGAAGTACTTTGTAAGATGCCCAATCATTAAATGTTGACTCCTTCGTCTTAAATTATGAATGTTGTAAGATAGGGATAAGTGGTAAGAGACAGCAGAAGGCTCTGATCAGACGGACTGTTACCGTCACATGCTCACGCCTGTATTCCCCGAAGGGGTAGGCAGAGATGTTGTGATAACAACACCCACTTTTCACCGAAGATGATTAAGTGCCAACGTGACACATTGTGAGTATATCGCCTTCTCAGAGACTATACAATATTCATACGTATTTAAATTACTTCTCAGAAATATACAGGTTTCCTCACGGTGTTTTCCATCACCGTAAAGCACGTGATGTGAAACCACTGGTTTTTCATTCAACTCATTGGTACAGGCCCCGCTGGGATTCAAACTTGTGTCGCTTGCGTAGGAGGCAAACGCTCAAACCTCAAGGCCTCTACGGCTCTGGTATTTGCCACTATTATAATCATCATCATCGATTTAAGAGAAATAACTCTTGGCGGTGTAACCGATGCATTTCTTTCCACTTGTATCTGTCCAGTGCCATCTCTTTGACCTCCCTATACGTCATGACAGACATTTTCCTTAACTTGTCTCATGTATGTTAGCCGTGGTCTTCCTCTCCCTCTCTTCCCTTCTACCTTTCCTTCTATTATGATACTATTATTATAATAATGTAATATAAAATAATCTAAATTAGGTACTCCATGTTATCTGCACATAGGGCAAAATAATAAAGTATTACATCACAATGGCGCTCGTGATTAAGCGATCAGTTGTACACTTCTTGTTTGATGGATAGACAGGCTGCGCACGCGCCTGTCACGGCGACAACTCATTGTCTCCTGCATGCGCACAAATGTGTTGAGTAATTTATGTTGAGCTCTCATTTTATTGCTCTGCTGTACTATTCTTTATAAACGTAAAAGCTTTGCCCAGCGGTTTCGATAGCGTAGACAACATTTCATTGGTGGCCCACGAAATCCTAATGTTTTGTTTTTTTTCCATATAAACGTAGCCTTTTTTTAATTAATTACTTCTTTTAACGTTAGCTATCTGTCAGTGAAATTCCCGTTGAAGTTTCCAGCCGTTTCAGAAATTAGCTGGAACTAACAGACAAACAGACAGAGAAAAAAATTGTGTTTTTTTTTATGTGAGTAAGTGCAAAATTAATTTAGACCATTTTGTCACCTAAATGCATTTGAAAATATATGGAGGTAGGTACTGACCTTAAATTTTTTTTTATATATAATAACTAACTTTCTCGGTCTGTCTGTTTGTTGCGAGTAGTTTCTAAAACGGTTGTACCGATTTAACGGGACTTTCATTGGCTGATAGCTAATGTTGCAAGGAGTAATCATTTTTTTAAATAGGGTTCAGTTAACATTAAAAACAATTTTAAAAAGTGCCGTGGTGGCCTTGAGGTTTGAGCAGTCGCCTGCTACGCAAGCCACGCAAGTTCGAATCCCAGCGGAGTCTGTACCAATGAGGTTTTCTAAAAAACTTATGTACAGTGATTTCACACCACGTGCTTTACGGTGAAGGAAAACATCCCATTCAAACAGTGAAACCTGCATATTTCTGAGAAGTAATTCAATGACGTATGTAAAGTGTCTGAGACGGCCATGCACTCACCATCTGTCACGTTGGCACTTAATCATCTTCGGTGAAAAGTGGGTGTTGTGATTACAACACCTCTGCCTACCCCTTCGGGGAATACAGGCGTGAGCATATGTATTATTAGATGCATATGTATTTATGCACAGCTATAAGTAATAAATATATATGTATACATAGTAAGTACAGAATTTTTCAATTCACCAAGAAAAATTTCAGTTTCTTGACGACTTTTCTTTCTCTATAAACCATATCGAATTAGTCCAACTGATGTCAAATGATACGCTTGCGAACCAACAGCTTTTACATTTTATTTATACAGCTTACACGTTTTCTCGCTACTGAATTGTGCTGTGTTAAACTTGAAGGTCAGCGACCTCGTCTGACGTTATCAAGCACACAACTTCCTTTCTTAAAAAGCTAAAATGCACAATTTGTATTAATGACAGAATCGTGTCCAACTTACAAGCGCGCGTGGGCGTCACGGGTTAGATTCCCGAACCAAGCTCTTAAAAATGTGACTTCGCACGCTTACGCACCTCACTTCCTCTTAGCATGGGATCATAATCTTAATATTCACAAGAATGAACCAAGTTTTCGTTATTCGAGTCCAACTTAAATTGGGTCCTTATGTTCTGAGCAATTTGGTACACTTTCGTATGAGACATGGAAATATTTAAGGCTTTTTGGGCACCGTCGAACGAGGTACCATTCATTGAGACAAGTAACGGGCAAATAGTAATCTCGACTCTTGGTAATTCCATTCAACAACGCGTACTGTCGTCGATAAAAATATTTACTAAATGAGTATCGATAAATTATTGTTTCTAATTAAATGATTTTGGTAATTTTGATATATTTCCCATTTAATTGAGTAAAACAAGAAATGACTTTTTGTGTTCTTTGAGTAATATGTATTCATATTTACCTAATCTCATGAATGAATATAAATTATAAGCTCCTTTATTTTGTTGACAATGCAGGACTATTAAAATATATTATTTATTAATTAAACGTATGCCTGTAATGTGTTAATGACGATAAATCATTTTAAATTGCTACGATTTAAATAAAAAATCAACATACTTGCCTACCTACTTTGAATGTATTTCGCTGGTGAATGTACATCAGGCGTGTGCGCGTTTGTAAAGACAGCGATCGAGTATGTGTGCAAGATAACTTGTTATTTTGTGTATGTGTGTGTGTGTTTGTTTGGCGCGTGTGTGAGAGTCGCGTGCGCCACATTCCTGCGCGGAGTCATTCATACCATACCCAAAACGTTTGAGTCGTTTGTATTTCTCTTTTTGGTTGTCTGAGCTTTTGAATTCGTACACATGCAGTTTATTAATTAGCCGCAATTTAATTAAAGAAGCAAAATTAACTCTCACTAACCTTGTGTCAAAACATCGATAGCAAATGTCAAACATTTTAATCAACATTGGAAACTTTGTATAGAGTGATGTAGGCAGTAACCGGGGGGTTTTAGTGTGTTAAAAATCCCACATACCCCGACCTGCCACTCCCAGGGCGGTCGGGATCCTTTGAAGGTTTCCCCCTCGTCAATAAAAAAAAGTAGTGACATAGGCAGTATGAGTAAAGGTTTCAAATTCGTTCAAATATGTATTTACACCTGTTTTACGCATCGCTTTTTAGAAAGTTGGAAGTTAAAAGGCGATTTAAGCAATAAATACTTTAGAAGTGTCGCTTGGTAAAATAAACATTAAATTCCGTCATAACTTTTCATTGGAGTCAAATTGCAACCTTATTGACACTTTACATTCCCTGGGCCTGCAGACAAAGTAATATCCTCACGCTTCGCTAATAGGAACTATACCAAATGTATGGGAATGACATATGTCACGTGATTGATTTATGTCATTTCCATATATTCTGTATTGTTTCTATTAGCTCAGACGCGAGAGAATGTCACTTTGTCTAGGGCTACAAGACTTTCAACAAAGTAGCTACGCGTTGAGTAACTCCAATTAGCAGTAGAGATAAATAATGATTATTGTATTTTATATTAGTACATATAACGATTAATCCAATGCAAACGCTTGCTAAAGTTTGAGATTAATTAAAATTAACGACCCAGTACTCATTTAGAATCGTAATATTGTTATATAGTTGAAACCATTTTACGTAATCATTTACTATGAATATTAATTAATGTCTGTAATATCTTTTTTTTCTTATTAACGAGGATTAAATCTTCAAAAGGTCGGTATGTGGGATTATAACCCACTAAAATCCTCCGGTGGCCATCCCCCGTGCTCCGTGAGCCCTATTCTAGAGGGGGTACTCCGGGTGCTCTGATAGATTGCACCAGTGTCCCCCCACACTTTGCCGGGGCACGTCCGCGGGGCAGCTGTATTGCCACCGCTGGAGACCTCGCTGTGCAAGGCAGCGCGAGCCACATCTGCCACCTTCCCGGGCCCTCGGCTCAGTAGTCAAAGCTACCACCCCGACCACCGCCAGCAGGCCCTCCGGCCCCCTTTTAGTCGCCTTTTACGACAGGCAGGGGATACAATAGCCAAATTCTTAGACCTTGGCTATTGGGAAGCTATCATTTGCATGTGTATGTGGTATTTACACTTATTTACGTTGATAAGAAGTGGTTATTTTTGACATGATCCCGGAAAAATAATTTCTTGGAATGTAGCCATTTTGAGGTTACAATATATTCTCTATAGATTTGTCTCGATAGTTTTTAAATTCGATATTTTTATTCATCAAAATAATTACTTTCAGTACCTAAATATTTTATAATTACTTAATAGTAAAATATAGTATTACAGACAGACGGACAGACAGAGAAAAAAAAATTAAGAACTGTTTTTTTCATGTCAGTATTGTATATTTTTTCATAATATACATTTAATGAAAATTTTTTTGGAAATTTTGGAAAAACAGACACTTAAATTTTATTTATCTGTATGTAAATATGAATGTATGTATGTATCGATTATCGATGAAAACTAAGGATACGGTTTGGATAATTCTCTAGATTTTATAAAAAAAAACAATATAATTAGAAATAATTACATAGAGTCCCTACACCAAACAAGTGTTATTATGGTCCCCAAACTCGTTCATTACCATTTCCCGATGGTTTGGGTTACATAATGCGTACATAGGGAAACCGTGAATGCTTCTGTCCGTCCGCCCAATCAGTGTGCAGGGCGGGCGGTGGGCGGCGGTGCACTAGTCGATAAATGCGCGCGCATGCAAATTACGATTTATAAAATGAGGTGAGTGTGTACTGTGCATTCCGAAAAAATGTTATTTAATTAAATACCAGTCGCATATTTTACCACTTATTTTTTCTCGATAGCGTCTCTTTCTGGGGAGATATCTAACCATTCGCATAATTTCCCATTATTGTTATTAGTGAATAGCTTATTTTAAAGACCAGTCTTCTACCCACTCGCAAAATGTATCTCTGTGTATATACCAAAAATCGACAAAAACACTTACTCCTTATAAAAGTTGTTTTAATTTATATATTGAAATTATATTTGTTTTCTTTGAGAGTACTGGGGCCAAATCAAGAAGTCTTATTGCAATGACAGTTCAGCTGTGTGACAGTGACAAATGTATACACGTCATATACATCTGTCTCATAACACAGGCCTACAATTATTTTGGTGCCGCTAAAACTAAAACTGATTTCAAGTACATTTGGTACCCTGATAAAAAAATTATACTTACTTTGTTAATGCTACGTGTAGTTTTTGAGATTTCGCAAGGGTAAATAAATTAAAAAGAATTTAATAAATTTATTAACAAATCAAAAGAACATTTAATTACTCGATACTTTACAGGTTAGAAGCTCCTCTTTCTACATTTTCTTCGATGGATGTCTTCAGGACATTCCCGTGCAATACTACAACAGTAATCTGCCATCATATGCTGATCTCAGCGACCTTGGTACCTATCTTCCATCACCTTTAAATCTTGATGGAAACGTTCCCCTTGTTCTTCGCTTTACGCTCCAAGATTTTCAGGAAACTTGTCTAAATTATTGTCCAGATAGTGTACTTTTATGCTCATATTACATCCAAGATTTTTAAAGCTAATTAAGAGCTTATGAACGAATTCTTTGTAATTTTCGGCCGATCGATCGGTACAAACCTGAACGTATCTTCGCGATTTTGACAGCTTCCGACGACGTCTTGCGGACTAATTAACCAAATTATAATATAAAATTAGCGGCACCAAACAAAAAACTTTTTTTTGTAGACCTGTTAAATAAGTTATATATCAAGGCAATAAGAGTTCATAGTAAGGCCCCTCGAGCCCAACCATGAGCTCTCATTGCAGTGAGACTTCAGTTGTGTGAAACTGACAGATTCATATAATTCATACATACATCTATACAGATATATACAGTTTAAGTGTCTGTTTGTAATTCCTACTAAACATTTTTCTCCAAATGCATTTGGAAGTATATCCGGTACTGATATGAAAAAAAGCAATTATAATATTTATTTCTCTTTTCTTAAAATTGGTTTTTCTACGTCAGTATTCCGTATATCAATGTATTTAGTGGAACGCTGTTTATTTGCAATTACAAACAGACACTGAAATTTTATTTATCTTTATAGATATAGATGTACGGATGATATGCTCAGTGTTATTATTAGTAAATATTGTTTTATAATGAATTTAAATTACGTTTCGACAAAACCAGCTGCATTTCCAACACACATTGTGTTGTAGACAAAAAACTATTCTTTCTGTTCTGACAATCACTTCCAAATTAAGCCCTTAATGTTTTACCCCTGTAGGGACAAATTAATAGCATTCTATCCACTGCCTACATCAGAACGCTGTGATTTTGTATTAAGTAATATTAATTATTTGAAGGCGATACTTATAAAAAATATGGACATCTGCCATGCATGACTCACTTCATTACATCAGTCTAGTGTTACATGTATATCTATATATTTATCTATACATATACACCAATGGCTGTATATACACATTGTAAGCCGAGATATATTATTTATGTCTATCTAATTTGAATAACAAGATTACTATACGAAGTGGATTGGAAATGCCGTTGTATATTTTATTGCTAAATAAATTCTTGTTATATACATTGAAATATGTGGGTCATGTTCTGTCTGTACAGTTATGAAAACTATAAATATATTTTTTATATATATATTTTGAAAAAGAACATATTTTTACACAAGAAACAGCTTATTTTTGCACTTAAACAGCAAAATATACAGAATATAACAGCGGGGCATGTACCAATGAGTATATCTCAAAAAAACTTATTTGTAGTGATTTCACACCACATGCTTTGCGGTGAAGGAAACCTGCGTATGTCTGAGAAGTAATTAAAAGACATGTATAGTGCTTAAGACGGCTATGGACTCACTCTCCGTCACATTAGCACTTAATCATATTTGGTGTTGTTGTTGCAACACCTCTGCTTACCCCTTCGGGTACCCTTCTGGGATGACGTATGCATTTTTTTAAACAAAATATTTTTTAAATAATATTTTTTTTTATTTCGTACCATGACGTCAATACAACATTTCTTCGTGATCAAGTAGGTGTTATTACACGAAAAACCGACCAGGGGCCTTCCATAACCTCTTATTGCCATGACAGTTTTACTCTTATTATGAGAGAGATGTATATGACGTGTATAAGTCTGTCACTGTCACACAGCTGAACTAAAATTGCAACAAGAGCTCATGTCCGGGCCCCAGAAGTAGCCTAATCATCTAGTAACGCTAATTTATTCTTAATGTATTCCAGTTTTACGATCCATTCTTAACTAGTATCTCGTAGCTATCGACTCGTTTATTCATTCATCTATAATCGGCCTAAAAAATCTATAAGTACTTATACAAAAAAGTCACTGAGTAAAGTACCTACTAATATTACTAGAGAAGAGTTAGTAAATAGGCTGGAACTCCAACCCGTCTTTTCTTAAAGTCCTTTACGACGAAGGACAACATCGTGTGTCTGTAACGAAATTTAGGGACGTACAGTAGTCACAGACAAAGTAACAGTCTCTCGTGCTTGCCCTAATCACATAGATCAGTCACGTGACATATGTCAGCCCCGTACATATTGTATCGTTTCTACAAGCGAAGTGTGCGGATAATGTTACTTTGTCTACAGGCCCAGGCGGCATCACGATTTTTGAGCGCTCAGCAGAAAAGTGGGGATAACTGCACATTCGACAGGCTCGCACTTGGCTCGTTTTCTATTGAGTTCTTACACAAGTGAAGAACTTAAAGATCTACGAAACAAAATCGAATAAAAAGTTGTGCTGAGTATTTACTAATCGATACTCCTACTCGCTGGATAATCGAATCGGTTCGGCTTTTTTGCTGTCTGTATCTCACGGCTACTGATACCTTGGTATACGAGTATATGTCGATAGCGACAAGAAAGAACTGCATCACTTAATGGACGGGTCTAGTCTAGTGGTCGAAAGCATGTGTTCGATCCCGGAGTCGGGCAAAGAGTTATGGGGTTTTGCCTTTTATAATTTCTCTGGAGTCCGGATTAGTTCATAGCAATAAACTCATCCCTATTAAGCTCACAGGACTTATATCAGTACGCGGCTGCTTACCCCTTTGGGAAATACAGGCCTGAGCATATATGTATGTACCTACATCGCGTTAGTTTGGTAAACAAAAGTTCCTATAATTGTAATAATGCGGTATTCAGCGTGGTTATTATGTAAGTTTCAAATCGATACCTGGCATTTAAGTGCAATACTGTCGCAAATGACCATTCGCCTTCTTGATACTTCTATAACCATTTCCACTACCCCATACCATTTTACGACACAATTTCCTGCCAAGCCAAAAGGGACTAAATCTCTTTCAATTTAGGTGTAATATGACTTGACAAACATCGCGTCTCACCTCTCCCATTCAATTTGCGTCAAACAACAACTTATGACTTTTTTATTGTGACCAAGAATGAAGATATATGCGGCGGATATTGCCAGATATTATTTGAAACAATATAATGGGACATATGGTATACATGTTATATTACAAACTAGCGGACGTCACGCGGTTTCACCCGCGTAGTTCCCGTTCGCGTGAGAGTACGGCGATAAAATATAGCCTATATTAATCAGTGATAATCTAGCATTTAATTGGGTGAAAGAATTTTTAAAATCGGTCACTATTATTTAGGCCAATTCCTTACAAACATACATACAAACCTTTCCTCTTAATAATATATTAGCATAGTTTTAAAAATAATTTGCGAAAACCGGAAGCGGAATAAAAGAGCGAAGCCAGCGAAATTATTCATATAGTATTTATTTTACATTTGGTTGTGCTTACATTGTTTTGGAACTCAAGTATTTTGTGTTATTCAAAATTATAAATATTCTTTTTAAAGAGTAAAAGCCTACCTTCTGAACCTGGCGGTAGGACGTATAATCCTGTATAATTATCACACTAATGATTTGAAAGCCGTTTTTGAATGTGTAATCTAATAGTTGTTTACGATTGTAAGGTATTAAATTTTATTGAGAAATTAAAAAACGTTGACTTTTCTCACCTACCCTTGAATATAATATGGATTGTTTTTGTTAAAAACTATTTGTAGTTCATCTCCTACATCTTAGTAAAAACTATTACGAGCTCCGTAACGTAGTTTTGAAGAAAGACAAACGGTCTTTTTTGCCTTGTTCTTCTCGGCAAAAGCAACTTTCCGAACTATAATACTTCTTTTTAATTCTCATAAGACTAATTATGAACCATTGGTCAATTCTTCAACGTTCATAAGTGCCTTAATATAGCCTAAACTGAATAAACTATTTAAATTTTCAGTGTAATTTTTATGTCCTTCTGACGATTTGAAAGTACTTTGTAAGAAGTCTAAAGCCTCTCGTAACAAGCGAATCATCATTGCTATTCAACGTGGCAATGCTGTCGATCCCGAGAGACACCGATTTGGGCCAACTTATCGACTTGTAACTTTTAATTACTGTTCCTTGTATAAATATAACTATTTATTAATCAAATAAATATATTTTGCAGTATCGACAAAAAGTTTGTATGAATGGCGAATTAAATGTATAGTATTTAAAGAAGATGGTGAAGAAATCGTAGCAGTAGTAAACGCGTGCCAGCCAGTGTCCATTTACGGCAGTGGCGGCGTGCGGGTGGCACCGGGGCCGCGGGTGCCACTCGGCTTCCATTAGCAAATTACCTCCCGACCCCTTCTCCCAGATTGTTACCCTCACTATGTGCCTCGCTAATTGATTCACATAATGAACACAGCACGCCGAACTGATTGATTCCACATTTGCATATCTTTATGTAAGTACTCTAGTAGTTTCTTCAATCGTTGATCCCGAAATAAAGCCTTTCCCGGCTTGGTTCGGGTGGTTTATACTAAGCCCGATGGTCCGCGACGAAATAGACTTCTCATGACCATTTAGCAAATTTATTATTTTCAAATTTCTACCACGGAGCTTACTATAAACAATACAGATTCTAAAAATTACACAGTCAGGCGCGCGCCAATGAAATTATAAGCAACTCCGGCGTAATGTCAGTAAGTGGTGTCGTGTCCGTGAGCATATTATCACCTACGTGTCCTACACTCATTTTTCTTAAATTCAAATTGACATTATAATTGACTGATATTGACAACCGTCACCCTCGAAGGACCGAACGTTTTCATTTCAAAAATGCGATCTCGATTCCATACTGCTTAGAAAACTTATATCTATACTGTCGTTATACGTAGACAATTAAATTTTTAAGAAATTTTATTAGCTCGATTTTGTTTAGGTATGAATAAGAATTATTGCTTTTCTGTTGATCATACATTTGAAGATTTCTGTGTTTGAGTTTGAGACTTCTTCACCGCAGCAGCTTTCATAGCTTGAAGAAGAGTATTCACACCTATGTGACAGATACTTGCTTCGCTTATTGCTCAAGTTATACGCAAGTAGAGTAGTGCCGTCACAAGTTACATTATAGTTGAGCAGCCCTGAATACGTAGGAAGCATTTTATGAGTCTATGGCGCGACGCGAATATAGTACATTCGCAGTTACCCTTACTATTTTTGCTAAGTGTTCATAACTTGTTACGCACGTGAAAATCACATTAGACGGTAACTACCGACTAACAGGCCACAAGTCATAAAATTAAAAGTTAAAAGTCGGCCCCTACGGCGGGGTAACATCACGGGTATCTTTTAATGAGGTAATGGTGATCCAACGAGAGGGGTCGAGAGGGAAGCGTGACCAGCACGCGACCACCCTACGTCCCTAATAATTTCATTATAATAATAAAATGAAGTCAAATGTGTAAACTATGGCACGTGGTCAATATGACCCCTTAATTGCTGATCAGTGTTACAACTCACCCCATGCTGCGTCTTGGGCAATAAACAATATACCTCACTCCTTGCTAATATGACGACTTTTGCCCCAATTATTAATCTGCGACATACCTACGTAATCCACCGCTACAAATACCTATATTATATATTTTTTTACACTTTATACACAAAAGTCGATATATATATCGACATATAATGCCGCAGCACATGCAGAAAATAGAAATATAATATTATACTGAAATATAGGATTATACGTTATGTCGTATCAAACTGGAATCAAGGTACAATTTTATATGAATGTAATTGTAATTTAATAATTATTTACTATGTAATGAAATGTGCATGATACCAGCTGAGTTTCTTGCCCGTTCTTCTCAGAAGGCCAGTTTCTGAATCGGTGGTAAGTTCTTATACGTCCATAAGTGCCTTGCCAAAATTGAAAAGAACATTCAAATTTTCAATTCATTTGCCAGACTTAAATATATGGATTACTTGATACTGTTATCCATAGATATAAAATTGTCTTAATTTTATAAGAAGCAAAATTACATTTTGGAATCATGTCATAGGCAAAGGTATAATTATAGAACATCCATATTTCGCGATAGATCCCATGTAATAAGAACGAATTTATTACCTTTAACGGATCATAATCCTAACTACGGGCTGCTACTGAGAAACTACGAATGGAAAAACCCAATATTACGTTGTCCCGTAACCAGTTAATCGAACCATAAGACCTCTTCAAAAATATAGGTAGGTACATGCATTTGCTCACGCCTGTAATCCGTAGGGGTAGACAGAGCCCACCGAAGAATGATTCATAGCTAGCAGATAGCTAATTCTACAAGGTGAAACTTAAGCTACGTTTCTTTAAAAAAACATAAGGTTCCGTGAGTCACCCATGAAATTACCTCTATGCGGGTAAAACAGCTAGTTTGTTAGTAATAAAAAGATGCAATCAGAATGGCCTAAATTGAATAAATCCTTTTTATTTTCGCTGATTCTATCATAAGTCTCATTCTAATTCTCTATCCTCATTGCCTCAAAAAGACATAATTACTGTGTGATGTATATGATTCTGCATGTAGCTCTGTATGACCACGTCGCCGCATTCCTCTGGGTCACGGGGTGTACGGACGAGAGAGGTAATCTGTGGCTGCTCTTAAACATATTCCCGCATCGTAATCATCATATACCGTCGTCATAAAGTAGACAACATAGTTAAGTGAAGGAATTGTATAGTTGAACTGATACAAAAGCGAAATATTGATCTGATCAGAGCCCAGCATCCAATTGTCTCTACAATAAAACAACAGTTAATTAATAAAACAATAAGTTTGGAGTATCGTTCGTGGCTGCTCAGCGGGCACACTGGCTGGCCCATAATGGGCACATTCATTAATAGCTGACCGCTGACAAACGGTGCCCGGCCACCCCATCCCCCATAAACCCAGTCTGCCCCCCTCCCCCCTTCCATTCGACCAGGTGTAAAACTGCGCGGTCACGGAAACACAGACATGCGATGCGGATAATACGTTTATATTATTAAAGTTATGCGTATGGCTCATCCCTCGACAAAGATAGGGGATGACCCATGAATATTCATGCGGTGATTTGTTAATAGCATTGTTGCCCGCTCTTGTACTTGGAAATAAACTTAATTACCTTTATAAATGTACCTACGTGATTAATTTATTGGATTCTTATTGTTATTTGAATTTGGCTGGTATTGGTAAAAAAATATTAAAGAATTAGTTTTTAGTAGTGCGGGCCAACCATCTTCGTTTAAGCAGCACAGTGGGCCACCATCACCGGTTTAAGCAGAACGTATTAAAAACGTCTTAGCTTTGAAGTTTGAATTTACGGGACAAAAATGGAACGTCAAAGCTCAGAAGTTCTCAATACGTTCTGCTTAAACCGGTGATGGCGGGCCCCCCGTTCCTTGTATATGATATTTTTTTATTCAATTAATAATTACATAATAGCGAGCCGTGGTGGCCTCGGGGCTAGAGCAGTCGCCTGCTACGCAAGGGACGCAGGTTCGAATCCCAGCGGGGCCTGTACCAATGAGTTTTTCTAAAAAACTTATGTACAGTGATTTCACACCACGTGCTTTACGGTGAAGGAAAACATCGTGAGGAAACCTGCATATTTCTGAGAAGTAATTCAAAGACGTATGTATAGTGCCTGAGACGGCGATAGACTCACCATCTGTCACGTTGGCACTGAATCAAATTCGGTGAAAGGTGGGTGTTGTGATAACAACACCTCTGCCTACCCCTTCGGGGAATACAGGCGTGAGCATATGTGCTAATTACATAATACTTATGTATTTAGCGAAATTACAAAAAAATATGTAAGTCTAAATAACACAACATACCTAGTAGATACGTGTACAGGAAATTTGCAAACAGTGAAATAGTTAACTCCCTGATATTGTCGTAATAAAAATATGTATATTCACAAACAGAACCAATTTAAATTGAATAAAAAATTTACACAAGAAAGAGTCGCGATGGCAGAGTGGTTTGAATTGCTGCCGATAATGGCGCAAGTTCGCTCGGAAATTGCCTCAACTGTCATGTTGGCACCTACCATGTGAAAACTTCTCCGCACACACCAGATAAATAGAATTTCAGTCAGAATTTTGGATAATATTATCTTCTTCGCTCGATCTTTCGACGCTCGTTAATAATTTGCGACATTCAAAAACCATTTTAAAGAGTAAGTCTTCATTTCTCCTGAATTGTATTAAAATTTTGCTTTAACGAATTAATTTTTCCTTGTACACCTTCTAGAAATATGTTTATCTTTTCCGACTGTCACACTTTTACAATTTGTCATATATATAAAACATCACACGTGACTTGCTGGCAGTACCAAGACGTTTGAGGTGAATCACGCGTTTTCTCTCATAAACATCAGCCAGTCATCAGACATATAGTAGACAGTAACGCAATACTTTCGTGACCTATCAGTGGATCTTGCTTTGGTAGGCAGCAAGGTAATGACAACCTTCTGTTGTTCAGCAGTTTAGAATAAGCACACAATCAAAAACTAAATACTTTAAGTAACTGATGCCAGCTGAGTTTCTCGCCGGTTCTTCTCAGAAAGCTTTTCGAACCGGTGGTCAATTGTTCGAAGTTTATAAGTGCCTTACCAGGCCCTAAACTGATTCAATGATCTTGTAACTAGACTACGCAAAACTAATAAACCTTTTGTGAAGCAAAGTTTACTTATATATAGCTTTTTAATAAACTACTGTTGAAAATATATAAACTAACTTTTTAACCGACTTAAATAATGGAGGCGGTTATCAATTCGACTGCATTTTTAAGATTTCGTCTAAGAACTTTGTGTAAAATCATATTATATAGTATATGATTATATTGCTGATAGCCAAGCATGGCAATTTTTGTGCACTCTTCAATTGTACTTAAACAACCCCATTTATAACACATGTACAAAAACCGGGAAGTTTGTTTCGCCGTGACGTTCCCTTATGTTGAATTCTTTTTTTTAACTACGTACAAACAAAATACATGTAAATCAATAGGCGATTTAACTGGAATGAATCTACTGGACTATCTAACGGATGGCGCCATCTTGTGACTTAACAAGTTGTCTATGGTATGTTTCCCTTTCATGACTAAACACCAAATTTCAGTGAAATTTGGAATAAAAATATATTAAGTCGAGACTTTTTAGGCACTCATTATTGTCACAGTGAATATGACAAAAATGTGTACCTGCGTCAAGCGGACGTCACGCGGTAGACCCGCGTAGTTCCCGTTCCCTAGGTACTCCCACGGGAACGGGAACTATGGGGTATAATATATCCTATGTTACTCGCGGCTGATGTAGCTATCCACTGCTGAAACAATTTTTCCAGTAGTTTCCGAGCCTATTCAACGCAAACAAACAAACAAAAAAACTATTAAATCTTAGTCTTTATGATATGAATGTAGATAAAAGCGAAAGTAACTCTATCTTTTTGTCTCGCTTTCACGCAATAGCCACTGAACCGATCTAAATAAAATTTGGTGCACAGGTAGATTGGACCCCGGGTAAGGAGTAGATATTAGACCCGTATGTATGAAGGCAATTCGCCGCAATTTTATCAAAAACTACTGCTGCTATTTTGACGTGGGTTTCGCTATTGCATAGCACAAATTTGAAGAGACCTTATAGTATACAATGTGTCAGGATCTGATGAAGGATCTTATATTATGTACCAACAACCGATGCTCTGTTGCAAAAATGTTTCCTAAAACGTCCCTATATTTAACAACTATGATAGTTTTTAGGGACTATAAAAATCTTTACACAGAAATTGTAGGTTCAATCTATGTAGGTAGTAAACTATAGTTTTTCTAAGTGATATGGGGATTGATACATAAGGTACGTTGGTAGTAAAGCTAGGTCAGTCCATCTTGATACCTCGCAGATTGAAATAAATTAATTACATCCACTTTTATTGCCCTACGAGCTTCAGTTAATGTGGCTCGAGCACGCAAGATATTTGATTTTAGACTTTCCGCAATTAACAACGAGTCTATTACTAGCCTAGCTATAAATATTATTGCCATCCGATAGGTTTTTAATTAATTAATGACGTCTGATTCTATCTGTTTGGAGTATAATGATTTTATTTTTCTAAAATAGCTTATGTCACCTACTCCTCATTACATTATCTATTTGCCAGTGAAATTCCCGTTTAAATCGGTCTATTTAGGCTTATCTGTCAGACGGCTGGACCGATTTTATCGGAACAATACTGGCAGAAAGTTGATGTCAAGAGAAGTAAAATACACTACTTTATTTTTATAATAAACATGTGGGTTCCGCGATATAAAGACACCCATAAAATGACGTCTACGTGGTGGAAATCGTGGGGCATAGGGTCCTATACAATATTATACTGAGGCTGATACTCATATATATATATATCATATCTGTACGAAACTGTCAAAAGATAATCAAAATTTGAGCCTCGAATTAACGATATTAAATTCTCATTTCATAAGGAAGAAAGTAGAAGGAATTTGCCTACAAATGAACATTAGTGTGTCAGTTAACATAACCCTTATATAGCAGTTATATGACTATAGTATATGTATGCGGCAGACGCGCCACCCCATGAACCCCATCCCTTCGCTCGCGACTCGACGTTTACCAAAATTATGGGAAAAGCAAACAGCGCTCAAATTTCTCTTTTTTAGTATTCAATTAAGCGATCGTGGGAGTTTTATATAAAAATATTATTTTGTTTGACAAGTATAATAGCCATAATACGACAGCATAGTTTAATTTGGAAGGTGCTTTTGTAATTAGATACACTATTTGGTAAGGTTTCAATCCAAGAGTAAAGGATGACCCACGTAAACCGAGCCGGATCCGAGACGAGAACTTAGCACGATCAACTAATATTACAAATATTTTGGTATGGTCTCACGCGATACCTTAATTAAAGCCGATGTGGCTGATCACCAGATTTTTTAAACCAGTTGTCAGATTCTCTTAGGGCTCCGACTGACCTGTAAAGATTGCAAAAACTCTAAAACCGAGTCATCATCTCCCTGGCCTTATCCCATACATTGTTGTGGTCGGCACTTGATTCAACCTTGATTGAGCCGGCTATAGAAGCCGAAGAATCGATAGTCTATGGAGAACACAGGCCTGAAGCCAAGCTGGATGGCGAAAGCTTTATACTAGGTGTGATGCAAAGAGTCTGAGGCCGATTGTAAGGAGTGGATGTGTAGCGATGAACCTCTTTCGTGGTTACAATTTTTTTATACTAAATGATATAATATTTAGATTTAAAAATGATGCAGAAAGTGATAAGGTGTCAGAATGGTTGGTTAGAAAATATTTTTTATTGTTTTTGTTGTAAATAGCAATGTGAACATGCGAAATAAAGCAGAGTTAATTATTGTAGCGTATTGACTGGCTCTCCAATTGAGCGAACCACAACGTGGGCTTCTCAGGGTAAAATGATGGTACTCGCACACCAACTCGACCTACGTGTGTGCAAATCTTGCTTTCTTCCTCAGCCATCATGAGCGTTTTAAAAGCTAGCCCCCTAGTTGGCCCCCTGGTCCTGCTGCAGTTTTGTATTCCTGCCACGAACAAAGCTCGTGGAGAATTTACTGTAGTGAAGAGAGTAGCTGTAAGAATCGTTCATACTAGTTGACGACTTTCCATAAAGCGGGCTAAAAGTATTTTAAAAAAATCTTTTGTATCCATAGATTTCTTCATGATGTACCTAAGCTGTAGAATCCAAATAGTGACCGCGGATAAGGTTGCTTAACTTCCAAAAGCGGTCGATATCCGCAGTAACATTAATGCCACGACCCTCTATAAACCGTGACCATTTCTCACAAATAATTACACCGAGAGAAGTAATGTAGCTTTCTGTATTAAAATATATTAGTGGAGTATGGTCCCCACCGGGTGGGCGGTGTTGGCGGTATCGATCCGCCCGCCCGCCGCCGCCCGCCCATCGCCGCCCAAACGATAAATACTCCCTGCTCGGTGTCAATGTATGCCCACTGCCTATAAAACGTTATTGCTATTACTTATTGTCATCATAAGTTTAGGGGTAACTACTTTTGATAAAAATATTCCCAACTTTGCCCGTAGATGTTTCTTTGTAAATAATTATGTATTATACACATAGTTGTCCATGTATTGTCTGATTTTATTTCGATTTCTTTATATAAAAAGGATACTTAAAGGTCCATAAAATTTAAGTGTTCCTCAGAGTTAACAAAGAGTTATTAAAACAATTTTATAACATCACAAGATAACAAATTCAATTTGTGAATTATCCTGATTGCCATCGGCGCGCGTCCCGTTACTCGGCTTATTGTTTGCAAATTGAACTCTACGTGTCGGTATCAAGACATGAATTCTCGCTTTGTTTGTTTTAATTGTGATCTCACTTAGCGCTATGTACACTGGCACCGATGAATGAGAGTGTGTGGGTGTACTGTTGAATTATGTAAAGAGAGCACGCGTCCACTAGACGTCTGCAAACAATGCCATAACGGGATAAAACGGCCGTCTTAATTCCTCTGATGCTCAATTTGTTATTGATCAATCGTAATCCCTATTAATTATTATGAATTAGCTACCAAGCGCAACTTCTCCTGTGTCCTAGTCTGCCTTGAGCATACACAATCCCACATTTCGCCATCTTCCGGGTAGAATTGTAGAAAAATATTTCTTACGGGATTCCTATGTTTATGGCCACGAATTTACCTATTTATCTATCTGTCTATCTACACATTCATATGCTTTGAATTACTTCAGGTTTCCTTACGATGGTTTCCTTCACCGTAACGCACGTAGTGTGAAATCACAGCACATATTTTTTTTAGAATAACTCATTGGTACAGGCACCGCTGGGGTTCGAATTTGCGACTGCTCAAACTCGAAGTCCACCACTGCTTCTATAATCTATCTTAGAGGCTTAGACAAAGTAACATTCCCTCGCGCTTGCGCTAATAGATACGATACAAAACTTATATAAATGACACAAATAAGTGACGTGACATATGTCATTACCGTGAGGATAGTGCTACATTCTCTATAGGCCCTTTGTTGCATGTCTGATGGTAGAGCATTTACAAGAGCATCAAGTGCGGTTTATAGACGCCTACCTTCATCAAACGTTTATACACTAACGTTTTGCGAGAGAAAAAAAAGCCGTGGGCAGAGGCTAGTGATCCATCATATAAATATAGGTACATAGGGAATTAAAATGAAAATGGAAAATATTTATTCAATTCAGGCCCGGTTTTAGATCGGACAACACGTGAATACCAAGTCTCGATAGGACTGCAATCGAACGAGGTTGTAACTTCAACGATATTTGAGTTGTTCGATTTTACGAGAATTAGCCTGCTGGTACTTGCTAATGTCGAAAATTTACCACCGGTTGGAACCGTCCCTGAAACTAATTAGTGCGCAGTCCCATGGGTAGGAACGACCGCGACGTTTTATTAAATGTACCTGCCGTGTATGGCTTATGTTTTCACGTACACCATGCTGTAGGGTGGTTCTTTCCGTGGTGGTGGTTTGGTCCGACTTCAAAAACCGCAACGCACAGCTAGTTATAAATATCAAAGTCAAAGTCAAAAATATCTTTATTCGATTAGAATTTTTACAAAGTACTTTCATTTCGTCAGAATGACGTGCTTGCTACGTTACGTTACGTTACGTACATGCTACCGCCAGGTTCGGAACGTTGTTTTTACTGAGAAAAACCTGACAAGGAACTCAGTAATTACACTCTTCAAAAATATTATATAATTTTAAGAATACAAAATAAATCACTTAAGAAACATAAGCTCATGGACACAGTTCCAATGCACAAATATAATTGGAACTCCCCCTAGAGGTAGGCAGGCATAATGGCTGTTTTTACGGTATTTATAACGAAGGAGTATTATTTTAATTTCAGATGTTCTTAAATTTTGGATTCACTGAGATGAGTTCATCCTATTTTTTATTTCTAACTAAACATAGCTCTTCAAACATTTTAGGCGTAAAACGAATTGAATAGTAATAAGTGCGAGAGCAGTGAAAAAGCAGCTGACAAGAAGAATATTTTATTGACAACAACTGTAATTTTGACATAACTATAGAAAAATAAAATTAAAAAAATAAAATAATTTACAAAATAGTTTCCAATAGTAGATAATGTGTTTGCGAAGCGCACGCTTAGCGCAACTGTTCAGCGAATTGTAGGAAAATTGTTAGATTACCAAATTTAACAATATGTGCCAAATAAATAAAAAAATATCAATAATAAAATTAAAATTTTATTCTCACGAATTTTTACAATACAATTTAATCTTCCACAGTTGAAATTGTCTGTAATAGTATATTTATCTGTGTTTTTATGGTATGATAGTACGTATATTACCTATGTGTATTTAAATATATATGTAATATTTGCTACGATATCAGACTCGTAGCAATTGATAAAACTCCCAAAACCATTACGTTACTTACCTATCGATCAAACGAGACGCAAACAATGAAATGATTGCTGTGGATGAAATAATGTAATTACTTACCTCAGCATAAAGCGGAAATACCTCACGATTGGTTGTGGGGCATGACGTGAGTGTACTGTGCGCAGTCGTGCGGGGCCCACCAGCCAATGACACTGATTTACCACCATGGATGGACCCGCGTCCCAGTATAAATATAACCTTTACTTTTATTCACTTATTATAAGTAACCATGCAACCTTAGACCTATATTCCTTACTGTTTAGTTATTTATCTAGGTCTATTTTTTGAAATAGGAGCGTTTGCTACATTGGGCTTGAGAGTGGTCAGTATGAAAGATTTTGAAATTTACTCTTTAATTTTCTGTCAAAATAATTTGTATCGCTTTGAAGTTTTGAAATATCGGTAAAACACGTAATTGACGCGCGTATCGGACACTACGGCCATTCTGCTTAAATCTCATAATGTGAGCGTCTGTGTGAGTGCAGAGTGAGCATTTTGGACGTTTTGTATCTAGATTCCTTACTGTTTATAAAGTTTATATAAATACTGAGCCCACGCGCTGGCTATTCTGGACACTATTTATAAACTAAGGTCATATTACATACCTATAGTTGACAGCAGCATTGGTCTAGCGGTCTGTTAGGTACACTAGATGTCACTGGTTGGTATCCCACGTCATGGCTAACATTGTATGCGATACCATATAGTTGCAATGCCTTCATCTATTATAAATATTTATTCAATTTACCAGAATACCAAAATACCAGAAGACTCAGTAGACTTCTAATTACACGCGGGTGAAAACGCGGGGCTCAACTAGTTATCTTATACGTAATTTACCTCCATTTTGTGTGTGACATCACGATGCGAACTGCGAAAGTACTCATAGTAGGCAACATATAATAAAATTGGTTTTTTATCTATGGTGAGCAATATTGTTGTCCCTAAACAAATACAACCTATCATGATACCGTAGTACCTATTACATAGTTTAGAAATGTCAGTAGGTAAGGTAGGTTTAGGGTACATGCAAATGGGTAGTCACCTGCTTGGCCTTGGCCTTGGGTGATCAGGTTGAATCAAGTGTAATGTATGGGTTACACTTGATTCAACCTGATCACCCGATTTTTAATAGGAAGCGACTGCCATCTGACCGTTGTTACACCGACGCTGACGAGAAAATCGGTAATCTGGTTGAATCAAGCTATCAGAATTTCTGAGGCCTCAAACTATCTTGTAACGATTACAGTTGGACCTCGACGTGCTCTCCAAGGCACGGGGGGTACTGGGGCGGTCATCAATCCAACTAGTCTTAACTTCGCTGATCGGATAATATACGCGATAGCAAGTGTGCCACGAGCGCGAGCAGTATAGGAGCATCGGTAGGGCACTACAATACTTAGATTCGTAGGTAAACTTGCCATACTATTGTCATCTCCCTGGCCTTATCCCATACATTGTTGGGGTCAGCACTTGATTCAACCCGATGTGGCTGATCACCTGATTTTTATATGAAGCGACTGCCATCTTCGCAACCGCTTTTTACGAGGAAAATCTGTGATCTGGGTTAAACCAGTTGTCAGACTATTTTAGGCCTCCAACTGACCTGTAACGATTGCCAAAGATGATAAATTGGCAACCGGGACCGACGGCTTAACACTCATCCAATTACTGGCTAGGGTTAGGGTTGCTTAACTTCGCTGATCGAATGATATGCGCAATAGCAACTGTGCCACGAGCTCCTCTTGCCATACTATTGTATTTCCACTTATATTCAAGAAACAACGGTATATTTCGTAATACATCAGTAAACTGTCCAAGTAGCAAGAGGTATAACAGCGCGCCTTATAAGCAGTTGGCATGAACCTGCAAGAGCCTAATCCGTACACAATGAGTACTAAACAATCCCAATATCCGTATTATAATCCCAAAAAGCTATTGGCCAGTCGAAACAAATGATAGCAACAATCTATTAGTTATTGAGATATAATCTAGTGCAAGTGCGCATTTCATCACCCGCCGGTGCAAACCTGCAGGAGGTTCTTTTATTTCACAATATCTGTCTGTTCGGTATAAGTCGACTGATTTAGCTCGCTTCGTAAATGAGCTAAACTGAAGCGAATACGGCACCTACCGAGCCGCCCGGCCCAAAGAATAAACCATTTACTAAACAGAT
This sequence comes from Watsonalla binaria, assembly GCA_929442735.1. Classification (NCBI taxonomy): domain Eukaryota; kingdom Metazoa; phylum Arthropoda; class Insecta; order Lepidoptera; family Drepanidae; genus Watsonalla; species Watsonalla binaria. Next base: position 2,085,893 of record OV838917.1, on the reverse strand, counting down.
GAGACATTGCACGCAAATTATTAAATACCTATCCATAATATCAAACGTGGTTGATTCATTGCGTTGAGTCTATCAAGTACTTTATCGTCATGTACTAAACTCATATTTGTCGAGTAAGTAAGGTCGGCATTACCATTTCTGACAATAAATCCAATTTAATAATAATGTGGGTGCTGTTGTTACAACACCTCTGCTTAGGTACCCCTTCTGAGATTCTTCTGGGATAATATTTTTTTTTATAAGATGATTTATAAGGTTCAAATTTGTTGTACGCTTCAATATTCTTGTTAGGTATCTTAGGGACCAATTGTGACTTTTAACATACAAACGAAAATAGCCTGTGTTATCTTATGAGTTGAAAATGACTTCTGATGTTATGTTAACGTGGTAACACCGTGGTAATGGATTTTCATGGCCGACCATTCCTTTATGAGCACATTAATAACTGTCCAAGATCAAGTCTGAGCTAGCCTGTAGCTGTGAATAAATGTATGACATAAGAATGGTAATGATTTTGATCAATGCGTCATACAAGCATGCATTTAAATAAAATGTTGCTTTATGTAGAGAAGTATCTTTGTGTAAACTGTAAAGTATAGCCCGTTGGTAAATAAGATTGACAGGGAAAATATCTAATCTGGATTTTAAACGCACCAAATACTTATGCTAGAATTGAATAATTTTTGAGCATTATCAAACCATGTACTGCCTTTTTTATATTTACTTGGAAACTCACTTCCAATTAACAAGGTATATATATAAAATAGGCAATTTATGTATATGGGAAAAAGCGCCTAAATACTGAATCCGATGAATAATGAAGAACACTTAATAATCTTGACATGAAGCTATACAAGCTTATGCCCAGTCTTACGAAAGCTTTTCCTATAAAACATTAGACATCGTTATTGATTCTTATAATAATACACTTTATCATTAGAGCAGAATCTCGCATTAATCATACAAATATCTGTCTGCGGCGGAAAGCGCTTCACTGGAAAATCGTAAAAAAGGCCGGTATGATACGGAAGGTCGTATTATGTGTCCCATCTGTGGGGCGTATATTCTATGGCAGTGTTGCCTAAGCTCGTCTAGCCGTGGTAGAGAAGCCGCTGCGCAATCGTTCGATCCGCAAAGGTCAGGGAAGGAATTCGCGCGGTCCGGCGCTCTTGCGACACCAACGCTGTTCCAAGAGGTTCCAAATGGTAACCAATCTCTACGACTTGTCCAACTCTACCTATTATGTTACTTGAGTAGGTACTGTGAGTGTCTTTCTAATAGGTTCATTGTTATGGTCGTCCCTGCCTTAGGTTGGTAAGACCTCTGGAACCTGACAATGTTTATAGTTTGACAATGGTAGAAGACATTTCCAGCAAATTAGGCCATATTTTTTGCAGTGGGCAATATACACATCTCCATTTAATCCAACTCCATCATACAATCATGTCCACGTCTAATATATGGCTTGTTTCGTCAGACATTAATATACCAGCGTCAAACTTAGCCCCACATACTTTACATACCGGTTCCTGCAACCCTAAAGGAAAATTATCAGCTCATATTCTGGCTGACCATTTTCCTTATGAATAACTGTGATTCAAGGCCTTGGCATGACAATTAGTAAGTCCATCTGCCGTAAATGAACCATTGAGTTTTTCGATCATATAGCCAGAAAGAAGGGCCTCGATAAAGTCATCGTATCCAGAAAAATAGAGGGGAAAAGGCCACGTGGGCGAAGCTCAACACGCTGGACAGATCAAATCCGCACCACACTTGGGACCACACTATGTGACGCCATGCATGTAGCCGAGAACAGACCCAGTTGGTGACATATTTTAAAAGACAAAGGGAACCAGGGACGATCCACAGCAATGAGGAATACGACGCAAAGGAGAAATTCTTTACTACTAGTAATATAAATGAGATTATTTTTAAGTTTACATGATTGTCAAAGGATCGCGAAAAAATGTTTCAGTTTTGGATGAGCCATAAATATATATTTTAAAACATTTCTAAAGTGAACGCTAGTGAATTCATGGCTAGTACCTATATGGTTTAGAATTTTAATAAAAAAAAATCGTTACCATTTAAATTTCTTTGAAATTGTACTTTTTATTTGTTTTTGTGGTAAAGTGTAGTTGTTAGAATTTACAAAAGATTCGATCTTTATAAATTAATAAATCCCCATTCCGATCTTCTTTCGATCGCAATGGGGATTCGTGAACTTTTTTTCCAGTATTTCCCATCGATGGGGACTTTCAATGGGGATTATATTTATATTACATAAGATAATCTTTAGTTTTGCTGTAAAATAAAATTCTAAAAACTCTGCCTATACTCTTAATAAAATAAACAATGAAGAATCGAACATCTTAATGGCTTTTTTATTCAATATTTGCATTGATACGCATCACCAGTGCGCTATGTGCGCTTAAAATGTGTCGACCTTATATATAATATACATGTGCATAGTATTTACTACATAAGAAATAACCGAAAGGTTTGTCGACATCACAGGAGACCGGAGAGCTGGCAGCTACCTCGGTCAAAGAATTAGTCTTGCCATCCAAAGGGGGAATGCTGCCAGTATCTTCGGCACCTTGCCTACAGGGACTTCTTTTAATAATATATTTTAGTTATAAGATTATATATTTTAAGGTTTTTAGTTATTAGATTATATTTATAAGGTTTTTAGCTATATGTATATCCATATACCCAGATACTGTTGAGCAGCTTATACTAATAAATTTACTACATAACTAAGCAATAAGGGTAAACGCTACACATATCTAAGCCGTAATATTTACCTACTAGATAAGTCCCTCCTAAATTACAATAAGAGAGTAAATACAGATAAAACAATACTTATCTCTATTATCGATTCATATTTACATACTGTTGCTTATCACAAAATGAACTAATAGGCGATAGGTACGATGAATACCAATGAATACCTATTCTAATATCACTAGCTGCTGCCTACTACATTTTTTATTAAATAGTAGGTACATGGACATCAGGAAACCACATTATTGCCCCCCAAAACCCTTGCGTAGTAAATTTCATGAAAATCGTTAGAACCGTTTCCGAGATAAGTACATACATACATTCATATGCTCACGCCTGTATCCCATGGTGGTAGGCAGAGACCACTGTTCGCCACATGCTACGATCCTTACATACTTCTTTCGCTTCATCCACATTCATGCATCTCTACATACACTTTCTTCGGTTACGAGTGCTCCAAATTTGACCGAGATAAGTATATATATTTATAAGTACGTACATACTATATAAAAGTATTGCTTGTTCAAAGGTGTTAGATAAATAACTGTAAGGAATAGCTTTACAATTTTTTAACAATACATAGCGGTATGTACATAATAGAAGCATACAGGAGACAATTTATATAAGACAACCAGAAATGTAACCTTTCTACCATCATATACACACAAAACAATACTCAAATTCAAAAATTCAAATCCAAAAATATCTTTATTCGATAATTTTTTTGACAAAGTACTTTCAAATCGTCAGAAAGACACGACTACACTGAATTATACATGCCACCGCCAGGTCCGGAAGGTTGCTTTTACTGAGAAGAACCTGGCAAGAAACTCAGTAATTACTCTCTAAAAAAAAATTACAGCTTTGAGTAATACAATATAAATCATAAAATATATATATATATATATATATATATATATATATATATATATATATATATATATATATATATATATCTATATAAGCCCGTGGACAAAGTTCCAGTGCACAAAAGTCTATAAAAAAAATTAAAAACTAAAAATAAGTACTACGTATAATTATGTAGCTTGTAATGACCAGCCCCCATTAGTAGCACATGTTCACAAGTATGGCGAGAAAACGTGTACAGTTAATTCCATTATACTTACCATTAAACCCTTGATTTGCGGCTTAAAGTAAACATTTGACTTGATTTGACTCGATGATGACGGCGCACGTATAAATCTATATCTATACTAATATTATAAAGCTGTAGAGTTTGTTTGTTTGAACGCCCTAATCGAAGGAACTGCTGGTCCGATTTCAGAAATTATTTCATTGTTACATAACCCATTTATCGAAGAAGGCTAATGCTAATTGCAGGTTAAAGTTATATTTAGCCCAAAGTAACAACTATTCCAGGACGACGAAGTCACGAGCAGAATGCACGGGCTAGTAATCTATACGAATATAATAAAGAGAAAATATTTGTTTGTAATTTTTTTTTTAGTAATGTATAGATTAATTATCAGCGAGTAGCATAGGCTATATTTTATCCCCGTACTCCCACGGGAACGGGAACTATGCGGGTGAAACCGCGCGACGGCTTCTAGTTATATACAAACAGACGCTTGTTCCAAGCAAAGCTATGTAAAGCTGTAGCTATAGCACGAACGCGAGCCGAGCTCGGAGCTCGTCACCTGCGCCGGCGCGTGGGCACCTTCCCATTGTATGCAAATACCACTGATCTCCATCCAGACACGGAATAAACAGATACAAAAGATCGACTTCAAACATCATTCACGAATCGACACTCGCGCAAATCATCACGTACGTACTAATCTATAACTATACAGATAAATAGAGTTACATGTAAATTATTGTCTGTTTGTAATTCCTAATTAAAAGCTTTTCAATAAATCCATATGAACGAATATCCTTTTGTCGGTTTATCTGTTTGTTTTGGCTATACCGTGAAACGGGACTGTCGCTGGCAAATAGCTGATGCTACAAGGAGTAAATTAGCGAAATTTTTGTTTTAATTAGTGTAACGCGAAATAACTCATGAAATTAAGTCTATACGGGTGTAACCGCGGGGCACAGCTAGTACCTAATAATATTCTCATCTTGGATCAAGTCTGTCGAAGGAACTTAATATTGTATGTAAGAGTTAAGAGTATGTTTGAGAAGTAATTCAAAGGCGTATGTCTGACTGAAACGGCGATAGACTCACCATCTGTCACGTTGGCACTTATCGTATTAGGTGAAAATTGGGTGTTGTTATTACCTACCCCTTCGAGGAATACAGGCGTGAGCATGTGTGTACATACATATGCTTACGCCTGTATTCCCCGAAGGGGTAGGCAGAGGTATTGTAATCGCAACACCCACTTTTCACCGAATTTGATTAAGTGCCAACGTGACAGATGGTGAGTCTATCGCCGTCTCAGGCACTATACATACGTTTTTGTATTATTTCTCAGAAATATGCAGGTTTGCTCACGATGTTTTCCTTCACCGTAAAGCACGTGGTGTGAAATCACTGTACATAAGTTTTTTAGAAAAACTCATTGGTACAGGCTCCGCTGGGATTCGAACTTGCGTCGCTTGCGTAGCAGGCGACTGCTCAAACCCCGAGGCCACCACGGCTCATGTGTGCGTATGTATTAATTATGTGCTTATGTTTAAGTACGGGAGCTGTACTTGTGTGTCTTTATCCTTTGTGCTCCGGCCCACCGCACACGGACAAATTACAGTGAATTCCACAATTTTACCATTGATCTTCTAAAGTATGATTGATGGTGACTGCACAAATGTCTTTTTAGTCTGTAAAGATGTACAATCAAGTTCATTTGGCTGTTGGTGTGACTGTCAACTGGCAACTTGTATTGAGTAACGTGACCACGGTCCCTACCATGTGCTCTTTTTGCCATTTAAATCTTATTTTTGACAGATGTATATGAGAGAGGTCATGGTAGGGCTCCAGACGTCCCGGTGTTGAACGGTATCGTGCCTCCTTTATTGTTCCATTTTTTTTAAATTACCTGTTAATTGATAATCTGAGCGGGCCAAATAAAAAACTTGTAACTAGATATAAATCGAAAAACCACACCGAGGCTTATGGCGATAATAGTTCTACAACGGCAAAGTTAAGTAAATCAGCACATTTTTTTACGAAGCCTTCTGTGCACGAATCCGCTGATTTAAATTCTGCAAATATTCCGTCAGATGATAAGCGGCCGGCGCACTCTATACACGCGTGGTGCACGCATATTATCCTATCTTATGAAAACTAAAATTACTTCTACCAACATTGTTAGTGACAAAAGTGTCACTCAAGCTAGCACAGCGCATCCACACCTCATGCCTGATCACTGGTAGCATTATTTGGGTAGATCTTCTGTAAGGTACCTACAGTGCGAATGTAATAGTGTTTTAAAGTTTACGGATGTATTCGATAAAGCATTGTTCATATTCAGCACTGAGTCGCAACTCTCAGAATATGATAATGCTCGGATGAGTGTACATATAATGTATTCGACCTCACACGTCAGCCAGACAATGTGATTATATTGAACATTTCTGAACCACTGTGACATACACACTTATATTGAGAGAGTTTTATAATTAAGTAATCGCTTTACGGAATTAACATACTTATACAATACATACATCGACACACAAATAAATACAGCTATCACATCTGTATTTTGCGAAAGATGATATGAGGCCATATAAATAGATCAATGATACAATAGACGGACGATCTTCTTTTCTGGCCCCAGAAAAGGAGTTCGTCCTCTTCCCTTGTAACTATTTATATTTATAAACGAAATATATTTTGTGACAGATTCACACAATAATCAACTAAGGTAAAGTCACCAGTAATTTTTTCAAATTAGCTCTGAAATTTCTTTATTTTTTGACATAAATTTTTAAGGATACGGGGGTAAATTAAAAGCTCTTTTCTTAATCAGAATTTAATGTTTAATTTTAGTTTAGTACTTAGTTCAATGAAATAATATAAATAAACAACACTCCTACTTAGACACCATTAATGGACAGAAAAAATCCAGTGTTCTGTTTTAGGCCTAAAATAATAATTTATAGTATGGGTTGTAATATACAATGGATGTATTTCTATTGATAAATCATTAAATAATATTAATTTCAACAACGACGTTACACCAGACACAAAATAAGATGATATGTGTACCTTGCATCGCGATTCTAGTAACAAATTACGATTCCCGACACCAAATGACACCGCGAACTTACAACCTTTATGGCCGCAATCAAAATGGGTGTCAGTAGTCAAAAACAGTTGTTATGTCAGCTATAATAGTGGCACAACTTATAGGTATTGATATTTGAATAAAAAAAATACTGTGCGTTTGCTTAATTTTGGTAGAAAAAACAAAAAATTTCCATCACTGGTCCGCGTCCAACATTGGTGCCGTTACCTACTCAATTATATCACACAATCCATCCATCATTTCTTCGGTCTTCCTCTGCCCTTGTAACCACCTGCATTCATAAAACATATTTTGTGACAATGTCGCCCTTTATTATTCCACATTCACAGTACAAAAATACTATGGTAATTATAACCCATGGTCAATACAAAAAAATATTGACGTACAGATGAAAAATATCACGGCCGTGCCAATAAGGCTGGCATAACAATGACAATACTCTAAGCGATAAATATAAGGTGATGAATGAATGCGATGCGAAATCCATTGGGTCTGCAGGCCTAGACAAAGTAACATTCTCTGGCGCTTTGTCTACAGGCCCTGGTGTGGCCACGAAAGCTTAGCTTTAAGTTTATCCAACTATAATATCATACAACTAGACTGTCATCCAAATTCACTAATAATATTTTAAGACTGTCACGTTATTCTGGTCGCAAGTGCTACAACAGAAGACGAGGTCCAATCTCCAAGTGTTATTTGGTGTAATTTCTCAGTAGCAGGCATGAGTTTGATTTAGTGCCAGGTTAATGTCAATATTCGCCCTCTATTAAATAGACTTAGACATAATCGGCGAAATGTGGATGTACTACAAGTACTGCCTCTGCTTCTACCCCTTCGTGGAATATGTTTGCAGGTAGTATTTTATAAGTAGCAGTTAGCCTATACTACCATTAAGGATTCCTTTAGAAGATGTATCCAGCATGAAGATTTTTGATATAAAATAATAGTACGTCTGCTTAATTTATTTATTTATTTATTTTACATACATACACTATCATTACAGGTTAACCTAAGGTGATAGTGTAGCTACTGTATTACAGTTACATGATATCGAATTACATACTATACACTAAACACTAAACAACATAAGTCTATTAATTCACTCACTGAGTTATATGAAGCCTTCATGAAGTCGTTCAGAGAGCAAGAAAATATGTCTATATGAGTAGCGACCGTGTTGAGCGCACGCAGCGCCCTCGCCAGCGGCGCGAGCTCCAGCAGACCTATATATTAGTTTCTCCTCAGGTGGGACGAAAGGAATAGAAAATTGTTTTTCAAATATCTTACCTCAAAACGAAACACTAACAAATAATTTGAGCCGTTTCCGAGATAGGTACGTAATATAATTATTAATTCAAGAGTTGCTTGTTTAATAAGACGGGATTGTATGAATGTATGAAATGTTATTCCAGACAAAAATTTGATTGTTAAATTGTTTGTTTGCAGACATCTGATCTCGAGTCGCTGTTGTGCAAGCAGGAGGGTGCCGCGCTTGCTCCCGCGCACATGGACCTCTTTGACGGCGGCCCCTCCTCCCGCGACGATGCCTTCCTCCGCCCTGCCCTCTGGGAGGACATTGCTTCCTCCATCAGAAATATTGACCCCGAAAATGCGAACATGCTCGCGCCCCTCGGAGCGACTCACGTTAAGCTCGAAGCTGATGATGCACTGCTTGAAGAGTGCGCTACTCCGCTACTCAGGTTTGTTGTACCAACTTTACTCTTTTTTGCAATGTTGATAAGTGCCGATCAACACCATCGCTATCAACCAAATGGCCCTCTGCCGTGGTACGCCATAACAATCATGGGACATCGAGTGGATATCTGCCACCTTCTTCAGGTCATCGGTCCACGATGTAGATGGAGCACGCAGGACCCGATGTAAGGTGGGCCATAGTTCGATGCGCAGCGAACACACAACCTATCTTGGTGTCATCAAGGAATCTGGCCGACCTTAATGCTACACTCATCTAGTGTGGATGTGGACGCAGACTCCACTACAGCACGCCGACTAACCCAGAGAAACTGTTCGGGTCATTTCTGACTTTCTAGCTCATACCCACATGTATGCTTTGATGAATAGGGAGAAGGTGACGACGAAATACTCGTCTATAGAATTTGTTGCCAAATGCTGTCCTGCCTCATTGTATTGTAATGTCAGCTTCTCTGTCGAAGTTGCATCTAGGCAATACATGCGTTATAATATAATATTTTTGTCTTATGAGAGTTACAATGGTCATCAGTAAAGTTATTGATATTTCCAATCGCAGTCCTCTCGAGATCAAGACGGAAAGGCTGTGCGCGCCTCCGACATATGCGCAGCCGCAGCCTCTGCACCTCCAACATCACCAGCCGCCGCCATCCTTCGCCAAGTACCCGCCCTCGCGGCTCGTGTATATGTCCCCGTTGACGCCCCCCGGCTCCGACCAGGGCAGTCCAGGGAATTCTATTCAGGTACTATATCCTCCCCATACGCTCAGCGACCGCTTGCCAACGCGAATAATAGCTCAGAATGCCTCGCGATTGAATGCTATCCGGTAAAATATCGTAAGTCAAACCCGTTAAGGTGCGTAGTTATGTTGGCCGTATTATTCGTATTGTGTTTGCGTATCTTTCCCCAGCCTGAGCGTGACCTCCATGGTGATAAGACAGCCAGCATCACTTATAATGCAAATGTTAAGCGACACCCGGGCTCGTATTTTAAACTATTACCATATGTATATTACGTGTGGAGAGCGAAATAAAGGTTGCAGTCTGAAGCTGTATGCTGATCACGTATTTGGTATTTTGATTGGATATAGACTATATTATAGATCTCATCCTACTGAGTGAGAGCGGGAACGAATTTAGTTCTTTGAACGAAACGATCTCGCCGAGTTTCATTCGGTTACCTACCTACGGCGAGACAAATCATAAGAATTGTTTGGAAAATTGTTTTAAGTGGCTTTAGCAGTTCGGCGCGCAGGATAAAACGTTTTAAACTAAAATTATAAACATGATACCTGTGCTAATACTGAGGGCGATTCTTCCCGGACCCGAAAACGAAGGCTGGGTTTATGGCGATCAATATATCGCTTTGGTAAGACTGACATCAGCTATTTGTATCAAAGATATAACATGTTAACCGGTTGTGATTTATAGGTATCTTGAGATGATAGTAAAGTATGTAGCGTGTTTGTTTGTTTGTTTGCATTGTAGCAGACGAACGTGGTTTGTCGGCAGGGGTGTCCGCCTCGCAGGACGCCGCCGCCGCCGTACCACCCCCCGCCGCTGCTGAGGGCTCCTCTTCCCCCTACGCAGCCCCCGACGCACCCCCCACCGCATCCACATCATCATCACCACACACATGTGATTACTTTTATTACTATTACGCTTCTTGGGTATTTTGGAATAGAAAAGCGAAAATTGTGGGGCTAACTGCGCATGTAGTTGCTCGCGCTACATACAAGACCCGAAAAAATTACCTACTATTATTTTGTGTGGGCTACAATCAAATATTTGAGGACATTTCAAAAAGAATGTAGATATTTAAGAGTACGTGGGATTGATTTTATTGTTCATAACATAACCTCTTCGTGCAGATTGTTGAATTCGGTTGTTATCGCTTTAGTTCGTTTGTGTTAGGTGTAAGGGCACTCATTATACATTCTTGTTATCTATCCTGTATTATTATAAAGAGGTTTGTATGAACGAGAGAATGAAAACTTTTATCAATATATTTTTCCATTTTGGTCAATATTTTGGTTTAGACTTTCATGGAGGACATGCTATACATACTATATAGTGTCGTATACGTATTATATACTACATACTTTAATCAGGTTGTTAATGAGTATTTAAGATAACTTTTTTATGTTGTGAAGTATTACTAGCGCCATTTTGAACTTAACCATTTGTTTATCTGTCTGCTATATATTTACGGCTGCGCCGATATTGTTGCAATTTGGAATAAGGATAGCTGAGACCCTTCTATACAAAGGGTGAAAAACTTATCCCCAAACGGGGTTGAACCGTTACGACTCCATGTTTTACCTAACATAGTCGTTCATGAGCAAATCAAAGATGGCCGTATATTATTATACTCAATTCATATGCCTTTTACAACATACAACTTTGAACGATGATTTAAACAGATTTATAATTTGTAAAGTTTTGACGGCACTTCCACCGGTTGCCGACAAGCTTGATTTGGGATGGAGAGTGTGTTCAAATCTGGGTACTCAATATCTTGGATTAGTTAGAGATTAGCCTCCAGTAAACACATGCTAAAAGGCCGTTTATCAGTCGTATAACTACTTTATAGAACTATGAACACATATACGGTAACGCCTGTATTGATAGGTAGAGATGTACAAATAGAATAGATTATTAACTGGACACTAATCTAGACTTCAGGATATTAAAAAGTTACAGATATAAAAACCCAATAACACTTTTGCCAATCCGTGGATCGCTCCTAGGACCCTTGTGTTCAGTAGTCTAACGAGGTAGTCAGAGCTATGAGATCTTATGAGCAATTTTTATTATTTCAGCAAATGCAGCAGATGCCCATGACCCAGCCTCCGCCGCAGCAGCAGCAGCAGCAGCAGCAGCAGCAGCAGCAGCAACAGCAGCCGCAGCCGCAGCCGCATGGGCTGCAGTCGATGCCACATTCGCGGCTCGCGCACCCCTCGTCTGTCAAGTACAATAGGCGAAATAACCCGGAGTTAGAGAAAAGGAGGGTGCATCATTGCGATTTTATCGGTAAGCAAGAAAACACAATTCCTATCTTTTGGAGACGAAAACTAGGCATTACTCAGTTTGATACTAGATATATTATGTATATAGTCCCTGAGACAATGATGGACTCAGCCTCTGTCACGTTGGCACTTAATATCTACAAATGAAAGTGAGTGTTGTTGTTGCAACACCTCTGCTTACCCCTTCGGGTACTCTTCCGGGATGGCGTAAGAATATTTATTTATTTATATATTATGACGATGAACATCCATGTATGTATGTGTAAATAATAATAAACCCAACACGACTTCTTTATAATCTAATGAATTTATTTATTTCAGGATGCACGAAAGTTTACACCAAAAGTTCTCACTTGAAAGCGCACCAGCGTATACATACAGGTATGAATCATTTTTATTATTCTTTCATGTAACTTTTAAGCGAATAATGTTTTAATCATTGCCTTTGCGAGATAATTATGCTCTTCTTGTTTCTGTTATTGATATTTTTACGCTAATGCTAGTAGTAATAACTTATAATTAAATTGTGTTATAAAAGTAAGTCCTGAAACATACAATTTTAAGGAACTTTACAAACTTGGTTACTTATCAATGCAAGAAAATATACAAGTTTAGATGCACTGGACGATTCTAATATAAATGAATTCGGATGCTAGCGGGATTAGGTGTAAGTACTTTTTTAAATATTATATGTAATATATATATATTAAAAATAATTTTTAACCATAGACATAAAAAATATGAACATAGAGAGGCATATTTTACAATTAAATAAATGTCTAGATAAAAAGTGCTTACTAATTTGTTCATTTCCAGAGTACGACTGTGAGTCGTTGGGTGAAGCTATTCGAGGACTCTAAACCCTAAATAATACAATGATTGGTGAACAAAATGGGGAGCATAAACAAGTTATATGATAATTTCCTTCTTAATGTTTAAGATTGATATCGATGCCGATGTAAAACATTATATGTAAACTCATATGATTTTACTATGAATAAATGAACCCAGAACCGAAACATTATTCTTTAATAATGTCATAAATTAATCTGTGTTCCTTAGGAATCATATTATTAATAAGCGAATGCCTTCTTTGTACTCGGCGCATTATGTGTGTATAATAAGTTCAACTACAATTTAAAAGTCTCACTAATCTAACTAGGCTGAATATGCAGCAGTGGAACCCTATCTCCCTATAACTTAGTACCAGGACTTGATATGTTTAGGTGAGAAGCCTTACACTTGCCAATGGCCGGAGTGCGAGTGGCGGTTCGCAAGGTCAGACGAGCTGACGCGCCACTATCGCAAGCACACAGGGGCGAAGCCGTTCAAGTGCGGTGTATGCGAGCGCTCCTTCGCCAGGTCCGACCACCTCGCCCTCCACATGAAGCGGCATCTGCCCAAGACGTCCAAATGACACGCGAGAAGGAGCGGCGATCCACAGTCTGCACCAGCTAACGCCCAGGTACGTTGGGACAGGTGGCGTCAAGAGTTTTGGGAGCTCGGCTAAAATAGTGGCGGTTGGGAATAGTTCACATTGCGCCATAAGGAAAATTACTACTGCAAATTCGAGGTCTGCGCTCAAAACTCATAACGGTACCTACTTGTTGTCGTCAAGTATCCTCAAAGCAGACCCTACCTTATAACTGTGGAACTGTGTTCATGGGCTTATATATATCTTTTATGATTTGTATTGTATTACTCAAAGCTGTAAAATTACTGTTCTTCTCATTAAAAGTAACCTTCCGAACCTGGCGGTAGCATGTATAATCCTATGTAATCGTGTCTTTCTGACGATTTGAAAGTACTTTGTAAAAAGTTTAATCGAATAAAGATATTTTGAATTTAGAATTTTAACAAGAGACACATTCTGAAACTCAGTCAATGTATGTGTTAGGACAGATAAACGCTGAGTATATCCAAGGTCTAGAGCATGGAGGATCATTACAAGGTGGGATAATTGAAGAAAACTTATGAGTTGATGTACGCCAAGTAGCATGTGGCGAACGGTGGTCTGTGCCTACCCCCATGGGATACAGGCGTGAGCATATGTATGTATGTAACATTGTTTTAGTAAATGTTTGATATTTCAATTTCCAGGAGGAATGCAACGAGAGCATCTTCATGGAGTGTGACCTAGACACAAATCTAATGGAAACACTTTACAGCGTGCTGTGAGCAGACCCCGACCACTCCTCCAACCCTCTCACTATTGTACATCTCAAGCTTTCTACTGACGGAATCACCACAATCAATTAGATCCTTAATAATCTATGATGGGTCAATGAACCTCATCTAGACAAATCTGTGTCCTAAGTATAGGTTTTGTCAAGTCACAACGTCAAAAAAATGTTCCATCGAACAGTATATAAATAAGCTTACTAACTAGTAGGGAATCTAAAGATCTAAAGATTTTTTTAATAAGAATATTTTGGTCCTTCTGAGAGGATTGTCAGAAAGGTTACTTTCAAAGCAAAAGTCGATTAGTCGATATGTTGTTTAAAAAATTACGGATTATCGCGTAAATGATGACATTACGCCGATCCACTTAAAATCACGTAGATGCATGCGTCTGTGTGTCATTTCCAACGATTTATTCCTTGATTCCCAACTGTTGTAGGCTAATAAATATATACTGTGGTATTGGCGTAGAAAGACGAGTTGGTATACCTTTGGAATTCAACTAGAACCAGCTTCCAAAAAAGTATCAAACATTGCAGAATGTATACTTGGGGTACTGATCATATATATTCAACATTTCAACAGCATTACCAAGGAAATCGCTTTACATAAAATATATTAATAATTTGTAAATGGCTCGACCAGCCGTCTATACTGAACCCAAATCATATAAATATATACATTGTACATTTACACTTGACAAATTTCACCGAACGAGGCGTTTTAGGACACCGTTGTTTACTTTATTGTTTTTTATTTTTTCAAATACAAATGAATATAATCTATCTTTATCTTTTGTCAATGCTCAATCATCAATAAAGTATATTTCGGGGTGTTCTACTAAAATTATTGTTGGAATTCCAAAAGGCTTATTCGAAATATAGCCAATGTTCTTTTATTTAACTCAGAAAGCATAAGTATTCGTCGATCCTGACTAACATCTCAGGCATCGAACGATTGGCGGGTGTTTTTCTTAAAAACGAAGCTTAAGCTGAATACATAATTAATGAAACCGTTGAATCTCATAAGAGCATGTGCGTCAGCGCCGCCCTGCACCTCGAATTTGTTTAATAATATTATTTGGTGATCTTTATTCCAAGGCGACTGCATCCGTCTGAAAAATGCATTTGTCAGTAACTGTATCGGCGGCTCAACACTCTATTTATATCTCGTAGCCGAGTTTTGCACAAATACGCTGGATTAACGCACAGATAACAAAAGTATGCTTCATCTGTGAGCTGTGGCATAGACATAATGGGTGATAAACACTTGGAACAAATTATTAATTATGTATACTAGAAACATTATTATTATGTATTCAGAACTAAATTACGAGTAGATAATTTGGCACATATTGGTATTTCTATAAGCACCTATTATTAATGTACTTATTTTATTTCCGGCAGTTTAGTGTTTTCTATGAAACCATGTAGCGACCAGAGACGCGCCGTGCAGGGCCGGGCGCGAGGCATTTGACTAGTGGCCCCGCACCGACTAGAGGCCCGAGAAATACGGGGGAAAATATGTTTTTTTAATGAAGCAACAAAATGGTTAATGGGGCCCTGAAAATTGAATTGCCTCGGGGCTCCAATAACGTTAATCCAGCCCTGCTTAAATATTATTTATAATACGAGTATATAGTAGAATGACAGAAATGTAAAAAAAATCTGGCTATGCATATTATGCTCACTGCATGCAACGGTGTCCCTAACTCCTCGTGATGGTTAGCTCTAAGTATTGAATAGATGTGTTAATTAATTTATTGTAAGTTAATTAGAGAGCATGGAATATCCAAGATATATGAATTAATTATAATTAATTACAGTAAGTAGGTAGATATAGTTCTCGTACAGACGCGTGTCGGATTTAACGACCTAGGTGTCATTATTAAATTTACATTTTATTAAAAGAAATACAATCTTTATTGCAAATATCCTTCGGATGTTACTTATTAGGCTCGAATACGAATATTTTGTAGTTTATTAGTCACTGGGTCGTTTTATTCGAACACGCAATATTTTACACTTTCTAGTCTCGATTTATTAGTTTTTTTTAATATTATCACAATACTTTCAGACAATTAATGTTAGCCTTCGCCCGAAATAAGGAAATGTACACAATTTCACATCACATTATTCATAATTTGTTAAACTATTTAAGGATTACAATAATTCAGTGAATATAGGTGGATTGTATGAAAGATTTCTCGTATATAACATGTATGAAGAGCTTTTGAGTAATACAGTTTTGTATATAAATATTGAGCCTTATTGCGTCCGTCCAAGAAGTATCTGCATTAACAGGCAACTGAGTGACAGAAATACATATATACTCCTCGTATACGTATGTCACTTACAATAAGCCGAACTAATGTCATAAGAGATTTTTTTTCCACTTTGAAACCTAGTATTTTGATGCGGTTTTACCACAGTATAAATATAAGATAAGCAATAAGGAATCCAGACCCTTTTTAAAATAATGACGTTTGCTCCATAGAGCGTGAGGGTTGTCAATCTAAAATTCCTTTTTATTTATTGTCAAAGTATTTGTTGTTTTGAAGTTTTGAAAAAAGTTGGTAAAACATACACACTCACACAAACGCGAACATCTCGTAGATGTGTGCGTCGGTGGGAATGTGTAATTGTGAACCTTTAGTCCCTGAATTCCTTACTGCTTGTAAACCATATATTTTATTTTCTGTTTCTACCAAATTTATTTTTTTTCGTTGAATTGTAGCACATTGATTTCCGAATACAAACGGAACAGTAGTAGTGTAATATAATAGTATTATTACGCACATTTATTAGTAGCGCTGTGTTATGACATAATCAAATATAAACACTAAAGCCTGTTAATAAGGTTCTTAATGGCGAACCCTTTATGCTACGAAATTCTACAATAATTGCTTCTTGCCTCTATATTATATACTTATTTACTTGTGTATTGTAATATTAGTCAGGAGATAGTGTCCAATACATTTTATATATAACTAGGACAGATGCAATTATATTTACACTTAATTTATGAATGGATTTACAAAAACTTTTTCATGGCAAATAAATGAATTATTGAAAGAGGAAGCAGTCAGGGTGATATTTTTACATAAAAAAATCTAAATGAAAGGACCAAAGTTCATTGAAATGCACAAGTCCAATGATTCTGTAATCTGTACAATATATCATGATTCTGTAATTTATACATTATCACAAATATTCGTGTCTTCATCTGAATGTATTTCTATAGGTGCAACCTGGTATAAGCCGCTCGACGCTCGTTTCCAGCGACAAATGTTGACCACATTTTCAATTTCCCTCGACTCAATAAAGAACTACGTCGTGCAGCCCCTCGTCGCCTGCTTCCAGCGACAATCAGTGGCTCGTCGCTCGTTTGGGAAAAATGCCAAACGAACGACGAGTGATTCAAAGATGGGCCAAAAGTTCAAATGGAGAGAAATGAGTGTACCTGATCCAGAAAAGCTAACGGTTGATGGAATGGCTTTACCATATGTGGCAGTTGGTGACGAGGCATTCCAATTAACAGACTACTTACACTCTAGATACTTCCCAGCGATAAAGCTCAACATTTTCAGCTTTGTCGATACATATCACGTGACCACTTTCGTCGTTGGAAACGAGCGTCGGGTGGCTGCATGAGGTTGCACCTTATGGGTTTCATTTCCCAATCAAAACGCGAACAATAAAGAGACGCGTGATATAGAGCATCAGGGGCCCAACCATGAGCTCTTATTGCAATGTTAGTTCAGCTGTGTGACAGTGACAGACTTATACACGTCATATACATCTGTCTCATAATAAGAGTAAAACTGTCATGGCAATAAGAGGCTATGTAAGTAAAGTCCCAGTTTAGTTAAGTCAACAATGCTATTCTGTAATTGTTGATAGTGGAATCCACTGTGTTACAGTGCAGTGAGGTAAACGAAAGCGATACCTGTTCACACGTGTGGTATATTTTCGTAGAACAGGCGTTGATAGCGCACCGCGGATTGCATGCACGCTATTAAGTAAATCAGTAAATATTCCATCAGAGGCCAAGCTCCATAGCATGCAAGTGCACTCACACATATGCAGAGTAACGTCGCCCCCGCGTACTCACTCACCATAGCTTGTACTCTGTCAGAGCGAGCGTAAATCTGTCGGTGAGAGTCTGTGTGGGTGTACCGCGGCGCCCGTCTTGCATTCAACTTGATCTCTGCTGGAATTGTTACTCATGTGGTATTGAGTGCAGCGTGCTGCAAACAGAATACGTATCTATATAAAATTACACTTCTTTCATTAAAAAATCCAAGTAATAAATTTTCACCTCTCAGCTAATTGGCGAATCGCATTTATGAGTAAGAATATTTTCTATCAATGATAAAACATTGGAGATTGCTGTATCGTGTAATGAGAGCGTCCCTATGCTTAACTACATCAGTATCACAGGTTTGGCACCGTTTGGCATCGTTATCTATGCTCGCTAGCGTCTCCGTCGAATATTTTTATGAGAAATTGTCCAGCGACCCCCAGCGGTGATCGTTAAGAACTACAATATCTCATACAAATATTGCCAGTGATGCTAGCGAGTATAGTTAATGAAAATGGTGGCAAACTCTTGATAGGGGTACAGGCTCTTACAGTGAATCAAATTAATGTCAAATAAGAGTCGATTTTGCCCTATACTCGTTACCTCGACGTCGGCTTAATATGTATGTGTGCTGTGTGATAATTGAC
Source organism: Watsonalla binaria (assembly GCA_929442735.1). Taxonomy (NCBI): domain Eukaryota; kingdom Metazoa; phylum Arthropoda; class Insecta; order Lepidoptera; family Drepanidae; genus Watsonalla; species Watsonalla binaria. The sequence continues at coordinate 2,067,243 of OV838917.1, read as the reverse complement.
CATTGATAATGTTACATAAATATACCTTTATCAGTCTTGCCACTGCTTCTTGCATTTATTTTTATATACATTCATCAACTTTTAATTTTATCCTTAATCTATTTAAGTGTATAAAATATCCAATAACCGAATTTGTATTTATATTTGACGAGACTATTACCTATTTTGATTATTTCACAATCCTCAGGAGCATTACCATCAATTCTTATTGCGCTGCTTATTAGACTAAGTGACAGATGTATACACGTCACATCTGTCCTTTACAGTGAGTCAAAGTAATGTACTATAAGAGTTAATGGTACGGCCACAGGCTTATTCCCAGACATCCACAGCCCATAGATTTTGATAAATAAACTTCAAACATTAATACCCGCGTCCTTGTGTATACCAAAACATAGGTCTGGGAAGGAGGTTAGGAATTTTGATAGCTTTGTTAGAAGTATTGATGTTCAATATGAGTTATTCTACCTATAAAATTTATTCAATTTCAGAGTTGGGAAAAGCAAGGTAGGATTTTTAACTCAGTGTTACAATAATGTCTTCGTGCAATGAGTCAACTAGTGATAAAATGAACTTCAAATGTCGCGTTACTTTGAACCTGAACAACAGACATTACCTAGACAGTTAGCGAAGGAAAGTCACCCCCTCCTCGATTGCTTTGCCTTAATTTATGTAAATTAAAATAAAAAAAATAAAGCTTTGCAAGCGAGTATATTTTTAAGTTATGAAACACATTTTATTTCCAATGTTAAGAAGTCACCGGAGATGGACAACGCTACCTAACGAGCCTAAGACCAATAGAAAGTATTCAATAGTCCTTTAATAGTTTTTTCTTTTGCAAGTATACATTTAAACTTACTCAAAAGATACCTTGCTTCTTCAGACTTCCTATCTCGTCAATATTTGTACAGATCGTGATAGGATTTTCATTGTACATTCGCCACATTTAGTTTATAAGTTACTAGAGGTATGAAAAGCTCTTTTTTTTAAACCCAATAATTGCCATATACGTGTCTGTAGATGCCATATTTTGTTAGAAAAGGAACATAATTTAGTTTTAAAAGTTCTTTAGTGGTAAGTCAGTTTCTGTAGGGAAACCCTACCTTGGAGCAGTACCATCTATTTTTATTGTGATATTAGTCCACTCACTATAAGGGACAGATGTATATGACGTGTATACATCTGTCACTGTCAGTCAGTCCAACTAGCATGGCAATAAGAGTTGATGGTAAGGCCTGGTACCTCACGATTTCAATATATTTTCTTGCTTAATTCTTGTCAAATTTTAATATTGTTTTATATTATTTTTATAATTAAGTTATAAGTAATGTTATCGTAAGTAAGCCTCTAGTTCTATAGGTACCTATGTTGACTAAGTCACAAAATAATTTATTACCAATGACATGTTTTTAAATTCTTTTTTATTATGTACTTATTTTTATAGTTAAGTGTAAAAAGTTGATATATAATATTTTATAGATGAAATAATTTTATTATTGTGTTTGTATAGTTTGCCAGATGTGTGATTTACTAACATTTTCATTTTGCCACATATTATATGATAATAAGGTACTAGGGGTTGCAAAGCTAAAATTATTAGACCAACACAATATGTTACACCGGCTTCATTTCACTAAATGACTGTTAAGTGAATATTATGTAAGTAAGTACTATGAGTAATTACTCAGGTGTGACCAAGAGGCTATATGCTTTCTGCAAGCTAGCTCTGGTATATATACCAGGTGCTGTCACGAATTATGAGCACTCAGTTAAAATAGTGGGGAAAAATCGTATTAGTTCACAGTTCACACTCGCTCCATACGAAACCCAAAAATAACGACTGTGCCAAGGCCGACGCTCAAACCTAACTAATGTAAATGTAACTGCGCATGTTTGATATTTGTGTCGCGCGCTACAGATGGACAGACTTATTAAAATGACTACTGTGCTTTCAAGGTCAGCGCTCCTAGCTCGTGACGGCACCTATACCAACGTGTGATATTGAACTTTGCATGATGTTAGAGGAATATCGATACCGACTATAATTTGGGACAGCTCTGTATATCAAAAAATTCTATTGTTAAAATAAACCCCTATTACGAGTTTTCTCTTATAAGTTTGCCATAGAAATCTAAATTTAAAGTGCGACTGCACAATTTTTGTATGTTAAAATTTCGTTTATACTATCTCATACAGTCCATGCTTAACTTAAACTTTATTGAATGTCACTGGAATACAGATTACTTTTTTGTTATTATTAAAATTAAACCTCTCAAATACAACATGGACTCTATGGTCACACGATGCAATAAGTATTTATAATTACCAAAAAGTTTGAGGTTATATGCAACTTGTACCATTCGGTACTATTATTATATATAGCTTATCAAAAATCACGATATTTTTAACAGTCAGCTATCTACGTCGAAATAAAAAGACAAATTAAAGCATTCGTTTATAATGTAAGGAAAAAGTAGCCAATTTGTGCTTTTATTTAGTCGTGAACTGGCAACATTGGTTTGTACACAAAATGGTGCCGGCAAATTATTTCAATGTTTTCTTTATACTTGTACCTTTATTATAATACGCCACAAATGAACAATTTACAATTTATGTTAATGCAACTTTCATATTTCAAAACCAATTAAATTTAGTCACATTAACACTTCTTTTTATTATTCACTCCTAAATAACTCGCTCTCGCGACAATATACATACATAATATGCTCACGCCCATATTCCCCGGAGAAGGTAATAGTACAGCCACATTGAGCCAGTTATGTTTAAGTCACTCATCCAGACTCCGGGCATTGCACAACACTTTGTCTGATCCGTGGGGCGAGCCTATGCCTAGAAGTGCGTTATCCACAGTAACCACCACTCGACCAACGAGGCAAGCAACGAGCCATGAACATCATCAGTTATAGGAGCAAAATACAAGAGATTGTAGTACTGTGCGATTCCAAAGGTCCTTCCTTATTCAGACTGTAAGCAGTAAGCTCTAGACGTGATTTTCCCAAGCGAGTTTTTACAACAACAACGCACGTAACTAATTTCCGTCTTCGTGACCCTTCTAGCTCAAATTATGGACTAAATGAGCCATAACTTAATAGGTGTATCAGCTAGAACTTAATGCAATGAAATACCAATAGTCAATTCGTCATTTTCCCAACATATCTACAATTGCAAAACAAATAAGTACTAAAAAATTCATCCGTATTGTATGGGACTTAAAAATAATTGACGAATTATGTATGTACTAATTACTGGCTGCTGATATCCTAACTGAATTTCGGTCTTAATTACAAACTGCTACAGGGAATTTGCCCGACTTGATTATAAAACCCATAACCTCGTGCTGCAAGAAGACAGTCTCGTTATATTATGTTCTAATTCTGCACAATTTAACGTCTATTATTTAGGTATGTAAGGAAAGTGTAGAAATAGATGGACAGTGCAGATGGGAACTTTCTAATAGATCGTTATCTAGGTCAAATTCAACACAACGATTTTGTACTGCACTGCCTAGTTATACGTTAATGTTCATTATGGCTAAGTTTTTGTGATCATGATTTGGCCCAATTTATCAATATAAAGTCTGTTTGTCTTATTTTTGACGACGTTTTGTTAAATGAAGTACTTAAGTAAGTAATATGTATTAGAGATTATGTTGTTGTTTAGTGATTAAATAATTTTATACATATTAAAACTATTAATATCAATACATTTATCAATAAGTACCTATTGATAAATGTATTGATATTAATAGTTTCTAGTAGTACCTCTCACGTTGCTGTGCCCTAACAGAGTTTATGTAAGCTTTACTTGGGATACTATTATAATTAGGATTATTTTGTATCGTACATGTAAGTACCATAAATGCAATAAATATATGAATATGAGTATGAATATGAATGTGAATGTGAATGTGAATATGAATATAAATATAAATATGAATATGAATATGAATATGAATATGAATATGAATATGAATATGAATATGAATATGAATATGAATATGGATATGAATATGAATATGTATATGAATATGAATATGAATATGAGAGATTATAAATACCCTGACATACCCAGGTCATGAGTACCTCTGGAAAATACTTCTTTGCAACGCGGATGAAGCCGCGAGAACAAGCAAGTAACCCAAAAGTTCTTGTAGGTGTTAAATCGTGTCTTCAAATATAAGAAATGTATTAGTGAGTCAGTAGGTAAGTGGTCATTTTCTACGACCTTTCTGCGTAACACAAAGCGCCATTTTAGCTCAATGACGCTAAATGACAAACGGTAACACCCCTAACGCCTTGCACAAACACACAACCGTTATCACCCAGTTTATTTATACATGATTGACATGCGTCCACGCATTTTGTAGGCGTTCTTATTGTGATCAGGTCTCAAGGAGACTGATGACCCAATTTGGAAGCTAAGAAGGTTTATAGTTAATTTGAAAGATGATTTCCAATCAATATTGGTGGGTAGTGACTGGTTTGGTGGTTTGTGCGGCGGCGACGGCCATCTACAATGATGAGGGTGGCGAAGAGGAGTTTGATGGTGATCTTATAGAGACGGACGCTCAGTACGGAGACAGGAGAAGCCGGCTATGTAAGTATCTGTACATACAGTAAAATTATCACGAGTTTGCCATTGTTTTTCTAATCTTTACTCGCTAGCGTCTCCGCCGAATACATGTATACGAAATTGTCTCACCCATATATCGTGAGTGTCGTTAGCGAGTATACATTACGAAAGCGGTACAAAACTCGTACTAAGGGTTCAGTTTGGTAAACTATCAAATTTGTGTTTGTGTACATTAGGTATCCTTTCTGCGAATTGAGCTGATAAACGTCAATAATAATAATTACAACCTAATATATTATGTTCATTCAATGGTATATATACTGATTACAATGTTTTTAAATGAATCACTGTAAATAACTCTAGCTAAATGCTAAAACACGAGAACGGCTCTATCGAATAAATTAAGTAATTATGTTTATTTATGTGTGTTTGTAATTGTCATAATACGGTTCGATATAAGTGTTTGCAAATCATAAGGAGAAAAAATTGTGTGACATCGTTTCTGAAAGCAAAGCGCTGAGCGAAAAGACATACCTACCTTTTTAGTGCTGCTAAGTGTATATGTAAGTATAACAGCGTGTCTTGCAATTCCTTCAAACAACTGTGTGACAATTTAGAACACTACATACTTATCTAGCCAAACTCTTAAATATACGTTACAAAAAACGGAGAGCCAACTATGATCGTTTCACTTCTGAGCTTTGACGTTTTGTTTTGGTACCGTAAAATTAAACGTCTAATCTAAGAAGTTCTTAATACGCGCTGCTTAAACCGACGATGGTAGGCCCCCAGTACAGTAGCAATAGTAGAACTTGAATTAAATCAGTGTCTCTGGATATTGCCACGTTGAATAGCGTGTTCACTGCTAACGACGCGTCTGTGCGTCCAAATGTTAGAGAATTTACGAAGAAGATGTAATGTTAGCAGTGAATTTAATAGCAATGCTAATTCAAATCCCAATACCTATGGGTACCAATAATTTTTTCTAAGAACTTAACAGCAGTGATTCCCTCAGACTTGACAGTGAAGTAAAACGAGAATATGAATGAGAAGAAATTCAAAAGAGGTAATGGACTCACCATCTGTCACAGAAGCTTAGTCACCTTCGGTGAAAAGTGGGTCTTCGGTTACATTTCTTCTTGGATCTTGTCTTGTACCCTCTGATTACCCCTCGAGGATCTTTCTGGGATGGCGTGAGTATATATGAATATGTTTATAGTGTTTCCATTCGTGAGCATCGTTCGGTTCGCGAACACGGAGTGCTCCAGCTCGAGCGTGATGACCGGCACGTGTCTGGCGCGCCGTGAGTGTAACAACCTCAACGGCACCAGCGCCGGCTACTGCGCCTCCAGGAGAGGCAGATGCTGCATTGGTAAGCACTTACGCATCAAACACATGCAGATAATGACCATCCCATTCAGTCCAGAATTGAAAAATATCATTCTGAGAAAAACTGGTAAGAAACTCAGCCAGGCTTCTTGTACATTTTCATCGAAAAACCCAACCCATCAAATTAAAATGTCTTCATTTCATTAGACTTCTTACAAAGTACTGTCAAATCGTACGTTATAATGAATATTACTTAAGCTATTGTTTATTAAAAACCGTGGAGGGATTTGAACTTACTCAAACCCCACGGTTTGAACAAGTTCAAATCGCAACCTTCACCAATGAGTTCTTCTAAAACGATTTCAACCCACGTGCATTACGGTAATGGAAGTCATCGTGAGGAAACATGCATATGTTTGAGAGGTAATTCAAAGACTACGGCGATGGACTCGCCCTCTGTATTCATTCATATTCGGTGAAATGTGGGAGTTCAACACCCACAGTAACTACAACAACCGGTGTTTTTGTTCCAACACCTCTGTTTACTTCTTCGGGGATTCTTCAGGGATTGTGTGAGCATATATTTTCTATTGATTATGCCAGTGTCTCGGTCTTGCGGGGCCCGGACGAATGTGAACAACACGTACTTCACAAGCCCGAGCTACCCCTCCGCCTACTCTGGTGGCCAGGCCTGCTCCATCATTGTTCAGCGATGTAACTCAAACATATGTCAGGTAAGCTTTCCAAAAGGATTGGTACCAGCCAATAATGAAAAAATAAACAGTGGTTAGTACAGCCTCTGACGTCATCGACGGATGGCTCAGATAGATTGAATGCTATCATTTATACTTCTATGGACAGTAAAGTTGATACTGAACTTACCTGCATAATATCTGGCCCGGCCTTCATGAAAATTTCATAGCTGATAGGTCATGGAGACCTATAATATTCAAGCATCATTAATATAACCTATACTTTTCTTCGCTTTCGGTATAAACAGTGGCGTTCAGTGGACCTACCATCACCGGTTTAAGCAGAGCGTATTAAGAACTTCTGAGCGTTCACGTTTCATTTTGGTACCGTAAAATTCGGAAAAGCAAGGAAGTTCTTAATACTTGGTGCTCAAACGACCATAGTGGACTCCCAGTACACTACATTGAATAAGATGCAATGTTCACAGCTGCGCATTGATCTTTTGGACTTCGTGACGGCTCAACCGAACGGCGACGGTGTGTGTGACACGGACTCGATAACGATCACGGGTGGCAACACCATCGTGCCCACCCTCTGCGGCGACCTCACCGGCCAGACCTTGTTCGTTGACTTCAATGGCAACACTGCCATCACCATCACCGTGACTGCCACCTCCTCCACCTCCTTCTCGCGAAGATGGAACATCAAGCTCATACAATTGGGATGCGACTGTCCGGGAATTGGTTAGATGTCATATTGACCTTCTATTTAACTACCTAAGTACTATCCTGCGAGAGAGTCGTTATTATGAGCCCGATGACACATCGGATACACCACTGCTGGGCAGAGGCATGCATCCCTTCCCTATTTCCCATCCATTGCGAGTGAGGGATTGCTGAGGCCAGCAGTTCTGGGAGGCCTAAGGAAGTTAGACTAGAAAAAAACTCAATTTTTATTTGTTCTTGAATTTGAGGCTTCAGGTTTAAGAGCTAATTACCATTATACCACTGGCAGAAGCACAAAACTAGTTAAGCCTGCCTGATGGTACGCGGTTACCACAGTCTGATGATACAAATCTCTTTCCACACTTCTTGAAGAACTCCACACTGTAGCTCCTCGGTCTGGAACTATACTGGTGTGGCTCATTTATTTCAATAACATGCGAAACTGTCCCGACAGCCCCCAATGGTTGTCTGCAATACTACACGGGAACTTCGGGCACGATCGACAGCTTCAACTACGGGTCCGGAGCGAACACAGAACTCAGCGCGTCAGGAGTGACGGGCACCCGGCAGATAGCCAACCTGAATTACGGCATATGTATCCGGATGGAGGCCGGCTATTGCGCCATTCAGTATTCGCAGGCAAGTGGCACGCGTCCTAAATTTATTTACTACTCGACATGTCAACAATGTTTGTGTATCTCTACTCCCACACTCATGAAATACTTAAAGTACTGACCATTGCAAACTCACTTTCCACCTAACATGGTAATAAGCCAACGTGTTAAAATATGGTGAATCCATCATGCATGCCTATGCTTTTCTTAGAGATATGCAGGCTTCCTTCAACATCGTGAACAAACCGCTGGGTCACTCTATCCATACCCCCGCAACTCTATCGTTAACGCAGATATACTATATTATGTGTATGCGCGGTAATCACCCCTATTTTCGCTGAGCGCTCTTAGCTCGTGACGGCACCTGTATCTCAAAGTAAAAAATCTCTTGCAGGCGTCTGGTGACTACTCTTTCACTGTGTCCGGTGACGTGGAGGGCGCTGACACAACGGTGCTGGGTACAGCAGTTGGGGCTGAGAACGATGGCTCTTGTACCACTGACTTCGTGGTCATCCCCAATCCCATACAAGTATCCTCCGGCGACGCGATCAACACTGACCGATTCTGTGGCATCGGTTTTGACTCGGTTGAAAGTAAGTACAATGATAGAACCTGAGACCTTAAGCAATAAGTGCTCATTGACATTATATTTTGGAGACAAGCCTATACATACACACTATATAATAAATCGGTTTCAAAAACAGTTACATACTGGTTTGGTATCAATATTATAAATTTCAACTAAGAAAATATTTAAATTGGGTTTTGAAAGTTGAATGAATGATAATTTTTAATGAGAATTTTGATCATTATCCGGAAAGGAGTAAACAGGAACTGGACATTTTCAGATTAAAGATATGTGTAAAAATAAGCAACTCGTTACAGCTGGAGCGAAGCCATTCGTGCTTTACGTGGTGACGAACGGCGACGAAGCAGCGACCGCCACCAGCTCACCTGATGTCGCCAATCGAGGCTTCTCACTCACCTACACAGAGATTGCCTGCTGAAGTACATACCCGTAGAAACCTGCATTTTATTGAAATACCGTTGAGATTTATGAGCGCTCAGCGAAAATTCGGTGGATAACTCCGTTACTCTCGATGTACTTGTTCGCGTCTCACCACACAAGACCGAAAAAAAATTAAGTCAGCGCTCATAGCTCGTGACGGCACTTGCACCTATTGCAAATAAAATATAGCAATAACAAAACTACTATGTTTTTATTCACCTAAACATAACATAATAAGGTAGATGACACACACGCACGACACGAGTGTATTTAGTCATCACTGGTAAGCACTGCTTATTAGCGTATATGTAATGCACTCCCCTGCATGTCGGTAGACTTAATCAACTTCCTGCATTACGGCGTGTGGTGTGTATAAACAGCAATATTGCGTGAGCATGATAATTGATAACGGCCGCCATTTTGGAAATCGTATTTTATTATCAAAGGATATTTATATTCTTTGACATTCATTTAGACATTTCAATCAGTATTGTAATGTTATTGTACAGGAAGTGAAAGTAAAATGTCTATATTTTTAACGAAACTACATATTTATTTATTAAAACATAACATAGTAGTTGAATTATCATTAGAACAACTCTTCTAAACTACAACAGGCAAAGAACAGTAACATGTGTTTTAAATTATTATTTACACATAGATAACAACTTTTAATTATAAATCTCAAATTGGTATTGTGTAAGATCGACCTTGAAGGTGCTTTTTTTTTGACAACTGGGGGCCTACCACCTGTTTAATTCCCATATTCCCAATTAGTCAAATGTTCACTTATGTCTCATATATGTACAGGGTTAATGGCTATGTTAAAAGGGTCAAAAACGAGACCCTATTATCATGATTTCCCTGTCGGTCTGTCTGTCCATCTGTCACCAGGTTATATCTCATGAACTATCACGCCTAGTTACAGATCCTGTATTTCAGTTGCTGCCATAACAACAAATGCTTAAAAACAGTAAATGAAATATTTAAGAGCGCTTCCGTGATAAGACAAACTTAATTCTTTTGAAGATTATGGTACAGAACTCTTAGTGCGCGAATCCGACTAGCAGTTGGTCGGTTGCACGAGCCCAAATACATAAAAAATAACTGTCATAAGACACGTTTATTTAAATATTTATTTACTAAGCAAGAGCCGAAACAGTGTGTGCTATTATTTAATTACACACACTCACACTATCTATTAAAGTTAAATATAATAATATGTTTCAAACACAGAACAGGGGGCCTACTATCATCGGTTTAAGCGGCGTATTATGAACTTCTGAGCTTTGACGTTCCATTTTTGTACCGTAAATATCAAACTTCGAAGCTGAGAAGTTCTTAAAACGTGCTGCTTAAACGATCATAGTTGGGTTATATATGCATAAGCTTTGGAATATGCTAGCATGTTATTCTTGAACGTCATAGTAAATCATCATAGTGAGCGTGCAAACGACAATAATGCTATCATTATGCGGTAAAGGACTTTCTTGGCCGACCTTACAAGCAAAATAACCATACATTATTATGAAATTAATCACAATATAAAATAATATGTAGTTCTATATCAACAATGTGTAGAATCTAGAATCCCAAACAAAAAATTGCATTGGGAAAAGAACACTTTGAAACAAATGCTTGGTAAATATACCGTTAAGATTTATGAGCGGTGAGCTAAAATAGTGGGGGGCTGATGTATTTGTTCTCGTGATGACACTGGCTGGGAAACTGTGCTATACCATTATAATTAAGAAATTCAACAATAGGCACACTACCACACTCGCCGAAGGCATCAAAGTACTATTCCGATAAATTATAACTATTATTGCTAATATACTTCACCCCTCACGTCAGTGATGATAAAATTATGCGTACGCAGCGACGACCTTACCCATTCTCCTCTGGACAGTGTTTCTGACGTCATCATACCATTGGCCGATATCCGTATTATTTCTCAGGTCTTTGAATGCTTGGCATCCTTCGATGCTGCTGAGGACTCCGTACACAGTGATGTCGGCTAAGTTAGGTTTGTCTCCGCCGAGGAAGGGCGTCCCTTTGTCCTTTATCGCTGTGGTCCAATACCTCGCAGCATCGTATAGGGATTCCCGGGCGTCCTCTTTTATATTGTGCCTGCAAATAACAAGTATAAATATTAGTTGTACTCGACGGCGGCGAAGCGAAAATACCGGTCAGTATGTATATGTTATTCTGATCCTTCTGAACTTTCAACTATTTATCGTACTTTGGCAAGTGAGATATCGTTGGATGCGTCATAATTGTCCGCTGGTTATTTTTCATTAAATTGAATATGCAAAACAAAACAAAAATGATTGCATGCGGCTATGCTTGTATTCCATAACTAGCGGCCTACCTTCGTTTCATAGACGTTGATTTTTTCTATTATATATTAACAGAATACAGTTTTTTTTTTCCAATAAAAAAAAAATCTAAATAATAGATAACAAAATTAGTTGAACTAACAAAACGGAGCAATCACCATTTTTTTTTGCACTTTGACAAGAATCAAGGTGTCCAAGTGAAGGTTTAGCCACGAGACGCCAATACTATACTATAAATATGTATTTTTTTTTATATAACTCGTCGTGACCACGATAAAAATTCAAACTATGGCCCATGAGAGGTTGTCAATGGACGCAGTCACTGAGAGCGATACCATTCACCACCACTATGTCGGCCTACTGAGGCTGAGGTGGCTTTCACACCTCGCTTAAGGCCTCAATCCTGTAGCAACTAATACACTGACCTGGCCTTAAGTCGTTTGGCAATGATCCACATAGCAGCGGCGCCGCCGTACACCATGAGCGCACACTCCCAGCCCGGGAACGAGTGCCGCCACCCGCCCGCTTCCTCGAACCACTTGAACGTCTCCAGAGCTTCACTCGTCGTCCGGTACACGTTTGGTGACAATGTGTGGACGAGCACACTATCGGCCCATTGTCGCCACTTGCGCTCTTCGCTGAAATATTACACAATTTCTTTATAATCTACACAATGTCAGATAAGACTCGCCTGGTGACGAGAGTGTAATGCAGCTAACTATGAAAGGTTTGTAAAACAGGTGCCGGAATGTTTCTGAACTAACAAATAGAAAATTTTCAATCAATAATTTTATTAAAATAATAATTGAAAGACATAATACATTTTTTTTAGTACCTCCTAAAAAAAAAGTATGCTCACGCCAGCCCTGAAGGATCCCCGAAGGGGTAAGCAGAGGTGTTGTAACAATACGAATGATCAAGTGCCAACGTGACTGCGGGCGAGTCCATCACCATCTCAGGCACTAAACATATGTCTTTGAATTACTTCTCAGACATATGCAGGTTTCCACAAATGTTTTCCTTCACCGTAAAGAACGTGGTGTGAAATAACTGCACATAAGTTTTTTTTTTTTGGAAAAACACAGGCCCTGCTGGGATTTGAACTTGCGTCGCTTGCGTAGCAGACTGCTCTAACCCCAAGGCCACGACGGCTATATAATCTGAATAATCCGATCCGACGGAGTGTAGATGAATAGTATTTACTTCTCAGCCAATTTCTCCCGTTCATCAGGCACCGGTGCGTTATGCATGATATAGTATTTATTGGTGATGTCCGAGACACTTTTTCCGGAGTCGTTGACATATTTGGTTAGTGGGTAGAATTTTACGACATTGTGAAGGCCCGAGCTCTGGTCGCGGAGGTACGTCTCCAATACAGACACTATGGCCGTGCTGTCCACGAGTTGCTGTAATCATGACACACTCATATATTAATACATTACATCATTTGAAATAAGTTCCCCGAGTCCCCAACATGTTTTCCCAAGCATGTACAATAAGGAATCTCTTCTAATAGGACATGCAACATACATATTACATAGCATGTGTCCATAGGCTGTCTTAGCACTTAGCATCAGGGAACCATTTTGGTGTCAAGAAAGATTGGTTGTCATCAAGAAAGTGACGGTGGAGGGCGTCCAAGGAAGAACTTCTATGACCAAATTAATAGTATTTTTCAGAAAGGTCAAATTCTGAGCACTCGTAACCGAAGGAAGTGTATGAAGAGATGCATGAATGTGGATGAAGCGAAAGAAGTATGTAAGGATCGTAGCACGTGGCAAATGGTGGTCTCATATCTATGTATGTTTGTAATGAATAGGCTCAAAAACAATTGGACCAATTTATAAAATCTTTCACTAATGGAATACTAAAGTATCACTGACTAACATAGGCTATATTGTTAATCGAGGTTAATTAGGGATCCCTATTAAAACGCTAGTGTGAGATAAATAAATAAAAATAATACCTGATAGCCCCCATCGACTTTTGCAAGTAGTATCGGCACTTTTTTGTACCCTGACCACTTGATGGCCTGGCGCAGCACAGCATCCACCTCAACAATCTCGTAGCTGATGCCGCGCCAGTCGAGGTACGATCGTACTTTACAGCAGAAAGGACAGGTTCGATATTGGAACAAAACCAACTTCAGATTGCTTGTATCTGTTTCACTTATTATCTGCAACATTCATTATAAATCACTTAAATTTCACTCCGAATAGCCGAGTGAAAAGTAAATATGATTCACATCTACCCTCCAAAGTTAAATATAAGTTTCAATATTTCGTCTGGTGACATTTGATAGGATAACATTGAGCTTATTAGCTTATTGATTTCACTATTGCAGTTACACAATATTAAATATAGGAAGTTGCTCCATTTTCAGTTGAATCAAAGACATAATATAATTCACTTTCGCATATACATAAGTAGTCATAAGCCAACTACACCATAGCTATAATGTTTCACGGCTTAGGTGTATAAGTTATTCAAAGACTGTCGCAGTAAAATATAATTCAGTTCGCTAGGTGAAGCAGGACAGAACATATAGAGACGACATGATACATGCTATACATTCTGTATTGCATGCCAATGTTAAGTCACAGAGCCTGCAGAGTTTTACAATATAGCCTTATTTATAATTTGATATAATTCCATTTTTAACTAACTTTTATCAATAAGAAATACAAAAATTTTATGCTATTATTAATATAAAACTTGCTTCGCTTGTAGTACTGTCACCCATTCATATCATTACTCTCCTTAAGATTCACTAGATTACTTCTACATTATTACCATCTGTCAGTTTGTTGTAACACCTAAATGTGTTTGTTTCAGCCATGAAACAGCATTCCCAAAAAATCCAAAGAGTAGTAGGTAACAAGCGGACCCCAGCACCATGCCGGGAAAACGCTAAGATGATGAAGAATGCAGATCATCAATAAAATACATTGCAAACCAATCCACATTAGTCAACTCGCCAAGCTTTCAAAAATGGTTTACTTAATGGAGCTTAAAGGCTAATCTATTGTTATTTTTGCAACATCTTGATAACTAGTTCTTGGCTACAAGTTTCTCTGAAAATATTAAACAAAATTGATTCATTGGTTTGCCACAAAAAGGTTCAACAAGTATCTGACACTCGGAATGGCAAGAGACACTTTTGCATGTATAATATTAGAATAGGTATAGGCAAGCATATAATTACTTCGCACAGCACAGTGGAGAGTTTTAATCAAGACTTGGCATAAAGAGAATAAAAGAATTGCCCATTTCATATCTGGAACTACTCAATTGTGGACTGTATCTCTATCTTGACAGGTTCTTCAATTCAGTAAAAGCAACCTTCCAAACCTAGTGGTAGCATGTATAATCCTGGATAGCTATATCATTGTGATGATTTTAAAGTATTTTGTAAAAATTCTAATCAAATAAAGATATTTTTGTACCTTTGAGTAGTTTTGCGTTCCACACAGTGGAGAAGAGGTTGTGAAGTTGCTGTGTTAGAAATTGTTGTCTGCATTATGTTAGCACAGGGATTTCAATATTTATAATATAGGCAATGCATGAAATACACTTGGTGTTACAAGAATTCATAAGCTGCTGTAGCCGCTTACCATCAGGTGGGATGTACACTTGTTTGAATTAGTATAAAAAAAATGATGATTACTAAATAATAAAATTGTACGGTAGGCATTTGTGAAATCTTACATTGAACTGCGGTTTGTATTCTGGTGCTTCCTTCAGAAAGGCATACTCCTCATTCTGAACAGGACTGGATGGTTTCTTCATATTAACTTTATAATGTGTATAACCTCCATAGCCAACCCCCACAAGCACACCAATGCTAGCACTCACTAGAGTCAATTTCGTAGTTGACCTTGGCAACCGGCTTTTAGTTGATATAAACAATTTGTTCAGGTGAATATTCTCTTTCAGTGAAGGGACAATAACTTTCTTCAAAATAGTAAATGTAGGTCGCCACATTTTTCCCAGCTTTGATCACATGAAAAGCAAAGCACGATAATGTCTAGAAATTGTATAATCCCTCTTTTAGACAGCGTAGCGGGCAGACATCTGCAGTGAGTGCGGCTAATTAGTGATGTCTTTTCTTTTAAACCTGTAAAAAAAACGATAGATAAGCAGACAATATTAACATCATATAGCAAGACAGGGGGACTACATATATACACACAGTTCGTTTTGCTGCAAACTTAGTTCTTTGAAGCTTATGACCTAATGACACGCACACGTGTTTATTATTAATTTTGAATATCTACCTCGGCCTCAACCATATTAAAAGTAATATATAACATTTGTCCGACTTTCATAAATAGGAAGTATTATAAGTGCAAAATTACTATTTTACGTGTAGGTAGGTAAGTACGTTTCGAATTTTGTTCTATTTTCCTGCAATGGCGTCGTCCAGCCGACAGACGTCACTCACAGAACGACGTTCGGACAGCTGTCAATAAATACCACAGATTAATATGAAAGGAAAAATACTGCTTACCACAGCCATTACAAAAGTGCAAAGTACCTAAAGGCGCAACCCGATGTAGCCGCTCGACGCTCGTTTCCAGCGACAAATGTGGTCGCAGGAAATGTAGCGACAAAGCTGAAAATGTTGAGCTTTGTCGCTGGAGTCCCTCGCCGCTCGTTTGCACCGACAACTCTGCTCTCGTGTTATGCAGCGATAAAGCTGAAAATGTTGAGTTTTGTCACTGGGAAGTATCGAGAGTATAAGTAGTCTGTTAATTGGAATGCCTCATCACCAACGCACATACGGTAAGCAAAGCCATTCCATCAACCGTAAGCTTTTCTGGATCGGGTACACTCATTTCTCTCTTCATGCACTTTTGCCCCTCTTTGAATCACGAAAAATGCCACCATCACCAAACGAGTGGCGAGCGACTGCGTGACACAGTAATTTTTTGAGTAGCGGGTAATTTTAAATGGGGTCACGTGACCTTACATCAGGTTGCACCTTAAGAGTTGAATATGAATAAACAGCCGCGACAAACATCAGGCACAACATCCAATGGAATGACATTAAAATATCGGACTTCTTGAAGTCATTCGAATTTTCCTCATAGGTAGAAAAAAAGCAATTTTCTACCTATTATTAGATGACGGGAGGATTTTTCACGTCTATGGCTGATAAGACTACAATATAATTTTTTTGCCTTTGCAACATTGATCGCTGTTTGTGATTATATTCTCTTTGATTTGGTTTAATGATTTTGATCTGTCTGTGTCTGCTCGTTTGCCTGCTCGCTCTTCGTGTCCCGAGAAGCTGCGCTGATTTATTGAGAAAATTTTATGATGTTGAAAAATGATAATAAGTTGTCGATTCTCTAATTATTTGCATCGAACGTTTGAGATTTGTTAGTTGCATTGTTTTTAAACAGTCGGACTAGATACTGCTTCAATATTAAGGTAATTGTAGATGAACATCTTGATCAGCCTATTGGATTAGCGCGTTAGTTTATTCTATGTTGTTTTCTGTTGCTTTTTATTATATCTTAACAAAAACGAATTTTTTATGTGTAGAAGAGCAGGAATGCGAAGAAGATGCCGGCGGCATCGAAGAGCTCTGGCCGTAGGCCGAGCGATCCTGTTCAAACCTACTTAATTTCACCTGTGTCGGAGAGGCAGCAGCTCGCTATCGCCATGCAGATTTCGACTCAAGAAGCCAAGTCTGCAGGTCTGTCATATTTATTTTCCATAGATTTGTGAGTTTATATGTGAGCCAAATATGACCTGTTCTTTTTGATGTGCAGCCCCGCCAACACCACCTCCAGAGAAGAAGCGTTCGCGGCAGAGACGCAACGAGCGAGGTGAGACACCTTTGCATGTTGCAGCCATCAGAGGAGACCATGAGCGAGTTAAGAAACTTCTTGATCAGGGACAAGATCCTGATGTACCAGATTTTGCTGGTAAGATTGTTCATTACTTGTAATAGGCGGCAACATCAAAGTCATGAAGAAGGGAAGGATGGGAAGTGTTGTATTACTTTTCTATGCCTATCTGATGCAACAATATGTTACTCAGCATAATGTTCATTTTTGCCTGCTATTGGTGTGCCTGTGTTGATTGTTAGAATGTAAGCGGCATAAGCAGCGGACTATTAGCTGGCAATAACACTACACAGGTACCAGTGTGCTGCATCCATACTTAGAACCTACTTGATTACTAGATTTGACACACAAAACTTATTTGTTAAATTTATTGATTAATACAAATTGAGCTTCCATATGGCACTCTAGTTTGTTCTCGATTCAGCCTGACTTGGCACATCCCTATGTAGAATTAGGGTTAGCAAAATTCAATATTCATTTCCTGAGAAATACACTTTTCTTAAATTTAGTAAAATATAGATTCATAAAAACTCACACATATACTTCACATACAAAAACCTTTCACAACCCCTTGTGAAAAGGATCTTCAAATTGTTTGCTATGTCTGGTACTGTATGGTATCTTATATTGAATCTCTTTTCCTGCGGAAAAGGTATTGAATTACTCGACCTAAACAAATGTGAATATTTTTTTTTGTATGGATCTGTTTGCAGCTGTTATCTGTGTTGTTACAGCCAGTTACTGTTTATATGTATGCTTGTCAATGTTAGAGTATAAGAGATTTCATCTCTGAATGTATCATATTTCTACAAATTTTAGTTTATTACCAAGTTGAAAAAAGATTCAAGTAAAACTACTGTGGACATTTATTTCCCTTTACTTTAGTTTTTGCGAATGTCAATCGTCAGTATTGATTTTTTTAAGATCTAGGGTTCTTTTTGAGCATTGGCATAAAATAGGAATATTCAAAGCCATTTTATGGGACACAAGTACCTGAGGGTTGCTGTACATTACAACACCAGTGATGTCACTCGCGCTCTGCCAATGTCAATTGTAAATTGCTGTTCATAAGCGCATCTATAAGAGCATTGCATACGGCTAGGACTATTTCTAAAAGTGCTCTTACTACAGGCGCGTCACGAGTTATAAGCACTCAGGGAAAATCGTGGGCACATGTATAGAGAAAATAGTGGGCATGTGTATGGGGAAAATACTGGGCACATGTATTTTATTCGCGTCACGCCATACAGACAGATGGAGACAGACTCATAAATGACTACTGCGAATTCAAGGTCAACGCTCATAACTCGTGACGACATCTGTACCTACAGGAACACTACTGAATAGAGCACTGTAATTTTTATCTTCAAAATGGGATCATCTATTGTGCACAACTAAAGCGGTCCCTTGCTCCATTTTGGAATAAAAAGAAACAAACAGTTCCTTGTATAATATTCTTAACTAGCTTGCTCTTGCGACATTGTCTGTGTGGAATTCAAAATTTTGTACCGATACTTTTTATGTGAATTGATTTATCTATTGGCTGCATCATAGAACACACTGAACTGGACAAGTCACGTTAATTAAATATAGCTAAGGAATAGAATTTTTGATTGACCGGTGATTTCAGTCATCTTAAAAGTAGATACTGAATTTTATATTGATGAGGAAAAATACAAGCAGAGGGTAAAACCTACAACCGACATATGAGTTCCGAATCCTCACTATGCTATTTTTGATCAATGCTGTTCAAGAACAGCACAGCAGGGATTTGGAACTGTCTGGAATCCATGACAAATAATCCGAATACTATATAGTGTCTTTAGCAATGATCTCTCAAGAAAGCCCAATGCAACCATATAAAATAGATTTACTAATAATATGGTTATGATGCATTGGTATTATACTGGTGTTTGTGTGAGGTAGGTTGAGTCAATACTTAAATGTAGTTTTAACTATTTTCTACAAGGCGATATAACAATCATATTATATTGACAACATTTCTGGGACAGTATTTTTATAGTAAGGGAGATTTTAGGAAACGTAACGGTTGCCCATCGGTAGGCAGGCTTGTTAATTATAAATATTTCTATAATTTTGTTGACCTGAATACCTAGGTGCCTCTACTATCGTCGTTGCGTGTTTTATATGTCTGCATGTCTATACAACTCTACACCTATTATTAAGGTTTTGACTTGATAAATATGTTCGACAATAGAGAGCCGTGGTGGCCTTGAGGTTTGAGCAGTCGCCTGCTACGCAAGCGACGCAAGTTCGAATCCCAGCGGGGCCTGTACCAATGAGTTTTTCTAAAAAACTTATGTACAGTGATTTCACACCACGTGCTTTACGGTGAAGGAAAACATCGTGAGGAAACCTGCGTATTTCTGAGAAGTAATTCAAAGACGTATGTATAGTATCTGAGACGGCGATAGACTCACCATCTGTCACGTTGGCACTTAATCAAATTCGGTCAAAAGTGGGTGTTGTGATAACAACACCTCTGCCTACCCCTTCGGGGAATACAGGCGTGAGCATGTGTATGTATATGTTCAACAATATTTTGCATACAATTTGCTTTCAATGTTGTATAAAACTGCCTTTTTTAAGTTATTCTAAAGAATTTCATACCCCATACTATTAGCCTTAGCATTTGAACAAAACTAATGGGGCTTAGCGATTAAGTAAGTTTAGTTATGTAAGGTCTAAGATACTTCAAAATCTATTTAATAATTATTGATTGCGTAAGTGATTTTACTCTGGTGTATGTAGAGTGGCCTAAATTATAAGGACTGTTTTGACTGCCCGCATAAATAACACAATTTAAATAACGTAGATAAGTACTAAATGCGGACAACTTAAATTTGTGAGATTAGATGCATTCACTGATTTAAACCCTTTCATCATCATCTCCCTGGCCTTATCCCATACATTCAACCCGATGTCGCTGATCACCTGGCTTTTATACGAAGCGACTGCCATCTGACCTTCGTTACCCCTTTAACGAGAAAAATTTGTAATCTGGTTTAAACCAGTTCTTAGGCCTCCGACTGACCTATAACGATTGCCAGAGATGTATAATTGGAAACCGGGACTGACGGCTTAACGTGCTCTCCGAGACCTATGGTCCTGTCGACAATGGAAAAAGCAAATATTGTTTACGGATCAAAGAGACGTGTGTGGACGTACCAGTAAAGTACAGTAGTATTTTTTAATATTGGAACTAGAGTGTCCCTTCCATTGAGGATTATCTTTGTCTTTTCGTTCAAATGACGGTAATTACATATTATAATGTGGCATAATGCCTCATTATTTGCTAAACTTATCTCGCCAAAGCCTTTGACCGAATTAGCGCGTGTGCATACGCAATAGCTAATGCACACCGCTGCATACTAGGCCCTCTGACTGCTTATCAATCCCACGCACATTTGCATACTTATCACTTTCTATTTGATTATGCAACGTTTGACGTAAGTACTCGAGTTTCACCTATGTACGACGAGTTTCTGTCATAAATTAATAATAAATTTTCATGGATTTACTAGCCAATTAACACTATTTCCTTGTTCAATATATTTTTGCAATTATATACATTACATTATATACAGTTACATACGATAAACTCGTAACCGACGCTTCCATGTTCGTAACAACCAAATTCTCGTCTCCAAATTCTACCAAACCTTTGTCACAATCGATTCAAAATGGATGTCATTAATTCAATTCTGATAAAAAAAATCAACCCGCATTGAATTTAAAAAGCTTTGTGACCGTCCAAGCACTAACTTTTATTAAAATATATTCAGTAGATTCAGACAGCATTTGGACCAAAAAAATATTCAGACTGGTAAAATATTATTCCTAAAGTATATTATTGTCGTAGATTCCATAAGTTGCTGTAGTGGCTTTTTATTACACGGGCCTTAAGCTTGATTGTCCCCAAAAAAAATCATCTATAGACTTTGTCCCTTATAAATAGGCAGTTAATATTATCAAAGCACCTAATTCGTTCAGAAATGTATAGTGTTTTTAACGTTGAAAATAATTGATCGGGAGATAAATACCTACCTACTTACCTCCTTTTTGTGGGATACAAATTGAGTTACCCAAGTCTTTTTAAATCAAAACAGATGTAAATTTCGTACTGGTAGTTTATATTCAACTTAATATTCCGAAGGACAGACAGACGTATGAATGTCGCGTTTTCGGTGGGTTTTTAGCACAATAATATTTTATACGACACTAGCGGACATCAAGCGGCTTAAATCGCGTAGTTCCCGTTCCCGTAGGAGTAAGGGAATAAAATATAGCTTATATTTCTTGCTGATAATGTAGCTATCCAATGCTGAAAGTATTTTTTTAAATCGGTCCTTACTTTTTGAGCCAATTCGTAACAAACATAATTAAATACAAATCTTTCCTATATTATTAGTATAGATTACAAATTATATTTTACAACTTAAAACTACGCCTTAGTTATATTCATATGATCAGTAATTATCCTGATGCCGCTTTTATGATGGTCACCAGGGTTTGGAGTCGTTAATTCTGGATAATTTGTGTACCTTAAGCACGTTTAAATAAGACTGAAATTACCGCTGACCTATTGTAGATAGTCCATACTGACATGGAAACTGTACAAATTTTGGTTACATTCCACGCCGACATTGTAACTAGCAGAGCAATACAGCACAGATCATTAGAACACTGCAGGGTAGACGCCCCTGCGACATTGTTTTAGTCCATTCGAATGTGTAATTTGGTAGTGTATTTCAAGGGTGGACGCCACTCCATGAGGCTTGCAGCTACGGCTGGCACCAAGTAGTCACAGTGCTTGTTAACGGGGGTGCGAATGTCAATGCCAAAGGTTTAGACGATGACACACCCCTACATGACGCGACCGCTTCCGGGAATCTCAACATGGTAAAGTTTCTCGTTGACCATGGGGCCGATCCGAATGCCAGGAATTCAAAGGGGAAAGTGCCAACAGATTACGCAATGCCGCACATCTACGAGTACTATCAGAGCTTAAAAGGTATGTTTTACTATATTTTTTGTTTTAAACTCGAAAAAACAATGTCAAAGGAAGTGCTCGTGTTTTTACATGATGCATTTCCTGTTGCTGGATTATTTTTAATTTTTTTTATTTATTAGCTTATATATACCAATATTTCTTAATATGTAACAGCTTGTTCGCTTTTATCGTTGGAATTCTTACTGAGTTTTAATGGTAACTTAATTTCAGTACATCACATTCACTCGCAAAACAAAATAACATGGAGTGATTTTCTCGCTAACAAATCGTCATCAAAGAAGAAATGTTTAACTTTAAAAATAATAGAATTTAAACAATTGTTTTTATCAAACATCTGTTTTATGCGTATGTCTAATTGTACAAAAACAAATAAAGGGCGTAAATAAACTTGTATATGATGCTTGTCCGATAATTTAAAAGGACAGATTCTCAAAAATACAACTTACTACTTTAATATTTTTTTGTCATAGTCGTTTGGGAATGAGACGATACAATTTCTTTTATGATGCAAATCATAAGCCTGTCTTCAACAGTACACACCCACATAGAAATCGTTATGTCCTTGGCTAGCCTATAAATAGAACATACCCCTAACAACCCGGGGGAACCGTCGAAAACAGTTACTTGATATTGATTCGCGCAAATCCTATTGCTATGATATACAGCTATAATATACATCCTCTGACTCTTTGTCTTTTGGTATGATTATAAAAACAAAATAACATCCTAAATATAGGTCTTATTTTGTTAAGTATAATATTCTAATAATATTTTGTTATTATGTTTCAATTCGTCCATTTGCAACCAGGCTCTTTGTCCATGATGCCACTCGGAAGTGACGTAAGTTGGTCACGCCCTTCCCCACTGCGCGCGCAGTAATTTTGTGCGAGTAATTTTTGTCAATTGATATTGTTGCGCATGGCAAATGTAACTGCGCAGTAACTAAGACATCCAAATGACCTATTTAAGTAAATCCACGGAGCAACAGGATAACAGAATTTTACTTACCTTGCCTATATAATATGTTTATCATCTGAAATTAAATTGCAATTCGTCCATTTGGATTCATGCTCTTTGTCTAAGACGTTGTCTCGAAAATGACGCAAGTTGGTCACTTCCTTT
This sequence comes from Watsonalla binaria, assembly GCA_929442735.1. NCBI lineage: Eukaryota > Metazoa > Arthropoda > Insecta > Lepidoptera > Drepanidae > Watsonalla > Watsonalla binaria. Next base: position 2,043,926 of record OV838917.1, on the reverse strand, counting down.
GGAAAACTTTCTGCGCAGTTATGAAAATGGCCGCTATGAGTAGATCGATGGAGGAATGAACACCGAATTAATATAAAAATATCCTAACATCTACCATCTAAATGCCTAAAATCTGATGAAGAACTTATTTGAATACTCGAAAACGTTTCGCAATCAACTAACGTTAGAAACGTCTTGACCCTATTTCGATAAGGAAATATACGGAACTGACTTTTAGTAATTCAAATTTCAATATTGTTGTTAATAAACCGGATTGTTCTCAATTCACCTTTGTTTTGGGGGGCATGGACATTATGGGCCGTTTTTCGGTAATATTCCGCTGGTCATTGATGATTTCATTGTGTTGACATTGCCTTAGTTATTATAGGTATTGCACGGACTGTCAGTTACAGCACCTCTTACCTTACTCTAGTCGGTACTACACTATTACTTAAAAGTTATTTCCATTATCATTCACATAATGATTTCTTTTTTTGCGTAGTAGAATTTGCGTGTTTATAATTTACTAACTGTGCCCCGTTTTATGAAAAGTAGTCTAAAATTTCATCCCCTATTATATCCTCTTGGGGGTAGAATTAATCAAAATCCTTCTTAGCGGATGCCTACGTCATAACATCTACCTGTATGCCAAATTTCGACCCGATCCGTCCAGTGGTTTGGGCTGTGCGTTGATAGATCACTATATCAGTCAGTCATTCAGTCACCTCTGAGTTGTATATATTTAGATTATTTACCCTTCGTTAAGTGTCACATACATAATTTATTTATGCCCTGTTATACTGTTATTTAAGTGATGAGAAATCCACTTATTTTGTGGTACAATTGGCAGTTCCTACCATTAGAACGCATAAAGCCAATATGTTATTAAAAACGACACCACACAACTATTGCATGTATAAATATATCGTCTTGCATAGATACGAAATGCTCGCTAGACAGTAACTTTATGCTTAGAAATAGATTGAGTTGAGATTTTCTGTGAAAGAACCTTGTCGTATAACTGAATAATAAAAAAGGTACATTCTGTTGTGATTAACCATGGTAGCGCTGGGCTTGTGTCATACTTTTAAAAGGCGTTGTCATGGTTACTCAATACGGTACCCTTTGGCCCTTCGAGTAACAGGAGGTCTACGCCTATAAATCAAAGAAGTTTTCATTGGACCGAGAAATGAGACGTTATATCTTGTTCCGTAACTTTTTTCTGATTTAATGATCTTTGTTGATTGATATTGTATCGATTTAACTTTAACTTCAGTGCACGTTCTATAGCTTTACTGGTATCGTATTGTTCGTAGTAGACCTCAGAACGTGATGGTAAAAGATTAAAAGGAGTAGCTTGATATAATCTGGACAAAAATATTATCTTGGCCTGGTATGAAATTCCGAATATTTTATACTATATTAAATTATATTATGGTTTGTACATGTGTCGTCACGAGTTATGAGGGGACTAACATTGTGGGGATAACTGCTCATGTATTTTTTCGCACTCGTGTCAAAACATTACAACTGCATACTCAGGTCAGCAGTCAAAACTTTAGACGCTAATATATACTGCTTTAACGCGAGTGAATCAGTAGATATAATATTTTGGCTATATTTCACACCGAAATAATATAACCGAGGTTATAACAACTATCTTGTTTGAGATTCAAGCCAATGTATATGTTATACTACCTAATAAATACTTATCTGTACAATAATACTGACATAAAATTGTATTTTAACGTAAATAATTTGCTTATTAATATAGAATCACAAAGAAACTTAAATAAAAAGAAAATAAATATTTTTTTTACTGGCACGTACGGACATACGTACTTATTTTGGGTAAGAAGATTTGTATGGTTTATTCGCGATATATTTGTTGGTAGTTTAACTAACCGAGGGATCTACTGGCTAGCGGTCCTTTCTTAGTACGTAGGTAGGCAGCATTGATAGACGTAGAATAGATAAATAGAAGAGGTGCAATGGGTTGCTAGCATGTTTTAATATATTTAACTATGAACTAAGTAATGCAATGCGAATTTTAATGTATTCCTGACTTGTGACTGTGGAAAGTGTACCTATCATATAATTTATTTTATAATATTGTGTAAAGTCATCCATGAAATACTTTGCCATCTTAAGATCTATTAAGTCGTTATTTATTATTTAAGTATGGAGTATTCCGAGACGTTGTGAACTTTACTACTAACGCCCCGCAGCTTCAGGTGCGTTATATTTCATGGGTAATTTTTGCCTGACTATTTATTGTTCTAACATAAAAGAAGCCTGAAAAATACCTTATAGCATAAGTGAAAATGCCTACGAAATCGGTCTAACCGCAGCAATATAAAATCAGGCAAAAATTGTTATTCGTATAATTAAGGGTTGATGTTAAAATGGTAAAGCACTTTTGTGGCCGACCTTACATATACCTACGTCTAAAAATATGTGTATGTTTATATATAATTACTTATGTATTGTTTGTTCTCTGCTCTTTGACGCGGAAATTTCGTTTAAATCATTATTATGGCATTTTTATTCGTATTAACCCTTGAACAATAAAAAAAAACATAGAGTAACTTTAAGTAATATATTGTTTGTGTTTACCATATTGCTTGCTGAACACATACATAGCCTCTGTTGCACGTCTATGCCTGTGTTGGTGTTAAGTTGTCCAGTCATTTCGTTGCGTCACTTTACTAATAAGATGCAAATAAATACAACTCACAATCATTGCCTACCTGATTGGTCTAGTGGACGAGGTCCTGGGTTCGACCCCCGGGTAGGGTAAATTTCCCAGTACTAAGCAGCCCAGAGTCCGGATAAGTGACCTGTTAATCGCAACAGGCTCGCCCCCTATTACATGGGACTTAAACATGACTGGCGAAATGTGGGTGTACTATAAGTACAACTCTGCCTGCTTGGTTGTATTCACAATGGTGCTGACTGTCCTCACTTCTCAACGATGTACCTAACATACATACAAACATAGTTGTATGAATTATATTGCATCTATTATGGTTCAAATTATATCGATAGAAAGGAATAGTGACCTTATTTCCTATATTTTTTTCATAGTGGGAAATCCTCGTAGCTTCTAACATAACTCAATGCATGTCCTAAGACCTTAAATCCTTCTAATTTAGGAACTGTTCGCGTCAAAAAAAAAATCTGTACGCATATAATACTTCTATAACGGGCAGTGGCAGATTTACATGCCGCCAGTAGGCCATTTAAATTTGGTTAGCCCTACCGACCTCTCCTATAATATTCGATACCCTAGTTCGCAATCAATTAATACTGTCAATTAGCCCAGCCAGACGCATTTAGCGAACTACGCACGTTGTCAAGGAATTAAATTAATATGTGGTGAAGCATATTATTCTATTCTATTGTATACTATCTATGTGCCGCGGTTTCACCCGCTTAGACTACTGTTTTTGCTTAAATAAAAGTGGCCTAATTACTCCTTGTAACGTTAGCTCTGCCACAGAAAGTTCCTTTAAATCTGTGCAACCGTTTCGGAGATTAGCCGTAACAAACAAACATGCAGACGGACAGACAGAGATTTTTTTTAAAATTGACATTCTATGTCTGTAACTTAATACTTTCATATGCATTTCGGGTAAAGCTGTTATTTTGAAATTACAAACAGACACTTCTATTTAATTTTTATCTATAGATATCTATCGACCTCCGTAAATATAGAAAGAGAACCACACCCGTATGTTGAGCTTTTGACTGTACCTATTAACGTTATAAGTGCTCCTCAATGATAAATCCGCCACTGTCACAGAAGCATGTGCAGAGCTGCTTCGCAATTTGATGACCACGCGTAGATTTTGAGCAAACATTATGTGAATAAAAAAATTATCACCGTAATTGGATGATTTTTAAAAGGCCAAGTAGTTCAACACAAGATTGTCATATCGAAAATACCTAAGTATCCAATACCTAAAAAAATATTTGCATTCTTTTGGTCACTATAATAAATTACGTCACTATATTTATATTTACTCGAGAGCAAAGAATTCGGGTCGAAAACATAAACCGCAATTTCTATAAACTAAAAATTGGTACTGATAATTTTAATGATACTTAATATTACGTAGACTAAAAAAATAAATAAATTTCTATCATAAAAGACAAGTAGTTCAGGGAACAAAAAATATTCCCTGGGATAGCGCAAAATATTTGCTAAATTCAAACACAAAAATAAAAATATTCAAATGCGAGTCATAATCCTTTATTTATGCTTTTAATGCTCCGTACAATTTATACAAACAACCTTTACATTCAACATGTCAATTATCGATCAAAAATGAAATATTAATTTCAGTAATTTTGTTTAATTAGGAAAACGTGTTACGATTGAGTATACATTGTTCAAATAGAGGCTGCCGATACTCTGGCAGGCAGTGTAGGTACATAACTTTAATCAGAAATGTTTTCAAATAAGATATATTTTTGACACTTTATTTTCCATTATCGAACTACAGCGCCATCTCTTAAACTGACAGTACACTGGCGCTCGGTTCGATAGATATCTACAGGTAACGTTACACCCGTCCATCGCTAGATGGCGTGAGCTAATATATTTTAGGGCAATACTAAGTAATAAAAAATACTACTAAGTAACAAATACTACTAATAATAAAAGTATAATAAGCGTTTCAATATCTTTACTCCGTCTCTTCGTCTTCTTTACAGCACAATAAAATAAAATACTACTCCTGCTTTTCGTCGTTCACGTCTTCCCTCGTCTTTCTTATCTGTCATTCTAATTTCTTTTTAATTTTCAACTTCCATTTTTAACTTTTTAAACATTGCCTTTCATTATCGCATACAAACTTATTTCATCAATTCCACATAGATTAGGTTACCTGACCTTACAGACGCGTTCGTATGCGTAGATATTTGCATTTTTCGTTCGATTCAATACAACGAGATACATTATAAAATATTTATTTAAAAAAAAGTTTCCGTAATCAGTTGCTAGTTTCCAGTTATTGTTCAAGAACGAGTTTTGTGAACGTTGATGATCAACTAACTGGTTTTAGTGGTTTGAGCTAAAATAATGTATATTAATTAGTAATATACATTATTTTAGCGTATTTAATAAGGGGCAAGCAAAACATTGATGGCACAGAACAATTGTTGGTTAATATTTTATTTATTTCGGTGCTCTTTTCACTTTTTGGTGATTGATGTGGGTTGTCCACTAAAATTAATAAACTGTGTCCTTCTTTTTTGAACATTATTATAACAATGTATAAATAAATGTATATAGTTAAAAATAGTTCCTTTAACGTAACTATATCGTGCTTGCCGTTTCCCTGTGTTTAAGACTGATGGGCGCTCCATTACACTTAAAAGTTTAACAAAATGCTATCGTGTAAAGTTAATTCGGCTATCATAGTTTCGCCGTACATTTAAGTGGCTTCTAATTGATTTTCGCTGGAATACACATATATTATGTATCCTGTCTTTTCTTAACTATATCGTATTTTAATTCACCAGCTCCTATATACCCGTAGTTTCTTTTCAATTTCCATACTTCTTTTTTATATCCACTCCGTTATGCCAGGGAACCCCTCTCTCTCTCGAGAACTCTCGAAAATCTTCATCTTCATTTTCGCATCCCTCAACTCTCAATCCTTCACCAAGCAACTAGTCCATCTCTGAAACTCGGCCATTAAACATTAAGGGGCAAATTCACCGTTCGCTATAAAATCTTAGCTTAATAAAGCTAAGTTTCCGGTAATCTGGTTTAAAGATCAGTGTTAATCTCGTTTAACGTCAAACTCATTTCACCAGCACCATTTTAACCGCGTTTACGAAAGCCATAGATAAAACAAACATTTCGCTTGGCGCGAGCCCTAAAGTGTCGTAGCCGTGTTTCATTTTACGGCAAAATCTACGATGTCATACGTATTTAATGTATAGAAGTAATAACGAAACGTGTTTGATCGTGCATAGTGTTAAAAGCTCAGAAAATGTTCTCTTATTAAATAGGTAATACGATAAAATATTATTTAGAGAGAGGTATATATTTCTTTTTATAAAAATTTTAATGATATTATTCCAAACATATTGAATTTGTGAATTTGAATTTGAATATTGGCAATATTGTGTTTCTTCTTAGTACGAAAATTGTTACATATTTCTTTCTAATTTTAATTTTTAGCGTGTGTAGATTTGTTTTTCCGTGTTATTATTTACTCTTTATAAAGAATGGTTGCATCAATAATATACAAAGCATTTTTATGTTAGTTATTATTGTGACATTTACAACAAGTGACAGCGGCTAAACGCGTTTAAAACGGCTAACTGGCCAAAATTGGGCGTTTAGAATGAAAACTAAGCTTAGCTTGATCCAAGTTATCATCAGTGAATTTGGACCTAAGGGGTCGAAACCTTCATACGAATCACTATATGTGTATAGTTTCGTTGCTTTATATATTATTATATCATTTGAATAAAATAAGAAGCCGCCCGAAACGTTCCTATTCACATTAATGAATGTGAAATGGAACGGTTTTGGCAGGTTGCTTAACCCAGTTTGATCGAGAGCTGAGACTATATGAATGAGTAAGATCCGGCATGGATACCCAACGAGGTACCTCGTGTTAAAATTAGATTTGTGGTCTAGTTTTCGAGGTAGGGGGCACAATTGAAAGCTCATAAAATGTTATACGAGATCTGACCTCGGGAATTTTACACCTAAGATTTTTATTATAGGCAATTTCCTATATCTATAATAAACGGGGCTATAAGTTTTGGACGGTCTTCATTTTCACATGCGTACATTTTATGTTTCCAATCTGTAGAAAATTACTCTTTTTCGTAATATTTTAGCCCCGAATTTTTTAAATTGCAGGGAACACCATATTCAGATGGTCAGAATGACATAATTATACATGCTAACGCGTTCGGAAAGATTTTTTACTGAGAAAAACAAAATACTTATTAATTCCCTTAAGAAATGCAAGCCCATGGACACAGACAGTTCCAATGCACAATATGTCGATAAAAATTTACATCTTCAGCATATTCATAGCTAATAAAAACTAGTGAGAATAATACAACTTTTCCCTCAGTAAAATTAAAGTAATAAAAATAATTAATTTTAAAACCTTCATAAGCTCATAAATTTCACTTAAATAACAGACTCAGCCCGTAATAATCTATTATTTTTTTTTTAATAAAAGGTTTTACGGTTGGTAACCCTGGATAGGGATACGCATAAACGCTGGATTGGTAGTCGCAGGTCGCTCGAACGCTCGTTCGCTATCGCTATCGCTCCTGGCGGTTCGCTAGTGTATGATGGCCGCTCTCCGACAACTTCGTGCGTAGTGGAGTGATATCGGCCGAATTAGTTAGTTTTGAATGTGAAAATTTCAATCAAGTATTAAATTATAACAATTCGGACTTCCGACGTGAAATGCAAAGGAAAACGCTCTCGCACAACAAAGGGGAGTGAATAGTTGTTTGATTTTTGTTTTACTGTAGGTAAAACCAAATGCACGCCGCACCCTCTTCATGATCGTGCTTATGACCCCTGTGTAAACTCTCATTATGAAAGACTGACGTGACAATGTGAATTTTTAGTTAAATACTTAAATTAACGTTGACGACACTGCGTGTGACCAATCGCTGTATTATAGTTATCTTGAAAAAAATAAAATAAACATGATCTCTTTTGTCGTGGTACTTACCAATCAACTAAACTTCCTATTTTGAAAATATCATACAAAAAATTCGTAAAACATTGTAAATTCGAGACGCAAGGACGTTTTCTTTTCCGCATCATTCAGAAGAACTAAATACATAACAGGCAAAGGATTTCGTCAATTTCGTACATCGTACCTAACGCAAGTAGTGATTTTTTCCTTGTAAGTCACCATTATCGTAATGTCTTATCAAATATAACACTCACTAATCATGTGCTAATAACTAACTCTGTTATATAGACTTTTAATACAACTATAATACATTGAATAATGTTTTTTTCATACAATAGTTGATACCTGTCAAAAAGTTCCACCTATTTAAAAATGGAACAATGTTCTGTTTGATCAGTTGTATGTGGCACTACCTACCTGCTACAATTGAGAAATTCAAAAAAAGAATGCCTGTATCTATTACATAACAGGACTTTTTTATAGTTAATATTTGGAATATGTGAAGTATGCAATCTGCATTTTAATACTTTTAGGTTATTTATAGACACAAGAAGAATTAAAACCATCATTGAACTGGTAGATGTTTGTTAACATAACTTAACTGTGGAATCATCTTTACATGGGCCCAAAATTGAACAGTGCTTATTGATTTATGGCCATTTTTGTGTGTTGCATGTAAATGTAGTGTTTTAAATTTTTTGTTATTCAATATGTTAAAATTTCATAAATAAACAGAGTTGTAACATAGTAAACAAATTCATATTATACTTTACTCATGATATGTATGTATGTATTCATTTATTTTATTCTAATTCTACTAAAGTTTATTAACATAGAGCTGTATCCTTGGCTTGGGCTTACCAAAACTGCTTATATTGAATTATTTAAATTAAAAACTATACAGGGTTTAGACATCACAAATCTAGCATCTATCTGATATGTATCAATGAACTAAATTCATTTAAAATAAACAATTTATGAAACCATGTTTTTGAAACTATGTTCCGTTTTACATTAATATATTAAGCTATATAGGCTCAACAGCTTTGATTTCGCCATCTAGACCCTGTATAATGTTAATGGTATGCTGTGCGTTTCATTGATGTATAAAAAGTTTGTTGAACTTGTTATGTTTCTAACAGACACTACACCAAGAAGTTCCCACTCGAGCCGTTCAAGGGATGACAGCACCAAGAAAGGGGGCAATGCTAGTGGTAACCGTGACTCCAGTAAGCGGTCCAACATGGAGACCCTAGCACAGGGTGAGCATTTTGACATGAAGGATGGTGCATCACAGGAGAAACGCACAGCTGAAAATAGAGATGGTAAGGTCAACAACGTTGGATAAACACCCAGATTTTCAGCTGTTTGTAATATCTCTATTCATCGGTTACTATAGAATGATCTCTGACGAGCCATGGCGGTCAACTATGATTGTTTAAACAGTGCATATTAAGAACATCCTAGCATTGACATGTAATTTTACAGTAAAAAAATGAAATGTCAAAGCAAACTGAATGATGGTAGGCCCCATGGTTATTGTAATATTTTGACATACATAAATTATCATTACATATATAATCCTGTGTAATAATGTTATTCTAACAATTTGATTATTTAAGTAGTCAAAATATCATATATTATTACCATCTCTATTTTGTTTAAAATATGTAAAGTCAGAGCTCATCCAATACTGACTGAACTGTAACCCTGGATCTTGTCAAAGATTTGTGATTGTTTATTTATTTATTTCAATAAGCACGAGTTGACATGACATTGTGTATTTGTTATCTCTGGTGAACTTCACGGAACATCATGTTTACACTAGACAGATAATAAACACATGTGTCAGGCGGATGAAGTTGTGGGCAAGAGCTAGTATTATACGCAATTTTGGTGGCAACACCTTGACATATCAAATGAATTTGCATGAAAAGTTTGGACGTGAAAAAAAATGTAAGCTATCTTTTGTTATTGTGTTTCAAAGATATTTAATTAATTACTTTTCCAACAATATGAAATACTTTAATAGGGTGAAGATTAGGGTTGTGAAAAACAGTTACTTGACTTACTCTTCTTTCATAAATTGATGAATGGTTGCTTTGATTTGCTTGCCGATGTTAAGTAAAATGCTCCCTCACGATTGCCAAGAAAAAAGCATTGAATCTGTTCGTTCCGCCATGTTTCAGAACTAATCTAGGATATAATTCAATAATACCAAGACTCTGTAGGATGCAGAATGCGCTATCCAAAAACAACAATGGTGTTGAGTTGAGCGTACCCCTCTTTAGATTTAAGAACCTTATTTTGAAAATTACTTAGAATATTCCATACCTGTTATTTTTACTCTTTAAAATTCTTTCAATTGTTTGAGATTTATTTTGGTTGAAGGTGATTTGTTATTATGAATGTTATGTTCTTCTATAATAGTTGGAGCATTTACAATTTAAATATATTAAGCTAATATTTTATAAAACGTGCAATGTATCCAATGTTGAAGAACCTTAATAAATAAATAAATAAATTTCTTGAATAATTTTCCTTAATTGTTTGTACCACTTCTGTATTGCAGCGAGCAAAACAGGAAGAATATTCATATTATGTTTGAGCTTTAGCAAGACTGGAACAGTAATTGATTTTGATTATAAAACGTAGATGGAAAATTACCCTGCTAGACGGATTTTAGAAAAAATAATTACTGTGCGAACTTATAAAAACAAGATGGCAGTTTTTAGTTGTATATAGTTCTTCAATAAACAAAAATCACTTACCAGATTGTTGTACATTATCCCGTCACGCGTTAAGACCGCTCATCGGCTCCCAATTGGGGATCATCACAGACAGAGACAGACTTATAAAATTACTACTGCGCATTCAAGGTCAGCACTCATAACTCGTGCCGGGTCCTATACCTAGCATGCAAATTCATTGGAAATGTACTTTTCGAAGTAATATAATGACACATACATGTATGTGTGCTCAGTTTCGGTAACATCGAGCGACAAGAGGAACTACGATGACAGCCACGATGGTGAGCCAGCGGATGACGACGTCTCCAAGCGGAGGAAGAAGAGGGAAGCGGAAGAGAGAGAACTGATGGCGAAGCCCGCGCCGGTAGCGCGCAATGGGCCTGGACGGTAAGGCCAAAAATGTCTTTATCTGATTATTTTTTACAAAGTACTTTCAATTCGTCAGAAGGAAAAAATATAATATTATACTTTAACCTAGGCTGCCTCCTATGCTTCCATTATGAATCACACAAAATATGGGAGAATATTTTTTATAAGTTGGCTAAGATAAAAGCAATAGCTTATGTTGTAGGTAGACATGGACAGACAAAATACATTGTGGAAATGACAAGATAAAAGAAATAAAATAATCTTTATTTCTTCAACAATTTAATAAAATTTAGATGTTAGAATCTTTGAGAAATATGAAATGAAATGTATGTTTGAAAATAGACAATATGTTGTAGAAAATATTGTCTATTTTTAAGTATGCTATTGTCTGTAAGACAGCCAACATTATGTATTACTGCACAATATATGCTTATGTCTACCCTGAAAAGCCATTCTTAATATTTTTGAAAGAATTTTGGTAATCAGATGAGTTTTTTCTATAATTGTATCCCACATACAAACTAACAAACATTAATAAAAATATAAAGTGAGCTGCCATAACACTTGATACCAATTTGTGTTTTAATCAAATATCTCCAGAAGCATTTGAAGGCAACATCAGTTCAAGAGTTCAAGGACCCCGGATGACTCGTGGTCAAGTGTTCCAACTGTAAACTTTCTACGGCTTCTACTTAATGTTGATAACAATCCACGCAGATTGATCGCGACGAGTTTGGTTTTTATTATTATGAAAGTGTTTTAGTTTTATTGAATCCGTTGTTTGAATTGAACAGCATACTGACTGGTAGCAAGCCACCGGGGCCGGCCAGCAAAACAGGCGCCGTGTCGCTGGGGAAGAGTGGGGGTGTACAGAGTTCTAGTAAGGGGAGTAGCGGGTCCTCGAGCAAGAACCAGTCGCAGGGGAAGGGGGGCGGTTCTAAATCTACCTCACAGAACTCGCACCAGGTAGGAAGGGTACTATCAACATTCTTACTATATATGTTTGTAAATGACTACACTTGCCACCACTCATCATTAAGTGTACATTATTTAGTTAGACCAAAGTACTATAGAGCTACGTCACCATTTTCTGAGCGCTCATAAATCTTGCCATCTACACTAACTTAACTGACAGACTTTAATGATTAGACCTAGCGCGTTGTAATATGCGTATGTTCGTTATACTTTGATGTGGTTGTGGCGGGTGTGGTCGACTCGATGTTGTGGTACATTGAATCGACCATTATACTGACTTGTAACATTTGTGTGACAACAGAAATCATCTAGCGGGAAGGGTTCGTCGCAGCAGGGTAGTAAGGACAGGAAAAGTCCTGTGACCAGTCCCAAGCACCAGCACCACTCGAAGGATGACGATGACGATCATGCGGCGCTGAAGGTACCGCCGCTCAAGATCGTCATACCAGGAGGAGCGGGCTGCTCCGGCAACAGGAACGACCAGGAGGGTGAAGGTCTTACTCATACTCCCTCTCATTAAAGGACATCAACAAAAGCAGATAAAAAGGAAAACGTTTTTAAATAACTGTGGATGTTGACTGTTTCGCAAACCTGTCCATTTATAGTATAATTCCCCAATATCATCATGTATAGGTACCATCAGGAGTTTGGAGCGCTATAGTCTTGTGTCCTTTTGGGTCTTATATGAAGCGATGCGAACAAATACACGCGCAATTATCCCTACTATTTTCACTAAGCCCTCATAACTCATGAGGGAACCTGTAGCTTTTGTTCATTTATTTTTCACTCACAAGTTTGTTTCATCTCGTTATCCATGCATGCCGATTTTTTATTAATTCTACCCGGCTAACGTGTAGTCAGCGAGATGGTTATGTCGCCTAAAGGCGTAGACAAAGTAACATTCTCTCACACTTACGCTAGTAGAACCATACAAAATGTATGGGAATGACATAAATCAGTCATGTGACATTCGCGTACATTTTGTATCGTTTCCACAAGCGAAGTGCGAGGATACTGTTACTTTGTCTGCAGGTCCTACGTCGAAAGAGAGCGCGCCATTTTCGTCTCGTGACTTACATGTTAGCCATTACATGTGACGATAAATGGTGTGTCTGTGTTAAGGTGGCCAAAGGGGCAGTGGTAAAGGGCGCGGCAGTATATCCACATTGCCGTACGTAATACCAAGCACTAGCGCAGATGCAGGACAAACATCAGACAGCTCCGATGGAGTCTGTGAGGACAGACGTGCGGGTGAAAGCAGCAAGGTATCACACCACAACAATAGCTCCAGCTCGCGAGTTCGTACCACTTGTATATTAATATCATACAATTTCAAATCAAAGCATTCCATTAGTAAAGCGTAAATGTTTTATGATTCAGCAGCAGACCGGACAGAGGGTGCTTCGGTCTCATCGCACAACTGACGATAAGTCGGAGGGGAGTTCCAGGCACTCCCACGGGTTCAACAATATGAAGAGCCCAAGTTCAGCCGTAAGTAAACCTTTACACTGGACCAGGGGGCCTACAATTTCACTTTGGTACCGTAACATTAAACGTCAAAGCTAAGAAGTTCTTAATACGCGCAGTTTATAAGATAGTTGGCCCCCAGTAGGCCTAGACAAAATAACAGTATCGTCGCGCTTGCGGTAAGCACGTGACACGCGAAAATTTTAGAAAATTGACACTCGATGTCCCTTGATACTCTTCATATGAAAAGTTTGTGCATCTATTCAATCCATTGTTTTCCCCATACATTTTCGTAGACACAGCTTTGACAGTTGTTTCAGAACATAAACTAAAACTGTCCTTTCATTAAAAGTTACTTTCATCTCTTTCTGGGACATGGATATAAAAAGGGATACGAATAGTTTGTTTAAACAACGTTTTGTATTCTGCCCCCATATAATAAGACGTGGGTTGAACATAAACACTGTGCTAATTGTAATGTTATTCCAGGGTCACGATGATCATCATGGACACGGACATTCCACGAGAGGTGAGCCCGGTAAGATTTATTTCGATGAGTGTTGCTATTAGTCAAATGTATCGAACGCCTCTTATATAACGATGCGATACATTTGCCCCCTATTATTGCTGTATAGACATGTACTAACACAATTTTCTTACAAAACCGCCGATGGGATTGTAAAGGTAACATTGAGATGAAATTGGCTATAATGCAAAGTCGCCTAATATGGTGGTGAGGATTTGTATAATAGCTGTCGTACATGGTCCGTATAGAGTTGCACCCAAGGAAACGGAAGATCAAGGCGTCCAAGGAGAGCCACTCGCGCGACCACAAGGGTGATTCCAGTCACGAGCCTTCTCATCCCGCCCAGCAGCATCCCAACCCCTACCAGATGCATCTGCTGATACGCGATCAGGTATTAATACAATAATACTTTCGATGTTGGAATGTTACATACAATATTGTCGTCGTCTATAACAGAGGCAGCCAAGTTTTAATCAAGTAATCAGGTTTTGAAGAATGATTAGAATTAATTTGCTAGTACAAAGTTATGATGGGACTAATATATGTAATAATGTACAAAAGTCCCGAATGATAATAATAATAAATTCTTTGCAAACCACAAAATACCTGTGCCTACTGGTCTACCCGCGTAGGTTTAGCAATAAAAACTATGTTACTTAGGTATAGTAAAAATAAACTCACGCCATCCCAGAAGGGTCCCCGAAGGGGTAAGCAGAGTCGTTGTCGCAGAACAACAACACCCACATTACACCTATTATGATTACGTGCCAACGTGACAGATGGTGAGTCCATCGACGTCTCTAGCATTATACATACGTCTTTGAATTACTTCTCAGAAATGTGCAGGTTACTTAGGTTAGGTTTGTTTCCATTTTAGTAACATTTTTTTTTTCAATTCAAACCTCTTCAATGAAAAAAATCTATACAGCTTTATACTACTAGTATAGATTCGGAGAAAAATTATACAACTTAATTTATTTTAGATCGAGGCTCGTCAGAAGGCGCTGTTCCCGGTGAAGCCGAAGCCTCCGAAGGACTTCAACAATTATCTGTTGAATCGGCGTACTTACACCCTTGCGGGCAACATGCCACCGGAACCCGCTCCTGAGATACCACGAAACATGCCACCGCAGATGGTCAAAGAGTTCCTGGAACAAGAGAAAGAGAGGCAAGTGTATTCTAATAGTATGAACTAGGTACGCTCCGCGGTAGGAGGATTAACACTAAAAACGAAGTAACTGGGAGTTTTTTTTTAAATAAAATTAGCCTATTTTACTCCTTATAACACCAGCTATTTTCCTGTGAAAGTCCCGTTAAATTCAGAGATTACGATGGAACAAACGAACGAAGAGAAAAAAAAATGTGTTTTATGTTAGAACCGTTTATACTTTCATTTATTATTTGTTAACTTGTAATTACAAACAGTAACTTCAATATTATTATTTGTATAGATGACAATCCAGTGTTGGATCTGTGTTCATGGGCTTATATATTCATCTATACAGGGCTTAGACATTATTTATTTCTTCGCCTTCGTATTTACTATTTATTTTTGAGTTCACTACTCAGTTATTAGAATGTAATTCAAAATGTTAATTGATTTTTTATATATTATTTGTATAGATGACAATCCAGTGTTGGATCTGTGTTCATGGGCTTATATATTCATCTATACAGGGCTTAGACATTATTTATTTCTTCGCCTTTGTATTTACTATATATTTTTGAGTTCACTACTCAGTTATTAGAATGTAATTCAAAATGTTAATTGATTTTTTATATATTTTTAATTTGGTATGTAACACCAAACAATGCTCTGTGCCAAAAGAGTTCGCCTTAAAATACAGACCCCTATTATAAATTATATACCATAAAAAATATTTATATTCTCGCGGGTTCATAGTAATAACTAACCTACCGATCCAACTTGAACTTTAGAAAGATTACATTCACATCTAGTTTAGGATAGAAATACAATAGTTTTAGAGGGATTGAGGAACAATTTGTTTGTTTTATAGGTCTGTACTGCGTACTCAACACGTAGTGGAGAAAGAAAAGCTTGTGCTGGCCGTCGAACAAGAGATATTGCGCGTTCACGGGCGCGCCGAACGCGCTGTGGCTAATCAGGTATATCTAACTATTTCCACTATAAACTGACCTTAAATTTTTTAGCTTTATAACGAACTAACTGACGTCCGCTGATAACTTTATAGTTTGGACAATTCACACCATACCTTTATAAATTATAGCTTATCTCTACTTATAAGCTATATTACTGTAATATTTCATTAAAATCCATTAAGTAGTTATTGCGTGAAAGAAGACAAAAATATATTCATACTTAAAATTTTCACGTTTATTTATTATTAGGAAGTAAGATAGCTATTCTTACAGTGTAAGTCGAGCTACGTACCACAAACAATGACCTATATTACCATAGGTATTGTAACTCACTAAAGGTCAATGTCACTTGAAAAAAATAGAGAGAGGAGCTCGTGTCACAGTTACTTTGCGCATAGTCAGTAATTGGATGGGTGACCGCTCGAGTTCCCTTCGTGCCTCGGAGAACACGTTAAGCCGTCTGTCCTGGTTGCCAATTTATCATCTTTGGCAATCGTTACAAGTCACTCGGAGATCTGAAATAGTCTGACAACTGGTTTAACTCAGATAACAGATTTTCCTCTTAAACGGGGTGGTCTGATGGCAGTCGCTTCGCATAAAAAATCAGGTGATCAGCCACATCGGATTGAATCAAGTGCCGATCCCAACAATGTATGGGATAAGGCCAGGGAGATGATATTGTGTTCTAGGTGGTCTAGATTACTATGGTAATTTTCGAAAGATCATCAGATATTCATCAGCTCCAGTAGAAGAACAGACGCTGTAGACAAAGTAACATTATCCTCACGCTTCTCTAACAGAAACGATAAATATAATGGGAATAACGTATGTCACGTGACTGGGCTTATGTCATTTCCATACATTTTGTATCGCTTCTATTAGCGCAAGCGCGAGAGAATTTTACTTTGTCTAGGCCCCTATCAATACTATAATTTCTAGGCCCCTATAATTAACAAAAAAAAGTCAACTAATCTACACCAATGTTTTTATTATTTTGTTACAAAGGCACTGAACAGATGGAAACGATTAAATAAGAGCCGTGGCGGCCGCGGCCTTTTCAGGATTCGCCGGCTGATGAATACGCGACGCTACGGGTCTCAGCAGGCTGTGAGTGATTTGTTAATTCACTCCATGTACATGTAAGGAAAATATCGTGAGGAAACCTGTATATGTCTGAGAAGAAGTTCAAAGACGAATAGTGCCTGAGTCGGCAATCAAACTCACCATCTACCAAGTTGGTACTCAACACTATGCCTGTCCCATAAGCCACCGGTGCCTGACACTACAGAGTGCCTAGTGTGAGTTTTCTTAAAATCACCGTCATAAGTCATCGCGTCAACATAAACGCAGATTAGTATGGGATGAAAATAGTGAAAACAGATGGTGCTGTTCGATCTCATACTAATTTGCGATTACGTCAACGCGATGGTGATGGCGGCAGTGGAAAACTCGCACTAGGCCCTCAGTGACAGGAATCAGTGGTTGACACGGCAATGTATTTAATCATCTTCAGTGAAAAGTGAGTATTATTAACACTCTTTCTCCGAAAATGAAACATTGCAAACGAACGAAAAACGATCGTATTTTCGGCATCAGTAGAATTCGTTAATTAAAGTAACCTTACAATATATAAACATTAGACTTATGGACCACGTTTGGACGCAATTTTAGAACATTCCCGTGGTAGGAACTTTGCGAGTTTTCAGCTGAAGCTTCGGTTTTCGGAGAAAGCCTTCCCCTTCCAGGATCCATCTGGGATGGCGTGAGCATAATATGTGAATGTAAGTTTCACTGTAATTTAGGGCACCTGTGAATTCCTCTTTAGGGATCACTTTAATATTAAATCTAAAATATGTTATATATGATAAATTTAAAATCTTACATTATTTTACGAGGTGAAAACCTTCAAACTGTGCCCGACTGCCCTAGACGCAGTCGGGGTATGCGAACCTAACCTTACCTAACTTAGTAAAAGATTTAGTAGTCACATTCACACATACATACGCCATCCCAGAAGGATACCGACTCCCAATCTCTCTAGGTCCTAAAGTATATGAATGGTAGAGTGAGCAAATGCTATATTGGTATTATAAACGATTGCAGCCTCTCCCCTACTCTGCGTGCACAATGCTGCGTGATCGAGAAGTATACAACTTGACCGCGCCAGAGCAGGAAGAGAAACGCAACGCGCAGCGCTCCCGTTGCAACGGCAGACAAATCAATTCGTGGCTTCAAGAAGTCGACGATAAATGGGAAAAAATTAAGGTATCCTTTGAATCAATTCGGATCCTTTATCTCAATCCTTTCAACAAGTATGTGAGCACGGGCGCGCAGTGATAGTGGGGAATTTGCACATTTTTTGACAGAGACAGTTAAATAAAAGTGACTACTGCTCATTCAAGGTATGCGCTTATAACTCGAGATGGGACCTGTACAGTGTACTGTACCTCATCATGAATTTCATACTCTCACGTCAGTGTATCTGATTAAATTTTCTCCGTAGAACAGAGGAATATTAACCTGGGTCTCCCTTCCTCTCTTTCCATCTAGCATTTTCTTAAAGAAGGCAGTCATTAAGTACGCCAAAATTAAATTTATATTACCAGAAAGTCCTTGTTTTCTATTTTAAGGGTTGTAAAATATAGAGTTGTGCTTGTATGATTAGCTGTATATATTATTTTTTAACTAATATTATTCTAATCTTTTCTCCCTCATATAGATAAATAAAATTGAAGTGTCTGTTTGTAATTTCTAATTAATAGCTGCATTTAGTGAAATGCATTACTAAAAATTATGCTGATACAAACTTCACTGTTGTGAACAATTTTAGATGAATTTTATTGTAATTAATAATTATTTACTATGAAATTAAATGTACTTGATGCCAGCTGAGTTTCTTGCCAGTTCTTCTCACAGGTTAGTTTCCGAACCGGTGGTCAGTTCATCGACGTTCATAAGTGCCTCCCCAGAGGGTGACAGAGAAAAACTCGCACTAGGCACAAAGGGCCTAAACTGAGTTATTTTCATTTCAAAGCATATACAGAATCTTCACAAAAAAAATTTTTTCTGTTTGTTTCGGCTAACCTGGGCGAGCGATTTTAATGGGACTTTTACTGGCATAAAGCTTGTTTATAGGTAACTAAGGCTATTTATATTAAATCATCACAAAGTAACATTTGTTATTTTTGATCATACGCGGGTAAGACAGCGAGGCAGAGTTTATGCGTATAGTACGACGTGTGGAATGTCGACGGTATATGCAGATGTATGATGTATCTAATTTGGTCTGTGTGTAATGTAGGAGGGCATGCTTCGGCGGCAGCACACGGAGGCACAAAGTCTGCACGCAGTCCAGACTATGAACTGGGAGTGGAAACTCAAAGAGCTGGGTATATGCGACTACAAGACTATCCCGAAGATTGATTCATTACATGTGCCGGAAATACATGTGTCAAATTTTGATTTGCCCGCTTGAATTTGAGTTGATACTGTCTTATTTTAGTGTAACGTCACACGTGTGTTTACATGGTGACATTATTTTTTATTACGATCTCTCCTTTACAACGTCCATTGGTAATGACAATCAAGCGGAGCTACGAAATTGGAATTTAAAGTACATTTTGTAGATTTTTTTGTCGTGCCTTACCATCCTACCGCGACCCGCCTGTCGGTGGGCGGCGATCCCCTACGTCGCTGCCACTTGCTTGCCATCGGATTGCCATCTATCGCCAGTCGGACAAACCTCACCTTCCAATTTGAACTATTATTTTTAGATATCGTTTGCATGTTTTGATTAGGGCCAACTAAAGTGCGTCGATAAGTATCAACGCACTCTAGTTCAGAAATACACGAGATCTTGTTTTTGCTTTAAGTTTAAGTATTATTATTTTGCTGGTATGAATGTGATGGAGTGACGATAAATGAGCCTTTAATTAGTTTTTACGATTTGTTTTACAACATTATAGGGTATTCCAATTTTGTAAATTATGTAAATACAAAGAAATCATTTAATTGGAATTGATTTAAATGTCCAAGATAAAATTATACTATGTTTTGTATTATACGTTTATGTGGTTAAGAATATAAGTATTATGCAAATATTATTGAATAGCTTAGAAAAATCATGAAATGGGAAACACCTGATTTAGTAAATAACGAAGAGAGAAGTCCCTAATAATAAAATATGAAATGAGTACGAAACGTAATTGGTCCAATCGTTCTGGTTAAATTATTAAATTGAACGTTAACCACGTGAGGGTTGCGGGCTCGATCTCCGCTGGGGACAGGTATGAAGTGGTATGTGCTGAATGCCTTAGCTTTTGATGTAGCTTTTGATGTTAAATGTTAAATGTTGCTACTTGTGCCGTCACGACTTTTGAGCGATCAGCTAAAATAGTGGAGTTAACAGCGCATTTGTTTACTCGCGCCAACGAATCTATAAAATTACAACTGTTCATTCAACGCCAACGCTCAAAACTCTTGACAACACCTGTAAATTTATATTGTGAATTCCCTTCAGTAGAAGCTTAGTTTGAGAAAATTTCTAAAGATACCATAAATGTATTATATTATCACTTTCTGAAAGCCTATACAGAAATGAATGCTATTAAGCCGAGAGTCTAGCTAGACGTTATCTTTTGATTGTCGTGTTGTAATTATCTATGTAACAATAAATTCGATTGCAACGCTCTCTCGAGTCGTTTTACTCTAGTGTTTCCACGAACGATACAGGTGCCGTCATGATGTGAGCGCTCAGCGAAAATACTGGAGGTAACTGCGCGTGTATTTTATTCGCGTCGTTCCGCACGGACAGACAGACTCGTAAGATGACTGCGCATTCAAGATCAGCGCTCATAGCTCGTGATGGCACCTACCTGCTGATATATTAACCTAATCATTTTATGTCACGTCTCTACTGCTTTAGGCTTGTTCCGATGGGCACGGGACGTTGTCCCGGAGCAAGGCACCGCAGCGGATCGGTGTCGGGGCTTGTGCCTCCCCATAGACGCAGAGCGGAGTGGCGAAGAGGGCAGTTGCAGCCTCTGCGGAGCTAGGCCGATGCCTACTTATACCTACGCCGTGTAATCTGAGCGGGAGGCCAGCGGCGCGAGATGAGTTCTTATACAAATTTATATTTTATTGTTTTTTAAGTGTATGTTCAAATTGATTTTTTTTTACTTATCTACATAATACGCAGTGCAAGATCAGATCAGATCAGTTTTTTCAATGTTACGTTTCCGTATTATGTTGTTTAAACATATGTTGATTTGTTATAAATGTGTTGCGCAGAAGAAGCCAAGTGACTTACGTTATGAATTTTCATCAGAGTGAAAACAAGTTTTTGTTTAGATTTTTTCAGTACTGCTATGCTGATGAAGAAATCTTGGAAAATACCTATAGTTAAATGATTTTAATACCCCGCGGCAGATTTTGTATACTTCCCAGTTCCTCTAGCTTGCTCCGGTCCTTTCCGGTTTTGTATGATTCTTAAATAAGTACCTGTCTACTGGAATTATATGCAATTCCATTGACTCATATTGGAACAACTCCGCTACGACCTTTCTAGAAGATAGGCAGATAGGATTTGACATTGATAATTATTCTGAAAAATCTGGCGTATTAACCCTAATGTATCCTTATTTCTTTTGAATAAAAATCTGGCCAAAGTTAGAGTTAGACTCGCACACGAAAGCCTCACACACGGTTTTGACAGATTATATAAAGACAACTTTGTATTGCAAAAAATATAAATATAGAGAGCTTTGCATATGGTATTTCCCGTTGACTTACAATCATTAAATTTGTTAAGAAGAAAAGTTTTATATTACACGTAAATGAAACAATCTGAAAACCATCCTTTGATCTAGCTATTTTTTTCTCAGTTCCAAGTGATGATCTGAATCTCAAAACTCAACATGATATGTCCAAACATTCGTAGGAAAATCTTTGACAGGCGAACAAACAAAATGGGACCCTATAACTGTTCCTTCCCTATTCCTTTATTAGGGGTGTGGAATCCGAAAATATAAAATATATATGTGATCTCGAGTAAAATATACAAACGAACCATTTAAAAGAAGGAAAACATTCCATTAATAAATATTGTATAATTTAATATGAGTTTCTCTAATATACAGTTTGTAACTATATAAATTGTTAAACTATTTAACGAACTAAATATATTTTTGTAACTTTCATTGTAGTAAATGAATGTGAATACGAAATATTTTTATCCGTTAATTTGTTAAAAGATTGGGAATTGATACATCCCTTTCTTTAACTCTTCTTATAACATTTTTGGAAATAAATAATTAGTTACACTACGAAGTAGAGTTGGCTCATAGAAGTGGCTATTATTTGTATGTAGGGCGGTAACTACATTGAGCGCAGTATGTATTTCTTAACATAGCTTATTGCAAGCATTTATGTACTAAATAGTGATTGTTTATCTAGTCTGATTTATTTTATGTAATCTCTAATGCGGCTGGTAGGCTGGTCCGGCTCATGTTTGTACTGGATAATGAGGGTTGAAATGAGCTGACATTGTCTATGTGACAAGTTCCAAAAAATATAACTAGAAAATAAGGAAAAAAAAATCTATGTCATCGTTGTGTAATAATAGTTAAGAGAAAAAAAAAACAAAAAGAAAAAAAAATATTTCCCTGGCCAAAAGGCAATTATAATCGTTGTGTAATAAATGTTGAAAAAAAAAATAAAAAAAAAAATAAAAAAATCAAAAAAATATTCGGTGTACCCTAGCCAATAGGCAATGGGCTTATAATAATTAGCGACTGTTTAAGTATTGATCTGCTATTTATAAACGTTCTAGCATGGATATTGATCTGTTAATTATAGTAAAACACGTGTAATGCTACTGCGGCGCTCTCAAATTAGCTTCTCAAATATATTCAGATTTAATTATAACCTGCGCTAATAAAGAATATAATCAAAAAAGGCGGATTACATTAATTTAAGTAAAGATTAACAAAAATATTTCTTTTTGCTAATAACTAAACATGTTGGAACTAAAACTTAAACAATTATTAAAGCTGTTAAATTAATTAAAGATGCGAAAAAAACTAACATAATTTAATTCGAACCAAAACAGAAAGGAAACCAATTCGCTCTGCGTATTACATAACTACCTAATTTCGGGGATACTCGTGTTCCTTACTTTGTAGCACCTATCGATTTGAGTTTTTTAACCGACTTCAAAAAGGAGGAGGTTATCAATTCTTTAAACTGTTAATTGTGAAATATATCCATATTGTAGTGTTAATAAGATTGGTTCGCTTGAGAACTAATATACACAGCTGTTTTTTTTTTTAGTTTTTCGAGAAACTTGACAGATTTTACAGCGAGAAGACATTATTCGGGTCGCCATTTAGATTGTGCTCTCTATTGGCGCGGGTTATACCACTATGTATATTGTGGAGATCTAAATGCATTATAGCAATCGTAATGGTACGTAGTTCGACAGGTTTGTAGCGAGATAAATACCCTGAGTATTTAAGTTTCCATAACAGCATAGAGCTGCTACTAGATTTAGATAGATAAGCCACTTGTGTATCCCCGACCCTTTAATGTTCTCCTATAGTTTAATAATGAATAAAAATATGTGTCTCATTCGATTGATGTTATATAGCAACTGATGTAAACGTCCTCAAAATGGTTGGGAAAAATACGAACACAAGGTGGGATTCGAACCTACGAACATCCCGCTAATTCCCATTTTGTGTATTTTTCATAACCATTTTAAGAATTTTTAAATAATAAATGTATTTCGTGAAAATAAAAATGTTAAGTATGTCGCAATTGTGTTTGCATAACAGACTCTCAAAAAGCATAATTCGCATAATAGCAGTTTTTCAAAATGATCAGAGAACTTACTACCAACTATTATTGTGATGATTGTACGTTTGAGTGATAGTGATAGATGTATACACGCCATATACATCTGTCCCTAACAGTTCGAACTATTTCACAATAAAAGTTGATGGCGCTCCCCATATTCGCATTGCAACGACATCACTTATTACCCCATGACTTTCTTAGTTAAAAAGAGGCAAGGCAACAAATCAATAAACATTCTATTGAAAATCTAATTTAATTTCAATGAATAAACTAATCTAATAATATGATTTACCACTTGCTAGCTAAAATATTAGATCCATCTCGCTGTAATTATCACTATTGCATCGGGATTCTGGCAATGAGATATTGGAGATAGCAAATAAACCCTCAGAACATCATGTATGTTCTGAGGGCTTCTTTGCCCCCAAATTAAGTGACAAGGGCTTTCGGGCACAGTATATCTCTGCATAGTCATATAACACCTAGCATAGCAGACCACTATTTCAGAAATCCTTAATACGTGTGAGGATTCCAGCGAGAAGCGTAACATATTTACAAAGGCACTACATAATAAATTGTAAAAATCTAAACAGGTTCAAAATGACATTGCAAATACTTATACATAATATCTAAACCAACGGTAGTTTCCTTATGAAGTAACGATGCCACATGAATGCCGTGGCGGCTGAGAGCGACATCCAGGTGACTATATAGGAGAGGTGTTCGTTTCTCAGCGTCACCCTTGTTTGGTTGGGAATAGGCCAGCCTTCTGGCGGTTCAGGGTCACCCCTCGCATCTATCCACACTGGCGAACATTCCAGCTGCTGACTCATTTGCTCCAAATCCCTGGGGGCATAACAAGTACCTGATTGAACTGAATTGGACTAATTTAGTAAGAACTATATCTATATTCACAGATATGGCGATATGTATTAGAGTTACATCTGAATTACATTATTTATTTAATATATAGCCTTTGACACTCATAGATAATGTGGCTTTCTCAATAGAAAGTGCTAATGTAGAATTTTCAAAATCTTTATCTCTAGAATGGATTCCTAAATTTTGGTAATCAGGATACTTGATGCATTAAATAAAATGATGGATCTAGGGACATAATGAGATTGTATTTATATGTGTAAGTTACCTGAAAAACCAAGATCCTTTCTCCGGGTGGTTTTTGGGCATGAAAGGAGCCCGCTTTTCAGTAAGTCTCACCACTCCAGTCAATTCTATTTCCCCCTTCACCATCGATGACTGCCGCCTTTCTTTGGGCCGCAGACTTTGCTGTATCCAACCTCGATTGACTAAAATTATGTCACTAGAAAAATATAAAAGATTATTTAAATCAATATATCTATAATCTAATCTCCAGATAATACAAATCCTTAAATGAAAGCACTAGTAATTCATAATATTAAAAATATTTTTATTTAGTATAGGGAAATTATTTTTAAGTAATTTTATGGTAAAATGGTTCATGATCTAGACTGGATAAGTATAATCATTACTGTCCTTTCCTGCCGAAGATTGTTGACTATGGAAGAAACCTTAATATCACCCAATTACAGTGTAACTATGCAAATGTGATAGGGCTGGATCTATAAGGTGGAAAAGGCAACTGCCTAGGGGCCGGAGAGCATAAGGAGAAGAAATTTTTTTAAAAAGTAAATAAGGGTAGAGGCAGCTCTCCCCGAGGATTGCATTGCCTATGTGTTGGGATTGAGCTAATCGGACCCTGGTAATTTTTATTATGGCTGATATGAGAAGATCATATGAATTTTGTTGTATTCCAGCAGTTATTGAACAGTTTAAATCTTATGAAAGTTAATCTCATATGCAATACACCTTAGTTTAATAGTTAATTGTAAAGATAATTTCCCCAACATTTACTTTTAACTTTAAGTGCTTAGGCACCAATAATTATTCTGTGGCAAAGATTTGACCCCCATCACACTCCCTTCGAGATGGAATGTGGGAATACCATTTCTCAGTAGATACCTTCACCTCACAAAGAACACACCATTAAAATGCCCTGTCTCTAGAACCAGTGGATAAAGCGCTGTATTGTTGAATGAGACCGACAGCATAAGTAATTGTGTTGTTATGCAACCCTAACCCATACCAGTAGGGATGTATGGGATAAGGCCAGGCAGATGATAACAAGATTAATACTATAACACAACAACATTACATTAGAAAACATACTCAGAGTCAGTCAATTTAAATGGTGTGATCACAAGCCATCCTTGGTTTTTCTTTGGGTCTGACACAAGAGAACCAAATCTTGCAGTAGGCGATTCATTTTCAATTAAAGCTCTCGGCCCTATTAAGATCTCTTTATCATGGATGAATTCCCCTTTCACCTTCACTGGTGTGTACTCCATTTGATCCAGTTTTGCGAAACTGAAATACAAAATTAATTTCAGTATTGCTATTGGTGACATGATTTTTTTTATTAAATATAGATAATGATGAGCTCATGGCACAGTTGCTCCTGGTCCTGGTTGCCAATTTATCATCTTTAGTAATTGTTACAGGTCAGTCGGAGGCCTAAAATAGTCTGACAACTGATTTAACCCAGATCACAGATTTTCCTCGTAAAATGGGTTGCGAAGGTCAGATGGCAGTCGCTTCGTATAAAAATTAGGTGATCAACCACATAGAGTTGAATCCAGTGCTGACCCCGACAATGTATGGGATAAGGCCCGGGAGATGAAATATTGATAATGGGGGTTTTCGCATTGTTTCGAACTATAAGAGAAAATTCATAATTACATGTATGCAAAAGACCAAATATGTGACCAACCAAATTTTGATTACACATGAGAATACTCACTCAGTGGGTAAGTCCACAGGTCTGGAATTGGATTTGGCTTGCATTCTGTCGAGAAGTTCTAGCTTCCATCGAAGTCGGTACACTTGCCAACAGCCCAGCCCAAATGAACTTACTGGTATCATCTGACAAAAAATACATACATACATATGCTCACGCCTGTATTCCCAGAATTTTGATTAAGTGCCAACGTGACAGATGGTGAGTCTATCGCCGTCTCAGGCACTATACATACGTCTTTGAATTACTTCTGAGAAATATGCAGGTTTCCTCACGATGTTTTCCTTCACCGTAAAGCACGTGGTGTGAAATCACTGTACATAAGTTTTTTTTTAGTTAAACTCATTGGTACAGGCCCCGCTGGGATTCGAACTTGCGTCGCTTGCGTAGCAGGCTCTAACCCTGAGGCCACCACGGCTCAAACAAACTGACAAAAAATATATTGGAAATGTTATGAGCAGTAGTATCTAGTCAGTTCCAGTCTGTGTTGTCTCAATATAGTGTGTTTCTTTTCAGGAAGGTTTCAGAAAAAAGCATCATCAAAAGTATCTTTACAAACAAATGTACTTTTTTTATTTGACAAATTAAAATTTTTATATAACAGGTTTTAAATGTTACCATATGCCCAGATAAATACCTCAGAAGAAGCTAGTAGTGATACCTTTATAAATAAGAGTATTTTAAATTGTAATTAAATGAATGAGTATTTAGATGTATACACAATAAAAACTGATTAAACTTCTCAAATGAAGATGAGACATGGGTTAAGGGCAGGAGAATGATTATGATGGTAGGAAAACTTAATACTATTTTCATAACAAAAAAATTAAGTCATTATGTAAAAGCATATCAAATTTGATAGTTTATATATCATCATCATCATATCCCCGGCCTTATCCTCATATCATGTTGTGGTCGGCACTTGATGAGACTGATCACTTGATTATAACAAAAAGTTCAGAATATTAAATAAATGTGATGGTGATTTTTATAATAATATTACCAGCAGGATCCATTTTAAGACTTCCACGGGCTCCTTCTTCTTAGTTTTGATTCTTTGCGATCTGAGTAATTGAGACACGTTATTGTTGTATCTTACAGTGTTAACCAGCCATTTATTACAAGTGGTATTCTGTGTTATCGCAATATTCCGGGATAATTTACACAAAATGTGTAACATTTTTATATTTTAGAAGGCAGTCTCCCTTCTTCCTTTTTATTTTCTTTCAATCCAATATTTTCTAACCTAGAAACAACTGCTAGGTTTTTTTTAATCTTAAAATTTGACAGATTGTTTGTTTCAGAATGTAATGTCACTTAAAAATGACAGACATGCCACTTTCTAATCACAAGTCATTGTCATTCGAGTGTCAGAACTGTCAGACCCAGACTCGTTTGTAGCAAAGATCATTGATTCATACATCCTCTTGTTTGTTATTTTTACAGTTCAGTCAACGTCCAAACTGATAATTTACAAACTCATACGTACACCGTAGCAAACATTATATACTTAAAATAAACTAATGCTGGTGCTATTTATGTAAAGCGACTAATCAAAGAAAAATATTGTTTTGAACTACCTATCTATTGCTACTAGGATGCCTATCCATGGATTTTGAATAAAGAGGAAGGAAAATGTGAAGGGAAAAAATGGTCAGATCTTAGACTCGGTCTATTGCATCATAAATCATGAAGTTAACGATAACAGTAAATATGACTTTTACTTTGACTACAGAATGTAGAGCGTTGCACCATCATATTCTTTGCCATAATCAGCTAAAATTGTTAGCACCTAAGGAGGTAAAAGGCTAGGTACCTTTTTTAACTTTAAGCTTTGGCCAGCGAAGCATAGGTCGTTTGACAAAGAGTTTAAAGTTATGACGACTTGCAACAAATTTTCAAATGATTCACAAATTTTAGTGCCTTACCGTTACTTAATTTAACATATTTGTTACATATATTTAAGACACTTGATGCAACCAATGATATTTTATGCAAATATTAGAGACCCCCTCGTCGCTCTATCATCATCGTCTCCCTGACCTTATCCTTTACATTTTTGGGGTCTGGCTTAAACCAGTTGTCAGGCAATTTTAGGCCTCCGACTGATTTGTAACGATTGCCATGACAAATTAGCAACCGGGACCGACGGCTTAACGTGCTCCCCGTGGCACGGAGGGTACTCGGGCGGTCACCCATCCAATTACTGGCTAGGGGCTTCTCTGATCGAATGATAATGCGCAATAGCAACTGTGCCACGAGCTCCTCTCCCGTCGTCGCTTTAGAGTATCTCTAATCTCTTGTGTTCTTTTATAGTGTGGGGCTAATTAGCATTATTTTATTTTCTCCGATTTGAATTTTTATTTTTTGGTACATATTTTATTTTATTATTATTGCCTTTGCAAACAGTCTACCTGATAGCTTGTT
This sequence comes from Watsonalla binaria, assembly GCA_929442735.1. Lineage (NCBI taxonomy): Eukaryota > Metazoa > Arthropoda > Insecta > Lepidoptera > Drepanidae > Watsonalla > Watsonalla binaria. The sequence goes on along the minus strand of OV838917.1, from coordinate 2,014,928 downwards.
CATATCAAACAGACACTCAGGCTCAGTCTTGATTCCTTGCACATTATTACACACACATGCACAACTTTCTTTTCCATAATATATGCATAATTTTAGTTGAATTTTGGGTGGTGGCAGAATACCAGTGTTTTGGTCGCAAGAGCAAAGCGATACACTGAGCCATGGCCTATTTGCACCACTGCAGCGCACTGTCATATTACTAGACCTAAGTTCCTTGTATTCGTTTACTCATTTACTGTTAATGTTTGTTTTGTAGGTCTTCATCATTGTAGTTTTGTTTAACTTATTAGTGTGTGGCAAATAAACGTTTTATCTATCTATCTATCTTAATCCTTCATATGGATTATTTTGTTTTAAACGCATCGTAATTTAGTATGTTCTCTTCGAAGAACCGTAACGATAAGATCTGTAACGTATTTTAGAAGAACAGTGCTTTCAAACAGAGACTGTGTCATTTTGTATGGAAAAGGCGACGTGTCATGTTGGTTCATTTGAGTAAAATTGTCCTTATAAGGTTTTAAATATGTATTGAAATGGTAGGTAGGTACCTACTATTTATATTTTATTGTAGTATCAAATGAAACAAAAAAATCTCCTTTATATTGAAAAAAAAAGAAAAAATATATTTTTTCCTTCTATTGAATTTGATTTGAAAGAAGATAATTTTACGATGAAGCCAATGCAATACGAAATAACAGTATAGGAGAAGTTTATTCCGAATTCGCTTGTTTTTGTTTTAGCAACAACACAACTTTTGCGTGTGATCTTTTAAGACGTCTTTCTTTGTTAAAAATCTCGAGACAAGTAAACAAAATAAAAATCGCAATTGATTTAATATTGCGAAACACACATTGCATCCAAGATATTAGGCAACTCGGGAAGAATAATTATTGTAGCTAGAGTAATGTCCATGCCCGTGGTACTAATTCATAACTAGCTGTGGCCCACGGTTACCCGCGTAGAGTTAATTTCATGGGTGATCCGCAGAACCCAAATATTTTAAGTTACTCCTTGTAAATTTAGCTATCTGCCAGTGATTACCTGGAATCAAAAGACAAAGAAAATTTTAAATTTAGTTCTTACAATGTCAGTACCGTATATACTTACTTTCATATGCATTTAGTGAAAAGACTTTCGGAATTATAAACAAACACTTAAATTATATTTATCTGTGTGTAGGTATGTATGTATAAAGAATTGCGGGTCTTCGTTAATCCGGTCCGGATGCTCATCAAATTTTCAAAGAGGGTACACGTCTTCTGGTAGAAGCGTCTCGTAACAAGCAGGTTGCATTTCTCACAATGCTGAGACACACCGATTTGGCCAAATGTTACTACTTGGGTACTGTTATTATTTTATTTATTATTAAAGTTTTTGACCAATTCATGTTTCAATCCTAAAGCAATATCTTACAATTGTGCTAGCCGTGGTGGCCTCGGGGTCTGAGCAGTCGCCTGCTACGCAAGAGACGCAAGTTCGAATCCCAGCGGGGCATCTACCAACGAGTTTTTCTAAAAAACTTATGTACAGTGATTTCACACCACGTGCTTTACGGTGAAGGAAATCTTCGTGAGGAAACCTGCATATTTCTGAAAAGAAATTCAAAGACGTATGTATAGTGCCTGAGAAGGCGATAGACTCACCATCGGTCACGTTGGCACTTAATCAAATTGGCGTGAAAAGGCGTGAGCATATGTATGTAGGTACGTATGTATGTTGTGCTGGCATTATCAACTGGTTAACATCAATTACACTCACACGTCCTGTTATCACTTTCTAATTGACTACTTCTGTTTTGACAAGTACGTATCATTTAAATTGTTCGATAATGTATTTAAAACAGGGTATTGTTAGGGCGAATGAACAATGACATTACTGAACTTCATGTTTACATTAAGTTGCCGAGTTCTTAAACGTGCAAGTGTACGAGATGTCGAGCACAGAGCCTGGTAGCATCAGTCGACTGGAGACCTTGAGAAAATGTCGTGCTTGCAGCTCCTGGTAATAGCACTTTGCTCTCTGAGTGTACTCGGCCGGCGAGACATGACGAAAAATGAGCATGACGAAATTGAAACCGAAGGGAGGCCTAATATTAAGATTGAGAACCGATTAGCAACCACAACTTGGAAGTCTCCTTTGGGAGATGCGGTAGTGGACAAGTTCATTGAAACCTTAATGGCCAGCGAAAGATACCTTCGCATGGTTGAGACAGTGGAGAGAAAACTGAACCATCTAGACGCCAGTTTCCACGAGAGGTCCAATACGATTCTCAAATATCTATCCGAGTTGATAAGAGTAGTTAAGAACTCACCAGGCGAAGTGTTAGAGTCAGCTTTGAGGACTGTGAAAACGGACTTGGAGAAGCTGAAAAAGTCTGTCTCGGATCGATTGGAGACCACACACCCCAGCATGCGAGGTAAAGACAATATCATTCTGTAATAGAGTTTCACACATGTTATTTAACAAATGAGCAAGCACAATAGACATTGTTCCAGTCCTGTTTGTAAAAGTCATACGCGCTAAGCGCTAAAATATATTGATATTGGTAGTAGGTAATAATGGATAATATAGTTAAAATATTATAAAGAGGAAAAATTTTATTGTTTGTTTGCAAGTTTGCTCTGAAACTAATCTAATATATAAAATAAATATGCGCACGCCATCCCAGAAGGGTCCCCGAAGGGGTAAGCACCCACATTTCACGATTAAGTGCCAACGTGACAGAAGGTGAGTCCATCGCCGTCTCAGGCACTATACACACGTCTTTGAATTACTTCTCAGACATATGCACGTTTCCTCACGATGTTTTCCTTCACCGTAAAGCATTTAATTAATATACGCAGGCGACGCCGTGGACGGAAGCTTAAGTTGTATAATAAAAAGCAAGGTTCAATCTTGTTTCGGACTCGAAGGACCAATGTTTGTAACTCATAGATAGTAGAATACTGTGTATTGTAAAGAATGTCATGATGTAATTTCGTCCTAGGTCCTAGATATATACGAGCAGAGGCCTGGAGAGGGCTCTGATTTAGCATGTATAATTCATGTAAGATATATCTTTAGATATCCCTAACACAGTCAAATATCTTTTTCGTTCAAAGTATAACGTAATTTTCCAAAATCTACACCTACTTTTATCTAAATATATTATAATATATTATCTATCTATATATATAAAAGAAAGTAGTGTTAGTTACACTATTTATAACTCAATAATGGATCAACCAATTTGGCTGAAAATTGCTGGGGATGAGGAGTTTAGAACCGGGAGAAGGACATAGGCTACGTTATCCCGTTCCCGTGGAACCTGGCAAAAATCGTGATATAACACAAAAAAGTCTACCGGGGCGAAACCGCGGGGCACAACTAGTAAGTAATATTGTAAATGTGCAAGTCTTATTTTATTAGATCTATTTATTTATTAAAACATCTTGTTTATTAAAAACTATCTTGTTAGGCGAACTGAGTGTGCGGTTGTTATGAAACGGGACGTTTATAAGCTTTTTTGCGCGAAGGTATGGGTACGTATCTACACCCATGGTACTGGTAATTACACCCATTTAGCCTAATGAAACCTGTTATGGAAATTTGTTAAAATACGTAGATCTACTTAAAAATAAGGGGAGTTGTCAACACTGCTTGCCATCAGCATTAAAAAAGGTGTACACAATATGACAGATGATGAGTCCGCGGTCTCAGGCTATTGTATTAATACTCAGACACATTACCTATGAAGGTTTGCTTGACCGTTGGCTCGCTTAATTTATAGAACTGACCGCTGAGATTTTTCTTGCATCTCACTTCGTAATCCACTCCCATTTATACTTCTATACTAATATTATAAAGCGGAAAGATGTGTTTGTTTTTTGTATTGGAGAGAATTGCCTCATAAAGTACTGGAACGATCTTAAAAATTCTTTCAGCAATGGATAGCTACATCATCGGCGACTAACGTAGGCTATATTTTATACCCACATTCCCACGGGAACGGGAACTACGCGGGTGAAACTGTGTGACGTCGGCTAGTATTATTATAGAATTTCAAACATGTCAATGCATTTAGCAAAAGTAGGTACTGGATGAATTTTCGAGAACTCGCAAATTAAAAATATACGTAGGTATATTTTTAATCGCAAATAAAAAAATTACCCACTTTTATTTAATTAGACTATCAACCAATGTACTTAGTTATTATCGTCAGAATTACATGATTATGTTATACTAACTGTGCCCTGCGTTTTCACCCGCGTAGATTTAATTTGATTCCCGAGGAACCTATAATAAATTCTTTTTTTAAATAATATTAGCCCAAGTTACTTCCTGTAACATTAGCTATCTGCCAGTGAAAGTCCCGTTAAAATCGGTCCAGCCGTTTTAGAAATTACCCGGAACAAACAGACAGACAGAGAAAGTGGTAAAAATTGTTTTGTTTTTTATGTCAGTTCAATTACAAACAGACACTTTAATTTCATTTATCTGTATAGATATTGTCTGACAAGAAACGTGAAACCCGGACGATATATATGGGTGGGTACTAATATTATAATCCACATATGATATTATGATATCCAAATATAATTCTCAGAAGGCTTGTTTCCGAACCGGTGGTAAATTCTCAACATTCATAAGTGCCTTACAAACTGAATAAATATTGTTCATTTTCATTTTCAATAAAAACTGAAAATGAAATCAATGCATCCAGACCAAAAGTATTGGCCGATTTTCTTGAAAGGCAAACAAGTGCGTGAAATTAGGGACGCGTTCGGGAAAAGACCCCTAAGGGACGCAAAACAGGGAAGGGTTGCTCATTTGAAACAGTAATCGATATCTCCAAAATCAAGGTTACTGGATCAGATGAGACTAGCCATATCCAGACGGAAAGAAACGAATACAGGCAGTTTTCGAAGTGTATAAAACCTATTACGATACACAGACGAGCTCGCACGATATTATTAATCAATAAAATTACATTGATTTATGAATTTATGTCTCGTAATTAATATTTTCAGTAGTTTATCTTCAGGATTCTTTATTTAATCATGCTTATAACGCAATCATCATGCTTATAACGCAATGCTATTGATGGCTTTCATTCAATTAATTTCGTGCACGTGTTCAAATAACATCCCTTATATTGGAGTTTTCGTCGCCCATTAAATGGGAAGGGTGGCGCAAGGGATAGCGCGCTGGGTTACGTTCAACCCAGAGGTTCGTGGTTCGAGTCCATGCCCAACCCACATATTTTTTCTATATCTACCCTCTGATTATAAAGTCATGTCATACTTAGAATGACGTTTTTGTGTCTCTATTCGTGAATAAGTAACATTTCATTTCTTAATTCCTTGTTCGTTATGATTTTATGTTATTATTTGCAGACAAGTTTACTACCCTACTCTCAATGGCACGGATTAATCAAAAAACATTTAAGTACTCGATAAATTTGTAATCTATCGTAAATTTTATATTATTGTACATTAAATAATTCAGGAATATATTTACAACGATGGGGTTTTGCAGCAACATCCCCTGAGGTTCGTATTTAAGTCGCAACCCTGTTCCACGCTGTTCACGACCCTTGATAACTAGATGGCGTTGCTTTGGTGATATTCGATTTTGAAACAGGAGCCTTACCATACTCAAACTAAACTGAAAAATATCTTTATTCGATTAGACTTTTGACGAAGTACTTTTAAATCGTCATAATGACATATACAGGAGATTTTACATGGTACAGCCTGGCGCGGAAGATTACTTTTACTGAGAAGAAACTCAGTAATTACTCTTTAAAATCTTATACAATTTTAAAAATACTAAATAAATCACATTAGACATGTATGTACAAAAGTCGATAAAATAAGCGCATAAGCTCTTTTTGCCATCATAACTCCATTGTGTGACATATACCATGTCATATAAATCTGTCTTATAATGAGAGTTAAATTATCATGGCAATAAGAGTTCATGGTAGGGCCCCTATTAGAAAGATGGCATAAATACTTATCTAAATATCTATTTCACTTAATTTTCATTAAGTCTACGTAATGATCATAGTAATTGAACAGTGGCCTGCGAAATATAAACATGTAGGTGTGTATAATTAAGAGGTGCATTTCATATTTGGGTAAGCGGTTACCACAGACAACAGATGCTTGCAATACCAGACACCAGCACTCGTTCCTGGTCATATATAAAACATCCCTTAGAACCACCACGTGCTGTAATCAAGTGGACAAATTTCTCTCTGTAAGCATATGTTGGGATAGAACGATCGCCGTGGGCATAATGTCCACCCATAGCTCTGGAGCTTTACCATTATTTTTTTTCATTTCATTCATGCCACGTTAGTATCACGCTAATACGCAACGAAGTTCGGTGTCGTTGAAACTGTTCAAAACCTTATACTTGGGGTATAGGCGGTCGACCTTTTTTCGTTTACGCTTGCAACACCAAGGAATTGAATTTGAAGACCGGAATCAATCACTATTCCGTTTTTTTTGCCATCAGTAAAAAAAAATATTTACGATCAATGGTTATGACAGCGCCTCCACTCTAAGGATGCATTATGTGGTTGAGATCTTATGTAAGGGGTACAATCTCCAATCAGCTTCCTCCAAATTTCCAAAAAAAGAATTGCCTCAGTCATAATTTCCAAGGGTACACGTGTAAATTGAAGTGGTTATCAATTTGACCTTCTTATTGTATATGTGGCATAATATGTTAATTATTGTTCATATTATTTCGGTGGCTATTGTTGCCTAAATACAAAGGTTCCATGGGGTTCACCGCAGGTCACTGCAGATCTTTAATATAGATTTGGTATAAGTACAGACTTTCCTCCTCTTTGTTTACCCTCTTTGAAAACCTTTGTATCTTGGCGACCTATTGACATTTTGGGGGTTTAGATAGACCACATTTACCTAGGTAATATTGAAATACTGCATGTTATATTTTATATCTCATTTTATTTTATGACATAAATTATGAAATATATAAAATTTCTGTGGTGATGTGAAGTCACGAATTAATCCATTATCGTGGATCTCCATTTACATTTAATTGACATACATACATACATAAGCCCTCGCCTGCATTCCCAGAAGGAGTAGGCGGAGGTGTTGTCCACTTTTCGCCGAAGACGATTAAGTGCCAACGTGATAGATGGGCCATCGCCCTGTCAGGCACTATACATATGTGACCACCTTCCCGGGCCGGCGGCTCGGTGGTCAAGGCTCTCAGTGGCTCACACCCCGACCACCGCTAGCAGGCCCTCCGGCCTCCTTTCAGTCGCCTCTTACGACAGGCAGGGGATACCATAGCCAAATTGTTAGACCCTGGCTATTGGGTGGAGGCTAATGTATCCTACAGTAGAGGAGATATCACACTCTGTTTTTATTTGACCATTGCTAGTTTAGTTTCGTAAACAAAGTTGAAGCGCTCAGTTACACGTTTAGTATAAATACTCGTGGTGGTACAGCAGGCAGGCACGTTCATATTACACTTGTTAAAAATAAGATATGTTTACAAACACGCCCGTTTAACAATATGTAGACTTGTGTAAACAAATACTTAGTGAGAAAAAGTGCGTGTCACTCGGTGCAGTCACAGTACAAGAGTCACGCCGCAGGAATTCTTCGTTACTGTTTTTATTTAACTGCCTTGACGTTTTGTAAACTTTTCTGTGCACCGGGACACGTACGAATGGTGAATGCCAGTAGAATAGTACCAAATGAGCAGTTCACATGTCGCGATGGTTCGAAGTCTAACCGTTATACAAATAGTGGTGATGGTGTGCCTAAGTACTGTGACCTGCGAACATAGGGAGAAGAAGGCAAGGCGGAAGAACGACTACTCGGATAAGACTCTCTGGAAGAAGGAGTATGAGGAAGAGCTGACAGACGCCATGCTCTCGACGAGGAGACGGGAGAACAACACGAGAGTGCAGCAATCCACCGGAATGGACAACGAGGCTGTTATCGAGAAGCTGATGGAGACCATTACCTCCAGTGAGAAATACCTCAAGAAAGTCGACAGCATCGACTTCAGGCTGAACAGACTGGACATTGAAGTGCATGAGAAGACAAATAATATCCTCAAACAACTAATGGATCTCACGAAAGCAATTCATCCGGAGGAAATGGGTGGAAAGCTCGATTCCTTCGTGGAAACTTTCAAGGCGGACATTCAACAGATAAAATACTATTTGGAGAATCCTAAGCCTCATACTGGTAACGTTTTAAAAACTCTAACAAAAAGATCGTGTGTAATTCCATCCTTCCCAGCATCTTAGCCATTAAGCCATTAAAAATAGAACCTGGTTGACCGAGCTGCGCTCGGATTCTTTTTTGGAAAAACAAGGAAAAAAAGAAAAAAATTACCGGCGAACGTCAGTCTCGAACCGGGGTACTCTAGTTTCATTATCGCCCCGTAAGCTGGAAGCCTCACGTATGAGCTACCATGATAGATGTCGGCGAAATTTACGGGCGTATTGTAATGATATAGTATGAGTTTTTCAGTGCCTGATAACGTGGCCAAAACGATGTTTTCCAGTTTTCTATTTTTTGGCCTTGAAGCCCTCTTCACACAAAATTTTATGAAAATCGTTGGAGCCTTTTCCGTGATTATATATATATTAATCTGAATCTCGGAAAAGGCTATATTTAAAGGTATAAGATATAAAGGATCACAAATTTTACCAATCAAATAATTCTATGGCGATGAAATATTTATATTATCAACGATTGAGACTTTTCGGTCTAATTTCCAAAATTATTTTTAAGGACCCCCAAAAATGCCTGCAGGTCCTGTTGATTGGCAACCTGGTACTAGTTTGGTTGTCCGAGGGGATAAGAAGTCAGCTTACTGAAACCATAGTCACAGACACCGATCACTCAATAACATTTTTGCTCCCCACCGAAGTAATAATCAATAACAAGAGGAGCTCTTTGAGCCCTTGTATAGATTCATCTATTCAAGCAAAACGCGGAAGTACTTCTACAAGGAAGTGCACCTGCATTGTCCTCACATCGTGTAGACCCTACGATGCCATACGTGGCCCTGATTTAATACAAAGAACAACATACATATGCTCACGCCTGTATTCCCCGAAGGGGTAGGCAGAAGTGTTGTAATCACAACACCCACTTTTCACCGAAGATGATTAAGTGCCAACGTGACAGATGGTGAGTCCATCGCCGTCTCAGACACTTTACATACATTGAATTACTTCTCAGAAATATGCAGGTTTCTTCACGATGTTTTCCTTCACCGTAAAGCACGTGGTGTGAAATCACTGTACATAAGTTTTTAGAAAATCTCATTGGTACAGGCCCGCTGGGATTCGAACTTGCGTCGCTTGCGTAGCAGGTGACTACTCAAACCTCAAGGCCACCACGGCTCTCACGGACTACAAAGAACAAATATCACCATATTTACAAGATTCAAGATACTTTGAATTTGCGTATGAATTTGATTTGGTTTCTCTAATACGAAAGCTTATGGACTATCCAACGCTAACAATTCCATTCATATCCAAATTATAATGTGATAATCTAATCCAAGGAGATGTGTGTGAAATCCTTTATGATAACAATCATGTGCTTGCCATATCTATGTGTACGTGAGTTTGGTCATAAAGAAATTTAATTCCTGGTAGCCGAATCAGTTTGACGAAATAATTCGGTCATGCGGATACACATTTAGGCGAATGTTGAAAATGAAAATATATGTTGATCGATTCTTAGACCTACCCGATCGATATGCACACAAAAATTCATTCAAATCGGCCCGCATCCCATGGGGGTAGGCAGAGACCACCCTGTGCCACATGCTACGATCCTTACATACTTCTTTCGCTTCATCCACATTCATGCATCCTTCATACACTTTCTTCGGTTACGAGTGCTCCGAATTTGACCTTTCTGAAAAATACTATTAATTTGGTCAAAGTAGTTCTTCCTAGTTCGTCCACTTCCGCTAACATTCGCATAAATTTCTTTCGTTAATCGCCTTTCACTCATCCTTTCGATATGTCCAAACCATCTCAACATACTTTTTTCAATTCTGGTCACCACATCATCCTTCAACTTGCAACTGTCTCTTATCACACTATTTTTGATTCGATGTACAATGGTGAGAGTTTACATATTTAGATAATGTGGTATTTTTCTTTGTGCAGTGGAAGGTGCTGAATTCCATAGCGACAGCAATATGGACACACGGATGACTTATCTCGAAGGTCATGTCAAGAACATAATGGCGGGGGTGGAGTCCATCGTATCCACTATATCCGAGGTTAAGAACAGACAAGGCGCGGGGCGCACAGCTATCCTCAGGTAATTTATGTGACTGCTTAGGATATACCCTTATCTTCCAGTAATTTTTAAGGAGATATTCTGTTTTTCTGGCTAAGCTAGTTAGTACAAACTTTGAATTTAGGCCAAAACATGATTATGACATGATATCCTTCCATTGATCCGCAATCAAATCAAATTCAGGTAATTGTCCACGAGGGCGTTGAGTGCGGAGAGGTTGCGGGGGACAGGGGAGCGTGCCCGGGCGATCGTACGGCTCGCGCGAACACGGCTCACGAACACATGGAAACGACAATTATAGCTAATCTATAAAGAGTACAGAACAAAAATTTATGGAATAGATTATCTTGAAGAATAAAGATGCAACGCTTATTTATATAACACTATAAAATTAAAAAACTTACCCCTTATCAGTAACTTGGAATGCCATGAATGAAATGCATGCTGTTTTCAACGTGGCAGCGACATTGCACTGTTGGATAACAATGCTGATTTTCTGAGGGTGAATCCCCAGCCACTTTGTCTTTATCAGGCGACGTGTAACCTCTTCAAAATGCTTGAATCTTTTACCCATGCGCTTACACTGGTCCAAGAATTATGCTTATTGCAAGACTTATGCTGTTGATTGAAACGGCGAAGTTGTAATTTTAGCCCCCTGATTGATGATCTATTAAAGAAAGACAGATGTACACCGCTCTGGTTCTTGCACTTACGTAATAAAATATTATGTTTATCTATTGTTTAAGGGGTGAAACTTCGAACCCGATGGATGCCATGTCTATGATCAATGAATTTAGAAGAACTTTACATGAGCAAAAGTCGAAGAAATGCGAGTGCAGGTAATAATTTATTTCTATTTATGATATGTACACTTGTTAATCTATACTAATATTTGTTTTTGGTTGTATGGTGGAACCCGCTAATCTCAGGAAGACATGAACTTTCTTGAATTGAAAAAATATGATTGCGTAACATAGTTCATTCCTCCAGGAAGGACCGAAGCACCAATAGATTTTTTTCCAAAACGGGAAATGTTAACTACTAGTAACACAGTTTTTATTGTTAACCTCACACTGGTAAAACCGTTAGTTATTAAATGCCATGTCAAACTCAAAGTCAAAGTCAAAAATATCTTTATTCGATTAGACTTTTTACAAAGTACTTTCAAATCGTCAGAATGACATAATTATACAGGATTATACATTCTACCGCCAGGTTCGGAAGGTTGCTTTTACTGAGAAGAACCTAGCAAGAAACTTAGTAATTACTCTTTTCAAAATTATTATACAATGTAAAGAATACAAAATAAATAATTTAAGAAACGTAAGCTCATGGACAAAGTTCCAATGCACAAATATCGATAAAAATTAACATAAATAATAATCTAGTAGGTACATCTACTACTTAGCGTAGCTTGGGATGACATGTCCGTTGGGGTCCGCGCGATTCGTTTATCAAAATAACGTAACGTAATTGAAAAAACATTGTTGCGATGGTAACTTACCAAACTCACCTAACTGGAATTCAAACGTAGCAAGTGCCTTCAGGACCATTCATAAAGCATTACATTACGCTATTCAACGTGTTTTATACACGTGGCTTACATTACGTACATACTTACTGACGCACATACCTTATGCCGAAAGGGTAACAAAAAGGTCTTTATGATAAGATCAAGGAAAACTAGTACATACTTATCCATCATGCGTGGATAAGCCCGTGACTTGTATAATAAACATCCCGTGGGGGCATCTCTAAAGGTGAAGATCAGATCTGTTGATTCCACATAATCATTCAGGTCAAGTAGGTTATCATTCTAAAACGATCAATTGGAAGAAAAGTGTATGCGGGTTGAAAAATAGATTGAATATTTTTTGCATATGATTTAGACAAAACGTCATACACTTTTCGGGATTTGCATATTGAGCGTAGTACTTACGTAGCTAAGGCAACACACGAATTATATGAAAATGATTTATTCATGAATGTCGAAGAATTTGCTTATTGTAGAGCCGTGGTTGCCATTGGGTTTGAGCAGTAGCCTGTTACGCAAACGACGCAAGTTCGAATCCCAGCGGTGCCTGTACCAATGAGTTTGTCAAAACTTATGAGCAGTGATATCACACCATGTGCTTTACAGCGAAGGAAAACATCTTGAGAAAATCTGCATATGTCTGGAAAGTAATTCATAAGACGTATGTATAGTGCCTGAGACGGCGATAGACTCACGTTGAAAAGTGTGTGTTGTTATTACAACAGCTCTGCTCACCCACTCGGGCAAGCGTGAGTATATGTATGTATGAACAAACAATGCATTAAAAATGGCCTGATGTGGGATTGAACACGGAACATGGTGGCAGTATTCCACAAATCCCCATTGTGATCTAATGTAACTCATAATGGAGACATACTAACAACTAGACTAACAATGCAGTCTGTGAAGTCCCTGAACCTCTATGACGGGTTTGCCACCGTTTTCGTAATCTATACGAAAATAAGGAATACAAAGAAATATAAGGATAAAAGGTATAAGATGTAGAGGTTTAAGACGTTTTTTTTTAATATTTACTATGGTCTGATGCGTTATGTGTGTGTGTAATATGATCAGGTCAGGCAGAGTGGACCGGTCGGAGAGGTACCCAACCGACTGCCACGAGATCCAGATGCAAGGATTCAACGTATCCGGGATCTATAAGATCAGGCCTGACGAGATGGAGCCATTTTATGTCCTGTGTGACCTCACCACCGCTGGCGGAGGCTGGACGGTGAGACCAAATACTTTTCTCCATTATACAGTTATTTGTGGCTCTCATAATCTAAGTAAGATAGTCAGACGAAGCAAAAGCAGTTTGAGGACAACAGCACAGCAATATTAGTCTTTGACCACTGCTCATATCGACCGCAATGGTAGCAGACAACTATGCATTATTGTCTTTTTAAGGTTCCGTACCCAAAGGGTAAAACGGGACCCTATAACTGAGAGTCCGCCGTCCTATAGATCAGATAGATCCATATCTATATATTCAGGTTCAAGAACCGTAATTCAAAATCCAAAAAAGAAATTGTCAATATGTGAATAATTCTATTATAATACTTATTGGACTTGGAACACTTATTGAACGTCATTTTTCTTACGCTAGCCGCGCTAAACGCTAATAGTTAGAAGGTTGAAACTTTCACAGATGTAGTATTTCTGTAAAACCAACATATAATAAAAATGAGAACGAAATAAATATTGGAGGATACTCCCATGCAACATGACACGTGACATTGTAAGATTTTGCTGATAATGACAAAACCTTTGCACTGTCTGTGACGGTTTTTTTCTAACTAACCATCATTGAATGTGGACTCAATCTAAATAAAATTCGAACTCAGGCCTATACTACTCTCTATGCCCACTATTTATCTAACGCATACCCTCAAGATTAAACTGCATTATACATCGACAAGAGATTAACTCGTTCCAGATGTGTGATGACCACGATAGTGATATCTTTTTTTCTGCAAAGATTTGAATGAACCGATCGATTGATGATCGGTTCATTCAAATCTTAATGTGTAATTTTTACCAACATAGCAAACAAGCGCGTGCCCGCTTCAGGTAAGCGGCTACTACTGCCTATAAATGTCAAAATGATGATTACACATTGCTTACATTATAAAGAATGCAATCACTGCGCCAACATACTCTTAGTAAGACACAGATGAGTACCACTATAAGCTAGCACAGCGCGTCCACTCCTCCACCTCTCCCCATGCAACACTGGTGACTTTACTTACCGCAGGAACAACCTTCAGCTCAACCTTCAACTCAACCGTAGAATTATTGACTGCAATTTTGGCAGGTCTTCCAAAACCGTTTCGACGGTAGTCAAGACTTCTACAAGGGCTGGTCTGACTACAAATACGGGTTTGGTAATCTTGCTGGCGAGTTTTGGCTGGGATTGGACAAGCTGAATTATTTGACGAATCAGAAACTTTACGAACTACGGATTGAAATCGAAACCCAGTTGGGGCAAGAAGCGTATGCTGGCTACTCTGTGTTCACTGTTGGACCGGAACACGAAGGGTACCGGATCAGCACTCTTGGGACGTTCTATGGGACAGCAGGTAAATATTTAACAAGTTATATGGTAAGTGCATATAGCAACCAGCAGCCCAAAGAACGATAATTTGTTGTCCAAAAAGTACGTTAGAATTGCATAGAAAGTTTAGTTCACGAACGTGCATGGTTACCAGGGGAGAGAAAGACCTAATAATGAATGAAATAAAGATTGGAAGGTTTGTTGGATGATGATATGGCTTGAAAGGGTTAGGAAATAGATAGAGTGAAGGTGATTGCTGAGTTACTTGTCAGTAAAAGCAACCTTCCGAACCCAGCGGTAACATTTTTAGGCCTGTATAATCATGTAATTCTGACGATTTGAAAGTACTTTGTGAAAACTAATTTAACTAAAGATATTTGAAGATGTTATAGAAAACAAATTGTGCCGACTACAAATGAGCACGAGAAAAGAGTACTATGATGCTGTAAATATTAGCAAACAAAAACTTTTTTGATTAATCATTCCAATTAGTATCATTTATACAAGGAGTTAAAACTAGTCAAACTAGTTAAAACAAATTACAAGTAGAAAATTTGCTCAAATCGGTGTCTCTCAAATGCATCGAAAAGGCTGTCAGCGTCGCTACGCTGACTAGCCACGTAAACTGAATTAAGTAGTATTCCTATTTTCTAGTTTCCAATTTCCCATGTATAAAATATGATTCGATACAAGCAAACAGCCAATAGTGATATGCATTAATTAATTGCATTGAATATCAAATCATATAAGTGGCCGTTTACGTACATTCCTACTACGACCCAATCTGAAATACGAAACTGTGCCTGTCTATCTGTATATGGATTGCTGATTTCAACATACATATAATACAGTGGAAAAGTTTGAAAGTTTTAGTGTTTACATTAGTATTTGGAAATTATTTCCACGCTGCCGATGGCAGAGTATTTGATATAGGGCCTACTTGCCCTGAACATGAAGTCGCGGGAAAAAAGCTTAGCTTTCTTTGAAACATAGTAAGATTGATTGCTACGGTTGTTAGTGGTCGTTATTATCTGATAAAATATTTATAAATACCACTGGCTGTAATGTCGGAACACTGCCGCTTTGTCTAGAAAAGTAGAACATAACGACAAAATTACAGTCATTACACGTATATAGTCTATTCTCAGAGGTTCTTTGTACAAGGGGGGAAATTGGCTTGCAGCCCCCATATTGACCTGATTCTTTTGAAGTATGTGTTTGATTACCACCCACGTCATGTCTAGGTGGTACACGACGTGGGTGGTAAACAAAGGTGGCAGGCTTGAAATACTATTAAGTTACAAATTGTAGCGTTTATTAACAATGTTTGATATTTAAAAGTAAGTAATGATGAACTTGATAATGATCGCAGTTGTTTGTACCAGGTGACTCGTTATCGTATCACGCCGGTCAGAAGTTCTCAACACTGGATGTAGACAATGATGAGTGGAAGGACGGCGCGTGCGCAACTGAGCACGGCGGCGCATGGTGGTACAAGGAATGTGACAAAAGGTGACACCTTGGTATTTAAATAAAACTCTATCAATATTTGAAACCATGGAAACAAGTTTCAGGTCACATGACAATGTGATCCAACAAGAAACCAAGATCGAATATAAGACATTGTTTAGGGCAAAGATGAACACCAACTTTTCTCTGAATATGTGTTTATAGCGAATTCCAGCGGCCTGAAGGAAAACATAGTGAGGAATCTGCATATGTCTGAGAATTAATTCAGAGAATATGTTAGTGCCTAAGACGGCGATGAAATCACCCTATATCAAAGGGTGGCACATATTCGGTGAAATGAGGCTGTTGTTGTTACAACAACTCTGTTTAATTTTTCGGGGAACCTTCTGGGATGGTATTACTGTATAATATGTGGTAAGGTTCCGAAGTAGTCAGTCTTTTTTTGTATATAATTACTGATATTCGATTACATTTCAATGTAGGGAGCTACCTATGATCGTTCAAGCAGCGCCATTTAACCTTTTTAGCTTTCGCAATTATCTTCTTACCTTTGATGTTTTATTTTACGGTATCAAAATTAGACGTCAAAGTTAAGGAGTTCTTAACGTTAAAGCAGATGATGGTAGGCTCCCAGTAAGTGATTGAATCGCTTTAAAAGTAATTTCAGAGGTATACAACCGATTACATTTCTAGCAATCTAAACGGCAAGTACTCGATGACGGCTGAGGACAATCGAGGGCAGACCATGTATTGGATATCGTTCAAAGGACCAAACTACCCCCTGACTAAGACTAAAATGATGATACGACCGCTGCCTGCCAGCAAGCCCATAGACATCGAATCAGGAAGGGTAATGTATCATAAACAATGAATATAACTAACTTTGTAAAGGTTAAGATAGTCATCACCATCTGTCACGTTGGCACTTAATCAAATTCGGTGAAAAGTGGGTGTTGTGATAACAACACCTCTGCCTACCCCTTCGGGGAATACAGGCGTGAGCATATGTATGTATGTTAAGATAGTAGTTAACACCATTGAAACTTGTCTTATGGTTCTAACGATTATAGCAAAGGCCTGGCTAACACTGATTGTCGATAACCAGCCCAAGAACGAACAGCTAATGTTGTTACAGAAAATTTTAGAAAGTCGGAAAGTAAAGAGTGATCGACAGAAGGGGCGCTTATACGAACCGAACCACCGACCCTCATACCGACACGACGTGCCGCTCGCGCATGATGCCTTCTTCCCCTTCACGTGAACCAGGACTTCAGGCACTGTTAATTAAGTACCCGGTAGTAAATATTGCATGTCGTGCCCAGGAATGACACAGTCAGAAAATTTCAGTTTTGAAATGAAAATTGTTAATTTAGTGTAGGCCCTGTCAAGGCAGTTATGAACGTCGAAGAACTGACCACCAATTCGGAAATAAAAAAAAGTGTAAGCTATCATACAAGCAGTATGATAGCTTATATTGATGTCTGCATCCAATAAATGGCTAGTTTCACCACACGTTTCTCTCATACAGAGTAATATCAGCGTCAAATTTATGCCAACTATGGAATCTTGGAAAAATTCGTTCAAAATGACATACCGATGGGAAACGCTTACTACATCATATTATGTGACAATTTGATAGTCGCTTCGATATCACATAGGTAGTGTACTAAATTAGACGATTGCCTCTTTCCTGAGGTCGATATGCAATATTTAACGCTGTATTGTAACTCGCAATTGTGATTGCAAACATAATTAGAAAAAAAAAATAAACTTTACTTTCTTAAGTATATTTAAAAACAGTAACTTATTAATACAATGCAAACATGTTCATCGAGTAATTAATACTCTCAATTTAAGATTATTTATGTATTTTATTATGCTTACTTGGTAAACTACGTACTAATGGGACGAATACAGAATAAACCTAATGAATTACGGCAACGAAGCATTATTTTCTAGTACCTCCCACGATTGTGCTGCCAACATTCGTTGGCCGACTGTATATGGTGTCTTTTCTCATGCGCACGGTTATATTACTACTACTGCATTACGGCACTGCCACCGTGCCAGGTAAAGTACCGTGAGACACGAGTCACTCATACATTTCACTTAACTACAATTTACACGGTATGGTGTCCGTGAGGGTGTGATAAGGCTTATGCCTTGTGTTGACTGAAAATACATGATACTGTAAAAAATGTTTCCATTGTTTCGAATGTTCGTCGATGAACATATACTGCATGAGAACGATTGCGCTGCCAACGTTCGTTGGCCGACTGTATTTGGTGCCTTTTCTCATGCGCACGGTTATATTACTACTTTACGCGGCACTGTCTGCGTGCCGTGTAAAGTACATTTCCACTTTACCTTACACGGTATGGTATTCGTGTGCGTGTGATAACGCTTATATCTTGTTTATTGGTTGACTGAAAATGCATGTATACTGTAAAAATTGTTTCCATTGTTTCGAAAGTTCGTCCCTGAGTATATATTATATAATGTTTGTTATTTGATTAGTTTACTAAATAAGGAGACAGTTTTTGAAAAAATGTGTCATTTGTGCATCCCATGTCATTGTTAATTCTGTCTGTGGTAAGGTTCATATGCGCTCGGTTATTAAATCGACAAACATGCCTGTGAAATACAACATATTATTCAATATATTGTGACTTTTATATTTCTAAGCCTCAATCAAGATAATATTATGCATCTGATCACGCTTCTGAAACAACAGAAAAAATAACTATCTATATTCATATTATTTTCAGTCCTCGGGCCGGCTTACGCAGAGCGTATCAAGAACGTCTGAGCTTTGCATTTTATTTTTGTATCGTAATATTAAATGTCAAAGCTAAGAAGTATTTAATACGCGCTGCTTAAACGACCATAGCTGGCCCCACGGAGAACATTCACAGATACGTATAAGAATACGTAATCATTATGCGATTTAAGTGACTAGTGCATTTTGCATGCTAAGTTTGACTACTTATCTGCTACCTTTCCACAACTAAACAAAAAGGTTTTGCTAACAATTAACCAATTTGGCTGAAATTGGTGGAGAGGTAGCTTAGAACCAGGAGGAGGACATAGGACTGTATTACGAAAAATCTATACATACAGATAAGTAAAAATGTTTGTAATTCCAAATTTTCTCTGTCTGTCTATTTGTTCCGGGTAAACTTAGATTTCTACGGGGCTTTCACTGATAGTAGTTGATGTTATAAGGAGTAACGTAAGATGCTTTTTTTAAGTTAGTGTTCCGAGAAACTACACACATAAAATTAAATCTACATGGGTGAAACCAAGGGGCTGGTTTATTATCAATATGTAATGACTATGTACGTTGTAGAGGATTACAATTCATTGAAATTATGGATCCTGTTAATAGTTAATAAAGTGTAGCGGATATTCCTTTGTTTGCGATTCTTGTCGATATAGTAACAGGTATATTAAGCAACGAGCAGGTGTCCCGGGCTCGCACTTGCGCACTCGTATCAGATTTATTGATTGTAACTTCGTGTCCCAGACGGTAGCTCTGCCTGGGCTGCCTGGGATGACAGCTAGCTGTGCAAGTTACATACCTATCTCTTTGAACGAACAATTTTGAAACACATACAGCTTTTGATACGCACAAAATTACCCTCCAAGCAAGGGGAGATCTTATAGAAGGGTGATAGGTGGCCCACAATCATCGGTTTAAGTACAACGCAAAAATATGCATCGAAGCTATGAAGTTTATAATACGCGCTGCTTAAACGATCACAGTTGGCCCACATTACATACTTATGTATACTAATATTTTTGGCTAATCCCTTAATTATTTTCTTCATCTTATTTATAACAAGCAGATATGTCCTCATATATTGAGTTCTAGATTTCTAAACCATTGACGCTAGTGCCTCTATTACGAGGAAATGGAGGGAACCGGCATTAAACACGTTGTCAGAATTTCTTAAGCTTCTGAATGGCAAATGCTAAATAGACTTTCGCTCTGCGAGCCTCATCATGGGAGAGGCCATGGTGCGCTACAGTTCGGGTTCACCATTTATTTATCATCATCAGGTATTTCGCATCCAGCGGGAACCTGTCCCTGTCTCCCATTAGTCCATCTGGATTTAATGCTATACATTGCCTATATACATTGCGCCCACTCTAGGACACGTCTTTTCGAGTGGCCATCGGTCACGCAGCTCACTGCCTCCTTAATTTTCCAATTTTGCGAGCTATGTCGTTTACATTGGATATGCTGGTTTCGGATATATTATATATGTAATACAATTGAAGTGTTTGTTTGTAATTTCAAATTAACTGCTTTTCATTAATTGCATATGGAAATATATACAGTACTCGCATAAAAATAACAAGGAAATGTTTTTTCTCTGTCTGACTGTGTGTTTGTTGCGGCTAATCCGAAACGGATTGATTTCAATGGGACTTGCACTGGCAGATAGCTGATATTACAAGGAGCTTGAATTTAAAATAGCCTACGTTTATTTTAAAAAATCATTGGAGTTCCTCGGGCCACCCATGAAATAAAGTCTCCGCGGGTAAAACCGCGGGGAACAGCTAGTTGTTAATATTCATTTTGATAAGTAGTTATGTAATAACAGTTTTAGACTCTCATTTGAAAAAAAATTTGGTATGTCATACACAACTGCCTAAATCTAAATGTATGTACTAATGTCATACACACTTGTCTAAAGCAAAATCCTCGTTTATACTTCGCTATTTACCTGATACGGTGCCAGACTGCGCTTCATACTGGCTTTATATTGTGGCCGCTACCACTAACGCTAGCGATTCACGTTCAAAAACATCGCCATCAAATGCTACATTGGTAGGGACGTTGCACTGTAAAATAATGCTAGGACCCGGGTGATTAAATCAATCTCAATATCTTCATATTGCCAGTCACCTCGCTGAGACCAATATGCTTGTCTTAAGCCTATAGATCCATGTCGAGAACATTATGATGTAGTTCCAGAATCCAGAGCTGTGACAGACAGACACTATAGCGATAGTATTTATAAGGAAGTTCGTAGTTCGTATTCTTTAATCGCTAAAAGAGCAAATAGTAGAATATATTCGTCACACCATGTACAGATGATAGAACTATGAGCGCAAAAGTTAAAGCAGCGCGATTTCATTCATGCGGTGGTGGGTTCGAGTCCCACGCGGATCATTCCCAACAATCACTACCAAATGCTAGCACACTGTATCGTTGTAGTTAACAGTATCGTCCCCGATAGATTATTAGGACGATATCGGGTGACGATACAGGGCATGGTGAAGACTTGCTTAGTTTAGCACTACGTGGAAGGAATATTCAGTAGATGGCGTCCAAAGAGGAACTTAATTAATAATCTTTTTCAGAAAAGGTTAATACCCACCGACATCGTCCGAGGCGTCGATGTCATCGGACAATATTTTTGTCGGGTGTCGTATCGTTATCTTCGCAGTGTGAAAACGCCCATTTTTGTATCGTTTTTCAAATGTTTTTAACCCCCGTAACATATTGTTATTAGTTTGATGAGTTTGTGTGTGAGGTTAAGGAAGCATTACCTGGTAACTCCAGAGTTATAAAGCTCCACCAACTTCCAGCAGTGGCACCTACTTGGGTTCATTGGAATGGCCTGGTAAAAGCTTGAGATTTTACGAAAAAAATTATTAATTAGGTCAGTCGGTAATTGAATTTCGGATGGTCGTTAATTTGTACCAAAGGATTCGACGAAGTCTCTTGAATAGGCTGTTTCGCACCATAGTAAATTAATAATTCCCAAGCTTAATTATAAATGATTTCTTCGGTGGTTACAGCCAGTCTGTAAATATCAATAAAATATGGATAACTTTTAATAATAATGTTATACTAAATAGTAGTAATGTTATAGTTAATAGCAAAAATTAGATTAAAACGATATTACAAAGAAAAACAAATGGCTCATTCTTAATTAAGAAGGCCATCAATAAGTACTTAAGTCAAAGACATAAGTATCTTTATTCGATTAGACTTTTTAAAAAGTACTTTCAAATCGTCAGAATGACATAATTATACATCGTCAGAATGACATATGCGTAATCCTCAAAAAATGTGTTTTATAAATTTTGCTGCCGCGTCTGTTGTAGATCTTACCTTTAACGAAGTCAAACTGGTGATCGTGCAAGAGCATCTGATCAAACATATTTTTTCAAATAGATTACCCGCGATATGAATTGTTATTGGCATATAATCGGAAGAATCTTCTTTAGTGCCTGCTATAAAAATCTGTATTACTAGTTGCTGCTATATTTTGCATAATATCGGGAAATATACCTAATATTTATCAATATATTAATTATAAATGGTAGCCAATGCAGGATCAATCGTTGATATAATGGATTGGATAATTTTAATCAAGAGTTCACATAAGTCCTACGTATTTTTAATGTTTAGTGATTTAAATGCCTTAATGAATATCGACAATAGGACGTTTAAATAATCTGGGCAGCTTTTACGCAACGTTTGCTTCAATAATCTCTGAGCTGTATTCGGACAAGAGTTCAGATTTCTAGTAGTATATGTATATATATTAGCAAAAATTCCCAAAAGCAACCGCGACTTCTAACTTTCAGATTTTCAGTACTTTAGGATTTGGAAATTATTTGCCCACATGCTGCGACCCTTATATACTTTTTTCGTTTCCATCACTTCCATGCGTCTCTTCATACACTTGCTCCTGTGTTCGTGCGTTTACACGTGCTCAAAATTATACCTCTTTGGAATAGATAATAAATCTGATGATGGTAGTCATTCACTCTAAAAATTTCTCTCATTAATCGACAGTAAAATTAGTAATATGAAATAAGAATACTTACTTACAGCTTTTAGAAGACCCGTGGAAAACCTCGCTCGCACAACGCACACCCTTCATGTGAATACGCTAATTTTCAAGTTCAAAAACACTTGGCGTTAAGTCACCAAGGTAAAGGGATACTTTTTTCAAAAATATGATAATTTTAATAAGTAAGTAGTCATAATCCTTAATATTAGTCCTTCTATAATATCACGAATTATTTAATCCTATGCTATGGCGTTGGTTGCCAACTCTCAAAGTAACATGACAATGAGTAATAATTGTGCATGTTAAATGTATTCTTAGACCAGGTTTCCTCACTGTTTGCCTGCACAGGGACCATGCGTCATGAAACGACAACTTTCATACTTGTGAACAGGTGCTGCTTGTGGGGGCTGGTCATCTCAAGCTACGCATTTAGTTATAAGTAGATGTACTAGATTTTTAGTTATGTTAATTTTTATCGACATTTGTGCATTGGAACTTTGTCCATGAGCTTACGTTTCTTAAATTATTTATTTTGTATTCTTTTAATTGTATAATAGTTTTGAAAAGAGTAATTACTGAGTTTCTTGCCAGGTTCTTCTCAGTTTCTTCTCAGTAAAAGCAACCTTCCGAACCTGGCGGTAGCATGTATAATCCTGTATAATTATGTCATTCTGACGATTTGAAAGTACTTTGTAAAAAGTCTAATCGAATAAAGATACTTTTGACTTCGACTTTGAAAGTGGTGAGGTGTGGTACACTCACACATAGGCTCATACCAACGGGTTCACGCACGCTCTGAAAGAGTACATACAATGGCGCGTGAGTACGCAGGAGGTCGTTAGAGCGCATATGTGTGAGTGCACTTGAAGCGCGCCACGCAGTTTGATGAAGCTTGAAGACTGTCGGAATTTATTCATGTAGTATAAGTAATAATATTATGATCAATTTATTTTATAACGACTTTTGTCTCACACTACCCACACCTATGCAGAACCAAGCCAACACTCATTGTTACGGTAACCGAAGCAAAAACAATAGTGTCAAATTTGCAGCTCTCTCTCATCAGACATTCTCTTTAGGTAATAAACTCTTGGATTGGACTGGGTATGTGTTTCAATCATGTTTGAACGTTACCAGTGGATAGTACTGGACAGGCGTGACGGAAATTTGTATTTTCCCTATAATTAAAACTAGGTGATCCCCGCGCTTTCACTCGCGTATAATTGATGTTATAAAAATACTAAAGTCTCACTTGAAAAATTTACTATCCAACACACAAATTTGCTAAATGAAGTGTTAGAAAAATATATGTACATTTTTGTAATAAGGAAAATTTTTATGAGATTCAAAAATATTTTGGAATCCTGATTAGTTGTGCGTAATTACTAAATATCTTTTCAGAATAAATGGAAAAATTACCTAATCATTTCATTAAAAAACAGTCCATTCTTTCTCTTTAAAAAAAATATTACGATTAGGCAATGGATTATGAAAAAAGTATACTGCTATTTTTCATACGGTTCATAAGCCTTATTGAAGTTACTATTCATCGTTAAATTGTAAAACTCCCTTACTCCTTATTTATTCATAGGCAAAGTCCTACGCTTTACGAGGAATGGTTTGTGTTAGCTGAACGTGTGATAAAGGGAAGAATAATACAAGTATACCCATCGAAATACATTTTATTGATATGTACTGACAAACAACATAGAGCTTAATTACCATTGATTAAATATAACATAAAATCCACATAAATCAAAATTTTACACATCGAAGTTAGCAACACTCAAGCTGAGTACATTTATACCGAGTATACTATAGTTATAACCAAAAATGTCATGCCAGTTATGGATCTAAATAGATGACGCGTGTCTCTCGTCATAGTTTTACTATTTTCATTCCTTCTCACTTCAAACTCGATGTGGTCTCTCGCTCTCCATCGAGTTTTCTCAAGGAGATTTTTCAACTGGATACGGCTTTAATAGGCGTCTTTACATATTACTTTGACGTTCGATATCAAAAGAGGAGCATTCCTCTTGGCACGCTTAGTACATACACTCGTGTCATCTATTTAGATTCATCTTAACACAACAGATACATTATTATAACTTAAGGAATAGTAAGAAGAACTTAAAACTTGCATTTAACCACTCAGCAGCGATTAGCAGCGAATTTTTTCCCAGGTATCCACATTTCCGTTGTTAACCCATCTAATACTTCTGCCAGGCCAGCTGCTGCCATACAAAGCATTATCTTCACATTCCCATGTTTGCGTTTATTCCTGCCTAGCCATCCTATTAGGTACTATTGGGATATCTTTGATGTTCTTCACTGACATAACTTGTCCCTACAACTCTTCTACTGAGCCTGCACATTCCAGCACATAGTTGAAAAAAACTGCGATCGAGTCCAAGCTCTCTCAGTTCCTGGATACTGGATATAGGGAGATAAAAAAACGGGATTTACACTTGTTAAGTACAAATGCACGACAGTTTAACGTCATGTCGAGGACGATTAAGTAAAGTTCGAAATAATCAGGTGAGGCGAAGGTTCGAAAAGATCAGGCTAGATGACGGTTCGAAATAATAAGGATAGATGAAGGTTCGAAATAAACAGGTTAGATGAAGGTTTGAAAGAAGCAGGTTAGATGAAGGTTCGAAATAATAAGGTTAATTGAAGGTTCGAAAAAATAAGGTTAGAAGAAGGTTAGAAATAATCAGGTTAGATGAAGGTTCGATAAAATCAGGTTAGGTGAAGGTTAGAAATAATCAGGATAGATAAAGGTTTGAAATAATCAGGTAAGAGATAAAGGTTCGAAAAAATCAGGTCAGGAAAAGGTTCGAAAAAACAGGGTTTAATAAACTCATTAATTAAAAAAATTACAATAATGTTACCAAGTATTCGAAAAATTCGTTCTCTTTGAGTTGGTGGAAAATGGGAATTATCATTTCAATACTTCAATTTCATTCTAATATTGCGAATCTTACATCCTGCTTTGACTGCTTATGGAAGTAATGGAAATAAGAAATTTCAGTTAGTTTCGTCGTTCTATTACATTTTCTTATTATGTACTATGTACCAGAGGACAAACCCCGGCCACTGCTATAAAGTACATTGATGCTATATAGCAACAAATGACCATTAAATATAATCGGCCGCTCTTCGAACGTCATGTGACAAGCCTATGTCACCGCCCGCGCGCGCTTGTTTTGCCGCTAGACGTCCTCTCGCGAGTGCCTTGTCTTTACATAGTAATAATGACTCAATGTCTTAGAATCGGTGGAAGTAACAATGCAGTTTGTAAAGATACCATCACAAGATTTTCGTTCGAACCATACCAAACTATGAATTCATTACCAAAGTGAACAATTTCAATACCGACCATTGGTGTTTCTAAAGATACAACTTGATTCCCACACGATTCTTCTAACACTTGGCAAAGCTGGGAAGGAGGAAGGAGTTTAAAAAACAAAGAAAATACACTCGTTAAGTACAAGTGCACGACAGTTTAACGTCATGTCGAGGACGATTAAGTAACGGAGTGTTAGAGTAATGTACGAAAAAATTTAGGTGAGATGAAGGTGGGGGAGAACTCATTAAAGAAAAACTAGCCGACATAATAATATTATGTTGCCAAGTTATCGAAAAACGTTCCCATTAAGTTGGTGAAAAATCCCAAACATCATAATCATTTCAATACTCAATCATTGTCATATTGTACAAATCTTACATCCTGCGTAGGCTGCTCATGATAGCATTAAGAAATTCCACTTAATCATGTCAGGCATTCTATTACATTTACTTATTATGTACTATGTACCAGAGGACAAACCCCGGCCACTGCTATAAAGTACATTGATGCTATATAGCAACAAATGACCATTAAATATAATCGGCCGCTCTTCGAACGTCATGTGACAAGCCTATGTCACCGCCCGCGCGCGCTTGTTTTGCCGCCAGACGTCCTCTCGCGAGTGCCTTGTCTTTACATAGTAATAATGACTCAATGTCCTAGAATCGGTGGAAGTACCAATTCAGTTTGTAAAGATACCATCACAAGATTTTCGTTCGAACCATACTCAACTATGAATTCATTACCAAAGTGAACAATTTCAATACTGTCCATGGTGTCTCTAAAGATACAATCTGATAACTAGGCAACTGGGAAGGGGAGGAATTAAAAGAAGCTGAAAATACACTCGTTAAGTACAAGTGCACGACAGTTTAACGTCATGTCGAGGACGATTAAGTAACGGAGTGAAAGTAATGTACGAAAAAATCTATTGAGATGAAGGTGTGAGTACATTAAAGAAAAACTAGACGAAGTAACGGTATGTTACCAAGTTGGCGAAAAAAATCTTCTCGTGCCTCGTATGGTAAAGAAGCATGCAATCCGCCTGATGGTAAGCGGCTACTGCAGTCAATGATCGTGACCAACACCAGAGTGATCATTCATGCATTGCCTACCTCATGAAGAATGGAATCACTGTGCCCCTGCTAAAGCACAGCGCCTCCACTCCTCCCCTCATGGAGCACTGGCGACCTTACTCACCGCAGGAACACAATACTACTGTACGGTAGCATTATTTGACTGCGATCTTCTGTAAGGTGGAGGTACAATCCCCAGTCGGGCAGCTCCTAATTCTGAACGGAAGATTCCGTTGTGCCCTACCTCTCTTACAAGTTTTTGCATGGCTTTTACTTGTCATTCGAACTTTCCAACCTACTACTACTCAAAAGTCATCCGCAATGCACTCATCGATACAAATAATTATAAAATTAGGTTTAAAAGTGAGATTGCTTCCATTAAAGTTACATTTTCCGGGAACATTGGCTTTTGAAGATCTGGGTTCTTAAAGATTTCAATAAGATTTTTCGTTCGCATTCGAGTGGTTAACATACAAGATGCACAATAATAAGAATTAAACATTATATTCTTACTGCTAACATTTAATGTCTTAAAGTTAATACCTAACTTATGTGTCTAGTAACATTCAGTGTCTACTTAAATAATTAGGGACAAGTACTAAATCAATTCAGTTTATTTAAATGTGGTGCTTACTTCTACTTCTTAAGTGTACGAATAACATTTGATGTATTGGAATACACGTTCCTATATTATGTAGTATTATTGGTCTTCCCACTATGATCACCTGAGTCATGTTCTCATGTTGTATTTATTTATTTAGTGCTTTAAACGACATATGTTAAGTGTTAGATTGTAAAAAAAACCAACGTTCAAAGTATATCAGCGCTATTCTAGACTTAAGGATGACTCATGCCAGACCCTGAAGGGTCCGAGAACGTCGTATTTAGCGGCAACCGAGTGACGGCCGAGATACGACCGAATCTCGGCTCAAACCCAACACGGCTAAACGTTCGTCATTCTTTATGCTGTTGTTTTGTTCGACACACATTATGCTTGTTATTATGCATTTACCGATAATGATACCTACTTGTCCGTTGCCATTTCAGATACACTTTCCTTGTACTCAACATCTTTTGTATTTTTCAGGCGTATACAGGTTTCCTCGCGATGTTTTCCTTCACCTTTATATTCGTGGCGTTACATCACTGTATGTTTTTAGAAAATCTTATAGGTCTTTGAACATAATTCATTCTTGGGCATTAATGTCGTGTTGGAAAGTAATAGCTGAAGGTACATCACGCAAGTAACACACAATTTTCGTTACATGTTGAAAAAGTCTACATTTGATTACACTTGGTGTTTTAAGAAATATATAAATCCAAATATGAACATGTAAAAAAGTAATCTGTACCTTTTCCGTCAGCTATACGTACTTTTTAAAGAGATAATTCTGCCAGCGCTATTTTAGAGACGCTTTCTTAGATATATTGCCGTTTATGATGGTAAAACCAGGTTATCATAGCGGATAGACCAACTAAAGCCGCCATACTCAACCTTAGGCCTGCCATGTTTCCAAGTAGCCCATTGTATGTAGCTTATGACTTACTCTGCTTTGCATTTCAAGGGGACAGCACCTGCTTGCTGATTTAACCAGGACTCTATCCTTATGGAAATCTATATAAATGAATACGCAAGCACCACCCCTCACAAGTCTCCCAGACAATAATTCAGTCTAAATCTATGTCCTCCTCTGGACAATATTGGACAAAAGCCTCTCCCATGGCGCGCTACATCACTCCGTGACCAACAAATATAGAAGTTTGAGTATGGCAGGCGTCAAGAGCCAATATGCATGATTGTCAATAATTAAGCGATTCCTAAGGAATACAAATAAATAATTTGCGAACATAACAAATATCACATAGTATATAAGTATTACATTTAACACGTTTGCTTAACAACATCGAGATATTAGACACATATATGTAAATAAAATGTTTAATAATGTTCGTTTGTGAACGGCTCATGTCACCACAGAGTTATTTTAATAATTCGTAGTGTTTTACACAGTGTAATAATATACTAATTTAATTAACATTTTATTACGTAACAAAATAATACCTACTATCGACCTCCCTCTGCACCACGCTGTAAGCTTTCTATATTTTCACCTATTAGTTAACACCTTACCCACCAAATTATAGTAAAATTACATCAATTATACAAATAAATTAATGAAACTTAAATCATTCACAATTAACATAATGACATGTCACGCATCTAGAGGCTTGTTGAAAAGTGCACCCTAATAATGTAATCCAGTGTTCATAAGGTTGTATTTCAGCGTACTTGTATTTAATATTGAATAAATTAAACATAACAGCCGTTTCAATAAATTATTATTTCAATAAAATAAAGAATTTTACCGACTATGGTCTGAAGAGTCGGTAACCAACCAGCGCTGCGTTTGAATATTCTCGCACTTAAACTGGTCGGATGACGAGGAAAACGACGACGGGGCATACCAGCATCGGTTTAAGCAAAGCGTATTAAGAACTTCTGAGCGTCAAACGAGCAAGAACGTCAAAGCTAAGAAGTTCTCAATACGCGCTGCATAATGGCCCCCACGACCGTGCCATCAGTTCTGCTACTAGCAATTCACTCGCGGTAACATACGTAGCGATTGGCCGCCAAAGAGTTTCACCCCTATCACGGGTTTGTCACTGTTTTCCTAACCTATACTCGCTAGCGTCACCAACATATCCTTTACAAATATTATCAGTGACATTGGAGAGTATATAACACAAAAACAGTGCAAAACTCGTATGTTGAATGTTGGCTTATTCCCAGACATCAACAGCCCATAGATTATGTAAAATAAACTTTCATACACGTGCGACAATTCAATTTCTTAGATGTCATGAGAATTCATTTTGTATACCAAAACAAGAGCCGCGGAGCTGGTGGTAATAAAGTCATGGATGTCTAGGAATAAGCCATATGTCGCTTGGCCCACGGTGGTGTTGGTTTACAGCGTTTACAGCCTTAAGCATTGTGACATTACTTCGACTCACTGTAAGAGACAGGTGTATTTGAATATTGTATTGTATACATCTGTCACTTTCACTCAGTCAAATAACCATCGCTGATGGTGGCTTCTGAAATCTATACCCATACTATGCTAGTGAGTACGTATACAATAAGTATACTAGATATATCTTATCAAGATAGTACCAAGAATATGTTCTTGGTTGTACGGATTTTATCGGATCTGGGTATTAATTTTTCGTCTATTTTGGCCGGCGTTTTGTTGATTAATTTGGGAAATTCGTACCACCAATATTACACCATCTATTTATTAAAAATAGATGATGTAACATGAATATAACATAACTTTATTTAACTGTACGAAAACATTGTTATATAACAACAAGTCTCGGAGAAGATGTATTGATTTATAACAATGTTTTGTTAAGCTAACAATCGCACGGCCCTGGGGTCCTACCATCATCGGTCTAAGCGGAACGTATAATAACTTCTGAGCTTTGATCTTCCAATTCTGTACTATAAATTGAAACTTCGAAGCTCAAAAATTCTTAATACGTTCTGCTTAAACCGATGGTAGGCCCCTGATTATCTTTAAATTTAGATTAGATTTTTGATATTGGAATTTTATTATCTCATAAAGTATTTTTGTTAGTTGCCGATGTGAAGCCGGGCGGCTCAACTTGTATAAAACAATATACAGGATTCACTTTAACTAAACCTAACTCAATATACTTCTTTGTATCACAAATTATAATTATTTAAAATCATAAAAGCATTAAAAAAACATGAAACCTCTTCCTTTTTTATTCCTCCGATAAAAAAAGAAAATAATGTTTGAAAAAAGTATCCAATATTAACGTATAAACTTTTTCAGGGAAGTGTTATAGATGTAAGATCTATTTCCTACATCTATGATACAAAGTCACATAAGAGCAAATGGTGTAGTTAAATAAAACCCGACATATATAAAATATAACATACCCACATACACATTCAAGTCATGTAATATAATGACGTTAATGTGTACGTGTATAAATTATGTAACGTCATACATATAACATACACATAGGACGTTACATAATGTATTTTCCAGCCACTGCCGTACCAGTATCGCGCAATAAAAAAAACACATCCATTTTTTAACATAGGAAAAATGGTAACACAAGGCGGGATTCGACCCCAAAACCATGCAGTTGCTCTGCCAATTGAGCTACCCGTGTTGGTCTTAATTTTTTTTTCCTTGGCTTGTATATTATTAATCGCGCCGAGAACACAAATAGCTCAAATTGATCTGAAACTTTTTAATATAGCTGTTGTTCTGTAATAGTTGGAGCATTTGGATATTAAATAATATAACTTAGTTTTTTAAATAACCTGCAATGTATCCAAAGGAACGTGAAATAAATTAATTAATTGGCAAAGCAACTGCATAGTTACTGGAGGTCGTAGCTTCGAATCCCAACGAAAATATAATAAATTATAAAGGTGGAATGATATCATTAATAAAAATAAAAAAATCGTGCCCCAAATATAAGTTTTCACAGGTGGCAAACTACGAATTTCGCTGTGTAATAACGTGTCACGGTATGTGTTGCCTCCCTCACCCAACCTTACCCACCTCCAAAACCTTAAACTTGGGGAATTTCTAAAATCATACTCGAATAATAAAAATAATCAAACTAAATAAAAATTAAGAAACAAAATATTAAATTATAATATTGTATTCGTTATTGGTATAATTTTTTTTTATTGAATTGAAAATGGAATTGGCACCAGATCTTACTTTTTTTTTTTCACTCCATGGTGCCTGTAAGGTACGTACCAGATGACTCCCTTCTCAATACCTTTCATTTTACTATTTCATTTGGATCGAAAACGAATCTAGTCCTATTGTGTTGAACTTTAGATGGATCATACTCTGGCTATTGGATGAGACTACGAAGTCTGCCTGGAAATCAGCCTCAAAATTTCAATATTGGCAGACGGTGGCTACCACCTAGAGTTGTGAGAGGTGGTTAAGGGTGTACCCAGTAATTTACCCGTTATTCGTTGTGGGAACCGATAACGGGTACGTACACCCTTACTCGAGCATTTAGCTCGAGCTCCCCTCTGGTCGGCCGATGAAGGCAGGCCAGAGGTGGGGGCATAGGTGCCGCCCCCTGGAGGGCTCGGGTCCGCGGTGGCGCCACTCACCAACAGCTAGCCACCACAAGCTGCCCTGCGGCCTTAATATTACGTTACTATCTAATGTATATTATTTTTATCCTATCGTGAGTATTTCGGGTTATAATATATTATTAATCGTAATCTAAGACAAATACGCAGTCGCTTATAAATCTACATACGAGTATAGATCGTGTCGGTATGTCTGTTTGGAACGTGTCGCTCTTAAATTAAATGACAACCCGATATGGTCTATACCTAACACCTAACACACACATTAATGTAATATTTAAAGATAGATAAGTATAATTATAGTTATTCATGGTAACATTAATATTATGTACAACTATAGAATAGGTTAAGTAATTTTAAAACGTTACGCTTTAAAATTAGTTATTTTCTTAGACATAGAAACGGGATGTGTCATTGTGACCTTTGACGGCAGGTGAATTATTGCCTGACAGGTGAGTAGAACGTTCAATAGAAGTACTGAGCGTGGGCCTGAATGTTACTTTTTTCAGGCCTACTGGTATGGAGTAAACTGCGGCAAGCCAGTTTCACGCTCAACTTCACAAATCGAACAATCATCTCACAAATAATATAATAAACATCTCTAGACTTACTTCTTGATTTCAACGTGAAATCTAGAATTCTAGTAAAAAAAAATTTTTTTTTAAATTTTTAAATTTTTAAATTTTTTTTTGTTTTTAATTTTTTTGTTTTTTTTTATTATTATTTTTAACTTTTGATATATTTTTTTACTTTTTAATTTTTTCCTTGCTTATATGTTATTTGCGCAGTCTAATATGACGATCCTTACGAACCGATCTAACCCCGACACTAGATTTTTACGCAACTGTCATCAGTTTCGCAGCCTACATGGAAAATCAGTATCTGAAGTTAAGCCAGTTGTCAGACATTCACGGGCGTCTGACATACCTGTCAATAGAGTGATCTATTGAGTAACTGAGCAAACTCGGTATCACCCGGCGACCGTGGTTGCATAGGTGATCCCCATTGGCAAGCAACGGCGCCACGAGCCCCACTTACTGTTTTTCTAATATTTTATAATTTAAAGTATTCTACAGGCAGTATAATATCATATGTTGAGTTTCATTAGTAATTGCAATTTGTCACTTAATGTTATTTAAGGCATTCGGGCAACGTATGAGGTGTTTTGGCTAGCTCACTAGTGTATATTATGAGTATTATTGCTGTTATATTGTAAAACTACGAGTATGTATGTGTGTATCAATTATAGCCCGGATCAATGTTTGCATATCGAGGTACGTTCTATTTTATTATTATTGTTCTGCTCCGAATTTGAATACTTAAGCTACGACTCCACTTAGACAGTATCGGAGTTTACGGAGCATGCCATTTATGCGCACTTTAACGGCACGCAATATACGCTAAGGAATGCAGTACTTAGGCGCTTCGACTGCATTCGATAGCGAATATTCCTTTCGGTCCGATACCGTTACACCTTAGTGGACGCGCAACTTAGTACCTATTACATTGAATATAACTAGTCAACATGTCCGGTGGCGTTAGCCACCTGCATTATATTATTATGACCTAAGTGTAGAAAAATACGAATTTAAATTTAAATTATAAAATTATAAAATTAAGTAACGAGGTAGCATGGGTGATACTTAAGGCAATATTATTATGTACTAACGTTATATTACTACGTTATTTATATATATTATGCTAAATGTGTCCTCATCATCACTTATTTATAATAAAATAATAGAAGAATTATATTTGGAGTAAAAGGTAAGAGATTATTTTTAAATTTTGAAGTTAGAGATAATGGCTCAATAAAGTTGACGGAAAGCATATTTGTTGAGTAATTACACTACGCGCTGATGTGCGCGCGCGCCGACATGGTAACATCACACACTGCGCCTTACGACCTCACCACTACCCTTCAAATCGAACCTCCTCCCTTCCCATCATTCAAAGTGTCATCACTTAATAATATGCTTCCTTAATACGTTCACGAGACACTTAATATTTAAAAAAACGATACGAAACATTCTAAGAAAGACGGGGTAACTATAATAATATTGTAACATATTTTTTGAGATTTTTACGACATTTTTGTGAATCATATGAGAACGGGTGGAAGAAGTTTTACAATTAAATTAGTGGAAGTTTCGTGATATATATGCTCAAGGGTATGGATTGAGCAAAATAAATATGTAAGGATAGTAGCATTGGAAATAGTAATACGAGGGATAAATAAGCAACGTATGCTTCCTAAAAAATACGAGGTTTAAAGGCTGACTTAATCATAGTTTAAACTCAACTAAGGTAACTGGACCAAAAAATTACATAATAATAATTGAATAACATATAGCTAGGTATCTCAGTAAGTGAGCATACATACAGAGAATTAAATATTTAAATTATTATATACAATTAATTATAAATGGTAGTGTTCACGCAAGGAGTATTATAACATATTTTAGTATATAATTAGAATCTTCGTTTACAATGCACTACGTTTATTTTAAGGCAACTGCTTGTATTTTGTGAAGAAATAATAATTGTTTTATGTACACTTTAACGACAAACAAAATATTACTATATTAATTTATTACATGTATTAATATCTTATTATTTATAAAATTATCGTACTATAAGGCTTATGTGGCGAATTAACTGAATCACAACCAGAAATGAAAGCAACGCATTAATTGTTCTAACTAAAGATTAGTAATTAAAATAAACCACCACCGTTTTAAATTAACTTAATATAATAATAATAACATAGAGTTTATCGATCGTTTAGAGTATTTATAACAAGTTGTTTAACATCGACGCCGAGCAATAATGATTGAAAATTAAGAGATTACATAATTTTCAAAAAAGAGTATTAATAAAATAAGAATAGTCCTCAGAAAAAAAAATTAAGTAGTATTTGGAGATTTTATATTGATCAATAAAAACCATAATGACAGTAATGGTAATATTGAAATAGTGTAAAGTATAGTAAGAGTAATTAAAACCTGTGAAGTGCAAGAGAAGTGAATATTGAAAATTTTATTTCTTGTTGCTCGGCTATACGATATCTTAAACCGTTAAATAAATCTCATTAGGCGTTAAAAACTCTTAATAAGATATTGATTAGCGACTAATAACCGTCACTAATCAACATCTTATCGTTACCGTCGTAACTATGGATTAAAAACGTGAGTAAGATAACTTAACAAAAAAACTGTAATTTCAAGTGGTTTTTGTGGAGTATTGTGCCGTCACCTATCGGGAACGATATCGCGACATGATGTTATATGGATTAAGTCCGTTATCGGGAACTTAAGTCACGACCTCAGTAACCTTCTGGTATGCCGCGACAGACGGTAATTTATGCAACTATACAGGGCGCCCTGATTACCTCATCTTCTTGTCGTTCAGGCGTGATATGAACTTCAGCAAAAAGCGATATTCAGGACAGCCTGCATACTCGAAAAAATATATTTTAGAGTGATGTCAAATGAATAATTTTAAGCTACGACAATTTACGCACGTAACATAAAACACAGAAGGACGACTAAGGGGTTTAAGTTTATTCTATAAATATTATTGTATTTCACCGGCATTTAATAATGAAACTCATTCCTGAAACCGTCATTTTCATGAACCTGCCAACCAGGTTACCTTTCAACTACACGCTGTGGAATGACTATGGATTTCGGTAACTTATTTAATAAATAATATCATTCAATTAAGTGAGTATCTAATTTCAAATCCATCAAACCACTACCGATAACAAATAATATTCTAACTGAGTATCCAAATGAATGAAAAAAATGAATTTAAGTGGGAATAATTTTGTTTCAACGATCATGTACTAAGTGCTGTCTAAGCTACTCGGTAAAATCACACATTGACAAAATACTAATAATTTCGTAATAAAAAATATAGATCCTATCATTAAACCTTACCTTAGTAAATATATATAAATGAGTACTTATTAATTATTAGACGCAAAAACACTAATCATCTATAGATTATTATTAGACGCAAAAACACTAATCACACATCTATAACTATTATATTTTTATAACTATTATATCGGCAAATTATTGCTTTATAGTGCAATTAAATACTAAGCATATGTTTTATAGATATTGTTCACTAAGTACACCGAGTAATGGTGAAAATCGAAATATTTATTCTAATTTAGAAATGTCTACGGCGCAATTGTTATCAGCCTCCTAAACCTTACTATGCTACACTTATACCTACATTTTTTTTTACTTTTTTTTCTTTTATATTGAAACTTAAACCTATTCAACATT
Source organism: Watsonalla binaria (assembly GCA_929442735.1). NCBI lineage: Eukaryota > Metazoa > Arthropoda > Insecta > Lepidoptera > Drepanidae > Watsonalla > Watsonalla binaria. The sequence goes on along the minus strand of OV838917.1, from coordinate 1,978,352 downwards.
AAAACTACTATTATTTTAATACAAAAATAATTATTTAATGTATCGTCCTAGTAAACATAAGACTTTTGTGGCGACCAAACTAAATTTAAATGTTTGCTTGAAATTAGTGTAACTCTTATAATTTATATTAAATATTATATAAAAATAATATTTAATATTAAATTATGATAAGCCTGCCAACATAACACACAGTTTAGTTAATTGTAACGATCACGTCATGAACAAACTTATCCCTTTTTTTCCTTGAGGCTCACATGATTTATGAGAGAAAACTTTCCCCACTTATCGTAATAAGCCTTAAGAAAAATCTTTCATGCAACCCTTAACTTCTCGTGACAAATAACCAAATAACAATTTAATATGCAATAAAGTAAAATAATTTAAGAAAAGCATTCCTAATGATGTCGCAAATGGCATTGATTCCTACACATATACTTTACCCCATATTTATTATCATATAACAACTTAACTACGTGGATTCCTACAATGTTAACGGATCTACGCTTATTACTAAAACCACACAAATCCTATCGAACTGGAATATACGACTATGATGTAATTAATTGTAACTACCTACTTACTCAGACCAATAAAAAATTCTGACGCGAACCAGAAGAAGTTGAAAACAGTTTTAAATGACAGTTGAACAAAAGCCTACCCCATGAATGTCCACAACAAACAACAGATGGAATGTTGTCTGTTTCCGGCAGCTCCAGGCTACCTTCGCCCTACGCTATGTTTTCCATTGCGTGATCTACTTTTCTGATGTCGGTTCTTCACTCTAAGTGCCCTACCCGTCGCTACTTCAACCGGCTATGTAGTAACTTTAGTTCTTGTGCGGATCACTTCATTTCTGATTAAATCTCGCAAAGCTACTTTTAGCACAGCCCTTTCCGAACTTCAGTGACTGGGCGTCTGATGGAGCATATAGTGGAAGACTAAGTTCTCAACCATACTTTTCTCTTGCGCTGGTAGTTGGATCGCTGCCGGAAGTTTAAGTACCTCCTGTCTTATCGTCACCCTGGCCTGTAATATCAGGAATAACAGGGTTCGCTGAAGACTGGGGGCCCGTAGCTTTTGTTGTGTCTACATGGAGGGGTGAAAACTCATCACACTTCAAGCGAGTTGGTGAGCGCCACGGACATATAATATAGATATATATTAAATATGTATTGTATAATATATATATAATATAGTTATATATATTATATGTATGTGGTGAGCGCAGTATAATTACAGCAGGCGTGGCACTCATGCTTTTATCCCTTAGTCGCCTTTTACGACATCCACGGGATGATATGGAGTGGCACTATTCTAGTATCCTATTTTTTAGAATATTCGTTAAGTGTAAACAGTTTGACAAATCTTTTAAACGAAAATTATATTTCCAATAGATGTTAAGTTATTCGTCGTCTAACCTCCTTCTACCGTAACGCCTTCTCAATGTATCAAGGCTCCACTGGGTGGTAATTTTGGCCCACAAATTGATAGGCATACGGCATGCCTTAGTCAACCTTCAGTTTGAACTTCGAGTGTCCATCAAAGACCAGAACTGAGCACCATAGTTCAGAATGGAAAGGAAACACTTGTTCATGAGTTTTCGCTGTTATGGTGGTTAATGGAAGGTCGGTCTTCAAGAGCGCTTTCATGGACCATGGATAGCTTACTAGGCGGATTTTACAGGTTTTCCGACTCCCTTATCTCGCCTCGGTAGAAATAAACTATCAAGCCTAAGTATATGTGCTCATGGACATAGCATTTCTCCTCCATCCATTTGGATTCTGTTGAGGGTGTTTCTATTCATCAGTTTGGTCTTGATATATTCACCAGTCCAATCTTTAGACTCGCGTCACTTAGCTGTTGTTGTATACGCTCTAGATCTGATGCGGTGGAAGCCAGGTCTAGTTCTGTGGGTTGTTAAGGATCTACGCAAAGAGGTATAGCTAATTCAGAATAATTATAACTTAGTACTGAATTGAGAAATATTTTAAATTTTCTCTCATCAATACTAAGTTATGATATAAGTAACACAATATTCGGTGAAAAGACTTGTCAATTTGTTTATTGTGGAAAGATTAACGAGCATTCTAAAAAATAGGAGGGCCGGATACCACACGGCCCCGAAACTAAACGAAACATCATCTGATGCATAATGTTGGTTTTACTAGTGGCTATTATTAATAACAACTTTCTAATTCATTTCACGATGGTACAGTTCAGCTTGAACTGAGTATAATATTTTTGGTATAGAGATCCCCGAAGCTGTAGGTGAATATTTAGTTGCCAACGAGGCAGATACTGTATCTAACATAATACGTCTCAGACTTTTCACGTTGACTTTCAACAGCGATAAAATCAATTGTTTGAATGATATAATAAGAAAAAAATTAATGAATGGAATTATAATGGAAACCAGCAAGATTTAGTTATTATAATAGTGAAACTACTAATATAAGAAATCACAGAAAAATACATTCCTTAATTAATCTCTATTCGCCTACAATGAACAAAGGTAACTAACTTTCTAACTAGGGCGTTCAAGGTCGCCAGCCTTATCTAAGCTAATGAGTGTAATCAATTTTTATAATTATAAACCTTATATTCTAGCGATTATATTTTTTTATAATAGTTTAGAATCGTACGTAGTTCAAGCTAACTAAACTAAAGTAAACTACTTAGGCAGTATTCGATTGCTTTACGAATAACATAAATGGTTATCAACATATTCTTAAAATACACGGAAGCTTCAGATATTATAACTTATGGGAAAATTGATAGGTTCCCTATTTTAGGACGATACATAACTAGTTAATTCGAGTCAATTTGATAAAGGCAACGAATATGTAAATTCAACAACTACTGAACTAAATTATTGCTTTTTCGAAAACACACGCAATGAATAATAGTCAAAATAAAATAGGATATTCAGACCTATTACAAAATAATAAATACAACGTAGCTCTATCATCTTATTACATAGACAAAGGCCTTGAATGGCGACCGAACTAAATCACAACCAAAAATGAAAGCATTGCTGTAAATTAGTACAAACAATAAATTATGTAAAATAAGTTATTATGCTTACTATACGAGTAACTAAACTTAACGCAATAAAAATAATTTATTATACTGATCACGAGCCTTAAAACAGGAGGACATAAGATCTAACAGCTACAACCAAATCACCCAGGTACATGAACACTTTGACTTCCTACTACGGCTTAACACCACGGCCTAACAAAGACGTTTTTCCTTCTCTTCCAGCGCACTACTGTCCTGGTACTTTTTAACACGGATACTAACTAAGACCGACTCAACCAAATAGCCTCATTCATTAGAGTTCTGCTATACTGTTACTTTACTCGCTAAACAAACAAACACCCCTTTTTTCTATAATACAACCTCTTCTAGCACTCCACTGTCCTGGTACTTTTTAACACGGATACTAAATAAGATCGACTCAATCTAAATAGCCTCATTTATTAGAGTTCTGCTATATTGTTACTTTAGTCGCTAAACAAACAAACACCCCTTTTTTCTATAATACAACCTCTTCTAGCACTCTACTGTCCTGGTACTTTTTAACACGGATACTAAATAAGATCGACTCAATCTAAATAGCCTCTTTTATTAGAGTTCTGCTATACTGTTACTTTACTCGCTAAACAAACAAACACCCCTTTTTCCTATGGTATGACCTCTTCTAGCACTCTACTGTCCTGGTACTTTCTGAAACGGATGTAAACTAAGACCGACTCAACCAAATAGCCTCTTTTATTAGAGTTCTGCTATACGGTTACTTTATTCGTTAAACAAATAAACACCCCTTTTCCTATGGTATGACCTTTTCTAATGCTCTACTCTGGGCTGGTACTTTCTAAAACGGATAAAAACTAAGATCGACTCAATCCTAATAGCCTCTTCTTAGAGTTCTGCTATCTTGTTAGTTTACACCCTAAACAAACAAATATCCTTTCTTGTTCATCACCCTTCACATCATGTACGGATGGTGCCGTGCAGTGGTGCCGCGATGGTTACATAATGGCTTCCACATGACACAAAAAAAGGCAAGATTGGTAAATCATTTTAATAAGCCACGAAGCGGATTCTTTTGAAAATCATCTCAAGCCAAGTCAGAGCGACATTATCTTCGATGTTATAATCATCTCTAGATACATGTTAAACTGGGTCATTTGGAAGTTATTAACTTATACTTAAATAGTGATTGAGTGATATGATAGTGCACTTAGAATTATATTAGAATTATATCACGTTAAACCAAACCAAAAAATAATAGTAATTTAATCTATATATATATATGTTATGTTGGTTTGTTTAAGCTTCAAAAACTCAAAAAGTTCTGTACCGATCGAGCTGAAAAAACAGTTTTAATGAAGAAATAAGTCGGTTAATTTAGCAACAAATGATTGTTAATTCTGGATTAATAAATAATACTTAATAACACAATTAGGAGTAATAACAGAAACCGGAATATAATTTTGTTAAAATTTGTTGGTGTCGTGGTAATTCAAATGGAAGTCAAATTATGCTAATACAAGAAGACCAAAATACTTAAATTAATTTTTTTTGGTTTTTTTTTTTTGTAATTTTTTTATTTTGAATATTTTATTTGTTTTTTTTTTCACTACTGCAAATGGAAGCTTAAGTTCCTAATATTATGGCTACTACAAGAATGACAAGATTACATATTTAAATACTTATATCTATATTTTTTTCCCTTTTTATATTTTATGATTTTTTTGTTTTTTTTTATTTTATCTTTAATAATATTGGTGTCACTTCTTTGCTTACGCAAGTGGAAGCCAAAACCACTAAGTCCTACCCAATTAGTTCACAATACAACACTCACTAATATTATGATTATTATAAGAACATCAAGACATGATAACAATCAACACTTGATTATATGTTTATAAATATTGCTTTTAATTCTTTTAAATTTAGATGGTGTCACTACTTCAATACATCAAATGGAAGCCAAAATCCTCATCGGGAAGTAACCTACCTAATTAGTTTCACGATAGAACACTCAATAATATTAATAAATCTGAATGCCTTAAATGGCACGGCCCGTGGGCCATCCGAACCAAGATGACAGCCGACTACCCTTCCAATGGCCCGAAGATTAAAAAAAATTAGGTTTTGTGTGAAAAAAATGTGACCCAAAAAATGTATTCCGCTATTTGTTTTTAATAAACATAAGAAGGTGCCAGTAGTTTTCAAAGCTATTGTCCGTATTAACGAAAAGTACTAGGGCGCCAGAATTCAGAGGGAAAATACATTTAAACAAAAAAATAATAGGACTTTACATAATATTTTCTATGACAAATGAATTCGACGGGCGATTGAAAGGGTAGTCGCATTACATCTGGGTTCGAATGGCCCGCGGACCGTACCATTCGGGGCGTTCAGACACAATGCCCCATAAAGGTTTCCACAAAAACATTAAAATAAGAAAATAATAAGATTTTTTTGTAATTTTGATTTTATATTTTTTTTATTTTTTTGTTTTTTTTTTGTCTTAAAATTTATATAACTAACAATGAGGCAGTTTTGGATATTTGTCACTTAATCTTAGATTTATTATCTTCACACAAAAATTGATTGATATATCAGTGCAGTCAAGTGAATTATTCATTAAAAAATTATATGTCACTATAATATCAATGTATTCTTTAATAATCATAATATATTATATTCTATGGAAGCTTTCGAGTCAAATTTTGAGGAATACTTAATAATTAATTTTATGTAATTATACTGAAAAAACCTTAAACGTTAGTGATGAACAAACCTACAAACTACCTTTAACAACAATAAGATCGAAAAAGTTTAGTATTTTAAGGCTTATCTCTTATATGCTATTCAGCTGCTTACTGTGACATTGGGTAAATCTATCCTAAATTACACTACAATGACAAAATATAGTAAAATAATATGAAACTTAAGTACCTATGCGCTTCGTAATCGTACGGAGACAAGGCTCACGTCAAGGACGGGGAACGTTATGATGTCGTATTGAAACACCCGTTGATAAAGATTCCACCCCCTATTACGTATCTATATCAATTCGGTTTCCCAGGTAAGATCTGGTTTAATCCAGTTTCAGTCGGTTTTTCTTTCAATAAGTGTCACTGGGAAACCGGAACGAAACAAATGCACAATAGGGACGTAGTTATTAAATGTACTTATGTGCCAATGTACACTCTGGTTTTATTACTTCCGGCTTCGTCATATGAATTTGTAAACGTCAGTCAGCTTAAAAAAATAAGTCGTTCGAAAAGAGACAAGGCCAAATATTTCACGAAATCCTTAGGGATACCACGAAATCACGGTAGACGAAAAATATTCCCCCCTATTAGGTATTCATTCAAAAAGTATCTAATGGTATGAGTTAATATTACTTTCGGTGATACTCCATCGTTTCAGTAATCGAAATCTAGTGAACTGAGTTAATAATTTAAGAACAGGGCGAGACACTGCCACGGTGGGTTCTTGGTGCGGCAAAAGCCGAATTGTTAATGCAGAACGTGATCGCTGTGTTCTTAAGGTTGATAGGTGTTTTTTTTTTATAAGTTGCAAATATCATTTCACTAGATGCCATTTAGCGAAACGACGTATCAATGAAAGTGTATTAATATTCCCTCATATCACTAGATATTTTGTATGTAGACGTAAAAGATTTGAATAATTAGCATCTACCGTGATTTCGTGGTAACCTTAGTAATAGAAGCATAAAATATTTGAGTTTTAGTAGAGAATAAAAATAATTGGAAGGGGAAAATTTTAAATATAATTGATTCGATAAAATACTAACTGATTCGATATAAGTTAGATCGCGAGAAACGAACAGGAGATAGAAGAGCAGGATATACATCCTAATTTAATTTGTGATTAAACCAACATTGCTTTTTACCAAGTGTTGTCATGTCAGAAATACATGGTTTAGGGGTGAAACTGAGAAAATTTTTAGGGTTAGAAGACCGAAAGAAGGGGGTGTGAGATTTAGAGGCCCCGGAGGTACATTGCACTTTTAACATAAGCCTTTCCTATACGGATTTATAAATAGGTACTGTTGGTAACATATTATTTTATTACTGTTATTATGAATTAATTAACATTATACTATTAGAATCTGCAAGCATTTTCACAAGTATTCACTTGCTACTATAACGTTCAAAATTACGAGTATCTTATATTTAATGAACTTGAGTTTTCTAGCGTAATTACTATTCAGTAGGTAATGCACAAGGAGGTAGCTACGATTTATTATTTTGAACAAAGATATAAATCACCCTCAGAACGATAGGGGCTCAAATGAAAAAAATTGCAAAAATAATTATGTTAACAACGTAATTTTTTTTTTAACACTCATCGAAAATGCACAAACTAAACTATACCTTAATATAAAAATATAAAATAAATTGTATTAAAATCTGGTAAAATAATTACTGTCCAAGTTATAAATTCAAATGAGGCCGATCTTTAAAAAAAATATATTTTTGAATTGAGTCTGTTATGTTCTGAGGGTGTACATAATGTCTAATATTTTAGAATAAGGAAATGGAAGCCAAGAGAATGATTCATAGATAGAATGAAACATAAATGTAGGTAAGGTTTATTTTTTCGTTTGGAGTAATTTCTAAAGAGCTGACTCAATTAATTTGTTTGGAAGATATCACATAATAACAATAATTTACGAGATTTAAAATTTTTAATATAGAGGTATACGTTTGTAATACGAAGGGAAGATAAGGCTGTTGAATTAACTTATAGGGTGTTCTGAATTCTACCTTTATACAGAAAATTATGGATATCATAGGTACTACAGAATATGCTTGCAAAATCAGACCTAGTTATATAAAGTTACGGCCTGTCATTAAGCTATAACTCGATGTACAATCATAATATATTATATTCTGCAGCAGGTTTAAAGATATTCGCAAACCAGAGGTCTTTAGTGCAGCATGTTTTGACTCATCATGATTAGTCGGCATTCAACTATAGCTTATCGTGACAGACTCCTTCGTGTAGGTATGTCATATAGAGCTGGAACCTAACCATGAGCTCTTATTGCATCATAGGTCGACTGTGTGACAGTGACAGATGTCTTTATCGTGTATCTGTCTCATAATGGAAGTCAACTATGATGGCAATAAGAGCTCGTGGTAAGGCCCTTGTAACGTTTTGCACGTATGTTAAGTAACACCTATGGTATCCAAAGCCTTCAGTACAGTAGGTATTAAGGCACTGAACACATACATACACACACCGACATAAGATTTCGAGGTAGATGATCAGATGTAAGTCACTTTCGGTATGTTTTTTTATAGTTCAAATTCAACAACGGATTTCAAATGCACTAATGTTGTACGTTCCTTAATGTGTACCTACTTACTTACAGGTTCAAAATAAATATTCGGGTTGTTAGAATAATCCCCATTGAAAATTAACGTGTGCGCACGTTTTATATGATTGAAATGATTATGTTGATCAAGGAGAGTATGTAATATTTTTTGAAAGACCGTTAGCTGTGTTATTTGTAGAATGTACTAATTTTATATGCTTAGATGTGTATTAGTGATAAGTAGGTACATAGCGAGGAAACAATGTGAATTCCGTAGTTGAACGAACATTATTATATATTTTATTTATACTTCTTAACATCATAAATATTGTTTTATTTATCAACGCTTTAACCAAATATACTACTATATAGTGAGGAAATTATCTTGTAACTATCACCAATTCTTTGACTTCAACATGTATAATATTCATAGTATTTTATTAATTATTATGTATCTTCTATGTACATTCATCTACTTGAATTTAAGGCAATCGAGCTTTTGTGTGAATCAAATAAAAAGTCGTATATACATATAACTACAAATAAAACATTATGTCTAGAGATATATTATTATGAACTATTTGACTAAACGGCTTGTTCGGCCACTGAACTAAAGGCAACTAAAATTTGGGGTAATACAGCCGCCGTCCCTAATTATGAGCGCTCAGCGAAAATAACGTGAATGATTTTTCTCGCATGCGCCATACAGGTGAAATGTAGACTCATGGAATGAGTACTGCGCATTCGCGGTAAGCGCTCATAATTCGCGACGGCACCTGCAGGTCTGGATACCCCTAGCGAAGGGGCCCGTGGACCATCCCAACCGACACGAAACCCGACTACCCTTCCAATGGTCCCGTGATTAAAACAGGCTCAAATTAATTAATGCGTAGACAAATAATCAAATATTTAAATTAAAGGAATATTTAAATAATAATTATATAATATCTTTTTTGAAGTAATGTTTGGGTGTTTCAATAATAATTTTTTTTTGCGGAAAAATTTATAAACTGCTGGTTGTTTATTAAAAAAGTATTAATAAATTATATTAAGTGCCGGACCATTGAAAGAGTAGTCGGTTCTTGTCTGGGTTCGAATCGCCCGCGGGCCATCCTTACTACGGGCATTCAGACGTAATACCCAAAACACAATGTAACCAAAAGTTGACTTAAAAAAAAAATATTAATACCATAAAAAAAAGCACATTACGTGCTTTTTGAATGAGTACTTAATGGTTTTCGTAAACAAAATAATTTAAAATTTACCTCTAAATAAATGTACTTAATTATTATTAAGGTAACTCCTTTAAAAATCACCATACCTATACTAGCATTTAGCCGAAGTTAATTACAGTAACCAATCAATTGTAACATTTCCAGGTGCAGCAATAATTTGAATTGCTTATTTATTTTGCGTCCATATTTAATGGAAAACAGGTATAAACATGGTGAGTGTAATCATTACAATATTATTCCACGCATACAAACTTTAGGAGCTACATGTGTGAGTGGGTACGTAAATATGAGTATTGTAATCTAGTGGATGTTAAGTGACATTTATGTATAGAGATGAAGTCTATGGTTTAGAGGTGTGCCGAAATTGTAGCATTATCAGATGGCCTATCTATTGTGAATGTTTTCCTAAGACAAATGATCGCGAGTGTATATATACCATTAGCCTATGTGCAGTATAAGTATGGTGTATTTTTGTGTGCATTAACGTGATCTAACGTAAAATAAGAAGAATTAAAAGTTAAAATATAATTAGATGAAAGTATTACTGTATATCAACACCAATATAATGTGGTCCGCTTATTTCTTTCCTTTGGATTCATTCATTGAGACACACGATGTTCACCTGTGCACGTATGATGTCCGGACATGTATAGAGTTGAAAATTGGTGATGAATACGTTTCACGATTTGGAGAAGATAATACGCCAGTTAGATGCGATGAAAAAATGAAAACCGACCGACAGCCGACTACTCTAACCTACGCAGGGATCGATATAGACACGAGGGTGGCTAGAGGGTCCTAAACCATTATATATTGCCAGCGTTTATTGACAAAAACCATTCCTTATTCCAAGCTTCCAGTTTTATGAAAAACTACCAATCCGGTTAGCGTAATTTCTACATGTATGGAATGACTATGGATTTCAACAATGTTAAATATACAGAAGTACTAGCTAGAAAGTGATTATATATCTAAGAAAAGGTACAATTTTCTATGTTTTTTTTACCCTACACCTATGCCTAGTGTGTTATATCATGACAAATGTGATCAAAAGAAGGCTCTACGAAACCGGCGCACTGGCAATCTTCCAGATGTAGACTCACAGACATATTATAGCTTAAAATATAAACAAATATTAATTTTGAATTTTGTTACTATGTCAATTTTGAATTTTGAATCGAGGTCTACTGCTGGACATAGGCCTAACCCATGGTGCGTCACAAAACCTGACCATTAGCACTCCGCACGCAGCGGCCACCTTCTTCAGGTCATATGTCCATCGGGCTCCAGCCCATCCTACACTACGCTTGCCTTAACGTGGTCTCTACTTAATAGATGTCCAGTCTACTGCCAGATCTTTTTGCATGTCGGTTACTTTAGTTCTCTTCTGTAATATCTTCAGAGAAACCCCGGGCATAGCCTGCTCCATCGCTGAGCGAATTAGGACTCGTAACAAGTGTACACGTCTCGGCTTCGTAAGCTATCGCGAGTGGGACGCACTGGGTGTTATATCTCTGTCTATTTGTCTGTTTGTCGCAGTAATTTTATTCACAGGCGGACTAGTACCATGTCCAAAACTATAAAATTAGCAAATCTATTGGCCTTCCTATCGTTTACGACTGCAGCAATAGCTACAACTACCGAGTGGAATCAAATATTAAGGGGCCGGTTAGTCACACTAGCTGTTTATTTGACGAGGACAGGCGCAATAATTTCATTCAAAATTAACGGTTAGTCCACAAGGTACTAAATAAATATAGTCACTTGAGTTATAGCCAACTTCCATTTCAAAATCTCTCTCTAACACCAAAAAAGATCAAGATCCTAGTATAAGTATTAGCGTTGGTTAAATAGTTTAGAATATACGATTATAAATGAAGATGAAGTCTCCTCGTACCTGCCACTACGGCATACAAAAAGGTACGAGGTCTACGCGTACTCTATTTAGGAGCAATAAAGAATATAAGAAAGAGATTACACTATATATACCTTCTGTCTTTTTAAATCTGATGAGGTACCTACCGTCGTATAGCCTTTTGAATATACAAACTTATTATCTATCCTAAATCTAAAAAGCTTATATATTTAAATAACAGCTTAGTGTATTGACAACGTAATAAACTATGCCATTTTTTTATTTCCAACTAAGTTTACTATGCCAAGAAGAGTGTTAGTAAATATAAATCATTTGCAATCGGTAATACCGCGTATATTTGCCACGTAGTTATTTCATACACTCAAATCAAGTTGGTAATTCCTCACTGACTCTCTGAACATAATAAAATTAGTTGGAAAGGATTTTTTGTTATTATTTTCAGTAACTCGATATATAATTTTAATAAACTACATTATTGAACTTGTTTTCGCCTTGGAATTTAAAAATTGTATACTATTGATTAATTTACGCTTCAAATTTTAGAATGGGTGTTCGTTCATGTATTTATCTTGTTAACGGCTGTGTGTTTGATTTTGATAGGCAACAAGTTGCAATAACAATCCTTATATCTAAAAACTACTCACAGAATACAGGAGATACATTCCATGATGTATCTTTACTTGTATTATGAGTTTGCCAGTGTTTTCGTAATGTAAACTCGACGCGTTACGCCACAATATCTGCGCCCCTAGTGATAACAGATGTAAGTCCGATTCTAGCGATTTTGATTGTGTGAAAAAGTGAACAGCGAGCCGTCACGTTTTTCTTATAAATATTGCGCTGAGTCGCTTCGAGTATATATTTCGTGAACTATGGCAAATTCATAATACATGGATAGTATTCTGTGACACTACTGGATCATTCTTTTAGTAAACAACATTATATTAAGTTTTAATCCTAAACAGAACTGTGTTACGTTCTTTACCAGCTAATATTAAGGTGCTGAGGTGGCTTCTACGTAATAAACATATATTAAGAATAATAATTTCGCTATCTATTCTACGAAGCTAAGATATGATTCCTGACTCATAGTAAAATTAATACGCATGTGAAATGCGACCTGATTAATAAGGGAAGGGCACAGTGTTTTTTTTTTTTCAATTACTTTGTTCAACGAATTAGTTTCTCTATGATGTTTTCATGACTATGAAGGTTAGTATTTTTTGTTAGTAAAGTGGTTGTGAACATTGCCCATCAAACCAGTAAGGTTCATAAAATGTAACCATAGACTACAAATTAATCGTAACGATGTTACGTAATATTGTTTTTTCTTTTAAATCAAATCATATCTCCCAAAAAAAAAATAATAGTAATTGTAAATTGAAACACAGAGGGTATATCTAATAATAGAACTTTAAAATAGCATAATTAAATAATTTATGAAACATGAAAAATATACGGCTAAAAACGATGCTGACTTTTATTAAATTCTAATCGATAGTCACTGTACGGTATTAGGACATAACTTTTTGGATCGGTCATAGAGTCTTATTCGTTGGACAAGGTACAATAATCTTTAATTTAATAGTAAAAAAAATATTGAAATTAAATTACAGTCGAATGTTAAATAAATCTCTTTCATTAGTGTGAACCCTACAAGTGCCTAGTGCCTACTTCTTAAGGGGAGTTCAAAGTGAGTATAAGATGAGTATAAGGACGAATAAGGCGAGTATAAGGGAGTATTAGGTTTATATTAGGGAGTATAAAGAGGGGCTATCTACTCTTATTATCTACCTTACCTTGGGCGTTCAAGGTCGCCAGCCTTAACTAGAGCTACTGAATTTTATTATTCAGGAATATTGCAATGTACAACTTTATCATCTAGTCCTATATGAATAGTTCAAATACTATTATAATAGATTATGATTGCTCTGGAATACAACTTTATAATATTCTAAGCTGATGTCAAAAAATATTTATCAATTTGCCTATACTATACCTACGTACTGATATATTTTTTACTAATTATACGACACAACATCAAGATAAGAAATATTTTTTACATTTTTTGAGGTTTTTTATTTTTTTTTTTAGTTTTATATTATTTTTTGTATTTTTTTTGCGTTTTATGATTTTTTATTTTTTTTTATATTTTTTAAGTTTTTATTTTTTTTATGGTATTTCATATTTTTTTTAAATAATTATATATTTACGATTTTTAAATAAGTATATTATTGTTTTTGAGGTCTCTGTGATCATCCTGCAAACAATTATAAGCCATAATTGAATGCAGGCTTATCATGCGAGGCGTTATAAGTGAGTATGAGACCTCGGGTGATTTGTAGGCATTTCACCATTTAAGGCATTCAGGACTTTATGCCAAAATAACAGTTCTTCAGGTACCTACCTACGCAACGGATCAACGGAACTGTTATAAATCAAACGTTTAAAATAAACTGCAGAATATAATGAAATACGAGCAATAATTATTACTAATGAGAGAAAGAGCACAGCCACAAAATATAAAGACAGTATAATATAAATTATAGCGGAATATTAAAGTAAAATATAAATAAATAAGAAACGTCTCTCGAGGGTGAAAGACGCGTGACAATGACGTGACATTATTATTTCCTTACTCAATTTTGTTATCCTTCCCTTGTACTTTTTGTATTCAAGTATATCCTAAAGTCTTTACAGCCAATCCATTTATTTATCAATCACCTAAAATCAGAGTCCACTGGTAGACACGGCTTACACTTGGTGCGCTCAGTCCGCACTCGATTATCAGTATATCGCATCTAGAGGGACCCTACTACCTTTTTTAGGTCATACTCGTACGTCTATCTGGCTGAAGCGCATTCGCACTACGTTTGCCTTGACGTGGTCTCCACTTCACAGACATATCCCACTCCCGTCCGCTAATGCGTGTCATGCCGGCTACTTTAGTTCCTTTCCAGATATCCTCGTTTCGGAATCAATCCTTCAGAGAAACCCCGGGCATAGCGCTATAGCTCGCTGGGCCATGATATGGGCTAAGTCTGGTTAAGCGTCCACGTATCGGCTCCGTAGGTCATCATTTTATCTATAATCTCTGCCCAAAATACTTAATGTCACAGTCATCGCAAGCTGCAGTAAATCGTTAGTGAGAAGAAGACCTACTGCAGTTATGGGACTTCTTGGAGGAATACGAAAAGTACATTCGCACATCTTAATTTGAGATTCCAAATACTGTATAATTGCAGATGTTGGTCGCATAACACACCAACAAGATTAGGCAACAAACACTGATATACAAGCACTGGAATCTACAATGAAAAATGCAATGTCGCTGGGCGAATTCCTCCAAAAAGCCCCACAAACAAGAGTTTTATATTTGATTCTGATATCGTATATTAGTATGACGAACATGAGCTACTTTACCGATGTCCTTATTCATATTTTGTTCAAGAATTAGATATTTCTTTACTAACAAACTAAGCTCAAACGGTGATCAGTCAGTAATTACGCGTGACTGTAAGTAGTCTGATCAATGTATGTGCTAGCTTCATAAATAGTAAAATAATTGATTCCTGCTAAACATGTTAACGGATTCTCAAATCTCTCTTTGAACTTACTTAAGAACATGACCTGATCTTTAGGTTTTACAGAATGCTGGAGTAGTCTTATTGATATTGCTAATTTTTTTCTGTTCGTTCTCATGTTGTATTCCATTCCAAGATTTGGTATTAGATCGTCAAGGGTTCGTGAACTTGGCTACTGTACTAATTGCATTTGTGGTAATCATTTATTCCTCCCTTGTGTCCTGCTCGTCGGGCACACAGGGTGCATACATTAACACCTATAGTACCTAGATAACTGGGCTAGATATGAACCTCCTTCATATCCGTAGCCTAATATTCGCCAAACTTAACATAGCAGCTAAACCACATGAGTAAAGAGAATGTTATTCCTGTGGTAAATCTACGTGTTTTCTAGTGTAACTTTGCATGACTGCTGCTTCGATGTTTTTCCGAATAACTTTATAGGTCACACTACAACCAGACGTAACAATAACAGCTTAGAATATAGAATAGGCTAAATCACTCATTGCCGGACATAGGCCTCTCCCGTGCGCTAATAGGACTGCGCGAAACAATGATACCTTCCTCAGGTCATCAATAGGATTTCTTTGGCGACACGATGATGATATACATACGTTTCATGTTATCGTTTTATGGCGAAGCACGTGCCGTTATCTCTTCTTTTAGAATTTAGTTCTTGTGTAATTATTATTCCATTCATTATTTCGTGTCTCCTACACCAATTATGATGTTACTCTATTGATGACTTAGAACAAACGAGTTAGTGTCCACTGATGTTCTATGGCTAGCTCTTTATCATTACCTACTTGATACCTTCTACTCAATAACTTTCAAGTGAGAAATAATAAGATGCTGATAACTTTATCATAGCGGATACTTTTGCGGCGATGTAGTGGCTTAAAAGTGTGTTATCAGAATAAAATAAAATGTTGTAATTTAAATTAATAGGATAATAATATTCACTATATTATATTATACTAGTCGTAAGTGCCCGGCGTCGCTCGGATGAATTTTACGTGTGTCATCCTCACCTTATTTTTTTGTACCGATTTGTATTTCAATAATTTCTCATCGATTACCAATCCTCAATGCCGAATTTGTCAACGTCAAACTTCACGTCTTCACGTCAAAACTTGTATAGGTACTTTTCCGGTGCATTTTCCAGACGTTGTCCTAACAATTAGGACAACGTTTGGACAACCAAATCGCCCAAACTGCCCTCTGGTGTAGATCTCCCATTCATGCTAATAATTTTAATGATGTAGATAATCATATGGGTATAGATTCGTATTCAAAATATGGATTGTACACAGAGCCTTCCCCAAGTTTAGGCGCAATAATGTGCTCAACCGCAGCCAATTAATTACTTCAGATTGATATAAAAATCATAAACGATACGAAAAATATACCTTTTTTAGAACTTGCAAACAACCTGAGTAAATAAATGCGTGACATGTCCAGAACAAAGAAATAACACCTTAAGTCTAAAAATAAATTACCCTCTTACTTATAAAATTGTCTCGAAAGCAAAACTTTGCCATTTCTCAAGCTCAGACTGAGTGAGATTATAGCGAATGTATATATCAAGTGATAAATAGTGGAGAGGGGTATTTAAGTAAGCGGGTATGACAAAAAAATAACTTACTTGGTAGTTGTCTATGGCTTGTTCTTCAGCAGCATATCAACCACGGAGGGGTCGGCGAGAGTGGAGGTGTCTCCTACATCAGTTTCGCCGAGGGCTATCTTCCTTAGTATCCTGCGCATGATCTTCCCCGATCTAGTTTTGGGAAGACCGGGGGCCATATGGATGGCATCCGGGGCCGCGAACGCACCAATCCTGGATCTTACCAACTTCCTAAGAGCGTCGGCCAATTCCGAGTTGAATTCAGCTCCCTCGTTCAGGACCACGAAGCAGTAAAGAGATTCGCCCTTGATGGCGTGCGGTTTGGACACTACCGCGGCTTCAGAGATCCTTGCGTCCTCGGTCAGGACGCCTTCCACCTCGGCGGTGGACATCAGATGGCCGGACACGTTCAACATGTCGTCGATACGGCCTGTCACCCACAAGAGGCCATCTTCGTCCCTCTTAGCACCTGTTAATAAGACTCAAATTAGCACTAGAATTTACATTGAAACCTTCTTGGCAATGTTTATGCTAGTGCGAATTTTGGACTTCTGTGTGATTTATTACATACAAAGTGCTTATTTCAAAGAAGGAAATAATGTTTCGTGGTTCAAATAGTCAAACTAGGGTCCTGAATAAGGTTTCCTTAAGAAGTAATTTAAGATATATAAATTTGTATGTCCCTGTCGGCATTCCTACGGTTTGTCGTGAGTTAAATGAGATAATTCCAAGAAGTGTATTAACGATGAAACGCAAGGTAGGTACTCAAAATCTGCCTACACAAACTTTGATAGCTTACTTAGGAAATTGTCTAACAGTTGCAGTGGGTGTTGTGTCTAGAATTAAGCTCGCGATGACGTCATCAAATACTGGCACAATTCCTAACGTGTGCAGTAACCGTGGAGCTAATTTAGCCCAAGTGAGAGGTATGCTTCGCCGACCCGCATGCGAAGACAAGGTTATCGAACCGTTGAGTAGACATTATTTTACGACACCTATACGGCTGAACCGCAAAACATGTTTTTTTTAAATCCTAATTCATCTTAGTTCTATAGCATTACCAAACCAATAGATATTCTTGATAGGAGAAATAATGATGGTGATGGAGTAGACAAGACATCTCACCAAATATCAACTGACAGACTCGTTTATAAGTACCTACCTACTATATATACATATTTCGTATTGAATAAAGCTTACAACAAATACGTGTGTTACACTTGGCACAGACGTCGGCCTATATTTCTAACCTACTGCACTTGTTCATTAAACAGTGTTCATACATTAACTTTAAGTATTATAGCCGGACTCACCATCCCCGGTGCAGTAGTATCCGGGAAACTTGGAGAAGTACACCTTCTCGAACCGGCTGTGGTCTCTGTAGAGGGACCTCATCATGCCAGGCCAGGGTCGGGAGAACACGAGGTACCCTTCACCTGGGCCCTCGATCAAAGTGCCGTTCTCATCCAGTAGTTTCGGCTCCACACCGAAGAATGGGAAACCCTGGTTAAAGAATAGCCTCCTTTATTGTCATAATTTGAAATGCCGGTAATCGGTTCGGATACGTTTTATGAGGAGTCTGGAGTCAGATAGGAGACTGTAGTTCAGTACTTATAGTAATTAAGTGTATTGTGTTCTGTAGTGAGGTCGCCAGTGCCCCAGAGGGAGAGGAGGAGCGGAGATGATATTTTATTGATCAATTGTTACCATTATTGGCACAGCGTTGCATTCTTTATGATTTCGACAAGTTTCCCATGGTGTTGCAAGCCTACATTGGCTGCAACCATTTACGACAGGCTGTACGCATGTTCAAAACTTTCGTAGTATGAAAATGCCTCTCGCGCAGAAGAAACAAATCTCAACTCAAGTGATCAATGTCTGATCAATGTATATGATATATGTTCGATAGTAGGGTTCGCTAAGTTAAAGGTCAGATCGAGTCACGTTGAGCCTAGATATCTTATCTTTCAAAACGATATCGAAAATCGAAATAGAGTTCACGCCTCGTCTCGTAAATTAAAATATTTTTTCATTCATATAGGAGGAATAATCACGAAATAAACAGATACGATGGTGTCTAAAATTCCTGACGTTTGAGACGAGCAGCCTTAAGTCCACAACTGTACTTTGTGCAGTAAAACATTTCACACATGCAAATGCATATGCATCCAAACCAGCATACATTATCGCCGTGGCCTTATTCCATACATTGCACCCGTCTCAACCCGATGTTAATATACTGGTTAGTCGATGCTAAGTGATAGCAATCATGACACAAATATGAAGTTCGATTTCAAAAACATCCATATTAATTTTCATAAGTAGTTGAAAACAAGTCTCTCCCTGGTTTTAATAATGAGAATAAACTTGGAATAATGTATTACCAGATAAATATTGTAAGTAGTCTCATGGACACTGTACTAATGTTACAATTCTTAATATTTATTAGTTTTGATCTTTGTTTGACTGGCTTGAGTTGTCAGGCTCACTAAAATGCCTTTGCTTGCGGCGGCGTCTGGATGACGGGTTGTCCACTTCCTTCTATGATGGTTGAGGAGGTCAATGGCTGGCATTCACGTCATACTTGTGAACAGGTGCTGCTTGTGGGGGCTGGTCATCTCAAGCTACGCATTTAGTTATAAGTAGATGTACTAGATTTTTAGTTATGTTAATTTTTATCGACATTTGTGCATTGGAACATTGTACATGAGCTTACGTTTTTTAAATTATTTATTTTGTATTCTTTAAATTGTATAATATTTTTGAAAAGAGTAATTACTGAGTTTCTTGCCAGGTTCTTCTCAGTAAAAGCAACCTTCCGAACCTGGCGGTAGCATGTATAATCCTGTATAATTGTGTCATTCTGACGATTTGAAAGTGCTTTGTAAAAGTCTAATCGAATAAAGATACTTTTGACTTTGACTTTGACTTTGAGGCTGCTGGTAGCGCTCACTCCCCAATCCCCCGCCCTCTAAACTCACCTCTCTCCTGGAGTCCAATCCTGATTATGAAATGTTTATTTATACTGAGACAAAATCCTCAATAACATGGTCGACCTTTTTGCCCAAGTATCCAGCCAAACTGGCTGGTCTGTCGGGCTGTTTAGTTTGGCAACCTGGCAACCCCGTTCTTATCTCAAATAGACTTACATAAACTCTTTCTCTATATCCCTATTCATACTCGTCGTTCATTCGCGTGCCAGCTAGTCCCGAATTGCATTATCTAAATTGGATAAAAACAATTATCATGAGACACTTACCGCCGCGCCAGGCTTCATGGGTGTGGCTCCAGGTAGAGTGGTAAGCAGGTGTCCCCCAGTTTCGGTCTGCCAATAGGTGTCCACAATGGAGCAGCGCTCGTTGCCTACCAATTTGTAGTACCAGAGCCATGCCTCAGGGTTTATAGGCTCTCCGACGCTGCCGAGCACACGCAGGCTCTTCAGATCATGTCTGAAATGTTGCCCATTGTTACTGGGTTTGTCCATGAACACTAAGTCAAGTGCATAACTTAATGCTCTGATGTCATACCTCGAATTTTAAGGAAACCTGTTTAAGTTAACCTAATCTCCCTGAAATTAGCTTACCTGCCTCGTCTAAACCCCTTCTGGCAAGTAAGTAGTAAGTACTTTGAAGTATTGATAGCATCACAAATAAAAAAAAATGTGATTTATCGTTTATGCGATGCAAGTATTTATAATAATGTCCTAAGAAATCCGAAACCTCGAAACTAGTTGAGGAATAAGAGAGTAATGAAAGATGGGGGCAAATCTTCATCGATGACAACCACATGCCAAAAAGGCTGAAATAAAAAAGTATAATATAAGTAGTAGCTACTAACTTCTTGACGTGTTCATCGCCAAACTTGGTGAGGGCTCTGATGGCGGTGGGTGCTGTGTAGAACTGAGTCACTTTATACTTCTGTATCAGCTCCCAATAACGGTCATAGTCAGGGAAAAAGGGGGTGCCTTCGAACTGTAACAATACGTACATATATAACAAAACAGAAACATACCTGTAACTCCTCTATTTCATAGAATTTGAATTGTATACCTCCATTCCAAAAAAACCTGACCCTTATTGTCTGTCTGTCTCTCTATACCCTTTTTCTCAGATATGAATGGAGGTTTTTAATATAAAACTGGAAGATTTTTTTTTGTTACATCATATAATAAAAATATGTTTATTAATTTTAAACTATGGTACGGAATCCTTAATGCGCGAGTCCTACTCGCACTTGTTATGTAATCAAATCGAATCAAATGTAGTAAATACGTAAGCATAATAAAATAAATGCATGAAAGATTTTTCAAGTCCCGTTAAAATTAAATCATGAATATAAAACATTCTAAGAACTAGTTTGAACGCGCATCGACGACCTTTTATCCTGAAGATAATCGTATAATGTTATCTGAAAACATATTTACATTTCCCTCAAACTTGATAAAATGTTTCCATTTATTGCGCACGCGCAGATACCCAGAAATACGTAAATAATTATTAGTGCGGCGTATTGCATCACATCGTCAATATAAAGATTAATAATTATTATGTTATTTTATTAATTACCAACTTAGGATTGAATAGTTCAACATAAACGTAAAAATTATGTTGGTATCGATGGACTGTCGGACAATGCACACATCTATTTAAACTTTGGAAAAAAGACAAGACACCCTGAACCTTGTGGTGTAAGATAATAAAGTGTACTATAGTTTGCATTGTTCACTACGACAATGTGACGTTTGACTAGAAGATTCAGGTATTCCAAATTTGAGCTACAGCGAATTTTAATTATCTAGGAGTTAATTCAATTCAAATTCAAGTACGGTTTGACGAATCACCATAATGAATTTAAAAGTAATCACTCCTGTCAGTGTAACCGATGCAACTCTTTCTATTTGTCTCCGTCCTTGCAATCTCTTCGACCGCTCTAGCATAAATTACAAAGTGAAATAATAATATATCTTGTCTTTTTATCTTACTCTTAAGTCTAGTTTGATAACGATAAAAGGTTATAATTTAAGATAAGTGAGTACTAGAAGATTCCGTCAGTAAAGCAGACTAATTACCCTACAGAGGCTCATAGCTGGTCAAATAGATTGAGAGGCTCTGCCCTTGTGGGGCAGTGATGATGGCTGCTTTAAACACCATGCTACTTAGAAATGGATAGTGCTACTAAGTATTTACAATATGATATATACCATATTTTTTTATCATACATTATGGGCCAAGATGTTTTTTTATATATTTTAGTTATATTGTGTTAGATAATTTATTTGTTGGAAAGTAAGCACAGTAACGCCTGCATCCCGACTTGAATTCTAGGGCATACGGGTTCTATAATCAATTCTAGAATCCATCAGTCACTTAGTTAATATAAAGATTCTTAGCTCAGAGAAGCTAACCGCTACAGTAACAAATGGTTTTCTATGGGGACCTTTAAGGTAGGTACTTATACAAGATATCATAGAATAATTACCATAACAGAAGTGGCACATCCCGCCAGGGGCGCGTAGACGACGTAAGTATGTCCTGTGATCCAACCGACGTCCGCGGTACACCAGTATATGTCATCCTCTTTATAATCGAATACATATTTGAACGTAGCCGCGGCATACAGCAAGTAGCCAGCTTGGGTGTGTAGCACGCCTTTAGGCTTGCCCGTCGACCCACTGTTTAAAAATACACCATTTATATTTCTGCCACTAATCAAATCGTATACAAAGCCACAAAAGATTAGTTATCTATACAAATGAGCTGAATACTAGAATCAAGCTGAGTTACGAAGCAACATGAATACGGAAGTAAGTATAAAAGAGGGCAATTATGAACCTTATATTAAAATTCAAATTCAAAATATCTTTATTTGGTTTGACTTTTGACAAAGTACTTTCAAATCGTCAGAACGACAGGTCAGGATTATGCATGCTCCCGCTGGGTTCGGAAACTTGCTTTACTGTGGAGAACCCGGCAAGAAACTCAGTAATTTAGTCTTTCCATAAATATTTTTACAATTTCGAGGAATACTAACTAATTCACAAAAAAATATATAAGAACTCATATTTAGTTCTATGTATAATTATGTAGCTTGAGATGACCAGCCCCCACAAGCAGCACTTCTCAAATATGATGGGAATGCCAGCCATCGCTCTCCTGAACCATTTTAAAGGGAAGTGAGCGACCCGTCATCCAGACGCCGCCGCAAGGAGAGGCATTTTAGTAAGCTCAACTCATATTCATTCAGATAGGGACTTAAATATATGGTGAGGGTGTACAAACAAAATGTTACTAGCCTGGTGTACAGAATGAATAATGGCTCTTCAGCGTCCATCCACTCGGGCGGGCAGACGTGTGGCTGGCCGCGTATAAGGTCGTGCCACCACGAGTCACGCTCATCATGCCACTTGTACTACACAAACACACGCATCATTAGCTTCACATCTCTGCTTATCATATGACAATATGCCACGTTTGTTTGCTGCTCAGATTACAAAGTTGAATAAAAGAAGTTTGAATATGGGCTGCGCATGAGTTCTGTAATTATTATCTGAGATAGTGCGATCATTGTTCGACTCAGTTTAACGTAAGTCAAAGACTTAATTGATTGTCCTTTTGGATCTCTTTCGAAACGAATTCCTTCTTCTTAAATTGAGCCTGTGCAATAAATGTTGCTTAAGAAAATATATCCCGAACTATAAGACGGGAGGCGAAGGCAGTTCGGGCTCGTACCCTCTGCATATTAAGGCTCTGTCTAGATAGTCAAAAACCAAAAAAAGGTAGACTTATAAAACTCTCTTCTCCGTCTATCCAACTGCCTGTCCGTGTGTCCCCACCGATCCTCAGGAACAGGTGGACTTAGAAAGTTGAAATTTTTGCCACACACGGTGAATAGTCTCTATTAGGTGCATAAGATAATGGTACGGAACTCTTTGTGCGCGATTCCGAATCACATTTGGTGGGTTAATTTTTTTTAAACTGTCATTCAGTCGAAGAAACATTACAATTTTAATAGATGATGACTTTTCCTTTGTGAGCAGCAAACAAACGTGGAAGCCAATGATAAGTATAAGTTACCAATGTGGATATATCATCAGGCAAGGTGCCGCAACGGGACACCCGGCTTAAGTGGTCGACGACGATGCAACACCCAACTTGGTGATTGTATTTTTCTTTGGCCATTTTGATAGCTTCATTGCATATGTTTTTGAGGACCAGCAGCTTCTCCCCGCGCCACACGCCATCAGCAGTCACTAATGCTTTAGCTTTACAATCGGATATCCTCTCTGCGAGGGAGTTGGGCGAGAACCCTGCGAACTGGAAACATTACTTCCCGTCAGATTCCTGACGAGATGCTGCAAAGACAGGTGCTGAGGCTCTTGCCAGCGCGTCCACCTGCGAGGGGACACTAAGCCCGCTCGGGGGTTCCATTGGAAACCAACTAACTATGAAGACACTTTGTCACTGAAAGTGGCTTGAGTATATGCTTGATCTGTTTCACGAGCCGTTAACCCTAAGTCAGGAGAAATATGGAACTATAGGAGTTTTAGGACAGAGACAGCTGTATGTTATTATGATGTTTATCTACTCGTTTTTTCTAAAGTGGCATTGGGAACAAATCTAAACTTATGTCCCATCTGATTGCAAGTTTAAATCAAATGTAGCATGAAGACGGTTATAATCCTGGATAATTACTTTCCGCCAACACTTCTAGAAGAGTCCACGGATTTGCTGTCATCTAAACATATAGCTGGTGAAATAGATTTTTTATTATATAGCTAGGAAATACTTACCACGACGGAGTGTATGATGCCGAGACGCGAGCAAGCAAGCATGCACACCACCGTCTCCAGGATCATGGGCATATACAGCGCCACCGTGTCCCCCTTCCCGATCGAGATGTCCTTCAACCCATTTGCGAACATACATACTTTGTCTAGCAGTTCGTTGTAGGTCATTTCATAGTGATCTTGTGGATTGTTGCCCTCCCTGAAAAGAATAACAAATGTTAGTCTTCCAATTATAACACACATGTACTTATACGTAGCACGCATTTCACATAATATAATAATAATCATAATTGGTAGCCCTCGGTCTAATGCAAACCTCTCGTGAGTTTCTTGGCAGAATCCCAAAAGACACCGATTTAGGCAAAATATTAACTTGATCAAAAAATTTGCACGGGCTATTTTTTTCGCAACCTCTAATTGATCAATGTAAGTTACATAGTTCTGGCATAAATATGAAATGAATATGGTTAACTTTAACTTACAAATTATATTTATAAGTAAAGGGGAAAATCAATTCTACGAGTTGAACAAAACCTGTTAAAATACTAGGTAAATTGTTGGCACTCTGTATTGTAGCCGTGTGCGCGTAAGTTATGAGAGAAAGGCTAAAAAGGTGCGCACACACGGGCAACTTAAATTGATCAACTATGATTTTACGACGATATTTTTATACTACAAAGGCAATGGTAAACGTTCGCTGCAGTTCTATGGTTGCGACATGAATGGAGCCACTCTTTTTAAGAATAATCCATTCTTAAAAAGAGTGTTTCCAGCTTCGTGAAACTGAAAGGTACCCAATATATCCAGTTTGTGATTACTACATTAATCTTGGGTGGGTTACGTTGACGAGAAATCGAAAGTCAAAAATATTTTATTTTCTGCGTAATATTTTTGTCGTGTCGCCATATTCGGCCAGTATGACTGTAACTTGAGTTGAGCAATTTAAGTTGCCCGTGTGGCTCGTATGCTCATCTTTAGCAACACGTTTTGCGATTCAATACTCAGTTAAGTACATCGGTTATATTTAGAATGGAACGTACCTAATCACTAAGCAAGTAACGTCGGGATATAATATTGAGATCCTTGTGTATGCAAGCCATGCACAATGAATTGGTAACTGTTCCCAAACACATGTTGTGCCAAAATGCTTAGTAAAAGCTTATTCAAGTTACATTGTGTTCAGACATTCCACAAACTGGAATATAAATCTTTATTTGATTCGACTTGTGGCTTTCAAATCGTTTGAATTTGCAAAAATTACCGATTTGTCTGGACATTTGCTTCTACTGAACGAGAAAATGCTCTGGTACATACTCATTAAAATAGTTGCGCTTTTGAATACCAGTAAAATTTATAGAATGCAAATAAAAATTTATACAAAATAAATTAATAAAAGTTAAATAAATATCACCTAAATTTAGACAAATCTCAAATTTGGCAAACCATTTAGGCTGCGGGAATCAATGAAATCAAATAATATAAAAGGGTTAAGTTTGTGACTTGTGAGGTTGCAATCTCTGGATTTACTGTCATAAGCTATAACATTAACCCGAAAAATTAAGCCTTCATCGGAGTTAAACTATTACTGGCTTTTTTACAGTTTTCATGAATAAGTTTCACTGTTGAATTTGTTCATTTTTCCTACAAGTTACTAGCTTAGATTAAAAATTAATAAAAGTTCGAACGGTATTTCCTTACGAGATATCATCTCATATGAAATCATTCCTATCAGAGCAACAGCATGTATAAGTATGCATCAACTATAGCCTCATATTTAAATTATATGCAAGTTATTGCAGTTACTTGCAACAAGTGGACACTGCAAATATATCCGTAGGGTCAACATAGCAATACTTAGTCGTAGTTAGGGTTGCCAAGCGTTCGGATGAAAGCGCAATAGATAGGTTTTAGGCTGCGTGCCTGACCAATATAAATGGCGTCCGGCTTGTCCGACTTTTGATAGGCTTTTTACATTTCGTAAACGAGCGAGAATTTAACAAGATTCGGGGTAATAATTAATAAACAAGCTTATTTTTTGTCGAACCTATTAATACCTAGACAAAATCCTCAATAATGTAGGACTTTTTGCCCAAATGTCCGGCAACTAGCTGGTGTGTCCGACTATTTGGTTTGGCAACCTGGCAGCCCTAGTTGTAGTCAAGTGGAAAATGAATCTTGATTTTCTTCATTTGTCCTTTGTGAAGTATGTCAATGTTAATTTGATATAATGCTAGTTTCTAGGTTGATAACGGAAGCACGAACTATATATGGTGTAGAGATGTGGATAATGATTCTAATAGCACTGTTGGATGTTTATAATTAATTCATAAAAATATAATAATAAAGTACAATTTATATATTTTAATCATTATTAGCTCTTAAGTTTTTCAGCCAGCTTCCAAAAAGAAATAAGTACCTTTTTTTGTTTTACAAAAACGTTTTTCATTTTTTTTGCATATCACACGATTAAAACGATAATATATTCATAATTAGTATTAAAACAATTAATATAAGCCTTTTCTATATCTAGTCTTGAATGGCCAGATACACAATTGAGACCTCAGTAAGTTGTACTGTATGCGAAATGATCAGTAAGTAAGTAGATAAGCTCGTTTTGTTAACCTTGACAGCAACACTGTCTCTACCAAGGTAAGCTACTCTCACTCATTACCACAGAATTATATTATAGTATCACTATTTGAGCCCACGTGTGAGAGGAGCTCGGGCACAGTTGCTATTGCGCATATCATTCGATCAGCGAAGTTAAGCAACCCTAGCCAGTAATTGGATGGGTGACCGCCCGAGTTCCCTCCGTGCCTCGGAGAGCACGTTAAGCCGTCAGTCCCGGTTACCATTGTATCGTCTTTGGCAATCGTTACAGGTCAGTCGGATGCCTAAAATAGTCTGACAACTGGTTTAACCCAGATCACAGATTTTCCTCGTTAAAGGGGTTGCGAAGGTCAGATGGCAGTCGCTTCGTATAAAAAGCAGGTGATCAACCACATCGGGTTGGATCAAGTGCCGACCCCAACAATGTATGGAATAAGGCCAGATGATGATATTTGAGCCCTGCAGTTGTAGCCGGGTCTTATTTAACTACTACGAAAATCTATGTTATTGTAATTCATCATCCATTCAATAGTTTTTGCGAGAAAGAAAAACGTCCATACATCCTTTCTTACAAAATTTCGCGCTTATAATACTATGTTTATGGGATTGATTACCAATAAAATATATGTTACTTAATTTAAAAAAAAATCTCCGTCTGTCAGTCTGTTTGTTGCCAAAAAAGTTTTGTTTATGAATGTGATTACAAGGGGAAAGACCTAAGAAACGATGGATGGATTGTGTGAAAGATGATATGGCTTAAATAGGAGTGAACACAGATATGACGGTTGATAGAGAGAAATGGAAGAGAAAAACATATTGCGCCGACCACAAATAACATGGGAAAAGGGCAGGAGGATGATGATGTCAGTATGTTTGTTCCGGGTAATCCCTGAAACAGCTGGACCGTCTTTCACTGGCAGATAGCTCATGTTACAAGGCTACTTAACAAGTAGCTTATGCTACTTTATTTAAAAATAATAATTCAGTGTTCCACGGGAATTAAATTAAATCTTCGCGGGTGAAACCCTATAGCACAGCTAGTTTTAGCTAAATATAACCATTTCGTTTTGCTTGCACGGGATAAGTAGTTATTTAAAACGGCGACACAGCAAGTACATTAACTGCTGAGGGTACAACTAACCGTGCGTAAAATTTAACGCCTTTGTGATGGTGAAACTTGACCATTCCGAACTTCGACCGATTTGTAAGAAAATCTCTCAAGTGTGATTCGTTATAATACTTATCTATATGAATTTCTGAAATTGCTCCAACGATTTTCTTGGAATTTAGTATGTAAAGGGTTTCAGGCCAATTCAGGAGCAATCAATTGATCTAGGTTTAATTTTCAGAAAACGTCGTTTTAACTGTGTTTTCAGGCACTGATAAACTGCTACAACATCATTAGAACATGATTATTCATCAATTTGCGATTTCAGTTATTAAAAATTTTATGTGTATCTATATATTTCCTTAAATAGGTTGATTTACCAAACCCCATAATAACGAGCAAAACTCGGTCATCCAGTACTTAAAAAAAGGTGTTGTTCCTCAGTTAAAGTTATATAATAACACCGGGTTCAAAGCGACCTCAAAATAATATCGCATGCAGATAAAACAACTTAACTAAATAGTAAGTGGTGCTATTTACCGTCACGGCAAGCAACTTACAGATTCTAATCTATACATACAGATAAATTAAAATTGAAGTATCTGTTTGTAATATTTAATATTTTGAATTTTTTTTCGTCTGTCTGTCTTTTTGTGTCGGGTAATCTCGGGTAAAACGGCTGATTTTAACGGAACTTACACTAGCAGATAGGTAATGTTACAAGGAGTAGCTAGTGCATTTTTTTATTTGATATAAATATTTACGTTTCCTCGGGAATTAAATTAAATCTACGCGGGTGAAACCGCAGGGCACAGTTAGTAGGAATTGAAACAGATGTGAATGCCCCAATGTCATGCTCCCGTCGTGTTTCCGATAAATTACTTCACTTACTTTAAAGGCCGCTAATAATGTTATAAAGGATGGAAAGAGGGAAGGGAGGCCTTTGCCCAGCAGTGGGACACAACGGGCTATAAATAAATAAAAATAAAATAATAATTTTATGAGAATTTTTACCACAGCAGTCTTGATCTGCCTAGGTCTATATCTGATACCAGCGGATGTCACACGGTTTCATCCTCGTAGTTCCCGTTCCTGTGGGAGTACAGGGATAAAATAAAGCCTATGTGTTGATGATTTAGCGATCCATTGTTAAAATATTTTTTGTAAAAAACACAGTAGTTTTTAAGTTTATAACAAACATACACACAAAAGTCCAAATTTCAAGCTTTATTAAGTATATTCTGCAATATTATGATACCCTGGTTTCTATAGACATATCTTTGTACGCGCACAAGCATGCCTCCTAGCCCGCATAGCAACCTCTATCGCAGCCAATAAACGCTTGCAACTCACGCGCTGTTGTGACAGCAACATAACTTTCGACTGACGATTCTCGTGTTTAACATTCCAGTGTAATATTTGAAGTTGAATGTATGTAATACATTCAGCTATTGAATTGCAAAATATAGCAGGAATACTTCTTTTTTTTCTCTGTCTGTCTGTCTGTTCCGTCCGGTTGGAACGGTTTTAACTGTCACTGGGACGTCACTAATGTTACAAGGAGTAATTTACGTTACATATGCTCACGCCTGTATTCCCCGAAGGGGTAGGCAGAGGTGTTGTATTAACAACACCCACTTTTCACCGAAGATGATTAAGTGCCAACGTGACAGATGGTGAGTCCATCGCCGTCTCAGACACTTTACATACGTCATTGAATTACTTCTCAGAAATATACAGGTTTCCTCACGATGTTTTCCTTCACCGTAAAGCACGTGGTGTGAAATCACTGTACGTAAGTTTTTTAGAAAAACTCATTGGTACAGGCCCCGCTGGGATTCGAACTTGCGTCGCTTGTGTAGTAGGCGACTGCTCAAACCTCAAGGCCACCACGGCTCTAACGGTAATTTAGGGTTTAATTATACATATGTATGAAAAAAATATATATGGGTGGTCCGTAGAATAAAGTCTACGCGAGTCGTACAGCTATTCAAATTATAAGGCTCTATTGCCATAATTATGAAAGCGAGCCGTTTTCTAAGACGAAGATTATTGAGGGTGTGTCAAACAAGTGCAGTTATTAATGTTGTATGGTAATCGCCACAAAGGTCGGGTGACACCTGCTCGCAACGGTAGCAGTGCCCTTTGTACTCACAGGACGAAGCCCTTTGCAACGTAATACACTTTGAGGAGAAAGTCTAGAACCAGTAAGAAACAAAGTTGCGGATAACTTGGCCACTTATTGCAAAATACCGGCTGGGTGACACGGAAGTGTAAATTGTGCGCAACGAGACAGTTTATAGATAACTTCATTTGCATCTCCTCTTATCTGGTTCTACTTTCTTAATTGTACCAGGACCACGTCACGGGTCCTATCCACTTCGTCACAGTATAAATATAAGCTTAATAAGCAGTAAGGAATCTAGACCAATTGTTTCAAATATGTGATTTTGCTCCATCGAGCGTGAACACTCTGAAAGTGTTATATTCTCATGGGTTTGTCTTTAAAACTTTGTTGTCAAAGTTTTTGTTTTTAACTTTCTCTGAAAGTGGTTTAATTGAATGCCATTTTTTCAATAAGCCTATGTTACTCCTTGTAACATTAGCTATCTGCCAGTGAAAGTTCCGTTAAAATCTGTCTAGCCGCTTCGGAGATTAGTCGGAACAAACAGACAGAGAAAAATATTTAAAATATAACGTAATTAATGAAAAACTTGAATTTTATTTATAACTAGCTGTGCCCGGCAAACGTTGTATTGCCATTTTTTTGGGGTGGTCACCCTTATCACTTAGGGGTATGGAAAATAGATAGTAGCCGATTCTCAGGCCTACTGAATACGCATATAAAATTTGGTAAAAATCGGTATAGCCGTTTTGGAGGAGTACGGTAACTAACATTGTGACATGGACATTTTATATATTAGATAAACCAAGTCCGCTTCTAGTCTCGTAGATGCGCACGTGTGTGAGTGTCATTTGTTCCTAGCTTCGATACTGATAGTACTAAACTTCTATTTATAGTGTGACTCCGTTATAAATTGTCAAGCTAGTGCAAGTTTGTTTAGGTAATATAACATTTCTTATCTTTGCCAAGAAACCGCTGCGCGTTGATAATTGTATGCATGGTTTATCTGACCTATAAGATGTAGAGTCAGACGTTTGCATGTATGTGCACATTGGCAAAAATAATTGGGCCCACGCATTGATACTAAATATAAATATAACAGAAGGACGTTCTCCTATGTATATTGGAGAATCACTGCAGTGAACGATTGAGGATGGAAACATCGCTTGTGATATGATTAAAAAAAAATCAAAGTACATTAGAGTTCCCTTGCTTTGTCCTTTTGTGCCTTAATTCAGGCTGAGATGTAAGCATTACTGACGACACTGTTGTTGTAGTGGTTAGCATACCTGACTGTTACACTATGTGTCGCGGGTTCGATTCCCGCATCAGGGTAAACATTTTATTATGAGTATTTCAGTTCGTCTTGTGTCTGGGGGGTTGGTTTATATATGTGTGTATTTATGAAAAATAAATTATAGAAATAAAATATCCGTTGTTGGGCACCCACAATATAAGCTTTGCTTTGGACCAGATGGCGCTGCGCGATGAAGTCCGAACATATTATTTTTATTTTTTATTTTATTTATTAGAATAAAAAATAAAAATAATATTATTATTACTAACATAAGTGTATTCGACTTGATTTGATTCAAAGTTTAATAGTAGTGACTTTAAAGTGAAACTTTCGCAATTATCACTACATCTATATAGCGTAAGTGCGTGTGCGCAGTTTGCATGGGAGTCGACCTTATGTATATTTTTATTTCGCGACATCGGTTCAGCAGATGGCAGATAGGGTGAACCAGGTCTCTGATAAGATAAGCCGGAGAGGTTAATTAAAATTAACGTAACACTCGACACAGATCAATATATCAAGAATATTGAGTCATATCGCCGTGAACTCTGGTATCATGAGACCATAATTGTACCAAAGTCAAATTCAAAGACAAATGATGATCGAGATTACAATGTGTTTTCTGCATATAGGCCTTAGTACCTTCCGACATTGGTCTGTAAAGGATGCCTCGCGCTAGTCCGAGCCGAGCCCGAACTGAGCACGAGCCGAGCCCGAGCTGAGCACGAGCCGAGCCCGAGCCGAGCCCGAGCCGAGCCCGAGCTGAGCCCGAGCCGAGCTTTGGTGTTAACTAGTCTTAACGTCACTCGGTGCCGATAAATAAAATTGAAGTGTCTGTTCCTAATTTCAATTTAATAGCTTTTCACTAAATGCATATGGAAGTATATAAGGTAAGTAATTTAATAAAAACACCAATTAAAAAAAAAAAAAATTTTTCTGTCTGATTGCTACGGCTAATGTCATAAACATTAGAAATTCACTGGCAGCTGAGTCAAGCTGCTTCAAGGAGTAACTAAGGCTACTTTTATTTAGAAAAAATATAAGTGTAAATAAAATACAAGAAAAAAAAAAAGTAAAAAATTAAAGACACTGAATCTAAACGGGTGAAATCGCGTAGCACAGCTAGTACTTATGTAATATAGCTGACGGAGCTAAGGACACGCTCGGCTCGGTCCCGGCTGGGGTTGGGCTCGGCCTATCTTGAGTCATTCTTAAGGTTGTTTGAAGCTTTGCGAATCCATCAATGTACCTAATCGCAAGTTATAAATTCTTCACCCCAATTCTCGACACCTTACTTAATGGAAGATGGAAATCAATATATTGGCCGCACATCCCCATTTGATGCCTCGCATTCCGAAATGGCGATTGGGAAACATAGTATACAAAGATTGCCTCGATGGCCAAGTGGTCACACACGCTTCTGCTCAACACGAGGTAATGGGTTCGATCGCCGAGTCGGTCGAAATGTTATTGGGTTTTTCCATCTATAATATATAAATAAATAAATAAATAATTTACAAATAAAAACCCGGAGTCTGTAATAGGATCTGGTTGGATAAAGGCTCGCCTCCAACTTCAACATAGCTAACTGTACTATAAGTACACCTCTGCCTACCCCTTCGAGAAATAGAGTACGCATTCGAGGCAGAGGCAGTTAGTACTAGTACTAGAGAATAACTGAACAAAAATGTCCGTCCCGTAATGTAACACAGTGTTATCCTGCCTTGCGCCTGTGTATAATTATAAAAGTGACTAATATATTGTAACGTGTTCAAAGTAAGAAGACAATAATGATTATATTTAATCACTTACCGACAATAATCATCACTGCATCGAAACCGGTAAAAAGTCACTACTGTTAAACCACTAGTTGCTAACTGTAGACAACCCTAGCGGCTGACCCCACCCCGTGTCACCCGGCCGGAGTTGGGCTGGGTGGAGGTGCCGATCTATACGGGCATGCGCAATATCCCAGACAGAAGCCTTCAATACAAAATGGCGGATGCTAACTAATTGCGATTTTCCAATTTACTGTTGGGTATTTGAAGAATCAAATTATTATTAACAAATATACTTCGAACATCGATAACGCTTAAAGTATTCAAAAAAGCGCTCAAAGTTTAAAGTATGAACTCTTAAGTAAGCCCGCACAAACCTACGATGGGTGTGGCTCAGGAGCAAAAAATCTATTTATAGTCTCCCACACGCGCGTTAAGTCACTGCCGGCAGCCCTCAAAACAAAATGGCAATTGGAAAGAGGTAGCGTTTTGAACAAAGAACTTACCTCTATATTCATGCATTCTAGAACCTTCCATCTCTATAAAAATAAAAAAAGTTACTTTGTGATTTTTAAAATGTCCAAGCAAAATTATTACTATCCAAAATGGCTGAGATCGCAATATAATAAGCTCACTTCATCACTCACACCGACACATGAAACAGTAATACCCGTTCCGAGATCGGGACACAGACTAGTGCCTCGCTGTATTCTATCCCAACGACTGACGGGCGAAGCGCGAGGTTCGACAGGGGAGGCAAGAAATCAATAAATCTGGGCTAGCGCCATATTTCTGTTAGCTAAAAATCTTCATAGCAAAATGGCGGATAGTAACTCCATTTAGTCGTAGTCTCCATTTATTTCGATGGAGCATTTATCACTCATTGCTTCCTTTAATTTCTTTGTTTAAGTTATTGTCTAATGTGAAATCGACTGCAATCAAACGCACACATGATTGTGCCCAAAAAATATTACTTAATTAACATTTCTATGTTGCACAAAACACCACCCACTTCACAGTAACACGGGTCCTCGGTCGGTACTGTTAAACACTAGTTGCCCCGAGTAAGCTACCCCAACGACTGACCTCGCCCTGCCTCACCCGGGCGGGGTTGGCTGGGGTGGAGGAGGCGATCAATACCGGACATGCGCACTATCCCAGACAGGCAGAAGCCTTCAAAACAAAATGGCGGATGCTAAACACATTGTGCAATTAAGTGAGATGAAAAGTTTTCTCAATTTAGTGTTGGGTATTTGACGAATCATAATTAATTTAATTGGAATTTTGATAACGCTTATAATATTCGACAAAGAACTAAGGGCTTATGCAACCATCTGCTGAATATATATCAGGCTGCATAAACCACCGATGGGTGCGGCTCAGGAACAGAAAAACTATTTATAGTCTCCGACACGCGCGTTAAGTCACTGTCGCTAGCCATCAAAACAAAATGGCGATTGGAAAGAGGTGAAGTTTTGCATAAAGACCTGGAGATTTCTAGATCCTTCCATCCTTAGTTTGAGACACGCACTTGCTTCATTGTTTCTAGCTGGTATTATTACTTTATGATATTTAGCACAGTAATATGAATAGTTTATAAGTAAATTTTCAATATCTTAAATTATCAGTTAGGTATAAAATACAAATAAAGATTATTATGAGATTTTGAAAATGTCCGAATATAATTATTACTCTCCAAAATGGCTGGGTTCGCAATACAATAGGCTCACTTCATCACTCACACCGACACATGAAACAGTAATACCCGTTCCGAGATCGGGACACAGACTAGTGCTTCGCTGTATTCTATCCCAACGACTAACGGGCGAAGCGCGAGGTTCGACAGGGGAGGCAACAAATCAATAAATCTGGGCTAGCGCCATATTTATGTTAGCTAAAACCTTCATGGCAAAATGGCGGATAGTAACTGTCGTATTCTCCATTTATTTCGATGGAGCAAATATCACTCATTGCTTCCTTTAATTGCTTTGTTTCAGTAAAGGTTCGTCGAATATGAAATTGACTGCAATATTCGCAAATATGACTGTGCTCAAAATATATTATTTGGCTAACTTTCCTAGGCTACACAAAACACCACCCACTTCACAATAACATGGATCCTCGCACACAACTGTTTAACCACTAGTTGCCCCGAGTAGACGATCCCAACGACTGACCTCGCCCTACCTCACCTGGGCAGGGTTGGCTGGGGTGGAGGAGGCGATGAATATTGGACATGCGCATTAACCCAGACAGGTAAAAGCCTTCAAAACAAAATGGCGGATGCTAAACACATCGTTCAATTAAATGAGATGTAAAGTTTTGCCAATTTAGTGTTGGGTATTTGACGAATAATAATTAATTTACTTGGAACTTCGATTACGTTTATAATATTCGATAAAGAGCTAAGAGTTTATGCAAACATCTGCTGAATGTACATCAGGCATCATCAACCTTCGATGGGTGCGGTCAGGAGAAAAAAATCTATTTATAGTCTCCGACAAGCGCGTTAAGTCACTAGCAGTAGCATTCAATACAAAATGGCGATTGGAAAGAGGTGACGTTTTGTACAACGTTCTTACCTGTAGATTCCTAGATCCTTCTATCCTTTGTATTAAACACGCGTTTGTTTCAAGCAAATATTATTACTTTATAATATAACTAAAGAAATACGAATAGTTTATAAGTTGATTTTTAATAGCTTAAGTGTTCTGTAAGGTATTAAATACAATAAAAGAATTTTTTGTGATTTAGAAAATGTCCGAGCAAGATTATTACTCTCCAACATGGCTGAGATCGCAATCTAATAAGCTCACTTTATCACTCACACCGACAAATGAAACAGTAATACCCGTTCCGAAATCGGGACACAGACTAGTGCTTTGCTGAATTCTATCTCAACGCCTGACGGGCGAAGCGCGAGGCTCGACAGGGGAAGCATTAAATCAATACATCTGGGCTAGCGCCATATTTCTGTTAGCTAAAAACCTCATGGCAAAATGGCGGATAGTAACTGACATATTCTCCATTTATTTCGATAGAGCAATTATCACTCATTGCTTCCTTAAATTGTTTTGCTTATGTTAAAATTTGTCGAATATGAAATTGACTGCAATCATTCACAAACATGAATGTGCTGAAAATTATTATTTGGCTAACTTTTCTAGGCTGCACAAAACACCACCCACTTCACAAAAACACGGTTCCTCGGTCACTACCGTTAAACACTACTTGCTCCGAGTAAGCTACCCCAATGACTGACCTCGCCCTGCCTCACCCGGGCGGGGTCGGGCTGGGGTGGAGGAGGCGATGAATACCGGGCATGCGCACTATCCCAGACAGGCAGAAGCCTTCAAAACAAAATGGCGGATGCTAAACACATTGTTCAATTAAGTGAGATGTAAAGTTTTCCCAATTTAGTGTTGGTTATTTGACGAATCATAATTAATTTAATTGGAATTTTGAAAACGCTTATAATATTCGACAAAGAACTAAAGAGTTTATGCAACCATCTGCTGAATATATGTCAGGCTGCATGAACCACCGATGGGTGCGGCTCAGGAGCAGAGAATCTATTTATAGTCTCCGACACGCGCGTTAAGTCACTGTCGCCAGCCTTCAAAACAAAATGGCGAGTGGAAAGAGGTGAAGTTTTACATAAAGACCTTACCTGGCAATTTCTAGATCCTTCCATCCTTTGTTTTAGACACGCACTTGTTTCTCGCTAGTATTATTACTTTATGATCTTTAGCACAGAAATATAAACAGTTAATAAATAGCTTTTTATAAGCTTAAATTCTCGCTTACGAACAAAATACAATAAAAAGTTATTAATGTGATTTTGCAATCGTCCGAGCAGCATTATTACTCTCCAACATGGCTGAGATTGCAATATAATAAGCTCACTCCATCACTCATACATACACATGAAAAAGTAATATCCGTTCTTAGATCGGGACACATACTAGTGCTTCGCTGTAATGTATCTCAACGAGAGACGGGCGAAACGCGAGTTTCGACAAGGGAGGCAATAAATCAATAATTCTGGGCAAGCACAATATTTCTGTTGGCTAAATCCTCCATAGCAAAATGGCGGATAATGTCTGCCTTATTTTAAATTTATTTCGATGGAGCAATTATCACTCTTTGCTTGTTTTAATTGCTTTGTTAAAGTTATGTAAGTTAAGGTTTATCGAATACGAAATTGACTGCAATATTTGCACATATGACTGTGCTCAAAATATATTATTCAGCTAACTTTCCTAGGCTGCAAAAAACACCACCCACTTCACAATAACACAGGTCCTCAGTCGCTACTGTTTAGCCACTAGTTGCTCCGAGTAGACGACCCCAACGACTGACCTCGCCCTACCTTGCCCTACCTCACCCGGGCAGGGTTGGCTGGGGTGGAGGAGGCGATGAATACTGGACATGCGCATTAGCTCAGACAGTTAAAAGCCTTCAAAACAAAATGGCGGATGCTAAGCACATCGTTCAATTAAATGAGATGTAAAGTTTTCCCAATTTAGTGTTGGGTATTTGACGAATAATAATTAATTTACTTGGAACTTCAATAACGTTAATAATATTCGACAAAGGGCTAAGAGTTTACGCAACCATCTGCTGAATGTACGGCACAGGAGCAAAAAATCTATTTATAATATCCGACACGCGCGTTAAGTCACTGTCAGTAGCCTTCAAAACAAAATAGCGATTGGAATTGGAAAGAAGTGACGTTTCGCACAACGTTCTTACCTGTAAGATTCCTAGATCCTTCCATCTATTGTTTTAAACACGCACTTAATTCTCGCTAGTATTATTACTTTTTAATATACCTCAAAGAAATATTAATGGTCAATAAGTTGATTTTCGATAGCTTAAATATTCGGCTAGGTATAAAATATAAAAAAAGTATTTTAGTTATTTTAAAATGACAGAGCAAGATTATTACTCTCCAAGATGGCTGCGATTGCAATATAACAAGCTTACTTCATCACTCATACCGACAAATGAAACAGTAATACCCGTTCCGAAATCAGGTCACAGACTAGTGCTTCGCTGAAATCTATCCCAACGTCTGACGTGCAACGCGCGAGGCTCGACAGGGGAGGCAATAAATCAATAATTCTGGGCTAGCGCCATATTTCTCTCAACCAAAACCTCCATAGCAAAATGGCGGATAGTGTCTGCTTTATTTTTCATTTATTTCGATGGAGCAATTATCACTCTTTGCTTGTTTTAGCTGCTTTGTTAAAGTTGTGTAAGTTAAAGTTTGTCGAATACGAAATTGACAGAAACATTCGCACATTTATGACTGTGCTCAAAATATATTATTTGGCTAACTTTCATAGGCTGCACAAAACACCACCCACATCAAAAAAACACGGATCTTCGGTCGCTACTGTTTAACCACTAGTTGCCTCGAGTAGACGATCCCAAGAGTGATTTCGCCCTACCTCACCCGGGCGGGGTTAGCTGGGGTGGCATTGAATACTGGACATGCGCATTAACTCTGACGGGTAAAAGGCTTCAAAACAAAATGGCGGATGCTAAACACATAGTTCAATTAAATGAGATGTAAAGTTTTCCCAATTTAGTGTTGGGTATTTGACGAATAATAATTAATTTACTTGGAACTTCGATAACGTTTATAATATTCGACAAAGAGCTAAGAGTTTATGCAACCATCTGCTGAGTGTACATCAGACCGCATCAACCACCGATGGGTGCGGCTCAGGAGTAGAAAATCTATTTATAGTCTCCGACTAGCGCGTAAAGTCACTGTCAGTAGCATTCAATACAAAATGGCGATTGGAAAGAGGTGACGTTTTGCACAACGTTCTTACCTGTACATTCCTAGATCCCTCCATCCTTGGTTTTAGACACCCACTTGTTTCTCGCTAGTATTATTACTTTATGATATTTAGCACAGAAATATGAAAACGTTATATTATAATATTTATAAGTTAATTTTTAATAGCTTAAATTATCGGTTAGGTATAAGATACAAATAAAGAAATTATGAGATTTCAAAAATGTCTGAGTATAATTATTACTCTCAAACATGGCTGAGATCGCAATCTAATAAGCTCACTTAATCACTCATACCGACAAAATAAACAGTAATACCCGTTCCGAAATCGGGACACAGACTAGTGCTTCGCTGAATTCTATCCCAACGACTGACGGGCGAAGCGCGAGGTTCGACAGGGGAGGCAATAAATCAATAAATCTGGGCTAGCGCCATATTTATGTTAGCTAAAACCTTCATGGCAAAATGGCGGATACTGACTGTCTTCCTTTTATTTATTTCGTATGATTAACTATCACTGTTTGCTTCTTTTAATTGCTTTGTTTCAGTAAAGATTCGTCGAATATGAAATTGACTGCAATATTCGCAAATATGACTGTGCTCAAAATATATTATTTGGCTAACTTTCCTAGGCTGCAAAAAACACCACACTTCACAATAACACGGATTCTCGGTCGCTAATGTTTAACCACTAGTTGCCCCGAGTAGACGACCCCAACGAATGATCTTGTCCTACCTCACCCGGGCGGGGTCGGGCTGGGGTGGAGGAGGCGATGAATACTGGACATGCGCATTAACTCAGACAGTTAAAAGCCTTCAAAACAAAATGGCGGATGCTAAGCACATCGTTCAGTTAAATGAGATGCAAATTTTTCCCAATTTAGTGTTAGGTATTTGACAAATAATAATTAAATTACTTGGAACTTCTATTTCGTTTATAATATTCGATAAAGAGCTAAGAGTTTATGCAACCATCTGCTGAATGAAATCAAGACGCATCAACCACCGATGGGTGCGGCTCAGGAGCAAAAAATCTATTTATAATCTCCTACAAGCGCGTTAAGTCATTGTCGGTAGCCTTCCGAACAAAATGGCGAATGGAATTGGAAAGAGGAGACGTTTTGCATAAAGTTCTTACCTGTAAGATTCCTAGATCCTTCCATCTAATGTTTTAAACACGCACTTAATTCTCGCTAGTATTATTACTTTTTAATATACCTCAAAGAAATATTAATGATTCATAAGTTTATTTTTGATAGCTTAAATTTTCGGCTAGGTATAAAATACAAAAAAAATATTTGAAATGACCGAGCAAGATTATTTATATTACTCTTCAACATGGCTGCGATTGCAATATAACAAGCTTACTTCATCACTCAAACCGACAAATGAAACAGTAATACTCGTTCCGAAATCAGGTCACAGACTAGTGCTTCGCTGAATTCTATCACAACGACTGACGGGCGACGCGCGAAGTTCGACAGAGGAGGCAATAAATCAATAATTCTGGGCTAGCACAATATTTCTCTGAATTAAACCTTCAAAGCAAAATGACGGATAATAACTGCCTTATTTTTCATTTATTTCAATGGAGCAATTATCACTCTTTGCTTGTTTTAGCTGCTTTGTTAAAGTTGTGTGAGTTAAAGTTTGTCGAATACAAAATTGACTGAAATATTCGCACATTTATGACTGTGCTCAAAATATATTATTTGGCTAACTTTCATAGGCTGCGCAAAATACCGCCCTCTTCAAAATAACACAGGTCTTCGGTCGCTACTGTTAAACCACTAGTTGCCTCGAGTAGACGATCCCAAGACTGATCTCGCCCTACATCACCCGGGCGGGGTTGTGTGGGGTGGCAATGAATACTGGACATGCGCATTAACTCTGACGGGTAAAAGGCTTCAAAACAAAATGGCGGATGCTAAACACATCGATCTATTAAATTAGATGTGAAGTTTTCCCAATTTTGTATTGGGTATTTGACAAATAAAATAAATAATAATTAATTTACTTAGAACTTCAATATAGTTTATAATATTCGACAAAGAGCTAAGAGTTTATGCAACCATCTGCTGAATGTACATCAGACCGCATCAACCACCATTGGGTGCGGCTCAGGAGCAGTAAATCTATTTATAGTCTCCGACACGCGCGTTAAGTCACTGTCAGTAGCATTCAATACAAAATGGCGATTGGAAAGCGGTGACGTTTTGCGCAACGTTCTTACCTGTACATTCCTAGATCCCTCCATCCTTTGTTTTAGTACGAGGTTCAACAGGGGTGGCAATAAATCAATAAATCTGGGCTAGCACAATATTTCTGTTAGCTAAAACCTCCATAACAAAATGGCGGATACTGACTGCCTTATTTTTATTTATTTCGATTGATTAACTATCACTGTTTGCTTCTTTTAATTGCTTTGTTTAAGTAAACATTCGTCGAATATGAAATTGACTGCAATATTCGCAAATATGACTGTGCTCAAAATATATTATTTGGCTAACTTTCCTAGGCTGCACAAAACACTACCCACTTCACAATAACACTGATTCTCGGTCGCTACTGTTTAACCACTAGTTGCTCCGAGTAGACGACCCCAACGACTGACCTCGCCCTACCTTGCCCTACCTCACCCGGGCAGGGTTGGCTGGGGTGGAGGAGACGATGAATACTGGACATGCGCATTAGCTCAGACAGTTAAAAGCCTTCAAAACAAAATGGCGGATGCTAAGCACACCGTTTAATTAAATGAGATGTAAAGTTTTCCCAATTTAGTGTTAGGTATTTGACAAATAAGAATTAAGTTACTTGGAACTTCTATTTCGTTTATAATATTCGATAAAGAGCTAAGAGTTTATGCAACCATCTGCTGAATGAAATCAAGCCGCATCAACCACCGATGGGTGCGGCTCAGGAGCGAAAATCTATTTATAATCTCCGACAAGCGCTTTAAGTCATTGTCGGTAGCCTTCAGAACAAAATGGCGATTGGAAAAAGGTAGCGTTTTGAACAAAGAACTTACCTCTATATTCATGCATTCTAGAACCTTCCGTCTTTATAAAAATAATAAAAAGTTACTTTGTGTTTTTTAAAATGTCGAAGAAAAATTATTATTATCCAAAATGGCTGGGATCGCAATATAATAAGCTCACTTCATCACTCACACCGACACATGAAACAGTAATACCCGTTCCGAGATCGGGACACAGACTAGTGCCTCGCTGTATTCTATCCCAACGACTGACGGGCGAAGCGCGAGGTTCGACAGGGGAGGCAAGAAATCAATAAATCTGGGCTAGCGCCATATTTCTGTTGGCTAAAAATCTTCATGGCAAAATGGCGGATAATGTCTGCTTTATTTTTCATTTATTTCGATGGAGCAATTATCAGTCTTTGCTTGTTTTAGCTGCTTTGTTAACGTTGTGTAAGTTAAAGTTTGTCGAATACGAAATTGACTGAAACATTCGCACATTTATGACTGTGCTCAAAATATATTATTTGGCTAACTTTCATAGGCTGCGCAAAATACCACCCTCTTCAAAATAACACAGGTCTTCGGTCGCTACTGTTTAACCACTAGTTGCCTCGAGTAGATGATCCCAAGACTGATCTCGCCCTACCTCACCCGGGAGGGGTTGGCTGGGGTGGCAATGAATACTGGACATGCGCATTAACTCTGACGGGTAAAAGGCTTCAAAACAAAATGGCGGATGCTAAACACATCGTTCAATTAAATGAGATGTGAAGTTTTCCCAATTTTGTATTGGGTATTAGACAAATAAAATAAATAATAATTTATTTACTTAGAACTACGATATAGTTTATAATATTCGACAAAGAGCTAAGAGTTTATGCAACCATCTGCTGAATGTACAATAGACCGCATCGACCACCGTTGGGTGCGGCTCAGGAGCAGAAAATCTATTTATAGTCTCCGACACGCGCGTTAAGTCACTGTCAGTAGCATTAAATACAAAATGGCGATTGGAAAGAGGTGACGTTTTGCACAACGTTCTTACCTGTACATTCCTAGATCCCTCCATCCTTTGTTTTAGACACGCACTTGTTTCTCGCTAGTATTATTACTTTATGATATTTAGCACAGAAAGTCATATAATATATATACATAGAATAGTTTATAAGTTAATTTTTAATAGCTTAAATTATCGGTTAGGTATAAGATACAAATAAAGAAATTATGAGATTTCGAAAATGTCTGAGTATAATTATTACTCTCCAATATGGCTGAGATCGCAATATAATAAACAGTAATACCCGTTCCAAAATCGGGACACAGACTAGTGCCTCGCTGTATTCTATCCCAACGACTGACGGGCGAAGCGCGAAGTTCGACAGGGGAGGCAACAAATCAATAAATCTGGGCTAGCGCCATATTTATGTTAGCTAAAACCTTCATGGCAAAATGGCGGATAGTAACTGTCGTATTCTCCATTTATTTCGATGGAGCAAATATCACTCATTGCTTCCTTTAATTGCTTTGTTTCAGTAAAGGTTCGTCGAATATGAAATTGACTGCAATATTCGCAAATATGACTGTGCTCAAAATATATTATTTGGCTAACTTTCCTAGGCTACACAATACACCACCCACTTCACAATAACATGGATCCTCGCACACAACTGTTTAACCACTAGTTGCCCCGAGTAGACGATCCCAACGACTGACCTCGCCCTACCTCACCCGGGCAGGGTTGGCTGGGGTGGAGGAGGCGATGAATACTGGACATGCGCATTAACTCTGACGGGTAAAAGGCTTCAAAACAAAATGGCGGATGCTAAACACATCGTTCAATTAAATGAGTTGTGAAGTTTTCCCAATTTTGTATTGGGCATTTGACAATTAATTTACTTGGAACAAACATCTGCTGAATGTATATCAGGCCGCATCAACCACCGATGGGTGAGGCTCAGGAGCAAAAAATCTATTTATAATATCCGACACGCGCGTTAAGTCACTGTCGGTAGCCTTCAAAACAAAATGGCGATTGGAATTGGAAAGAGGTGACGTTTTGCACAACATTCTTACCTGTGGATTCCTTGATCCTTTCATCTATTGTTTTAGACACGCACTTGATTCTCGCCAGTATTATTACTTTATAATATGACCCAAAGAAATATTAATTGGTAATAAGATGATTTTGATAGCTTAAATTTTGGGCTTGGTATAAAATACAAAAAAAATGTTATTTTTGAGATTTTGCAACTGTCCGAGCAGCATTATTACTCTGAGATCGCAATATAATAAGCTCACTCCATCGCTCATACATATACATGAAACAGTAATACCCGTTCCGAAATCGGGACACAGACTAGTGCTTCGCTGATTCTATCCCAACGACTGACTGGCGAAGCGCGAGGTTCGACAGGGGAGGCATTAAATCAATAAATCTGGGCTAGCGCCATATTTCTGTTAGCTATAACCTCCATAGCAAAATGGCGGATAATGACTGCCTTATTTTTATTTATTTCGACTGAGCAATCACTGTTCGTTTCTTTTAAATGCTTTGGTCGAGTTAAAGTTTGTCCAATATGAAATTCACTGCAATCATTCGCAAACATGACTGTGCTCAAAATATATTATTTGTCTAACTTTCCTAGGCTGCACAAAACACCACCCACTTCACAATAACACGGATTCTCGGTCGCTACTATTTAACCACAAGTTACCCGGAGTAGACGACCCCAACGACTGACCTCGCCCTACCTCACCCGGGCGGGGTAGGGCTGGGGTGGAGAAGGCGATCTGTACGGGCATGCGC
The DNA here is from genome assembly GCA_929442735.1 of Watsonalla binaria. Taxonomy (NCBI): domain Eukaryota; kingdom Metazoa; phylum Arthropoda; class Insecta; order Lepidoptera; family Drepanidae; genus Watsonalla; species Watsonalla binaria. The sequence goes on along the minus strand of OV838917.1, from coordinate 1,933,363 downwards.
ACTATACTGATAATAAGAACCTTCAAAACAAATGGCGGTTGCTAAGCACTTTTTTCAATAGTTACTATTATTTGCCCAGCAAAATTGCTCATAATTGATTTACTTCTAACGTAGACAATTATTAAAGCATTCGAAAGAGAGCGGTAAGTTGGTGTAGCTCAGGAGCAAAAACTCTATTTATTAAATCCTTAACGTTTAACACAAGGACCTTATCCCCCCCGTCCTCTGCTAGGGCCGGCGCGCGCCGAGCCACTAGCCTTAAACATGTCCCTAAATAACACCACTCAGATCCAGCTCCCTGGCTCATCCCCCAGCAACGCCCTAAGCCGAGGTCCGAGCCCCGCACCGGGGTGCCCTTAGCTGTGTTGCTTAGTTTTTAAGTACCTCGGAAGCGAAACCCCTAGCGAATTTGCGAAAATAGTCACGTCGTTCATTTTAGATTTCAGAATGAGTCAGTTTCGTAGTCAACATCCCAACATACCCCGCAGCTTTAGAAGAAACAAACATCCATGCCGAATTAACAAAAAAAATCCGCCATCTTAGATATCAAAATAGACCTTATTTTTTATTTACATTTGGCATCCCAAAAAAACAATTTTAACCACATTCAAAACACACATAAAAAATACATGTCGGCCATCTTAGATTCAAAATTAGGTGTCAGTTTCTTATTTCGCATACAAAAATACTCCAAATACACACTCCATAATCCATTCCCGCTATCTTGTATTTGATAATGAGTGTCTTTCAGTATTCAGCATCTCAAAATACCCCGAAAACGAAAAGTCTTCCAATATTACAAAAAATCCATGTCAGCCATCTTGGATTTTAAAATTAGTGTCATTTTCGTATTCAACATCCCCAAAAAAGACATGTTTTATATTTTTTTTATGCAAGTTGGCTATTATGTATTAAAAATTAGTTGTCACCATCGTATTCAGCATACGAAAGTCAGTAAAAAGTCTATGACAGCCATCTTGGAATACAAAATAAGTGTAATTTTCGTTAAAACGATGAAAATTTTTAATATACTTTAAAAATAAAAACCATTTGAAAATTGTCAAATGTAAAAGGAAAAAGCCATTGAAATGAATCATTTTCAAAAGCCATTTAAGAATGCATATTAAAATGATTTATTCAGTTTAGATTCGGAAAATTGTTTTACAAAAATTTCAGACATAGGTAAAGATAATTCTAAAGATTATCCATTAAAGGGTTCTTTTATTATTATGATATACCCATAAATATACTCATAAAAGCGTTGTTACTATTACCCCTTGGGGCTACCACTACCCAAGAGATTAGATTTTCTTTACTTACCCGACATGGGTGTCATTTTTGAGGTATTTTTGGACACTGAATACAGAACTGACACCTTTTTTGTATTTCAAGATTTCCGACATAGATTTTAAGGAAATTTGACATGGTATCGTTTTCGGGGTATTTTGTGATACTGAATACAAAAATGATACCTTATTTTGAATCCAAGATGGTGGATATAATTTTTTTTGTGTATGTAAAAGTATCTTTTTTGGGATATTTTGGAATGCTGCATCCGAAAAAGACACCAATTTGGAAATGTAAGGTGGCAGACATGTACTTTTTTGGAAAATTGTACAAGTGTCGTTTTCGGAGAATTTGGGTTCCAAATGTTGCTATAAACTTCCCGTAGATGGCGAGAAAATGGTGGTAAAAGGGTGCTATGGGCATCAGCTCAAAAAATAATAGCACTTTTCTAGACCAAGTCAAAGAACCTAAGCTGGCACCCAGGTGCACTAGCCCATATGTGAAAGTATTACTTCATATGGGACCCGACTTGCCGCTTATAAAGTTGCAGCCTTTGCCCGTGAGTACCGCTTCGCCTTATTGAGCACACCGAGGTATTTGAATACACACAGCTTTACTCTTTGGGCCACTCAATATTCAGATGTTGAGGTGGCAATTGTGTCTTGTGACTTAGTGGGGTTAAATCAGACTTAAAACTTTTGTCGATCCCAGTCGAAGATACTGGTTAGCGTACACTCGAATTTTACACCTTTCGTTCTCGTTACTTTCCTGCACCAAAAGATGCTAGCACGGCCTGTGTAATAAGCGCCCTTACACATACATACATATGCACACGCCTGTATCATATGGGAGTAGGCAGAGACCACCGTTTGCCACATGCTACGATCCACGATACTTAAATACTTCTTTCGCTTCATCCACATTCATACATATCTTCATACAATTTCTTGGGTTACAAGTGCTCCGAATATTTTTCCTTGGACGCCCTCTACCAACACCTCCGGTCACATTCGCTCTATAAATGTCTTTCGTTAATCGCTTTTCACTCATCCTTTCGGTATGTCTAAACCATCTCAACATACTTTTTTCAATTCTGGTCACCACATCATTCTTCAACTTGCAACTGTCTCATTCTATCTACTATGGTGACCCCACACATATTTCGTAACGAACGCATTTCCACTGCATTCAATCTACTTTCATGTTTCTTCTGCTAAGCCCAACATTAACTTCCGTACATCAGAGTAGGTACCAGCACCTCGTCGCAAAAATCTGGCGACCAGCTTGCACAATCCCTTGCACGCTTCGATAGAAGACACCGCGTGAGGTACACTAGTAGACGGTCCCCAGTTGTACTACTTTATCAGAAGTCATTTTGCTACAGCTGCGTGATTTTCACTCACTCCATCTCTTCGAAAGTAGGGAGGTGCTGGCGATTGGCCATAAATTTATCGGATCTGATCTGTTGACCTTCTTGGGCACTGGCTTCCCGTTGGCTGCTTATTATTTTGAGTACCAAAACAGACAAGGAAACTATCGAACTTCAAAATATCCAAACTCTATATATTTTTCTCGAATAAGGCTGTGTTCGCAATACAATATCCTTTCAACCAGAGTTCATGTGTCGGTGTAAGTGTCACCACTTACACCGACACATGAACTCTGCTGCTGGATCTCGGTCTAGTTGGTCGCTGTACTATTTAACAAACAAAATTGCTCATAACGTATTGTCTTGTAACATCGATAACGCTTAAATAATTTAAACCTCTTGCTCAATGCACATCAGCCCGCATCGACCTACACCCATTTGCTTAATTTTTCCCGATAATTAAATTAGTTTACGAATTTTATCACACAATTAATTTAAATTTTACTACTTTGATACAAAAACAGACAACGAGACTAATAAAGCTGTGTTCGCAATATTATATCCTCCCTTCATCACTTACACCGACACATGAAACAATAATCATGAGCGCAGCGACGACTCTCACACTAGTTGCTCACTGTAATCTATCCCAACGACTGATTAACAAACGGTGGGGTTGGAATGAGGAGGAGGGGAAGCAATGAATCAATATTAATTTCTGGCCTTCAAACAAAAGACAAGCGCAAAAGTGCAAAATGGCGGTCGAGTCATGTAATACAATGATATATCAACATTCATTTCCCGGTTCCATTGGTTTTAACGGCCAGAGTGTGACTTAGTAATAACCACCTAAGTAGATACTTTTAAGTCTGAATTAATGACTTAATTCAGACTTCAACCATTGCCGCGGTGCCGAATTCTATCCAAGTACTAGTTTCACGCTGTATTTGATTCGTGCAACTTAATTTTATAGAGGAAGTCACTATGATCAATATAAGTTGATATCAGACTTCTCGTAAGGTAGCATACACTACAAAATGGAGGTGCTTTACATTGTGTACATCAAAGTGAGATGTTATGTTTTCGTAAACTAATTATAGTTACGGATGCTCATGAACTTTTCAAAGAGGTTGCACGTCGTCTGGTAGAAGCTTCTCGTGACAAGCGGGCTGGGGCTTTTCTCGCTCAGAGAATCAGCATTGCTATTCAATGTGGCAATGCTGCCAGCCTTCTTGGCACGATCCCGAGAGACACCGATGTGGGCCAAGTTTTCTACTTGTAATTAGTTTTTAGTTACTAGTTATATTATTTATTAAACAACATTTATCACTATTTATTTACTTATAACATCCATAACGCTCAAAAGTTTCAAAAAGAGTTTTATATTTCTTATGCCACTTGCTATATGTACACAAATCCGCACCAATCAGCGATGGGTGTGGCTCAAGAGCAAACATCTATTTATGGTCTCCTACACGCGAGTTAAGTTATTGTTTTAGTAGCCTTCAAAACAAAGTGGCCACTGGAGAGAGCAAAGAACAAAGAACTTTCCACTATATAAAATTCTAGATCCTTCCATCCTTAGGAGCGGATTATAGACACCCACTAGCTTGATTATTTCTCCGAGAATTAGGTTATAATTCTATGATATTTATTATACAATAAATGGTTAAAAAGTAACATTTTTATCATTTTACTTTTAGGTACCAAACACAGACACGGAAATTATCCTTATTATAATTTTCAATCTTTTCTTTAAGAAGTCTGTGTTCAGAATATAATATTCTCTCTTCATCACTCACACAGTCACATGAAACAATATTCATGAGTATAGCGACACCAACTCTTGGACTAGTTGCTCGCTGTAGTCTATCCCAACGACTGATGAACAAAGGGCGGGGTTGGATGGAGGAGAAGAAGCAACGAAACAATAATAATTTCAGGTCTTGCGCCTTGTCACAGGTAGAAATGAACAAATATAAAATGGTGGACGAATGAACAATCTTGTAGTAAAATTATGCAGCAATTAATTCAAATCCGAGTTTAACAGACTTTTACGTGTAATTAAGTGTGATTTGGAAATATACTGCTAGTTCACAATGCATGCATTGCCACGGCGCCGAGTCGAAACACTTTACACGCTGTAGCTGATTACTATAAGTACATTTTACTGGGGAATGCATTATGATCAATATTAATTGGAGTCGTGCATTTCGTTAAGCTAGCAAATAAAACTAAATGGCAGGTGCTTGACATGTTGTATATTAATGTGATTAGTTAAGTTTACCAAATCTAGAGACGTTTATTATTAAACACACAAAATTGATAATCATTCATTTACTTGTAACATTGAAAACGTTTAAAGGATTCTACAAACAGTCTAAAGTTTACGAATACACTTGCTGAATGTACATCAGTCCACACCAACCACCGAAAGGTGTGGCTCAGGACCAGAAAATCTTTTTATAATCTTCTAGTTACGCGATAAATCACTATAAGTAGCTTTTGAACGAAAAGAGATAACGTTCTGCACAAAGAATTAGCCTCAATACTGAATTCTAGATGCTTCCATTGTTAGAAACTAATTATAGACACACACTTGCCTAATTGTTTATCTTTACAATATTTATCATACAGTAAATTACGACTGTTTAAATTGTCCCATTTTTACTTGTTTTCATTTCCATAATTTATTTTTGTATACGAATAACAGAAAAGGAAACTATCCAATCCCCAAATTTCCCAAATGACATCTTTTTCTCATACAAATCTGTTCTCGCAAAATAAAAATATCCACTCTTCATCACTCACACCGACACATGAAACAAAAATCATGAACACAGCAATCCCAACGACTGATGGCCAAGGGGCGGGGCTGGATGGAGGAGAGGAGGCAAGGAATCAATATTAATTTCTGGACTTCCGCCCTCCCTGTCCCAGGTAGAAACAAACAAACACAAAATGACGGCCGAAGGAACAACCTTGGTTCACAATGCATCCATTGCCACGGTGCCGAGTCCTATCGAAGCACTTTACACGCTGTAGCTGATTACTACAAGTCAATTTTACTGGGGAATGCATTATGATCAATAATAATTGGAGTCGCGCATTTCATTAAACTAACCAATAAAACAAAATAGCAGGTGCTTGACATATTGCACATTAAAGTGAGATGTTAAGTTTTCCAAATTTAGAGATGTTTATTATTTAAAACACAAACATTTTATTCATCTACTTGTAACATTGAAAATGTTTAAAGGATTCGACAAACAATCTAAAGAATGAACATCAGCCTACACTAAACACCGAAAGGTGTGGCTCAGGAGCAGAAAATCTATTTATAGTTTCCTACATCCGCGCTAAGTCACTATAAGAAATGTATTGTATGATAAATATTGTAAAGTTAAGATTCTCGGAGAAACAATTAAGCAATAACGTAAATTAAAATAGAGGTGAGTGTCTTGTAAACAACAGTGACTTTTTCCAATCGCCATTTTGTTTTTAAGGCTACTGACAGTATGCTTTATAGACTACTGCTACGTTTTGCTCATAGAAATTGTCTCAGTATTGAATTCTAGATCCTTTCATTTTTAGTAACGAATTAATGACACACACTTTTATATATTTATATAAGAAGAAAGATATTTTATCGAACAAGACTGTTCGCAATATAATATCCCTTCTTCATCCCTCACACAGACACATGGAATAATAATCATGAGCACAACGACAACGACTATCACACTAGTTGCTCGCTGTAGTCTATCCCAACGACTGATGACGGTGGGGTTGGATGTAAGAGAGGAGGCAATTAATCAATAATACATTTCTGCACTAGCACCCTGTCCCTAGTAGGAGCGAACAAATCAAAATGGCCGACGAGTGAAAACTTGCAATAAAATGATACAGCAATAAATTTATCCCGGTTCAACAGGTTTTGATGGCCTGATTGTGACTTGGTAATAAACAGCTAAGTATTTTTAATGCCATACATTTTTTTACTGAGGAAATCATTATAATCAATATAAGTTGAATCGCGTAACTCGGTAGGCTAGCCTTCAAAATAAAATGGCAGGTGTTTTACATATATTGCATTAAAGATAAATGTTAAGTCTTCCAAATCTACCGATAGTTATTATTTGACAAAAAAAAGTTGCTCAAAATTTATTTACATGTAAGTAACATAAATAACACTTAAAGGATTCGACAAAGAACTTCAAGTATACGAATCTACTTGCTGAATGTACATCAGCCCTCACCAACCATCGATGAGTTTGGCTCAAGAGCAGAAAATCTATTTATAGTCTACTACACGCACGTTAACTTACAGTCAGAAGCCTTCAAAACAAAATGGCGTTCGGAAAGAGGTACCGTTGTGTACAAAGAACTCACCTCTATTTGATTTCTAGATCTCTCCTTGCTAAGTTTAGAATTTTAGACATGTACTGGCTTTATTGTTTTCCGAGAATTATAACTTTAAACAAATTATCATACAATTCATTTCGATTGTTCAAAGCGTCCCACTTTTACTTGATTTAATTTTCTTAATTTAACTTTGGATAAGATTTACAGAAATAGAAACTATCCAATTTCCAAATTTATCACTCACACAGACACATGAAACAATAATCATGAGTGCAGCGACAACGACTCTCACACTAGTTGCTCGCTGTAGTCTATCCCAACGACTGATGCACAAAGGGTGGGGTTGGGTGGAAGGGAGGAGGCAATTAATCAATAATAACACTTCTGCACTTGCGCCCTGTCCCAGACAGGAGCGTACAAATCAAAATGGCCGACGACTGAAAACTTCCAATAAAATGATACAGCTATAAATTCAAATCCCGGTAAAAATGATTTTGATGGCCTGATTGTGACTTGGTTATAAACAGCTAAGTATTTTTAATGCCATACTAAATTTTACTGAGGAAATTATTATAATCAATTAGTTGAACTCGCGCATCTCGGTAGGCTAGCCTCCAAAATAAAATGGCAGGTGCTTTACATACATTGCATTAAAGAGAAATGTTAAGTCTTCCAAATCTACTGATAGTTATTAGTTGACAAAAGAAGTTGCTCAAAATTAATTTAAATATAAGTAACATCAATAACGTATCTACTTATCTACGTATCTACTTGCTGAATGTACATCAGTCCTCACCAACCATTGATGGGTGTGGCTCAAGAGCAGAAAATCTATTTATAGTCTCCTACGCGCGTCAACTTACTGCCAGTAGCCTTCAAAACAAAATGGCGTTTGGAAAGAGGTACCGTTTTGTACAAAGAATTCACCTCTATTTGAATTCTAGATCTATACTTGCTAAGTTTAGAATTTTAGACACGCATTTGCTTAATTGTTTCTCTGAGAATTATTACTTCACAACATATAACAAGCAATTAATTTCTTTAGATTCGTTTAAATTATTTTTAAGTACCAAAAACAGACATGACTATTCATGTTCAAAATGTCCGAACTAGATATATGTTTGTCTTACCCGCAGCGACACCGACTCTCGGACTAGACTAGTTGCTCACTGTAGTCTATCCCAACGACTGATGCACGAAGGGCGGGGTTGGGTGGAGGAGAGGAGGCAATAAATCAATAGTTAAGATGGCGCTTCTTTGGATACAAAATGGCGTGTATTTGTACATTTACACAGCAAATCTCATGAAAGAATATGTTTTTTCGTTTCTTCTTGTTCCTGTTCCCAATCGAACGTTCGCCGTCAGCTTCACAAATTCTTCCTTATCGTTGACCAGGCGGAATAGATATTAAACACTGGAGATACTGGTTCACCCTCGTACGTTCCGAAGCCATGATTTCTTCGTGTTTTCCATCCGATTTTTCCCATCAGTATTAATTGGTAGATGGTCTAAGTCTCAGGATTTACGGTCCTTTAACCTCGCCGTAGTGGGTACCTGCTTAAAATCTCAAACCAACTTTTGCTAGTGTGTAAGAAATATGCCATCTATTCTGATGTTTAGCAGGCTGTAATTGTCCAACGGGTGGGTAACTCTCTTCTCTCTTCATCTCTCTTTCCATTTTCCAGAAAACCCTGCTTTGTGCCCCGACTTATAGCGCCATCTGCGTTTCTAATATCAAGATGGCTGTCTGCCATTATTCTCCAACAAAGCGGCGTTCGCAATATTATATACTCACTACATCACTCACAACCGACACACGAAATAGCTACCATGTCCAAAAGCCAAAATTATTTAATCTAAAGTTCATATTGTAACAATTTTTTGTCTTTATCTTTGATTTAACCACTAGATGCACGATATAATGGAGCCCAGCATCAGACGGAAACTGGGCGATAGAGATGTGTCAACTCGAGTTATGCTAAATTCGAGTTCACTCGAGTTATACTAAATACGAGTTCATTCGAGTTATGCTACATTCGAGTTCACCCGAGTTATGCTAAATTCGAGATCACTCGAGTTGAATTCTCTCTAACACGAGTTTGGGCTGACGGTAAATTAACGAAATAATCAAAAGCGGTTCGTCCCTTTGCAGGGACCGAATGACATCGACGACGACACGAAGTTATCCGATTATATCAATTTTCATTCATTCACTTCACTGGTCACAAATATTACAAAATTGCAGATTTGAAGTTTGAAGATAAGTTTAAGGATCATTAATTTGGTGGTAAGAAAAAAGTAAAAAAGTCATTGGAAACAAATCATACATTCAACTTCTTCCATCTAACTCGAGTTGTGTCACTTGAATTAAAATCGAGTTGTGTCACTCGAATTCAAATCGAGTTAGCTAAATTACAATTCGAGTTAACTCGATTTGTGTTTTTTCCGAGTTGGCACATCACTACTAGGCGAGGTTGGTTGGCAATTCAATCAATAATGGACATGCGCAGTATGCATGTCTTTGTCTAAATTTTTTTGGCAAATGGCGGATGTGTTAAAATGGCGGACGTAACAAAATGGCGGATGAATAAAAATGGCGGATGAATAAAAATGGCGGACATGTAAAAATGGCGGACGTACCAATATGGAGGAAAATTTTTCATTAAAATGAGAAAATCAGTCCATCAATTCCTTAATTTACGAACCATTAAACTTAAATCAGACTTTCACCTCTCACGAAAACTTCTATCCCTTATGTGTTAAGTAACGTGTTAGGTGATATGGTACAACTGTGGTCAATTTATATATGTTGAGGTGGACTTATTTGAATAACTTTTACCATTAAACATTGATTACTCAATTTGTCTTAAAAACCACCCAAATAACGTGAACCCTAACTAGATAAAGAAAACAGCTTTCCTAAAGAGAGTTGTATGAGCAGACGCAGACTTCAAGTGATAGTAAAGTCTTTAGAATTTAAATGCGCCTTCTTCGCTCATTTCATTAGCTTATCTCAAATAATATTTTTACTATTGCTTGATTATTGGTGATAGGCTGGATACACGGCATTAGACCTATTAACCCTTCGTTGAAAATAAATTCTAGCTTAAACTGAAATACAGGTGTGGCCCTGTATTCCTACTTCGATAGCACAATGAAATGGAAAAACAAAAGAATAAAAAAAAATTCATAATAAACTTGAATATCGTTTAAAAAGAGGCTGTTTTGTATAGTTAAAGCCACAGCTAGATTGTATTGCGTTCACAAGATACGTATGAGGATGTATAAGTAGATCCAACATTGAATAGAAGTCGCTCCAAATCAAATCGCAATGCATTGCCCAGTAAAATCAATAATAATCATTATATAACCATATTCGCACGGTGTAACCTGCTCCTGCAGCCAATGTCCGCAGCAGCCTGCGCAGGGTTGGGGGTGGCAAGTGGAAAATCAATACATTCGCCCGGTGCTCTCGCTCAGCTAGTATTGATCGCTGAAAATGTATTAATGACTTACCAGTAAAATGCGATTTTCCCTCCATGCCCCTCCCTCACGTGCCGATCCAGGACGTTGAAGCAAACGTTGGTGACACCATCTTCCATCCATTTCGTATAAACATTTCCTCTGGTAGTATCGAAGTTATAGGAGATGAAATTTCCAGGCTGGTACGGGTGCTGCCAATAGAATTCATCCGCTATTTCCGACCAAAACGACTCAGGATCTTGAAGAGATTTTTCGTACATTTCCTTGTACTTTTCAAAGGAGTTGACGTGCGATTTGGCGACGACATGGTCGCTCGGCTGGTAGGTACGCGACATCGCGACGCGCGGTGTGGAGGAATATTGCGCGAGACTGGTGAGTCGCGTGGCGTGGCCGGCCGCGGACTGAGCGGGCCGCGCCCGTCGCCCGGGGCAGGCCGCGCAGCGCTGCTATCGGGCGCGCACGGGCGGCGGCCTGCGGGCGGAGTGACGCACGCGTGCTGCACGCCTGCGCACTACACTAGCCCGCCTCATCGACCCGCCATCGAACCCAACCGCCATTTGCTATGCCTTATTGTGTAACATTTTCATGAAACGGATAACTTTCCCCAAATCACTGAAAATTATTTGAATTTTTCACACAATCATTAACACAAAATATAAACCTGTAACCAACAAGGACCTTGAAAAATGGAAAATTTTAATCCTAATAACTTATTCAAGGACTTTTACGATGATTAAGTATGTCCTTTATGAACAAGTTCCTGATATTCAATTTTATATCACTGACGATACCCGAATTAATGTTCGATTTACATTTTGATACCATGATAACAACGAAAATTATCCGAATCGGTGCAATGATTGTTACTACATAAGAACAGATTGGGGGGCAGATACCTAATGTTCGTTTTTTTGTAGACAATACCCATTGTTCCCAAAAATAAACCCACTATTCACCGAAAGCATACCGAAGTACCTATTAGCTATCTAATGCGTAACAGATAGAATCTGTTCCCGCAGGGACGTATGTAGTATTTTCCTACCGATGATTTCGAACAAGAACAACACTGCCTGCTGCATTCGATCTGGCAGATTCGAATTTCAAACGGAACATTCCGTTATGGCCTAGCAACCTTTGCCGAAAGGCTCTTGATTTGACTTATTAATGTCCTTTAAGAAGATTTTGAAAACCTCATTGGTACAAACCGGGGTTGAATCACATTCGAACGAGACCACAAAATGACCAATAAACATTAAGGATTATAGTGTTAGGTAATTCAGGATTGGTGTAACTTTATTTAGGTAAGCATACTGAACTAGTCAAGTACATCTGACATGCCAATAACCTCATAAGAGCGAAGGCGATTTGGCAAAAGGAGGTGCGAATTTCAGGAGTTCCAATATCACCTAAAAAGCAGGTACGCAACCTTAACAACGAACTCCGCCAGTATCAAAACAAATTCCATAGGATCTACATATCTGTCTAGGTGAAAATAGACAAAACCATTATTATCATGAATTTAAGAGTAACTCTCATCAGTAACTCTTTCCATTTATCTCTGTCCAGTGTCTCTTTAACCTCCTTTTATATCAAGACAGACATAATTTCTTTAACTTGATATCCACTAGGTAAGTACACTAACGTTATTAACCTACAGCGTTACAGCTACCTAATCAGGTGTTCTCCAAGGGTTCGCAACTGAACTTTATCCATTGTTACAAAGTAGGTATGTTAATTTATGGTTCTCTCTTGAACCAAAAGTAGCGCTTGTATAACTTCGATGTCACATGGATCTTGAATCAAATTACAGTGATTGGCTCAAAGGACCAACATATTTTGAAGTCTTATGTTTGAAGGTTCATGTCACGTATGACGCGATGATTCTCATTTTAACTAATAGTAGCTGTGCCCCGCGGTTTCACCCGCGTATACTTTATTTCTTGGGTTTAATTGACTTTTAAATATTATTACGAATCGATTGTATGAGAGTATAGAAAAGTCTTGTTTAGACCTTTTTAGACAATTTATTAAAAAATTCTCACCGTAAGAACCATCCTCGTAATTCAAGGAATATTCTAAAAATTGAATTAAAGAATCGGTTCAGCTGCTCTCCAGATTTGAGCTTAGCAACAGCGATTCATATTTTATTCTATTTTATTTTTAAGAAAATAGTGTGTTTAGTTTGTATAGTTAAACGCGCTAATTAGAGGAAATTCGGGTTTGAACTAATTTATCGAGGATGGCTTTAAGTGCCTATTCACCTTTAGGCTTTATAAAATCACACTGCGACCAAGAGCGAAGCGCCAATGGAAAATGTTGCAAAAATGGGCAAAATTATATTCTAGTACTTACTTAGGTTTATGATATAATTAAGTGGAATCTGTCCAAACAGTTCAACTAATTTCAGTAATAACTAAGAAGCGAGGCGCCCGAAGTAGGTACGAGTATGCGACGATAGATATGTGCATGCGCACGATATCGGCAATGTATAGCTACTGTCTTCTGCAACTTGATCGTTGCTCGGTAAGCATTCGTTAAAGTTGCACTTTAAGCAAATACAATATGGTCACTGTTATTTGGATGCTGATAAGCAATAATGTGTCAACCCACAAAAAGTCAAATTCAAAGGTTTTGATATATTTTGATAATGCATCACGTATTTAACATTCTAAAAAAGTGTTTCAAGTCATCTGAAACATAAAAGTACGTAAAAAATGGATTTATGTCATAAAACAAATCTTAAATCACGTATACAATCATCTTAAGACGCCATTTTCTCAAAACCAAGTTTATGCGGGTTGACACATTATTGCTTATCTGCATCCATTTACCGTGTGAAATAATGATTATATAACTAATGCAGTTACTTGCCCATCCAAACGTTGGTTTCTGTTACGCAGGCGTTCTTTTACAGATTTCCTTGTGAGTCAAAGATTATGTAATAGAAATTATGTTATGGGTGGTTATGTTATAGAGAGAACCACTTCAAAACGATTATTTTAATTGAAACGAGTAATATTCCCTAAGAATTGTATGGATTCTTCAAATACTTTTTTAAATAAGTACCTATATTACGTATGTTTACCTAAGAAGGGTCCCCGATTGCAAGCAGAGTTGTTGCATTAATAGCACCCACTTATTGCCGTAGCGACTGTTCAAACCTGAAGGGCACGGAGGCTCCTGTTTAACGTAAATGAATAGTTACCTAATTAGTTAAGCATAATCTTATAAATATGCCAGCATAATGGATGATGTATGGACGAATGGGTACTAAAGCAAGCAAATCGCCTCCAATCCTGCTTACCTCGGTAGAGCGCTGGCGACTTTACTTCCGCCTAACTCAATACCGCCAGTGTTCCTGCACTAACGATGTTTAGTCCTCAGAAGGGCAGCTCCGGAACTCCAATAGGTGGTTCCGTTTTGCCCTAACACTTTTTGTAGCTTGTAGTGCGCACGTTAACTACACATTAGGTAAATTATTAAGTGTAATGCCCATGCAGTGCCATTAACGACAGCCTTTAAGATCGATACACTATTATTCACTGTCCATACCTTGGAACTTGATCGATCGTTATAAGGTAAAATGGTTTTTAAATTGTTATCCAAACAAACCATTATAGCGGAGTGAAACTATTTAATGATGATTAGCCTTTATTTTTGACGAGGGGGAAACCTTCAAAAGGTCCCCAACCGCCCTGGGAGAGGCAGGTCGGGGTATGTGGGATTTTTACCTCACTAAAACCCCCCCGGTGGCCATGCTTAGGGGGTACTCTGATAGATCCCCCCACACTTTGCCGGGGCACATCCCCGAGGCAGCTGTGTCGCCCCTGGAGACCTCGTTGTGCAAGGCAGCGCGTCGCACATTGCGCTGCCACCTTCCCGGGCCAAGGTCGAAGCTCCCACCCCGACCACCGCCAGCAGGCCCTCCGGTCCCCGCCTAGTCCCCTCTTTCGACAGGCAGGGGATACCTGGACCATGTCTAAGTACTGGGTGTAATTATGATTAGCCTACTGCAATGTGGCCAGTACATTATAAGTAGCTACAATAAAAGTATTGTAAACAATATTGTTCTTATTCTGCTGATTTTTATTTAGCGACTAAAATAATATTTACTATTAGTAAAGAATGAATCTGTAATTGGCACTAAGAATAGATTGTATAATCTTGAAATTAATTTACTAAATGCTGTTGATTCTATGTAATAAATAAATAAATAAAATTAAAAAAGTAACCCTTAAATGTATGATGACAGCTTTCGTTAGTAATTTTTTTAACATTTTGGTAGGTGTTAAAATATAGGGCAGAGTAAAATATGTTGAATTTAACAATCATTTATTTTAACATCAAGTAATAATAAATATACGATTTTCAGTGTAAATCTACGGTCGATATGAAATCTAACTTAGATAATTGTTCACAATGATGGAGAAAATAAATTAAAAATGATTCTTATAGTGATGCTAGTTAGGTGGAATTTGGAATGTAACACGCTTAAATATAAACACATAACAGATTGCCCAAAAATTTGGTGACACAATAAAAAACAAGAGTAGAATAAAAACTGTATGTACAAATTGTGATGTACAATAACTTTGCATAACGTCATGTTATTTACAAGCATTTTTTAAATCTTGAATTGTATCAGTTGGGTTTGGTAAAACGTTTGAGCATTAACTTGCTATACCTGCTTATTTCGGATGGCAATGCATGCGTAACTATGTGACATACAAATCCAATATGCCGGATAATCCAAGATGGTGGACTAGTTATTTCTCTGCACCATAGTATAGGAATCAAATGATAGGACCTGCCAAGGAGATAGCGAAAAATTATACCTACAACGTCACATTAAATCCAATAAGATTGATTTCAAAAAGTTTTTTTCCATAAATTACTTTTTTTAAGTTTAGTACCAAATTGATAAATCTAAGTAACGATGCCGTCAATCAAATGATTTATCATTAATATTAAGGAGTGTTTTGAAATATTATAAACATTATACATTAAACAATGATAAAAAAACACACATGCAAAAAAACTCCTTTTTTGAAGTAAGTACGTTATAAAAATTACTATGTTAAAAAATTTTGCGATAATATTTTACTAATATTATTCCCAATGGGAAACAGATAAGTACATGCGTGATTATATGTATGTATAGTAATGGTAAGTATATAATATATATTTGGACATCAAATGATATGATGATATGATGATATTTGTTCATGTTCAGGCTTATACAACTCCAAGTGCTATAACACCATCCGTGTAGGGTACACGGATGGTGTTATAGCACTTGGAGTTGCTAATCGTTACTATATTAAATGATTGAACAAGTAAATATACTATATGTTGTCCAACGAATATGTACCTCTGATGTTTTCTACCCTAATATTATAAATATTATGCAAGGGGCACCACGTTGTGGTTCTATCTACATATAAGCTGTGCCCCACGGATTTACCCGCGTAGATTGGGTGACCCTAAGTTATTCCTTGTAAAATTAGCTATCTGCCTGTAAAATACTCTTTAAAATCGATCCAACCGTTTCAGATATTACCCGGAACAGACAGACAGAGAAAAAAATGAACGATTGTTTTTTCTATTTCAGTACCGTGTATATTTACATATGCATTTAGTGAAAAGCTGATGTTTTGGAATTACGAACAGACATTTCAATTTGATTTATATGTATAAATAGATAGTGCTAATTCGTTGGACCAGGTATACAATTATTTATTCTGCTCATACAAAATCTATCTAATAAAATGTTTAACACTTAAAATAATCACTTATATTACATAAATAATATTTTATCATTTTCTTCGTTCATTGCTAACGACGCATCTGCGCGTCCAGCAGAGAGATTTATCGAAGAAGATGCGACGTTAGCAGTGAACATGTTATTCACACATTATAATTTGTGAATTTAAGTGAATATTTTACAGAAGTGTAGGAGCGCTATTCATATTAATTAAGCAGTCCAATTAGCAAGTGATTTATGCAACATCGCTTGTATAACAAGCTTGCATAGTTTTGGTCGTATCGTAGGGATGTTTGACAATCTATCGATAACTCAAAAATTTGAGAAAATAATTATGTAAAGATCATAAGACAGACCTCAAATTTGTAGGCGTAGTTTTAAGTATATTTTTTGAGATTTAATACTTACTAATAAAAATAAAAAATACATTGTATTAAAAACTGGTAAAATAAATCCTGCCTAAATTATAAATTCAATTCACGATTTTTGATTATTATTTCCAAAAAAAAACTAATTTTTAATTGAGTTTGAGGGTGCGATATATATCCCTATTACAATCACATTCATAAACCAATTACAACAGAAAAAAAACACTTATTCAATTTTACATTTGTCAACATTACATATATACTAACAACATTAAACATACGGCCGAGAGTAGACAAAAAAATCTGTGTAACAAAAAACTTACGTACGGACATGAAACGGATGCCACACATCAACCGACTTCGAACGAAGCAGCGTTTGAAGTCGGTTGAAGTGCGGTATTTGAAGTTCCTTTACAGTAGCACCGGGCTGATTACTGGCTGCGTTCACCATGTCAGTTGTAGTAAAATTATATATATATTTATGCTATAAGAGAGACTGGGATATTAACATCGATTAGAGAGGATTGCATCGTTGGTCTAATTCAAGAGAATGTCTTTACGAGACAAACTATTAAAAAAAACTAGTGTTTTCAAGTATGGAGATGAGAGGGGTCTAAAACGTCACCCAGTGGGTGAAAGTGGTTAAAAATACATCACATGATTAATGCCAAAAGGGTAAATTGTGTTGGCTATTCAAGTCTTGTGTTAAAAATTAAAAAAATTAACTCTCTTGCATTCTTCCTGTCCTTTCTAATAAAAAAATAGACTAAGATAGTCCTTGGTTTAAAGTACCTCCATCTCTTTCTTTGATACGGCAATAAAACGGGATGGACATAGATTTGTCCCAGTATAATCTAGGAAGCCAGTGGACCCCACCTCCGGGTCATACCACGACTATAGCACTTGGTGTAAAAGTAGCTGCATCTCTTTTCGTGATATGGATTTCGAAAGGGATGGCCATAGCTTTAGTCTCAGTTTGGACTAGTCTTCCCTTAAACCATGTTTTGTAATAAGGAGGTAAGATTACAAGCCTTATCATGGAAGTAAGGGTTATGCTCTCCTATACTTCTCGTCTTATTCGTAGTAATAGGAACTACCAATTAATAATTTGATAGGATCAGTATAAAACACCATAATTTGTTATTAATGACATTTATATAAATCTGTACTTATATTCTAAAGCTGAAGAGTTCCTCCACTTGTTATATAGATGGCGCTACTCGCTAACAATTGTAAAGTTTGAGTACAAATACACGAGAACCTAAATCGCGCAATAAGAATTTTCGCATGGCACCCGCTTGGCAGGAAGATCTTCCCTTAGCTGGGGATAAGCATAATCAATCACTCTCCCCACAGATTGTTTGTATGATGGCGTGAGCATATATATACAGAGTGTCGAAGAAAAAGGAACAGTTGTCTTCTAGAAGTTGTAGGGTTTTATGAATATATCACTATGTTGAAGTCGTCAAATATCTAGCTCCAACGATATCGTAGTTATAGGCTATGGTTGCCAAGGGCCGAAGAGCTCGCGGCCTTAAGAGATTGAATGAACGCGGCCGCGTTTAACTACATTATGCACGCGGTAATTAAACTTGTTATATTAATATGATGGTATTATTTGATTATTTCAGGAATTATTAGTGATAGAAACGTAGTTAGTTTCACGTGAATAACTCTACGTTACCGCTGATTTTTTTGCGAAGATAAGGTCTTGATATGGTCAACTTTGAACGTCAATAACTCGAAAACGGAAGAAGATATCTGTGTCATAATAATTTTATTTGCATCCTAAAATTATACCTGAGCACATATTTTATCAGCTGGCCTATTTTCACCGGCACCCTGTATATACACAGCCGAAGTCGCGAGTAAAAGCTAGGTGTGTTTCATATCACGAATATCAACAACTTGTTAATATTATTAAATAAAAATTTGTATAACACTCACTACAGGTACCACATAAATAAACGTATATAACTACTCTGCTACATAAGTGTGAACTAAGTACAAAATCCCCTATTATAAAACATCGCCTAAGATAATACCCTCGTTTTGAAATAGTTCCATCTCTTTTTCTTACACAGGTTCTAAAAGGAATGGACATAGTTTTATTTCGAGTTTCATTATAAGGTTTATAAACCATGTTATGCAATAAGGGGGAATATGCTTCATATCAAATAACACCTTCTCAATGTCCCATGCACTTGAGATGCAATCCTTAAACAATTACTTTGGCCCCGACACTTACCATCGTCCATGTATTTCCACTATCACATTTAATATCAACGCTAGGAATATCAAACCTTATCTCGACGTCGTAAGAGTGCATTCGCCACTTCATCACACAACTGCCTTTAGGTAATTAGTTAGTTTTATATTAATCAAAAGTATGTTACACTACAAGCGACTTAATACCTTATACCGATTATGTAAGAACGTTTTTGCCGCACACACAAGATATCCGCATCTTATTCTTCCTTCCTGGTATTTCAATGTGTTCCACCCACACATAATAAACTTAATGCCTTATACCGACTACATAAGAACGTTTATGCCGCACACACACGTAAGATAATCGTATCTTATTCCTTCCTGGTATCTTCCTTCTTATCGAGTTTCTTCTTCTTGCTCTGTTCTTGCTTCTTGAGTTTCTGCTAGGTGGCTAGTGACATCAGCCTGCGTCGTCGCAGCTTGCGTCCGCACCGTTTCCACAGAGTGGTGATGCAGTATATGATGGTGATGAGGGCGAGGAGTGTGAGGGCGCGGCTGGTGATGGTGGGGGGCGAAGAGTCCGCCGGTTGGGACCGAGAGGGGGCTGCGCCCGCACCTCGCCAAGCCCGCGGCGCTACTTCACCTTCCTCTATCTCTGGTGCACCTACGAACGTTATCAATAATTTTATTGTTAATAAAACAATGCCAAGAAGAAAAATGTACTATCGCTGAAAAAGTAATGAACCCAGGTATTGTTCGTCGTCTTATTATACTGTGCAGTTTTGCATTGCTGCCATATTTTATATATATCAACCTTTTTAGAGCAAGTGAATACAGTCCACTACACATTTATATTAAAAACATGAGCTGTCAAATGAGTTGTGACAAATAAAAGAATTATTGAGAATATTTGCATACATTATTTCATATTCTATTAATTTAGAAAAAGCAAAATTACAACTAAACAGAGGTCTATATTTTCATAAATCAAACTTAGACTGATAAACGTATTTATTTTAAGTTTGGTAAAATTTTCCTTATAAAAAGTTCGCTAGTTGCACTCAATCGATAAACAAGCTTAGAACATGCACTGAACTCGAGGTGAGTTCAGGAACCCAACCCAAGGATCTAGCTAGGTTTCATCATTGGAAAAAATCGTTTTGACCAAGTTTCCAAGTATAAAAAACTCGTACAATATCATTACAATTCGACAGTAAATTTCGCCGACATCTGTCTAGTTATGCTTATGCTACAGATCAAACGTGAGGCTTCCAGCTTACGGGGCGATAACGAAACTAGAGTAACCTGGTTCGAGACTGACGTCCACCAGATAATTTTTTTTTTCAGCATACATTATATGAGAAAACGTCATTGAAAAGAAACCGGGCAACCAGGTTCTAGGTATTAATAGTACTAATAACGCGCTTTGAAACGTCCGATTAAGCACAAGAATAATTACCGATGGTCTTGGGGTCGATGGGTTGGTGTCGTGGTGCCAGAGTGCGGGCGGCGGGCGGCGCGTGCACAGGGTGGGGCTCCAGTGCGGGCGGCGCGGTGCACTCGGGCGCCGCCCTCGGCCCGCTACCGTCCGCTGACAGTACACGCGAGTACACGTGGAGCCGACCGCCTTCCGCACGCTTTGGGAGCTCTGCAATACAATGGAACCGCTCCGCTTTTCAAATTATATTATCAGCCAAATGTATGCAAGTGCATACATACATATGCCCACGCCTGTATTCCCCGAAAGGGTAGGCAGAGGTGTTGTAACAAGCAACACCCACATTTCAACGAATATGATTAATTGCCAACGTGACAGAGGGTGAGGCCATTGCCGTCCCAGGCACTATACATACGTCTTTGAATTACTTCTCAAACATATGCAGGTTTCCTCACGAAGTTTTCCTTCACCGTAAAGCACGTGGTGTATAATCACAGCACTTAAGTTTTTTAGAAAAACTCATTTAGGCCCTGTTGGGATTCGAACTTGCGTCGCTTGCATAGCAGGCGACTGCTCAAACCCCGAGGCCGCCAGGGCTCTCTCAATACGCAATAAAATTACGAATCCGCTCGTATTGGAACCGCTCCGCTTAACAAATTATATTATCAGCCAAATGTATGCAAGTAAATTAAATTTATATGCCTGTTTGTCATTTCAAAATTATCAGTTTTTCATGAAATACATATGTAATGAAAAGAAATGCATCGGTTACACGAACAAAGTTATTACTCTTAAATTCATGATGATGTATGAAAGTATAGGCTTATTCCCAGGCATGCACTGCCCGGTGATTTAAAAAAATAAACTTTTTTTTTTATGTATTTAGTCTGTGTGTTTATGTCAGGTAATCTCTGAAACGACTGGACCGATTTTAACGTGCAGATAGCTGATGTTATAGGGAGCAAATAACAGGCTGCTTTATTAGAAATAAATAATAGGTAAATATTTTTTTTTATCCTACTCTAGGCTTGTTCGCCTATTATATGCTAGGGGCGATGCCTACACACAATTTTTTTTCGATAAAAGTATCATTAGCACGAACATATTTTACCAAAAACAAGTCTATCATTTTATAATTGACTAGCGAACGTCACGCGGTTTCACCCGCGTAGTTCCCGTTCCCCACTTTACTCACTGATGATGTAGCTTTCCAATGGTGAAACAATTTTTAAAATCGGTACAGTAGTAGTTTTTGTGTTTATTAATTACAACATGTGTATGTACACACAAAAATACAAATATTTCCTCTGTATAATAGTAGTGTAGATATATATTCTAATGAACAAAACAACTACACCCTGTTTGGTGGTCGGTTAAGATGTCAATAATGCTTACCGGAGGGTATAATATGGGTGTCGCGATGCCGATGTTGTTGGTGCGTCGCGGCGTCCTTGAGCGCAGTGGGCAGGTGTCCCACGAGAGCGTATTGCAGAGCAGCCAACAGCAGCCAATGACAGTTGCGAGCGGCGCCACCCTCGAGGCACGACGAGTCACCGTACACCACCAGACGACCAGCCTATCAGCGTTACCAACTCAGTTATAAAAAAAAATTGTAAAAATAGCTCGAGAAAAGCTACTATCTAATATCTAAATACGTAGATCTGGGAATGACGATAGTAGCATACATACATATGCTCACGCCTGTATTCCCCGAAGGGGTAGGCAGAGGTGTTGTAATCACAACACCCACTTTTCACCGAAGATGATTAAGTGCCAACGTGACAGATGGTGAGTCCATCGCCGTCTCAGACACTTTACATACGTCATTGAATTACTTCTCAGAAATATACAGGTTTCCTCACGATGTTTTCCTTCACCGTAAAGCACGTGGTGTGAAATCACTGTACATAAGTTTTTTAGAAAAACTCTTTGGTACAGGCCCCGCTGGGATTCGAACTTGCGTAGCAGGTGACTGCTCAAAGCTCAAGGCCACCACGGCTCTTAACGTTAGTAGCTTTGCAGGAAATGCCTAAAATACGTAGATCTAAAAAAGACGTACAGTTGGTCACGCTGCAGCCTATACACAACATTTATCTTCTCATAGAACTCCAACATTTTCCTCCTTATTACAATACAATTCATACTTGAATTAATGAACAGCGAGTGTAAGGTGATTAACGAAAGAAATGTATAGAGTGAAAGTGTCTGTAGAGGGCGTCCAAGGAAGAACTACTGTGACCAAATTACAAATATTTTTCAGAAAGGTCAAATTAGGAGCACTCGTAACCGAAGAAAGTGTATGAAGAGATGCATGAATGTGGATGAAGCGAAAGAAGTATGCAAGGATCGTAGCATGAGGCAAATGGTGGTCTCTGGCTACCCCCATGGGATACAGGCGTGAGTAAGTATGTATGTGTTTGTAAGCAGGTGCTTGTGGGTGATATATAGGCTATGGAATGAAGTCCATGCGGTTGATTCCCCATAGTTGTAGTATGAGATAAGTGTTGCAACATTACCGAGGGCAGCTTGTCGATGGTATCATTAGTGTAGTCCCTGGTCTCGCCGTCTGTCTGCAGTAGCCCCAGGATCGGCACGTCGACGGTGGGACCACCCCCCGACGCGCCCCCACCGCCACTAGGCTTCTCACCCGACATTATCTACAAAACACGCAACATTCCTGGTTGAAACTTAACTCATTAGACAGACAGTACAAGCCAAACACTTTTAATCAGTACCCCTATCACGGGTTTGCCACCGTTTTCATATTTTTATGAGATATTTTAGTTATTCACGTCATCGCTAGGTGTCGCTGCGCAATTTCTCATACAAATGTTCGGTGAAGACGCTAGCGAATATAAATAACGAAAACATTCTGACGGTTTGAAAGTACTTTGTTAAAACTGTAATTAAATAAAGATATTTTGAATTTGAATTTGAATATAGGGTTTGACTGTATTGATTAAGAATTGAATAACTCGCAACAAATGTCATCTGTCGTTTGCCACAGACTTTTAATTAATCGTTAAAATATAATAAAACGAATCTGAAAAATCGTCTGTTTTTGTTAAACATTAATTATATCATGAAAATTAAAATTATTTATTGAGCTAAGGCCCTGGTAACGCACTTATGTAAGTCGGAGACTAGCCATATATTCTTATGGCTTTCTCCGTCTATCTCCTTCCATGTGATTGTATTTATCAAATTTATATTTATCATAATTATATATGCTATTTGAAAAGAGTAATTACTGAGTTTCTTTCCAGGTTCTTCTGGGTAAAAGCGACCTTTCGAACTTGGCGTATCAACAAATTGCATGTATAATCATATAATTTTGAAAGTCTAATCACTTTAATATATTTGTGAGCTTTACTTTGTATTTGCATTGTTAGAAGAAGGCAAGAAACTCAGATGATCGACTGACCTGATGCCCTTGGTCGGTAAGCTGAGCCGTGATGAGCACCCCGTGCTCCGGGAACGTGTGTATATGCGTGCCACTCGCGTAGTACATCGGGTGACCGCCTAACTTGAACGACCCTTCGAACACACGGTCCCCTAAAGCCACCTGCAATTAAATATACAACATACATACATATGTTCACGCCTGTATCCCATGGGGGTAGGCAGAGACCACCGTTTGCCACATGTTACGACCCTTACATACTTCTTTCGCTTCATCACATTCTTGCATCTCTTTATACACTTCCTTCGGTTACAAGTGCTCCGAATTTGATCTTTCTGAAACAAATGTGATAATAATACATATGCTCACGCCTGTATTCCCCGAAGGGGTAGACAGAGGTGTTGTTATCACAACACCCACTTTTCACCGAATTTGATTAAGTGCCAACGTGACAGATGGTGAGTCTATCGCCGTCTCAGGCACTATACATACGTCTTTGAATTACTTGAATGAATTACTGCTTAGAGCTACTTTAAACATAGTTTTAAAATTGAAGTACGTTAAATAAAAAAAAAAATCAAAATATCTTTATTTGATTAGACTTCTTACAAAGTACTTTCAAATCGTAAGATGGACACAAAATACATTATACATGATTATAAATGTTACCACCGGGTTCGGAAGGTAGCTTTTGTTGAGAAGAACCCGGCAAGAAACTCAACAATTACTCTTTTAAAAAAATATATATTATACAATGTTATTGGTTACAGTATTTATATCTCATGAATATAAGCCCATGGACACAGCACAAATGCTCAATTGTCAAATATAATAACTAAAATATTACAAATATTTGTGAGCATGGCAAATAGTATGTTTAACAAGATCAAATATGTCTCACCTGGTACATACTAAGGAGGTCGTTAAGTGCTGGCACGTTTGAGCCCCCAGTTTCTGGTATCCACCTTAAAGAAGCATAAACACCTGGTTATAGATCAACTAGCTGTGCCCCGCGGTCTCACCCGCGTACAATTTATTTCATGGGTGGCTTAAATTCCCAGAAACCTTATTATTTATCAGTGTACTACTTGTTACATGAGCTATCTGCTATTGAAAGTCCCGTTAAAGCGACTTAGCGAAAAGCTATATTCACTGCTATCATTGCATCTTCGTAAATTCTCTAACAGTCTCTGTGAACGCACAGACGCATCGTTAGCAGTGAACGCGTTCATTCGGAATTACAAACAGACACTCCAATTTTATTTATCTGTAAAGATATATAGATATCACGCCATCTCACGGCAACC
The DNA here is from genome assembly GCA_929442735.1 of Watsonalla binaria. Classification (NCBI taxonomy): domain Eukaryota; kingdom Metazoa; phylum Arthropoda; class Insecta; order Lepidoptera; family Drepanidae; genus Watsonalla; species Watsonalla binaria. The sequence continues at coordinate 1,908,368 of OV838917.1, read as the reverse complement.
CAGTGAAGGCCGAGAAACGACAACAGCCTAAGCAACAGTCCGGCTCGGACCGGCTCGGCTAGCTTAAGTCATCCTTTATTCAGGAAATCCCTCTCTAACACTCACCATTGCCGAGTATTTTCGTCGTAGAACTTGACGTGTCGCAGTAACGAGGCGTTGTACCAGTCTGCGAACACAACGAGCGAGAGACCCATGTCGACAGCTTTCTTCAGAGTGTCCATCTCTTCTGGGAAGTACTCGTCTTCTGGGTCGACGAGCAGTAGTGCTCCGTACAACGAAGTGTCCACGCATGTTAGAGGTGTACCTGGATAATTAAATTATATTCAAGTTGAAAATTAATTCTCAATTACTTCTCATAATAAGTCTTCTCATTTTCACAGGTGGAAAAACCCAATAACACTGCCTAACTTGGAGCTCGAACGCAGGACCTTTCGTACTAATAAGGCACCGTACAAGGGCACAGCCGACTGATGGTAAGCGGCTACAGCACCCTATGAATGCTTATAACAACACTCATTGTCACTCACGCGTGCATCTAGTGCTAGCACAGCGACTCCACTCCTCTTCTCCATGGAGCGGGGGCAACCTTACTCACCTTGTGAACACAACACTATTCAAATGTAGCATTCAGCTCTACAAAAAAAAAGTTTTTTGTTGCCCTGTATATGATCGCAACTTTTTATGTTTTCATGTGTCCAGATTACGAATATATTCATGACAGTTCTCAACGTGCTCGTATTTCACGTTTTTGCGTATCTTATATTTTGAACAATTATCGGCTTGCTAAGAGCTAAGCTATTAAATTTTCCAAGTCATGATGAAAAAAAAATGGAGCTAATCTTGCAAAGTCAATGACAGTTTCATGAATTGTGTGCATAAATAGACAGACAATCATTTTCATATGTAGGGCAACAAAACCACTGTAGACCAGTGATTTGACTGCGATCTTCTGTAAGGTGGAGGTGCAAACCGCAGTCGGACATTAAACTCGACCAAAAAGGAATATATTCGCAAACTCACCCATAACTTCGAGGTAAAACCCGTGCTCTCTGAGTCGGCGGTACATATCCCTGAAGTTGGTGTGTACGTGGTCAGCGTGCCAATCCAGAGGGTCGTGTTTGGCTCGCAGGTCGTCGCGGGGGAAGTAACCGCCGGGGTACCGGAGACTGTGGAACTGGTCCCAAAGCAACCGCCGGGCCCGGACCGGGACCGGAATCACACGAGCTCTAAAAGCACGCGATCATTCATAACGCTAATGCAATACGATTATAGCTAGTATTCATATAAACATACATATATCGCACCATCAGAACGATAGAGGCTCAAATACTTGCGAAAATAATGTTAAGAAACGCAGACCTGTCGCGAAATTTCTCCACGTAGTTTTTATCCACAATGCAATATCTAAACTATATTTAAAGAATATAAAATACATTGTATTCAAAAGCTGGTAAAATGATAACTGCCTAAGTTATAAATTCAAACTCGCCGACTGCGATTTAGAAAAAAAAAATTTCAATTGAGCCATTATCATTCTGAGGGTGCGATATGCTCACGCCTGTATTCCCCGAAGGGGTAGGCAGAGGTGTTGTAATAACACCCACTTTTCACCGAAGACGATTAAGTGCCAACAGCACCTCTGCCTACCCCTTCGGGGAATACAGGCGTGAGCATATGTATGTATGTGTATTATAGTCTATAAACTGTAACCGTTGGCTAGTAAGAAATAGACCACGGGTGAGGTGGATTAAATGGTATAATGTATGGTACCGTATAGGGAGCGTGAGTGTAGCGTTTCTCATCACCTTCTCGCCGAACTCGCCGTGGCTCTCGATTGTCATATTCACATGACCCTGTAGCAATCAAATACAAACATACAGGTGCCGTCAAGAGTTTTGAGCGCTCTGCGAAAATAGTAGGAATTACTGAGCATGGACTCTTCAACGTCAACGCTCATAAATCGAGGCGGCACCTGGTGCAATTTTCACACGCCTGTATACATATGTTCACGCCTGTATCCCATGGGGGTAGCCAGATACCACCGTTTGCCACATGCTACGATCCTTACATACTTAATTTCGTTTCTTCTACATTCATGCATCTCTTCATACACTTCCTTCGGATACGAGTGCTCCGAATTTGACCTTTCTGAAAAATATTATGAATTTGGTCACAGTAGTTTTACTTCCTTGGACGTCCTCTACAGACACTTCCACTCATATCTTTCACTTATCCTTTACATATATTTCAATTATGGATGCTCTTAAAGGGGAATAAAAAAAACACTTTAGATTTATGAAAGTATAGTATGATATCTTACAAATAAGATAGTATAAACTCCGTTATTGGTTGTTACCTCGATAACGCCGTCGAAATCAGCTCCACCCTCTAGTATAGAGAAGCTGAGGGCAAGCCAGCCGGACCAGGGCCAGAGGATCTCGCTGAAGCTCGCCGACACCGACAGCATCCCTCCGTGTGGTAGGTGTGGGTGCCATGACACATCTTTCTGTAACACGATTGTACGGAGTTTGATATGAGCTACTCTAGCAATGGCAAACTTTAAGTGAAAATATACGAGAGCCTAAATCCTGCAAGGCGCCCGAAAATGTATTGCCCAATTTTCGTGCGCATTGCAGTATATATACAAATTTCCAAATATAATAGTTGGGGGGCAGTTGCTATAAGATCTTTTCTTTGCCGAGCATGATTACTCGCTCTTGCCACATGATAAAGAAATTGATTTTATAACACCAGTCAGTAACAAAAAAATATTCGATTTAGTTTATAGCGCCGTGCTGGCCTTGGGGTTTGAGCAGTCTGCTACGTAAGCGACGAAAATTCGATAAACTTATGTGCAGTGTTTTGACACCACGTGTTTTACGGTGAAGGAAAACCTCGTGAGGAAACCTGCATATACATATGCTCACGCCTGTATTCCCCGAAGGGGTAGGCAGGGGTGTTGTAATCACAACACCCACTTTTCACCGAAGATGATTAAGTGCCAACGTGACAGATGTTGAGTCCATCGCCGTCTCAGACACTTTACATACGACATTGAATTACTTCTCAGAAATATGCAGGTTTCCTCACGATGTTTTCCTTAATAAGATTTTCTGCATATCTCTGAGAAATAATTCAAAGACGTATGTATAGTGCCTGGGACGGCGATGGACTCACCACGTTGGCACTTAATAATTTTCGATGAAAAGTGGGTGTTATAACACCTCTGCCTACCCTTTCGGGAAATACAGGCGTGAGCATGTATGTCATGGAAACACGCGAAATCAGCTCGACCAATGTTTTATTGTAAATAAATGTCGATCTGTTTGTAATAGTTAGGAGAAGTTCGTACCAAAGAAAAATAAATATGATAAAGGAATAATACTAAACATTTTACTTTTCATTATTTTCCCGACTGTAAATCTTGATATAAGTGAAGAATTTACTGCGAATTTTTATAGACAACGCGCGACTGTCGTACACTTGATATTAATATTTATAGGCTGCAGGTAGGCTGCCATAGGCAACCTCTGTTAGCATTTAATGGTCGCCTAGAAAAAAAAATGATGCATCCATACCACCATGCCAGAGACGCCGAGGCCGTTAATGACAGTGACATTGGCGATGGTCGGCTGCGCGCTAAAGTACAGTGGCTGAGTACAATAAGGCCACATGTACTGGCACTCCGTCAGGTCGATGTACGTCGGACTCAAGCTCGCCTGGGGCTCGTACTTGCGTAGAAACTGTAACATAAAAACATCACCAACATCACCCTCCTGCCCTTATACCATGTTATTCGTGGTCGGCGCAATGTGTTCTTCTCTTCCATTTCTCTCTATCATCTTTCACACAATCCGTCACTCGTTTCTTTGGTCTTGTAGCATGATATTTACTTGCACCTCAAAGAGCAACAGCCGCTTATGAATATTGGACGACACACTAAGATCATACAAATCAAATCAAATCAAAAAGTATTATTCAATATAAGGGACACTTGGAACACTTATTGAACGTCATTTTTCTTACGTTAACTTAAGTAAATTTACTACCGTTTCCAAAAGTAAGCCTGTCAGGAGAAGAAACGGCGAAACAAACTCCCCGGTTTTTTTTTTTTTACATGTGTCCCTTCTATATACATAGGGTTGCTTAAGTACATTTCAATGGAAGAGTGAGCAACTCATTGCCATACTTGGCTATCATCAATATACTCAGTTACACTATAATATGCTTTTTCACAAAGTTTCTGTTTGATGCTTGCCTTAAAACTTAAAAATGGTAGTTCACACCTTTTTAATGGTAGTTTATTGAAAAGGCGTATACTTTGCCCCACAAAAGAGTTACTAGTTTTGTGCAGTCTAGTCACAGGGACACGGAGTTTATCCCTCTTGCGTGTATTTATATTGTGCATATCACTATTTTTCTTAAAACTATCTATATTCTTTCTTACATATATCAAATTTTCAAATATGTATTGACATGCCACAGTCATTATCCCTATTTCTTTAAACTTCTCTCTGAGAGAATCTCTAGATTTGAGTTTATAGATTGCACGAACAGCCCGTTTCTGCAGCACAAAGATAGAACTGATGTCTGTAGCATTTCCCCATAAAAGGATGCCATAAGACATAACACTATGGAAATAACTAAAATAGACCAACCGAGCTGTGTTTATATCAGTTAGGTGTCTAATTTTCCTTACTGCGAATGCTGCAGAACTGAGTCTTTTCGACAATCCAGCTATATGGGGCCCCCATTGCAATTTATGATCCAATGTAACTCCAAGGAAAACTGTTGTTTCAACAAGGTCCAACACTTCGTCGTTGATAAGTACATTGGTTTGCACTTGTTTCACATTTGGCATAGTGAACTTGACACATTTAGTTTTTTTACTATTGAGTACTAAGTTATTAGCGCTGAACCAATGTACTACGTCAGAGAGAGCATTATTCACATCGTCAAGGTTAGCTTTTTGCCGGTCTATCTTAAAAATCAGAGAAGTATCATCAGCAAATAATACAATATCGTGTTTATTGCTTACCATGTAAGGTAAATCATTAATATAAGTTAAAAAGAGAAACGGACCAAGAATTGAACCCTGTGGAACACCCATCTCTATTGGACACCCCGGAGATGTTACGCCATGTATATCGACTTTTTGTATTCTATTACTTAGATATGAAGATATAAGTTTTAGAGCCAGGTCTCTTACACCGTAGTGATCTAACTTCCTGATCAACGTTTCATGGTGCACACAATCAAAGGCTTTAGATAGATCACAGAATACACCTAGAGCATCCTGTGAAGCTTCCCAAGCTTCAAGAATTTTTCTAATGAGCTCGACACCTGCATCGGTAGTCGAGCGACCCTTTGTGAAACCGTATTGTTTAGTGTGCATCAAATTATGTTCATTAAAAAAGGCTAAAAGTTGATTAAGTATTAGTTTTTCAAAAATTTTACTGAAAATTGGCAGTATTGATATAGGTCTAAAGTTCGTAGGGTCGTTAATACTACCAGCTTTTAATAAAGGAATTATTTTACTATACTTCATTTGATCAGGAAATTCACCACTTTCAATACAAACATTAAATAATAAAGCTAGATCAGTAGCAACAATATCAATAATACTATTGAGTACTTTAACAGAAAGTCCCCATAAATCAGCTGAATTCTTCATATCTAGCGTTTCAAAAGTTTTGACAATGTCTCTGGGGGTAACAGTTTTAAACTTAAATGCAACGTTACATTTATCCACATGCATTTTTAAAATGGCTTCTGCTGCTGCGGGAGACGAATTTAAGGCTTTGGTTAATGAAACTGGTATATCAGCAAAGAATGTCTCAAAAGTAGTTGCCACATCAATATCAGTCTTAATTATATGATCATTAATTTTTAGAGTTATTGAGTCATTCTTAAGAGAAGTTTTTCCAGTTTCAGAATTAATAATGTCCCAAGTTGTTTTAGTTACATTGGAGGACTTCAAAATTTTATTTCTCACAGCAATAGACTTGGCGTCTGAACAAACCTTTTTAAATAATTTTGAGTAATTTTTAACATAATTTGTAAATTCCAAATTAAAATTAATAGATTTTTCTTGATAAAGTTCATACAGCCTTCGTCTACTTATGTGAATGCCTGGGGTAGCCCACTCACTAAACGACAAACGTTTTCCCAATAGAACCGTCTTCGGGGTAAATATGCGCTTATGTTCTGCGTGTACAATTTGAAAAAAAGAATTGTACATTGCATTACACGCAAGGTGGTTATTTATTAAAGGAAACTTACTTTGGACATTACCTCGAAAACGGCTCAAGCGATTTGCATTTATGGGAATATAAGTAACTCTTTTCTTGGGAGCTTTCACATTTTTCTTACTGAAAGTTATTAATTGGCCACAGTGGTCAGAGTCTAATTTACTTATGATTTCATTACTAGTGGGCCGAAAGTTTGTGAACACGTTATCAATGCAAGTTGCTGATGAACTTGTTATTCGTGTTGGCTCAGAAAATAAGTAAAATAAATTAGAGGAACTAAAAAGGCATTTTAATCGATTGCTCATGGATGAATTTTCTAAAATATTGACATTAAAGTCTCCACATATGATTATATTTTTACCTGAAGTACAGACTTTTACCAAAACTTCATCCATGATTTGTTCAAAATGCTCGAAAGCTCCACTAGGGGGTCGGTATACGCACACAACAATGTATTGCTCTAACTCTATACATGATAACTCAATAGTACTCTCCGCAGAAAGGTGCACAACATCCAGACGTTCTTTATATTTCATGCGTTTTTCTAAAATAATCATGGAGCCTCCTCGTATTGCAACCTTCCTGCTGAAGGCACTAGCAACCTGATGGTTACAGAAGTTGAACATGAACTGCTCGTCCCTAAGCCAATGTTCTGTTAAACATAATACATGAATATCATTACAGTCCATGAACAACTCCAATTCTAATTCTTTATTTAACATTCCTTGGATGTTCTGATGAACAAGTTTAATAAAGGAAGTAGCATTATTATTCATAAAATCGCCAGAGATTGTCTCTGTTGTCTTATAACTTAATTTAAAATATTTGGAACATATTCCAAAGAATCATTACATATAATGTCCTTGTTTGCCTGCTCAATAGAAGCAGTCTTGTTAGCCAATGATACGATCTATTGTTCCTGCGCTCTCACCGGCCGCTGTGGACTGCAGAGCTCCCCGTCACGACAGTGATCGCCCGGCCATCTAACGCGCCGCTTGTGCTTACATAAATATTTCTACACTATATTCTCATCAGTGATGATGGTGATTGCGAACGAGAGGTAATCAGAAGATCCCAAATGGCGAAATCGGCAGTAAAGAGACTTGAGAAGATATGGAAAAACAGATCCATAAACCGCAAAACCAAGATCAGACTTATGCGGACCCTCGTCTTCTCGATATTCTTGTATGCTGCTGAAACCTGGACACTAAAAGCCTGTGTGCGTTCGAGGATTGACGCATTCGAAATGTGGTGCTGGCGTCGAATGCTACAAATATCTTGGACACAGTACCGGACAAATGAGTCAATCCTCAGGCAGCTCAACATTACAACGAGGCTATCAACAATCTGTCTACAAAGAGTCATTAAGTTCTTCGGGCACACAGCACGACGCGATCCAGACAGCCTAGAAAGGCTGATGATTACGGGACGGGTCGAGGGCAAAAGAAGCAGGGGTCGTTCGCCAACACGATGGACGGATGCGACCCAGGCTGCAACGAGGACTTCTCTTCAGGCTACCATCCAGATGGCACAAAATAGAGAGGCTTGGAAAGCAATGTTAATAATGCAGACATCGCACCATGGTCACGTCCCTCAGTCATGAGGTTACGACTACGAAGAAGATATTCTAGACCTAGTGCTTGCTTGTAATCTTTACCTATTATTATAATTAGTTCACTTGATTCTCAGTAAAACTTTCAAATCAAAAATAACATTCTTAATTTCTCGTTCACGCTTTCATTCTATCTTCATCCTATCTCATACACTCTCAGCCAAGCTCAACGTTGGTATTAGGTATACCTCCACCTAACACCACAGTCTTCATTTCCCCTTGTAACCATCCACATTTATAAGAAAAACTTTTTTGGCAACATTATACTCATGAGAGCCGTGGTGACCTTGGGGTTTGCGGCGTGTTCGAATTCACGCGGGGCCTATGTATGCAGTTCTATTTTTGTGTGAAAAGCTTAATACGGTTCACATAATAAATCTACTAACCAAGTTTCAACAGTATAGTTCTTATAGTTTCTGTGACATAAGGACGGACAGACAGACAGACATGACGAATCCATGAGGGTAACGTTTTTTGCACGAGCTAAATCATTAATTTGAAAAAAGCCTTAACGATTTAGATGAAAGTACCAAAAAGCCTAATACCTGATAAGCACTAATAAGGTCCAATTTCCCGTGTCCCTGTTCGAACATGTTGGGCCCTTGCAGCCGCAGGGCGGTGATGCAAAGGGCTTGCTTCACCGCAGCCGGAGTGAGGTTCTGACGCGGCACTCCGCTTGCTAGCAACGCTATAGCACCGGCCACTACTGGCGACGCTACTGACGTACCTTCATAAATTAAATTAAAAAAAAACAATTTTACAACAAATAAATATGCTCACGCCATCATAGAAAGTGGTGTGAGATCACTGCACAGTTTTTAGTAAAACTCATTGGTACAGGCCCCGCTGGGATTCGAGCAGGTGACTACTAAAACCCCGAGGCCACCACGGCACTTAAATCCATGATAACATTTACACTCCTGTATAGTGTATTTTTTTTTCTTTTCGATTTGAAAGTACAGGGGGGTCAACTATGATCGTTTAAGCTGCGCGTATTAAGAACTACGTTTTAATTTTTTTAATTATTCGATACAAAAATGAAACGTCAAAGCTAAGAACAGCCAGATTTCATTCAAACTTTGTAGATTTATCGATTACAATACACAAATTTTATAAGTTTATTCTATAATTTAAATAAAACCAAGAAAACAAATGATAGTGTGAAAAACTTCACTGTTCTGAATAAAAATATATTTTGTAAGGTTATATTCGGAGCACTCGTAACCTAAGTGAAAAGAGATGCATGAATGTGGATGAAGCGAAAGAATTATGTAAAGTTCGTAGCACGTGGCAAACGGTGGGACACATGCGTGAGCATATGTTTGTAATTTTTAGTTTGGTTTTAACATTTCTAGCCGTGCCTGCTATGCAAGCGACGTAAGTTCGAATCCCAGCGGGGCCTGTACCAATGAGTTTTTCTAAAAAACGTATGTACAGTGATTTCACACCACGTGCTTTTCGGTGAAGGAAAGCATCGTGAGGAAACCTGCATATTTCTGAGAAGTCATTCAATGAAGTATGTAAAGTGTCTGAGACGGCGATGGACTCACCATCTGTCACGTTTGCACTTAATCAACTTCGATGAAACCTCTGCCTACCCCTTCGGGGAATACAGGCGTGAACATATGTATGTGCATAAAACGTGTGTTTTAGTTTTTTCAAACTAATATTATTTTATGTCCAGCTCCATACACCAATGGCACTCACCACTCAAGGAGCGGCACCCACCGCTGACACTGGAGCCCCGCACTCCGCTGCCGTACGTCACTATGTCCGGCTTCATGCGTCCGTAGCCCTACGACATACAGATTTATATTAAACTAGCGGACGTCACGCGGTTTCACCCTCGCAATTCCCGTTCGCGTGGGAGTACGGGGATAAATATAGCCTATATTGATCAGTGATAATGTGGCATTCAAATGGTGAAATTTAAAATCGGTCCAGTACTTTTTGAGCCAATTCGTTACAAACATACAAATATTTCCTCTTTATAATATCATAGCGAACCCGAGAGACGTTTTCCTGCACAGATAAATAACGTAGGTACTGACTGCAGCGCCATCTCACGAGGCTAATTTGTGAATCTAAACCATCCAGAGCGCCACAAAAACGAATACAAAAATTAATTCAAATCGGTTCAGCCGCTTAGGAGTTACGTGACACACGTGCAGTAGAATTATACGTGTATATAAAAATAAAATGTAGGAGTTATTTACTAAGATAAGTAGTAAGCGACGCAATAGATATGAATAGCTAATACTGGAGTAAGATATTCCACACACACAACAGTCCATAGTCATTTGAGGTCAGAGCCAAAGCAGAAAGCTATTATATTTGAATAAATGTCAGCTTAGGCAACTCACGGGAGCACTAACAGGTCTATATGGGACAAAAAGACATCTACATCAGATGAACATATTCGACAACGTGGTATGTAGGTACTGGCCATCAGAAGCAGAGTCCATGAGTCACCTAATGTGCAAATGCGGCGAATGGACCTACTGGGTAAGGCGTATACGATACCAGAAGACTGCAAGCTCTTCCCCATGGGCAAGGTCTGCCGGCTAGTTCAGTAAAGTCACGTACGTAGAGCATAAGGGCAAGGGGGGCACAAGAGATCCCAAGAGTCGGCTTCCGGGCAACTTGACCCAATATTGCCACAACACTAGATAAGATAAGATAAGCGACACAAACAGGGTGATAGGCCAAGTCATAACAGTTATCAGGAAAATATTTTTCGTAGTTATATATATAAGCTTAATTCATTAGTACAAATCGTTCTAAATGACACACTCACACGGACGCATCAATGAGATAACTGATTATAATTTTTATTCCTTAATGTCAGTAAGGAGTGTAACTTCGTGACCGATGGCGTAAACGTCATTTACGTATTTCCAGTACCCCTATCATGGGTGTCCATACTCGCTAGCGTCTCCGTCGAATATAAGTATGACTCCCAGTGGTGACGTGAAGAAATAAAATAGCTCATACAAAAATTTCGGGTGACGCTAACGAGTATAGATTACGAAAACGGTAGCAAACCCGTGATAGGGGTACAGATATTTTTCTAAGCTTTCAAAATTATAAATGTCTAAATTGAAATACATTCTTACATTAGGCAGCTCCCAGGTGGTCATTCCTCTCGAAGAAAACTTGGCAATTCTGTCATCGAACCCGATACCGCCCACTCCGATGACGTCCATCTGGTCCGCTGGGTTATTGAGGGTGCCGTATAATGGGCCGTCGTTGCCGATAGCCGACACAATTATTACCTACAATAATTAAATTTCTCTTTTCAATTGAAATTATTAAGACAAAATAATCTGACAACTGGTTTAACCCAGATCACAGATTTTCCTCGTTAAAGGGGTTGCGAAAGACAGATGGCAGTCGCTTCCAACCAAGTGTCGACCCCAACAATGTATGTGATAATGACAGGGAGATGATGCACTTTATTGACAATATTATTGCGTGTGTGTGGTTAGCCTAAGGTGGCATTATTTCACCCAATAGCCAGGGTCTAAGATTTTGGCTATGGTATCCCCTGCCTGTCGTAAGAGGCGACTAGGCGGGGGCCGGAGGGCCTGCTGGCGGTGGTCGGGGTGGGAGCTTTGACCACCGGCGCGGGCCCGGGAAGGTGGCCAAGCGATGTGCGACGCGCTGCCGCCCACAGCGAGGTCTCCAGGGGCGGCGTCACAGCTGCCCCGGCAAAGTGTGGGGGGACACCGGTGCGTTCTATCAGAGTACCCGGAGTCCCCCCTGAGCACTGAGGATGCCCACCGGAGGGTTTTAGTGAGGTAAAAATCCCACATACCCCGATCTGCCTCTCCCAGGGCGGGCGGGAACCTTTTGAAGGTTTCCCACTCGTCAAAAAAAAAAAAAGCGTCATTATTTCACCCAATAGCCAGGGTGGGGTTTCAGTGCGGTAAAAATCCCACATAACCCGACCTTCCTTACCCAGGATACAGTAATTCGGAGGAACGCTCAATGTGATGTTAATTTATATCTCCATATGGGCCGATCAGCTTACCTTATTAGCACTAAGCTCCCACACCTTGTCGACGAATGGGTGGTCCATAAAGTCCGGGCCCCCGATACTTAGATTGAGCACGTCGATTTTGCGCATGATCGCATAATTGAACGCGTCTAAGAACCACGACGTGTATGAAACCTGGACAAACAAACATTCATTCAATCATTCTTGCCGGTATATGTATGCACGTACCACATATTTGAGAATAGCCGGAAAAAAAGAATTTTTATTTTATTTCTTTATTTAAACACCTTACTTCATATGCATTTAGTGAAAAGTTGTTAATTTGGAATTACAAACAGACACTTAAATTTATTTATCTTCATAGATTTAAAATAATTTAAAAACTTAAGTACCTGATTGTCAGTAAAAACGCGGAATATATGAAGATCGGCGTCGGGAGCGAACCCCAGACAGTCGGAGCGCGAGGCAATGACGCCAGCCACGAAGGTGCCGTGGCCCAGCGCGTCGTCCATCATGTTTTCACCAGTCCAGTCGGTGCGTTCGCGCACACGACCGAAATGTGGGTGATTGTGTGCCAGACCAGTGTCAAAAACTGCCACTTTTATACCTTCACCTAAAACATTTATTATTCCAATTTAGGTGGCGTCACCAGTTATGAGCACTCAGCGAATAGTGAGGGTAACAGGACATGAATTCATTATATGTACTCGCGTCGCTGCATACATACAGACGGAGACTCATAAAATGACTACTGCGCTTTCAAGGTGACCATTGTGAATATATAACTACTATCTTTGCCCCGCGGATTTACCCGCGTAAAGTAAATTTCATGGGTGACCCGCGGAACCCTAATACTTTTGAGAGTGTGATTTTTTGGGTTGGGTTTCAGTTTTTAATTATTATTATATAAAAAAATTAAACAAAAAACATCTCACCAGTAACACCTATGGACCACAGCAAGTCCGCCTTCAGTACCGACGTGATCTGACGCGGTACTGTCCTCAGCAGTTTCCTAGACGTGTAACCACCATTCTGCAAACACATACATAAAATATATTAATCATATTGTCTTTAGTTGGGGCATGGAATATCGTTATTTACCGCAACAAACTGAGTTAGTAGCATTTTAAAAGGACAGACACCTCAGTTGGTTTCCGTAAAGAGTTGAGATCACGCGCGCGATGGTTTCGCCACCCAGTATAAATGCATCCATTTGGACCGCATTCATCCTGCATAAAACAAAACAAATATGGATAAGCTTTTGTACACAGTATGCTAAATATGTGCCCTAAATACATATATGTATACGCTTTGAAATTTACTACAAAATTAACCAATGTTTGAATATTTATTATATGAATAATTTTAGATGCAAAAAAACGTTAACGATTTGGCTGAAATCACTTACCTATCAACAAACAGAGGATCTACTTACTACAACACGATGATACTTGAACCTCTTTAGTACTACTGTCTAAATCATCCACCCATCAACTTCATGCTTACTCTTACAGTCTCATAAATAATACTTAGAAAAACACACATTCACGCACATACAAACACGCACACGGACACACTCCCACGCCCCACACACACTCATACACACAAACACAAACACACATAAAGACACACACTCATAAACATCATTATTATTATTATTATTTCTTACCTCTAAGTACTTAACCTGTCATTATATACTATGTAAATATTTACAAGTGTTACATAATTAAGGACCACAGAAAAGAGGGGACTCTTCTAATACAGGTTATTGTAACTTAAAAGAAGATGTCCCAACCACTGTCATTCTAAACTTGTAAGTTAAATAAATGATTATTGTTATTATTATTGTTGTTGTGAAACTGACCCTATATAATGAATTGTGTAAGCAAAATAAAAATTATGCTATCAACTAATGTTACAAGACATGTTTTTAAAGAGGGTTTACCAATGAATTACATACCTCATTAACATACTTGATGGTCCGCACGACTTGCCTTTGGGCAGTGACTCGGCGGATGGCGGGGTGGTCCTTAAGGGCGTCCAGAGCTCTCCTCCGGTTCTCCTCCAACATTATCACATCGAAGTCACTTGGGTATTCATTGGCGGGGTTATCACGCTGCACGAGGGTCCAATTTGATACCTGATAACAACCATTTTATTTTCTTTAAGTAGTTAGGAAAAATATGACTGGCTCGAGGCACAGTTGCTATTGTGAGTATCGTTTGATCAACGAAGTTAAACAACCCCAAGCAAAGTAGTTGGATGTGTGACCGCCCGAGTTCCCTCCATGCATCATACTGCCCGTTAAGCTATCAGTCCCGGTTGTTTAAAACTTATGACAGTGGGAAACCTAAGAAAGTCTGACAATTGGGATATACCAAATCATTGGTTTTCCATGCAATAGACGTTGCGAAGGTCAGGTGGCAGATGTGTAAAAATCAGGTAATTAGCCACATCTGGTTGAATCAAGTGCCAACCTAACATTGTATGGAATAAGGCCTAAGGTATGATAATAGTTAGGAAAATTAAAAGCACAATGCACAACTCGAACTCACAACCTTTGCTAGCCGAGCAGTTCCTCTGCCAATCAACCTGTCTTGCGTTTTTTCATTCCCATGTTTTGAAAATTAAACAATGTGGTAGTGAGTGCAATAACATCATCACCATCATCATCCTCCTTCCCTTATAACTTGTTATTTGGGGTTGACGCGATGTGCAGCCATCATATCTATATTCACTCCTAATCTATCTAACATTTAAATAAAAGTGTGCGATGGCGATGGACTCACCATCTGGTGTTGTTATTACAACACCTCTGCCTACCCCTTCGGGGAATACAGCTGTGAGCATATGTATGTATGTATCTATCTAACATTTCTTAGGTCTTCCTTTCCCCTTGTAACCATCCACATTCATAAACAAAACTTAAACAAAAATAAAAATGCATAATTAAAATTGTAGAGAAATTTAATCTAACAACAATAATTGCATTGTGATTAATAAAGATTTTTACTCATACATGGAATAGTATAGTCAAACAAAATGGCACAAATCCAAAAAAAATTTATTCAATCACAAATAGAATTAAAACCTTTTTTTATACTATTAAAAAAGTAGTACGTGTGGTGGGCTTGAATGCAAATTCTAAAAAAAAATATTGTGTCTCTGAGGAATTAAAGAAAAAGATTTAGAAAGGTATAGAAAGCGCATAAGCATTGATTAACCTAATGGGATGGTAAAATATGTGCACAATGAGTTTGCTTTGTATAACATTCGCTATAAGAAAAAGCTTAAGGACAAATAAAAATACACAAAATAATAAGTAAGGCATAGTGAACAAAATTCGCTTTTGCAACTATCACAAAAGACAATGGCCAAAACAGTACTCACCCCAGCATTCCTCAGTGCAGCACTCACATAATTCTCCCTGGTGGATCTCGTCAGATAGCCAGTAAATGTGATTATGTGTTCCCTACTAACAACATCACTGCTAAATTCATACTTCACTCTCTCTGTGCTTGTTGCATTACACAGTGTATCCACACTGTCACTTTTCACTAATGAAAAACCTCCAACACCCACTAATATTAGAAATATATGGGCCACCCCCATAATTCCAGATGCCAAGTTCCTCACATTGCGATGCTAAAATCTGGTACCGCGTATATAACCAAATTCATACAAATATAATGAAGTATTAATGCCACCCACAAACTTAACTGCGCAATGTTTATTTATTTCGATTATACAATATCACCTGTGCCTCTAAGATGAAACTAGGTATTCATCCCAGCAAGGCAAAAGATGAATAAATGATGGAAAGTAGAATTGGTACGTTGATAGGCCAAAATTTTATAGAAATCTCTATTCAAGTTGTGAAATAATACATATTGATCATTCATTACATGCATTGGCCGACAGAATTACCGACCGATACTAAAAAACCCAAAGGCCACCAGCCGGTCCCACTTTATTATGTTATTATATTCGTATAGACTGCTGAAACCCAATTTGATTCATCTTCACAGATCGATCTTACACTGGGTCAGCGGGGCCGCGGGGACCGACCAACTAAATTAAATAAAATACAGCCCTCGACAGATGACTGACATTTGACAGTATGCAACAGTTAATGTTTTCAAAGATTATGTTCATAAGAAAAGGCAAGGGTAAAGATACCTGTTCGTTCCTTCAAAGTAATATGCGATTGTAAAAAATCCCTCACCCACTTGACTGTGGCTGCAATTTTAAATTTAGTAATATTACGCAAACAAAGTCAGTATCAAAAATTCTAAATTCAAACTAAGCCAACTTAACTAAACCGATCTTTTTCGTTATTTTTTCGCAGGTTATTTTACTTATCCCATTGACAATTAACAAAGAAAAAGGAATAATGATTAGCAGTTAGCACTATAAGGAGGTATTCGTGTGTCAGTAATGTCATTAATCATTTAATATTTTGGCTGCAAATGTTCATTTGTCAGCTAAAATAATAATGTCTGGTATTTAACTTACTAACATATACGTATTATAGTTACGCTGTGTTAGACAAACAGAAAAGAAGTGACCACACAATCGTCAATGCACACGTAAATTAACTACCGATAAATGTCTTTAGTCCCCACGTTAATTCATATGGTATACTGAGGTATACTCTGTCCTAGCCAAACAAATGAAACGAAATCTTACCGCGGATAAATTCAACAAGTAAACAGGGAACTAGAAAAATTAACCAATGGCATATAACTTAGCCAGCAGATTCCCCGCCACGGGACCATATAACAGACTGTTGGATCCTGGATCATATCAAACTGAAGCAAAGGCTCAAAAAGGATCCAAATACGTTCCATTTTTATCAAACTCAAAACGAGTCACAATGCCAGGTAATAAATTATGGACACACCAAATATACAACACTAATTATCCACCTCGGGTAGTAAATATTACATCAATGAAATCTAAACGTCCTCGATTTGTATATGAAGCCTTCAGTAAAGAAGATTTAGAAGAACTACTTTGTAGATGTGGTCTCCCATGCATATGTCCCTATGAAGAAGAGCAACCAGAAGAAATAATATGTCAAGGGAAAATACCGAGACGTATATTTAAGGGTCCAACGCCTAGAAGCCCTCTTGGTGATGAAGGATTGTCCTCTCCTGGTAAAAGAGACCATGGGTTTGAAGTTTTTCCTAATGGTACAAAAAAACGTCTGAGGGAAATTGTACCTGATGAAAGCCCACCTTTTTACAATGCCAAAGTAAATGAATTTACAGCTTTTTATCATGGATGGAAATGGAGCCAGTGGACTTCGAAAAGGGAACCTCAATCATTAGAAAAAAGACCTGGGCCAGCTGATTATATGTTCGAAAGGAAACCTGCTGAATGGCAAGAATGTGTTGAAAAAATTAGACAAAAACGTCGGAAAACATCAAAACAATTACGTTTTATTGAAATGATACAACAAAGAAATATTTTAGAAGGTCGGCCTGGTCCAACAACTTATAGTCCGAAGGAGCCCAAAGGTACAAATTTGAAATTTCTGGGACCAAAATGTGAGAGATTTCCCTCACTTAAGTATGCTACGCATCCTGGACCAGCGGATCATTGGATTAAAAGAAGCTTTGACCTACCAGACACTCCCGAAGTACTTTGTCATGCTAGACTACCAGCACCTTCTTTCTTTGGTATTAAAGCCAGAAGGTTTAAACAACAGCGAGAAGAAGGGCCAAGTCCAGCTAGTTACACACCACATTATAAACCTTGCAAGTTTATGCATTGTCCCACAGCAGCATTTAGTTCATCTGCGAAAAGATTCAAAGATTCACCAATACAAGATCATGACGAATTTGAAGAAATTGGAAAAGAACCTGCAGTAAATGAAAATAATTACTCTAAACAATGCCCAAGTCCAACGTGGGGTTTTAAATCGAAAACAATTAGAATTCAACCACTTAAGAAACAATTACATGAACCTAGTCCAGCGGACCTACCGCAGTCGAGAATTAAGGTAGAAAGAGAAACACGGCTACAGTATTATGCTCCGTTCTACACGTCTGAAGGTCGTTTTCAACCGTGGTATAACGATATGGGAGTTTATGGAAAAGAAAAAACTCCTGGCCCAGGTGTTTACTGTTTAGAAAAACCAAAATGCTTCCCAGCCGTACCTTGGGGTCCATTATTCCAAGCTCCACGATTCCCTGAGTCAACAAATATTTCACCGGCTCCTAATGAATACACGGTGGGTGGTGGTGTTGAAAGTATACTTGCCACTCATAACAGAAAATTAAAGAATAATATTGATAATCAACATAAATTCAAATGGGAGCCACCGCCCGAACCGAGGGTGCTAAGTTTTGACGAACAATTAATCGAACTTATACATAAATCAATAGCATTATTAGAAGTTGAAACTGAATCAGCACTACAAGAAGCACCAATAGAAGCATTAAATACTAAAGCTAATATTAAGGCTCCACTACAAATACAGAAAGAGGAACCGAAGTTGTTACGTTGCTTTCTCCACAAACATCAAGTTCCATTCTCTCTCTAATTAAAACATCAGTTCCTGTCAAAAGGCATATTTTAAGTAATATTTTTACATGTTTTTATAATATTTTTAATATGATATTAACATAAATTATACCCATTCGTTATTGATTGAATTGTTTTGAGTAGGAAGTTGGATTAGATTATCGAGTATTCGATGGTATCCTTGTAACTCGATTGTCAGTATAGCCTATGCTATTCGCTCAGTGGTAACGAAGCTTATATTACAATATATTTATTTGCATTTAATTTAAAATTAGTTTAGTAGTTTAGGAGTCCATCTCGAATTCCTGAAATTCATAATCACGTATAATACACGCAAGGTACACCATAAAAACAATATTATAATAAAGATTAATAGTTATAAAAACAAGATAGTATGATGTCTGACATTAGCTTACTCTTTTCGCGGCTGTCTTATCTGTGGAAGTGCTCTTCTCTATTTTATCTATATTCTATACCTAACCTATTCTATTATAATTTATAATATTAAGTAACAAAGATAGGTAAATAAATAATATTAGGTCTTAATAAAACTATATCTTGCAAATATCAAGCTATAAAAATGTCGAAATTGGGTGCATTGCATATAATAAAACAAACTGGCGCCAAACATACTGCTACTGTAATATTTTTCCATGGATCAGGTAAACATCTAATGTACAAAATAACCTAAAAAAGTTAGTCTGTCTTTGCTAATCTTATTAATATATCTATTATTACAGGTTCATCAGGGGGTGATATGATGGAATGGGTTAGAATAATGGTAAAAAACTTTACATTCCCTCACATCAAGGTAATGTTCCCAACTGCCCCCCTGCAACCATATACTCCTGCGGGCGGTCACATGAGCAATGTATGGTTTGATCGAGCTGATATCACTCCTGATGTGCCGGAAAAGCTGCAATCATTATCAAGCATTGAAAAGGAGGTCAGAAATCTTATTAAGAAAGAGAATGATGCGGGTATACCTAGCCATCGTATTATTATAGGTAAGTTCCATATTATGCTCACACATGTGTGGGGAGAGCAAAGGGAAGATACCTGTCAGGTGGATGTCATGCCTGGAATTGGTTACTTGTATATATACTGCAATGCACTCAGAAACTCTTGTAGCATGATTACTCGTGTATTTGTACTCAAACTTAGCAATTGTTAGCGAGTAGCGCCATCTATGTAGCAAGAGGAGAAACGCTGCTACAACTGCATTACCCAAAGGGGTAATATATAATAAGGTCATATAGCACTAGCGAAAACTGACTAGCTAGCCGTTGCTAGACAATACCATTTTTATTGACCCTGACTTGTCAACTCTTGTAAAATTGTGTCGGTCAGAAAAGATACATATCTAATTAAATGTTTGAAATCCTGCATTAAAGTGTTTAAACAACTGTGCTTATTCTTCGACCTTATCAATATAGTGAATGAAATATACATGTAGAACACCCACCTTTTACCAGTTGCGCTTTAGTCCCACATGATGTAAGTGGGAACAGTAATGAAGTTACAGATGGAAAATCCCAATCATGATTCGCTTGACCTTTGCCTAAGAATTCACCAATGAGGCAGTCCATATAATTATATATTAGCTTCATTTCAAATAAATACTAATATATGCTTTTTTACTATGTTGCATGTAAGAATAACTTGATTTTTCTATGTGTTCTGTGATCAACTCATAATGAATTTGTTTTATTTGCAAATGTATCATACCCATGTATCATGCTCACTAAAATGCCTTTGCTTGCGGCGGCGTCTAGACGACGGGTTGTCCACTTCCCTCTATGATGGTTGAGGAGGTTAATGGCTGGCATTCACGTCATACTTGTGAACAGGTGCTGCTTGTGGGGGCTGGTCATCTCAAGCTACGCATTTAGTTATAAGTAGATGTACTAGATTTGTTGTTATGTTAATTTTTATCGACATTTGTGCATTGGAACATTGTCCATGAGCTTACGTTTTTTAAATTATTTATTTTGTACATACATACATACATATGCTCACGCCTGTTTGCCCCGAAGGGGTAGGCAGAGGTGTTGTTATCACAAAACCCACTTTGATTAAGTGCCAACGTGACAGATGGTGAGTCTATCGCCGTCTCAGGCACTATACATACGTCTTTGAATTACTTCTCAGAAATATGCAGGTTTCCTCATAATGTTTTCCTTCACCGTAAAGCACGTGGTGTGAAATAACTGCTCATAAGTTTTTAGAAAAACTCATTGGTACAGGCCCCGCTGGGATTCGAACTTGCGTCGCTTGCGTAGTAGGCGACTGCTCTAACCCCGAGGCCACCACGGCTATTTATTTTGTATTCTTTAAATTGTATAATATTTTTGAAAAGAGTAATTACTGAGTTTCTTGCCAGGTTCTTCTCAGTAAAAGCAACCTTCCGAACCTGGCGGTAGCATGTATAATCCTGTGTAATTATGTCACTCTGACGATTTGAAAGTACTTTGTAAAAAGTCTAATCGAATAATGATATTTTTGACTTTGACTACCAAACTGTTGCAAATCTTTTGTGAAAATGTGTAAGCGAATATTATAAAGAGATCTGTGCAGCATATATAATGTAAACAATTATAATTAAACAGCAAGCCTAATCTGAAAGTTCATTACACTCTAGATAAAAAAATATTTAAAATAATTAACAATGGTTATATTTGGTTTCATTTGTGCATTCAGTGTTGGTTGTGCACTGTGTGTGTGGGAAAAAAATATGCAGATGTTACACTTAGGGAATGTAATCTCGATCTCGCATAAACTCGAGAGCTCTCGCTTGAGTCTTGAGTCTTCAATCTTGCGAGATTTGCATTCCGATAATAGATAATAGGAACAAAAGTTAAGCAATATTTTCTGTGAAGCACAGCTTCCTTTTCACATCCATCTGTATTTTGTTTCAGGTGGTTTCTCTATGGGTGGAGCCCTGGCATTCCACTCAGCATACAGATGGGAACGTAATCTAGCCGGCACATTTGCCTTCAGCTCATTCCTCAACAATAAATCTGTTGTTTATGAAGAACTAAAAGATATCTCTGGAGCTAAATGTGAGTATAAGCTAATATGGTTTACTAGTTCAGCAATGTTTAAGATTATCTCCAGTATGCTCATGTTGTATCCCAAGGCCTGTAGACAATGTAACCTCATGCTTAATTTGTAGAAATGATAAAAAAATTATGGGATTGACATAATGTCATATGGCTAATTTTGTATCCCTCCCATTAACGCAAGAGAAGAAGAGAGAACGCAAGAGAATATTACTTTGTCTAGGCCTCCAGTGGCACCTCACCATGTATAGTTATCTCAGGTCAATTATTAAAAAGTCTTTTGGCCAACTTTGCTGAGTAGGAGAAGAGCAAAACTATATATAAAAAAAACTATAGATTTTTTAATTTGTGTCAGACCATCAAGCCCTAATGTTTGGCTAAAAGTGACTGGTTTTTTTGAGGTTGGTTTTCAATTGGGGTAGACAGAGGATTATTTTATGAGGCAGAGGATTATTTAACTTCGTCTACATGATGTCTTATCATACACTTCCTTTAGTAACAAAGAGCTCTGAGTAACATAGATGATATTCCAGTGCCTCCGCTTCTCCAACTCCACGGTGACAGTGACGAGATGGTGCACCTAAAATGGGGGAAGGATACCTTCAACCAGCTCAAAGACCTTGGTGTCCAGGGTCAATTTCAAAAGTTGGACCACTTGGGGCACTCCATCAACAAAAAGGGGATGAATTTAATCAAAGACTGGATTGAGAAGTTGTTACCAGAAGTTTGAAATGTTAAGTAAAAATGTTAGGTATCAAAGGGTGTGTAGGAATTAGGAATGTATAAGTAATAAGGATTATCTCAGTTGTTTTGATGCATTTAGTGTTGTTTTTAAATAAATTGTTGTCATATATATAAGTATACTATTGTTGTTATAATGTTGTTTTAATTAATTTATGTTGTTACATATTTTATTTATTTAATAATTAAAACAGCAAGCATACACATAAAATGGATGGATGGATCCATGCAGTGGATGTTTGGTGACAAGGTAATTATTTTAACATGTTTATTCATTTTGTGGAAAGCATAAAATTATATCAAAGCGAATATTTTCATGACTGATCGGATACTGCTGGAATTTTGAATAATGGTAATGGGAATATTATCATAATAAAGTTTGTTTTAAAAACTATGTCTCATATCTTGGATGTCTTGACTGATGGTAAATTCTTCGATGTTCATACATAAGTGCTTTACAAGAGTATAAACTGATTAAATAATTTTCATTGTAATTTTCAATGACGCAAAACTTATTAGCTGTATGCAAAAGATTAGTAATTTCAATTATATAGCAACAATGTGTTTAAATGGTCATATAGAACTGGGGGCCTGCCATCATGAATTTTGACGGTTCATTTTACAACCGGAAAAAAAACTAAGAAGTTATATACATGATCATAGTTGGCCCTGCACACTCGATAGAAGAATTTCATCTTAAATAATTAGGGTATTAATAATACTCAACTAAAGTCCTCGTTGGTCTAGTAGTCGGGAAACGCAAGGTCCGTTCAATCCCGGGGGCGGGCAAAATGTTATTGGGTTTTTCTGTTTGTAAGTAGCAGCCTGGATTAGCGTTGGTCTTGTCTTAGGTCCACTTTGGCTAAGAATTGCAACATATAGAAAACATTGGAAGACAAACAGAAGACAGAGGCACAATGAAATGAGGGAGTTATTGTGATTAGCACTGATTATTTAATAGAACGAAAAGGCTTATTATTATTATAATGGAAATAAGCTTGCCACTTATTCCACCGGACCATGAACATAACGTAAAAATATGTTGTACCTACCACAAGAACACCTCTGCCTATGTTATTTATTATATATATTTGACGGTACAGCTGATGTAGTTAGTATATGCTATGTGTCACAGATTTAATCCCCGCATACACTATGGGATTTGTGTTTACAGGGTTGGTTTATTCATAAGTATTTCAACCCCTGTCTGGTTTCCATAGAAAAAGCTTTGCTCATTTTGACACTAGATGGCGCTGTGTGATATGGAGGGTATAATAAATAATCTTCTAGTATAATAAACTATTTTCATACCCCTAAATGATAAGGTTAATCCACCCCAAAAAATTTTACAATGTTTGCTGGGCACGGGTAGTTATTAAATGATATCCTAGTTTAGGCCCGCAGTTTCACGCACTTATAATCGATTAGAACGATATAGACTACAATCGAAGTTTCTTCGGACTGCATTAGTGCACCTTGCAGCTTTATTAAATATGCGTAGAGAAACATTGAAATACCAAATTTTACAGTCCTCATATATAATAAATCTATATATATAAAATAAAGTCGTGTTAGTTACACTATTTATAACTCAAGAATGGCTGAATCGATTTGGCTGAAAATTGGTGGGGAGGTAGCTTAAAACCAGGAGAAGGACAGGATTATATACCGAAAAATCTATACATACAGATAAATAAAGAAAAATTAAGTGTCTGTTCCAAATTAACAGCATTAAGTTTCAAATTAACAGCTTTACACTGAATTCTATGAAAGTACATACATAATGAAAACAAAGTTTTAACATTTTCCCTGTCTGTCTGTCTGTTTGTTCCGGGTAAACTCTGAAACGTGCGGACCGATTTCTACCGGACTTTCACTGACAGATAGTTGATATTACAGGATACTTTTTTTAAGTTAGGGTTTCGTGAAAAATCCACAAATAAAAAGAAGTCTACGCGGGTGAAACCGCGAGGCATAGCTAGTTATATATAAGAAGACACTAGGCGATCTATCTCGAGTAAAAAAGGGGCGGAAAGGAGGATCCATGTGGGACTCGAACCCACAACCGCACGACCGAAATCGTGCTGCTCTAACCTTTGAGCTAATGGACCTGTACTAAAGTTGACGAAAAACTTCTACTTTATCGTCTAATAGCGATTTAAGAGATAGAACTATCCGCAAAGTGCAATTACACTACTATATTTGACCCTTTGTTATCGTTATACGAATCTTACATTATAAATAGCTCTCGACATAGAATTCAAGTCAAACTTAATTGACTGAACACAATGAGGTAACAGAAATATTTCGAGGGTACCTTCTTGATTTATGAGCACTGACCTTGAATGTGCAGTATTCATTATATGAGTCTACCTCTGTCAGTCTGTCTGGCGCGCCGCGAATAACCGCGCTTTGCGCTCATAACTCGAGACAGCATCTTAGAATTCACTAAACTGCCTGTATGTATTTTGTCCCCAAAAGGTTACCCATCTTCTGGGGGAATTTATTTCTGCTATTTGATAAAATTTATGCGTATTTATATTAGTAAGTATGGTATTATTGCATTTTTATAAGTTATTGTTGAAGCGTTTGAATGTAGTGGATGAAGGATTTAAGGGCGGAAGATTCTGTGAATAAATCCGTTATGTTGTATGGATTTACTGGAGGGGTAGGAAGTGTTAGTACACTCAAATTTTGCCATTTAATGCATTAGGGGGCCGGGTTATTACGGGTAAGAATGCAGACGCTGGATGCTACTGCAAATTACAGATGGAATCTAATTTAGTTTGTTTGTCTATTCTCTTTTCTTTTTCTTTTATTTATTTAATGGCGATGAGCTTAAGTAAAACTATTCCGCCATGTCAAGTGATTGTTGAGAAAAAAATATTGTAAATTGTTAAAAATATGTCGAGGTTGTCTATTCTCATTGACGGAATCAATTTCACTTGACATGTTTTTCATGTCAAAACTGTCAATACCATTTGCTAGATTAATAGTTATCTGAGTAAAAATAGCTGTACTCAACCTCGTCGCCATTAAATAAACGAGAGAAACAAAAAGATCTAAACAATATTTAACCCAGAAATCCGAGCGACTGTTTCAAATGGGACCGAAGAAGAAGGATTTCATTGACGAAAACTATTGGCGAAGAAGCATCGAAGAGGCTGTACTGGATGAAGAGACGTGGAAAGTGAAGGTCATCATGATCGAAGCCGCTGGAAGCGACCAAGATAGGATATACCTGAATAAATTTGAGAACTTCGCCGCAGGAGAGAAAAGGTTCGTGATAAAGAATATTTGCAAAACTGAGACCATTTTTATGGTCAACCAATTGGGAGGTGAGAAAAAAGTCAAGGACGACAACTTACGAGTCTTTGAAGAGGGCAATGTGTTTATCAAAGATAAGAAAGAAATACCAACAGACATTCTTGCTTTGATCATTAAACATCTTATATTGAAAATGAAAGACGAGTATATATTCATCAAGAGGCAACGATTGGAGCTCAAAGAGGGCATGCGTCGAGAATCGGCCACAATGCTTGACAGTGCAGAAGTGAGAGGGAGTGTAAGTGTGAAGTCGCCGGAGCCAGCCGTGCCGCCGACACCTCCCAAGAGCAAGAAGGGCAAAGAAGATCCTTCTCTGCCTCCCGAGCCAACCGAGGGTAAGAAATACAACACACTGCTTAGAGAGCGCGGAGAGGAGTGGCGCGATAAAGTTTACGTCGATGATTTCCCAACAGACGGACCTAACCTTTATATCGCCGTCACCGGGTTCATTGATCCCCACTTGCCAGCATGTCTCGTCCACATAGGGATACCCTTGACAGCTATTGTTCAGGTTCGTATCGACCCAACAACTACTAAGGTTCCATCCACTTTGTTCAGACCCACAAAAAGAGGACAGAGCCAAACTGAATTACTTCTAGAAAAGGCGCTCAAATTTTGGGAGGATATACAGTTATTGCGAATCCACGTTGATTCCGCAGCTGCATTTAAAAACACTGCATTTGTAGTATTTTCTCCTCCTTACTGGGACACCGACAAATTAACTGGTAGCCCCGATAAAATATACGATGAAATATGTTACCTTATGTACGACTTACAAGATCTGTCTAGACAACACGTTCACTACTTAGAAAACATGGACATTGTAAACATACCTTTAGACGAAGAAGAGGGCCGTCTCAAGAAGTTATATATGCAACAAATTAGTGATCTGCCATTCGAGTGTGTTACTATATTTACAGTTCTAGACAGTATCCTGCGTGGCGTCACTGAGGGGCTCCAAGAAACCAGTAAAACATCTCTCATGTCTGCTATAACTATCAATCAGTCTCATAAAAGTGAAAGCGAAAGATTAGACAAAGCTGAGACTCTCGCAAGAAATGTGTTCAGTACTCTGTGTTTAACCGATGCAAACAAGAAAGCATATCGTCTGACGTATGGGGAGGAATACGAGAGTCACAAGAATCCTATAATCATTAATTACGGAGATTCAGTCAAGCATACAAATTTTCATTTAGGTAACATTAACTTGGATAATATCGTGTGGTCCACATTACTTGGTATGCCGATTCACAAACTGTGGCAAGGACAGGAGAAGCCACGTGGCGAATTGGAGGCCAAAATCAACTTCCACGTTAATGTTATTCTGTCATGCTTCGATCGACAAGATGTAGAAACTGCAGAGCTCAACAGGCTAATGCACATTTTGGCGTGTCGTAAGTTGTACAACAATAGAAGTTCGCTTAAAAAAGAGCATCTGCCATCTACAACTATCACGGAATTTAAAAAAGTGTATTTAAAGCGTAGTATTCTTGCCGAGCCCCTTCCTAAGTGTCCTTCCCTAGTTCGGAGCTGTAGCAACACGACCCGTTCTTTCCCGTCCATGGCGAAGAGTGATAACATTTCAATGTCTGATGTATTCTACGGTGATGACCCAGAGGCACAGCGCATCAGATTTCTGTTTGATTGTCCCGATATTAGCGAGCTGATCTCCGCCGCAGAGCTAGTCACAGAGAAACCTATTAACCACATGATTGATGACTTTGAATACTTTGAGGATTTCACAGGCACATGTGCGTTTCAAGTTCTGCTTGACGCTTTTAATAGTTTTAATTGCGTCGATTATAAATACTGCGAAGTTACCGACTGTTTCATATTGATGTTCTTCAACAGTTACGACAAAGATGGTATAGCCCGAGAAGAATGGCGGAGTCATTTGCCTACTCCGTTATGCTTGCAAGACTTCTTTGATTTTGTATTAGAGGAACGTTATGATTGGATTCAAAATGAAGAAAAAATTTATGACGAGAATATAGTATTTAAAGCACAATCTGAGTGCAAAGACTTAATTGATCCACTTGCACTCAAGTCCTGCGTAGAGAATACAGATGTTGAAATGGACATGCTTATTGAAGGTTCTCTTAAACACCAAGATATTGTAATGGCCGCAGAAGAATCCGTCGATTATGTTGTGGACTTTAAAGCCCCTTCGAAAAAAACCATATCACCGTCCTCGACCGGTGTAGAGTCCAAACCTAGCCGCTACACCAAATCACCGGCAACATCCACTCCTAAGGGGAAGTCTATAATCCTTGGTCTCAGAAAGGAATCTTCGACAATAATTGTCCCAAAAGTATTTTCTGGTTATGATTTAGGTGATAGAAGAGTTGAAGTGTTCGGCAAAGACGCTACATTCTTCTCGAGAGACGGTACATTCGTATCGAGCAAGTACACTCTGACGATACCGATGAATTTGGAGTACATAGTTCTCAATGTTGTGCCTGGAAACGGTTGCAATGAGTTTTGGATTCACAAAGCTTTAGGAGAATTTGTTCGCCCACAATTGCAAGATTCGAGCCAGTCCTTTAGAATCACCAGCAAGGATACAGTCATGTATAACATAAAAAAACGCGAATATCAAGTACAAATTATACGAACGGTACCATCAACAGCTGAACATACCAAAACTAAGGAGACCGTACTCAAATCGTGTTCATCGAAACTGAACGAAACACCACCACCAACTACGTTTGAGACGAAAACATTTCATTCAGTTTATATAACGTGGCCCAACGGTCTCATAACTGAAAGCATTCACGAAGAACAATCATCAGCGATCTCCCACATCAAGCAATACTACACTACTGCCATGCCACACCTAGACGAAGACATGCGCTGCATTACTTTGAAAGGGGAAGTCCTTATTTTTCGTAAATCGATCGATATCATAGAGGTCTTAAGACCTGACGGCTCTTATTTTAAAGTATTAAAATGTCATAAGAGAATCATTATTCCGGAGGTACCTGACGAATTGTTGAGTGAATCAAGTTCTACTAGGAGTAAAAAAAAAGTAAAACAGGACAGATCCTCGGCCAAAGTTAGTCGTGCAACATCAAAATCGTCCAAGATTAGTACAACTGATGGCCCCTTAGACGTGAAGGAATTGGAGTACGAGTTAGTAATAGAAGAATTTGAAGTCATAGAGACGAGTGGACTCCGGCAGAAGTGGGTTAACAACGTTCCCTTTGACATAGAGAGACTTCTTATACGCACAGCAACAGATTATTGTTTGGGGGAAATATTTTCGAGACGTATGGATGGAACTAGCATTTTGCTCAATAAAGATGGGCTTCAAGTGGTAACATTCCGCAATAACACCCGCATTATTACTAAATATGTTATTGAAGACGAAGAAATTTATCCAGAGTGGACAGAGGAAGAAATAGCATATTTCGATATGTTGAGTGACGATACAATAGATACAGAGAGAAAAAATTCAATGTCCCAAAAAAGTTACACGTACACAAGTGGCAGCTCTACTCAGGCTAAGAAAATTGAAGAGGAACAAGAAAAAGATGAAATTAGACATGACGGCTATGTTTCTGTACACTTGATAGTTACCATCGAACACGCCAACTTCACCTCAGTCACTATCGACCAAGGCACTGGAAAAGTTTCAGTTGTCTCCCCAAATGATACTACAGTAGTGATGGATATGAATAATCATTTCGAATTTTATTTGGGCAGTGGCACCAATGCTAAGTTCAACGGTGAGAATTTGCACATAACTTACGAAGCGTGCCCCGAATGCCGCTCGTACACAACCTGCAATGTGAGAATCAAACCAACTGAAGTCGAAAGTATGACGAAGCTCCCCCTGAGCTGGTTAAAAATGCGCGATTCCTTTTGCAATAAAATAGTTGTGAATGATGAAGGCAGTATAAGCGTGCTGGATGAGCCATGTTCTGAAGAACTTTTAGACGCTGAAGACACGGGCATCGCAGAGGAAGGCACCGAAACAGGAGAGGACAGAGCTCCAGATGTGAAGTCCGAGTTCTCAGTCACGTCTCACAGCAAGTGTAGAGAAATGTATTTGGCGAAAACTATCAAGTTTTTCGTTTTACACAGGTGAGTGGATTATGAAAACTTCTCGTATCTAGAGTACCTTAAAAGTGCGAATTTTTAACAGCTTACAGTTGAGAGATTAGTGAACAAACATTAAATTAATGTATGGCCTTAGTTTGACTCTTGCAACAGTGCTCCAAGTATTAATATATTTTTACGTTGACTATATCGCCTGCGTATTTTCCTCATTTGGGTTAAAAGTGTAGTAAGGATTGCACGCGACGTTCGTACGTGCCAAAAACTTAGGACCAGGTTCCTCACAAGTTGTCGAATATGGTGTGTCTTGCAGAGAGTTGACATGCTCCGAGTTGGTGCACAAAGCTTTATTGGAACAGTACAAGCGCACCTGCCGCTGGCAGCCCTGGTGCTCCATCAGCCAGTACGACACCTTTGGAGACCACAGGACCCTTGTCTCTCTTCTAACGCCTATCCATCTCACTGAATCTGAGGTATTAGTACTAGTTTGAATTATTTTAGGTTATCACAGAGGTTAAGGACCGAAGTAAGGGAGTGATTTATGTGACCAAGAGTGACCAATACCAGGACCAATGAGTCCAATACTCTACTCAATAGGGTTGGTGTTAGATTATTTTACAGAAAATGCAGCACTTATTAGCTTATTTTCAGAATCACAAAGCTCAGGTACATCAGTTGTTTTCCGTACGTCGACTTCGTCACGGTTTCATGTTAACAACTTCAAATGAACTTTTCCGTAAAGTGCTTTTAAGTTCACGTCTAGAATCAAGAAGGGTACCAGTAATTATGTGAGGTGGTACTGGTGAGGTGTCAAAACTGCCAAGCTAGTAGACGTTATATGGCTGCGATCTTCTGTAAAGTGCGGATACAGGTCCCAGTCGGGAGAATGTGGTGATGACAAAGTAATTTTTTTTGATTCCATATTAGAAATGGTTGATGGATTCAAAGTTAGCGAACAAACCGAAGTACTTGACATACAAGGACCTGAAGAAGGACAGTGGTAAAGGGTTCTATCACTGGATGAGGCCTTACGAACGATTCGAGCCGGTCCCTATCAAACCGGAAAACGTGCTACCGCCACGACTTCCTAGAGCTTTTGTGTTAAGGTTCCTTATTTTATGTAATACACCTTGAATTTGGGGTTGTTTAGCGCGAGCCCGAACAAACGTAGTAAGTAGTTATTAGTTACATGCGTAGTTCTCCCCACTATTTTCGCTGAACGCTCAAAAATAGTTACGGTACATGTAGATACTTTCATTACTACAGTTTTATTTTAACTGTCATGATATGGTATGGATAATGTAGTTGACTTTGTAATAGATACAGTGAACCTAAATCCTCGTATAACAGACTATGAGAATTTTTCATGGCTTTTGTTTTTGGTATTCCAAAATTAAAATTAGGGACTTTGATCCAAATAAAATCTGATTGTGGTCACATTTGAATTTGGCAACACCTTGGCCACCATCCTGCACAGGCGCATAAACAATAATCAATAGCAACAGGTTATTTATTTATACACACGTTACCTATATTTCCGCTGTTGTTGGGATAGCTTATAAGTGATATGCATAAAATGTACGCTATGCGAAAAATCTTGTTTCCATCCCTCTCTTTCTCTCTGACGTTTGAGGGAGAAAACTAATCGATTTTTTCGGCGTTGTATCCCTGTCTGCAGGTCCCCGAGGGCTAGGATCATATAATTACTATGTCCATTTGCTACGGCTTGTACGTTTTTGTAAATATAGCCTTATTTTTCTCATAATCAGCCACTCCCATATAATGTAAGGTAAGGTGGCGAGTCTATTGCCGTTATCCATTCAGTTTTTCAAACTCCGGACTGCTACTGAAAAATTACAGATGAAAAAACCAATAACACTGCCCGACACGGGAACCGAACCCAGAACCTAGATTTTCGCAGACTAGACCAGTGAGGCAGTCTGTCCACTCATAATAACATGTACCGGTAACCATCAGAACCCTGGAACAGCAGTGGGGCGATTCGGAAAGGGAGGAATTGAAAGGTGCGAAAGAGTTACTAATTGCCATACTGCGGTACCGACGTGCTATGGAGGCCGACAAGGAAACTCTCCTGCACATCCCCATCCTGGACCCTCGGATGGAGGACGAGAGGAGGATTGATGATATCATCCAGGCTTTGGCGCACAGGTATTATTTTATCCACAGAGGTAGCTAACATGCGTATAGTCCGCCTGATGCTTAGAGCATACTACAGCCTATTGGGCATAACCAACATCACAGGTGTCCACCCCCTATTCTCCCCTTCACTATAACTACTTTAAGCTACCGTTATTTAACTGTCGTCTTGTGGACAGTAGGCCTAGACAAAATAAGAAGATATACAAAATGTATGAGAATGACATAAATCAGGCACGTGACATGTGTCATTCCCATGCATTTTGTATTGTTTCTATAAGCGAAGCTAAGCTACGAAATTTTGTTTAAGTAGCGCGTAGATAATTTTACTTACATGCATATTATGCAGGAAGTCGTTTAACAGTATAATTTTACTATTCATTTGCAAACCTTAAATCTACCATTGTAGTTATTTAATCTCATGCGGTAGTGTGGCAATTTAATGAAGCTAATAAATCCAATAATCAACTCTAAAATAAGGCAAGTTATAATACACAAGTAATAACAGGTTAACAAATTATATTATTACATGCTAATAAAAAAAATGTGTCCGTCAAGCTAGCGTACACATGGTGGAATTCAGGGTTAAAGTAGCCTCAAAAAATAGTGCCATATTTAAAAAAAACTTACGGAAATTTAACACAAATTTAAAAGTTTAATTTGCTATTTCACCTATGTTATTAGAAAATATGTCTATTCGGTCGTCGGTGTCATTAGGAAAAAATAGAAATAATATTTATACACATGAAATATGGTACAAATGGTAGGTGTTATTAAGGTCACAATAATCACATACTACACCCAATTTTATGGCATGTAAATATTAACTTAATAATCTACTTAAGTGCTGCAGTTACATTTTAACCACATATAAAAAAAATGCATTTATTTATTCATTATATACATCTTTCTTTATTGCACACTTCAAAATATACTATGTAATTAAGTATTAGAATTTATAATACTTTTTCTGACTAAACGTGTCGCGCGAGAGAGGTTTTAAGTTGCTGGGTATGATTCTTCACTATCAATCGTACATATCATTAAATTCAAATTCAAAATATCTTTATTCGATAAGACTTTTTACAAAGTACTTTCAAATCGTCAGAAAGACACGATTACATAGGATTATACATGCTACCGCCAGGTTCGGAAGGTTGCTCTTACTGAGAAGAACCTGGCAAGAAATTCAGTAATTACTCTTTTAAAAAAAAATTACAGCTTTGAGTAATACAATATTAATTATAAAGTTCCAGTGCACAAACGTCGATATCAAAAAAATTTTAAAACTAAAAATAAGTACAACGAATAATTGTGTAGGTTGAGATGACCAGCCCCCACTAGCAGCACCTGTTCACAAGTATGACGAGAATACCAGTCATCGCCCTCCCCAACCATTATAGAGGGAAGGGATTATGTTTTGATTTCATGGCTCTGCCATTGGGCTTCTTGATCAGACATGGTAGTACGTCCTAAATGGTGTGGTTCCTCAGGATATACGAGGATCTGAAGCTACGCCTTCAGGAAGACGTGCAGAGCCGTGCTAAAGCTACCATCACCACTCGACCTCCTCCTGTGCCGGAGGAGATGTCGCTTGACGGAGAAATGGAAGAGGGTACCACAATTACAATCTAAGTCACATTATATTATATTCATATATATATATATATATTGCAATTAGTTAGTTACATGATACAACATAAACTTAATTATAATTATTACATTGATGTGTAACTAAAATAAACCCTGTTATGGCGCAGCAATGTGAGAGGCACTACTTACAATTATATAATAATAAATAAATATGCCCACGCCATCCCGGAAGGATCCCCGAAGGGGTGTTGTAACAACACCGACATTTCACCGAATATGATCAAGTGCCAACGTGACAGAGGGTGAGTCCATCGTCGTCTCAGGCACTATACATACGTCTTCGAATTACTTTTACAGAATATGCAGGTTTCCTCACGATGTTTTCCTTCACCGTAAAGCACGTGGTGTGAAATAACTGCACATAAGTTTTTAGAAAAACTCATTGGTTCAGGCCCCAATGGGATTCGAACTTGCTTGCGTAGCAGGCGACTGCTCTAACCCCAAGGCCACCACGGCTCCTTCACAGACACTTCGATTTTTTTTATCTGTATTTATATGTTTAGATGTAAGGACATATGATTATAATACAGATGAGACGGACGAGGCGAAGGCGTTGGAGGAAGAACGCTCCAGTCAGATCAGACAGGTGCAAACTGTCCAAGAGCCGAGTGCCAACCTCCAGCGGTACTGGCGCCGGCGCAACGAACAATACAAAGAAGAACAATTTTATAAGTAACTGTTTGATTATTAACCAACTTCAAAAAAGAGGAAGAACTCAGGATTTTTTATGTTTGTTACATTGTTACCAAGAGCCGTGGTGGCCTTGAGGTTTGAGTAGTCGCCTGCTACGCAAGCGACGCAAGTTCGAAACCCAGCGGGGCCTGTACCAATGAGTTTTTCTAAAAAACTTATGTACAGTGATTTCACACCACGTGCTTTACGGTGAAGGAAAACATCGTGAGGAAACCTGCGTATTTCTGAGAAGTAATTCAATGACGTATGTAAAGTGTCTGAGACGGCGATGGACTCACCATCTGTCACGTTGGCACTTAATCATCTTCGGTGAAAAGTGGGTGTTGTGATTACAACACCTCTGCCTACCCCTTCGGGGAATACAGGCGTGAGCATATGTATGTATGTATGTACATTGTTACAAGTTAATTCTTCCCGTGTGGTTAACATTAGGTACACTTCAAACAATGGCATCCATGAGAAATCGAGGTGAATCTTCGAACATCGTAGTGGCGACTAATGCGTTTGTAAATTTACATTACACTAAAATCACTATTATTTAATGAAGGTCTGGAATCGATTTATTTATTTATTTATACATGTATTAATTAGAACGGCTAAAAGCCAATTACTCGATCTGATGATAAAGTCAAAAGACAACCGAAGGCACTCCACATAGAAATACGGCACCTACCTGGTGATTAGGCTTGATTAAATAATGTGTATTGATGAGAACTTCACACCTTATGGATAAGAGATGGGTTGTGACTGTCAAGTAAGAAATCGTATGTGTCGGTGCACTTTGCAAAAAGCCACTATAAAGCATAAAACGCCTTCGAACAGAGAAATTAAATAACCTATGTGAAAACAATTCTTCAAATAAGTAAGCAATTCAACAGAGAATGAAAATAAATTAAAATAAAGAAATAATATGTATAATCAAATAAAATATGGATGGACAAAATAAAGAAAATGTTATGGATCTATTCTGGGTACAAAAAAAGAGTAAAAAGTGATACTCATGGGGACGATCCATGCGGGACTCGAACCCACAACCGCACAATCGAAATCGCGCTGCTCTAACTCTTGAGCTAATGGACCTGTAGTTTTGTCGACAATATTTTACTGTTTCCGCGCTATCTAAAGAAATGAACTATCCTTATCATTCATTAGTACTGCAATATTTGACCCTTTGTTATTGTTGTACGATTCTAGAAGTACATTATTATAGATCTTCAAGTGGAATTAGAATCAAACTAATGCGATTAAACAACATGGGAGAGGAGATTGAGAATTATTTTGAGAATAGGTTGCGACTTCGAAATTAATAAAATATTAAGATTTTTTTAAAAGTGGCTCCGAATAGTAAAAATCAAAGCCAAGTTTTCTATACTACAATGAGGAAAGATTTTTATTTCCGTGTGTCTGTTTGTATTGAATAAGCTCAAAAACTGATGAGCCGATTTCAAAAATTCTTTGTCCATTGGAAAGCTACATCATCAGCGAATAACATAGGCTATTTTATCCCCTTACTCCCACGGGAACGGGAACTACGCGGCTGAAACCGCGTGACGTCTGCTAGAATATAAGAATTAAGAATGGTGTGAGATGGGCCTGCCATCATCGGCTTTAGCAGAGCATACCTATTAGGAGCTTCTAAGCTTTGACATTCTGAGCATAACGTCAAAGCTAAGAAGTTAACTTAATACGAGTTGCATAAACGACCATAGTTGGCCCCCAGAACGGAATTGAATAGGTACTTACTACTTACCTACATCATTGTCATTTTCCCCAATTTACCTGAACACAGGACGTAATAAAAAAACAATTTCGTTTGTAATATGAGGTATTTTGTGTCAGACGTCGTCGGTTGACAATGCATTTTTCGTGAAGCAAAATGTGTTGATACCTCTGTGGTTTTTAGCATAATTGTAGGCGAGACAAAGATACGTAACATTTGTACCAAATTGTTAAGTTCATTCGCTATAAATTGTCTTTTTCTCTATGGTCTCAACTGTCAAATTAAGTGTCAATGTCAACACACTTCGCAACGTTTCCAAAAGGGCAAACGCGAGGATATCGTTACATAATAAGTAGGTATTGTCACATATGGATGCAGATAAGCAATAATGTGTCAACCCACATAAACTTGGTTTTGAGAAAATGGCGTCTTAAGATGATTGTATACGTGATTTAAGATTTGTTTTATGACATAAATCCATTTTTTACGTACTTTTATGTTTCAGATGACTTGAAACACTTTTTTAGAATGTTAAATCCGTGATGCATTATCAAAATATATCAAAACCTTTGAATTTGACTTTTTGTGGGTTGACACATTATTGCTTATCAGCATCCATATGTCCTTACGCTTGCATTAAGGGATTGTGCATCTATTCAATCGGATGTTTTCAAAGTCAAAGTATAAAGTTTTTTTATTCGATTAGACTTTTTACAAAGTACTTTCAAATCCTCAGAATGACATAATTATACAGGATTATACATGCTACCGCCAGGTTCGGAAGGTTGCTTTTACTGAGAAGAACCTGGCAAGAAACTCAGTAATTACTCTTTTCGAAAATATTATACAATTTAAAGAATACAAAATAAATAATTTAAAAAACGTAAGCTCATGGACAATGTTCCAATGCACAAATGTCGATAAAAATGAACATAACAAAAAATTCTAGTACATCTACTAATAACTAAATGCGTAGCTTGAGATGACCATTTCCCCGTGCAATGCCGTACAAAACATGTTCCTTTGACAGTTGATAGCGACGTCTATTCTTTGCGTTTGATCGTGGACTTGACGGACGCTAACGATGAATCGTGATCGGTTGGAGACAGAGATTCGCTTGAAACGTATATTATTTGCCTATGCCTACTGATCTACCTACGCAGGTACCTGAAATGTTTCGCGCACAAGTAACATTCGGCATTACATCTAAAGGGACATTTTCCCTCATCCTTTTCCTAACAATTTCCGTCGTATAGGATTCATATCAAACGTTCTTAGATACGACAAAAAACGACTTCGCTTAGCTATAAGCACCTAGTAAGTATAAATGGGTCGAATTCTGCTTTATAGATAAAAGGTTTGAATGGGATTGGAAAAATGTACCTACGCTAAACCTTCAATATGAACTTATATGGGTGGTGAAGGCTTCAGGCTCCTATGCGCCATCACAAGTTTTATGCCTATGTGAAATGCACAATATGCCTGACTGAGTTTCTTCCGATGAGCGTTCTCTTGGGATGGCGTGAGCATATATGTATATATATCATTGGTTCAGGCCGCTGGGATAAAACTGCTGAAACCCTAATGCTACCAAGCTTTGTTACTTACCTGTGTAGGTACCTACTCCGCGAAGGAGTGGTGCCGCCGTACTTCAAGAACGTGCTCGGTGGCGCAATCTGGTGGGATATGAACAACGCCGCGGGGGATGCGGTCACCGCTGCCGAGAGGAACAAGATGAAGTGCATATGCGCCGAGGAAGGTACCTCTAACACTGATGACACACCTCACATGTGACATGCTCCACGAATACATTGTTTACCAAGAAGGTGTCATGGTCGTATTCTTTAATAAACTGATTTGTGTTAATATAGCAATAAGATAAGTTACTATAATGTTACTTTAGAAAAGTGGTTCTTATATAGTTATGAGAGACCAGTAGACAAAATTACTGTTTGACCATAGACTAGCAATTGTTTGAGGTTTGTTTTTATCGGAATAAAAAAGTGGTCAAGACACGTATTTAGCATACACTAACACTCACGACTAGTCTACCGATTAGTGTTATGAAAATATTGTGGTCAGTTTCCTCGTAGTCAAGAAAATAGCGATCGAATTCACTTTTTACGCCCTATCACATATAGGTATTGAATCATGTATCGAATAATTTACCGGATCACTTCAGGTGCATCCAAGGACCACCAGTGGTCCGCGAACTACTTACCGTTTAAGAACAACTGCGCTAAAAGAAAAAATAAATAAATCATCGTCTCCTTGGCCTTATCTCATACATTGTTAGGGTCAGCACTTGGTTCAACCCGATGCTATTTTTATTCGAAGCGAATGCAATCTGACCTTCGGAACCCCTTTTACGAGGAAATTAGATAAGCAATCTGTTTGAAACAGTTGTCAGACTCTTTACGATTGCTAAAGTTGTTAAATTGGCAACAGTGAAGGACGCTTAACGTGCTCTCAAAGGCACGGAGGGAACTCGGACGGTCACCCATCAAACAACCCATTTACTGAAAATTTAAATGATTTATTCAGTATAGGCCCTGGTAAGGCGCTTATAAATGTCGAAGAAATTACCACCTTACTAAGCTGTGCCACGAAAAAGGATGATTTATTTTGCACACGTTAAGTACCTAAGCACTT
This sequence comes from Watsonalla binaria, assembly GCA_929442735.1. Taxonomy (NCBI): domain Eukaryota; kingdom Metazoa; phylum Arthropoda; class Insecta; order Lepidoptera; family Drepanidae; genus Watsonalla; species Watsonalla binaria. The sequence continues at coordinate 1,869,910 of OV838917.1, read as the reverse complement.
AAAGTATATGGAGCCAAATATAAGAGGGTGCCCGCTGACATTAATTGAATACAATTTCGAACTAATAAACAACATAATTACCACGAACATTCGATATGTCGTTAATGGGTGCTTGGCTATTTATATCGCATCGAGTTGTAATGTGGATGTTAGCGGAAACGTTTGCTTCATGTTTTTCCTCGAACTATTCTTAATTAACTCAAGTGCCTACATACTTTAGGTAGGTAAGTATTATAATTTTGGGTTGAGAGGAAGTTGACTAATTAAGCACGGTAAGTATAAACACCACGTTTATATAACCACTTGCGATGCTTGAATTCGATTCTCTTATCTTGTGATAGCCTGTGAAGATAAGGAGAGCTCGTGGCACAGTTTCTATTGCGCATATATCTTTCGATCATCCAAGTTAAACCACCCTAACCCAAGCCAGTAGTTCAACTATCAGTAGTTGGATGAGTGACCAGAGTTCCCTCCGTCCGTGAACGGAGAGCTCGTTAGGTAAGCCGTAGGCCCCTGTTGCCAAATTAACATATTTTACCCAGATTAGCGACTCGTAAAAGGGGTTACGAAGGTCAGATGGTTATTGGTAGCTTCGTATAAAAACCTGGTGATCAGCCACATCGGGTTAAATCAAGTGCCAAGTGCCAACGATGAAGATGATATCTTGTGATAACACTTATTTACATACAAGTTGCTCAGTAAGTTACTTACTGCGACCTTCTGGAAGGTAAAATTACAAATTATAGCCCGTAAGTAAACCTAGCCGGACTGTTAGTATATTCTACCTGCCTACTTCTCGTAATTTGCGTTAGTAAGTAGTCGTTTCCACCAAAGGAATGTCGGCCGGATGGTCCAAGCGCCCAATTCAATTAAATTCCTCTTTTTAAGTGATCGATTCAACCGATAGTGAAAATTAATGTTCTCTATCATTCAGAGAAAATATCTTAACGCTTGATTAAAGTAAAGACGTCTTCAGACTATGGAAAATCTAGTATTACGGCGACAATCTTCCTCTTTTCAGTTCTGGCGCCCTAGTACTTACTTTCTGTTATTATAAATTCAAAATTTATTTTTTTTATAATTGCATACAGTTTTGTTCTCGTTGCTATAACTTATATTTTAATGCATGCTGTGGTCTCCTGTAATTGAAGGGACAGGCTTACTTAGAACCTTAAGAACTGTGTCTGTATATTTACGTGTGTCTTTTGTTGGAGATCCATTAATAAATAAATTATGGAAACTGGATAAATATGCTAATATTCAAAAATTTTGAAAGCTAAGTACTTACATACTTCAAACTTTTAATGCCCTAGTACTTTTTGATTATGAGGACAAACAGCTCAAATATTACTTCGAAGATCACCTCGATCCTTTAAATTCTGGTGCCCTAGTATCTTTGGTTATTAAAACAAAATTTTATTTTGAGAATTACCAAGCAGTTCCTTTTTGTTCTGCCCTGGTACCTACTTTAGTTGCATCAACGCATCTAAAACAAAGATTGCTCATATTAAGTAACTATCCTCAGAACATAACTTGTTTAATACTTTAGATAGCGTGATTTGTCAGTACTAAGTCATGTTTTGAATTTTTAACTTCAATTTTTTAGCTAAGTAGCTTTATACTTACTTAAGTATGTAGTTAAATGCATTAGGTCGAAGTTCAAAATGCAGTTTTTACATAGGTAGAAAGGTTGGGTACCCACCTAACCTTTGAACTTATGAAATAAAAAGGTAAATATTTTTAAAATAATTTATAAATATTCTAATAACTGAAACAAACGTTGCAAAGCAGGTAGGTGCTTAGATCCATTATACATAAAGATTTAAACAGACTCCTGAGTTAATTCATCTGTGAGACGAAAATCCATATTTTATATGATTGCAGTGGTGATACACACATACACGACGTATGACACCTCTGTGCAGTTAATTCGAGCAGCTTGTGCGTCCGGCCGGTAATCAATCACCGAATTCGTTGGCGAGCTGTTGTCGTGTTAAAAAATCCGGTGGTGCCGATTGGCGCTGGTGCTAGAGTGGTGTGGCCTCGCTCGCCAATTTGTGTGTGAAACGAATGGCGAGAGAAGAGTTAGTCAACGGAGCGAATTCGTCAGTAGTTTTCCCCACCGTAAGTAGTGTATCGGCCAGTGGCGACGGATCGGAGCGCGCCATCCGATTGGTCCGCGGCGCAGCCAATGTACGCCCTCGGTCGAGGCCCTACGCGGAAAGGGATCGCAGCCCGGACAGTCCGTCCCAGGCCCTTGTATAGAGCCGTGTTGCCGCGATTTGCATGTCCCGTTGTCTGTTTGTCAACAAATGCATTTGTTTGTGCGTGCTAGTGCGATTTACTCGGATACCACAGATGTGTCTCATATATCGAAATCAGACTTTTCACGTGAGTACCATCATACTATGCAGTTTGTATAATTATTGTTTCGGTAGTGTGATACGAGATGGCGCTAGACGCTGCCCTGAATGGCTGTGTCATTGAACTACAAAAATAATGAACCAGGGCATTGTGTCCACGATGTGTCGACCTTCTGACGCTGGTATGCAATTCACTTGGCAGTTGTTCATAAGAGGTGGTAATGCCCGATATAATATATGTTATCGTCTGTAAGTGGCACTTGACAGGACGACACAGATAAAATGTACCAACCGCACCAACTAAACGGCTACAGTTTACACTTATTATTTAGGTAGTAGGTACATTGCTTCACTTTGATTTCTGTTAAATAGATAGGTAGATAAACTTGGGTAAATAAAACATCTGTTCCAGCCATATTAGTTATAACTGCTACATAAGCAAATGTATGATTTATAAACTTGTAAACAGTAAAACGTTTCTGTTGCTATCTTATGCACTCTGGCTTGTTGTACCGCCGACATATCTTATCATCAATTCACATTAAACAAGTTGTACGACAACTTCAACCTTGTGCTAAAACTGTAAAGTGCATTTTACTCTAGCACAGGTGTGTATCGATTGGTTCATTAGTAACTTCATTACGGTACTATCACAAATGCAATTAACTTAAGGCTTGATACAGTGACTTCTGTAGATATGTAAGACTTCAAGATATGTTTGAGAATGAATACTTCAATGTCAAATTATTTTAAGCCTTAAAGATGTTCTGTTATGGTTGAAATCGTCGTGTTCGAGGACCATAACTAAATTGTAAGTAGGTAGCAAGGGGCAATGCGACGCTTCAGCGGTAAGGAATTCCATTCCATCGCTGTGTCGCTTCGAGCCGTAATCGATTTGTGACCTGCATTCTACATCGCTGGCTCAAAGCTATTCGTATTGGATGAATGTCTGGTAAAATGTCAATGGAAAACCCGCTGGCGATAGTCTCGTGTGAGTTGTGAGTGTAATGTGAATGCGAGAAGCCAAGACAAAACATGCTAGTTCTCAGAACTTCACTCACGAGGTAGGTATTTCATACGTTACACAATACCTCAGGTAATTAGCTATTATGCCAAACAGGCAATAGTATAGGCAATAAGAATTTCAAACTTTGATACATTTGTGCTAATAATGCACCCGGGCATAGGAACAATAATTGATTATTCTACAGAATTATTCAAAATCTATATAATCCAACGGCATCTGGGTGCCAATCGTTTCTGCAGGTCGTATCAAGAATTTCTTAGCGTTGACATTACAGCACCAAAATGAAACTTCAACGCTCAGAAGTTCATAATTCGCTCTGCTTAAACTGGTGATGGTAGGCCCTTTGTACCTTACGTAAGAAACTAAGTTTATCTTACCTGTCGTCATTGCTTCTAACGTATTAAGAAGAAGGCAGATTTAGCTTACTAGGAGGCGTGCCGGTTCAAACTAAGTCAAAAATATCTTTATTCGATTAGACTTTTTACAAAGTACTTTCAAATCGTCAGAATGACATCATTATACAGGATTATACATGCTACCGCCAGGTTGCTTTTACTGAGAAGAACCTGGCAAGAAACTCAGTAATTACGCTTTTCAAAAATATTATACTATTTTAAGAGTAGGTACACAATAAATCATTTAAGAAACATAAGGTCATGGACACAGTTCCAAATAATGCACAAATGTCGATACAATTAACATTCTTAAAAATCGAGTAGTTCTACTTATAACAAGCAGCATCTGTTCACAAGTATGACGTGAATGCCAGTCATTGACCTCCTCAACCATCATAGAAGGAAGTGGACAACCCGTCATCCAGACGCCGCCGCAAGCAAAGGCATTTTAGTGAGCATGACAACTCAAGCCAGTCAAACAAAGATCAAAAGTAATAAATATTAAGAATTGTAGCAAAAGTACACAGTACTGTGTACAATGCTTATCTGGTACATTATTCCAAGTTTCTTTGTCACATACTAGCGGACCTCACGCGGTTTCACCCGCGTAGTTCCCGTTCCCGTGGGAGTACGGGGATAAAATAAAGACTATGTTACTCGGTAATGATGTATGAATCCAATGGTGAAAGAATTTTTGAAATCGGTCCTGTAGTTTTTGAGCCTATTCATTACAACCAAAAAAGTTTTCCTCTTTATAATATAAGTGTAGATATAATCACTAACTGTATAATAACTCTTTTTAAGTAGTACTATAACTAGTAAGTAGGTACTTACCTACCTTCCTACAGGCTCTTCAACAAGCGTATTGCCTGTTTGCCATGCTCACAAATATTTGTAATATTTTAGTTATTATATTTGACAATTGAGCATTTGTGCTGTGTCCATGGGCTTATATTCATGAGATATAAATACTGTAACCAAAAACATTGTATAATATATATTTTTTTAAAAGAGTAATTGTTGTGTTTCTTGCCGGGTTCTTCTCAACAAAAGCTACCTTCCGAACCCGGTGGTAACATTTATAATCATGTATAATGTATTTTGTGTCCTTCTGACGATTTGAAAGTACTTTGTAAGAAGTCTAATCAAATAAAGATATTTTGATTTTGATTTTGACAGGGAATGACCATATTGTCATTTCGATGATGAATCATATTCGGATCACATTATGATTCTCGCAAAGTGGCCTTTTTAGACCTACTGGTTGTTGGAACACCGCTCACTAACCCTTCTTATGAGAAGGTGAAGGACGGACCACGCAGAGACGTTTCATTACTGAAGAGAAGCTTCCCGGTGTCGCAGGATACATGCCTTCTTACATTTAATTCGGACAAAGCAAATGTGTTTTTTGGTAGTAGCGGATCGAATGAATAGTTACAAGTTACAAATATCATAATCTTCTCATGAAGGTATAATATGGCAACATAGGTTGGTTTTGTCTTATAAGATTATGGACGACTTATAAATCCAACTAGCGGACGTAACGCGGTTTCACTCTCGTAGTTATTAAAATATAGCCTATATTAATCGGTGATAATGCAGCATTCAAATGGTGAATGATTTTTTATAATCGGTCTAGTAAGAGGAAAGGTTTGTAATTGGCTCAAAAAGTACTCTTTTTGAGCCAATTACAAACCTTTCCTCTTTATAATATCAGTATAGATTGACTACCTAACTACCGGGAATAGTAAGAAAGAAAATGGTTATTAAATACAGAATTTAAATCTGTGTCTGCAGGAATGGTGTCCAGATTACTGGCTGTGTTGTCTCGTTCGTATCGCTAAACGGGGCCATCCGTCATGGATTTAAGCAGTATTCAGGAAGAACTTCTAAGCTTTGACGTTTCATATTGTGATACAAAAATGAAACGTAAAAGCTTAGAAGTTAGTAAGACGTCACTGCTGTAACGATGGTAGTAGGCTCCTGGGGCCTTACCATAACTTCTCTTATTGCCATGATAGTTTTACTCTCATTATGTTATTATGTGACAGATGTATATGACGTGTATAAGTCTGTCACTGTCACACAGCTGCACTAACATTGCAATAGGAGCTCATGGTCGGGCCCCAGATCCTCTGAACGAGATACGAACCAGGTCACCAGAGACTGCAATGAGGCGTCTGGAAAGCTTTTTAGAGAAATTCTCTTTTTATGTTTACATTGGGATGGTTCTTATTATTTCACTGGAGTTCAGCAAATTTAGTTTCAAATCATCAGAATGTCTTGATCATACATTATTAAACTTCCTGAATACAGCTATGCCCTGCGGTTTCACCCGCGTCGATTTAACTTCATTTTTGACACTAATGGTTTTAAAGATAAAAGTAGCCTCAGTTACTCATTGTAAAATTTGCTATCTAACAGTGAAAATCCCGTTAAAATCGATCCAGTCGTTTCGGAGATTAGCCGGAACAAACAGACAGACATACAGACGAGAAAAAGAAAATATTTTGTTTTTTTTGTATTAAGATCATCATAGCATACTTTCATATGCATTTAGTAAAGGCTATGGAATTACAAACAAACACTTAAATTTTATTTATCTATAGAGATGTATAGATGTGCAATGCTTTTGAAAAGAGTTCCGTACCCAAAGGGTAAAACGGGACCCTATTAATAAGACTCCGCTGTCCGTCCTTCTGTCTGTCACCAGACTGTATCTCATTTACCGTAATAGTTAGACTTATGGAAATTATGACTGACTCCAATTATGTAGCCACAGTAGACAAATTCTGGACTGCAATTTAAATACACAAAAATAATTAGCCTCGTGTCGATGAAGATGTCGATAAGAAAAAAAAATCACAGATGATGTATTTCTGTTTCCACTACAATGAAATACAATATTTTTAAAAGGTAACTAAGGTAAAGGCACCTATGTTGGACGCGGACCATGGACATTTTTTGTTTTTTATTCCTAAATTAAGGAAACGCGCAGTATTTTTTGCAATTGTCAATACAGATCAGTTGTGTCAGTATTATAGCTGTCATAACATGTTTTTGACAACTGACACCCATTATGATTGCGGCCATAACGTTTGTTAGTTTCACGGGGTCATTTGGTGTCAGGAATTGTAATTTCTTACTAGAATCGCGATGGAAGTAGGTACACTTATTATCTTATTTTGTGTCTGGTGTATCGTCGTTGTTGCAATTAATATTATTTAATGATTTATCAATAGAAATGCATCAATTTTATAATATAACCCATACTGTAAATTATCATTTTAGCCCTAAGACACAACACTTGAATTTTACTGTCCATTAATGGTGTCTAAGTAGGAGTGTTGTTTATTTATATTATTTCATTGTACTAAGTACTAAACTGAAATTAAACATTAAATTCTGATTAAGAAAAGAGCTTTTAATTTGCCGACAAATCCAATGATGAACAATGAAGAAATTACAGAGTAAATACGAAAAAAAATTGCTTATACTGTCCATTACTTCCATACAACAAGTGCATTTCTGCCATTTTTATAGATGTATTACGGAAGTGCGCGAGTCAGACTAGCTCTTGGACTTTTGCTTACCACTGAAATTTCCAGCAATACTCAAATGAAATATTTTACATTTGTATCGCTTATACGCACGTTTACACATTGAATTTTAATCCAATATCAGCTGACCGCTCATTATACCGAAAGCCTAAACAATGCGAGATTGGTAGGTCTAAAAGGCTATTTTTGGAGAATCATAATGGGATCCGAATATGATGCAATTGATATTATGATTAACTCACGAATGATTAATATTTCGCAATTCATCTGTTCCACACTTTCCCATGAAGATTCCTAAAATGGTCCACAAAATATGAATTGCTTTTGTGAAAAATAGAATCATAAAAATTTGTTGTGGACTAACATCTACAATTATTGTAATAATTCGTGAAACATATGAATGGCACCTAAGTGACCATTTTGTCATTTCAATGATGAATCATATTCGGATCACCTTATGATTCTCCCAAAGTGGCCTTTTTAGACCTACAGCTTATACTAGTTCGACCTACAACTCTACACCTTGCAAGTAAGTTAAAAATAAATGAACACTCCGCATTTAATCATCCGTTCCTCTAACAGGTTAAGTGTATACCAATACCATGGCCAACTTATTGGAATGTTTGCCCAACTAGCTACCAACTGCCGTGCTATTGAATTAGAAGCTCTATTATGAGTGCAATAAGAACATGTGGATGTCGGCCTTCGTCGCGCCGCGCCGGTTGTTCTCTGTGGACGACTTTCGCTTTTATTTTCCATCATTCTCGTGGTTTTATCACACTTTATACTTGCACGAACTTTCATCACAAGTGAGCCGGTGCCATGGAAATAACGGATGGGAAACTGTAAAAAATTGTGTAATTACTCGATGGACTGTCGTTGAGAACAGGGGCCTGACCATGAGCTCTTATTGCAATGATAATACAGTTGTGTGACAGTGACAGATGTATACACGTCAAATACATTGTCTCATAATAAGCCTAAAACTATCATGACAATAAGAGGTTATAGTAAGGCCCCTGGTGCCCGCGACTCTGTCTGCACAGGCTCTAACACACACAGTATCTTTATAAATTATAGCCTAATTGTTATTCTGATGTATAAGTTATATTATTGTAAAGTTTCATTAAGATCCAACCAGTATTTTTTGCGTGAAGAGTTACAAACATGCTAACAAATTTTCACGTTTTTCAATATTAGTAACGTTAACAGTCTTAAGGTATTGGTATTCATTGTCTCTGTTACTGGACTACGTTAGTAGGATTCACTTTCTCTGGAATAAAATACTTTCGCTTCGTACAATATAATAAGGTAGCAGAAGGGCAGCTTCTTATATAGATTTTTTTTTAAAGTTCGTTTCACACTTTATCACGCACGTACACATACATGTCACATACATGTATATGGGAGATGCGCGCAAGTGTAGATACGAGGATCTCGGAGTAGAGCTAATTCCAGTAGGTATCTTATCTTGTGTTGTGGCATACCCTTGGAATCTTTTTTGCTGCCCTTGCCCTTATGCTCTCTTTAGCTGACTCCTCAAATACTCCCTGAATAAGCTGGCAGACATTGCCCATGGGGAAGAGCTTGTAGTCCTCTGGTTTCGGATATGCCATACGCAGGTCCATTCGCCATCTGGCTAATTCGAGTAAAATCAGAGAAGCTTGTATGAATACGTTTATGAGCTTTCTGGAAGTTTATTTTTATGTACTTAGTTACAAAATAATGCAGCTTTACACATATTCAAAAAAACAATAGAATTAAGAAAAAAAAGATTAAGTAAGTCATCATAGCTGCTTTGCTGCCAAGTACAGGGGGTCAACTACAATCGTTTTAAGCAGCGCGTATAAAGAACTTCTCATCTTTGACGTTTCATTTTTGTTCCGTACAATTAAACGTCCAAGCCTAGCACTACCCCTAAACAGGTCCCTATTGCTGCAACTCAGATCTAGCTCAGCTCATCCCCCAGCAAAGCCCTAAGCCGAGGTCCGAACCCCGCACCGGGCCCTTAGCTGTGTTGCTTAGTTTTTAAGTTGAAGCTCGGCTGGAGGCCCTAGGATCTCGCCCTATAATCCGGTTAAGCAGTGGAGGTAACTCCCCCCTACCAACTGCGAGAGACCATTTCCCCTATCAGGGGTTTGCCACCGTTTTCTTTAAGAAGCTGCGACTCCCAGCGGTGACGTGAAGAACTAAAATATCTTATACTAATATTGCGAGTGACGCTAGCGAGTATAGATTACAAAAACGGTATGATAGGGGTACGGATAAAAAAAAATGCAACGGGCCCTGTATTTTATGGCATTAGCCTCCTAGTAAGCAGGCACAAACCACACTCTATATACACATTGTAAACTAAAGTTCAGTATCAGAACATTGTTGTTCAAATTGAATTAGCTAGTCGGTAGTGCCGTGCCATTTAGTTAAAACCAATTTTACCTGCACAAACTGACAACAAACTAATTAATTCTACGGCATTGTGTAACCAAGACCTGAGGCGAAGTACCACTTACTGTTGGTGGGTGGTACTATCTCTCTCTGCTAATAGTTCCATCCCCCTTCCTCTCCTGTGCCCCTAGTATAGGTTTTGACATTTTTTTACTTTGACGATATCGTATCCGTATTTTCCTCATTTTGCAAGTTACGTTACGTGAAACTTCTTAAGTACCTACAATACATAGCAAATTCAAATCTATACATCGATACTGATAAATAAAATTGAAGTGTCTGTTTGTAATTCCTAATAAACAGCTTTTCACTAAATGCATATGAAAGTATGTACGATACATGGATGAGAACATACATTTTTGTTCTGTCTGTCAGTCAGTTTGTTCCGGATAATCTTGGAAACGACTGGACCAATTTTAGCGGCACTTTCACTGGCAGATGTTTCAAGGAATAACCTAGCCTAAATTTATTTGAAATATTTAAAAAAACATTGTGGTTGCGAAGGTCAGATGGCAGTCGCTTCGTATAAAAATCAGGTGATCAGCCACATCGGGTTGAACCAAGTGCCGACCCCAACAATGGGATAAGGCCAGGGAGATGATGATTACAGTTCCGCCGGCTACCCGTCAAATTAAGTCTACGCAATTTATAATAGATAAAAAAAAAGGATTATAATTTATTTACCGCTATAATGTTAACGTTTATACATATATAAGTATTACTCTATTGTTAGATGTATGTATATCTGTACTATGGGAACTGTATAATGAAATGTAAGCATTACATTACTATTACAAGCAATACATTGCAGCCGTGGTGGCCTTGGGGTTTGAGCTGTCGCCTGCTACGCATACGACGCAAATTCGAATCCCAGCAGGCCCTGTACTAATGAGTTTTTCTAAAAACTTATGTGCAGTGATTTGAAACCACGTTCTTAACGGTGAAGGAAAACATCGTGAGGAAACCTGTCTGACTGACCTGTATATTTGAAAAGTAATTCAAAGACGTATGTATAGTGCCTGAGACGGCGATGGACTCACCCTCTGTCACGTTGGCACTTAATCATTTGTTTTTACAACACCTCTGCTTACTGCCTATGAAGGGTCATATAAGTACTTACGTTCAAGATATACAAAAATACTTGTTTATAGATAATCTCGCGAATAATTAACTCTCGGTGGGAATTGAACTTGAGACCGTTGCGAATTACTTTCCCATCCTTACCAACCTTAACAATACGATACCCTAGCTCACATTTCACAATCTCATCAATGTGACAATCACGGGTCATGTTAGTGCTAGTGCAATAATTTGTTCCCGTAACTATCATAATACGGTAAATCTATATCTATACATCCATACAGATAAAAAATTTTTAAGTGTCTGTGTAATTCCAAAATTATGCCTTTTGACTAAATACATATGAAACTATACACGGTAATGATGTAGAAAAACCAATTTGAATTTTTTTCCCGGTATGACTGTCCGTCTATCTGTTTGTTTAACTGGACTTTCACTGGCAGATAACTGATGTTTTAAGGTGTAACTTTATTTAAGAAACAAATTAGGTAAACTGAAGTCTACGCGGGTGAAACTGTGTGTAGTATAACTATAGTCGCTATGTCCATACCTCCCGGTTTGGACCTCATAGGATTAACTGTAAAATGTATAATATTTTTTTAAAACAGTAGTTAATTGTTGAGTTTCTTACCGGGCTCTTCTCAACCCTGCCATAAGCTGCGATCCTTAAATAATTGTAATTCAATTATACATACATATGCTCACGCCTGTATTCCCGGAAGGGGTAGGCACTTTTCACCGAATTTGATTAAGTGCCAACGTGGCAGATGGTGAGTCTATCGCCGTCTCAGGCATATACGTCTTTGAATAATTTCTCAGAAATATGCAGGTTTCTTCACGATGTTTTCCTTCACAGTAAAGCACATGATGTGAAATCACTGTACATAAGTTTTTTAGAAAAACTCATTGGTACGGGCCCCGCTGGGATTCGAACTTGCGTCGCTTGCGTAGCAGGCGACTGCTCAAACCCCGAGGACACCACGGCCTCAACTATGTCGTAAAAAAATCGTGCTGTTGATTTACCCGTGAGCTATTGTAAATGATTGAAATACACATGAGCAGGTTAAATTCAAACAATGAGTGAAACCTGATAATCGTCTTTGAAAAGTACAAAGGGCGTGAAGCAGGAAGGTCGAGGAAAGAGAGAGTTGACGAAAACAAAGAAATGTTGTACCAAACAAACACTTTGCATCAAATGTATGTATTGATATTTTCTAGGTGTGTAAGTACATCATCATCTCCCTGGCCTTTTATCCTGGGGTCTGCACTTGATTCAACCCGATGCAGCTGATCACCTGATTTTTATACGAAGCGACTGCCATCTGACCTTCGCAACCTCTTTGACGAGAAAAATCTGTGATGTGGGTTAAACCAGTTGTCAGAACATTTTAGGCCTCCGACTGCCCTGTAACGATTGCCAAAGATGATAAATTGGCAACTGGGACCGACGGCTTAACGTGCTTTCCGAGACACGGAGGGAACTCGGCGGTCACCTATCCAATTACTGGCTAGGGTTAGGGTTGCTTAGCTTCGCTGATCGAATGATATGCGCAATAGCCACTGTGCCACGAGCTCCTCCTATATGTACGAGATGTATAAGTACCTGTTTATATTTGCCTCTGCATGTCAATCGACAGGAGTAAACAATTATTGACAACATCGGATTGAATTTAGAGCCGTGGTGGCCTTGAGGTTTGAGCAGACGCCTGCTACGCATGCGGCGCAAGTTCGAATCCCAGCGGGGCCTGTACCAATGAGTTTTTCTAAAAAACTTATGTACAGTGATTTCACACCACGTGCTTTACGGTGAAGGAAAACATCGTGAGGAAACCTGCATATTTCTGAGAAGTAATTCAATGACGTATGTAAAGTGTCTGAGATGGCGATGGACTCACCATCTGTCACGTTGGCACTTAATCATCTTCGGTGAAAAGTGGGTGTTGTGATTACAACACCTCTGCCTACCCCTTCGGGGAATACAGGCGTGAGCATATGTATGTATGTATGTATCGGATTGAATTTGTATGATAAACAAGCTGTGCCCCGCGGTTTTACCCGTGTAGAGTTCATTTCATGGGTTGCCCGCGTGACCCGAAGGTTATTTTTTTTTTCAAATAATAGTAGCTTAGGTTATTCCTTGTAAAATTTGTGAAAGTCTCGTTACTTGGAATAGCTTATAGGTACTTAACTTACACTTGGGGTATATCTATCACTTCATTAAATAAAAAAAATTAAAATGATGAGTGTCTTATCAATTAAAGTATATCGTGATATTGATCAAATACACTAATTAATTAAGGCCACAGTGTAAATGGGACTTACTTTTCGGATCACAATGTAAAGACAGTGTTTGTAATATGCAAATTACTTCGGGACTCAGTGTATAAAGATTTTTTAAGGCCACAACGTGAAACCTAGAATTCGGGACTATTTTAGCGGGACAGAGCTTAATACACCCGATAATTGGCATCTTAAGACGAAAAAGAAAAGAAAGCTGAAAACATAACAGTACCCCTATAACGAGTTTGCCATCGTTTTCGTAATCTATACTCGCTAGCGTCTCCGCTGAATATTTGTATTAGAAATTGTATAGCGACTCCCAGCGGTGACGTGAAGAACTAAAAAATCTCATACAAATATTGCGAGTGACGCTAGCGAGTATAGATTACGAAAACGGTGGCAAACTCGTGATAGGGGTACTGATATTTGATGTCAAACGTGGGTTCTGTCCGACGACAACGACGTTACGTTTTGATTTGAATTGAGACCTGCGGTGTTGCCAAACTGAACACTCTTGATATCGGCTTGGCAGGGCGACGTTGCCAATTCTCCCAAGGATAAGGATAGGACTAGATTTGGGTCCAAGCAAACGGACCTCCTTACCTGCCTGTGCTATTATTGAGGTCGGGGTCTTTAGAAATTAATCATGATAATAAGTTTGTTTCCATTCTACCACACACTAAAGTACTTTTTGACGTGTAAGTATACTGAATACATACCAGCAGCATGTGTATTTTAATATTCAAAATTAAAGAACAAATTATACATCTATATTCTATACATTCTATACATCTATATCTATTCTATAAAGATTAATACAATTGAAGAGTCTATTTGTAATAAAAAAATAGCCTAATTTACTACTTAGGCTACTTTTATTAATAAAAAATACTTTGGGATCCTCGAAATCTTTGAAACAAAATCTAGGCGGGTGAAACCGCAGTGCACAGCTAGTTTTTAATATAAGGGACACTTGGAGCACACATTGAACGTAACCTTTACGCTAATTTTGATTAATTTACTATTCTTTGGAAGTTTAAGCCTGTCAGGAGAACAAATTGCTTAAACTGTTTAAAAAAATCAATTTCCTTAAAATATTTTTTTTATCATACAGTGTCAAAACCATCCCGCAGTTTATTTAAGCCGTAATAGTGCTTACATATTGCAGACGCATTTTCCGTATTTAGTTAGACATTTAGATATTTTCCTTCACAAAATTTTTTATTAAAATTAATATTAGGCTAATAAAACAAACATGATTTTTTCTGCTCAATTTAGTGTGGGAGTGTCTAGTTGTTTGAATTACCTTCTAGGTATACCACCCAATGGTAGGGTAGGTAGTTAAGTCGACTAGATGCACACCTAGATGGTTCGATGGGGACAGTCAAGGGGATGGGGAATTAGTGTCGGGGTCGTCTGCCCCCTGTCTTAGGTGTGAAGTTCGCCGCATGCTAATAGAATTCGCCTGCAATTCGTTGGTGTGTGTGTCATGTCGTCTAACACCACAACTGTGTGTGTGATGTCAAGTAACAAGATATACAAATATTGCTGAAGAGCCATTGTTCCTTACATCCTCCTCGGTTGGTAAGTACTTGGAAGGATCTACAATAATATCGGCCTTGTGGGCATATACGTAGTAGACGAATTTCTTGCGAATTAGTATGACTAGAAACATTCTTATTCACCATTTTTCAAAAACCTTTCACTATACTCAACGATATCCGAAAGTTGAAACGTAATAAAACACCATATTCCAGGTTGGTTCTACTCTCTACTCAAGGCATTGTTTCCATAACCCAAACATATAATTATAATTTACGATTATCAAAAACGCGTAGGCCTGTTTCCGAACCGGTGGTAATACTATCGACAGTCATAAGTGCCTTCTCAAGTTTTTTTTCCGATTAGGTATGTCGCAGTTGGGTGGGGGGAGTTACCTTAACTACTTAACCGGTTAAAAGGGCGAGACTCAAGGATTGAAGCCGAGCTTAAACTTAAAAACTAAGCAACACAGCTAAGGGCGCCTCGGTTCTGAGCTTATGGCGTTGCTGGGGCATGAGCTGGATCAGAATGGTATTATTCAGGGACGTCCTTAAGGCTAAGGCTTAAGTGGCAATGGCCAGGCCACATTGCTCGAAGGACTGATGGCCGCTGGGGCAGTAGAGTTCTCGAGTGGAGACCACGTACCGGCAAGCGCAGCGTAGGGCGCCCCCCCGCGAGATGGACGGACGGTCTGGTCAAGGCCGCGGGGACCCGCTGGATGCAGGCCGCTTCCAACCGGGTGAGGTGGAAATCATTGGGAGAGGCCTATGTTCAGCAATGGACGTCCTATGGCTGATATGATGATGCTTAAGGCTAGTGGCTCTAGCAAGGGACGGGGGTGACCGATGGCGTAGAGTTTGCGACGAGCCTTGAGGACGGAACAATGGTTGGTTTGGTGTGTGCTTTTGAGACATTGCTTGCAATGTGATATCGTCGTCAGGGTCAATTTGGCCTTACTAGGGGCCTCATCTATCTTCTTATCGCCACAACTGTTTGTCTGTATTACAGACATATACAATTCATAGACACCGGTCGACATTGCTCTAGTGGTTAGCGTATCAGACGTCTGCATTATAAATAAATAATAACAGCCTCTCTACAAATTTAAATAACAAATACAGATAAAAAGAAGGTGCATACGTGTGAAATAAAAATCGAACTTTAGAAAATAAAAACCAACACAAAGCGAAACAACATTATTTGTATTAAATCGCAAAGAAGTCAATAACAATTAATTATGATAAGAGGAAAAAAAATTAAAGCACTCAGGTACGTGCTATTCTGGGTGGTGCGTACTTGATTCCCCCGCCAGGGCAAACAATATTTGCCCTGTGTGTTAGGTATGCTTTATTAGTACTTACTTGTTTAAAATAATTACTAATTCAGTCTTATATTCGTTGTATGGTATCCATAGTATAAGCTAAGCTTATTTTGGGACTAGGTGGCGCTGTGTGATAATTTATTCATAGCTGTGCCTCGCGATTTCACGCGCGTAGATTACATTTTATAGCCCACGGAACTCTAATGTTTTTTCTTCAATAAATGTTCCGTATGTTACCCTAGGTTTTCTCCTCATCAATAAAATAAAAGGTACATTTTCGTAAAATTGTTGCCTCGTTGTTCTAGTGGTCGCAAGCGCTACCGCGGAAGTCCCGGAAAGATGCGAGGTCCCAGGTTCGGTCCTCGAGTCGAGCATAGTGTTATTTGACACCTTTAGTAACAGTCCCGAATCTAAATTCGTGCCCGGCAAATGGCAATAGGCCCGCCCCTAAGACGGGACTTAAATATAACTGGCGACATGTGGGTGTACTGTATATGTACTGAAGGCGTAGGGGTATCTCTTCTGGGAATACATACCTATGTATATTTTCGTAAAATCAATGTCTATTCATAAGTATCTGCATTTTTAGAGTACATTCACGGCTAGGGAACTGTATTTATTTAGCCTCTATCAATTTCCTTCCGCGCCTTATCCAACCTTATCGGTCATGGCACCGGGACTCGGCTCTTTATGACCAAATAACATTGAAATAAATATTTTACTAATTGATCCTATTACACAGCCTTATTACACACTTATTATTCCTATGTTATTACACTAGCGAACCCGACAGACGTTTTCCTGCATAGATAAATAACCTAGGTACCGACTGTAGCGCCACCTGCCTGTTTTCAGGCACTGAAAAATACATACAATATCATTAAAATACGACAGTAAATTACGCCGACTTCTGTCAAGTTATGGTAGCTCAAACGTGAGGCTTCCGGCTTACGGGGCCATAATTAAACTAGAGTACCGCGGTTCGAGACTGACGTTCACCGATTCATTTGAAAAGAAACCGAGTATAGCTCGGTCAACCAGGTTCCAAATATATTAATAATACTATAATAATAATGAACATGATTTCCGTCAATACTTTCCATTGAAACAGACTAAAAGCGAACATAGTTTCGAAGATAGTTTCTTGGACCTAAAAACCGTGCGGCCCCTGAACTCTTATCACATATTCGGCCTTTGAGATAAAGTTCGAATCGCAAACTTCGCGCATTGAAGTTCAAAGTCACTTGTTGGGACACAGCAAGGTTATTGGCCCCTCGGATATAATTCTATGTAAGAGGTGGGGTGCGCCGGGCTTGCGTGGCGATCGATCCAGCTATCCGGGGGAGCGTACTGCATTAGCTATACGAATTAACCGTCTATCCACAACAGGTAGTAAGTTAGCAACAGCGTGCATTTCCCGTGCCTCATCTCCCTGAGCGAGCAATTGACGTCCGTGCTGACAAAAGACCTAGTTAGTTTGCAAGCCTTGTCGCAAATACCCATCTCGTTCTTAGTAGACAATATTTTTGACAACTGTAATTGTTGAGTTTCTTGCCGGGTTCTGCTGAGCAAAAGCAACCTTTGATATAACTAGTGTGTAGAGTTATGCACGTAAGCTTGTTAAACACGAATTTAAGGGACTCTGCGTGACGGAAAATAAGTCTAATAAGCTTTGAAGGCTTTGTTACTAGACTGTCAGTAGATCGATTCACGTAAAACAAACTAATCGATATATCGTAGAAGTATCGATACTGAACGTATCTTTGTTTTTAAAGCATTACGCATTTACTTTGATATATTGAATACGCATATGGCGTCAACCTTGTCCGTCAACAGTGGCCCAGCATTGAGCACTTATTGCAATGATAGTTCAGCTGTGCGAAGGTGACAGATGTATACACGTCATATACGTCTGTCTCTTAATATGAGTCAAACTATCATGCAATGAGAACTTAATAGAAATTAGAGTAGAGTGTAATATAGACTAGAATTAAAATTATGGTTAAACAATACATTTAATTAATTTCAAATGGTAGAGCCCCTGTTTTACGTGAATCACAGTAGCCCTAGACAAAGTAATATTCTCTAGCGCTAATAGATATGATAAAAAAAAATATGGAAATTACATAAAACAGTCACGTGACATACGTCACTGCCTTAAATTTTGAATCGTTTCTATTAGCGAAGCGTGAGGTTAACGTCACATTGTCTACAAGCCCAGATCATCCTGTATAGGGCTTCGTCAATTGTAAAATTCTGGAATCGTGGTGGTGGTCAGTACTTATGTTGTCGGGTATCGATCGGGTCCCCTCCGTGCCTCCGGCCCTCCGTGCCTCCGGCCCTCCGTCTGTGTGGGGCCTAGTGATACCCCACTGCGAATTGATAAACGGACAAGTTGTCACACCTCGCTTTATTTATCACCGTTTAAGTCAAGTGTTTAGAAATGAGTTTATGGGGGATTCAGGTTAATTTAATTTAGATCAAGGAAAAGAGACTAAACTATACTAAACTCGCACTAAATCTATGTCCATCCGTTATTTAAAACAGTAGTTTTCAAAAAGGTGGTTATTAATACTATTATAAACTATGC
The DNA here is from genome assembly GCA_929442735.1 of Watsonalla binaria. NCBI lineage: Eukaryota > Metazoa > Arthropoda > Insecta > Lepidoptera > Drepanidae > Watsonalla > Watsonalla binaria. The sequence continues at coordinate 1,851,307 of OV838917.1, read as the reverse complement.
TTAAAAATATATAAATTATGCTTAAAAGGACACTCTTCTAATATATAGTTTCTATGAAAAAAAATTGTTACTGAATAAATATATTATTATTATTATTTTTAAATATTTTACTCATCTCGGTTTCAATTACCGGTTTTTTTGGATATTCACGGACCTAGGATAATTATTACTATATATTTAGTAAGCATTTTCTTCCATCGTATCTGAGTATACAATCACTTAGCTTGATAATATTTTAATTTTAAAGTCATACGTTTTTTGAAATGTGTGAACAACCATTTTTATGTTTTAAGGCAATCATCAAGCAACCACCTTCTGTAAAAGCATATTATAGTGTAAGTGAGTATATTGATGATAGCCAAGCATGCCAATGAGTAGCTCACTCTTACATTAAATTGTACTAAAACAGCTCTATGTATAAAGAAGGGACACATGTAAAAAAACCGGGAGTTTGTTTCGCCGTTTCTTCTCCTGACAGGCTTACATTTGGAAATGGTAGTAGATCAGCCTAAGTTATCGTAAGAGTAATGACGTTCAATGAGTGTTCCAAGTGTCCCTTAAATTGAATCATCATCACCCTGGCCTTATCCCATACATTGTTGGGGTCGGCACTTGATTCAACCCAATGTGGCTGATCACCTGCTTTTTATACGAAGCGACTGCTTGCTGAGGAAAATCTGAGATCTGGGTTAAACCAGTAGTCATACTATTTTAGGCCTCCGACCGACCTGTACCTAACGATTGCCAAAGAAGATAAATTGGCAACCGGGACCGACGGCTTAACGTGCTCTCCGAGGCACGGAGGGAGCTCGGGCGGTCACCCATCCAATTACTGGCTAGGCTTTTACTTCGATGATCGAATGATATGCGCAATAGCAAATGTGCCACGAGCTGTGTCCCTTAAATTGATTTTTTATTTTGATTTCGTTATTCCATCTAATGTGTTATATCATTGCTTCCGTCCCAATCAATTGAAAACATAACAAGACGTGTGAACGTATTGAGTACTTAGGTATCATTAGAGTTGAATCTTAAGGAATTATTCAATATTGCCTGACTAGACGTATTATATGCATTGAGTACCATTAAAAATGAAATATTCATAAGGGATTATTCAATAATTGGCTGAGCGTTCTTACCCTCTTGTTGCTATTATAAATGGCAACAGATACTTATACTAGCGACCCGCCCTCGCTTCACTTCGCATAACGATATTTTCAAAATAAGAGCTTAATTTCCACTAAATGCATATAAAAGCATTAGCGGATAATATTCCATTCCAGCGTTCGTTCTTGTCACGCCAAAAACAGTTCCACTGCTCGGGCGCTAAGTTTTCTCAACGACTTTGTCGCCATGATCCAAGATGCTGACGTATTCGCAGATTCGCTGCCGTCACTCATACAAAGTTTGAGAATCTATATTTGTAAATTGTGTCTATTATAATTTTCTTTTGGTTTTATATATAAGCGCTTTGGCAATAGCTGTAAGTTTATATATTCAAATTATAAATAAATAAAAAAAATCAAAAAATATCTCTGGCTGCCTCGTTCGTTCCGGCTAATGTCGGTAACGGCTAGATCGACGGGAGTTTCACTGGCAGATAATTAGCTGTTTTTACAAGGAGTAATCATGGTTATTATTTTTTTAAATATAATTTGCCATCCACAAAATTAGAAGTAAAACCGCGAGTCAGTCTATAAATATTATATAGATTTTTTTATTTATAAATCCACTTAAATTCAACTATTTACAGTACTTTAGTGAAAACCGTCAGGCTAGAATAGGAGTGAATACAGATCACCCAATAGCCAGGGTCTAAGAATATGGCTATGGTATCCCCTGCCTGTCGTAAGAGGCGAATAAAAGGGGGCCGGAGGGCCTGCTGGCGGTGGTCGGGGTGGGAGCTTTGACCACCGGCGCGGGCCCGGGAAGGTGGCCAAGCGATGTGGCTCGCGATGCCTTGCACAGCGAGGTCTCCAGGAGCGGCGTCACAGCTGCCCCGGCAAAGTGTGGGGGGACACCGGTGCGTTCTATCAGAGTACCCGGAGTCCCCCCTGAGCACTGAGGATGGCCACCGGGGGGGTTTTAGTGAGGTAAAAATCCCACATACCCCGATCTGCTTCTCCCAGGGCGGTCGGGGACCTTTTGAAGGTTTCCCCCTCGTCAACAAAAAAAAAAAAGGAGTGAATACAGATATGGCGGCTGATAGAGAGAAATGGAAGAGAAGAACATATTGCGCCGACCACAAATAACATGGGAACAGGGCAGGAGGATGATGAGAAAACCGTATCAAGAACCGTGAAGTAGGTACAAAGAACGAATTGATCAAACAGACAGAAATATTTTGTGTAGAAATAGCGAATTCAATTTAAAATTTTTAAGTATAAGGAAGTATAAGAGGATTTATTTTGGCTGTTCAATACAATTGAACGTCTCTATTCTTAAGGAAGATTTATTGGTATTTTCATGTTATTCTTTCATTTTTAGCCTTCCTTCTCTGTGTTTTGGTACATACAGCGATTGCTTTGCATATGTTTATATACGACTTCCCAGTAGGGTCCCCGAAGGGGTAAGCAGAGGTGTTGTAACAACAACGCCCAAATTTCACCGAAACTGAGTAAGTGTCAAAGTGGCAGAGGAGTCCATCGTCGCCTCAGACACTATACATACTTCTATATAGAATTACTTCGCAGACGTATGCAGGTTTCCTAATGATGTTTTCTTTAGCACGTGGTGTGAAATCACTGCACATAAGTTTTTAGAAAAACTCGTTGGTACAGGCCCCGCTGGGATTCGAACTTGCGCCGCTTGCGTAGCAGGTGACTGCTCAACGCCCGAGGCCACCACGGCTCTTATATCCAATATCCAGCTCTTTATAACACATACATAAAAAACGCTGTTGTGTGCGTTTCTCTCGTAATCGTTTACCATACTTGTAACATAAGAAAGCATCTGCGAGGGCCAATGCGTTTGTTGCACCACGAGCTTGAGCAACACATATGGGTAAAATCAACAGGGTGACACAGCTACAGGCTCGTTCCTTTCCAACACCCCAGTAACCAGATAGCGGTCACGTATTTTAGCGACAGCTATGAAACATCTATATATTCTGGGGCTGACGAAATAAACTTACCTAGTAAAATTTTATTTGAGGCGTCGTTACGTATCTAATTGCGTTTTAAGTAAATTTTTCTGGCCTTAAGGGAACTTTATCTGAACTTTAGACAATATCTGCTTAAGAATTTTAGGTTTTCATTGATAAATGGATGCAGATAAGCAATAATGTGTCAACCCGCATAAACTTGGTTTTGAGAAAATGGCGTCTTAAGATGATTGTATACGTGATTTAAGATTTGTTTTATGACATAAATCCATTTTTTACGTACTTTTATGTTTCAGATGACTTGAAACACTTTTTTAGAATGTTAAATACGTGATGCATTATCAAAATATATCAAAACCTTTGAATTTGACTTTTTGTGGGTTGACACATTATTGCTTATCAGCATCCAATTATAGGTCTCTAGTTTCACTTACTTTTTCTCGAGTTTCGCACAGCAAAAATATGTAGTAAGGATAGACTGGAAGCCCACCATCATCGGTTTAAGCAGACCATAATAGGGGCCTCTGAGCTTTGACGTTTTTTTTGTTACCGTAAAATTACACGCGCTGCTTAAACGATCATAGTTGCCCCCTGCTCATATGAGTCCCAAAAAATTACTACTTACTGTGCATTCAAAGCAGTGCTCAAAACTCGTTACGGCATCTACCGACTATACCTGCTTATATTCAAAATAACTTAAATATAAAAAAATATATAATTAATTTGATAGACTTTTTACACAATACTTTCAAGTCGTACTGTATTATAATATTACCGCCGGGTCCGGACGGTTGGTTTATCGATTAACGAGAAAGGTTTGCACTAACGTTTGTGGATCTGAAAAAAATCGTTTGCCTATTGGTTGGCCTTGGGGTTTGAGCGGTCACCTGCTACGCAAGCGATGCAAGTTCAATTCCCAGTGGGGCCTGTGCCATTTCACACCACGTGCTTTACGGTGAAGGAAACCATCGTGAGGAAGCGTGCATATGTCTGAGAAGTTATTCAAAGACGTTTTCATAGTGCCTGAGACGGCGATAAGCTCACCATGTGACACGTTGGTACTTAATCATCTTCGGTGAAAAGTGTGTGTTGTAATTATAATACCTCTGCCTAACCTTTCGGGGAATACAGGCGTGAGCATATGCAGGTATGTGTATGTATTGGTTGATAAACTCCCTTAGCCTGCACTTTGACATGGTATTAATAAAATGATTTCTCGCAAACAGTTCTGAGTACGGATCACTTTTCATTACGTCACGCAGGAGTTACCTATGTGCCCATAAACCGTAGGAGGATTCGATGTGAATTAAGAAGAATTTTGTGCCGAAAATAGAAATAAGCTGTCCTTTATTGCTCCTCCTCTCGCGAAGGCGGAGCGAACTAAATATAATGAATTTCAGTAATAAGTTGAAAAGGATGTATGAAGATTGAAGGTGGGCGTCCAATAAGGCTCATTGAAAGCAACCTATTCAATCTTTCAGTACCTATTTATTGTAGCCGTTAATTGCAAAAAGTTCAACAGGGCTTATTAATTACATGCTTTTGAAATAAATTGTCAAAGATCAATTCAATCTCTGTAAATCTATTTATTAATTATCAATAATTTCTATTTTACTATCTAGCAACAAAATCTCTTTTTCTTTCTCTTATTTATTTAATGGCGACGAGCTTGAGTGCAGCAATTCCGTATCAAGTGATTGTTGAGAAAAAAAATCTTGTATATTGTTAAAAATATTTTTGAGGAACCCATTGGATTCCTCGATTGATTCCGCAAATTCAACAAAAAATCAGCTCTGTTCTTCCAATCTGACATTGATAGCCCTCCTTTCCCATAATGTCACACTCGAAATTGACTAATACCAAAGATAATGAATGTAAGCGAAATTTTTCTTTATCTTTGAATAATACTATACACAGATACAGTACTGAACTTATTAAACATAGCACAGATGAACAATATGGTTATATCAATATAATCAGAGCAATACAGATACAATATTATAAGTGGGTGATGCAGCACAGGTGAAGAAAATTTGAATTAACCTAACAATTGTATTGTATTAGAACTTCTATAATTTATAGATATGCTCACGCCTTTATTCCCAGGGTAGGCACGGGTGTGCACTGAAATATATCTCTATAAATAGGGTACACCCACATAAGAATATGCTACCTTATTGGGCTATATTTTCGTGATATGTACGATAAGTATTACGTCTAATAATAACTCACAATTGTTCAGAACTTTTCTTTTCCGCCTCTAATATTCTGAACAGCCAGAAATAGTCAAATATTCGGAATAGGAAAGTGCGTGGATATATACTTATGGTGCTTTGATTTGATGAGATATTTATGTTTTGTGAATAATTTTAAGTGAGTAAATATATGTTTTTTTTTAAATTATATTTGTTTACTATGTAATGAAATGTACATGATGCCAGCTGAGTTTCTTGCCGGTTCTTCTCAGAACGCTAGTTCCCGAACCGGTGGTAAATTCTTCGACATTTATAAGTGCGTTACCAGGGCCTAAACTGAATAAATAATATTCATTTATTTAAGAGTTCCCGTCACCTACTAAGGCTCATAATATCTATACAGATAAATCAAATTGAAGTGTCTGTTTGTAATTCCAAAACAACAGCTTTTCACTAAATGCATATTAAAGTATATACGGCACTAACATAAACCAATTAGGGTTCCGCGGGAATCAAAATAATTCTACGCGGACGAAAATTTTCTTCCGACTTCCAGCGATAAATATGTAAAGAAAGAGTAGAATGCAAATAACGACTTAGCAAAATGTTGCTTTTAAGCAAAATTGCGCAAATATTTTTTTCGCTGAATTCCTTTCATTACGTTCATTATTTACATGTTTTTAGAAGCTATCCCTGTTCGTTTTGGATTGAATCCTGATGGATGGGTTCAGAATCAGATCCATCGCTGTCCAGGGATCCACTTAGTCTCGGGCATCCATCAATTTATTCACAACATTACAGTTGGGCAGACATATCTAAACGGAAAATCTAGGCAAATATATTGTAATTAGGGAAAGAAGTAGCAAACATATTGGGTTAAGTATAATTACCATAAAAAGCCAGCTAAGTGCGAGACTGACTTGTGCATGAATGGGTCCGTACATTACATCTATAATTTCAAAATATATTATGTTTATATTTGCACAATTCTTTAATATTTATTGTTATAACAATAACAGTATACCTATTATGTTTCGTGAGATACAGCTTGGTGACAGACGGGCAGCCTGACGGATAATCTTAGTTACAGGGTCCTGATTTATACCCTTTGTGTACGGAAGTCTAAAATGCTACAGAGATATTGGGATATAAAAAAACAAATTCTGATGGTCTGCCCTGAAACTGATAATGATTATATCTAAATATCTTTGTAGTGTTTAGATAGCACGATTAAAACTCGAGTGTCACGACCGGATCAGGGTATAAGTATTTTCGAGTGTGGCAACAAACACTTTGCCACACTTGAAAATTTACCCGGACCTGACGGATTGAAGTACGAAACTCTGCCTACCTTAAGGATACTAGTGTAGTACTGTCATATAATATTCCCTATTCTATTAAAATTCCAAATATTATTTGAAATGGTACTTACTTACCATTATGATCATTGATATGTAATTTTTTTGTTACCGAGGTTGGTTCCTGATGTTGCTTTTACTAAGATACGATATTTGGTATTGGTTCGACATTCGATTGGGAATTTGGTGTCGTTCGAAATGTGTTGATCAACCATGTTGATGTTTGTAACAAGCCGTGCCCCGCGGTTTTACCCGCGACATAAAATTATTGATGAAGTTGCTCCTTGTAACATTAGCTATCCGCCAATGAAAGTCCCGTTAAATCTATGAACAAACAGCCAGACGGGCTGAGAGGGAAAAAAAATAAAATTGTTTTTTTTTATGTCAGTAGTCAGTACCGTGTATACTTTCATATGCATTTCGTCAAAAGGTTTAATATTGACATTACAAACAGACACTTCAATTTTATTTATCTGTATAGATGTATAGATACATTAAGTAAAATATCCTCCCGCTTCGCTAAAAACGATACAAAATGTACAGGAATGACTCGTGATTGATTTATATCATTTCCATATATTTTGTACAGGCCTACAGATTGGAGAGCGGACATGGATAGCACGGGTCCCTATGGAAAAAAACAGGATGGATTTCAAAGATACATTACTAGGTACCGAAACGGGTGATTGGCTATTGGGTTGCTAAGGAAAAATATAATTGGCCATCTATTCGCCTGAAGGCAACTTTGTGAGAAGCGGCACAGGAAGCTCTTATACGAGCTGTTTATAACAGGTTCCTGATAATAAGTACAGCTAAAAATACTCATGTCTTTGTTATATTATTTTAACAATAGAACCAATGATCTCCGGAATTACCAGTCTGTCTGTACCACCACAAATACAAATAAATGCATAATAAAAGTATTAATACGGTACTTACAAATCAATGTAATTTTTGATATTATTATTGATGATGATCTAATTTTATAATTTAAGCAGTGTCCTGACAGTTGTTAGATGAGCATGTACAGTATACATACTTATGCTCACGCCTGTATTCTCCGAAGGGGGAGGGCGGAAGTGTTGTAATAAAAACACCCACTTTTCACCGAAGATTAAGTGCCAACGCGACAGATGGTGAGTCTATCGCCGTATCAGACACTATACGCCTTTGAATTACTTCTCAGACATATGCAGGTTCTCTCACGATGTTTACCTTCACCGTAAAGCACGTGGTGTGAAATCACTGCACATAAGAAATCCCATTAGAAAAGCTTTAGAAAAGCTAATGGGAACAGGCCCCGCTGGGATTCGAACTTGATCATGTTTCCAGCAAACGGTAATCATTGAAAATTATTATGTTTTATTCAATTTAGGCCCTGAGAAGCCACTAATGAACGTTGATAAAGTAAGCTAGCCTTTAGTATCACGGGTTTGCCACCGTATTCGTAAAATATACTCGCTAGCGTCACTCGCAATATTTGTATGAGATATTTTAGTTCTTCACGTCACCGCTGGGAGTCGCTGCACAATTTCTCATACTAATATTCGGCGGAGTCGCTAGCGAGTATAGATGACGAATACGGTGGCAAACCCGTTATAGGGGTACTGAGTAGGACCAGCAAGGAGCTCAGTCATCGAGCTATGAGCGGTCGATGAAAATATTGGGGGTAACAGCGGATCTATTTTTTAATCGCGTTGCGCCTGCATCTATTTAATGCATATAGACAGAGGCAGTCTCATAAATGACGTATTTAAGGTTAGCTCTCATAGCTTGTATAGGTACCTTTTATCATACTATTAAAATATTTGATGAACCGGTAAAGTCAGGTAAAAGTTCAAGTACTTAACTTAATTAACTAGTAGATACCACCAAATATATTCGTTACTTTTCGTATTGTGTTTGTGCGTGACTTAATTATTATGGAACCTTTGGTGGCCGAGTCGCATTGAGGTTTTTTATGAATTGACACTTCAGTAAAAACTCGTTCGACCGATCTGGGGCGCCTTTGTTACTGTAGGTACCAACCCAGGATCTTGCTTGTTAATTAGCATTTTGATTAAATTGGGCACTTATTGCTAATTATATTAAGTATCTTTAATGTTAATTACTAACACAAGTATTTTGTGCTCTTTTTATTAATTTTATTGTTCAATTAATTATTTATACATAGGTGAGTACCTACTGTACTATGTACTATAAATAGCTTTTATATTAACTAACAAATTATGAATTGAATAGGTCTATGGTTTATTTTATTTATTGGACCAAATTTGTTTTGATGATTTATATTGAATCAATCAGGCAAAAACGGCGGCACTTATTACGATGAATTAAAAAAAAATACGAATAATTTCGAATGAAGTAGCTGGCATTTAGAAGCAATTGCCACAAGTTACAAATCTAGGAAGAGTCTTTGATACTATTATTGATAGTAAATCAATGAATTTAATATTTTGTAGCCAAAAGTTAATTAGCGTGCGTACACGTCCTTCGTAAATTATTCCGTAATGGAAACAGCTGTGTCGCTCGGTCGCTCGGGTTCAGTGGCCACGCGGCCGGGCGAAGAGGACAGACATACATAATAAGCACAGGAATGAAAAGGCTAGACTGAGAGTTAGTAGAGGAAGATGAAACAAAAAATCCCACGTTTGGTGCGGAGAATAACAATGAGAATAGAGTACTAGGGCGATGCGGCAAGAAAGCGAATGTTTGTGTTACCGTGTGTGCGGTCGGCAAAGGCGTAATCATTTATTATACTGTGAGACTAGGAGTCGTGGTTCACTTGCTATTGCGCATATCAACGAAGTTAAGCAACCCTAACCCAAGCCAGTGGTTGGATGGGTGACCCCGCCCGAGTTCCCTCCGTGCCTCGGAGAGCACGTTAAGCCGTCGGTCCCGGTTGCCTAAATTGGCAACCGGGCTTACTTACTGTAACAAAAATGGTCAAGCGGAGGCCTAAGAGAGTCTGACAACCTGATGTAATCCTTCGTTAAAGGGGTTACGAAGGTCAGATGGCAGTCGCTTCATATAAAAATCAGGTGATCAGTCACATCGGGTTGAAGCAAGTGCCGACCCCAACAATGTACAAGGCCAGGGTGATCTCATATCAATTTAAATATAAAATGAAGAAGCCGTGGCCTTGGGGTTTGAGCAGTCGCCTTTCAGAATTTCATTTTACAGCAAAAATAAGCATTTTCCTACGTTACACATATCATCCAATAAGCATGTAACCTTAAGTAACTTCTTCCAACTACAATTATTTGAATTTACCCTGTTTCCCCACCTATACCTCGGTGTGGAGTAGTTTAGGTGGACCCTTCGCAGACCCTTTGTAATTACATGACCATCCACGCATCAGTTAACATCAACTCAAAATTAGAAACCTACCTACTTACTAAGCTACTGACAAAAATAATTCTCAATTCCCATTGCGATCGATGTTTCTCTAATAGGGTAGCTGGTTATTAAGTTTCAAAAAATTAAGGCTTAGAAATCATTTGACTTAATACTATCCGATTTAATCGAGATATTAGTAGCTGTCATGGGCCTGTAGACTAAGTAATTATGCTCACGCTTGGCTAGTAGAAGCGATACAAAATATACGAGAATGACAGATGTCATGTGACTGATTTATGGATAGATAGATAAAACGTTTATTTGCCACACACTAATAAGTTAAACAAAACTGCAATGATGAAGACCTACAAAATAAACATTAACAGTAAATGAGTAAACGAATACAAGGAACTTAGGTCTAGTAATATGACAGGGCGCTGCAGTGGTGCAAATAGGCCTTGGCTCAGTGTATCGCTTTGTTCTTGCGACCAAAACACTGGTATTCTGCCACCACCTTCAACTAAAATTATGCATATATTGTGGAAGAGAAAGTTGTGCATGTGTGTGTAATAATGTGCAAGGAATCAAGACTGAGTCTGAGTGTCTGTTTGATATGAACAAGCTATCAGGTAGACTGTTTGCAAAGGCAATAATAATTATATAAAATATTTTTTTTTTAAATTTTTAAAATATTAAATAAAATATTTATGTCATTTCCATACTTTTTTAACGTCTCTATTAGCGCAAGCGCTAGAGAATGTTACTTTGTCTTGGCTTAATGCTCCCTAATTTCACCGTTTTGTTTGTTTCATGAAAATATTCTAATAACAAGTTCTTATAATTGTTTCAAGTAAATTACAAAATCCTCAAACGGTTGACGAAAACAAATAGTTGAGCCTTAAATATTTATATCTGTCAGCCACTGTTCACTAACTACTTTCCAAATAATAGGTCTTTATGCAATTCCGCTCCTCAGCCATCCCTACTAATATTATAAATGCGAAAGTAGCTCTGTCTGTCTGTTACGCTTTCCCGCTTAAACCTGTCAACCGATTGTGATGAAATTTGGCACAGACAATCTTTAGACCCTGAGAAAGGACATAGGCTACCTTTTATTGTGAAAAAGTATTATATAAAACTAAATCTACACGGGTGAAACCGCGGGGCACAGCTAGTTTATAATAATGATTACTATTGTACCTACGTTCTGTGCTATTGTGTCACTAGGGAGCTAAAAAAGGACAGAGAGGTATAAGTAGATTTATTTTTACAAGGAAGAAGGCATTTTTCGGACGTATTTAGGATTACCAGTAAATTTAAATATAGTCAAGGAAATGGAAAATTTTTAATCGTCTGCAGTTTTAAAACAGCAGAAAATTTACTGAGAAAAAAATCGCTACTTAATGTGCTTCGCGATTTTTAACATTTTCTGCTTTCTTGTGGCAATCCCGGATCTTACCACGTACCTAGGTATTTTGTGCGAGCGTCCCGACCGCCGGGCCACGCCGTCGGCGCGCGCACATCGCTTCGATTGATTTGCGTCTAGATATGCTATGCGTCTACAGGATACCTATATCTTTTGTATATATCCGCTACTGCAGCCTAGCTTGCAATTCCAAGTGCGACACGTTTCATACATTTTATAAAGAATGGTAACGGTTCCCTTTTGTTGCAAATTTGCTGTAAGGCGCTGGTTAGGTACTTAATGCTAATTTTCAATCAAGCAGCTCCGGAATTTGAATAGGAGAATTCGCAGTAGTCATTTTATGAGTCAGCTTCTGTCCGTCTGTTCATCTGTCTGTATGGCGCAGTCTTTCAGAAAAATACTTCGAGCTTTAATTTTCTAAGAAAAAATACAGATCATAGAAATAATGTGCTTTGTAGACATTGGAGATTCTTGGTAACTGGTTGGCGAACCATTAAATGTACAAGAAAGCAAGCAGGCTTATGAGGATTATCCTTTCTTGATCCGTGTGCTAGCCAGCCGCGTAGCTCGGGCTATCGAAGCCACATAATGTGTGGAAGCTCTGCGGCGTGTATACGTAATATTCCTGTCACTCAGTCGTATAGCTATTGCAGTAAGGGGTCAGGGCGCAGGCCCCAGCTCTGAAACTGTTTTTTTTTTCAAACAACTCTGATTCAAAGATCAACAAACAACCGGGGCATAAACGAAGTTTCGGCTCTTCTATTGTTTATTCTATGGTTGAAGGCGGGCACCATCTCGCTCAGACAGCAAGCAACAGAGCGAGACAGCGGACGACCTTGAAATATTTCGGTGCCTACCTGGTTTACCTATACAACGTTTCTTTTGTGCTAGTAAAAATGCCATAGAACCATGATAGCACATTCTGTGCTACGTTAGCGAGGAGCTCGTGTAATTACTGTTTCGTTCATGCCATATCAAATGCTTCTTGCAAAAAACTGACGAACAGAGAACCGTCTCCTAAAAAGGCACTCGACTTCAGCATGGTTACAAAAAGCCATTTTGCGTGAATTAAATTTCTGCCATATATTGTTAATTTCATTAATTAGATACGCAAGAAATTAATAAACAAAAACAATTTGCCACATTGTTGATGCACTTGCAAAAATACCTGCTATTAAAGAGAACCAAACCAATTCCCATAAATTTGATAAGAAAATCTCTAAAATATTCGCTACAAAGACTAGAGCTGAATGCTCTACCGCATCCGTAAAGTTGCCGGCGAAGGGATGCCTTGGTTTAGTCTAAAAATGTTGTTCTCTGGGGCCACAGCTTGTTCCTAGCAGTGTATTCACTCCCTTTAGGGTATTGGAAGTATGGAAATAAGCACATATTCTTCTAGATTTGAGATGTAAAATTCCAGTCTCGCCAGCAGGTACCGTTTCGGTGACAATGAGGTGTCGTGTTGCCGAGTTCAGAATCATAATTTTACTTATATTACACGAAAAAACACATACCTACTTAAATAATTTAACCAGATTTTACAAAGAACTAATACCAAAACAGAAATTATGTTTATTACGACACACGTTTACTCGCGCCGCGTGCCTCTGATACTGCATGGACCATCACCCACTCGACTGAGTGGGTTGGAGACTGGGCAAGGTTTCTAAAGGTACCTGAGATATTTTCAACCATGTTTAGAGTTGGACATGAGGCCTTACCTAATAATAACTCGGGTTCGGTTTGGGACGGAGGGTTACCACAAAAAGTGGTGTTATTATTAACTGTTGGGAGTTTTTTTTTTTATGGTAATATAAAAGAATTTCCGCCATCGTATCACTAGGGATAGGGTCAGAAGAGAGGGGTTGGACCACTAGGACCACTGGCCTTCTATGTATTTTGTTTACTTTATACCTACTACATGTTGCAGAATGCACACACACATTAAAACGGACATTTTATCGCACGTAGAACCACTCAAAGGTTATTCGTGTGGGAAGAATGCAGTACAATTAAAATCTACTATCAGAAAAAATGCTTCTAAGTTAAGAAGTTACTTATCTGTCTACGGTCGCCAATGAAACAAAACAGATTTCAATTACGGACTAAGTAACAAAACTAGGTGCAGTTATGGGACTAATTACTAATGTCACTCAATTGAAGGGCTGGATTACAAATTTCAAATATAAAGGAGAACATGACAATCTTAGAGAACTTGAAAGGCTGCTCTCTCATTGGAATTAAAGATTAAAAAATTGAATATTACGTCGTCGAGGTACTTTACAAAATTAACATAGTACAAACATCACTAAAGTCGGATCTTATATTCCCAAAATGTTGGCTAGGAACACGAAACAAAACGTATCCCCTCAGATGTTTGAGCAAAAAAATTAAATAATACACGGCTTTCAAACTTGGGCATTGAGAGAAAACTTTATTGTAAGGGACGACAGGATGGGGTGGCGCATGGCGTGGCGTCGGTAAGGGTGGCACCGTAGTGTAGGGTGAGCGCAGACAGAGTGCAGCCGCGGGCGAACACTAGTATATACGAATGGAGATAATGGCGCTCGTTCCGTTTGAGAAGGGTCGTGTGATTTATGGAGGGTCCTAGTGACGCCTTCACCACTGCAGTCTGAAATACATTCAAAAATTGGGGAGCCTCCATTTTTATTATTAAAAGACTTTTATGTACCTCCTGTAGTTTTGCAATATGAACCTTGAACGGACGGAATAAAGTCACCTTTTCATTTCACAATAACATTCAATCAACGATGCAATACATTGTTGAGCGTGAGTTTATTTTCTGTGGTTTGCGGATGCCTATGCGCGTGCGCACTGCATTTGGCGGTTTGGCGACAGATGTCGCACTAATCGGTCTAACTGTTGGGAAGTACGATAGATGGCGCTATTGTGAATTATGGAGATGTCAGAAATTTCGTGTAATCGAACAGCTTGAACCGTTCGAATTAAAAAGCATCTATAGAATGCGTAAAAAGTGTAGGAACATAATGACAATGAAAAAGATTCAGTTTAGGCCCCGGTAAGGCACTTAACGTCGAAGAATTTACCACCGGTTCAGAAACTAGCTGGAATCATGTAAATTTCCTTACATAGTAATGAACGAATATATATTGTGTCTTAAGTATTTACCAACATAATAATGACAGGTCTATCTGGTTATCTAATAATGTTGTAAGTAAAGGATTATTTAAAAGCACTGTCTAAGTATTGATGCCTAGGTACTGAGATACGTATCTAATTAAGTTAGGTAGAGAGGGGAAGCCACCCCTACGTGGATATGCGATTATAAGGGTGGTCTATGGCATAAGGATTGCGAACCCCCTACCTACCTACCCCAATGATCCGATCTTTGGTAGCCATGTCTGTGTTTTCTGTTTAATTTAGTCCATTTAAAAATGAGTCTTATTTCATTAGTACTAGAGTACTTACCTAAAGGAAATCTACGAAAAATATGTATGCCTACCTACCTAGACATTTTTTATGGCTACTTATCGTATTTCTTGTAGGCAGATACTAAAAATAATAGATACCTAAAACCTGATGATGAAAATCTTGTATAGTGGGTGTTACTTATTAGTTATTAATGAATATTTGCAAAATCAATTTCATTCGGATACGTACTTATACCTATATCTATGCCTATATCCTGATGGTTATGATTGCACAGATAATCAATTATTATTATTAGTCTGACACTCGCCACTAAAACAGCTGGGAAGTACAAAATAAAGAAAAGGTGCAACACGCCAGGCGGCTCGCTAATATATTTTGCTCCATCTCATTTGAGTCATGGCGTTGGAAAGAGACGGTACGAGTAGCAATAATAATAATCGCAGAAACGCTAATTTCGTCCCTCGCGCCCTTTCCTGTCGTTCTTGGCAACCGGTTTTGTTTGTGGCACGGCTGTAAAAGTTGCCGGCCAATGAGGAGGCTGTACCAGCAGCGGGCGTACCATTGGCGCCGGGTGATAGAGAGCGTGCGGGCGCGGGGCAGCGCGGGGCGCGGGGCGTGGGTGCGGTGCGCGCCAGTGTGCGACACCGACCGACTCGGCTAGCGCGCGCTCGACGCGAGTCAGTAGAGTTTTGCCACTCGCGAAGACGGTTATTATTACAATGACACGGACACCGGACTATCGATAAAGTGTGTTTGTATGTCGTTTTCGTCGATAATAAGTGTTGTGTTTACTTTCACCCGTGCGAATGTCTCGATCCTTACCATTTTGTTTGTTTTTTATTTTAATCAGTGCCGCATGGGACGGCGCTTAAGTTTCAGTTAACCTTTTATTTTGAAACGATGGAACGTTGTTCTTATGGTTTTTACACCAAAAGGTATTTTTATGTTATTTTTTACTTTGCGATTGCGATCTGGTGTGGGTGAGTGCGTCGCGTGTGGCTATACATGGTGAGCTGAGATTTTCTTTCATCATCGCATTGGATCACGAAGAGCATTACGAATTACGGTATCACTATTAGTATAAGCGATCGTACAGCAAGCTTCTTACTGCTGGTAAATACAGGCTTGGTACCTATTCATAAAACGGAATGTTAATACTATTACTGTAAGCAGGTACTAACACTAATCTCTGTGTGGTTTTTATAGTTCAAGTAAAGCCCTAGTCATTGTTTTCTCGTACCTAATACGTATGTAAGGCATTGCATTGTGTATGGCTTAGTATGGGGTGTAAGTTGGTATTATTATTGCAATGCTTCGGAGTTCGGGGAAATAGCTGACAATGTGAGGCCCTCGCAATCGAACCAAAGGGGGGAGGGCGCCGTGTCTGGTCTGCACACATGCAGAACCGGTTCGCGCTCCGACTCCCCTAGTGGGCTTTGCTACTATCCTTCTCACGCCACACGCGTTCGCATAACGCTCTCTCTCTCGCACATTTTCATTATTTTTTGCTGCCCCTTTTGAAATAATGCCAGACCCGTTTTTTATTTAGGTTTCAGACCCTAAATAGGTGTAGAGCTTTTTGCCTCTAGTTTAGTGGAGATGGTAAGTTAAAGGTTTAACAAGTGGTATGGCATGGGCCATTTGTAATTAATACATATTTACTAATATTAGTTTTACTAATTTGGTCTAAAACAGCTAAGTAGTAAGTAAAGTAGGTTTGCAAACAAATAAGACGATTGTCGATAAATTCCTATAATTTTTATAGGTAGAGTTTTACGGTAATATTATTATGAATTCAAAATCCAAAAGGACACTTACTTTTCAGAAAAATCGAATAGGTACCTATCTAGTTAGGTTTTAACATGGTATCCTTGCGCCTGATATTGTACTGAGATGCGGTAATTAAAAATATCTTGTGGGTATAATTAAGTAGTACCATGAATGCGTACTAGTAAGTTTCTGGTTGATGTATGGAGCGGCGCGAACAAATAGGTACATAGCTTTTATCCTTATAATTTTTGCTGAGCGCTCATTACTCGTGGCGGAATCTGAACATAGATAGGTAGTCTCTAGATAGGTAGTTACCTATCAGTAGTATTATCTCTTTAATTAAAGTATTAGAGAATTGTGTGATGTTAGAAATTCCTTCATTTTCAACCCTGAAACGCCCAATCATTAGGGTTGAAACAGCCAACATTTTATTAAATTCACTGATTTCATTTACCCGATATCTGCTTTACTATCCAGATTGGTCCTTTTATGACCAGCAGATTCCAAACCTGATAAAAAGAAAAGAAAGTTCTTAGTTCAGTTAATCCGTTGCTGATACATAACGATGTACAGGTGTCGTCACGAGCTATGAGCGCTGACCTTGAATGTGCAGTAGTCATTTTATGAGTCTGTCTGTCTGTATGACGCGACTCGAATAAAATACATGCGCTGTTACCCCCCACTATTTTCACTGCGCGCTCATAACTTATGAAGGCATCTGTACCCGATGTCTAGGACAACACGATGACGCTCCGCAATGTAACTAGACAGATAGACACTTAGCTTAGAGCATTCAACCAACGACAGACGTGACGACATGAGACACATCACTCGTATGTAGGGTTGCCAGATGGCCGGGAACAACGGGAAGGCCCTGGAATTTTGCGTGAGGACCCTAGTCATTATACTTTACTAACAAAATTCATGTATACTATTTTTCTTTCTATAATATTACAGCACCACGGGCCGACACAATAGTAAATTTCACAAAAAATTAAATCATCTACTTACTTACCTGTGTCTCAAAATATTTTGCATTTTTTTCTTAAATACCTAAGTAGTATTTTTTGTCTATTGTTTTCTTGATTTCGACTTAGAACTACAATAAAACCCCAGGGCCTGTAGACAAAGTAACACTATCCTCACAAAATGTACGGGAATGACATGTCACTGGCTTGATTTATGTAATTTCCATACATTTTGTATCGCTTCTGAGAGAATGTTACTTAGTCTTGGCCTACAGTAGGCCTACACAAAGTAAATGTCCAGGTAAATATAATCTCGTATCTGGCAACCCTAGTCACAGTCACATAGTTGGGTGTGTCAGTGCACCGAGCCGTGTTGTCTCAACCAGACGTCCGCTAATGAGTTAAACTCGTCGCGACTTAAACATTCCATTCCACGCTATGTTCGACGCAACGAAGATAATCTTTTCGCAACTTTTATCTGATGCTGTAGCTCCCGTCACAAGTTACGAACGAGTACATTTTAATACACAGTAGTCATTTTATGAATAAAAATTTTGCGCTGCGCGTTCCTTACTCGTGACAATGTGATGCGGCAAATTGACCCCAATCACTGTGATATAAGGACCTAATATTATGGGAATTTCGTGCTGGCTGGCGTGATGTAAGTGGAGTGGATGCCTGTACCCCGATGTAAGCAGACCATGAAGCGTCACTAGGCACGTTCACCTCCAACAATTATTACTTTAACTCTATGACTATTAGCGGTTGTAAAGTTGGATAAATTATAGATTGTTAAAATACGAGCTAATTAGACGATAGTAGAATACTGGTGAGATGATGAATAATGAAATCAGATCATAATAAAATTAATCCTGTTCAGAAAATATGTTTGTAATCAATGAGCTGATGAGTATTTAAGAGTACTTACATATTATTTTCACGCGGACACTGATTTTATTAATATAAACGCAATACACATCCCCGGGGCAGCTGTGATGCCGCCCCTGGAGACCTCGCTGTGCAAGGCAGCGCGAGCCACATCACGCAGCCACCTTCCCGGGCCCACGGCTCGGTGGTCAAAGCTCCCACCCCGACCACCGCCAGCAGGCCCTTCGGCCCCCTTTAAGTCGCCTCTTATGACAGGCAGGGGATACCATAGCCATATTCTTCTTAGACCCTGGCTATTGGGTGTCCACTAAATGACTTATCCCAACAAACACATTGATATCACCAAAAAATGAACCGAGGGATACCAAGCAGCAATATACATATATTGAATGACAATCGAAAACGTAGGGAAAAATACATGCGCATAATAATTAATACAGGGATTAGGGATGTCTTTCCCACTAGCCATCTCTCTACCCTTCATTCCTAATCCCATGTATGTTGATTGTTGATATACAGACGGATTAACACACGTGAAGCGAATGCCATCTGTGCGGCGCTATTTCACAGGAAATGTAACGGTCAAAATAGAACACAATTAATTTTCAAAGTTGAGTTATAATATATGATGTTGCTTTGTAAGGAACACTCGATTACCGAATTGCACATTATAAGCTTATGGCGTTGCATTGAATGTCATTGATTTCGTAGAAAAGTTAGATTTCACGAGATATTCTTTATTTTATGCATCGTAAAGTCACTAATGTATAGTCTCACTTCAATCAGGAATGAACATAGTTGAGGTACACCTCTGCTTGATATCAGAATATCTGGTAGTGGTATCTCTAGCCTGTCACTAGGAGATAAGAACCTACCTGGTAGATCTTATCATTATCCCACTAAAGCCACAGCAAATGTATTCGTAGTTTTGGTGTAATACACCCAGGTGCATATTTCAGTGATGCAAATTCATACACTTGGATACATTAATTTGTTTGAACACGAGTAGCTTTATGTTCGGGGAAGTTATGGGTCAGAAACCCGTTTTCTGAGCGAACCGGTTTCGGTCATTGACCCCTAGGTAAACTGGCTTTTAACCGGTTAATGAAAGAAACCGGTTAACTTGTTACTAATTTTGACTCTGAGGTGCTGAATTAACCGGTTATTTTGACAGTTGAGACTTGGCCTACACAAAGTTATAAATAACCGGTTTTACGGATATTTAATATAGCTTTGCTGTAACGGAATAAACTTTATGCGAAATAATTTCGTTGTTGTTAAACTGATTTCGAGATTAACCGGTTAATCAAAGAATGAAATATACCCGGTTTACGAACGAAATAAACCGGTTTTTCATTAAATTCCGGTGGTCCCGTTGACTTCAGCTTCGGTTGTTAACCTTTTTCATTATAACGATTTATCGTCTTCAAGGCTTGGGAAAACCTTAATGTGACAACAATAATAAGCATTACATTAGTAACTGATAGTAGAGACAGAGATGACACTCAACATCAATAGCTCAAAACTAAATATCCAACTATCCGGTAGAGACCAAACAATCCTTCCAATCCACAATTGAATACATCATGCCTTTGGGAGATTTTAGACTAGACTGAATCCAAATATTTCTGTGCAAAGTGAATCTAGGGCCCTACCATGAACTCATGTAGCCATGATAGTTTTACTCTTATTACGAGACAGACATATATGACGTGTATAAATCTGTCACGGTCACACAGCGGGACCATGATAGCTATAAGAGCTTATGGTAAGGCCCCTGGGGCCCAACCATGAGCTCTTATTGCAATGGCATTACATTTGTGTGACAGTGACAGATGTTTACACGTCAAATACGTGATAAGAGTAAAACTATTATGGCAATAAGAGCTCATGGTAAGGCCCCTGATATCGAAAGACTTACTATGCGGATGATATAACGACATTGGAGTGTAGATGCACAAAAGAAGATAAATTCTATAGCGGCCCAGGAGACACACATTAGCGAAAACAGGCGCATGCACACACATAGGTACACCTTTTTTACGTGGAAAATCCGTTATGAATACAATAACACATTCACTGCTAACATTTCAACTTCGTAAATTCTCTAACAGTTGGACGCACATACGCGTTGTTAGCAGTGAATGCGCTAACCGGCGCGGGGGCAGCGGAAGGGTTATGTCGGACTTGCACTGACTGAACTCCTGGTCGCTTAGGATCGGAGGGGACATTGCGCTGCCTCGCTGGTTCGGAACGTGGTCGGCAGATCTTACGCATGAGATGCGCCGTATCCTTGGGGTACCCAAAAACGTCTATTCATGGACCTCTTTTAGTAGTAAAAGTAGAGTCGTTTTACTTCTTTTATTGTGGTACAAATGTTTTTCTGTAGTTTGAGTAAAATTATTTCCAATCCACCAATTTTGAAACGTTAATGAATTTGTTGCACCAACATTTACCTACATAATATTATATAACTCAAGTAATATCCAATCCACTAACTTTAACACGTAAGAGAATTTGTGCCCTCCATATATCACCTTGCCTCTTATTAACACGTGAGGGAACTCTGATTACCTGCATATCAAAATATATTAAGATTCATATTCGAGAACCTCGTGTGCGCCAGGGTGGAAAATCGTAGGATGAATATATATAACTATGTCCGTACAAACATATATCTAACGTACGTAATATCGTATGAAGTATGGGAACTCAGGTTTTTATTAAAACGTGAGGAGGTCATATAGACATACATAACGGTTGTAATTGCTCACCCAAGTGGGCAGGAAACTTGTCACAGTTTAAATATAAGCTTTACACGCAGTTAGGAATCTAGGAACAAATCGCACACATACACACACACAGTTACACGTGACCGATCGCCAATTTCAAAACGACATATATAAAATAGTAACGTAATAAAATAAAATTTCATTTTGACAGTATATAAAATAGTAAAATTTTTTTTAAGATTGACATCCTGTACGTTTCGTTGGAAAAATATTCTTATTTAAAACTAGCTGAAGTCACGCGGTTTCACACGCGTAGTTCCCGTTCCTGTGGGAGAACGGGATAAAATATAGTCATTGATTATGTAGCATTGAAATAGTGAAATATTTTTTAAAATCCTTTATGTAAAATATATAAAAAAATACTTTATGAGCCATTTCGTTACAAACATACATAAAATCCTTTCTTCTTTATCATATTAGTATAGACAAGAGGCCTAGATTCCGTACTGCTTGCTTGTGAGGCTTATACTTATACTGTGCTTTTGTTTACCAAAATAAAATAGAGACAGATGAAATATGTCAAATTTCCGTTAAAATGAGGTTTTGAATCAAAGCTGTGTTAATAAAATCATGGATGTGTGGGATTAAGCGTTTTTGTCACATTGAGCTGCCTAGTTATATTTAGAATAGATCTGATGCGTAAAGCTAAAAAGCAAGGGAGAAAACAAATTACTCTATTGTATTAACGCATTCACTGCTAGAGCTAAATAAAAAGTCATTGTGTCCCTGTGCTACACAATCGGACCTTACACCAGTGCGTCAAACGCATATCGTTGTACAAATACGCTTTCGCTCTGTGCTACAACCTCAACATAGTGTCGACGTAACATATTCCCCAGTGCTATTCGGCGCTTCTGCGCGTTTGAGTATTGTTATGGCAGGTCATAAAACACTCGCTTGTTTATGACAGACAATAAAAACATGCGAAAAGAAAAAGGGTCGGTACATATCTAAGCTCTACCTGTGTAATTGGTTTTGATAATTTCACTAAATGTCATGTAGGCAAATTCCGTATCTGTTCTATATAGGTGGGCAAGGGCCCTTACAATGTGGTGTTATTTAAACAATAGACGCGCAGAGTCGGCTTTAGCACACAGTGAAGGCACAGAAATTTGTATAGACTCACATAAGCGTCGTTAGCATATAGGAAAGTTCGGATAAACGCGCAGGCGCGTCGTTAGCAGTGAACGCGTTAATATTGTTTCAAATGGTTGAGTGCATCGATCAATAAAATACATTTTGAAGTTTACCTTACCTACTGTGTTCTCCGTTATGACAGTGATACAATACAACCCGAGCATCAGTTCGTTCATCTGTAGTAGCTGCTATCAGGGCTACCGGGTACCAGGTCGGGCTCGGCTCCCACCATAGTAGAATTAAGAAAACCGGTAATTGGCAAGTCGGATTCCCTCACGAAAAAATAATTGCAAATATCCGTAGTATTCACTTTTTTTGTATTTATAGCGGCAATAAAAAAACATCTATGAATATTTCAACTGTCCAACTATCACGGTTCATGAGATACGGCCTGGTGATATACAGACGGACGGATAGCGGAGTCTTATTAATAGGGTCCTTTTAGCTACGAAATCAAAAAACTAATATTATTTTATTAACGTATTTGTATACAAAGTGTTCCTTATTTAGTACAGTGTGTGGTATTCCGCTGTAGCCGCTAAAGATAGGCATTCGAGGCTGGTACATTTTATCAAAACATAATTTTGCGAAGTCCATTCCTACAACCAATTCATCGACACCACACCTCGCCACAGGTGTAAAGTAGCTTGAAGTAATATATTCGTTACTAGGTCACATGTGGCCTGTATTGCTAACAGGATGCCGTGATAATCGGTTGTTTTAATAACCCTATTAGGGTTGTTAACATTCAATATGATAGATGGAAACCGTATGTAACAAGTTAATTTTGGTTCACACGTACTTTTCGCACAATTGTTATTTCTATATGTGGTTTTGGTATACGTACCGGTAAATAAAATAATAACACGATCGTCAGGTAATCAATGTTCCTCGTGTGTAAATAGTGTAACAAACGTTGTTTTGATAACTGATTCCATTTTCAGGTCTGAAATCTTAGATAATATCCAAAAGAAGAAAGACGAAAAAGAACCCCAAAGCCCCAGTTTCCAACAGCATCAGAAGCAGTCCGATAAACAGTTACACACCCCTGAGGGGCAGAACATTAATGTGCCAGTGACACAGCATGTCCCTGCCCAGCAGCTGCTGTCTCCTTCCCCGGGGCAGGCGGTGCAATCAAAAGAGGACCCTAAAGACAAAACTATAAAAGTCGCTAACTCAACAACCATAACACTGATAGAGAACGGTAACGTCCCCAGCGACACCGATAAAGAGAGTAATTACCCCAAAAACTATTTCACCTTAGAACCAAAACCTGATAAGAAAGATGAGCCTAACAAAAACAGTATTACAATAACCAAGACTGTGCCGAAGCAGTCGCCTGGTGGCAGTCAAGCCGATAAGGCGAAACACCAAGTGAAGCCAAATAAGAGGCCGCTGCAGTACTTGGAGACCCTCGCTGAGAAAGCCGGCATCACGTTCGAGGATAAATACGAAGCTGCCAATACGTTACTGGCTCTAGATAAACAGAACAACGCTAATCGGCGACCAGCGGATTTGAAACAGCCGAAGTCAGAACCAGACAACCACAATCAGTCGGAAGAGTTCAGGTATAGGAATCAGAAAGAGGAGGATGATAAATTACAGGTGAGCTTTTTCATTGATGTTAATATTTTCCAGCTGTTGTCCACTTTGTTGGATGGAATTCCTACGGTTTATTTTTTTCATGAAGGAGTTAGAGATATTTTGTATTCTACCAGATCCAGCAACAGATAATTCAGCAGCAACAGCAACAACAACTGCAACAGTTGCAGCAGCAGCAACTGCAGCAGTTACAGCAACAGCAGTTGCAGCAGTTGCAGCAACAGGCCTTGCAACGTCAGCACCAGCAGGCGTTGCAACAGCACATAAAGAATCAACAAGATCAACAGGAACTGGTAATTTTTAAACTAAATTGACTTAATTATTATTCAATCAGGGTTTACTCATCATATCATCATAGGTATAATATTAGGGCTGCAAGAAATACTTTTTTCCTTTTTTTTATAAGTATATTCTGGTATATCAAGTATAGGTCTGTGAAGAACATTAAACAGTATTTTAGAAAAATGAACAGTATTTTATTATTGTTTTAAATACATATTTTTTAGCACATCTCGCACAACTTACTAATTTACAATATTTTCTAAAAACTTCATACACCACAATTATAACTTAAAATAAATGAGGAGCTCATTTTTTTTTATAAATTAATAGATGCTCTATTTGTATCCTCCCGTCACATATCGTGTAACACATAATAATGTGCTTGCATGCTGAAAAGAGTATTTTGTATACTTAATTTTTGTTCAACAATAAAAAGTATAATTTAGTGAAAAACAGTATTATACTGTTGAAAACAGCAACTCTAGGTAATATTCAATTCAACAGTATCACTTTATAATAATATATCCGAATCTAATCAAATAAAATAATAATTATTAATTAAATATAAGGGACGTGGAACATTTAAATCTAACTTGGCACAAAATTTACTACCTACCGTTCCAAGTTAAAGCCAGTCAGGAGAAGAAACGGTGAAACAAACTCCCCGGTTTTATAAAGGAGTTCTATTTCTTAAAGTTTAGCACAATCCTATTGAAGAGTAAACAACTCTATACCATGTTTGGCTATCATCAATATGACCTATTGTAGTATAATATGATTTTATACAAGAGGTTTGCTAGCCTTACAATTTAGAAAGATCTTCTGGTAGAAGTATAAGATCTTGTAGGTAGATGATGTCATAAAATTACAATAAAAGTGTGTTTGCTGTTAAAAAGTGTCGAGTACAATATTTCCTTCATGTTAATATTTTGATCGGGTAACAGGAAAACCAGTGCTACAAAGCGCTTAATACTTATAAACTTATATAAAAGAAATAAGTACCTTGTATTTAACCAACTTTTTCTTGCTGTGTGAAAGAAGCCCACAAAAGAATTGTATTTTTCTGCATCGGTAGATATTTCGTTTCCCAGAAGGGGATTTAAATCCTCTGAATATTTTCATTCATTTTCATTCAACACACGGTTAACTTTGAGAGCTTAGCTATATCTGGTTAAATTCTTCATTAGAAGCAACCCTCATTGAACAGTTACAATCTCGCTACAAAATATGGTGTGCGTGATTATATTGATATATCGTTCGTTATTTCTATACCGAATGATGTTCCGCTTTTGTCAGCCTTAAGAAATCGTAACTCGAAGTGAAGCGAGGGCGGGTAATAAGTGTAATATCCGCACACGAATGTTCGTTGCTAGTTACAGAAGCAGTACCAACAGCAACAGCAACAGCAACAGCAGAAGACTGAAATTCTCCAAGTTCAGCAGTCAGACAACCAACAAAAATACCTCCAGGTAATTTTTATCAATTTTACAACACCATCCTCCTGCCTCTGCCTCTGCCTCTGTATCTTCTTTATTATACAAAAGAATTTGGTTTTGTAAAATTAACTACCTTTTTTTAATAGACATTTATAGAATATGAACTTAATTAAATGTATACAAGGTAAAGTACTTCGTAAACCCCAAGAAGGCTGGCAGTGTATTTTCATCACTTAATTCTTTTCTATTGTATTTTCATCTCTCACTTGTTTTAACTCCCGGCGCAAAAACAGATGTATATGTATGGATCGTAGCTCGGAGACGGATGGACCTACTTCGATGCGGTGTTTTTCATTTGAAAGCCGGTTTCCATAGCTATGTTTGGTTAATATCGTTCAGTATTTTTGGCGTATGAGCTTCACGCGTCCCAATATAATCTTCAAGTGACAATTAATTGATAACTTCGACCTGATTCGAAAATAGCAATTTTTTTACTTTTACGGTTGCTCCGTAAACTCTAAGGTGTACGGGAATTTAACATTTTTGTGTAATGTTAAAATTATACTCTATATATAGAGCTGGTGGCACAGTTGCTATTGCGCATGTCATTCGATCAGCGAAGTTAAGCACTCCTCACCCAAGCCAGTAGTTGGATGGGTGACCGCCCGAGTTCCCTTCGTGCCTCGGAGAGCACGTTAAGCCCTCGATCTCGGTTGCCAATTTAACATCTTTGGCAATCGTTACAGATCAGTCAGTTTCCTCATAGAAGAGGTAACGAAGGTCAGATGGCAGTCGCTTCGTATAAAAATCAGGTGATCAGCCACATTGGGATAAGGATAGGGGGATGGTGGTTAAAATTATGCTCTATTCCATTATGATTCTCGGGCTTAATCTTCGTGTACATAAATAATTGAGGCGACAGCTTATTAAATAACCATTGGATGTCTTTTTATCGTAGTGTGACATTTATGCTCTAACACAACATATTTCACGCATAATATGTTATTATGACAGCTGATTATGATATCAGCGGCATGTGTCCGCGTCCGCATGTATCGACGTTACGCTCACACAAGCGAGAAGTCGGAAGTCAACTTGATTGTATGCGACCCTTTGCGGCCCTTGGCCTCGAACGCCAATACATATTATTTTCGTGTACTTAATATTTATACCTGTCCCTAAGTAAAAGTAAGTTTTGACACGTTCGAATGTCGTCGCTTGACGGTGTGTTTTATGTTTTCAGAGACATTAAACTTCCTACCCCCTAACGTTCCCATACAACCTGAGGAATATAAGCACGCGATATCGTCAACGTAATAACATGATGAAACCTATACTCGGGCCACTAAACGCTTTAATAGGTGTCGCGGGTTCGGTTCCCGTGGCAGAGCAACCGTCTTTCTTTTCTGTCAAACGTTCATTTCTTTACATACATACAAGCTTTCCTATATCTGTGGTACTTACTGACTGACGCCCAATTAATTCCATTCTATGCCCCCTTCATTCAAAACATTGTTTGTTTATAGTGCCCGTCGCGAACATAAGCTCTGGTTACTGATAGCAGTGTGAGACCTCGTATGATTTAAACCATAGTCCATGGTAACAAGAGTGCGTATTACCGCGCGCTGGTTTTGATTATTGAATCACATTATCTAGTTATTCGGCAATTCATGCAAAACACTGCTAGTGTTAATGATCCTTTATTTTTTCAAATATTCCGGCGAAATTATAAATAAGCGGTAGGAAGAGTTAGGAATCTAGCCTATTTTTTTTAAATAGGAACTTTGCTCTTTCGAGCGTGAATTTTGGGTTGGCATTCTTATAGATTTCTAAATAAAAACATCAAAATACCGTTAAAAAGAAAGCTAAGTACTACAGTTTTGAAAAAGCCACGACGTGACACCCCTTATTGACGCTACTGCCATTATGCTTATAATGTCTTATATGTGCGCGTCTGTGTGAGTGTGTCACTTTCTTATGTAAAGGTTGCTTTAACAAAATAAAAGTGTAAGTAGAGTTGACAGCGAGGAATCCAATGGGTTCCTCCACATATTTTTAACAATTTACAAGATATTCTTCTCAACAATCACTTGACATTGGCGGAATAGTTTTACTTAAGCTCATCGCCATTAAATAAATAAAGGAAAGGAAAAAGTGTAAGTAATAGTTTTTTTGCTGAACCAGTGCTTAATCAATTTGTTATATTCATGCAAACCATGCTTAATGTTACCACTGTGCCTGCGGGAGGCGCAGGCAATGGCAACCCTGTTGAGAAGTGTATAATGAAGACGTATTACGCCGTAATTATTTCGAGGCGACTCATTTTTCCTGAAACAAAGGAAAGGATCCTATTACCACGTCACTCCGCAGCCATGCTCCAGATTATGTCATTATCGTACCTTTGTTCTACTAAAGATATATCGGTTTATAGTCCAGAGGGTAGCTGAACTCTTTCGATAATGTACCTAAAGCTGTTTAGGTACATTATCGAAAGAGTTCAGCTACTCAGTTCAGTTCCAAATGTTCCGATAAAAAATATTTTTTGGCATGTTTTCAAAGTACTCCATTAAGCATTTAAGTACTCTAGTTTATTACTATGGATTCATATTGAAAAGGAATTATTTAATACAGCCTTTTTAAGGTATCGTCCTACTCCATCGGCGTCGGAGATCATTCTTAGTGTACCTGTTTGTTTGAACTTTGTTCTGCTGATCAGTTGTAAGTATTCTCTCGTGAAGTTGGAAAAAACTTATTTCATCAAGTATTTTTTCTGTTGTGCATTGATTTTTCTCGGAGTAGTTTAAAAGAACGAGAAAAATAAACAATAATTTCGTAAAGATGAATCTAGATTTTAAGAAGAATTACTTTAGCTCTTGTCTCGCTTGCGGGGGAGTAATAATTCAAATAAAAACTTTCATACCCTATTCATCACCCTATTGCTGGAATTATGGGAAACCTTTCTTTACTGGATACATAATTCTATGAACCGGTAGATGATTAATTGAATAAAAACGTAATTACAAGGAAAAGTACATTAAACTTATTGATATTACAAATAGAAATCTTCCAATCGGTGTTTCTTGGGATCAATCATCGAAATTCAATATTCAAATTTCATATATAGTCCAGCAGTCAGCTAGGTAGTTCAATTGTATATATATAGATGTTTCAAGACGGAGAGTGCACGCAGAATCCAATTAACAATATCTTCAATGAATTGTTTTAAAATTCATTATAACAAGTTATAATGCAAAGCCTATTTTCCCATTCAATTTGGGGAATTCATTTCCGAAAAATCAATATTTTCTTAAATAGCTTTGTTTGGAATGAAAGTTCTTTGTTTCGTCCACCGAATTTGTAATTAGCTTTATAAAGTTACCTGTTAACACCTTATTTATAATAAAGGACTTTTAATGATAATTAAATTACTTATTTTCTGGAATATTAATGAATTGGCTCCTGGGAATCCGTAATACCCAATTATTTATTTCAAGCAAGCACCCTTAGTTAACGCATTCACTGCTAGAGCTAAATAATAAGTCATTACCCTGTGCTACACAATCGGACCTTAAACCAGTGCGTCAAACGCATATCGTTGTACAAATACGCTTTCGCTCTGTGCTAAAACCTCCCAATAGCGTCGATGTAAGATATTTGAGTTTTTTTGAGAGTTGCGCGTTTGAGTATTGTTATGGCAGGTCGAAAAACACTCGATTGTTTACGACAGGCAATAAAAACATGTGAAAAGGAAAAGGGTCGGTTCATATCCACCTACCTACCTAAGCTCTACCTGTGTAATTGGTTTTGATATGATCACTAAATTTCATGTAGGCAAATTCCGTATCTGTTCTATATAGCAAGATGGGTAAGGGCCCTAACAATTTGGTCTTATTTAAACAATAGACGCGCAGAGTCGGCTTTAGCACACATTGAAGGCACAGAAATTTGTATGGACTCACATAAGCGTCGTTAGCATATAGGAAAGTTCGGATAAACGCGCAGGCGCGTCGTTAGCACGCAGGAAGACATCATTACTCCAAAGTCATTGTTACAAGATATTGTAACACTAGATATATTCAAAGTAACCGACGTTTAAAATCTGTTCCCGGAAATGAACAATTCAGAAGATAGGATGAGCACACGAGAAAACGAGATAGATCGCCATACGAAAACATTCCAATCGCGCTGATGACAGGTCTGCCTCTTAAGTTGTATAAAATATCATTGTCCATTGCTGCGATGTGTAACGCAGAGGTCATGAGTCTGGCAGTTCTGAAATTCCAACGGGAAATCCCATTATGTAGTGCCTCTTTTACAATAACATTGAGGCAAGCGGTTACCCCAGTCTCTGCCAGATACCACGCCATGCTACATGCGCGTTGTCCCTAACTAACTACGTATAGTGACTGAGAATTCCGCGGTCGATATATTTTGCTTAACACGTAGACTTATAACTGGTTTTACCTTGGCTCTTGCCTCCGTATATCCGGTTTAAACAAACATTGTATCGCTATAGTATACGAGACCTATTAACAGAAATAATGATTCAATAATGAGTTTATTTTATAATTGCCTTCCATCTTATGTTTTGGACGAAAAGGGAGGAAACTTGCTTATATATAGACAATAGAAAAAATCCAAATTGCCATAGTTCGTGACTCCTTTCGCAATACATACATCACGCTGATTTTCTATCCAATATAATTTTCATGGACGTTCAACCAAAATGAAACGTCAAAGCTCAGAAGTTCTTAATAAGCTCTTGTTAAACCGATGATATTAGTTAGGTATCTGTACCAGTGACACAAAGAATAAACCACTTGATTATGTCTTTTACTATATCTAATTCTTGGATCAAAATCTGCACGTGCCAATTGCGACTGCCGACCCAGTGGCAGCAGGAGGCCTCGTTTGCAGACGGAAGTAGGCAGTGAGTCGTGACAATGATTCCGTTCCGACTCTACAAACTGCGTGCGATTTAAGCGATGTCCCAAAACAGAACTGCTACCGAATATACATAATCACAAAAAAAAAAATCATAAAGTTATAATTACTAGTTGGTTTTCTGTGATGACATCGGGATAGAAGCTCTGTGCAAAAGATTTGTATTCAGTAACATTACTCTCTGCATGGAACCCTAAAAGACAGTATGGCAAACTATAAGCAGACCCTTACCTCGTTGTATAAATAATGTTTTCCAACTCAGCCGGTGCACACCCAACACTTCAACGTCCCTGGGATCGGGGAGATTAACCTGAGTTTCGTCACCTCCCCGCAGGGCAACGTGAACCTGGTCTTCGACAAGAACCAGAAGACAGGCATGAACGCAGACATCAAGCCGCAACAAGTAAGCATTAACCACACTAGGTGTCGGCACGAGCTATGAGCGCTGACCTTAAATACGAATCACAGATACATGTCGTCTATGTCTTTGTGCAGTACCTAGGCACTTTATGAGTTTGTCTCTCTGTAAGTCTGTATGCCGCGACGCTAATAAAATTTCCCTTCTATTCGCTGAGCGCTCATAACTCGAGACGGCACCTAACTATTCATACCCCAGAGCTTTACGGCGAAGGGAACCTCTTTGAGGAAACGCGTATATGTCTCCTGATGGCGACTGAACTTTCTAATGATCCGACACATTGTCACCTAATTTTCGATGAAACCTAGGTATTAACACATTTATTGCTAACATTTCAACTTCTTCGTAAATTCTCTAACAGTTGGACGCACATACGCGTCGTTAGCAGTGAACGTGTTAATAGATCAATTATTTAAGGCTATGTACTCTATGTTTATCTGGATCAGTTATAGAGAACATTTAGGGTTGCCAAATTGCAGTTACGTAGTTGTTGTTAGCAACAAAAGGATCCCTTATGTCTCATTCCCGGTTCGTGTACATCCCTGTTGCACACCAGGGTAGCGCCGTGTAATATACGCATGTGTACTTCCCGCCGACCTGCGATCGATATCGTTCATGCATACTGTATGGAGTACGTATTATATGTACCGGTGGAAGCCTAAACAAAGGTAGCCGGCAGACTCAATAATAAGTAATGAGGTGGACGAGGTCGAAGAGGGCTATATAAAAGCCTTATAGGTTGTTTATAAAACGCCGATGTATCCCGTGTATTTTTAAGTCCAAAAACCACTGGTCAATGAGTTTTTACGAATAAACTGACATTAAGCCCGCGGTCATCATGTGTTTGAAGGACGGCGAGACTCTCTAGTTAAATAGTAGTGCTGTCTGTATTTGTCAGAAGGAATTAGAAAGTGACTGAGATAGGTATTTAAACCAAGACTAGGGTTTAAGTAAATATTTTTTTATAAAGGGGAAAAGTTTTTTCGCGTAGGCAGGCAATCGACCTCACCTATTCGTAAGGTTATATTGTGGCGAGGACATTAGGTTAGCTAGATTCCACCAAACACATTGATATGCTAAAATCTCTTGATGGTTGATTCATTTCAACAATATCGTTTCGGGTAACAACTTTGCGTGGTTCGACCTTTGAGCTTTTATCGGCGCGAGGTCAAGGTTGAATCGGTTCATAAAAGTTTATTTTATTATTGAGAACTGTGCTATTGTTATGATACAAGAGTTTCCTAGAAATTGTAGTGTTCATTGAAACTTACGATACGATTGATTCCAGGTATTCAGTAGTGTTCATTAATATATAATTTCTTAATAAACCTGCCATGAATAGGTACCAAGTTTATTTTGTATCGAACGCTGTTATAACACGCGGTGAATCGAATGATCAAAATTATTCTATCGTAGGTTATTTTGAAAAAAGCTTTGATGTTTCCTTATTTTTATAGGAAACTAGCTGTGCCCCGCGGTTTCACCCGCGTAGATTTAGTTTCATGCTTGTTTCGCGAATACCTAGTTTTTTTTTTCTAAATAAAAGTAGCCTACGTTACTCCTTGAAACATCAGCTATGTGCCAGTGACCGGTTCAGCCGTTTCAGAGATTAGCCGGAACAAACCGACAGACAGACACACAGAGAAAAAATTTAAATCTTTTATGTCAGTAACCTTCTTACTCATATACTTTCATATATATGCTTTTAGTGAAAAACTATTTAATTGGATTTACAAACAGACACTTTAACTTTATTTATCTGTATAGTTGTAGATAAGTACCTACTTAAAAAAAAAGCTATTTCTTGTCAACGCAGCTGCGTATAATTTACTGGCGGACATCACCAGGTTTCACCCGCGTAGTTCCCGTTCCCGTGGGAGTACGGGGATAAAATATAGCCTATATTAATCAGTGATAATGTATCATTCAAATGGTGAAAGAATTTTTTAAATCGGTCAATTACTTTTTGAGCCATTTCGTTACAAACATACATACAAGCCTTTCCACAATATTAGTATGGATTTGTTAAAAAAAATTGCAATAACATAGTAAGGTAGGACTCTATTTTGAAGCTAGAGACTCATAACCTGCCTGTGAAGTCAATTAGAATTTTAATTACATTTTTACATCATTAAAATTCAAAGTGGCAGTGTTTTGTTTTTATGTGAAACGTTGAATCTATTATCCAGACTCCATCGAATATTAGCAAATATAAAAAGGCTATGAAATGAACCTCATTAGCGTGCAGTACAGTGTTTATTTCCGTCTTGCCCTAACGGTGTAACGGCTAACCCAATATCGAACTTTGTGCGGGGTCGCTGTACTGGATATTGTGAGTCTACAATGTGTAAGTAGTCCGCCGTATGGAGAGAAGCTATTTCAATCATATACCGACGCACGTCTTAGTTCAGCTGGCTCGGCTTGGAACGTCAAGGTTCTGCATTCGATTTTCAGACTCTTCTAGGGATATAAATATAAACAGAGACTAACTGACAGACGAAGTACAGCAAAATTCGGCAGAATACCGATTACTTACCACCAAAAAAATGGACCATACCATTGGTCGAATGGTTATACTTGACTGCCACACAAGTTGTGGAGGGTTTGATTCCCGCATCTGCGCAAACATTTTGTGTGATAAGTGTTTGGCAATTTACTATTCAATTTGTAGTTACAGATAGGTATAGGACCGTACTCGCTAGCGTCACTCGCAATATTTGTATGAGATATTTTAGTTCTTCACGTCACTGCTGGTAGTCGCTGCACAATTTCTCATACAAATATGCGACGAAGACGCTAGCGAGTATAGATAACAAAAAGGGTGCAAACCCATGATAGGGGTACTGATGCTAAGTGTCACCGTGTAGGTAGATGCTGTCTGCAGTTATAGGCATATGCGTTATTGAATTAGCATGCTCGGATGCGTCCGCTCTGCTAATTGTATCAAACTGCACTTGCATCCAATCGACCGCAGGCCCACAGGATGTGCCACAAACTCCGCATTGACCGGGTACTTACAGCCATTGTAGTGGTTCATTCTATTCTTCAACAATTCAAATCAATCACAATGGTCTCAAATAGGTCCTTCAATTGTATCTTGTTATCTCTTTTGAAATCGATATCAAAGATGAAACTTCTGAGACGTGAAGTTTAAAGGTAGGTATATATTCAAAGCAACTTTTCTGACATTTATTTTTTCACTTGTAGCAGCGTTTTTCCACTCGCTACATAGATGGCATTAGTCTCTGACAATTGCAAAGTTTGAGCACAAATACTCAGATCTAGCTCCCTAGCTCATCCCCCAGCAACGCCCTAAGCCGAGATCCGAGCCCCCTTAGCTGTGTTGCTTAGTTTTTAAGTTTAAGCTCGGCTGGAGGCCCTTGGGTCTCGCCCTTTAGTCCGGTTAAGCAGTGGAGGTAACTCCCCCCTACCAACTGCAAGAGACCATATTGTAAAAAAAAAAGCACAGTTGGAGCCGCGGTACCCCAGGCATGACATTCGAGTGGATGGAAGATCGTCCCTTTGCTGGGGATGAGCATGATTAGGTACTCACTCTCCCCACACACTGATATTTAGAATGGACCTCTAGGTTGGACAGGGCTAGGTATACTTATAGTGGGTCACCATAATTCGACATGTAGAGATAGATTAATTAAATGCTTCAATTCAATGTTACTTCTTAATAACAATCATATTCTAGCAACTCTTCGTTATTCAACCAGTCAGGTAGGTTCGCTTATCCATTCGTTGATCTCAATCATTAGTGAGATTAGAATTTGATGAGGTTCAAGTCCTTTGGGTCCCTGCCTCTGAATTTTCAAAAAAATAATTAATCACGTTCGGCTCCGAAACCGCCCACTAAGCTCTTACGCTATGCCCGCCGAAATTATCGTTTTTTCCACTAATAAAATATCGAATTCACGCATCAGTGTCACTGTCATAGGAATACTCGTGCGAACCTTTAGATTACAATAAAACCTAGTTAGTTAAAATAAAACCAATTAACCTACTTGTTAAAAATGCGTTTGTATTATGGTTATAGATAGTAGACGGTCAATCTCAAGTGGTACAGCAACAGATGAGTATGGCGCAGCACGAGCCCTCGCAGCAGCATCACCAGACGGTCACGGTGGTCTCCTCCATGCCCAGCTCGATGGCCTCGCATCAGGTGATACATTACTTACAACACTAGCCGCTTCATATCACTATGGCTTAACGCATTCTTTATTTACACTTCATTATTTAATATTAAACATTTCAGGCTTTTTTCAGGTACCTCGATCTAATAGAATTAAATATCTTAATATATATAAATCTCGTGTCACAATGTTTGTCCTCAATGGACTCCTAAACCACTTAACCGATTATAATAAAATTCGCACACCATGTGCAGTTCGATCCAACTTAAGAGATAGGATAGTTTAAATCTCAAATTATAGTCGCAAAGACTATATTTTATCCCATTACTCCCACGGGAACGGGAACTACGCGGGTGAAACCGCGGGACGTCCGCTAGTATTTTAATATAAGTAACCAAACAATGGAAGTAATTAAAACTGACGTGTATATTTGTAATGTAATAACAGCTTTTCTTCAAGTTTTTTCTGTTTATCTGACTTTGTTTCGGTGAAACTCCAAAACTGCTGCACCGATTCTTACGGGTTCGATCCGAAGTTACAAATACTACCTAAGGCTTTTAACTCTATTTTAGAAATTAAGTTATCCTACTGACGCCTTCCCAGAAGGTTCCCCAAAGGGGAAGAAAGTGTTACAACACCCACTATTCACCGAAGATGCATAAGTGCCAACATAACAGATGCTCAGTCCATCGCCATCTCAAGGCGTTCCTAACTCATTGAATTTCTTCCAGGATGATGATGTTACCCATAAAACTCGTGATTCTTAGAAAAACTAATTGGTTGCTCTGGGATTGGAACGTTGGTCGCTTGCGTAGCAGTCCATTCTAGAATACTACTAGAGTATGCGAGAAGGGGCACATGTATGCAGCATTTGTATGCAAAATGTATAAGTTAGTAACACTGGGGCCCGACCATGAGCTCTTATTGCAATGTTAGTTCCATTGTGTGACAGTGACAGACTTATACAAGTCATATACATCTGTCTCATAATAAGAGTAAAACTATCATGGCAATAAGAGGTTAAGGTAAGGCCCCTGTTCTCGAAGGCGAATGCCCGTCATAATGTTCCGAATCATTATCGGGGAAAGTCAACGCTCGACCCGTCTAAATAAATTGTATTAATCATTCCTTCCGTTCCAAGGCTCAGTGGCCTGACATGGTGAGAAAATAGAAATGACACTTCTATCTGAATTTATCGCAAAATATTGTAGGTTTAAGACGACATGGCTAGAAAGACAAGGGAAGACCAAAAATGGATACGCGGATAACGACAAGTAGAATAGAATAGAAAAACAAATTCACAAACAAGTGACGTGGGATACAGGCAAAAGGATAATGATATCGTATCTATTATATTCTACGTAAGCATTGTCCAGTAAGAAGAAAGTTTGAAACATTGGACCATACACCACACCACAGTGGTACTGATATATATATGAAAAAAAACGTACAGAACGTTAATTACACAGAAATACTATTAAAAAAAATCTCTGTCAATCTGTCTGTTTGTGCCTTTTAACTTTCATGTTAAAAGGAGTAACTTAGGTTTCTATTATAATATGTTCCTTGTATATATTTATTAAAATTTATATATTTTTTTTATATACTTAAAACTATTTACTTTTTATTAAAATAAAAAAAATAAGATTGCGCGAAATTCAGTATGCGCGGGTGAAACCGCGGGGGCCTACTAGTTACAAATACAATGAGTCAGTCGCGACTATAAGCACTGTAGTCAATTGCTAAGCCCTAGCCAATATCTAAAGTCCGGTATTAATAATTATTGGTGTCACTGAAGCGCATTGCTCTTTTGCATTTAAATGTATCAGCGCACCCTTTGTCCATATCGTTTTAATAAATTGAGCAGGATGCATCGACCCGAACACCCGTTAGTTCAGCATAAATGTTCATATCAATGTAACTATTTGATATGGGCCTGATCGCACGGCAGTGCGCCGCCAAGTCGAGCAGTAAAAAGTTTTCGTATCATACTTTTCTCGAAACTGGCTTGAACTGCAAGCCATTTTTGACTTGACATTGTTGTGGATAAAACTAGGAGCCTGTATTTTGAATGTGTGACTTGGTCATAACTTTCACATTTCAAGAACACATGCTTTAAAGTGGATAAATTTAGCTCATCCATCATCTTGAATCATCACTTATAACGGTCAGGGTAGTAGATTACCAGTGGCATGGTGATGTTATCAAGATGTTACGGTCAGGATAGTAGACTACCAGTGGCGTGGTGATGTTATGAAGATGTTACGGTCAGGGTATTAGACTACCAGTGGCATGGTGATCAGATGAAGATGTTGTTGTTCTAGGTCCAGCAGCAGCAGGCGAACGCGGGCATCTCCACCATGCCTTCGCTCCAGAGCCTCCCACCTAACTCGCAGCATCCGCAGCAGCTAAGGTTTAACTTTACTTCTTATATTCTGAAGAGACATGGCCGCGAGGAATTAAAAGAAATCGATATTTATTATCATAAAATTGACGCACATGGCATGACCTAGGTAGGTAGTATGTCCGTGGGTAGTATGAAGAAAATTAAGTCACTTTTAAACAATAAGTCGACTCTGTTCCAATTTCTATTCAGAAACTATTTAACTTTATTTTTGTTAAACCTGAATAATCCTGCTGGCGATTAAAATTCTAAATTAAGCCGGGATTTTGTACTTACAATACGGAACATTAATTTTCTTCGAAATTCTAAAATCATTTATAATATCTTTGTAGCGTAGAAATGAAAGCATATTATTTTATTATTATTATTATAGGCAGTTATATTTATACGGTCTTGCAAACTGATTATAATCATTCAGATAATAAAATATGTTTATTATGATATTATTATACATTGGAAACTGAAAACAGTGAAAGCATTGATAATGTTCCAGTGCCGAATGGGGCCACAGTCGAGTTCAGGTGATCCAGCAGCCGCTGCAGGGCAACACATACCTGCAACAGCTTTACAACCCCCAGGGACCGCTGCTGATGCCCAGCAACATCGCTCTACATCCAGGCATCAACTCGCAACAAATACAGGTAATATAAAATATAACACAATAGAAAAGATTTAGAATAATATTTAGCAATCTACCTTTGCTAAATATAAAAATGATGGCAAAAGATGTAGGTACTACCCGCAATTATTAAATCGAGACAGCCATAAATACTGGTGCCATCACAAGTTTTGAGTGCGTAGTGATAATAGTGGCGAAAATATTGCGCATATATTTGTTCGCGCCACTCCATACAAGGCCCACAAAATGATTCCTGCACAATCAAGTTCAGCGCTCAAAGCGCCCGCAATAAATAAGTTGAGACAGCAATAGAAACCATAACCTGCTACCTTAGACTACAACCGAAACAGTTACTACCCGCGATAATTATCTTTAGACAGCGCAGCGATAGAAATAGTTACAACCCGCGATAATTATCTTTAGACAGCGCAGCGATAGAAACAGTTACTACCCGCAATAATTAACTCGAGACAGCGCAGCAATAGATAGAGCTACAACTTCTAACCGAATTAGTATTCTGGCAATAATCTTTAATTATATTTAGATTGGTTGTATTACGGTTTGTTCGTCAGGTGATTGCTGCAGGCAAGCCGTTCCAGGGCAACCAGTTAGCTCCGCACATGCTCACGGCTCAGGGCAAACAGGTGCTGCAGGGACAAGCCGGTGAGTCGCCAATACATACACTTACGTACCACTTCATCCTTCAGCTTTCATACTAGATGTCCTGGGTAACATATCTATATATGTATAGCGTAGGTGATACCAGTGCCAGGAATAACCTTTTCGGCGGCCTTTGCATACCTTTTTTTAGATATTTTAGGTAAAGTCTGTCAAGTTTTATTGTAAGCTTTATCATAATAGCCATTGTAGATCGAATGTAAAATAGTGTGATAAGAGACAGTTGCAAGTTGAAGAATGATGTCGTGACCAGAAGTGAAAAAAAGTATGTTGAGATGGTTTGGACATATCGAAAGGATGAGTGAAAGGCGATTAACGAAACAAATTTATAGAGCGAATGTGAACGGAAGTGTCCAAGGATGACCAAAATAATAGTATTTTTCAGAAAGGTCAAATTCGGAGCACTCATAACCGAAGAAAGTGTATGAAGCGATGCATGAATGTGGATGAAGCGAAAGAAGTATGTAAGGGTCGTAGCATGTGGTAAAAGGTGGTCTCTGCCTACCTCCATGGGATACAGGCGTGAGCGTATGTATGTTTATCATAATAAGTCAGAATTTAACTCTAAGCACCCAGTTAAAATTCCTTTAAGAAATCAATCCTCATCAACGGCGATGGGTCCTATCCTATACGTATTGGAATAAATAGAGGTGTTAAGTCAGGACGTCCTGTAAACTCCACGTTCAATTCATAACATCTTCATATATACCAGGGTTACGCTAAACTAAGCACTCTAGAGCTGCACTTTCAAGGTAGTTTTGAGCGATTTAACTGAATTATTAACATCTATTTATTATATCGCGTTTCTTTATTCACTAACATAATTTAAAATCTCAAAATTATATATTTATACTTTCTGAAAAATATGTATGTAACCTTTTTGATAGTTCATACTATAACACATATACGAGTAGGTATCTGTCATAAGCTTGACCTAACACTAATGCGTTTATTATATGGCTATTGACCGCCTAAATTTAATAAAATATATTTTTTTACTGACACTGCTGGATACTTCACATTACAACACTAGCGGTAAAGATATTAGCATATTTAAAAAACTAGCTTGCGCCCGCAGCTTCGCCTACGTGCCTACAAAGTTCTAACCTCCCTTTAACCTTATGAATATGGGATCTCTATAACCAGCGGTCGATGATGTGCGTTGATGAATATGTAAATCAGTCAGTAACATATTTTATTCGATAAATATTAAAAGGTACGAATAAGCACGCCCATACCCTGGCTCTTTGAGAGTGTGATGGTGATGAACTTGTGACGTCACAAGCTTCGACATTCAAATGAAAATTACAATACGTGACGTAGTGTTTGTTAAATCTTATAAAATTAAAAATTAAAAACAAACTAACAAATTTCAAATATTGTTGCTCTAGCCTGAATAAAGCATAAAGCGCCATCTAACATTACATCGAGGAAGATGATGCTACTGAGATTTATTCTCGTATAGATAATGAGACTTATGTACCTTTGTAGACGTTCTGATAAATTACGATATCTCACGACAGATGGCGTTAAGAGCTACTTTTTTAATCCTGCCTTGTAAAAGGCGGTAGGGGTAACCCTAATCTATACATGTATACAGATAAATAAAATTGAAGTGTCTGTTTGTAATTCCAAAATAACTTTCAATAAAAATGCATTTGAGAGTAATAAACGGTACTGACTTAAAAAACAAATTATCGAATAATTTCTCTGTTTGGTTCCGGGTAATCTCTAAAACGACAGGACCGTTTTTAACGGGACTTTCACTGGTAGATAGCTTATGTTACAAGGAGTAACTAAGGCTACTTTTATTTAAAAATAAACATTTAGTGTTCCGCGGGAATGAAATTAAACCTACGCGAGTGAAACCGCAGGGCACAGCTTGTTGTTTTTTAAGATTAAGGAAGAAGGAATAAAAATCATCAAATATTATACCCGTTTGTTAGCGCTCGCTTCCTATTCATGAAAACATAGCTATCACATTCATTTACAGTTTATTTAATATGAATACTTATTTAATTATATAATTTATGTACTGCTAAGAACTTCCACACTATTTAGTTTTACAGTAAATTTTACAGGTCTCACAGCGTACCACCAGGAACAAGGTTTATACAAAAAAATAAAATAAAATTGTTTTTTTTTTGGTTCGAGTCTCGTGATTGGCTGATAATGTGGATTTTTTTTTATTCTAAATTCTAATATTCTTTTGGGCAGTAAATGTTCATTTCGTTGGCATTTTGAAAGGAAGGTTTCAGCTTTTTCAAAAACGAAGTAAATTTTTGTAAAATCTTCGGAGGCTTTTGTGAATATTTCTACACCGCAATGTTTAAAGCTTTTTTGTATCGGCTTTTATTATGTTTCGTGTATCGTTGCACGCACAACACTACATTTTTATTTATATATACAATTATTCGCAAATATATTATGCTTAAGCACTATTGGTAACAGGAGAATGTACTTATGAGACAGTTTTGAACCACAATTGTACATGTTAATCCAGAATATTTATTTTAAGCATATTTTCCTGAACGTGCCTTGTTTATAATTTTAATATCTAAAATAAAATTAAGTATTATATAAAACTAAGTATATTGTCCTAATTGCATGTAGCGACACACGAAACGGTTTGATATTTTGTGTTTTTTAAATTTTCAGATATACCTTGCCCCACGCGCTGCACGTAACAGATTTCACGTCCTTTATATAAAAGCTTTGTACCGATATTCATAAAGTATAATATAATTTGTAAACGTTTTTCCAAAAACAAAAAATACCTTACAAATAAAAATAATCGTCCTAATTTCGGAACTTCTTTCCTTAGCAGTCCATTTTAAGTAAAACTAAGCTAGGTATGTCACGTATGTAGTATAATAATAATATGTACCTAAAGTATAGTTTTTTCCACACAGGAATGAGTTACAGCAAGTAAAAAAAGTATCATAGTAATGACAAAGAAATTTAGGACGTAACGATCTCCATTTCGTATTCTAGTATTAATAGTTATCTATAGAGGGCTGGAGTGGAGACAAAGGAAAGCTATTATACTTAGCTTTCATTATCCTAGCACAAATTTTCCATTCTTAAAAAGACACCCTTGGTGATGCAAGCGATAATAGATTGGAACCATCACGTGGGCGTCGGTTAATTATTCCGTTTGACGCATATTTTATAATTTGCGTCATGCTTAATCAATAACAATGTAACTTGTAATGTTTCTTAAACAATGCTAAGACGCAGCCCTGCGCAGACATGCGCAATGCGCATAGACCACGATCAATTCAAACCTCCTCCAAGCACCTTTAATCATTTAACAAAGGGACCTTGTGGTGTCCAGTTGTTAATTAAGTGGATAATTTCAAGATGAGGGACCATTACAATACGTTATTTGAGCTGGCGGCGTTGAGCTATCACATGTCGATTGTGGCAGCACGGATATACGCGAGGAGACAAAACCGGGACCCAAGATACTACAATATAGGTAACGTTGCATTTGCATATCACCAGGTGTGGTCATCTCTACAGTTGGTGCCTCTTTGACTAGCAATTCTTCATCAATTCTTGAATCCGAAGAATACCTAGCGGTTAGAAATGGTGCTGAATTCTCAGAAAATTTACACGTGGCACATTTTTTCTTCATTGAAATTACTTGCTTAACGAATTACGTTGAACGATTAATTATTCGGTAGATATCCTCTCCCAATGTTGAAATTCCGTGATCCGAAATCATAGTTCAGTAGGACTTTTCGGTAAGTTTTTTCTTTATTATATTATAATGAAATCAAAAACACTCAACGATTAAGTCGCTACGACATTGTTACGGTTTTCATTACGAGAATCCAGTTAAGAGCCTTTGAAAAAAAAACATTACGTGTGGTTAGAGGCTAACTTTAATATTTCGGACCCCAACCGAAACTCGCGTATAAATGTTCTTCGGGCGTGGTATTTAGAAGTAGTCCTAAAAATGACGTGGTGTCGCAACTCCACCCTTCAAACCCATTGTCTTCGAAACATGGCGTAAATTTACAATAAGGTTGATAAACTAGGGGACGAAATTGTTAAAATAAATGAATACCTAGTACTTTTAACAAAGCAGTAATAAATGTTTGAAATAGGGGGATTTTTAAGGGCTCTCTTTTAACAGGTCGGGGAGAGTGCTTAATAAAGTAAACTGTTTAATCCTTAATTTTGATTAATTGTAAATCTTCGTTTATTCCCAGTAGTTCCGCGGAAGAAGTTCAGCACGAAATTAGTGAGACTTCTCCCAGTAGATCGTAGAATCGCTGATGGTTATAGTAGATTTCCATCAAATTTTAGGCATCATAATCCTACTACCAATTTGGGTACCTAAGCTCTAGATCAAGAACAACCTCATTGTTTAATAAAAACGCTAATTTAAATGGAATATGTTACGTGCAGTGTCGATAAATTGCTTCAAACCCCATAAGTACTTATAAAAATCTCTCTGACTAATGATCTGATACTCACTGAATGTCGCGTAGGAGTTCATTCTCATCAAGAAGTTTATTCTTTTAAATGTAAGCGTTAACAGGTTTATGAATGAAACATTTTGCTAAGCTTGTCAGCTGTGATTCTTCGTTCGCGTTCAGTATAAAAGATAGATTCCTAACTGCTAAAGCTTATACTATCTATACTGTGGTTGGGAGATGTTTATAAGTAGAATGGGTAAGTAAGTATGCGTGTAACCGTTACAAGCTCGTGTGTGTTTTTATCCAGCCCCGTTCCCCGGGTACACGACCATCCCGGCCATCCCCACGACGCAGAACCAGACGTTCGTGTTTAGCCCACTAGGTGTGATCAACTCCCAGCCGAGCATTCTACCGGCGCACTCGCAAGCTACCGTCTCTGGCATCGGACAGCAGAAACAATCTGACATGCACAAGGTAAGCCTAATTTTTTCATCAACATACACATATATGCTCACGCCTATATTCCCCGAAGGGGTAGGCAGAGGTGTTGTTATAACAACGCCTACTTTTCACCGACGATGATTAAGTGCCAACGTACAGATGGTGAGTCTATTGCCGTCTCAGGGACGTATGTATAGTTCCTATGCGTCTTTGAATTACTCCTCAGACGTATGCAAGTTTCCTCACTATGTTTTCCCTCGCCGTCGTGTTAAATCACTGCACATAAGTTTTTTAGAAAAACTCGAATCGAACTTGCGTCGCTTGCGTAGCAGGTGACTCAAACCCCGAGGCCACCTCGGCTTATCATCAACATCAACGTTTTAAATGCGTACGCGTGTCCTTTGAACTGCTGAACGGGTGAAGATGAAATTAAGTTTTGTTATACCTTCAAAACTCAGGAGAAACGAAATCCTCATTTGGTTTCGCTTAATCTCAATAACAAATAAAATAACCGCGTAACCCAGCAGTATTTTCTTTCCATTAAAGCAATGTGTGTAACATTGCGTTAAGAAATGAAATACCACAGTAAATAGTACCCAATAAGTCGCCTGAGTAAAGCTAATCGTTATATTTCAATCAATCTGTCAAGGTATTTGTATCCTATTTACTATGTACATTTTTAGTAGATGTTTGTATCCTAAGATGTAGACGCAGTATACATATAACTTAATAAATAAGCTTATATATGTACTTACTGTGATGAAGGCGATCTAAGAGGTGTAACCTCAGTTTTTTTAACCAAAAAATTTAAGGCCGTTTCATTAGCGATCTCATTTTTCTGTCTGTCTCTGTCTGTTTGTATGGCGCGACCCGAATAAAATC
Organism: Watsonalla binaria; assembly: GCA_929442735.1. NCBI lineage: Eukaryota > Metazoa > Arthropoda > Insecta > Lepidoptera > Drepanidae > Watsonalla > Watsonalla binaria. The sequence goes on along the minus strand of OV838917.1, from coordinate 1,806,642 downwards.
ATGCGCAGTTACTCCCATAATTTTCGCTGAGCGCTCGTAACTCAAGACACGACGTGTCAATGATTATTGTATATGTGTGTCAGTGTGGTGGCAAGGTGAGCGCGGGGAAGGTGGGCGGGGGAGGGGGCGGGCAGGCCGTACCAGTGCAAGCGCAGTGCGTGCAAGTCTCGCAGCCAGTTCTAGGAGCGCAGCAGCCGACGCAGGCGCAGATCATCAGCCCCCTCCAGGTTCGTACACATATAACTATCTAACTATAGGGGCAGGGAAGGAAAATTTTAACAATTGAAAAAAAAAATCATTGTCAATATTCGTTTGGCAATGCCTTAATAAATTTATATTTTATTTGAGGCTGGGCTTCATTCTCCGAACAAAAATTATATTCATATTTTTTTAACAATTTTTTGAGCCCAACCTATTCTCTCTCTTGTAGAAAATTACATGCACGTTTTTCATTTTCTTTAAAAACTATTACATTTCCTATAACAAAACGTTTCTTTCCCTGCACTGTTCGAATAAAATTATCACGAACTTATGTATTCATTTCGAAAAGGGGTAATTAGTTATTTACTCTTCGGTTAAACAAAGAAAGAACGTCCGTTGTGTATTACACATCTCTTTTGTTCACATAACGATATAAAATACTGGAAACATCATTCCCAGCACCAATTTATATTTATCTTGAAGATTCATCAAATACAGTTGACCAACTACGACACAGATATTCCACTATGCCCAACTGTGGTACAACATAGGCTTTGGAAGATAAGATAACATTGTTCTAGTTAGCTTAATTTAATGTCTGAAGTAAAATAAATAATTGGTTAAATTTATTTGGTCAGGTTGCCTACAATTTCATGTTACTAGGCTACAAATAATTAAAATAAATATGCTCACCCTATCGCAGAAGGGTCCAAGAACACCCACAGTTCAATAAAAATGATTACATAATCAGTCCTACGAATACTAGGGTACAGTACCTAATTACTTACCATCAGGCTTCATGCTCACATGTTGACCCATTCGTATTATTGAGAAAATAAGATGATTAAAATTTTCAGGCACTTATAAATATGAGTTGTAAAATTTGTGGGGTTTAGAACACGTACTGAATTTTTGACGTTTTTAAGTGCATTACCGGGTTCCAAGCTGAATAATCCAATAAAAAATTCATTTTGTGTGCTAGGCACCGAAAACGTATTGGGGGTCCCATTTATATTATTTCCCATACTTTCCGAACTCTATTAGTCAATAGGGGTCCAACCTCATAAATCAGCGATCTCACACAAATTTGTGAATTTATTTTATACAGGATGTTACCTAGAACTTTTTAGTCTTTTTGGAAACAGATAAAAATCTCTTCAAGTTTTGTCAAAAATCAAAAATCTTGAAATTGATTCTGACTATTTTTAATATTTTATGGCTGTTAAATCTGTATTGTTGGCCTTCAACGTCTTTACATCAAATATCGTACGAAATGATAACAAATTATATTCTCTATAACACTCTCAAACTTCCTGTATACGAGACATTTTAACCCTCCCTAACGTTAAATCAGATTAGACTATAATTTTCATTTGCTTATAGACCAGCACTTGATTATAGACCCCGTGCAATTGACTTAGAGACAAATTTTGCTGGTCACCTCGACCACCTTTGTTCTTAAGCTTTGCAACAAACACCGATGTTTTTCACTGGTTCCAGAACATTTTTCCATGCACGTAAATTATCCTGTTTTCCATAACGAATGTGTCTGTCAACGTATCAAATGTGATAAGGATAAAACGTGACTTATTTATGTTGTTAAGAATGCAAAGTATCTTATTTGATATTCATCGCCGACCCATACCTATACAATTGAAAGGAACATTTGACTTTCAAATGCAATGTTTCAGTGGAAAAGACCAAAGGGGCCTGAAGAAAAATATTGACCTAATATTTTCATATATTGTTGAATTGTGTCGTAATTGAAATTAATGGGTTATAATATTGCGTTTTGTACCATTTCATATTAACACCTACATGTTTAGAGGCATATTTGTAATTATATATAAGCACATATCAAGCCAGGGGGCTCTCGTATAATATACATTTTGTCACTAAGTGAAGGCGATTTCTAAGAAGATGATTTTTTGACCATGTCATAAAACAGGAACTACGGGAACTACATGAACAAAAAGGAAAATTTTATGCATTTTGCGAATTATTCATACAAATCGATCGAGCTATTGCAATGCTAAGCGAATTCTGTTTTTTATTTAACACGTGTCCAAGATTTTTTTTGTTATATTTAAACCACTGTGATACTTATTCTACTAGCTATTACGGTTCAATTTTGTTCATTGATTTTCTGTTGAAAGCCCACGCTTATAAGCGGCGTCTAAATCGGTTTGAACCATTCAAGTTTTGACTTTTAATTCGACCGCGTGTGTCGCAAACGTCGCCATGGAATGTCAGCTATGTCTTGATTGCTGGAGCTTCCACACCTCACCTACATGTCCACCAAAGTCTTCTAGGAAGAGCTGCTTCATGGTTGTGCTTAAAGCGTCTTCTACTACTAGGACTACCACTACAACAACTGCTCAGGTATTGATGAAGTTGCTTATTGGGGAAGAGGAGGATTCGTTCGACTCCGGCACCGCCCACCAAGCTCTAACGCATACCTGCCAGTTTTGTCGCAGTCACGAATGTGTGTCACGGAAATATATTATATAAGACCCGACACGAATTAAGGGCGCGTACCTTGAATTACATAAAAAAGCAAAAATTTATCAAAGAACATAAGGAATGTTAACGTGGGTGGAGTTTGATAGTAGCGTGGTTTCAGGCGGGGGGGCAGGCGATGCAGTTCGCGCCGTGGCAGATATCGGGTGCCCTGCCCCAGGTGTGGACCGGGGGTCTGCAGGCCCAGGCCATCCCCGGCGGGGGCCTGCTCGCTCCCAACCCCATCTTCATCAGGGGTGGGCAGCCCGACGCCCCACCATCCATGTTCATACAACATTCGCCACAGAACGCCGTGCAGCATAACAGTTAGTATAATTTGATTTTATTGTTATCGTGCTTACTAAACATCGCCTTAGATAATCCTTGGTCTAAAAAGATAATCCTTGGTTCCATCTCTTTTTTTGGTTCGGATTTCAAAAGGGATGGACATTTACATTGATATTTAACAGGGTTTAGTGCAATGCGATTTGATGATTATGTGCCATGCTACTAATCAATGTGTTTGCTTTATTATATTCTATAACTGCGAATTTTATTACTTGTACAGAATAAGCGACTAATATATGACCTTTTTTTAAAAGTGCTCATATAAGTATATATTTTAATATATCTATTCAACGCTTGATTTCTCAAGCAAGTGAAACATAAAAACATATTCGAACTGATCAACGTCTGCCACCAACGTCCACCAATCATGTCCGGTAAACGTTAATCAAGGAATGGGGTAACAGAAAAAAATTGTGTTTTACGATAACAATATTTGTTTTTAACAGACGTGAGCGTCGCGTGCGCTCCTAGTACTGCAGCGAAGCCCCGGGTGTCTAACGATGCGGCGAAAGCTCTGCGCCCGCTGTCCAACATCCTGCCATCCACCATCCGGCCAGCCTCCTCGGTCTCCACGCAGACAAATCAAGCTCAAAATCTTGTAAGTTTAAAAAAAAATTATATGATCACGAACACCCATTTTTCTATAATTGGTTTCACCATCACTAGGACTCGCTGACTCAGGTACTAGGAACGTATAAGAATGTTTAAATGCAGAGATAGGCAGGCGCCCACTTTTTAAAGTTACGAATAGACATCATTCATAAATATTATTCTCTATCTTGTTAGTTTATTACTCGTATTTATTCGCAAAGATAGCAGATAGGTATTAGTCATATGTGGATAGATAGATAATAATCCAAATCCAAACATTAGATTTTTTTAAATCTTAATTCCGTTGGATTCATAAGATAACCTGGCTAGAACTTTAGTAAGTTACTAGCTCTATTCTGTTTTCAAAATGTTTATTGACAGACTACAAGTATTGTCCTACCTTTAAATTCGCATTAAGCTAGTCTCTTTGTTCAGAAAATGTTGCTATTAGGTGCTAATTATGAAGTGAATATACAGGCGAAGCAGCGTGGCAAGCCAGCCATCCGTGCCGCGGCACCGACGACGAAGCAAGATGCTGCCAACCAGACCAACAAGATGCAGCACCAGATGCAACAGCCGAAGCAACAGTAAGTCAATATATCACGATTAATAGGCATCGTTCTTACTATGTTGCTAACAAGATGCAGCACCAGATGCAACAGTAAGTCAATGTATAGTGACAGATAGGCATTGTTCTTACTATGTTGCTAAAAAGATGCAGCACTAGATGCAACAGTAACTCAATATATAGCGACAAATAGGCATTGTTCTTACTATGTTGCTAACAAGATGCAGCACCAGATGCAACAGTAAGTCAATGTATAGTGACAGATAGGCATTGTTCTTACTATGTTGCTAACAAGATGCTGCATCTTGCACCAGATGCAACAGCCGAAGCAACGGCAAATAAGTCTAGCTTTCTTTTGTTACTTGTTGAATCATATCTAGCGATTGGATCGTATATATAAATCAATACAAAGTGTAATATATAACAACAGCCGCTGATTTTGAAAAATAATTAAAACCACACAGAAATCGAGTGAAAAACGGCGATGAAACCGCGAACTACAGCTTGTGTCTAACATAAATATATTCTCAGTATTTTTCCACTACAAAACTAAATTATTCTATAATATTATAAATCTCCAGACGGACCATTAACCATTCTAGACCTTCATTTATCTGGAAAAGCATTAAATATTTATACGATTTCAGCAGAAATTCGAAGAACTACTCTGAATGAAAAACTCACATGAATTATGTAATTGACTTGGGCTCCAAGATTTGAATTTCAAAACGTACCTCGTTGAAAATCAGACGTAGGGGTGTCGATATTATTGGTTGAGTATCCTGACATTAAAGGTTTTATTTAGAAATCATGTCTTATATAATTATATGGCCTACTATTTTTAGGCGAATATTTTAATGACAAAGCCACCGGCTTTATTAAAATAAATAAAAAAATCCATATCTTTTACTTTATAAATAAAAAATATACAGTTCAAAAATTTTTAGGTATTCGATTAAAAGATGATAATTTATAGATAGTTAAGACCTGATGCTGCAACAAGAATGAAGGGTTGTTACTTAAACAAGTATTTAATTTAAATTTAATAATTTTTTAGACTGCTGTTAATGAGCTCGGCGGGCCAGATGGCGCAGCTCACCAGTCTTCAGGAGAAGCAGCCGATGAACAAGTCCATGCAGCAACAGGCCATGATGCAACAACAGGCGATGCAGGTCATTATTGTAATGTCCCAACGATCAATACTCATTCATTATACACTACTTTTAAGACTCCTAGAAATAATTCCCCTAAAAATTAACAAATAAGGCGGATGCGGAAGTGGTCATCGAACTCTACGAACGGTAAAATACGAAGCACATATTAAACATGGCTAAGATGAATAAAATCTTCTGGTGGCCAAACTCAATCATACCATAAAGCAATAATTTTCAATAATTGAGAATTCCATGATCATCCGAAGTTCATTTAAGATTGCATGAAGTTGTCTCATTTTTCATATCATGCTGTATGATTTTTATTAATGATACCTTGCGCACAGCAGCAACAACATCAACAACAGCAACAACAACAACAGCAACAACAACAGCAACAACAGCAACAGCAACAACAGCAACAGCAACAACAGCAGCAACAGCAACAACAGCAGCAGCAGCAACAGCAGCAACAACAACTGCTTCACCAACAACATCAGACTCAACAAATGGTCCAGCATTACCAACAACAAGGTATTTGAAAATGAAAAATATATATTTAGTTTGGGTCCCGGTAAGGAACTTGTGAATGTCGAAAATTTACCACCGGTTCTGAAACGAGCCTTCTGAGAAGAACCGGCAAGAAACTCAGACAGGCATCTTGTACATTGCATCAATCTACACTAATATTATAAAGAGGAAAACTGTTTGGTTGTAATGAATAGGCTCAAAAACTACTGGACCGATTTCAAAAATTCTTTCAACATTGGATAGCTACATCATCAGCGAGTAACATAGGCTTTATTTAATCCCTGTACTTCCACGGGAACGGGAACTACGCGGGTGAAACCGCGTGAGGTCCGCTAGTATAATATAAATCGCATGAAACAGTCATACAAAAATCTAATTCGATGAATGGTATTAATATTCATAATAATGCAGCATAAAGCATGCAGGTAGGTAAGTATAAAATATAATGGAAGAAAGAAAAATTGCCACTTACACCTCATGATAGCTTTACCGGGATAAAATGTGAATGTTTGTGTTCAGGGATGCCCATGGGCATGCAGCAAGGATCCCTGCCCGTGGGATCCATGGCTCAGTCGATGCCCGTCGGCGGGATGCCGCAGACCATTTCCATGGTGCAACAAATACACCCCGTAAGTTTGGCATTCTATCTTAATAAAATACTAGGTTCCAGCTTCGTTCAACTTTAAACCCCAATTTCACTCCCTTAAGGGTGGATTTTCAAAAACCCTCTCATAATGGATAACCTACACCTCACGAAGAACTAACTTTCGAAATTTCATGTCTCTAAGAATCAAGGTTCAGGGTGTACACTGATTTGGGCCAATCAGGACTCAGAATTAAATATAAATGAGAAGTTGATTCCTAGAAGTAGTAGGATTTCTTATTTTTTCTATATCTTCTATATAATATGCTAGTGAAAACTTTAGCTTATATGTTGCGGTCGATGATAACTTGCAAAATTCAATGTCAACTTTAAAAAAATGGGGTGCCTTGTGATATAAATAGGGATCCACGAAAGTAGATCTTATCTAAACGCAGTAACGACTTGTTTTAATTTAAGCAGGTCGTGACATCAACTGAAATAACACGTAACACAAATCGGTATAGTTGAGTTGTGGCCCTTTGATGACAATGTGCGGCAACACCCGATGTACTGGTGCGAACCACTTTGCACCATAAAAACACTTCTTATTTCTTTTGTGTATTCTTTTTTGTATATATTTTTTGTATGAGTTTTATTTGTTTTGTTGCTGCTTATTGAAATCAATAAACGTTTTTTATTTTTATTTTTTTATTTTTAAATCTTTCAAAGAAAGTAGATGTTGTGTGCCAACTGCCATAACCACATTAGAAATAGACGAATTTGCATAAATTTATATATGTAGCAGGAAGGAATTAGGCTGCTTACTTCTGTCGACTGATAGAGATCACATTTGTAATAGAGGTGGCTAATCTTAATACGTTTTTATGGGGGAGAAACTAAATATTCTTATGAGATTACAAAGAAAACGTAATGAGCGGGTATAACTGGGCGTAGCTGGTAAACATATAAACAAACTATACAATTAAATTTATTTTTATATTTAGTTTTATGGGATGAATGCGATAGAGTGGCTCATGTAATTATAAAAGAACATAATAATAATTTTCTTTTTGACAAAATATAACATATGGGAGTAATATTATAGTCAATAATGTTATTGTGTACAGGTGAGTAGCATGGGCCAGTCTGGTACGTTGGTGGGCCAGCTAAGTGCAGCTCAGCCGCAAAACGCTTCATTCGCGCACGTGCAGACATTGCAGCAACAACCACAGGTATTTATAGCATTGCAATTAAAATTATATCTACATACTTAGATACTTCACTTCGAAGTAAGTATAGGGAAATAATAGTGGACTTGTATATACTAGCTGATTTTTAGCGGGTTTTACCCGCGTAGGACTTTTTTGTAAAATTAAAGTATCATTAGTTACTCCTTATGACATCAGCTATCTGCCAGTGATAGTTCAGTATAAATAGACTCAGACGTGTCAGAGATTAGCCAGAATAAACATTAAGTTTTTTTTTTAAATATTGTGTGTTATGGCAAATATTAATCAATGGTTTGGAAATAGTAAAGAACCCTTCAATTGTATATAATTAGTAGAGATGTATAGAATAAAAACTCATTCAGAATTAACCTTACACGCTCAATATAAAGCCTATTTACCTATGCTCCAAAACCAGTAGCTCTAAAAACTGTGAGTAAATTGCAAAATGTTTGTAGACCTTAGTTGGCAGTGGTTTGGTCCAGACCTCGGTGAGCATGGGCGTGCCGCAGCAAGCAAACATGAACCACTCTGCACCAATGCAAACGGTAGGTTTTCGCTTGACAACATTTTTAAAAGACAATATGGGGAGCATTATATTTTCGACATTAGATCGATTAGGTCTAGATAAAGTGAGACTTGTGATAATGTTGTCTATTTGTAATTAGACATACTAACCCCGCTATTGCTAGAGTGATATTAACACGAGTGTGTGTGCTGTAACTTTAGTGTTTACAAGTGTGTGGGTTTTGCGTAACCGTTTAAATACGAATATTTTGTTGCAATCAGTTTCTTATCGCGAAGATGTTATTATTTCTCAGTTTGAACATGATGTAAATAGACAATTAATTTGAAACATATTGCAACCGAATTACGTTATAGGAACACAAAGGCGTTTAGACTAACACTGCTATTCTTCAATATACATTTATATTATTGTGTATATGTATTGAGTTATTGTCACAAGACAATACGTCGTACTTAAATAAGTTACTTCAATTTACGAATAATTTGTTATAATATTATTAGAATTACATCCATCAATAAGAAACAAATAAAACTGCACTACTTTTAAATTTGTCCCTTTACATATTGCAAGCAATAAACATTATATAATCTAATTAGTGGCAATTCTCAACATAATGTAAACTAAATACATTGAATGGAGTATTTTTTTTATTAATCACGTAGGCTAGACCACAAAGCCAAGTGTGTGTATTTTAATGTTACCTGAGTGTCATATAGTGTAGTGTGATGATATGATGTGATATGATATGATATCAGACGGGCTTCGCCCTCGACGGCGCGACGCTGATCGCTGCTCCCCTCGTGCACGTCACACCGGCGGTAATACACGAGGTAGCAATCCTAGCAACACTTACATTTAATGCTATCCAAACATTCAGCGGCCGTGCCATACTCTTAAGCATCCTAAATTTTCCGAGCTATGCCCTTCCCAAGACACTTTAGTCACGTGATCGCCCCAATGTGACCTCGCCAGGGGTCTGCTCTATTCGAAAACGAGCGAATTTATTATAAATATTATAAATTTATTTGTTCGAGAAGAACGAGGAAACTACCTTGTAGGTTACTCTTTGAAATGTAAAAAAGTTATTAACATCCCGTTTCATAACAAACGCACACTCAGTTCGCATAACAAGATTTTGTTACTTCCTGTAGGTACCAACAAGAGGGTTTTTTTTGCGAACAATGATCAACTAACTTTTCATAGGCTATTTTTTTACTAATTCTAAGCATTTTTCAAAACCTGAGTTGGCAACACTGCTCCTTGATAGGAAATTTGCGAAATTTCCACTAGAAACTTCGTAGCCCGTTGAATAAGAGTGGGCCCCCAGGTGCGGTGCAGGTTTCGATTTATTGAACTGGCTTTTATGCCACGTAATGAATTTTAAAGTATCTTCATTCGATTCTTAACTTTAATCGAGAAATTATAGCCATCAGAAGTACAATTGTTTTACACAAGATGGCGCCACGCGTCAGTACATCGATTACATTTTTTAAACAATTTTCCTTTTCTTAAGTGTTGTAATTTTAAAATTGTATAATATATTCGAAAAGAGTAATTACTTCTTTCCGGGTTCTTCTCAGTAAAAGCAACCTTCCGAACCTGGAGATAACATGTAAAATCCTGTATCATTCTGACGATTTGAAAGTACTTACTTTGTTAAAAGTCTAATCGAATTAATATATTTTTGAGTTTGAGTTTTAAACCTGTAAATGATCCCCTCCTCATCTGAAAACTCACCATTCATAATATTAATACAGGTGCCAATCGATAACAGCAGTAATCGTGACGTTATGTTGATCGTGGGAAGAGCAATACCAAAAGTATCTAGAGTTCATTGTGTGCTAATGTAAGGGACAAGTGTATATATACATCTGTCTCTGTCACTCAATTGGACATTTATCCGAATAAGAGTTGGTACGGCCGAAGGTATGGCCCGGTCTGAACTGATGCAAGCCTACGTCATCTATTACTGCACGCAATTCTACAAAAATCTAATCATAAGATAATTCAAAGTTGATAAGGCTTAGATTCGTGGATTAAGTTAAGGTCAGAAAGAAATTAAAAATATCTAACAGAACATGCCATCTTCAATTCTTGTTGTAATGTTATTTCGTCTCTCCGTAAGAGACAGGTGTATATGACCTGTATACATCTGTCCCTTACAATGGGAGTAAGTTAGCATTACACTAAATTTGATGGTATGCTCTGACGTAGGTTTGTGTCATCTTCGGAATGGCATACCTACCCCATTTTCCTTTTAGTTCACATAGAATCTGACTTTCGTTCATTGTTTATTGAACCACATTAAAATAATGTAATTGCAAAAACATGCGCTCCCAGCCAAAATATTTTTATCTTAATACTTTACGAAACATGGTGAAGTGGACTGTGCGATTATGACACGAGGTGTCAATTTACATTGAACGACCTTATAGCAGTTATAGTCAATGTGTTGGGAAATGAAGATGGATGTGATAAAGAGACTTAGTTGAATTTCAAATGGTGCTGTTTGGAACGTATTCTTCAAAATTTTCACTTCCAACCACAAGCATGCGTATTCTTTAGATATTGGTAGCATTTCTTCAGGTACAATGAGAGTGAAGGAAGGGCTCACAATGTATCTGTAGGTCTAAGCAAAGTAACATTCTCTCGCGCTTGCGCTAATAGAAACGATAAAAAAATAATGGAAATTACAGTTAAATCAATATTAGAAAACGTGTTGATATGTGTATTATCTGTGCCGTGACGTCACCCGCGCCCTGGTTTCAAGGGAAGACCAGCGCTGGCTTGTAGCCAGCATTATGCTGATCCGAAGCCTTTTTGTGGCATTTAGCATTTTTATATTTTTTTTTGTTATAATCTACGTGCATTTTTATAACTGCACGCCTTCAGTTATCAAATAAACAAATATTCTATTCTATTCTATTCTATTTTACATAAATCAGTCATGTGTTTCCCGTACATTTTGTATCGATTCTACTAGCGAAGCGTTATTTTAATGTTACTTTGTCTACAGCAAAATGAAATACACCAATATAAGGCTTGTATACTTCACACCGAAATATCAAATTTGATTTTATAATATAATATTTTTTTTATAATCCTTTATAATGCGACAAATAACTTGACAATCTCGGCGCTACGCACAATGAAAACCATGGGTAAATAAAAATGTGGATACTAAATGTTGACATGAATACTAATGCTTTATGGATAAATGTCTAAGTAATTTGCTGTGTATTAGTCTGTTTACAGGCATGTTTTGGTATAATATTTATTGTGCTCTTGAGGTATAAGTGTTACGTATTAAAAGATATGCATGACAGTATATTAATTGTATATAAATAGGATAAATTGCTAGCGTGTATAATATGTTATAAAAAGGTCATGCTGTACAAATGTGTTCTCCGTTTAGATTATTGTGTATGAGAGAGTACTTAAACGACAAACATGTCAACGGGCGCAAACAGTCATTTATTGTATTATTTTGTCTGAATGCTGTTAAATATAATTTTGCTTTCAGAGACTCAAACCTTACTATAATTTATTTTCCGATATCTTATCGTTGCATGTATTTTTGTGGGCTATTGCTGCAGATTTCGCAATAACAATATCATACATAAAATTATTAAATAAACTCATAGAACGTAGTGTTTAATGAGTAATATTGTAACCTCTGTTCACTTAATTTAAATCAGATTTTCAATTGCATCGAAATAGGGTAGTGTCATTTCAATTGCAAATTTATAACTAATTTATCCTACATACATACATATGCTCACGCCTGTATTCCCCGAAGGAGTAGGCAGTGGTGTTGTAATCACAACACCCACTTTTCACCGAAGATAATTAAGTACCAACGTGACAGATGGTGAGTCTATCGCCATCTCAGGCACTATACATACGTCTTAGAATTACTTCTCAGAAATATGCAGGTTTCCTGACGATGTTTTCCTTCACCGTAAAGCACGTGGTGTGAAATCACTGTACATAAGTTTTTTAAGAAAAACTCATTGGTACAGGCCCCGCTGGGATTCGAACTTGCGTCACTTGCGTAGCAGGCGACTGCTCAAACCCCGAGGCCACCACGGCTCTCTAATTAAATCTGTCACAGTATAATAATAAGTTTTCTGACAGGTCGTATAATTAAAAAAAACTGTATTCAAATAGATGCAACGATAATTTTTTTAAAGTACGAGTACTTATTGCTAAAACATATCTTGATTATTATCGATATTCATCGAAGCCGTACAAAGTATAGGTACCGATCACTTGATATCAAACGGTTGTTTTCAATATTCTAGCCATCTGTCATCAACCTAGGTTGCTTAAGATAAACAAATACTTATATTATTTTGCCCTTACTCACGCTTGTTAATATTATTATGAAATTGAAGGTTTGGATCGATCAAATCTGACAGATAAGCCATAGTATCATTCTCTAGAGCCTTCGCTAATAGAAAGATAACAATGTATATAAATGACAAACCACGTGATGTAATTCCCATACATTTTGTATCGTTGCTACTAGCGAAGCGTGAGGATTATGTTACTTTGTCTGCAGGCGCTGAGGATAGCATCTGTAAACTTTGATAGGTTATTGAAAACGGCCTTAAAACAATTCGACCAATCTGTGAATAACCAGTAGGCCTGGACAAGTATCATTATGTCGCGCGTACGCTATGGGAATGACATACATCATTAACGTCCAAATTCACCGATGAAACTAATCGCAATTAGTTCCAACGAAGCGCAGTTTTAGAGCTTAATCTGGATTAGAGGCACATTTTGCATTTCACCAGCACAAACATAACTTGGATCAAGCTAAGCTAAGTTTTCATTCTAAACGCCCAATTTTGACCAGTTAGCCACTTTAAACGCGTTTAGCCGCTGTCACTTGTTGTAAATGTCACAATAATAACTAACATAAAAATGCTTTGTATATTATTGATGCAACCATTCTTTATGAAGAGTAAATAATAAAACGGAAAAACAAATTTACACACGCTAAAAATAAAAATTATGTAAAGAAAGATGTAAAAATTTTCGTACTTATAAGAAACACAATATTGCCAATAGTGAAAAAAAATTCGTCACGAATAATTATATTTCATAAGTTATTACATTAAAGTAAAGATAAAACAATATATTTGGAATAATATTTTTAATTTTCCGTCTTTCTGTCTCTCGGGATCGTGCCAAGAAGGCTGGCAGCATTGCCACGTTGAATAGCAATGCTGATTCTCTGAGCGAGAAAAGCCCCAGCCCGCTTGTCACGAGAAGCTTCTACCAGACGACGTGCAACCTCTTTGAAAAGTTGATGAGCATCTGGACACCAAGGTCCCAGAGTTTATAATTTATTAATATAAATGGCAAAATTTTGAAAAGAGTGATTACTGAGCTTTCTGTCAGGTTCTTAGTAAAAGCAACATTCCGAATGGCTGTAGCATTATCCTGTAATCGTGTCGTTCTGACGATTTGAAAGTACTTTTTATAAGGATAATCAAAATAAGATATTTTGACATGTCACGTGACATGTTTCATTCCCATACATTTTGTATCCTTATTTGGATTATTAGCGAAGCGTGAGGATAATGACCTTGTCTACAGGCTCGGCTAAACTTAATTATGGCGCTGAACGACAACTAGATGCGAATAGTTTCAGCTGTATTATATGTAATAATTTGAACTATCTCCATGTTGTGTGTAGAATTATATTCGCTTAGCACGTTGCCCTATTTAGCAAGTCTTTCTTGATTTTGAACGTAATGTTAAACATTAGGGCCGTTTTGCCCTGCAGTGTTTAATTATTTGCAAAACATTGAGACTTTTACTATAGCTAGAATAATATATATTATATTTCTGTGTCGTGAACGATAATAACTAGATATATCAAGTTGCAGATAATAGCATTTTACCATACATTTTAATTTATAAGTACTTAAGAATCGGATACTGACAACTAATCAATAGAAATATACTCACGTGATAATTCCTTAAAAGTTTCTATAAGATCTTACATAAGTAAGTACTTACCCAATATAAATTTTGCGAATAGTATAATCAACCTTTCCGTAAGATATTATTCTTCAAACGCAATTTTTAAAATAGCATAAAAAAATAATAAAAAAAAATTGTATTTATTTTTATATCTAAGAAGCATAACCATTTTTTTAAACTAAATTAATAAGCGCAGTCCCAGAAGCATACGTAATGTCATAATTTGTCCTCTTTCGATTTATTCGCTACTCAAGCAGTCTTTATGATCTCGAGGCGTGTCTTCAGCCCCCTCACTTTCAAGGAATTCAAGGTATTATGTTATTGTCAGTAAAATAGCACCTATTGAAATTATTAATCTGTATGAAAGGTGAAGTTGATAACGGGCTACTGCGCGCGCAGGTTTTACACGCGGTAGAGGAAAAAATGAATCGCTTCACAATTAAACAAAGGTGGCGAGCGTGTTTGATTGTTCAAATCTTTGCTTTTGGAAAGCCTCTTAAACTCATGGTGTAAGGAAAGTTTTATAATTATTTGGAGTGTATTTTGGCAGACTGGATCTGTGCGTCTGAGGTCAGATTTCCTTTTTAGTAAACCAACAGGTTGGGACAATATGTGAACAGTGAAAAATAAATACGTAAATAATATTTTTTTGTTCTTATGTTAGGGAGTCGTTGAAAACTAAACTTTACACTCAATTCACTGTAAGTATGGTTCAAGATTTGTGGTTCATCTTGTATAGGCACCTTCTGAGAAGAATGTAAATGTATTTATGTAGGTATCACACTCACACAACCATGACGTTAACCTTTTCGCATGGCAGAAAATACAAGTATTATACAATGCAATGATAGGTATGATCTTAGTTGGTGTATGATGGTATCTCTGAAGGAACGAATATAGGATGAATATTGCATATATTTTGTAATATTGTGCGGCAAGGCCGAGCAGTAATAATGGGCCAAGCTCGACTCGGACCCGGCTCGGTCCAGCTTGAGTCATAGAAGATAATTTTACTTAACATCCTACGTTTTCTGGGATTGCTGAGTACGAAAATTACATCAAATTTTAAACCCGAGGTGGTCGATATGCATTTAACGTGTCCTCAAAGATGCCGTCTATAAAGATCATAATATAAACGTCATAGTACCATATAATATTTATCAAGGGTGTAAGGTGTATTACGTAGGTTCCTAGAGCGGGAAGTAGTTAAGAGTGCCCGCGCGACGCATGGCGAGCTTGCGCAGTTGACATTGGAGCTTGACATTTTATACCGAGTGTAATTACAGGGGCCCAACCATCATCGTTTAAGCAGCACGTATTAAAAACTCAGCTTCGAAGTTTGAATTTACGGTACAAAAATGGAACATCAAAGCTCAGAAGTTCTTAATACGTACTGTTTAAGCCGATGATGGTAGGCCCCCTGATCTTTGGTTACTAGTGAATCCCAATTCGATTTAATGACAATGAGAACTAAAACTGCACGTCTCCTAACCTTAATAGGGCTTACAGCTTGTGCACGCTACAAACATGTTGAATAGATGCGTACCTATGTTAACTTACATATTATTATTTTTGCAACTCCGCCAAGTTTAGGTAAAAGCGACTGCGATTTAGTGCTTAATCTGTTAATTCTTGAGGGGTTTCGATATCCCGCTCCGGGGCCTCGGCTCGAGTCGAGGTCTTGTTATAAAGAAACTGAGAGTGGAGGCTATAATATCGATTAATTAGCGACTACCCGCTCAGATAATTATTATCTGTATTCATTTTCATATTCAAAGTTGTTACCGAGGCACCTACGCGGAATGGCTTATATAAGATAGGATAATTTTAACACTTATGCATGCCGAAAAGGTCCCAAATGTTTTGCAAATAATAAACAATATTGAGATTCGAACTAGACAGTCATACATTCAATTTTTTATTCAATAAACAATTTTATTTTAACTAGAGAGTTTTAGGCTACGCTTCCCTGACCTAGTAAAATAGGAAGTGACATTGTATGTGTTGTGGTAGGTGGGTGGTAATTCGTCGCAGTTGACACCAGTGGGCCTGATCGCGGCTCCAGCACCGATGCCCATGCAGCAGATCGTGGCGCACGTCAAGAGCGAGGATGAGAAGACTCAGGCACAACAGATGCCGCCGCCGCCGCCACCGGTACGTTCATGTTTCTTATAACAAACCTTGACAATTCAAATTCAAAATCTATATCCTTATTTGTTTCTACTTTTGACAAAGTACTTTCAAATCGTCAGTATGACATAATTACACAGGATTATACATGCTACCGCCAGGTTCGGAAAGTAGCTTTTCCTGACAGTAACCGGGCAAGAAACTCAGTAATTACTTACCCTGTTTACTTATAGTATAAAAAGTATTACTCATTTTTACATTCTATATCTAATTATGGACTATTTTAATTAGTTTTAAAACCCATTAGAGATCATCTTTTAAGTGTCAGGAAAAATCGTTTCGTAGTTAAATGAAACGATGCGGGCAATCAAACAAAATAATGGTGTTTTCAACTTATCACGTTTAAAGATAAACAGTATTCCAATCTTAAAAAACCTTTGTTTAATTAAAATAATTTCGTTTTGTTTTTCTCTACTCGACCACCTTCTTACTCCCGCTAGTAACTTCTTAGCTTTCACGTTTAATTTTGTTATTATAAAATGAAACGTCAAAGCTGAACAGACTCAGCGTTCTTCAGATACCCTGCCCTGGGGGTCTACCATCATCGGCTTAAGCAGAGAGTATTAAGAACTTCTTAGCTTTGACGTTTCATTTTATAATACCAAAATTAAACGTGAAAGCTAAAAAGTTACTAAGACGTCAGTACTATAACGATGAAAGTAGGCCCCCTGAAGAGATTATAATTACAGTGTAAATTGTTGCTGCCAGTCAATGGTCAGTCAGAGGCCTGAGAGAGTCTGACAGGCTTAACTCAGATTACCGATTCCCCTGGAAAAAGGGGTTACGAAGGTCAGATGGCAGTGCTGCCAAGTGCTGACCAGAACAATGTATAGGATAAGGCCAGGAAGATGATGATAGTGATTGTTCCCAGCCGGCGGTGCAGCCGATCGCTTCGCAGTTGGTATCAAGCGAGTCGGCAGCTGAAGCCGTCTCGTCCACTCCTGTGTACAGCACCGCTGCTCAGACCACAACTTCTACGGTCACTACTGTCGACGCAGCTAGCTCCACTACTAACACTGGTCAGTTATTTGTGACATATTACACACTAGCGGTTTTTCCCGGGTAGACTTAATTCCATGATACTTATTTTTTTTAATAAACGCCTATGTTGCTCCTTGTGGCATTAGCTGACAGTGAAATTTACGTTAAATCGGACAAGCCGTTTCGGAGATTAGCCGCAACAAACATACAGACAAAGAAAACGTTTTTAAACTGGTTTTTTATTTAGATTTGCAAACAAGCTCACTCCTAAATGTGATTGCAATCAATCAATTAGCTAAAATCAGTAAGTCCACAGCTAAACATAGCTATCTCCGTCTTCCTCGCTTGAAGGTCAACAATGTACATAAACTAAAAAATATATGATGACAAGTATTCTCATTTTATTTCTTCTCGCAGGTCCTCAGTCATCGTCGGATTTGGCGAAACCGTCACCCGTGAAACAAGAAGCTTTGGACATGACGCCGTCATCGACCGCTCCCGTTGCGCCTACCCCCCCAGTACCGAGCAGTGCACAACAAACCACACCGGTCGCACCACAGGTTAACATCACAGATAACAATTACAGCAACAAACACAACAATTTACACCAACAATTAGACTAACAATTTACACCAACAATAACTGCAACAAACACAACAATTTACAGCAACGACAACTGCAACAAACACAACAATTAATTGCAACAAACACAACAATTACTGCAACAAACACAACAATTTACAGCAACAACAACTGCAACAAACACAACAATTTACAGCAACAACAACTGCAACAAACACAACAATTAATTGCAACAAACACAACAATTACTGCAACAAACACAACAATTTACAGCAACAACAACTGCAACAAACACAACATATACTGCAACAAACACAACAATTTACAGCAACGACAACTGCAACAAACACAACAATTAATTGCAACAAACACAACAATTACTGCAACAAACACAACAATTTACAGCAACAATTATTGCAACAAACAACAATTTACACCAACAATTACAACAATAAACACAGATAAACATATTTATATACACAAACATAAAAATTATAATTAAATATTGGTACCGGTTCTAGGTCTGCTTCACCAGTATCAGGTGTAGCCCAACTCTAACTATACCTTTAGAAAAAATGTATCTATAATACTAAAATTATTGTAATGTTAGGTGGTGACAACAGTGGCATCATCTACGTGCACGTCGTCGACAATGACGTCGGCCATCACCGCCCCCGTGTCGTCCGGCTCTGCGGCACTATTCAAAGGCACCCAGTCCACGTCCAGGCATATGAGCCAGCAAGCCGCTCATGGTAAAAATTGACAATCAAGTCACAATTTGGGGAAAATCCCAATGATTGAACCTATAAAAAAACACGAAACTACCGAAACTTGTCAAATTTTTGATAAAATTGTAACTGATTATTTTGTTTTCATCATTTTAAATTGGGTCGATTCAAGACACTATTACTTTATACTAGCTGTGCCGCGGGTGGCCGCGGAATCTTAATGTTCATTCTTCATTAAAGGTAGCAGCCTAATTTATTGCTTGTAACATTATCTATCTGCCAGTTAAATGCCAGTTAAAATCGGTCCAGCCGTATTGGAGATTAGCCGGAGCAAACAGACAGACAGACAGAAAAAAATGTTTTAAATAGTTTTTTATGTGATTACCCTATATACTTTCATATTCATTTAGTGAGCTGATAATTTGCAATTACAAACAGACACTTAAATGTTATTTATCTGTATGTAGTATGTAAGTACATGTAGTATCGGTATGTGTAGATTGGTATCTTTCCTTGTAGTAAAAGTAACGTGAGCAGCATGTTTAGGCTACTTCCCTTCTTTTAGTTCTCACTTCGGTCGCTTTACAATACTATGTACCGACGCGGCGTTTATATATGCTCAATATGAGAAGCTTACAATATTGAACCTTATTCCTACAGACAAAGGGTTGCCTAAAGCGATGGTGAAGCCGAATATCCTGACCCACGTCATTGAAGGATACGTCATACAAGAAGCCGCGGAACCGTTTGCTGTGAGTTATTCACAAGACATTCAAGCAAGTTTCATTTATTGCACATATTATACGTTAAAATATAAGTTATTTTATATTTATTTTTTCATAGCTTATTTTATTTTATATGCCATATATGCATCGAGGACTGACATTTTTAAATAAGGTTGTATAAAAAACATTTTCACTGGACATTTAAATCCATAATTTAAAGTTTAGAAGACAACTTTCTTTATCCCGGGAGTATATTTTTGGATCGATTTTTCTGAGATTGGTTCAAATGAATTATCTGATTCGAACTATAATCCTTGTCTAGTCGTGCTCATGCTCTGGCATATTCATATATTTATAGTCATACTTAAACTTAATTTAAAACTATTGCGAAATAAATAAATTAATATTTACGATTTCCTATGCTCTAATTTTGTAACGGATTGTAGGTGAACAGGCCGTATCGTGAATGGTCTGACAAAGAAGACAAGGAAAACAAGCTTCCCTCGCCAGATGAGCCACCACGTGAGTTTTTTTTACATTTTCTGAGGATTGGTATAACATTTTTACGTGACTTGGGTCACTATTGTACGAGCTCTGTCAACGCTTAGTTTTTCACACACTTATACCATTAAACGAGCAATTGTTATATATACATACCTATATATATATATATCTTGGAGACGGAACTTAAATTTCGCCGACATCTATCAAGTTACGATAGCTCAGACGGGAGGCTATCAGGGTTCAAGTCCAAATGACACCGGTACGGGTTTTTTTCGGCATGCTTTTTTTTTTGAGAAATCGTCAAGTTTTTTTTCTTTTGCGGGTAAAGTTTAGTATTTTGTGAGAAAAGGAAACCAGGTCCTTAAGATTATGAACGATAAAGCGTCTTGGTCTGTCACACTTTAATGATAAAATCGCCGAAAAACTCGTTTCTGAGATTTTTTTTACGCACATAAAAGACACAGAATTTCAAACTCGAGATAGCCGATTTGGATAATATTGAATTTTTGACACGTGGGGTGCAATTTTCGTGATATTTTGAGTTACCGAATATGAACAAGGTTTTTGAAGAAGATTGTTTTCAAATCCTTATGGCAGAATGGGTTCTTTCAAAAATGAGTGGGTGTCGTTATGAAGAAGCAAAGTATTTTTTTAAATCATGGACACTGACGTAGAAAATATTCTTCTGTAATTATAATTGTCTATACCTTATAACAAAACCCGGTTGAAAAAGCTACAATACTTTGGAACTGCACTTTACTAAACGCATGTACATAAAGTAAGCAGTCGGCAGCTCAGGAATCCATTCGGGATATTTCGTTAAAAAAGAATTAACGTTGAAAAAGTTATCACTGGTTCGGAAACTAGCATTCGGAGGAGAACCGGCAAGAAACTCAGCTGGTTTCTTGAAAACACATTACTTATAAAATTCATATTATTATATGACGACTGTCCAGTTCTTGTAGTGGCCGAAAGGGCCACTACCGGTATACGAGGTCCTTTGATCGTCGGTGTGAAGAAGAGTGATGTGGTTCATGTACTTATCTTTTGGTATAGGAAAGAAACTGATGATGGAAGGAGGCATCAGCCTGCCCCGCATTTCGTCCAGCATCGACGCGGACAGCAACCACTCGGCCAAGCCCGAGGTCCCAGCTAGCTCGGCCACCGCCGATGCACCCACCGCCATGGATCATGGATCTACCCTT
Organism: Watsonalla binaria; assembly: GCA_929442735.1. NCBI lineage: Eukaryota > Metazoa > Arthropoda > Insecta > Lepidoptera > Drepanidae > Watsonalla > Watsonalla binaria. The sequence continues at coordinate 1,785,500 of OV838917.1, read as the reverse complement.
CCCAATGTCCACAATGCTATCAAGTGGACGGTGAGATTATTACACAATTTATGACATTTACACGCACAAGACCCAGCGTGACATGGCCTTGAAATGATTTTAATAAAGTTAATTAACAAGTTTAATATATTACTACTGTGGTAAACAAAGTATTGTGTTATTATGTTGCTATATTCGGGGTTTTCAATCTGTAATTTTCTAGTAGCAGTCCTGAGTCTGGATTAGTGAGGGTGACAATGACAGGCTCTCGCCCTTTAAAATGGGCCTTAATAATACTCTGTCTTCCCTTCGCGGCATACAGACGTAAATGTTAATGCAAGTACTGTGTTGTGCAGGTGTCGGAAGTGTGCGACTTTGTCCGCAACATCCCCGGGTGCGCCAGCTACGCGGAAGAGTTCTTGATGCAAGAAGTGGATGGCGAGGCTCTCCTGCTGATCAGGCCTGAGCACCTCGTGATGGCGCTCTCAATGAAACTGGGACCCGCACTGAAGATCGTCGCGTGCATCGACGCGCTACGGCCAGATTCGGAGCACGTTGACCATGAATGACGCCGAATCATTGGTAAGTGTTTTCATAATATTGAAGGGAGTCAATTACGAAGCCGTGGTGGCCTTGGGGTTAGAGTCGCCTGCTAGGCAAGCCATGCAAGTTCGAATCCCAGCTGGGCCTGTACCAATGAGTTTATCTAAAAACTTATGTTCACACCATGTGCTGTACGGTGAAGGAAAACATCGTGAGGAAACCTGCATATGTCTGAGACGTAATTCAAAGACGTATGTATAGTGCCTGAGACGTCGATAGACTCGCCCTCTGTGACGTTAGTACTTTATCATATTCCGTGAATTGTGGGTTGTTGTTACAACACCTCTGCTTACCCCTTCTGGGATGGCGTGGGCATAATTATTTTTAATTTTTCAATTACGATCGTTTAAGCAGCGTATATTTAGAACTTTTTGACTTTGTCTTTTATTTTACAGTACAAAAATTAAGCGTCAAATCAATGGTGCCCCAAGGTGATGTGAATTGTCTGTAAAAGTTCGTTTGACATTGCGTTTTAGCGTAGCTCAAAATGTGTTGTCAAGCGACGACGTACATCATTCGTGACGGGACATATACCACTACATATCTAACCATGTCAGTTTTACAAATGGATTGTATGAAAGATACTGAATGCAAAGATGGCCGAGACATCCGTGGATGACATTATCATGGATGTGTTAGACGAATGAATTTGGGTGTCAACAACAGGGAACTGACGTGGTGGTATGTATTGGGATACTGGATGAAGCTTATTTGCATTTTGTATGCAATGATAACTGAATTTATAAATCTACTGTAATTTAGCTACTATTTTATATTTTGAAAATCCTTGCATAATTTTTTTTCGTTCATATCTTCATGCATACAAGATACGATAAGACATGCCCAGAATATATTTTTAACCAACTTACCTGAAATAATGCTCAATATTAATAAGTACAATAATGGTTGTGGATGAATGGATGGTGATGAATGTAATTGCGTTATGATGTATGCATAGTATATCTATATCAAAGTTAAGATCTAACTGCATTTAATAATTACTTCATAATTATCAAATCAATTTAAGTAATGATACTCCTTGAAAAATTTGCTATCTTCCAGTGAAAGTCCCGTTAAAATCGGTCCCGCCGTTTCGGAGATTAACAGGAACATACAGACATACAGACAGAGGCTGAATAAAAAAAATATATTTATGTTGTACTTATGTACTCACATTCAGATGCATTTAGTGAAAAGCTGTTATTTTGGAATTACCAGCAGTCACTTAAATGTTATTTATCTGTATGGATATAGTGTATTTATCCTCTTGTAACCTTCACAGAACAGACGATCAAATGGTTAGAATCCGGCGATGATGCAGACGAGAAGGCTTCGACACATTAAGGTGTTCATCGTGTTCCGTGGTGTTCATTATTGTGTTAATATGTTCGTGTTAAGTGCAGTGTAACGTGTAATCGGTGTAGGTGGACATGTTATAATATAACGTAGTTTTTGTAAACATTCGTGTTACTGTATTGTTGTTACGTGTTATGTTACTGAAGCCCGCTAGTTTTCTCCAGAGTCGTCGGGTCTTAAATCATTATTTCTTTATAATCAACTTCGGAAAATGGAGGAGGTAACGTACCGTTCCCTCACATTTTACTAGCCGCACACGATATAATATTGTCGGAATTCGCAACGCAATTTATTTAAAAAAAACGCATTACCCACAATATTATTGTTAACAAGCTGTGCCCCGCGGGTTCACCAGCGTAGGCTTACTCTTTTTAAATAAAGGTAGCCTAAGATACTTCTTATAACATTAGCTATTTGCCAGTTAAAATCGGTCCAGCTGTTTCGTAGATTACCTGGAACGAACGGATAGCCAACGAAAAAAAAATAAAATTAATGTTTGTTTTTTAATTCAGTACCGTTTATACGTTCATATGTATTTAGTGAAAAGCTGTTATAATTGAATTACAAACAATTTAATTTATCTGTAGATATAGATATTAGTGAGTGTGCGCGGCTTGCTTTCAGGCATGCGGGGTGCAATATATTGTAAGGACTTGATGTCGTTGGCACGAGTCATTCCGATCTGATCCCCTCATCTGATCCACTCCTGGTTATAATTTTGTTTTAACGCGTTCACTGCTAATGACGCGTATGTGCGTCCAACTGTTAGAGAATTTACGAAGAAGTTGAAATGTTAGCAGTGAATGTGTTAATACCTATTTCAATTTTAATATTTTTGACGATTAAGGCCCGGAGATTCAGTTGAAAACAGCTGGATTATAAGATACAGATTAATTCTTTAGATTATATTTAGCCCGATGCTATAAATAGTTCATCTTATCAACTGAGACGCATGAAAATCGCCTCTAGAAGGTTTATTTGCTTATTTTTGATTGTTATTTTCTAATCCTCTATCGAATAAGGCTATTTAAACTCGTTACCTAACCCATGGTGAGGCTCTATACAAAACATACTAAACAAGAGCTGTTTCCGCGGAAACCTTATGTTTTGGAACAAGCAGATGGACAATTATAAAAATTGGTTTTTCCATTACTGTACCGTGTATTTAGTGAAAAGCTATAATTTTGGAATTACAAACAGACACTTAAATTGTATTTATGTGTATAGATAGGGACACCAGGTACCTCCATCACTAGTTTTGCACCGTTTTCGCGACCTATACACGCACATTTTTTGTGTGACAAATTTTAGTATATACCTATTCTTTATTTACTTACATTTACATTTCGCTTAAAACTTTCAAGCCAGTAAAAGGGTTATGTTAACGGCGTTTAAAAAGCCTTATGTGACGTTTACGAATGGCATAGAAAAATGTACCTTAAACTTTTACCGTAAAGCTCATAATAATTCAAAGCTATTTGATAGTACGTTTATAAACCTACCAAGTTTTGAGCGCAAGCGTTCATATGCTGCAAAAGCCACTTACCACCGCAGAGTATTTCTATTTTGGCAGTATAATAAAAATGATGTATTATTATTCTATGCCGTTATTAGACGTTAAAAGTCGTTTCAGATTGGGCTTACTTGACTGACAGGCTATATCGGGGTTGTAAATTAGCAATGCTAATCTTAATTAGGGGTCAATGTCCCCAAGAGCCGTGGACACGCGCAACACGTGGTTAATGCGATTATATTCTTGGGACGAATGTCGAGAAGTTCCGCCTAATTAGCTTAAGTTTATCATTTACATAGTTTTAGATCTCCCTATTCTTTAGTTTATTATTTTTCTAATGTATCGTTAAGGGTTAATTTTAGTTCCAAGACCAGAATTACAATTCTCATGAAGTTATTTTGTACATAAATTAGTAGAGCGCCGCTTTTTACGTGTAGATATTTAGATGTTCTAGTGCATTGTAGACGGATGACCTTTTTATATGGTAGCTTAGGTGATACTTGACCTGTTTGGTAGAATTATCACCACTTTCTACCATTATTGATATATTTTGATTTTAAGGCTACTATTACTTAAACATTGTTCTATTAGTTAACCTCTGCCAACCGCTTCGGGGAATAAACCGTGAGCATATGTTTGAAATAATTTAAATTGAATTAAAGCTAAATTGTATGGAACTTGATTACTGTAAAAGAAGTGCGCAAGTTCATTAATTTTTTTTTATTCTTGTCTTCAATAACTGTGTCAATTACTTCCGATCACTGCGCAATGTCCAAGCATTACCAAATGGGTAATGGATGGGTCCCTACCATCGAAAAATAGCATCCGTCTTCGCTTTATAGAGGATAAGTTAATGTTGAATTTAAGAATGTGTAGTTCATAAGTAATTTTAAAAATGATTGACCAGTACCCTCTATCAAAATCTCTGTTACTAAATAATTAACCCAACACGTTTGTCTTATACTTTGTTCGCAGTAGGGTATTATATATATTAAGGGAGATCTTGGGTTAAAGTAGCCCCATCTCTCTGAATGCATTATTTAACACGATTTTTATTGGATTCTATTAACAAAAAGTTTTTTTATATACAACAAGTTCGGTTGAAATTTGCTCGTCTTACAAATTATTTCAGTATTTCGTTGGTACAGTAAAGTATGCTGCCTAAACTACGCTCTTCCTAAATATATCCTACTGCGATTTTAGCGCCCTCTAACATTATTTTCGGCGATTTTTATTTGTCTGGTCAATATAGATATAATTTCGTGACTAATCCTACTGCCTAGACATACGTACCAAATGTTTAAATATATTAATATATTTGTGTCCATCGAAACAGGTTTTTATACGTGCATAAGATATTAGAGATGACCTGATCGGTGGGATTACTTATAAGGCGTAAGTAGTTGAAACTTACACGAATCACTCAGTTTGTAAATTTAAAGATTTTAAAAGGTCTCGTTTGTTAAAATAAGATCCGAACTTTTACGCAAAACATCGATATCTATGAAGCAATTTAAGTATTATATTCAAAGTTACATCATCATCTCCCTGTCCTTATCCCATACATTGTTGGGGTCGGTTGATCACCTGATTTTTTTACGAAGCGACTGCCATCTGACCTTCGTAACCCCTTTGATGAGGAAAATCTGTGATCTAGATAAACCACTCGTCAAACTATTTTTGACCTCCGACCTCCGATTTTTGGCAACCGAGATCGATGGCTTAACGTGCTCTCCGAGGCACCGATGGAACTCGGACGGTCACCCATCCAACTGGCTAGGGTTAGGATTGCTTAACTTCGCTGATCGAATGATATGCACAATAGCAACTGTATCACGAGCTCCTCTTATTTATGTAAAGTTACAGTTGGTCCTTGTTGGTTACATTTCGATTCGTGCGAGTTTCTATATTAAGTAAATATGTTATTTAAGTTACATATAAGTCAATGGTGTTGAATCTAAAGTCTGTGTTCTAGTTTTAACATTTCTCAACATTCTTGAGCTTTACTTAAACGCAGTTTGTTTTCAGTACTGTGAGAACTTGTCGATATAAAATATTTTAGTTTCTTCGAAATATATTATTTATTATATTTCAGTTACTGTAGGAATGTTTTCGAATGTCGAATACATTTTACTCAGATGATGTCACAATCGTATTCGATACTTTAATAAAACCGACTCTCTATTTCGTTCAAATGCGAGCTGTCAAAACTTATCCTATATTAACCGGAGTATAGTTTCCATAACTTTGTTATTATGCCAATTTAAATTCAACTCTATTAGCGACTACATAAAATTGTTAGTTTTACGATAGGATACAATATGTAATTGAATTTGCACATTGGACGTTATCTAAGAGATATATATATACATTAGTGCACTCGTCTGTCTCGTTCTATGTTTATTAGTTAAGTATATTATTGATATCGTTTTTATTGATCAATGTGTATTATCTCCGTGCAATGTATAATTATGTACCTATATAAGGTCCTAACTCGTCGAGATAAAGGGTATTACGATGAAGGTAAACTGAACACGCGGAGGTTTCTTAGAATTTGTTGAACACGACTGTAAACTAATTCAACTACCGTAATCTACCGCATTTTTATATCGTACAATTATATTTGAGACGAATGCCATTACATGTAATTTGTTAAATACATCAGTTGAGGTAGAGCATACCAAAGAAATAAAAACGTCAAGGTTGTTTGTTCATTATAACCCAAAATATAAGTAAACGCGTTAGGACCTTATACATAATATTTTGATTGATTTAATAAGCATTAAGAAAAAGATATCGACACCTAATCAGGATTCAATGGTGCTACTTATTGTAAACGTGGCAGTCATGTTACAGTTTTAGTTTATCTTAGATTATAGTTATTTTACTGAATTATTGCTTAGCATTTATATTGATTTAACTTGTATAATGCGCGGAGTTGATGTTTAACATAAGATTGTAGTAATAGGGCAATTTGCATTGTTTAGTATATAGTATATAATTTAGTATATAGATAGCCCCATGCGGTCACTGCAGTAGAATATGGCGTATCTGTGTGCCTAGTGCGAGTTCTCTTAAAATCGCCGTCACAAGTGTGATGACTTGTTGACGTAACCGCAGATTTGAATGGGATCAATAGTGCTAACCGTTTGTCGACAGATGGCGCAGTTTCGATCCTATACAAATCTGCGTTTAAACCCGCACTAGTAAGAGCCCCTGCACACTACACTTAATGTTGAACAATTGGCGCCGGTCTGTGCAGTGCCACAAAAAGAATTGTAACTGAAGGACAGGTATAGACATTGGCCGACAATGATCTCGCATGATAATGTGAACGCCTCATACTGCTCATAATAGACATGGATTTAAAAGCTTGCTGAAAATCACAGCAAATGGTAACGAAAAAGAGGCACGCTTATTTTTCTGTCTTATAACCTATCTGTGAAGCTCATGTACGGAAGCTGTCCTTCAATATTCCTTTTGTGGCAATACTTAGTGGTGGGGTTATTTTATATGCTTAAGGTATTCACCGCGAGCCACCCAAACCAATTAATAATTATATTCCACACAAATAAACTGGTGTTTATGCCGATTCTTTATTTGTATGGAATGTTAATATATTCGCTTGCGAAACGTGTTTCGTAACTAAATGTAATTACTTATATAAAATTAATTGTAATATGATTGTTCACTGTGTGTTTTAGTATCCCTTCCCATCCCATTATATTAAGTTAGTAAGCTATTAAGTTAAGAACTTTATTTGGTAAAGTATATAATTAGAATTATTGAGAAGCCGTGGTGGCCTCGGGGTTAGAGCAGACGTCAGCTACGCAAGCGACGCAAGTTCGAATCCCAGCGGGGCCTGTACCAATGAGTTTTCTAAAAAAAACTTATATACAGTGCTTTCAAACCACGTTCTTTACGGTGAAGGAAAACATCGTGAGGAAACCTGCATATTTCTGAGAAGTAATTGAATGAAGTATGTATAGTGTCTGCGACGGCGATGGACTCACCATCTGTCACGTTGGCACTTAATCATCCTCGGTGAAAAGTGGGTGTTGTGATTACAACACCTCTGCCTACCCCTTCGGGGAATACAGGCGTGAGCATAGCTCAACAAAGATAAGATTGAAATTCCGATAAAATATAATTTCAGTTGACAGTTTTACACGAGATTTGAAGGAGCGTTGACTGAGATACGCTACTTATAAAATGTTATCCCGTATTTGCGGTCAATATGTTACAATGAAGCTAATGAATAGGTTCTATCTCGCGTATGGTTTTTTCCTTAGTTAAACTCCTGTTGATATTGAAAAGAAACTAATTTGTAAATGACACACAAAAATTAGCAATTGCTCTTATAGGGTTATATTTCACACACTCGCACCCTCGTAGCCTTTATCCCGTGGGGGTAGATGGAGATTTATTTGTCAGTAACATATTGATAAAATATATTAATCATCTACCTTTTTTTTTATGTAAACGTCACATGCATCTCCATTAATATTACCCACAACTAAGCTATGCGAATGTTTTTACAATAATACCGAAATAGTTCGGTGACGAATTAAGATAAACCCGCAAAGATATATTTAAATTTTATTACATTTCCAAAGCTGTCAAAATAATAATATCAAAATCTTAATTTAAATTAAATAGCTCTTGGAATAAACGTTTTTATGACTTACCATTTGCATAAAGATCATTGAATGAAATGTCATGATGATCGGGTAGTTGTCGCGCGATAGGGTAACAAAGAAAATTACATTCACATCAATAATATCATAAGGTATTAGTAAAGATAAACACGCCCATTTGTATTCAACGTAAATTTGTAATTTAATATCGTTGAAAGGTGACTAACTAAATACGTTATATTTATAAACGCTTATATATATAAACATTGGTATTTTTATCAACCTCATCCCAGCTAATCCCTCATAGGGTAGTCAGAATCACAGTATAGATAGGATGAATAAAACGGCATGGTCAGATTACTTAGATTTTAATTTCTTCGTGTGAGGAGTGGGCCCGGGAGGGGAGGTTCTGAAGTAGAGTGCATAGAACACTCCGGCGGCGAGGAGGGAGATCGATGCTATCACTGTCACATACTCCACGCGGTTCCTGGGACAAAAAGAAAGGTAAGGTAAGAGCCGTGGTGGTCTTGGGGTTTGAGCAGTCACCTGCTACGCAAGTTCGAATACCAGTGGGGCCTGAAACGATAAGTTTTTCGAAAAACTTATGTGCGGTGATTTCACACCATGTGCTTTACGGTGAAGGAAAACATCGTGAGAAAACCTGCATATGTCTGAGAAGTAATTCAAAGTGTATAGTGCCTGAGACGAAGATGAACTCACCCTCTGTCACGTTGGCACTTAATCATTTCGGTGAAATGTGGGTGTTGTTACAACACCTCTGCTTACCCCTTGGGGAGCTTTCTGGGATGGCGTGAGCATATATTTTAAAGAAAGGTAAGTAAACCAGAACATGGGCTCACTTATTTATAGGTAGTACTATGTCGACTGCGAATTTTCCTCATTTTGTTTGGGGACATAAGTGCCCCTAGTCTAAGAAGTTTAACGTTCCCATACAAAATGATAAAAATAGTCGTATTTTTTTAAGAGCGAGACTTCACAATGCGCTCGTAGGTTGTGTCCATGTATGCCACTTATGGACGTTCATATGTGCCTTACCAGGGCCTCAACTGAAAAAATCATTTTCATTTAAATCATTCACTGGCAATTTTCTCAATATTTATTGTTAAGGTGCAACCACGTGTAGCCGCCCGACGCCCGTTTCCAGCGACAAATATGGTCTCGTGACCCCATTTAAAATTTCCCGCGACTCAAAAAGGAATCGCTCGACGCTCGTTTTCAGCGCTCGCCGCTCGTTTGGTGATGGTGGCATTTTTCGTGATTCAAAAATGGGCCGAAAAATTCAAGTAGAGAGAAATGAGTGTACCCGATCTAGAAAAGCTAATGGTTGATGGAATGGATTTACCATATATGGTAGTTAGTGACGGCGCATTCCAATTAACAGACTACTTACACTCTTGATACTTCCCAGCGATAAAGCTCAACATTTTCAGCTTTGTCGCTACATATCAACGTGACCACATTTGTCTCTGGAAGCGGAGCGTCGAGCGGCTACATGTGGTTGCGCCCTTAAGGTGCACTAAGGCACTATACTGTAATACTTACACGAAAGGCTTTCCGCATATGGTGTACCAGGACTGTCCTTTGACCAGTTTCTGGTTTGGAGCACAACTCAAGTCGAAATAGCCCTCGTCGTAGTCAGCCAGGCACAAATACTTGCGCTTTTCCAAAGTCTGTAACAAATTATTACTGATTATTTATTAAGGTATACCTAAATGTCTTAAGGTACGGCCAAGTATCCAATTTAATATAATATTGTAATTAACGATTTCCAACTTAAACGAGGTAAATCGGGATAATATACCTAAACTGTAGTAAAGTATTTTATATATTTTTTGCCATCTCTAAAGCCAAATTATTTCTTAGTTTGACTCAATAGTTAACCATACTATACGTATCTAATATACAGGTTGTCGGGGAAAATAGGACAGCTGTTAAAATATGTGATAGGGTATAATTTTAGGATGAAAATAAAAAAAAAATATTTTTCCGTTATCGAGTAATTGACGTTCAAAGTTGACCATATCAAGACCTTATTTTCGCATATACATCAGTGGTAACGTAGAGTTATTCAGGTGAAATCTAACTACGTTTTTATTTTAAGTTTAATTACCGCGTACGTAATGTAGGTAAACGCGGCCGAGCGTTCATTAAGGCCGCGATCTCTTCGGCCCTTAGCAACCATAGCCTATTGTTGGAGCTAGATATTTTACGACTTCAACATAGTGATATATTCATAAAACCCTACAACTTCTAGAAGACAACTGTGAAGAATATGTTTGTTTGCTCGTTTGCAGAAACAAACAGTCCGATTTCAAAAATACTTCAGTGTTGGACAGCCATTGGCTTGGCCCACCCTATCATTTATCGAGGAAGACTATAATATCACACTAACACAAATCGCGAAAGAATTAAATCAATTAACTGACCTGTCCAAATGGAGTGGTCAAGTAGGAGACTTCGTTGCAAGGTCCGATGGGCTCGTGCAGTCCAGTAGACACCTCTTTCTCCGGGCGGCCGAACAGCACGAGCAGCAAGAAAACCAGGTAGTGGAGAGCCACTTGGAGGAGCACCATGTAGTCCATCTTTGACAACCTGAGAAGGCTCACTTGAACACATATCCTCTCGCCTGTATTCCCCGAACGGGTAGGCAGAGGTTTTGTAATCACAACACTGACTTTTCACCGAAGATGATTAAGGGCCTACGTGACAGGTCTATCGCCGTCTCAGGCACTATACATAAGTCTTTGAATGAATTCTCACACTTAGACAGGTTACTACAAGATTTTTTCCTTTACATAATAAAGCACGTGTTCGACTTACCTACGTAAAATTTAAAAAACGAAAAATAAAATAAAATATGATAATACAATCTGCATTTTAAGTTCACCACTTTGTCGTCTCACCTTACCGATTTGGTGCTAAACTGTAAGCCTAAAAAGTAACCTTTGTATGGTTTAAAATGTTACTTGACGTGGCTTACTTGTCTCTAGTCTTGTCCCGGTCGGCGACGAGACCGTTCAAGATGAACACAGCAAAGAGAGAGAAAAGCGCGAACACAGCGACCTCGGTGTGGATGCCGTAGTTGTCGTGCAGAGGGTGGTAGATGGGGACGAACATCAAGACACCACCAGGCATGCCCATCAACGATGCCACCATCAATGACTTCAGCTCTGTTGCAGCGCTGCCGATACAACACTTGTAAGTTAAGCCTTTTAGTCCTCGCAAGTTTAAAGACTATCTTCGACGCAATTAATAAGCTTTTATTTAACTAGATAGTATGTTTTTTATCAGTCGTCTTTAAGCGATTGAGCTGAACTTTGGTATACACCCTTATTTTTATGACAATTCATTCATGCTTAGCTATGTGACGTCATAAACTTAGTTGACACTTCTAGTAATTTGCTCTAGTGATTCATGTTATATCTTTCGACTTAGGTCAAAAGAAAAAAATAGCTTTCTTAGCAATCTCAACAAAAAGTTGGATTCACTGAACGAGGGGACATGGAAAAGATCATCTTTTTTTAATCTGCGTTTTTTAAATCAAAATTCATAAGTGATGAGAAGTTACCCTGCTGACTCCCACTGAGCTACTTTAGGCGCGAACCACTTCCTACTCGAGTGGAAGAAGAAGGAGAAGCTGGCGGCGAAAGCGGCGTGGAAGTAGTATGAAGTCCAGGGCACCCAGTAGTGGCGGTCGAACACGTTCGGGTCGGTGTCGTGCCACGTCCAGTGCACGAACTTCACGCTGGTAATGTCGTACGGCAGGTCTAACAGCACCACTAGCAAACCCACTGCAAAGTGCTCCGCGTACGCTGGCAACTTCAGCTTGGACATGGCGTAGGCGGCGTTGTAAATGAACGTGGGATCTGCATAGATACCAATTTGAAAAAAAAAATGCAAGATGTTACACTACGAGCTTGACGGTATAGAAGGAAATATCTTAAGAAAACTTCCATGTCTGAGAAGAAATCACAGAAGTGAGACGGCGATCTTATGACTATCTGCCTCCGAGCCCGAGCAGGGAAAATAGTAGGGATATACACATACAGACAGAAACAACTTCAATAAAATGACTCTGCGCTTTGAAGGTACGCGCTCATAACTTGAGACGGCACCTTTACTTAATCATTTTCGCTTTAAGGTTGATGAAGTTACTCCTTACAGTTAGAGGTATAATTTAATGCGTTTTAAAAAGCATCTACGAATGATACGAGGTTTTTACATGTGGCCCTAGTTTTTTTGACCAAGTTATGTCGTGTGTCATAGCGTGATACTTACACAGAAATACAATATGCAGCGGCAGCCTGGCACCGAACAGCATGACGGGTGTCTGCGAGTGCCAGAATGTGTCCATGTCAGTCATGACGATGTGCCAGATGTTATCGGTGAAGAGCCCATGGAGGATGGACGCCAGCCATAGGTACGGCCATCTGCCTCCCTTCTTGATGGCTGCCACAAAGATAAGGCATTTCAAAAAACTAAATCATAAAGTTGGCATTGTAGTATGATCTAAGTCTAGAATAAAGTTGATGGTACCTATTGCCGTTTTACATCAAAAATATCGTTCTCTATCTCCGCAGTCTTTCATCGGATCTTCACAAACATTATCATGGTACCAAATTCAGAAGGTTACAATACTTTGCTCATTAACTTTTCAGAGGTGAAAGACAAGGGGGTTGGGTCGCTTCTTGCTCAAAGAATTAGCATTACTATTCAACGTGGCAATGCTGCCACACGGCTTGGCACGATCCCGAGTTTTCTTCTTCTAATTAGTGTTAGGTACTGTTTTTGTATAGAAAAATAAGCTACTATTCAATAAGTAAATGTATTTACTTATATACCTTTGTTATCGAAGATGCAAATTATATTTGATCTTTAGGTGGTATTAAGTAAGTACCGTCAGTTATTTAAGTCGAAGAGCATTCTATGTACATATAGAAGACGCCAGCACATGCCACCTTCAGACAGGCGAGGTCATACAGGCGAGGCGTTCAGGGTGTGTGTATAAACATGAGTCACTAAGGTGTAATATTAAGTGGATTTGTTACTTAGCTATCGCGCATTTGCAACTGCTATATGCTTTGACCAAGCATCAGCATACCATTTAAGTCCACTTATCCGACACTCCATATAAACTCGCATGAGAAAACCACGTCGGGATGTCTGTCATTAAACAATCAGAGCGCGTGGGGATGGAGTCAAGATCATCCAAGTTCTGAAGTCTGGTCATGAACTCTGTGTCGTTGGTCGTTTATTTTCATTCTACATAGGTAATCAAGCGTGCAGTCCGCCTGATGATGGAGGCTACTGCAGCCTATGAACGTAACTAACAGCGGAGTGTCACTTGCGCGTGCGCATTGCATTCCTTATAAAAAATGGACTCACTTTGCCAACATAATAAGAATGAAAAGTGTCCCCCATATAGCACTGGCGACCTTACTCACCGCAGGACCGCGATAAGTACTCATTTGAGTGCGATCTTTTGCAAGGAGAGATACAGACCCCAATTGGGCAGTTCTGAGTTAAGAACGGGAGATTCATTATACCGCTCTTAAAAGTAATCTAATACTACTATTATACGCCAAAGAGTTTGTTTATTTGGTTGAACGCGCTAATCTGAAGAACTACTGGGTTGAATAGAAACATTTGGTTTGACAGTGAAACACAATCAAAGAAAAATATTACAAAACCGCGAAAAAATTATCTCGTAAGTATTTTTTTATTGTTCTCTGCGTGGTTAAAATCTACCTTATCAACTCACCATGAATAAACGTGATCAGGCCACCGAGCAGGAACACTGCCTGGGATACCAGATACGAGGGCTGCGCCGCCCACAGCTGCTGGACATCATTTACGCGGACGAGCCACTGCAACTGCAACACCCCAGAAAATAACTTCAGGTTGCACAATATAATAACAAATAATTATATGACATATGAGGCGAGTTTGCAGTATACTTTACTTCTAATAATACGTTTTATAAATACATACGTGATAAAGTTGAAACCGACACTGGACATCGACACTCGAAGTGCGACGCTTAGAAACCTTACAGAATAACGCGACAGCACGTCATTGAATGCGGGTTCCTTCACGAAGTTTTCCTTCACCATTACGGTGTGAAAAATAAAACTCATAAGGAGAAGGCGATTGTAACTCCATCTTACAGAAGATTGCAGCGAAATAACACTACGTTGGAGTAGTGTTGTGTCCCTGTGGTGAGTTCCATCTGGGGATGAGGAATGGAGGATCTGTGCAGCAATAGTAGAAAAACTATTACTCTTCGCAAGCACGAACTACTATTCTATACCTACAGATTAATAAAATCGAAGAGTGTGTTTGTAATTTCAAATTTGCATTTCACAAAATGCACATGAAAGTATACAGGTGGTAGACTTTTTAAGCGTACATTTTTGGTACAGGGCTTCGGTTGGTACTACAATACATTAACTGCCTCGTTGGTCTAATGGTTAGTATGTTCGCCTGCCGATCACGAGGTCCCGGGTTCGATTCCCGGGTCGGGTCTAAAATTAATATTGGGTTTTTCTGTCAAGAAATTCACAATTAAAATGCCCGGAGTTTGGAAGTTGGCGGTGTTTCCACCGCCGTGCCTCGGAAAGCAAGTTAAACCGTTGGTCCTACGCCTGATCTCTCTCCGGTCGTGTCGGATTACCGTCACATCGGACTATGAGAGTGAGGGAATAAAGAGTGCACCTGTGTTTGCGCACACACTTGTGCAACATAATATCTCCTGCGCACATGGCTAATCCTCGTGGAGATTAGCCGCCGTAACCGAAATTCGGTAGGAGATCATTATTTATTACATTCAAAAACATATAAAAATTACCATAACATTTTAAAACCCAAAATTATACTTAATATTATTTTAGAATTTCATTTTACAACATAAATAAGCATTGTCTTGTGTTGCCCTCCAATAAATATCAAACCTTTAATAAGCCCTTATAACTGCTCTAAATCCCAAAAATAAGTAATAAGTATAAGGACGGAAAAAATTAAAAAGTTATCAGTTCGCTCTTATTGCAATGTTATTACAGTTGTGTGACAGTGACAGATGTATGCACGTCAAATACATCTGTATCATAATAAGAGTAAAACTATCATGGCAATAAGAGCTCATAGTAAGGCCTCTGCGCTGAAAAAGTACGCTTAAAAAGTCTACACACTGTATACTTAAATAAACATTGACAATTTTAAAAGGTCCGTCTGTTCATTAAGCTCTGAAACGGCTGGACCGATTTTAACGGGCTTTCAGATAGCTGATATTACATACACAGTTTATACTAATCTTATAAAGAGGAAAGGTTTGTATGTTTGTAATGAATTGTCTATAAAACTACTAGACCGATTTAAAAAAATCTTTCACCATTTGAATGCTACATTATTACTGATTAATATAGTCTACATTTTATCCCCGTACTCCCACGGGAACGGAAACTACGCGGGTAAAACCGCATGATGTCCGGTAGTTTGTTATGAAGTAAAGAAATGCAATGCGCGAGTGATACAATTCGCACGTCGCCGCGTACCAGCAACCATGATCTGTGCCACTTTTATAACTAATATAAAGAAAAATATGTATAAATATCCTCTCCACAGAAGAATTTAAGTGTAACTTAAATAGAAATTACACTTAAATACTTCTGTGGAGAGTTTGAATAATGTACTTAACTGTACCTTTTTTTTTTTTTTTTTTACATGGGGAATCCATTTGGGATACACACTCCCTGCGGGGGCAGGGAATAGTTATGCCGGACTCTCACCGGCTAAACCCCATGGTGTTTCTCCAACTCGCTTTTTGGGGGGGACACGTGATACGTTTTCACATGCTTTGCCGTGAACCCCCCCTGCGACCAGCCGCCCAAAGGCAGCCCCTTCTAAAGGGGAGAGATTAGCTCCCCCTTTGGCCTATAGGCTATCTCCGTGCAAGGCTCGCCGAAACACATAAGGCGAGCCTTGACACACGACCTCCATGCGTGCAATGGCAGCCAACTCCCCCGAGCCGGCTGCCTGGAGGCCCCCTTACGGCAGTCTGGTGACCACCTTTGGCCGCAGGATAGGGAAGGGACAAACGCCCCCACTCCCCCAGCCCGCAGCCCCTCCTTTACCGCACTATCTGAGCGGCCGGGCACGCGGAGGATCGGGAGAGTGGTAAAATACCACCACGCCACTTCCGCCGCGTCCCCATATCCAAGCTACGCGGGACGGGAGGGGCAACTGCCCCCACTCCCTTCGCCCTGTAGCCTCGCCTTTACCACAACAGCGGTGTGGCCCCGCCGGGTCGCGGCGGATAGGGAGAGTGGCG
This sequence comes from Watsonalla binaria, assembly GCA_929442735.1. Lineage (NCBI taxonomy): Eukaryota > Metazoa > Arthropoda > Insecta > Lepidoptera > Drepanidae > Watsonalla > Watsonalla binaria. Next base: position 1,769,065 of record OV838917.1, on the reverse strand, counting down.
CATCGCCATACCAGCACGCCTCTCCCGCCGCGACCCTCGGCTGCGGTGGGTAGGGAGAGCAAGAGCGGTGTTCCTGCACTCCACCCGACCACTACCCCTCGCAGCCCCGCCCGCGCGTCACCGACCCTTCCGGTCGGTCGGCGACGCTGTCGCTTGCGCGACCCTCCACCAGGGCCGGCCTGCACCAGTGGCCCAGACCGCCCTGCACGACGCCGCCACTTCCCAGACGACGCCGCCGTCGCACCCTAGGTGAACCTGCCGGGCTGCAGATCTCGCTAGGGGCGACCCCCACAAGCCAGCTTGCACCAAAGTGCCCGAGCCGCCTGCACGTCGCCCGCCACTTCCCAGACTACGACGTCGTCGCTCAAAGGGGGCCTGCCGATGACTCAAAGCAGGCACCACTTACAGGAGCGACCCTCCTGGGGCAGCCCGCACTAAGGTGTCGGGGCCGCCGGGTTCCTCTTAGCTTCATCGTGGGGTGCCACCACGACTACTAGAGCCCCCCCACCACGGCAAGGTGGGAACCCCCGGGGGGGGTACTTAACTGTACCTACATATTATGGAAAAATGGTACTTACATGAAAAAGTAGTGATCATAAAATTCGCAACGAATTGAATGTACCTTTAATTTTCCCCAGATTTCAAGCTAAATATACCTATCAGATATGTAGTTCTATCGTTAATTATTTCATGTGCGACAAAAATCTATTTACCTAATTGATTGACTTAAAGATAATCGCAGTGCTGTGTAAAAAATAGTCTGACATTCGCGGTTATTAGAAAAAATATCCGGCAAACAAATACATAACATAAAAAAGTTAATATAACGATAAAGTATAATAAAATTATGATTCAATACAAACCGATAAGGGGGATCCGGCCATATTCGACCAATGACGCGGGCGTCGCGGCGTCCTCCTAGCAACCAAATGGTTGGATACTCTCTTGATTGGTTTCGACTAAGTGAGAACATTAGTGATGTACATTCACATCTCATATCTATCGATAGATCGATGATAAGATTATTGAATGACTCATAACAATAATATATTGACATGTACACCTTACCACACGAAACCCATATGTAATTAACTATAAATTAATTAGTATCATCACCTGGTGATACTTATTAATTAATATACAGACTAGGTAGAAGGTATTTTTTACCTACGTATTATTTATCTACTTATACATTTGAAATAGTTCAATAGGTAGGAGTACATATTGCAGGGCAAAGTTTAAAATAAATAAAACAATTTTTTAGACAAAATCATTAGCTAGGAAGTACCTATCTATGCGATACGGTATTACATATAAAATAATAAACATTATTGTTTATTTTGTTCTGAGTTCTCATGACAAATAGTTGTACCTAGTGTGTCAAAATAAAATAGATACAAGCTTGTATGATCCTCAGATAGCCTAGATAGACTTTTCAATGCCGGTAATTTCCATCAAGTTAACAAAGTGTGGTCACTTACTGGAAATGACCGTGCATGTCACAAAAAAATTATAATAAGTACTTTTTACTTAATTTTCACCCACGTACCTAATGTTGTGAGACTACGAGAGATACGCGTGGTAATTTTACCATGCGAACATGATATATGGATCGCATTCATGTCGATATGTTTTTATCGACATACTTCATGTATGTAACATCGTTATCTGTACGGCGGACGTCGCAACGTGTCTTCGCGTAGTGCCAACCAACCCGCCAACGCACGCCACATGGGGCCGAGTCTGCACTCGACGCTACTGGGTGGGTATTGTTTACATTGACAGCTATGGGTTATGGTAGCCGGCATCTAGCCAGCTCGACTGACACAATTATTATCTTGTTATTGCATAAATTACTTTACAATTCTATGCGTTGACGTGTAATACAATAAACCATAGGGTACCATATTAGGGTGTTTAATATGCCATGTCTATTACCCATACTTAAATTACCATTTACCTACTAAGTTATTTTCTAATTTCTATCGTAAGGGTGAATTTCGCAACGCAAAGACGCAAGCTTATTATGGTCTACCTGTGATGGACTACGGGATCTAGATCTAGACATTTTGCATTCGAACTAGTCTTATAACGCTTATTGAACTTTAGATATTCCGGTTTTCCCTGAAGGATGGGATCCGAAGGATAGCCGGTAGAGAAATTAAAAAACCTACCTTGATTAAATAATCAAACGCGACGTATCACTGTAGAACCAATGTCGTCAAATGAAAATTAGGTCAAGCAGTCCTGCAGTGAAGACCACACATAAAGATACCAAAGCTCTTCCTCCAGCCAAGTACTTATTATCTATGTACTTACTACCTATACTAATATTATAAAGAGGAAAAATTCGTATGTAAGTATGTTTGTAACAAATTAACTCAAATGGTAATGGATCCATTCAAAAAAATATTTCACCATTTGAATGCTACATTATCAGCGAGTAACATAGTCTATATTTTATCCCCATACTGCCACGGGAACGGCAATTACGCGGGTGCAACCACGTGACGTCCGCAAGTATAATATATGGACAGAAATTAAATAAATGATGACGATCATGTATTCGGTTTCCTTGTGAACTCGAGCACAGTGATTGCAAGAAATCCCAGACAGTGCGTTGATAGATCAGGAATTATTTCGAGCCTTGAATTTGGTAGATAGTGTTAAGTAATATCTCAGATTTGTGGTTTAATCTGATTTATTTAGGTACACCTGTTTTTATCAACGTATAATTTTTAATCTTCTAGAGTGATAATGAGTTTTTGATTAGGGACCGTTTCTAGTGGAACTAACTAAACACTTCGTAGAAACTATTACCTAGTAAGTACCTAGGTAAGTAATCTGCGACCAAAATGACCTCGCTCTCAATAGGGGGCTAGCACTAGGTACACTAGATTCAATCAGTACAATGTTATAAACTGTTCACGTGACTGTACTTATGTAGGTACCAGGGGGCTATCATCGATATACGCTGAGCGTTTTACTATAGTTGGCCCTCTACTTACTGTAATTTCGTTGACACCTGAGTTAGTAGGTGTACCTTACTACCTAGACGATACTTTATCCCTTCTGTAGGTTTTTAATTGCTTACAGCCGGGAAATTCCCAGAACACCAACTTTGTACCAATCTGTACCAATAAGACCATAATATTCTCTACCTATAGGTGAAAATTCTTCCGAACAAAAGTAAGTTACTTACTTAGGTATGAATAATTGAAAAAGTAATTATCCCCTCGCCTCAACTGAGGTGAGTAATAACTAATTAGGTTGTCTAAATGGCAGGCAGGTCACATGGCGCTATTGCATGGATCCTAGTGTCGGTGGGTTTCGATTATCTAGCGAGTGTCAAAACCATAATCCAACAGTTTTCCAACGACAAAGTGCCTTTCAGCACGATCCCGGCAGCACTGCCGGATGGTGGTGGTGAAGGGTGGTGTTGATGCCGGATGGTGGCTTTAACTACCTCATGCGGCAGGCACCTAACCTACCAATGTCCACTCTGTCTGGCTGTCTGCAACACAGTCATTTCCCTTTTAGTCACCTCATACAACAACCATAGTATCACCTCATACATGTGGTGTGGCTCATAGGTTTAGGGTTAACAAATTTGAATCAAATTTTGTGTAAAAATAATTAAATTAAAAAAAAAATACGGGCATAAATTTACATTATTTTGTTTGGGCAATAAAGTAGAACTGAGTACGTCGGAAACTGAAAGCAAGCAAATAATAAAAAAAACTGTTTCTTTATCTATGATCGAATGGAATGAAAACTGAAAAGAATGAACGTCGGACGGACGGACGACCGACGGTTGAGAGTGAGCGAGATAGAGAGAAGCGAGCGAAATAAAGTAAATAGAATAATGTGAAATTGAAAGGAAATTATTTGAATTACAAATGATATCTTATCAATAGATTACGTAAATTCATTCAGTCATTAATTAAAGCGGTTCTAGGGACTTCACTGTCGGTCGGTTTGTGATAAGTGACTAGTTCAAAGGTTTATTCTGTTCTAACTTTGAATCCAGATAATTGTGAGGTTAAGTGTCTGATAACGGCTTTAAAATCAAAAAATGTTTAAGGTATGCCTAACAATTATTTATTAATTCACTATTAATTCACTGAGCATGTACTATATCAGTTGTTATATTGAATTTTGAAATACATCTCAATAAATGATTGATACAATATAAACTTCATTATAATTGTAACATGTATGACTAAGATGAACCTGGTTAGTTCACAGCAATGTAAATAGTAAGTAAATATATTATATTACTTAGCCTCTGCTGAAACTTTAAAGAAACAGAGACCATTGCTTCTTCTGCTTCTTCAGGAATGCTTCAAGCCATGCGAATGTGTGATTCAATTTGTTTGGGGGTATCAGTGGAGGACCTCAATTTTTTTAGCTACCATAACATGAAATGCATATAAACTTCATATAATATATGCACCTACATATAAACTTTATATAATATATGCTCTCGATATCCCAGATGGCTACCCGAAGGGGTAAGCAGAGGTGTTGTTACAACTACACCCACTTTTCATTGAATATGATTAAGTGCCAACGTCAAAGAGGGTGAGTGAATTAGTGAGGGTGAATTACTTTTATGACAGATGCAGGTTTCCTCACAATGTTTTCCTTCACTGTGAAGCATCTGGTGTGAAATCACTGTATGTAAGTTTTTAGAAAAACTCATTGGTACAGGCCCTGCTGGGATTCGAACTTGTGTCGTTTGTGCAGCAGGCCACTGCTCTAACGCCAAGGCCACTATAGCTCTTTACTATATAATATTATACCTATTAATACTCTAGCACTAATATTTTTTTTTATTAAATCATGGTTCATCACTATCTTCCAAAATTAAGCAAATTTTTGGCTTGGTAGAATACTATCTGTTCAACTCCCCTTGTCTGTAATAATACCCCCTGATGCTTGATTGCTATGCTAATAATGAATTATCACAAAATATTAGCAGTGCGATAGATTATTGTGCGAGTTCGTGGTGTAGCCATTAACAATTTTGAAATTGTACATACTTTGTTTTTACGAAATGGCGTCTTGCATTTAAATACCAGAGCTGCCCAACCATGAATATTAAACATAGACAAATATTGCTCTGCTTCTGCGGTGAGTAAAATCTTACTCACTAATTGCCTGTGCTCTTTGGAGGGGAGAGCAGGAGTTATATTCTTTTGACCAGAGACCAGCCCATTCTATACTTTATGATTTTTTAAGACTATGCAAGCAATGATTTTCCTCTACAAATTTTAGCTATATGTGTAACAAATAAATAGTAGAATGGATGCGGCAAGTCCAAATTATAATACTTACAGGAGTAAAAGCAGAACTATGCTGTAAGCTGTATTATCATTAGCCAGCAATAGCCACCTACCTTCAGGTGAATTGTGCTTGTTTACCACTATTGATTTCATAATAATAGTTGTTTATAAAATAAAATAAAAGAGCCCTGGTGGCCTTGAGGTATGAGCAGTGGCCTGCTTCACAAGCAACATAAATTCGAATTATTCCAGCGGGGTCTTTACCAATGAGTTTTTCTAAAAACTTATGTGCAGTGATTTCACACCACATGCTTTACGATGAAGGAAAACTTTACTTCGATCCAGCATTAGGGCAAACATTGTAATGAGCATATTTGTGTTTGCCTTGTGTCTGGGTGCTTGTTATGTATTTACAAAAAAAAGCATATAGTTATTATATTCATTGTCTGGCAGCCATAATACAAGCTTTGCTTAGATTGGGACTAAATGGCGCTGTTTGATAATGTCCAAACATTATGTATTTATAAACTGCTGCCATTAGGCAAATTTTGCTGCTGGTGTCATTTTTTGGGTGTAATAGTTGTAACATTAGCAATAAGCAAAGCGAATAGTCAAAGTCATGACGTCATATGCCAATTAAATCAGGAGACCAAAGAGCTGGCAGCTACCTCACACAAAGAATTAGTCTTGCCATTCAAAGGGGGAATACTGCCAGTATCTTCGGAACCTTGCCTACAGGGACTATGCAAGCAATTTTAATAATATATTTTAGTTACTAGTTTATATTTTTTAAGGTTTGTTGTTACCAATGTAAATGAATTTTAAAATGGTCCAATTAATATTTGCATAATCATCATTATCTTATATTTCAAGTAATTTGACGCAACACACCCTTTATATGTTTTAATGTTAATTCTAGGGTCTTGTTGGTTTGGTTACTGGAGGAGCATCAGGACTGGGCCGAGCGACTGCGGAACAGTTGCTGAAGCAGGGAGGCAGGGTGGTCATCTGTGACTTGCCTTCTAGTAAAGGTCAAGAGACTGCCAAGCTACTGGGGCCGGATGCTGCTTTTGTACCTGTGGATGTAAGTGTATAGCTATAATGTTAATTGAATTATCCTTACTTGTAATTTAATTATAAATGTGAATGGATAAGTCTTTATGTTTGTTAATTTTAATAAAATAAAACAATAAAATAAAAAAACAAACCTAACATATTTTTTTTGCATAGCTAAAAGATGAAATCATAACCAAGAGCATGAAGATTTTTCTAAGCTCATTTTTCACCAGCTTTGATCATTATTTCATCTTCATGTTTTACCAAGAAGAACATCTCAATTCAATTAATTTAATCATAGTCACCCACATACATTGATATTAAATCAAGCAATTCTTTTACTTTGAAAAATTTCGTAAATTCCTGATTTTCTTAGAATGTCAATATATAGCGTGCTATTAATCCTAAAAGGCCTGTGCCCATTAGTAAAAATATAAATTAATGTATATAGATGTGTTCTATTATAAAGTAATACCCTTGACCCCCATAATGTGGCTGTCACTGAATGCATGATTAATATATTAATTAATGTGTAGGTAAATAACGTAAGTATTGTAATAAGGTAATCCTTATGAGACCTTATCCAGTAAGTAAGTTACACGATTGCAGATCGGCAATTCTTCAAAACTTAATTCCATGGGTGGCTTTTTTTTCATACTTACGCCTATATTCCCCGAAGGGGTAGGCAGAGATGTTGTAATAACAACACCCACTTTTCACCGATGATGATTAAGTGCCAATGTGACAGATGGTAATTATCGTCTCAAGCACTATACATACAGATGTTTTCCTTCACCGTAAATAAGTGGTGTGAAATCACTGCACATAAGTTTTTATTTAAAACTGTGGTACAGTGGGATTTGAACATGCGTTGCAGGCAACTGCTCAATCTCCTCGGCCTCCACGGCTTTGTTTTGTATATTTTTTCTTAAATTTCAAAATAGGTGACTTCAGAACAAGATGTCAAGAATGCCCTCCAGACGACAATAGACAAGTTCGGTCGACTGGACGTCGCCGTGAACTGCGCGGGCGTCGCTACGGCGTCCAGGATTTACAACTTCAAGAAAAATCAACCCTTCGACCTTAATTCCTTTAAGAGGACTATTGAGGTAAACTTGCTTTATCTAGTAATAATGTGTGCACTACATCCCTCCCAATACCTACTTTAACTAAAGATTTTTAATTCAGTACCCCAAGCATAAGTATAAAAATATATTTGGGGGTCTGCCACCGCGTTATCTATTCTTGGTAGCGTCTCTGCCGAACATTTGTATGAGAAATTGTGCAGCAACACTTAGCGGTGACGTGTAGAACTAAAATTTCTCATACAAATATTGCGAGTGACGCCAAAGAGTATAGTTTACGAACACGGTGGCAAACTCGTGATAGGGGTACTTTACCGCTATCACAGTTTGCCGACGTTTCCCTAATCTATACTCGCTAGCGTCTCCGCCGAATATTTGTATGGCCGGCTTTTGAACCCGGTAACATTTGTAATCCTTTATAGTGAAATTTTTCTTTTCTTCTTCTGACGATTTGAAAGTCTTTGTAAAAGGCGTAATCATATAAATATGTTTTTGGTGATGTTTGTAGGTGAACCTGATAGGCACATTCAACGTGCTCCGCCTGTCCGCGGGCACGATCGGGAAGAACGCTCCAGACGCGGACGGCCAACGCGGAGTCATCATCAACACGGCCAGCGTCGCTGCTTTTGATGGACAGGTTATTTACTTTTTTTTCAAAGCAGTATCAGCCTGGTCACAATATAAATATGAGCACAAGCGGTATATAATCTAAGAACAGATCGTTCGAAATTACACACACACACAGCATCAAGCGCGCTTACCCGCTACTGTTTCTACATAGTTTAAAAAAAATTAAGTATTAAAATAATAATCTAAAAATACCCTTTACCTACAGTTAATATAAATAATTAATGAAATTTAACAGTGTAAGGTATAATATTCTATAATTAAAAAAACACTAATAAAAAAACATATTGTATGCCTGTTGGCGGAACATAGCGCACCATTTTATTTCATGTACTCAATATCTGTATGTTACCCATAACCTATGTTTTCAAAATAAATTATTTGTATTTGTACTGTTCTTGTAGAATCCATGTTGCAATCGCTTTGGAATAAAAATATTTACCGGGGCAGAAAGTCCTTAAGATTCACAATTTGGGACTATAAGCTAAGCTTTAGTTTAACGCTTATCAAAATAGTCCCTAATTGTGAATCTAAAGGAGTTTCTGTCCCTGGAACATAATTTTATTTATTTTTATTTTTTTATTTATTTATGATTGTAATATACACGTTACAGATCGGCCAGGCGGCTTATTCGGCGTCCAAAGCTGGGGTGGTAGGCATGACGCTGCCGGTAGCCCGCGATCTCGCCAAACATGGCATCAGGGTGGTCACCATTGCACCAGGTAATCATATCTCCCCTCATCAGTATTATGTTTTACAGTAAGATTGTATTAGTACTTGGTTTTACAGTAAGATGGCGCTACGGTCAAGTCGTGTTTCAAATTTATAACGGTAGATGGCGCTAGTATTGTAGTGTGATTAGTACATAGCTTAAACCAAGACTAAACCAAATATCTGACTCTTTTTAATTCCTTATCATTAAGAGGCATAACTGCTTCTAAAATCCTCTATTTTACCGGGGCATGTAGACAAAGTAACATTAGCCTCTCGCTTCGCTAGTAGAAACGTTATAACATGTATGGGAATGACATAGTTCACGTGACTGGTTTATGCAATTTCCATACATTTTGTATCGTTTTTTAGCGAAGCGGGAGAGAATGTTACTTTGTCTAGGCCTTCTGAATTTTTTTTAGGATCAGTTAGGAAGTGAAACTTAAAATGAAGTTATTTATTCAGTTTGGGCCCTGGTGAGGCACTTATTAGCGTCGAAAATTGACCACCTGTTAGGAATTTAGCCTTCTGAGAAGAACCGGCTAGTTACTCATTGATGTAATGTACGATGCCTGTACATTACATCAATATAAGACAACACTAAAATATTTTATGTATATTGGTAGACAATAGGTACAACAAATGGATGCAAGGTGGTAATCCAAAATATCAAGTGCCGCAGTTCGACGTAAATTCCATTCTTAGATTTATTCAATTTTGTATGCAATTATGTCAAGAAGAGCTTTACGGTGGAAGAAAGCTTTGTTGATGTATTAATTCGTCTTTCACCACTTCTCGGTCGGTTTTGGGTATTTGAACAGATATTGTTTCGTTGCAAATGACTTTTAGAAGACCCTTTGGCGTTACTACATACATACATACATATGCTCACGCCTGTATTCCCCGAAGGGGTAGGCAGAGGTGTTGTAATCACAACACCCACTTTTCACACAAGATGATTAAGTGCCAACGTGACAGATGGTGAGTCCATCGCCGTCTCAGACACTTTACATACGTCATTGAATTACTTCTCAGAAATATGCAGGTTTCCTCACGATGTTTTCCTTCACCGTAAATCACGTGGTGTGAAATGTTTTGCGTTACTGATGCCATAATTGTGGTGTTGCAGGCTTATTCCGTACGCCGATGATGGAACAACTCCCGGAGCCTGCGATCAAGAGCCTCGAGGCCTCAGTTCCGTTCCCGTCCCGCCTGGGACACCCTCAGGAGTTCGCGCTCCTCGTACAAAGTATCATACAGAACCCTATGCTCAATGGGGAGACCATTAGACTCGACGGCTCACTTAGAATGCAACCCTGATCCTCCCAGTGAGTCACATACAACTACTTTGTAGATAGAAATTGTTTGTTACATGTAAATAAATGTTGTTTATATATTTGAGTTGTATTTTTGTAGTTCATTAGATTTGTGTAAAACCTTTGTGTTAGAAATAATTGTAGAGGTATTTAGTAGGTTGTTACGAATGATTGGGAAATTAACATTTGTATGCATACTTATACATATTACTTGGTTAACAGTTCAAAAATATTGTCTCGTTCGTACGCGTGACATTTACTGCTAGTCAGAAGAAGACAAAACATTGCAATGCATACATACATATACTCTCCCCTGTACGTATAGTACACCCACACATGGTATGGTATTTTTATTTATTACTAGCGCACGTCACGCGGTTTCAACTTCGTAGTTCTCGTTCCCGTGGGTTTACCGGGATAAAATGTAGCCTATATTAATCAGTGATAATGTAGCAGTCAAATGATGAAAGTATTTTTATAGTCGGTCGTCTTTTTAAGACAATTCGTTACAAACATACATACAAACCTATCCTCTTTATAATATTAGTATACATAGACTTACAATGGGCTGCTAAGACTTTTTTATTAATGTATATTAAATGTATGTGAGGAGCTCGTGGCACAGTTGCTATTGCGCATATCATTCGAACAGCAAAGTTAAGCAACCCTACCCGGTAATTGGATGGGTGACCGCGCGAGCTCCCTCCGTGCCTCGGAGAGCTCGTTAAGCCGTCGGGTCCCGGTTGCCAATTTATCATCTTTGGCAGTCGTTACAGGTAAGTCGGAGGCCTAAAATAGTGTGACAACTGGTTTAACCTAGATCACAGATTTTCCTCGCTAAAGGGGTTGCGAAGGTCAGATGGCAGTCGCTTCGTATAAAAATCAAGTGCTCAGCCACATCGGGTTGAATCAAGTGCCGAACCCAACAGTGTATGGGCCAGGAACGATGTTGATATTAAATGTATGTAGTTAGTGCAATATATACGGTGAAGGGAATTTGTTTTGCAGATATTTTGATTTAAAGAAGATAATGTATCATACATTATCTTGTTCCCGATATACCTGTACTATGAGTGATCGAAAGTGTTTTCTTACTATAAGGGCAAAATAATATACCGAAGTGAAAACCGTATACTGTATTCGTGAATAAAAGCGACACATAGTACAAATAAAGACACAATAATTAAACGAAAATATCATTTATTTCTACAAAAGCGGCGGTGCCGCCATCGCTTACGTGCTTCTCACAATTTGTGTTGATCACTGAATATATGAACCGTCGTGGCGATACCGTCACACAACTACATGTTTGCCCAAAAATTAAGTAAAATCAAGAATATGGAGTGCAAGCGATCCTATATTACTTGTAAATTGATCGACCAACAACTACGCTCGATTAAAGCGCAGTGTTTGGTCGTGATCCCCACGCAACTAAACAGACTGCGCAGGTCGTACAGGCGACTTATATTTTGGGCAAAACGATTAAAGGCCAAGTTCAATTATACTTGCGAAGTACATTCACGATATCATTAATAATTACAATCATGTGTGATATCGATAGGTATATTGACCGTTGTCATACGCCGTTCGCAATTATCATTGAAGTGTGGTTAATGTTGCCATAAATTCATACATCATTAACTTATTGACACCTCTAAATAATTAAGTTTAAACGATTTAATCAATACAATATATCGCTATAAAGACGTAATGTGAGGTAATGACACGGTACAAATGTGCCTGTATTAGATATGGCGGTTGCTCCACTCCAACTGAACTAACGAACACTTTATATATTAAATATTACATTTAACATTTAATTACACGTCTACCTATGTACAGTAATGGTAATACAATAAACACGATTAGTAAATGTTAGGACATTATATGTTGACAACGACCACCGACCGTTGTCCTGCAAGCTATTGGTAATAATCATTAATTATATTAGGCGTGACACAGCGTTACTTTACACAAGCTATAACTGTATGCCATAAAAATAGTAAATATCGCACAATTGCTCGCTGAGAGATATTAAATCGAAATCGAGGTCGATCTGAGTCACTATGCACTACATACGGGAGCAAGTGTGCTATGACGCAATACAAGAGGCTACGGAGCATGTTCAGTGTATATTTATTATTGTTATGGTCCATCTGTGGGGTTCAGTCAACATTGGAGCAGCCTCACATTCCGTGAGTTATATAATCATAATATGTCGGGTGTACTTAAATATAAGTTTACAAGTAATATGTATGCGAGGGTTGTGTTCCACACGTAGCGTGGGGCGCGGCCGGGCGCGGGACTATGTCTATTGTCACACGAGTGTGGCCCAATGATATAACACTTAAAAAGACGTAGATATGTCATTTGCATGCTAAGCCGTTAAAGTTGTCACCACTCTAGTCTCTGTTCTCATTTGCTCTCAAGTTTCTATATTAGTTATTTGACAAGTGACAATTTACGTTGGTTCTGTGAGCTCGTAACGCATCTATAGTTTTAATATCATTGGTGTGCGACCGCGGCGGCCGCAGTCACACTCGCGGCTCGGCACAACACCCCGCCGCTGTTTATACAGTAACACATACATAAATAATAGCCATACATCTATGGTATCAGATAAAATATTTGTTTAATTTATTAAAAGCAAAATGCAATATTTGCATTGTAATTTGCCAGCCCCATATTGTAAGATTCAACAAAATACTTAAAATTGAATGAAAACTCTGTATACCTCGCCCTACCTATATGTACAATTGATAAAAATATATAACTAACACGGCTCGCGAAATAAAGTTAGGTGCAACAGAAATAATTGCTTAGGTACTTAACATTTACAGCTAGTATGAACCCATCAGGCTGAGGCCTGTCGATTCGCTCAAATTCAAGTCCTCACAAACTTAACCGAGACAATACTATACACTCACTAAATTTAAACAACATCCACTGAGATTTAATCTAACTTATCGTTAATGAACAACAAAGTGGTCAACTTACAAACAGCAACGCATTCGCCGAGGCGCGTCACATTGCGTTGTTTTGGAATGTTTGCGACGCGTACGTTCCCTGCCCCTCCCCTCCCTATCCCGTTGTCCCCTCCGAACACCTATACAGTTGATTACCTTCAATGAAATGTGTGATGATGACAGACTATGATAAGAGCCTGATGCGGCTTAATAACACTACGCGAGCGAATCTGAGCGAAATAACAGTGCCCGAATCCAGCGCTGGCGAACGATATGCTCACACCGCCGCGCGCGCAGGTGTCCCTATCTATCACTTACTGCTAATTGAACTCGACATGTACATTTACATATAACATTCAACGTGTACCTTAACATTTAGAAATACTTATAATTTTAATTCATAAATATAGTTAAAATTAATTACATGTCTAATTACAACATTTAGTTGTACATTAAAACTTAGTCTTAAAGTAAATAGTAGATTTAGATTTATTATAATAAGTAATATGTTTATTTATTCATTTAAACATCAAAATGAAAGTGGTCGTTGATTAAAAATGTTGATGAGATGATAGTGAAGTTATCTGACTAACGAAGATAAGAGATTAATATTACTGAACACTGGCACCTTGACTTGAACAGACGATCGACTTGTGTAAGTACTCTCTACATCGACAGTACAAGAACCGTGCTCGACACTTACATTTACATGCCCCAACAGTTGTCGCAAATATAATATTACGGCCTCTAGCCAGTAGTGTTTTATATGTTTAATAAGTACCCAGACGAACCACCATGACGCGGTCTAGTGTCGTTCTCCAGCCTGGTCCTGGCTTACACCGAACACCACATTATATAATGGTACACAAAATTTGCTCTGACACCTACAGTGACTACATGTAATATATTAATAATAATATTATAATAAATGATAATATTATTATAATAATATTTATATCAATCAATTGTTGCATTGTTATAAGTTTTATTACAGAAAAGCTATGGGAAATGTCACATCAAAGACTAACGTACAAATACACGTGTTGTTCACTCGAATATCTGCCACTAGCGAAACCTCGACCTCCAGCTTCGTAGGCAGGTAGACTGGCCACCGAACTATCAGCCGTACATAATGAATTCAATGTCACTTGAATTTGGTTGTATAGATAATAGTATAATACGCAAATAAACAATGTCTTTTGATTGTAGTAAAGAACAAAGAAAATAAAATTATATATGTATTGTATATCATAATATCATTATATTATTACATAGTCACTTCATTAATCGTCGAAATTGATCCCTCATATTAGTAATGTGGTGTATATCAGTAAAAAATAATATTATACTATGCACACACACTATGTAATCATGTGACGTTCAGAATCATGTTTGGAAAAATATACCACAAAACTAATTGGAGTTAAAAGCCCATTCGAAAACAAGTCCTTTGGGTGGTAATGCGTCGAGAGCTTTTGTGGCCGTGTGGTTTAAATATATTGGAGATGCGGGGTCCAACCACGATATGTGCCAATGAGTTTCAATAAACTTAAGTACAGTGATTTGTCACAAGAGTTATTGGGGGAATTAAAAAAATGAAAAAAGTCGATTAGGTAAAGGTATCGTATAAAAATCTGAGAAATTTAACGACACGTGCCAAGTAGTGTCGGAGTAGCGTATAAAACTTAATAACTTCCAAACATAACGTTATAAAAATAAGGTATAAATTCCAAAGCTGCAACTCCCTGGTTCTCCTATCTGACCATAATCTTAACAATGTGCTCTAATGTACAGACAAATGTATGACCCACACAGCCTAATGTACCTAACTATGTCATACCATCACAGATCAGCTTTGCGTTCATAAAGCGTCATTCATGAAGCTGCGTCTGACGGTAGTCTCATTTATCTGCATGTATCAATTGGGTGCAAATTTCATAAATATACATGAGACTCAAACACTCGCGCCCTTCGCAGCTTCACATATGATGACCTATTCGTAATTATATTTTTTATAGAAAACAAGAATGTGTATATATTATGTGAAGATTTCAACAGCGTTATAATAGTTTTTACAGTGTACTTTCAAGATTCGAAAGGCTAATTCGGAAAGTAAATGTGAATAGTTTTATAAAAGCACACACAGTGTGTCGATCCAACTAGAGTAAGTGTATCGTATGATATAAATGTCAGCACATAACTATGAGGAACTTCGTTAACATTTTTACGGCAGGTACTATATTTAGCATTATTTGGGCCTCTACGTCACACGCGCCTTAACACCAATAATCAAGTTTGTTAGCAAAATAAGCTATGTCAAAAGCTATCGATCTGTTTCGAAACGCAACCGCTTAGTATGTCAATATTTATAGTAAAAATATCGAGTGCACTGGACGGTATTGTAGATAAAACACGGTGCCATCAATGTTGTACACGCGAGCAACAAAAACGTACTAACGGGGATCACTAGTGATACAATAACCTACTACATCTCGTTGATGGAGCCTACCACCTAAACATTCGCACTTGGTGCAATGGTATTATGATAAGAGACTATATCTTTATATAAACATTCATACACATTAACACAAACCATCAATCACATGTTAGATAAACTAAATTAGATGTGTCATACCCTAATGTACTCGCCGGCTACATACATTCAGCACATGCCATCAACAGTTGTGACTCGTGTTGGTACCAGAGCCGACGGATGTAGTACGGCTGCCGTCACCGGTTATGAGCGCTCAGCGGAAATACTGGGGTTAACTGTGCATTTAGACAGACTCGTAAAATGATTACTAGCGCATTCGAGGTCAGCGCTCATAGCCCGTGACGTAAGCTGTAGCAGTCTCGCTACGCTGTCAGTTGACGGCGAGGCCTCTGATGTCGGATAACGGGCGTGCGTTCACCTGCCTCCTGCCCAATCCACGCAAACATAATATACGTTGTCAAATCAAATTTGTCACGTCGGTTTTGTATGTACGTAGCTAGTGTTAACAATACTCTGTATAATCTATTCCACTTTACAAGTAGATTATTACACGTGTCCACGTACTATATTTAATTGTTAGAAAAATATGAAATAATGTACTTTCAGTTAACATATTATATATGTTAATAAAGACAATATGTTTTATAAAAATACATCATCTTCCTTGGCCGTCAGCCGGTAGACGCTAGTACCCATATATATATACATATATATTTTAAAAATCTATGATTTTCAAGGCTTTTTGCACGTATGTTGAGAAATATTTTACATAATTACATTATAAGTAGAATAGATCACTGTAAATGTGCTACTAACAGTGTTATTTACAAGAATTATAATTTGTACTGGTACGGCCGATAAAATTAATTTGATTCTTTTAAATTTAATACAACATTCAGATAAATATCTTTAAAGAACAATTGTTAAATTTCAAACGCGATTGTCCTTATATACATTTATGTAATATCTATAAGTAGATAATAATATTGAATTTAAAATTTAAACTCTTGATTAAATTTTTCAAACTTGATCAAGCAAGAAGGTGTAGGAGCCGCCGCTGGCGAGCTGCGCACACTATGACAATAATATCACACACACACCGCCACACATCAATGAAAGCCGAAGGACGCGAGTCGGGCGAGGGTCGGGATCCGTCCGAACACCGATCGGGGGAAGGGTGGAGCACGGACCATCCCGGCCCGACCGCTACAACAGAGCTACTGCAATAAATCTAACAATAATTATACTATACATTATGAACATTTCAACTAACATTAAAAACGGTTTTCAAATTTTTTTTCGTTTATAATCACAGACGCTTTCCTAAAATATGTATTGTAATGTTTTCATCGCACTCGCACCGGAGCGGGAGAACCTAGATTACAAAATGTACTTACACAATTTTGAAATAACACGACATAGACAGACTGCTAAATAAATAAACGGTAGCTACACGACAGTGTTGTATAATATAATAATATGTATAAGTAATATGTTGTATATTATGTTATCCACAAAGGTACATAAATATTTGTTAAATCTGTATCGGACTAGGCATGCGCGGCCCGGCGGCCGTCGCGCGGCGCAATAACTTATTACACTTAATCACACACCAAGTTACCAACTAAAGCTATAATATAAGAAATCCTCGTCTATCATATTATCTGATGTGGTGTCAGGGCGCTTGGCGCACAGTGCCGTCTGCACTTCACTCTGCACAGCGCATTCAAGATCTGCAAATACAAAACTATATTAATACCACCGTTTGTTGCCAGTTATGCCGATTAAAAATTCTGTACTTATTATTTATGGGAAAGATAAAGGTGCCATCACGCGCTATGAGCGCTGACCTTGAATGCGCAGGAGTAACACATGCTCAGTTACCCCCCACTATTTTCGGTGAGCGTTCATAACACTTAACGCCACTAGTACCCCTATCAAGGGTTTGCCACCGTTTTCGTAATCTATACTCGCTAGCGTCACTCGCAATATTTGTATGAGATATTTTAGTTCTTCACGTCACCGCTGGGAGTCACTGCACAATTTCTCATACAAATGTTCGACGGAGACGCTAGCGAGTATAGATTGCGAAAATGGTGGCAGATCCGTGATAGGGATACAGTTCTCGAAGTGCTTGAGGGAGAGCGAAAGACTCGCCACCAGTCTCACTAGAACCTGGTTAGATGTGAAACACCATCCCCATGGTTTTCGGGTAGGGTCGGGGGTATTGGAAAGATGCCCTTTACCACCTGATTCTCTTGTTATATTCTGTGTGTTCGGTAATAAAACTTGGATGCAATCATACGATTTTAGACTTGATTAGATACACTCTATTTATTTTTAATCTTATGGTAACTAAAGCGTGGCTAACAGTCATATAAAGGAGGAATATATATATATATATATTCCTCCTTAATTATATATATAAATACGTTTTTGGACACATTTCACGTGCATACAAGTCATTACACTCCATGTATATATGTTTGGGGTGAGCGGGAGTTGACCCCCACACGCGCGACCGCGCAGTAGCCTACTTACTAACGGAGCGAGTCAAGTCAGATAGGGTGATGAAGGAAACCTTTGATCATGCAACTATCATACATCTAAACTATATAATATGAATTGGAAAGTGTCTGTCTGTCTGTTTCCTTTTCATCGCAAAGCCGTTGAAATTTGGTATAGAGATAATAGTCGCGGGTAAAAATATAAAATCGAATTGAGGGATAATTATCAAACTGGAATGTAATAACAATGTAATCATTGTTTTCGTGTCGGTTCCAAAAAAGATGATGATATTGTATTCGTTACATATTTTATATTTGTTTATAGGAGTTCGTTCGAATATATTATATCCCGAATTTAGCCATACTTTACAAAATCGTCTCCTCAAAAAGTAATTCTAGATTTGCCACCGCATTTTTGTATGCATATAAGTTGATGTTGACAGAGTCCATGGTATTTGTGCCAGTTTCATTCTTTGTACCGGTCTTGGGTAACTATGAAATACGCCCCTGGGCCTTAATGCTCGAACGAAACTCTATATTCTCATAATTTCCTATAATTCCTTTGGTACAAGTTATTTAGTATAGTTATTTAGTTAGTTCTTAAAATATGTAATCGGTCGACTAGGTAGTTAGTGTCAATAAAATCCTGTCCAATAGAAGTGAATCGATAACTTCTCGTTAGTAGATTCACCTTCTTCATTTGATGTATTGTAAATAAATCCCGTAATTTTAGCAGCGTATCGTTACTAAATTATTAATAAGTAAATGCCAGTGTAATAATAACTAGTCGTGTTATTAGAATAATAATATATAATATTACATTATATTGTTATTGATATAATATTAGTACAAATATAAGTATCTTTGTGATGGTGTAGCGATGAGAAAAATGATAGCCTAATGTGAACAGTTTTCATATTTGCAAATGAGTTATTGTTTTCTTAAGAATGCTGTCTAGATTTGGTGTTGAATTCCAGGGTTTTCAATGAAGTGAGAAGGCTACAGAAACTGTGTATTTTTTAAAGATATAATAGAATTTAATTGCTCATGAGATAAGTACAATCTGTGACAAGCATAGAGCGATTTAAGGTAATGTTAAACTTTTGGTTCGAAATGAATTAAGTTATAAATACCAAGATATAATTATATTATTATCATGTAAAGAAATTATTTAAAAATTAAATATATTTTATATTAGGTGCGTAAATTTTACGAGATAGTAGTTCTAATTAGACCTACAAGATGTTCAGCTACGAATAAAAACCCGTGACGTCACAACGCGTCAAGTTGGGAAGGGCGCACCGATTCCCAGTAAAGAGTTTAAATTTACAAAAACCTTTAAATCAACTAGTTTCTTTCCCTGAAGCAATTCATGAAGAAATAGATTAATTTCGACAGATTTAGCCACATTCCCAATTTGGTATAGTTTTTAGATAAACTGTTAATGTTGCCAGCTCGCTTGATAGAGACCTTAAATAACCTGCACCAAGTTGTGATATAATATTGGTGAGAGTGCGTGTACAATAATAAATTGAAAGTGAGTGCGAGAGGCCGTGCGGTGGTAATCTCAAGATCCATATTGAATGCTTACTCTATATGGGCGAATGCGGCTCAATCGTGTCACTTGGCAGGAACCCGCACCTGATACAGATAGATCACCTTTGTATACAATATTGTCGACATCATGCTGCCACAACTAAAGGCACACACACACACACGGCTGACACATCTAATCACTCAATAAAGCCCACTCTCTCCAACTAACGTGACAATGTCAATTAAGTATTTGTTTGGATACTAACCAATGACACATCATTTCGTTCCATAAACTACTGGGCCCGAAGCCTTATCAAAAGAGGACCTTATGATCGTTCTCCTATGTGACAGTGACGGATAAACATCTGTCTCAAACTGTCATGGCATTAAGAGCTCATGATAAGGCTTCTAAGCAGCGTTTTTTGTAAAATTATACGACTTTGAAATCGTTTATTATCAACCTCGCCGACAAAACACATGCCGTGTATAATATGTAGTGTTTTATTCAGTGCTGTGTGATTATTTAGTATCCTAGAGAACTTAATATTGCCACCTTCATTATGTTGTTAAGTGCCAGTCATCGGAACGGTGGGCTGATTGCTTATATTTACAAAGGATTGTGCTGACCCTAATAAAACGTTGGTTGCCCTAATATTTCAATTCGACACAACTTTTTAGTGTCAAATGTCAATAAATACAATAAAATAGGTAATTGCTTTTTGCTCATGCGTCTGTAATTTGATTCGTGCTCATTCCAACACCAAAACATTAAACATAACGAAACTAGCCGACAACTACACCATCTACGTTTTATAAAACAATGAAAGGTTTTGTTTATTTTATTAATATTTTTGATTTCTCTGAGACCAATGCTAAGTATTTATAGGTCAATTAATAAAAAAATAAAACGCGTAACTATAATAATAGTATATGTAACAACATATCGTAAACTAGGTCAGTTCGGATTAATCATGAAATATTATCGGATGTATGATTAGATACGGCTATCAAATAAAATGTATTGTAATATTTATGTTAATAAGGTTCAACATTTGCTGTAGGATCATTTACAATTTATCCCCCGACAACTAATGAGATCAATTATTGCTTCATACTAAATATTTTTTTTGGCTAATTTAAGATATTTTAGCGTAATTTTGGTTTGCTGGTATGTTGTAAAGAAATGCCTTAGAAGTAAAATTGTGATATATCATGATGATAACAGTGATGGTATATTTGTAATTGTACTTTGTGCAGGTATAGTGATATGTATATTCTAAATTAAGTGCAATATACTTGAAAAATAAAATATATTCATAAAACCAAGCGTGCGTTACATGAACAATTGCCAGATGTAGTCATTGAGATACAAAAAATGGAATATTTAAGATAATTATTACTACCGAATGACTAGTTCTGGTAATTATAAATGAATGAATAAATATTGATATTGTTAATGATGGTATGATGGCATAAATAAATAAAAATATATAATTTCACATGACGTACAATCGGTCTAGGGTCGACGTATGCTCGGCACTCCGGTTTACCATTTCGCCTCCGTTCGGCCTAGAACGAGACATATCGCTGCATTTCTCATACATGAACAACAAACTAATTCACAACAAATGGTGACTTCCGAATTGTTGACTGTCATTGTCGTTTGGTTTTTATGCGAAACCTCTAAACATGATAACAATAGGCCTCCATCGCTGGAAATAAACGGCGAGACCACTTTAAGGACTTCTGTAATTTCCTGCCACAATGGGGACACTTTTCTCATATTTTTTTATATATTTATGGCAAGTAATAGTGTTTCTGTCCTGGCGGTAGATTACACAATAGCTGTGCGGGAGTTATTAAGTGTTTACTCACTTGCGCTTAGCATGCAGCATTTCCATAAGCAAGGTCTGCGTGGGCGCCTGTCCCGCGCAATGCCGCTGGTACAGGTGTTCCTCCCCACGCGCCGCCAGCGCATGGATCTCAGGCACCACCATCACCAGCTTGCCGAATTTATCCTGAAATTGATAGCATACCCATATAAGTTCTAAATCGTTAAATACTCTGAACTAGGTCAGTTTATTTACAGATTGTGAAAGATACATTGTTTTAATAGTGCCACATTTGAGTATATTGTCATTTAATTTGGTACGAAATACATACCGATATCGCTGGATAGCAGGCGAGGGTGTAGTCGAGGAGCGCAGCCTGCACGGTCTGGTATCCATCGCGGACACACTTGACATTCACGATGCCCCTCACCTCTGAAACCCCAAGACAACTCTTCAAGTCACACGCATACATCACTTCATACAGATGCTGTTGGAGGAAAAGGACAACACAACAGAATATTATCAAACAAAAAAATTTAATCATTCGCTTATGAGGCTCTATGAAAGAAATCGTGGTTCGAATATTTTTTGGCGTCTGTAGACAATGATACTAACCAGGATTAAGTAGAAGCAAAAATTTCACGCAAATGTAGTCGGGCACATCAAATTTGAGTTCGGCCAGTTTGTTCTGGAGCTCGTTGAAGTGGTCAGCGAGGCCGGGCACTCCTAGGAGCCCCAAGCAGAGCAAGTCGAACTTCTGTCCGTTGTGGAGGGTGGTTTCGTCCGGGAGCCCGTTGTGCATCCGCTGGTGGAGGTGGTCCAGCACCAGCATGTCGGACCATGAGTGCTGCAGGAGCTTCATTTGGTCATCGACCTGCAACAAATCACCAGCGCATTGCTACATCTGCACGACGTGCCATTCTCTCTCAACCCAGACATTGACAATCGAGTTCTTGCCGCCAGTTTGCCAAGTAAAGAAGCAGTTGCGAGTATACATCAATTACAGCACAACTTATTGCACGTTCTCTGAAACCGTTGCTAGCATTGAGTAAACATTAGGTAATCGCATGCAACACTTAGGTATATTTAATTTCGCTTATTTTGAACTGCCCCTTTACTTGAAACTATGCATTGAAAAACTTTAACTTAAATATATTGGGAATAATTCAACCAGCCATGTATAAAAACTTACGACGGCAAGAAATTGGGTCGGTGTTGGTACAAGATATAACAAATGACATGTGCATTGTAATAGATGCCAGGGATACGTGTGGCGGAGCCGCCGTGTGCGCCGTTGGACTATTATTTAGGTCACGTCGCTTCTTGTTTTGTTTACGTTTTTTTAATGTAATTTATGTATTAATTCACGTGCGATGTGTTAAGAGACGGGAGACTGATTGGAGAACATAGTTACAGCGCAACCGGATCGCTATCTAACAAGTCTGCTGGCGATGTACTGCGACCCACATTTAATTGAGTTGCATTAGAAAACACGGGGCGAGCGCGTTAAATTTGCCGTTTGGCGTTTACGAAATGTTACAACTGAATTGTAGAGCTCGAAGGTTGCCTCTTGGGGCTTGCTCAATGCTATGGATCGCTAGCAGGCCGATGGTATCACACTAGTTGTATCACGCTAACCTGTACACTCTATTAATTTGATACATTCAACCATGCATTTCATGTTTATTTCTTTAAAATACTTGAGCACAAGGTCCAACCATCAATAATCGATTAAATAATATGATCATGTGTGAATGTTAATGTTTCGATTCAAGAATAAATTGTCTTTTTAGTGTGTGTAGCGCACGACGCGGGCGGCCATCTTAGTCGGAGTTGTTCGGTAGCGCGCGAAGTAGGTCAAAGTCACCCCGAATGCCGTGTGCCCAAAACTTCAGATAACAGCCACGGCATTAAATGAAACCATGTAGCATTCAATTACACGATTACAACGTAACATGAACCGAGTTGAATATAAAACCAGATAAATTTGAAACTTTGCTAAATGCAATACGGATACTTGTTTAAGAACGCCGCCGCGGCTTAAAAATTGCACACTCTACTTCGTACAATTTGCGGTAATTGTATGCGCTGAAATGTAAACATGCCCGTATACTAAGTACTTATATTACCTATATATATATATATATATAATATAATAGGTGCCTAGCTCAGTACAAACGTAATACCTATCTCGCGCTCGTGTTACTTGTGACGCGGGGAACTAAGTCCGTATTCTGTAAGTGTATAATTTATACAAGTCGGTTAGCGTTAGATAACAATGTAGGGCAAATGAATTGCTAAATTATAGCGTATAATATTATGTATCAGATTATATAGAGCGTAAAGTTAGGGAGAGACCGAATGACTAACACTCTTTGTGGTGCCGAAATTAAAACTTGACTAATGTCTAGACTAGAAACGAATTACGATGATGAAAGTGAAAGGCGAAATGTCATTTTTGGTCTGATCTCCTAATCGCACACAGCTATAACCGATTCTTACGTTTTGCAACAGTGTCGAGATTTAGATCACGGACCGCCAATTACTAAGTAAATTAAAACTTAAGGAGAATTTTTGATTACCTAAATGACGAGTTAACTCCGACTTGAGCAAGTAGGTGTGCAATCGACATTATTGAATGAGCGCTGAAGCCTTACGATTGCAAATAAATTGATTATTAGTACTTTACTGTTGGTAATGTAAAGGTGCCGGTGCAATTGCATAAAAAACTGTTGTTACAATATTATATGAAGTTCCTAATCGAGAAAGGAATAAAAAATCAAAGAGTTTACTTATTTGATCGATTAAATTACGTGGATAATCGTAAAAAATATATTATGAGTACATGTATGAGTATGAGGTATCTACTTAGCAAAGAGCGCGAGGTTCATTGATTTAAATAGCATACACAAGGACAACAAAACATAATAATATTGAATGAAGTGATATAATCGGACGATTGAAACTAGATGCATATATCTGCATAAAAAGCCGTCGTGGTATGCGGCGTAATGGGTGAATACCAAAACACGTCATCGACCGCTCAAGTTCATCGCGCTGTTATGTGATTAATCGAAATTGGTAAGTTACGTAAGAGAAAGCTAAGAAAGGCCGCTAGTTACGGCACCGTTACGCGGCGCGGTAAAAAGCGTTTTCTCGCAATGCGGCCAGGGGCAGTGTGTCAAGTGCGCCGACGAAAGTGCAGCGTCGCCCCCTCCGCCCCTCGCGCCTCACACCGTTACATCACATCCGTCTGGAGAAAGCTCGGGTCATCAACATCACTCTGACTCGGGCTCGGGCCCTGCCGCTTCTAACGCTATACTCACATATCCACACATCGTCCCGTACCTTTGCTATGCGGTGCTCATATTTTAAGAACGTTGGTAAATTAGTTTTAAACCATTTATAAACTTTGTAAGTTGTTTGAATGTAAGAGGATATCAAGAAATATGTAACAAACACTAACAACGAACTTTTGAAGTGCATACAAAGAAAGACGCGGGAGGAAACTAGTATTTTATTAATTCAATATTTATACCTACATACACACGCTCACGCCTGTATTCCGCGAAGGGGTGGGCGGAGGTGTTGTAATAACAACACCCACTTTTCATCTTTTCACAATATTTGTACATTTGTAAGAATTTGTTTAGCCGTGATTCAACCCGAGTATAGTTTTAAAAGATACCAATCTCGTTTGTTTACATTAGATACTGAAAATATAGTAGGAAATATTCCTGTCCTAATTCCTAGAATGTATAGTAGTTATGTCGCGTCATTTTAGCAGTAAATTGTTAGTTGTAACGAAAGAGATGCGCAATGTGCGCGGAGTGGCAACGTCGCACGCCCACGTGACTGAGGCTTGCGTAAGTGAAAAACTACTACGGTCCATGGAGCGGCCAGCGCCAGCGGCGGCGGTGCTCCCGCTCCTCGCCGATTCACTCTTGATTGATAGAACTACCGCGCGCGACACGCACTGCTGCCCAACGACCGATACAGACCCACACGCTCACACTTCGCCCTAAGCCATTTCATGAACCCTAAGCCATTTCATCAGACTCTGATGTCATTTTATCAGTTAATTCTACCATCTATTCTCCTGCCCTAAGTGCACTGTGCCAACATTGCCAGAGTAGATATTGTCCAATTTTATCAAAGTTACAATGGATGTCCCCCTTTAATGTGTACTCTGAGTGGATAGGTGAAGTGATGTAAGAGCAGTGTTAATGAGGACTAGTTGTTTGAGAATATAACGTGTTGTTTGAGTGCGAGTATGGCTGGCAGCACGGCACGCTTGTCGTGGGAACTTGACCCAGTTGTGCGGTGCGGCGCGTTGTATCGATTGCTAGAAGCACCGCGGCGTCCGCTGCGCCACACGTGCCCCTTACACAATCACATCATAAGTTAATATCTTTTGGATGTCGTATCATTGAAACTATTCGCAAAGCATTTAACATTAATTCGCTGAGCATGGCAATGCAAAAATGCGCGAGCATTTCGGTGTACACCAGGAAGGGTTTTGGGGATCGGGACAGGATTTTATACTTATCTGGAAATTCACCTTTAGATACTTAAAGAACACGGTGTTCCGTGCCCAATCCACTTGAGAGAACAGATTTTGGTCCAACACTTTACACATTAACTCGAAGAGATCGACCTCGCACTGATTGTATGTTTGGCTCTGCAAGAGTCCGAACAGCGAATTCTGCCACTCGCGATCATCGATTGTTTGAACAAATTCGCGAATCATTGGCGAGACTCGGAGGGTTTCGGTGCTTGTGGGATCCCCGGTGCTGGAGGGTGTGGCGGCAGTGTTGGTCGGTGCGTCGAATGCGAACGCGTCCGGAGATGCCGAGTGCGGCGAGTGTGCGTCCCACTTGTCGTGTGTGGGCGGCAGGGGTGCCTGCTGCTGTTGCGGCTGGGCGGCCAGTAAAGCGGGGCCCGGCGAAGACTCGGGGGACGACGTCAACGACGACACCTGCGGGATCTGGATCTCTTGCTTCACCGGCACGGCTGTGTATGGCGACCCGAACCCAAGAACCAGTCCTCCGTCGCCGAGGGAACCGCGCAATGTCTGCACAGCAATTTGCCTTTGCCTCATCATCTGCAATTTGCGAGCGCGGTCCCGTTTGTACATTGGACCGAATTTGTTACGTCCACCTCGCATGCGATCCGCCCGTACAGCTGAAACAATGCATTCTTGTTAATAAGAAACAATACATTCTAATTTGATAGTACACAGAAAATTATATGATAAAAAATCTGTTCCAGTGCGATCACGTCGATAACGTCGGAAATTATCGTAGAAAATACGGCCAATATTTAAATTTATTGAACAATATTCTCCTATTTCAATAACTCAATAAAACATGGTATAACAATGTGGGAAAAACTATAAATTAAGAATAAGGTAAGCATTATGTTTGATTTATGTATTTTTTAGGTAATTCTCAGACTTAAAACTCTGATTCATTCAAATGTATCTATTTGTTTACCTATGCTTGGATGAATGTAAACCAGATATTAGTGACAGGTGCTCACCTATCTCAAAAGTTTGGTTAAACATTTATTCCGTTAATTTATCTTGCCTGTGTCTTATTATATGGTATATAGTGATAATAATATTGGTATCTTAACAATAATCCAGCATTCGGAGAATTATTAAATATGTATACGAGTATAAGAAGCTAGCAACAGCATTTATTATAAAAAGGTAATCGCACAACAAGAAAGTGCATGTAGGTTAATTGCCGTTTGTAGTAGAGTACTTATTCAATAAATATTAATATCATAGACTCGGATTTAGGTCTGCGGCCCCATAACGAACATAGACTCCTCCGCTCTTTACGACTTTGGCTTGATTCCAAACTTCGAACAGTGTAGCGTCGCTCACGAATGGCAGCAATGTATGCGTGTTCCCAATCTTTAGGATACGAACTTTACCGACAGGTTTTATAGATAATTTACGGGGCATGCATGAAAGTATTTATATCAAGTCAACGTCAACTGTGTATCCTTTTGCCTATCTTGTTTCCGTTGTTGTAATTGTATTAATGTTAAGTTTGTGAAGTAAAATACGTTAAATAAACACGTGAATCCTTGTCCTTGGTGGCGTGGTGTCACCCCCTATTGCGAGCGGGGGACCAGCGTTGGTTTTCTTTCACAGCAACACTAACATTAGTACTGGGTACGTTTTATAAGTGACAAGGACTTTGCTTAGTTTAATTTATTTATTTTCTCTTGTTACAAATAAATTGGTTTTCTTTCTTTCCTCAATGCCAGTCACATCGCGGTATGACCTTGTCTTTAATAATGTTTCGCTATTTGCTCTTGTTCCAGCGACCTCTACAGTATCTTTTACCTGGATTCCTCTTGATTTGACTATTCGAGGGATGGTGATCTCAAGTATGTGTTATCTAATATGATCATGAAATCGATTCATTATCATCATCATCCTGCCCTCATCACAGTTTATTCGTGGTCGGTGCAACTTTAAAAAATGAATGATTGACATTTCCCCAGGAGAACCATTCGGTCTCAGAATTGTCTGTTACTCACTGGATGTAAGATAGTAACGGAAAAGGCAATGTTTGCCCAAAAAAATAAATCCAGATCTCAGCGTTAGAAATAACCAGTCACACCAATCTTTGAGCTAGAAGCCATCAGCTCCTTAAGCTTTCCTTCATATTACTGCGAGACTTGTCTTCAAAATAAGACAATACAATATAGGCATTTGGCGAAAAAACATTGCGGAGTTTCCCCAACGCTATACAGCCGAGTCGAATTCTACAATTGACCTCTTTCTCAAAGTTAGACCTCCCTAATTGGACCATTTGTCCCAGTTAGTTGTATTCGCCAAGAACAACACAAAATCTTCAATATAACATATGCGGTACAGAATATTTTGATGTTTACCCGATCTTTTTCCCTTTGGAAACATTGATACCGATTAGACAGTTCTGACATACCATGACCATATTTTAATTAACAATCATCCCGACTCCAAAATCATTGAACTTTTTACATCTCCGACGTAAAATTCTAGTGTTCAGATTGACATTCCATAATGTTACCCCCTCGGGTTAGGGTAAATAACTCATTACCATACCGGTATTTTAAATTTCCATTGAACCATCGCGCAATAATAAGAAGTTTGACTCGATGCCTGGACATAAATGCCTAACACTGAACCTGGAACGGAAGGGCTTTCAGTCAGTTGCCGGCTCGCCCAACCCACAAGATAAAAATAACAACCAGTTTTTATTGTAGCCAACGCGCCTCTGTGCGATAAGGATAGAATTACAGGGCATGTAAAGGGTTCAAGTGAGATAGCAGCCGTTACGAATTTAAGCACTGCTATGTGCAATTCCATCAGTTTCGAATTGCAGACCATACTGTT
Organism: Watsonalla binaria; assembly: GCA_929442735.1. NCBI lineage: Eukaryota > Metazoa > Arthropoda > Insecta > Lepidoptera > Drepanidae > Watsonalla > Watsonalla binaria. Next base: position 1,740,248 of record OV838917.1, on the reverse strand, counting down.
TGCGAAACGGTTTGGTATTCAGATATACTCGTGATTCCTATTTTAGTGAATTGTGGAATCTTGTACATAAGCGTTACAAGTTTCATTTAACTCTCTATGATGTCTTGCGAGCTTCTTAAACGCTTGCTTCGGTTACTCGGTAGAATTTGTTAAATTTTATTTTCTTCATCTGCTTATGTCCTTATTGACAAGAGTTGAAAAATGTTGGGTTTGAAACTTCGACGTATTCTCTGAACCTGAAAGCGTTTTAATTAAGCCAAGGTTTTGTAAACATGACTAATATTTACATATGCGTTGAGTTCGGTAAAAATAAAAAGAACTTTTTATTTAAAGCAAGGATAATAAACAAGATCATCAGTCGATTCTCTTCGTATTACTGGGGCAACGCGTTTCAGACGAATTTTAAATAGATGGTCACTAGTCGTCTCGCGTCTTCTTTTCATCTTGTTTTCAGGTCTGAATTAGATCTGTCTTTCTAGTCCTAAAGGGAAGTAGAATGGGTTCTATTTAGAATTTGGAACCAATTCAAACTTGGTATACTCATTAAACTATGATTCTTAATTCAACCCCCAAGGGGACGCATAGTATTCAACACGCGGTTAAAAACATCTTTTGGATTGTTTATTCGACAATGGAAAAGCTTTCAGTCGGTATTTAACAATGTTTTGGTATTTTGTAGCAATTTACACTTAGATTAAGACGTGGGCTACTTCTATTTATATGTATCATAATAGGTTTGTTTGATCCAATTCCATATTAAGTAGGTCAGTGTAGTATGGAGGTCAAGGAAACTGGTTGAATTTCCTCGAGGCCTTACGCTACCGAGCATACCTCTCTATTGGTAAACTCGTATTTGTTGTGTTTTCCTTGATCTCATTATTCAAATACGATGAGAATTGATTGTTTTAAATACCAACGACGATTGTTTAATTAAAAATCAATTAAAAATCACTAAATTAGGAATTGACTTTTCTCATATTTCATCTATTACTAAACATAATGAGCACGCTATACTAGACGATAATGCGGTAAACGAGGTCAGCTGTTTATTACACGACTAAACTAGATCAAGGTCAAGGTCATTTTTACAAATCAAAAACATACGACTCTGTGACAAACGGCCAGAGTGCAGAAATAGATACATACGTTAGTTCACCTCGCATTCTGTTGCTATTTGTGGCTGCGGCCCAGTTAGAGATGGGTTAAGGTCGACCTTGGCAATGAGGTCACGAAAAGCATGCGACATCTGATTTTATCTCCCGGGACCGCGGTATATCACTATCATAATTAGAATAAATTTTCACTCAGATAAACATTTCAAAGTAATTTAAATGTAATGTACGGTACGACCTTGGCATGACGCGTATACGCTATCAAATGAAGTTAACGTGTCAACGAGATAAAAAAATAGTACTGAAAGGACGGGAAGAGGTGGGGTATGCACCCCACCTTCCTAGTGCCGACGACGAGTCAGTCGGTGAAACTTGGTCAAGGCTGACAGCGCCCCCGCCGCGCCGCGGCCGCGTACTCGTCCCCCTCGACCGAAATGTACCGAAGCTGGCCGAGTTAGCTCGAACGCTCGCACGCACTCGATCGCACGCCTAGATAGCGGCAACGGCCATCGAGTTACACAACCGAGATAAATCATCACCCGCGATGATCCACTGAATGGTGTCAAGATCTCATCTATTCTGTATAGGTTTATTTTGTTGTCACTCATTAATTTACTACACAACCAATATAGCTTGTAGCGTCAACTATCGGCTGTAATGTTGTACCTACGAGTACGTTTTAGTTAAATAGAAGTATATTATGTGCGCATGCGACCTCAGCGTCATAAACTTTACGCATTGGAACCGGTTTTTGTGCCACAGCGGTGGGATTGAAGCGGCTGCTCACCAAAATCCTTCCAAGATGGCGGCACTCGTAGAACTGTCGTAATAATACGACAGGTAATGCCTAAAAAATAGAAAGGCCCGGTGTGCGAGGCCGCTCTGTCGAAACACTCGATTCGGGTCAAGGCAGCGCACCGAAATAGTCTGCTGGTGCGTTTTTATTGTGATCTAACATCTGTCGCGGGCTGCGGGCGCCTGACCTCCGTGCGTGCGCTCGCTTTTGCATATCAATGCACAAATACATAATAAAAAAATTGCCGCATCATCCCATTCCCATATATCAGTACTTATTTATTTCTCGTTATTTTTTTACCGCCCGTGTCTATTCTTATCAGATTCTTGTTGGAAAATAATTGACTGAAAATTCTCTTTTACGCCTAAGTTAAATAAAACTATTTTGTATGTGCGCATATAATAGTCCAATAAGCAAGCGCTGGCCTGAATTTTGTTTAATTTCGACATCAAAACTGTAGAGTGATTATCGAATACAAATAATAATTTATGTAATTTCCCATTGTGTATATTGTGCATCAAGCCCCCAAGGGTAGAGTAGTAGCGATGGCGTTGGATTACGTAAGGCAGTTCTCACACAGCAAGCAGGCAGCGGTCCGTGTAACAAGTATCATTATTTGTCGATCGCGGGCCCCGCAGTGCTGCCACCGCTGGGCCATGCCGATGGGCCAGTGAGCCCATTATACACGCCACAGGAATTAACATTTCTACAGTACTTGACAACTCGGACCTACTTTTCACAATTTGGATGAAGATATTTGTTGCAATGCTGCTAGTCTTGCACTTTTGTATTTATCCGTTGCCGACGGTTATGAAACCAATGAACGAATCCATTAACGAGACTCGTATTTTTGCCATTATCATTTTCGGATGTTATTGAAACAGACGACGAAGTCCATTAAGTTTTTTGTTTACATTTAGAATACAATCAAGAAGAAAATTAATACAGAAATTAGTTTAAGTTTAATTTATTTGATACGTTTCTTTTCTCATGTATTAGTTCGGTATCCATATTTAAGGATTAGAAATACGATACGTGTTCTGGGTCACATTTGGGTAGTCCATTGCGACAGGTCGACCGCGCGCTGAGCGTCTTGTGAAACGGCGCTTGCGCAGCTCACCCCACCGACGACGGTTGATTGTGTCGAAATGCACGATACAGTCACCAGCGCACGCTCGATTCACAACCCCCGTTTGTATGTATTGTATTGCTGTATATCGCAATAGTTGTCATAGCTCAATACAATTTATTTATTTAGTCTTTGTTTATTTTGCATGTCGTTTGTACTTGCATCTTATCTTCTGATATATCTATATATATATATCTTAATATATTTTCTCTATCACCAGGTTAGTTTATGGCTTAAATAGCAATATGGTTTTGGCAGCTAACGTCAAAACTCAAATTCTTTCCATCGAAGTCTTACATTAAACGATAGCGTTTATGTTTATGTTTATGTTGTTAAATCCTCGTCGAAATACGAATCTAGTTTTAAAACATATTTCATTCAACCTTGGAGTGAGACCGGTGAGTCATCATCATCATCTCTTCGACTTTCTCAACCATTTTTAGGGGCTTGTCGGCTATCCGAGAAGTGATTAGTCAATTCATATGTCGTGAGTGCTGAAACCATTTTATATGTGCCATAATAGAGATATTCGCGTAGATACAGCAGTTTTTTCAGCAGCGGACTGACAATTAGACATATAACTGCTGAGTGAGCAAATAAAATAAGGCCAGCATGCTCGCAGAGTTCGCCGGGCCAGTGCTTGAGTGGTTGGTGGCATTGCACAAGGCTTGCAGGTCGGGCGAGCGCTAGGCGGTGCGAGGCTCTCGCAACCGCGCCGCGCCGCTATTCGGGTCAGCCAACGATTTGTGTGAATTGTGTCATCTGACATACGTTAGCGATAAATGTACGTTGTTTAAGTTTTTGTAAATGTACGTCTGACCACGAAATATTAAATATTACTACGTCGGAGTAATACTCTTACTCATTGTGCTGGCTGAAGCAGAAGTTTGATGAATATAAGTATTCATTGGACCGCATTTCAACGGTTTTTGTAGTTGATTAGAACTATCCAATTATTGGAAGTTCCTTAGAGGAAATATTTTTTTATGTAGCCAACCATTTTGACTTTGTTCCATTATTATCGCCCAGAAGATCTCATAAATTAGGCTCTTAATTGTTGCCAAATACTATGGGTAAGATAGACTTTCAATTAATACAAAAAGACATCAAGTCTTGTTATAATTTAAAAAGGTAAGAAATATGTGTTATTACACTTCTGGCTGCCACCTATTTGGGGACCTCGTCAGAAGTCGTCAAGTATACTTCCACGTTATATTTTCATAACTGTATCTCTCTATTGCTGCGCTGTTCTTGAATTCTCTAACATTGTTATCGTTATTTTGAATATCCAACTGAAGATTTGTTATGTATTTTTTGAATATTTAGTTTGACGAAATAATGTAATCTCTGCTTAATTCAGATTTCAGAGTGTTGCAAACATCACAGCATCTGGCGAAACACGGAATGGCGAGTGGCTCACGCACACAGCCACGTATTATTACGTACGTACATGCACGCACAAACAAGCAGCGCGCGCGCCGCATCGCGGCCCCGCTCGCAACTAGGTCAGGGCGCTCTGCGGCCGCGCGCGTTTTAAATTTAGAACGATCCGCGCTTGAAGCACCGCCCCACACGATCGCTTAACTACAAGTTAATGTATTACCTGCGAATCATCCACCTTTGCTGCACCCTTGTTTTATCACTCATGTACGGGCAGCGCATCAACTCACTTACTCCTAAGCCAATGCTAATAATTCGCTAGTTTAAAGCTATTATTAGACGATGTGTAATCGGTGTGCTCTACTTTATACAAGTAGCCAAAGGGCAAGCACTAAAGGACATTAAGAATGTGTGTCACTAAATCACGTCTATATGTAACGTGCCCGCCGAGCATTCCGACGTTCAAGAATAGTGCTTTTAAAAAATAATTTTGGTTCTTAACCCGAAGTCAGTCATTCACAACTTCTTGAGTTTCCAGTATCATGGATGAATGTAATGTTAATGCATTCATGTAGGTACAATATGCTGATGATCCATGCTGGAATATTTTATGCCGAAAATAGTGAGGGTGTCGACCGTTTGATTATACATTATTGTAATTCTTTAAATGTTTATCTAAGAGTAGTATCTAGTATACAATGAAGTCGCCAGACACGTCTGTCGATCTGTGTATAGATATCTGGATAACGTGGTGAAACAGTCTGGGGCATTTTACAAAATTTACTTAACCCTAATTCTTAAACACTTGTTCACAAGAAACTGTACTTAATAGGTTGTTTCAAATATGTATTGAATTTAAATCCGATATTATTATCTCAAAAAAGTTTATATTAGTAAAAACAATACCAGTGGGAAAGTAGATGCAACGGTTGCAACGTATAAAACGAAATACTGGTAACTGTATATTATCTAGGACTGCGAAGCTAACTAATTCTTCTGCAATAGCATAATTGGGTAATCACTGACTGAGCTGAACGAACAATCATTCACTGTGAACACGCCGATGTGTAATTCTTACAAATATCTACCTACGACATTTGGTCGCACTAATTTACTTTGTTTTTTCCAAATATTTTTGTTTTGTTTTTATTTAACAAATACAATATTTATATGTACGTATCGTACGTATTTTTTTAACATTATTTTATTTTAGATCTAATTACGAATTTTAAAAAGCTAAAAATACCGTGGAATTGAAAACCTAATTCACGTATCCTAATAATCCGAAATTATATACATTAAAAGTGTTGGCGAATGCACGTAGAGCACACCTCAGTAATTGTAGTGGTAGCAAATATTAGTTAAACATGAATAGTAGAGGCGGCAAGCTGGTGAGTCGGGACCGGCCCTGTGCGAAGTAGGTGAAGGTCGCGAGGAGTCGCAGCTGCTTGGTGCGAGAGCTCGGCTCGCATCATAACCGGCTCTCCTCTGCCTCGGCCAACTTTCAATTTCGCTTGCATTTGTCGACACTTGATGATGTAATACCATTTGGGCCGCAATCGAGCGACCTACACGAATACCGCAGCCCGCGACTGCATTGTATGACCCAGTATCATAAATTATAATGATACAAATTGTTTTAAACCTTACACAAAATAAAACACAACACGTAATAACTAAAATAAAAAATTGAGGGGTTGTTTAAGCACTCACCTTCAAGTTTCATGCCTACATCGAGGCATTTCTGGAACCGGCAAAAGGGGCAGCGCTTCCGCTGCGTTTTGTCAATGTGGCATGCTCGCTCTGCAACGCATGTGTACACCTTCTTGTTTTGGACGGTCCTCTTGAAAAATCCTTTGCATGATTCGCATGTGAGCAGACCGTAGTGGTAGCCACTGACTTTGTCCCCGCAGACGGGGCACAGCTCCTCGATCACGTCCTTTGTGTCAGTTTGGTCGCAGACTGTGCCGGCTGCTGGCAAATAAGCCCCGGGCTCGCTGCCAGTGCCTGTTGGGAACAGATATGATGCATCCAGATTGGCGTAACCAAAATTTTGTTGATCTGGGGCGCATTGATACGCGGCGCCTTGCGGCACGTACTGCTGTGAAGCCCCCGAAGGCCCAACCGAGCCTGATCCATCAGGACCTGGGCTGAGATCGAACGGGGACATGTTGAGAGACATGAGGCCTGTCTGCTGATCCATCGTCATGCTCGGCCGCGCGGGGCGGTTGTTGTTTATTATAAATCCCTACGGCGGCGTTCAACCGCAACAACGTTCACACAGTCACCGAGTTCACTAGCGGTCTGGCCGCAACACTAGCTGCCACTCGCGGGCTGCACCTGTTCAAGCACTATTGTTGGAGGCACATAAATCCAGCACATTTTGTCCTTAGAGTAAGTTATAAGAAGATTGAAGGCGCTAACTGGGCGCCGAAGTCTATCACCATTGACAGGTGTGACGAACTAGTTGTTCATAAATATTAACTTCGCGCGATATATTACGATCGCGAAGTGTTAAGTTAAGCGGCAGCGCGCGTGCCGCTAGGTAGACGTTCCGCGATCGACTGGCAGCCGGCCGGCGTCAACGGCTCGCGTGCTGGCGCCTCCCGCATGCGCGCCCCGCCGCTTCCCGCGAGCCCCCGCCCGCTCGCACAATGGAAAACGATTAGGAGCCCATGTAATAAGTGAAAGTGAGTCGGTGACCCACTTTCCCGCGATCCAGGTCTATGTTAGTGCGCGTTCGCGCGGTTGCGCCACCGAGCAGGCGGTGGGGGGCGCGGGGGGCGGCCCACTGACCCAGTTGCGCGTACTGCCGCAGCAGGGCAGGGTTGCCGCGAGCACCGAGCTCATGTTTATGTTTGCACGACACTCGCTTGCCAATCACCACCACACGGCTCGAACACTCCACCGGCGACAATGCCAACAACACTTGATAACAATACCTATGCCTTCATGTTAGGTGTAAAACATCTAATTCGATGCAAGACCAAGGCTGCACTACAGTCACAAAACTATATTCGCCTACTTACTTAGTGAACAGCGAAGAATCAATCCAAAACAAGAAATTTTTTTGGAAAACAGAATAACTATGACAAAAGTAATCCCTCAAATAAAAGCGGAAGTTTCAAAGAGTCCCGCTTTCTCCTGCGGTGTCGTAAACATCCAAAGGGGCCATAAATGAGTTCCTTTCGTACCGGAGTCCCGTTATGTAATAATTGAAGCAGTAAGTAGAGGCGGTAACGACTAACGAATGCACGATATTATTGAGATTAAATTATATTTATGATGAAGCAACAACAGGGTGTACAAGTATAGCGTGGAAACTCTCTATCCCCCGCCTAAATCGGGGGCTCGGCGTTGTGAATATTGTCATATTATTGAGGGGATTATACCTTTTCATCTTGTACCTCATTAAAAAGGTATTAACTGGAGCACACGACATCTCATTTCATTGTCATTTATCCACAAATCGCCAGTGTTGGACGACAAATTTTACTCAATAGAATCTGATATAAATATTAAAATTTTACGTTGCACTCAAAAAAGTATTTCTACCACTTTTGTACCGGTTGCAGTTATTAAATTTAGAGTACGCTTCGCTTCTTAAGTGCAAAATGAGAACAGTATGATATTGATTTGCTAACTATCATGAAGCAAGATCATATTTGAATAATCGTCACACTGATTTCTGATCAAACAAAGAAGTTATTTGAAAAAAAATATGATGCCATTTATATTATAAGAGATAAGTAAAACAATTTCTGACTTTGTCGCTTGATATCACTCTGGCCATTTGGTTTGATATAAGAGGCTGATGCGTTTCGTTCAATACTTATGTGATTGGCATTTTGCAGTTTCTGGATATATTTCATACAGGGCTATAAACGAGCTCATGGCAAGTAGTTGGGTGACCAATCATGTCATCCCACCAATCCACCCATGCATCGAAGATGGCTTTAAACATTCTTGGCAATCATTATGTGTCTTGTTGCAATCCAAGTATATGTTTTTTGGTACATATTTATACGTTGTCTGCATTCGATTGCGTACTTGGTTTATTTGGTGTGGCTTGAAATCCGTTATCTTTGGATTTCACTATGAATCAGTATCAACGCATTTTGAGTCGCGCCAAGGTCATTGGGACGTGTGAAAACCTTAACTTAGGTCACAGCTCGTAACCGATTTCTACAATGAGCAATTAGGATTGGAACGGTCAGATGGCAGTTGCCTCGCGCAAGAATCTGATCACCAGTCATTAGGGCTCGGATTAGGTCAAGGCAATGAATTTACATTTCAAATTATGAATGTTGATTGAAAACTATAACTGACTTCGATAGTGAGAGCTGGTTCTTAAATCGACCTTAGTTTTACCACCTCTTTCATGGGACCACATTAGAAGTATCTTATGTATAAGAACCCGATAGACATTTTAAATCTGACAGGGGCTTCTCACTTACAAATTAACATGATTAACTCATGCTAGGCCTCGAAAATATAACATTTTATACTTTGGTCTTATCATTCTAGGATTTTAACTAAATAGTTCGGTGTTATCAGTTTGTTCATATTATGTGCTTGTTAGAACGTCGGTATAGCAGACTGCTTATTCAGGTTAACATGGTTTGAAATTACATACATGCTACTAAATAACTATAGTACACTTTATAGAAGTGACGCAATTGGTATAACCTAACCTAAATGAAATAGTACCGATGAAAGCTTGCAGTTAGCAATTAATTAACCTTTTTTCAAACGGTAATGCAGTGTAAACGTGTTGTCTTTTATTTCTCAAAATTACGTAATATGTGTGCATTAAGGAAGGAAATATTATGCTGCTAAGTAAAATTGCAGCCCTTACAAAAAACCGATCTCTTAGGCAGTTACTTGTATACGGGTCATTTTCAAGCTAAGAAAATTTGTTAAGTATGTAGGTAGTCATTTTTCATATCGAGTGCGGGGAGATCATGTGACTTAGATAGAAAATAAATATTTATCGAGAAACATAATTAGGCAAATTCGAGATTAACAACAGTCATTCAATATTAAAAGCGAAATAAAGATCTTGACCTCGTTTTTGTTAAAATCAGTCAACGGGTCACGAACGAGTGACTGTCTGTGACTGCCTTGTACTCGCTATGTAATCTAGTACAATTCGACGTGTCCGCGGCACTAAACATCCCAACTTGGCTTTCAGCGTAGGTACCCAAAGGACTGCTCTACTATGTCATCGACACTGATATTACGATACCTAAATGACAAACTGAGACTTTTTTAAATGGTAGGTACTCAATAGACTATGCAAGTACGCGAAGAAGTCGATAAAGGATTGAAGCTAATGTAAATAAAATTCTTTCGTAAATTAAAATAAACTAATCTTGTGAAAATATTGTCAGAAGCTCAATAATTGTAGGTCAAATATAGGTAATATCAAAATATAGGTACGCAATATAAAGTATTACATTAGTATGTGTAACCAAGTCGATTCCAGTAGTCTTTACCTTGGTGGTAAGCATTGGCGACTACGTCCGCGTGTATATTACTATAACTGAACTGAAAGAGAACGTATGTTTCTGTTCAATGTAAGAACCGCGATTACACTTGAGCAGCACAACGTGTAAGAAAGCACATATCACGCATAATAAGTTGCAATGACTCAATAGTTTCCATTTCATAATCAAGACCTGAATACCGGATGAAAGCCACACGGTATACCCGAAGTATGTCGTTTTCGCTCTCGCGCAGACGCCTCGACCTCCGTCGAAAGCAAGAGTATGTCGTGAACAAGTCGCACGCGCAATTTGCTTTCTTCGCATGTGCGCACTCGACGTCACTCTCTCCTTTCTCCGCAAGCGATGACGTGCGTTGACGCAATGTATCGTAATAGTGCAGTAATAGTAGAACGAGCCGCCGGCGTCACATAACGGTACACGTTTTCATCATCGATTAGTGGATTAGCCCGACTTTGATTTTTTTACAAAGAAACATAAAAAAGCATGAGTAAGAGTGGTAGGAGAAAACTGGAAAAACTACAGTATACCCACTTAATCATAGTCAGTGCTCGTTGACTGACAGAAAGGTGAATGGGTACTTGTTGGCGAGGCGGCTGGCATGAATGAAATTGTAGGGATTTGTGAGTATGGTGTGATGGATGCCCCATAACTTGAGAGATTACGGTACTAATTGCCACTTATCGATTACTTTCAGTACAGAAATGGATCTCTGATGTGCAGAATCTGATAGAATGATGATTTTAATCGGATGTTCTTTCATTTTATTTACTCTTGGTAGAGTGTTTCAATCCGATAATCCAATAGAACAAGATAAGATATTCATGAAGTCATCGACTGTGATAAAGGGTCCATTGTTTGTACCAGACTGCGTGACGGCAATGGAAGACAATGAATATTGCTCATTTCTACGTTACATAGGTATTCATATGTCTTAACCATTTTTACTGACTTCCATGGGAACTGTGTACATCTGGTAGAGAGATTTATGTAGGATATCGAAAAATCTATCATAAAGCTTAGCTTTGTCTGAAAGCTAGGATCGATTGGATCATATTGCTTTTAGAGTTGCGACGGTGCTTAAAGAGGTCATGCCGCTGACAAATTGGACATCGAGGGGTTAAGGATGGGGAGACATTTCGGGCTTTGACGCAAGTGCAGTAGGTCAGTGGGTCAACATTAACCTTTCGGGGGTTACGTGTTGAGCGAGGCGTAAGGTCGCCTAAATGAGAGCTGCTAGTTACATTACCGCCGCCCCAAAATGTTTACTTAACAAAATAAGTATTTAAAATACAACCACCTGGAGGCCTTACCGTCATCGGTTTAAGCAGAGCGTATAACTTCTAAGCTTTGACGTTTCATTACCGTAAAATTTAGTGTCAAAGCTAAGAAGTTCGTAGAAGTTGAAGATCGTAGTTAGCCCCCTGGTGACTTTACGGATGTGCTATAATTTTCACAGATTAAGCTGCAAGCTTTCGAAACAAATTCCATAAGAGGAAATATGCACCAACGAGAATTTAACATGCATGATGGACAAAACCCAACGGTCATTAATGCAATCCTGAAGTTCACTCTATCAAAGTGCAGCAGGCACAAGACAGCCGAATCGGGTCTGAGGCGAGCGTCGGCCTTAGCACGGCCAACTAATATTATATATATTTTGTATGGAGACACTCACGCTACACCTCACGACAGCCGAGTGACGGCCTAAGCTACAGCCGAAGCTCGACATGGGCCCGGTACAGTTCAACGTGAGTTTTCATTAAGAATATACTTGGAGATGGTCAGCTCCCATAACTTGGCGATAACGAGCGCATATATAGGACACATCGTTCCGCTGCCATTTTGTTTAGTTGTGCATAAGAGCACCAGAGCTTTATTCGATGTTCCGCGCCCTCCTGTATAAGATGAAATCACACAATACGACGTGTTGATGTCGCACATAAAAAACGGGCACACATCTACCTACTGACCGAGATTTATGCTGTAAGAGCTGAACAGTGCACTCGAGTACACACGTTTGTATAAAAAAGATCGAAACAAAACCGGATATCAGAAATTGGTACCTTTTCACTTTCAATAAAAATGTCTGAATATTTTTTCTCATTTATCACGATAAGGATTTGGCTTAAAACTTAAAGCTCTCTCGTAAACAATATAAAATAGAATATTGTCCGACGCAATAAAGGGTGGAAAAAGTCGGGCACAGAAGGTAGCAACGCTCTAGCCCACTGGCGCGCGAAATCGCATGTTGCAACCTGCTGTTAACATCCTATAGTGTGTGGGGGTGTAACACGACCCTCCTCATTTTATTAGTTTGGCCGTAGGTTCTCTTGAAGAAAAATATTATTAATGGGTTAGCGTGTGTCGGTTCGTCTTCACGACCGAACCGAGTTACCTGAAATTTGGCTTTGACTGAGAGGACCGACATACGTTTGGAAATCGGGTACTAAAAGGTAAGGAAGCTGTTTAATTAAGTATTAAGTACCTACTGAAGGAAACCTCATTCGGGGCCCTCTAAATGATGGTCTAAGTATTTTATATGTAACAAACTTCTTGATTGCAGTACTTAAGCTGTTTCAGCATTGGCCACGTCTTTCAAGCGTGCGTTACCATTAAGTATGTTTGTAAAGAAAAGCGACACCTAAATTTCTTTCTAGTTACGTCCAGGACAAATCTTATTGGTGTGCCAATGTAATAAGTACCAATTTTTTTTTTCTAAGCATTTCAAGAATATTAATGTTATTTACCTACTTAACATCACACGTGTAACAAATTGGCGAGTAGTTCTCAGTATCTAGTAGTTTAACACTCACACGCTTCGTGACTAGAACAATAAGTGTCATCTTAGTTAATCTATAATTTCGTATGACAAAGTCTCCCGATTTATAACTACATTGAATTATGCAACGATTACGTATTTTTGAGAATATTTCATATAAAATATTGGATATTGTTTTCGAAATTAGCGTTGTATATATTGAATTGCGTGCAATTTATTACACTTATTGGGTGAGATAAGATTATGACAATTTCCCCGAATACTACAAAAACCTTTTTTAGGAATTACTAATTAGACGTCGGCGATGGACTCACCCTGTCACGTTGGCACTTGATCATATTCGGTGAAATGTGGGCGTTGTTACAACACCTCTGCTTACCCCTTCGGGGACCCTTCTGGGATGTCGTGAGCATATATTTAATTAAACGTAAAACGGATTAAGTAACTTAGGCAAAAAAGCAAAATCAACTGTTGGAGAAGTACCTATTTAAGTACGCTCCCTTTGGTCACGCCTGCAATACAGAATATGAAAATACGTGAATCACTGAACATTAAAGAACTACTTTAAATTCAGATAAATAATGTAAGATCTTCGACGACTGTTTTCTTATATGTACATAACTTAAGAAGTCAAAGATCTCTTTACAATCTGCAAGAGATCTAGGCACTCGTTCAATAACCGATAATTGTATGTACAGACGTACGAAAAAGTGTTCTATAAGGGACAAACTTCCCAAAATTTCGATTAGCTATTTAGGTTGAATGAAGAGATCATTCATATAACAAGCTGCGCCCCACACTGCCGTTTACTTTGCTTTTAGGTCCCGCAAGAAAAATCCGTAATTCCATAACTTATGGAATTTAATCTATGGAACTGTGGTAGTTATCACAAATTCATTATTGTTCCTTGTAAGTAGACCCTTTTTAGGAACCAGTTCAGATATTTTGTCTCGTGTTCCCTCAACATTCCTATAATTGCGGGCAAAAATAAAACAAATTTAGCGGGATAGGGTAACATTACGTATGCAAATGACCAACACCAGATTATCAGTCGCGCATTGGCCACCTAATAAACAATGAAATTGCTGTGCCAAGATATTATAAGAAAGAAGAGTCACCTCCCCCTATGAACCGCTGTCGACCTTACTTACAGCAGGAACACAACACTGCTTTAAGGTTGCAAACAATATTTGGCTGCGATCTTCGGTGCCTAGTGCGAGTTTTCTTAAAATCGCCGTCATAAGTTATCGCGTCGACGTAAACGCAAATTTGTATGGGCTCATAATAGTGTCATCTTTAGGCCGACAGACGGCGCTGTTTCGATCCTATACAAATCTGTGTTTACGTCGACGCGGTGACTTGTGACGGCGGCAGTGACAAAATCGCACTAGACACAGTGTAAGGTAAGGTAAAAATGTGCAACTTCATATATTATGTTCCCCAGTGTACCCTGCCCTGGCCTACTTCCACGTGCGCCTCACATTGCCTACCTGCAGCATGCATGATTGATGCACACAGCTCAAACACACGCGAGATATGCATCTTACCATCTATCTATAGATTTTGCACATATAAATTACTTGGGTATTAATTTTACCCTGGATATCAGTACCTAATACTCATATTGAACGGCCAGGTGTAATTATTGTATAAATGCAGCTTTAATTAGGGCTTGCAAGAGCGTCTTTCAGCCCGTAGATGGTTAATAATTATGCTACAAGATATGTAGACTACCTAATCTGATAATATATAAGTAGTGTCGGTAGAGGGCGTCCAAGGAAAAACAACTATGAACAAATGAATAATATTTTTCAGAAAGTTCAAATTCGGGGCACTCGTAACCGAAGGAAGTGTATGAAGAGATGCATGAATGTGGATGAAGCGAACGAAGTATGTAAGGATCTTAGCATGTAGCGAACGGTGGTCTCTGCCTACCCATATACTACTAGAGCATATGTATGTATGTAGGTAAGTAGTAAATATTCCCGTATTCACAGCAGGTGCAAAAATGTATGTGAACATTAGAATCAGTGTTGTAACTAAGAGTAAATCATAAGTAAATTAATGAATGTCTCGATAACACGTCGGTATCCGAAGGAAACATTATCGTCCTTGTCCAGCCAGATTAGGCAAGCAAATAAATCTGCTCCAATAATACAAGATGTTTGGAATAACAAAGAGGTTGCCCAACTGAATTGCAAACAAACGGCCGACCTGATTCTGAGATGCGACGATTTCACTTCATTTCAGACACATTTCACAATCGCTTAATTTTCGAATAGATAAAGCTGTTGAATGTTGGATGATCTGTTTTGTAATCTGAATCAAGGGTTTCTGAAGTATTTTAAGCTTTAAAGTAACATTGGACTGTTCAATTAAAATGATAAATATATGCTCTACACTGGCCGTGGTCGGTAGACCGCGACATATTCTGTTTTGACTTGAATTATTTATTTTGCTTCTTTTCTATAATTATTCCATAAAGGCTCGGTCATCGCAACACCCATTCTGGCGATGTAGAGAATAAATATAAGCTATAAGTCATGCTCACAAATATTTGTAATATTTTAGTTATTATTTTTGACTATTGAGAATTGGAACTGTGTCCATTCATGAGATATAAATACTGTAACCATTCACTTTGTACGGATTTTTTTTAAAAGAGTAATTGTTGAGTTTCTTACTGGCAACCCTTCGAACCCGGTGGCAACATTTATAATGTATTTTTTGTGTCCATCTGACGATTTGAAAGTACTTTGTAAGTACTTTGTAAAAAGTCTAATCAATGAAAGATATTTTGAACTTTGAACTATAGGTATATCTATCAAGCAGAATAGAATCTAGGAACAACTCGTTCGAAATAAAACACTCACTCAGCCAAGCGCATGTATGAAATTATAAGCGGCATCGGCGTGTACGTCATCGACATGTTTTGCAGTAATAAATGCAGCAAATTTAAATATGTTAAGTTTGACTACCCTCACATTCGATGGAGCATCAGTTCTTATTTCAACTATATTCCATTCTGCTTAGTTTATATTTACTGTGGTATCACCGCCTCTGAGGATCGAATTAACATAGGTACGTCATCGAATTCAGTAGCATAATATGCTAGCTCTTATATAGGGTTCACTACTTTTAGGTTAACATTGTCGTACAGGGCTAAGAAAATAGAAATTATTTTTATTTTTATTAGATATGTAGGTACTACTTACTAATGCTCCGTGCCGAATATTTTGTGTAAGGACACGATTACAATACACTTAAGTATTTTTTCAGACCATTGTTTTATAATCGTAAACTTATTTCTACTTACCGAATTTCAAAACGACAAATTCATAATAATAAGGGATTATTAAATGTTTAAGCTCAGTCCAGAAGGTTGCTTTCAATGTGAACAACCCGGCAGGCAACTCTTCATTATCGAGCGCTAAGCTCATTTAAACTCACACCAGTCAGTGACATGGCTACCATAATATATAAGGTAATTGTCACTTAATTTGATAATCTTCGCCATTATCAATTTCATCGCCGCTCTCATCAACATTGCAGCCCTCACTAGCTCGGTAGTCAGTTTATGAGTCGGTCGGTCTCTGTCTGTATGTCACGATGCGAATACAATACATGCGTAGTTAAGTACCTCACTATTTTCACTAAGCGCTCTTAACTCGTGAATCAATCCTTCGTTTGTGCGTAGCTCTTCCGAGAACGTGTAAAGAAAGTTCAGCTTTATTACCATCGTCGTATACTTAATCTGATGAAATTACGTTCATAATTAGGGATAGCTGGACGGAACACCGCATGATTGCGCTTTAGAACAAGATTACTTCGCTCTAATTCACTTTATATAGTGACCTAATTGCGAGAGATTGCATCGCGTACGACCTACATACAGGAATCCTGGATAGTCCTTGGAACTATTATCGTCGGTGCTCGGACATAAGATATCTATACCGATAAATAAGATTAAGGTGTCTGTTTGTAATTCAAAATTAACAGCTTTTCACTAAATGCATGCCTAAGTTACTCCTTGTAAAATCAGACATAAGATAGAAAAATGGTTTTGTATTTTCGTCATACTGTTAAAGTATATACGTAGAGTATCTTAAAAAATATATATAAATTTTTCTCTGTTATGTCTATCTGTATCTTAGGCTACGTGTTCTTTCTTTAAATAGAGATCCGCATAATAAAACCTCTCATGAAATTAAATCTGAAGTACAGCTGGAATATAGTGAAATTATTATCTGATGGGTTTATGATCCAATATTACCTATGAAATGTCGGTGTTTCAGTCAAATTGAAAACAATGAACCAACTAAGGCCCTGTCTGCGGATTCAATTGTCTAAATTACCGTTACACTGCCCGCGCCAAGGGACCAACTCTACACCCAATAAGTTTGAAATATTTATATTTTTATGACACTGTTCATTTTTCTCAGCCCAAGTTTTACTACCAAAGAATTACTGGAGTGTTATGTTTAATGCTGCCTACAATTCTGGAATAATAGTCGGATGAACATACAGATTAAAACTAATTACATTTCTAAATATCTTGGGCATAATATTGATGAACAATGTTGGATGGATTTTTAGTTAAACATTGTTTATTTTCGTATGGAAATAAATTAAGTAATAAAGTCGATCAAACCCGTAATTAGTGCGTAATAGCATGTACGTATTCATGTGAGAATCGTGTTATTATCAGGCTATACACTGCTGTCTATAAATCTATATACATAAATACAAGTAAGGTGTCTGTTTGTTATTCCAAATTAACAGCTTTTCACTAAATACACACAAATAATTGTTTTGACATTCTGTCAATGGCTGACTGTCAACTGTGAAATGACCAGACCCATTCGGAATTTTCATGTTATAATGAGTAACTACATATTCTTTATTTTACAAAAAAAATAATGTTTCTAAGTAACATAGTTTTTATTGTTAATCCCCCGCGGGTAAAACCTCGAGGCTGAGCTAGTAAAGTAAAATAATAGGGCGACCTGGTTCAGCTGTCTGTTCCACATGTTCCACTTTGATTGTAGAAATCTTTCCCGTACAATAATTGTTGTTTAATTATAATAACTATGTTGTCCACGACTACTTCACGGAGAGCTCTCATACTTAACTTGCCATTAAGTTTTAGTTATAGACTGTAAAGAAATATATACAAATAAATAAAAATGAAGTGTGTTTGTAATTCCAACACAACAGTTTGTCGCTAAATGCTGATACAACACTGACATAAAATACCAATTTTTTTTTTCTCCGTCTGTCTGTTTGTTCCGGGTAATCTCTGAAACGGCTGGTCGATTTTAACGAGACTCACTGGCAGATAGCTAATGTTATAAGGAGTAACTTAGGCTACTTTTATCTAGAGTTCCGCGGGAATCAAATTAAATCCACGCGGGTGAAAGGCAGGGTACACTTATATTTAAATATTTTTGAAAGTGATTTGAATTAATATAGTGCACTATACAGCGTGTTATCAGCCAGAGCGCCTCGTAGTTAATACCGGGAGTTAGCCCGACATGATCCGAGATCCTCGTACCTACACATGTTCATATGCGTTCTGCGATTCTCGGCTAATATAGGAAAAGCCCTTCCTTTATATTGAGGTATTGGTTGAGAAACTAACGATAATTATACAGTGAATTCTCGCTGCGCTTGGGTTCAACAGCCACTATAATATGAAAACATTATACTTCACATTTGAAGGCTATTGAACGTTTAATGCAAAAAGGTGCCTACATATTTGAATGATATTATGATACGTAAGTCAACGTGAATCTTGGAAGCCGTTATATTTTATATTAGCGGACGTCACCCGCGTAGCAGGGGCGTGCTTTCCATAGGTATGAGCTGATAAGCAGTGCTTACCATTTATAATGTCTGAAAACACTCGTATCGTGTGTGTGTCTATACCAAAAGGTATGTACCTACGCGCCACATTGGTATGTAATTAACCTACCTACCTACCCTCTTTAAATCCATGCACGCCCCTACAGTATAGTTCCCGTTCCCGTGGGAGTACGGAGATAAAATAAAGCCTATGTTACTCGCTGATAATGAAACTTTTCAATGTTGAAAGAATTTTTGATATCGGCACAGTAGTTTTTGAGTTTATTCATTACAAACATACACAATAAAATACAAATCTTTCCTCTTTATAATAGTAGTGTAGAAGGGTTAGGAATTAAACATAATCCATTGTAGGCATTGTTTCCTTTTGCGTATTTAGCATTATACGCCGAACGGTCTTATATTTGAGAAAGATTATATTGAGTGTATGTGAGCCTATCTACAAGTATTAAGTCAACAAAATGTACTAAATTCATATGAAGCTTATAAATCAATGTCTGTCAATGATGACTGTAGGACACTTGGCGATGAGTAAAGTGAAGTGAAGTATCTCTGATATTACTTGTCATTGTTCTAGTTTGACGTTTGTATTAATTGGTCCGAAGTCCGCAGTAATAAAATAAAAAAGTAAGCATACGCGACGGAAATAGTTGGTTTTTATTAAGTCAGTTATAAATTAATACTATGGAAAACTTTTAATAGTGATCAACAATGTTTTGTTTGTCGTCGCTTAGTTTGAGTTGTTCGAGTCCTTGCTCTCGTTTGTGAACAATAGAAAATGTTCTTTGTAAAACGTTTTACACTTTAACCTGTATATAATTAAAATTTCATAGTTTAGAAGCGTTATTCTTACGCGTAATAATTGCATATGCTCACGCCTGTATTCCCCGCAGGCAGAGGCAGAGGTGTTGTAATAACAACACCCACTTTACACTGAAGATGATTAAGTGCCAACGTGACAGATTGTGAGTCTATCGCCGTCTCAGGCACTATACACATATCTTTGAATTACTTCTCAGACATATGCAGTTTTCCTCACGATCGTAAAGCACGTGGTGTGAAATCATTGAACATAAGATTTTTTTGAAAAAGTTATTGTTATAAGCTCTGCTGGGATTCTGCTGCTTGCGTAGCTGGCTACTGCTCAAAACCCGAGGCCACCTCAAAAATTACCTTTAATTTTCCGTCTCCTTTATTATTTTTCATCATAGTTTACAAACTGAATAATATATATTATGATGATATGGATTATTCAGTCTCCAAATTTGTCTGTTGTCTCCAAATTTAACTCGTAAGTATTTTTTGAGTAAATCACAACTAATTAATTACGTAAATTATTTGTTTCCACCATTTGACGGTTCGTTCGATGAGTCAGACGCGGGGTGCGGAACTGTGGGTGAATTCTCGCACTTGACTGGTTGTTTTAATTAAATTTCTTGTACACGTAAAATGTTTGTAAGTTCTGTTTGTGAATATTACAAGAGAAGATACTTCAGAAACGATGGATGGATTGTATGAAAACTGTACCTAATAGCTAGAAAGTGAGATAACGGTTGATAGAGATATATTGATCGAGTTTGACGGGACCATAGAATAATACCCCAATTATAAGATAGATAGCATATCAACAAATTTACACCAACACCTAAACCTATTTACGAAATTCAAAGTGCCAAACCAAATAGTCAATCGTATGTCGAAGTAAATGGAATAGAAGCAACCGTATTACGAGACCCATCACGAGATAAAGACGTTAACGTCAAACGTCCAACAATACGTGTATATTTAGTATCCTGTCACGTTGTACACATCTATCCTATCACAAATCTCAATCTCAATGGTCATACATCAAGCTGGTAAGAAAACTAGACCAAGAGAAGAATTGATGAGATTGCGCCACCATAATACATGTACATATCCAATGGTGTTTTTTTAGGTCGCCTCACCTCGGGGATACGATTTCCATCTTGCGATTTCCCAAGATTTGAGTAAGTATGCATTTCAAATTAATAGGTCACCATTTCGGTGATTTTGTAATGTTTTCACCGATTTCAAAAAAAGAGGTGGCTTTTTCGACATACGTTTTTTTTGCTAATAGGGTCCTTCGGGGAATAAAAGCTTCAAACAATATTAAAATAATCTGTACATGCATATTGTACAATGCGAGCATACGAGGTTTTCAAGGCCAACACACAGTTGATACCTACCTACGCGTAGGGTTATCAGGCGGCCGGATAAAGCCGGACATGTTAAGGTTTTTGTTAACGTGTCCGGCCAAAATTAACGGTGTCCGGCAAAATTAACGAGCGAACGCCGAGCGTGGCCGAGCTTGACTTTGACGGATTAATTATAAACTTCTGATCTGATTTAGCATTCGATGTTATTTAGTAAGTGAGTAGTAATAAAGTATTTTTTTTTCATATCTATTAATACTGAGTCAAAATCCTCATGGCTAGATCCTTCCTTCGTCCGGCTTTTTGCCCAAATGTCCAGCCAAATTGGCTGGTCTGTCCGGCAATTTTTATTGGCGACTTGGCAACCCTACCTTCGCGGAACAACTATCCATTTTATATTATATCTTACCTGCTTTGCTTACCCTATTTGGTGTTAATTGTACTTACGGGTGAATACTGAATACTTTTAATATTAGCACTGATACTGAAATTATTGTAACAAAAAGAGCAGTAAGGCAAATATCATATTATTTATATATGAAGAAAATTTAATGCTGATTCTGTATTTCATAATACCTCTTAGATGAAAATAACTTGGTATTTTTTTTATCAAGTAATAGTTGAATCGTAAACCCCAACCTTCATGTAATTCGAGTCAGGAATTTAGGAAAAAATGGTTCGAAAGAACACATACACAGCCGCGCGCATCTACTAGAAAATTAACTGAATACTCGTAATAGGTGTCACGTGATGGCCGAGGTGTTTTAATTTACAACTTTTTTGAATTTAATTTAAATAAGCATTAAAATCTTTAAGATTGACAACCATCACGCTCTATGGAGCGTTCGTCAAACGTTCTTATTTAAAAAAAAACACAGAATCCTTACTGCAGCGTTATTCTGTAAGCGTTGTTAGCGCCGCAGTCTTCGAGTGTCAATTTCGAACATACGAAATCAGACTTTATAGCGTATGGAATTTGTATCAATTTCCTATGATTGAAATCGACGCTCGACGCTGACAAACCCTTTTGAATAACGCGGCTCATTGTAAAGCTTTTATTTAATACTGGGGCAGTATAATTAACAGCGATAACTCTTTGGGGCGAAAGCTACATAGAACACTGGGTAGGTATGTATTTTTGAAAACAGTTCCGTGTTTGATCCAAATTTGAGTATGTAAGATTGCGCACATGTTGCTCAAAAAGCAGCTCCCACGGGACTAAACGTGTTATTTTTGTTATTTTTAATCCTTACATGCTATATACATATCACCACGCTGAGTCATCACCAGGCTGAGTCATCACCAGGCTGGCCAGAGAATACAGCGCGTATAACACACAAACTTATATTATTATACCTTAAAACGAGCAATTCTTGTAAAAATATAATACAAAAATGAATCGCTGAATGTGTTGCTACAGCAGCAGAACCAATTTTTCCTAAAAATAGCACTTTTCTCTTCTATACTCTCATAAAATCGATTTATAATAATACTTAAAAGTCAACTTGAACGAATAGTATACGCGGGTGAAACCGCGGGGCGCAACTAGCCGGAACAAACAGACAGATAGACAGACATACTTAGAAAATGTTTAATATAATTTTCTATATCATTTCCGTGTATACTTTCATATGCATTTAGTGTAAATTTGAATTACAAACAGACACTTCAATTATATTTATCTGTATGGATAAGTTCTCGTTCGCGTATGTAGCACATGTGTGTTACACCTACTTGTACTTTGTGCCTGATTCAAAGCAGTCCATCGTGTTGCGAATCGCGAGGATAGGTATATTCATGTATAAACGGTCGACTACAATACCCAATTAGCATAAATCCATCAGAAATTATACGCGCAAGTTGGCAACATTATGCATATTTGCGCTATGACCCGGTTCTTTATGAATGCATATAGATAAATAACATAAGTATCTGTTTGTATTTCCAAATTAATAGCTTTTCACTAAATGCATATAAAAAAAAAAGCTTCTGCCTGTCTTTCAGTTCCGGCTAATCTCCGGAACAGCTGCACCTATTTTATTGGGAATATCAGATAGCTAATGTTACAAGGAGTAACTTAGGCGTCTTTTATTGAAATAAATTAACTTTACAACTAATTAATACTTATGTAGATAGTATAAACGGCGGGAGATGTCACTCATTCACAAAAACACACGCGCCACCTGTCACTATTGATAAATGCGTAGGTATTGTTCACTTATCAAATTTAATTATTAATGAAAGCAACAATTAATTATTAGTGTTCATAAATTTACAGATAAGTGAATCAATTAGCAATTACAAGTTGTAAGTGGTCGGAGATTGTGTCAAAGGTTATTGTTGTATATTTTCTTAAACCGGATCGGAACACTCACGATTGGGATGAGTTCCAAAGTTCAATATTTTAATGAACCACCCTTCAAACTGTAGGTAGTTTGTGGATCATCTAACCGGTTATATAATAACGACTTCGGTACAGTTTACATAATATAAGGTAGGCAGTATGGAAAATAGGTTTTTTTTTATCTAGCGTGAGGGAAAAAGTTCTTTAAAATGTATCCCTTATTTTACTGTCAAAGCAATGTCGATTTTCAAATCGATCTGCTAAGCTTTGACGTTTAATTTGTTACCGTAAAAACGTATAAATTTGAGTCGTCATTCCCATATTGTTATGTTTATTTGAACACCGATTGGTTTATAGCTAAAAAATATTAATATTAGAGAAAAGTCAAAGATATTAAATTACATAATTATTGATATCAAAGTTTGGAAGTAGGTATAGCAACATACAATTAATTTATTGACTGTGATAAGGGTACTTCTTATACGTGGCACTCGTATCATGAAGGATACAGGTAATTAGGGCACCAGACCATCTCGTGTATGAGACAGCCAGAATGTTGGCGAGGCATCCGTCAGAATGTTGACGTTGACATGTTACCCTGGTACATTGTTGCCCATTGTTGGATGTTTGCAACAAGGACCAGCTGTCCAATTAATTTAGCTCAAAACTAGCACAGCATATACCAGTCCGAGAATGAAGGAACAAAGAGACTTCCTTACACTTGTGCACAAAGTGCGAAATGCTCCTGACAAGGGCAATGTTTATTTATAATTTACTTGTGAGTACAAGTTACCAAAATAAAGCGATGCGAATGTGACCTTCATACATCATTATCATTTCCTGGCTTTATCCCATACATTGTTGGGGTCGGCACTTGATTCAGCCTGCTGATCACATTATTTTATACGAAGCGATTACCATCTGTAACCACGTTGACGAGAAATATCTGAAATGTCGGTTAAACCAGATGTCAGAGTCTTTTAGGCCTAGGAATGACCTGTAATGATATCCAAAGACCTTAAATTGGCAACCGGGACCGACGGCTTAACGTGCTGTCCGAGGCACGTAGGGCACTCGGGCGGTTACCCATCCAACTATTGGCTTTTAGACAACTATACCACGAGCTCCTCCAAAATATTATTACTCATTTATGTTTAAATGGACTGTGCCCTTCATACAATATATACTGTTTTATTTTTCAGCGAACAATTTTCCGACATTTATATATTGAAGTAATCAACTATATTCTCCAATTACTTCTGTTTTAAATCTTTCATGAAAGGCTGATTTATTGGCTTAGTGAGATTAACTCTAGTTCATAGATATTTAAAATAACACTAGTAACAGCATGCGGCTTCAACCATGGCGCTCCGAAAGGTATCTTTATCGGATTATTTTAACCAATCTGAGCAACGGCTCAAAAGAATTCATAGTTCCAAAATTGTGCGAACAGCTTCCACTTCTCCTCTCCATGGAGCACTGGCGACCTTACTCACCACAGGAACATAATCACTACTCGACGGTAGGTAGAGTTATTTGCCTGCGATCTGTAAGGTACATACATACATAGTTTGTATCCCATGGGGGTAGGCAGAGACCACCGTTCGCCACAAGCTACGATCCTTATATACTTCTTTCGCTTCATCCACATTCATACATCTCCTCATACGCTTCCTGCGGTCAAGAGTGCTCTAAATTTGACCTTTCTGAAAAATACTATTAATTGGGTCATAGTAGTTCTTCCTTGGACGCTCTCTACCGACACTTCCGGTCACATTCGCTCTATAAATTTGTTTCGTTAATCGCCTTTCACTCATCCTTTCGATATGTCTAAACCATCTCAACATATTTCTTTAAATTCTAGTTACCACATCATTCTTCAACTTGCAACTGTCTCTTATCACACTATTCTTCATTCGATCTACTATGGTGACCCCACACATACTTGGTAATGATCGCATATCCTAAAATCCAGCCAATGCCTATTTATCTAAGAAACAAGCATTAAATATAGTTCTAGTAATTGTTAATTTCATTTAATATAATAAGTTAAGCGGATTCTACTCAAGCCGATTATACCTACATCTATGAATAACATTTTATAAAATGTTCGTCGTATTGTTTTTGGTGACGTGTTATTTTGTAAACCTTGAGAGAAAATAATTACATTTACAAGGAAGTGCTCTAAGGATTTTCTTTGAAGTGCCTTAGTAGGTATTCTGCACAAATATACTAATTTCATTTTCGAGTTTAAGTCATGTGAGTCATGTTTTATTCTCGATCTCGATCTTTCTATTATTTTGGACAGACGACGAGACAACTTTTATACAACTTACTACTTACTAACTTTTACATAATACTAGCTGGTGTCCGCAACGCCCTCTCATAGTGTAAATGCCGGGTTCAGCCTGGTAACGTAAGGAGGGGTCTGACAGGCCATTCGCTGGGAGGGGGGGGGTCACGGCGAAGCATGTGAAAACGTATCACGTGCACCCCCCCACTTAGCGGCTTGGAGGATAACGGATTCTCCTTGTTAAAAAAAAAAAGGTGGTGCCCGCGACTTTACTTATCTTTATATTTTGAACAGACGCCGAGTGGTTGAGAGCTTAATTAATAATAAATTCTACCAAGACTTTTATTAAAAAGCCGCTCTACATACTCCATATTCTTTTAATGAAATATGGCTGTATATAACCTGTGGTCGGAGCGCCCCGGTCATATTGGTGATAACTAAATAAGAGCACACTACTCGGTCAAGGCGTTATTTAAGTAGGTAACATATAAAACAACAAACTTAATATGTAAAGAGACAATTAATAATATCGATAACATATTGCTAATTGTGTATGACATGTAATAATATTATGCGAGGGCTACTTATTTCTTACTGATTTTTTATAGTCACGCCTTTCTGTAACGGTGGAGCAGCGAGAGGTGTGTTAACACCCAGATGACACTGAAGATATATTTAATTAATTATATATATATGCTCACGCCATCCCGGAAGGGTTCCCGTAGGGGTACAAAGCAGAGGTGACACCCACATTTCACCAAATATGATCAAGTGACAATGTGACAGAGGGTGAGTCCATCGCCGTCTCAGGCACTATACATACGTCTATTTAATTAATAAGTAGAAACAATAGTTTATTTTCATGGATCAATTCAACATTGGTGTAAAAATCTCAGTAAATAAAGAACTTCATTAAAAAATCAACCCTTCCTGGGACGAATAGTATGTGCCCGCGCGCGAAGGTGCGGTCAGAGGCTGGTAAATTATAATCTCTTTGTTTCCAACAAAGTGATTCAAAATCAATGTTTAATGTAATTCGATATTAAATGAGCACCAAATAAAACTCGATTATCAAATAATACTAATTTAATCGAATATACACAAAAGTGAAATCACATTATAAATGTGAAAAGAAAAGAACTTGATGATAAAATATGACAAAGAAGGTAAGTATTATCAACTAATAAACGGTTGTTATATAATAGAGAGTCTGTTAAGTTATGAATCGATATACAATTTGTGTAAAAAATGTTGCAAATAATATGAAGAATCTATTTACGCCCAGGGTTTCGTATCTTCTAACCCCCATAAACATGGTTTAAGCGAAGACTAGACTAAACTAGGACTGAAACGACATCCATCCCCCCTTTTGAAATCCACATCACAAGGAGACATGGTACTACTTTTAAACCAAGGATCATCTCAGCCGATGTTTTATAATAAAGGGGGGAAGAGTTTTCGCCACTCCTTGGTGTCATTTATATTCCTGGACGTCACTTTGGAATAAAATTCCATGTACAGTTGAACTGAAGCCCGAGAATAATCACCATCCAAGTAGGGGAATATTTCTCAATCTCATTTCTGAATAATTCCATTTTCTGACGTCTTGATTTGTATTTGACTTCCAAATAGATCGATTTGGGTCATTTCAGCCGCAGGTAACATGTCGCTGCGACTACTTAATGGTAATCCGATGGTTATTTGAATCAATGCTATTATTTATATTGTGCGCGAGCGCTGATGCAATTTTTCATTGATTTGTATGTATTTGGGTACGGGCGTTGTCCGTTGAAATTATGTAGTCAGTCTAACTGGAAATGATGGGGAATATGAATATGATACTTTTTTTTATTTCTATGGCCACAGAGTAAATGGTAGTACCATCGCTCTTAGAACGCTTATTTAAAAAATGTATTCCACACTTTTTTTTATAATAAACAGTTTTTATAAAGTTATTCTTTCTTCATCTCAAATAATTTGCCATATTCAGATGCGAATTGATCCTCGCTAACATTTTTGAAATATGCAAAAAGTATTATGTATTAGTGTGTTGAATCATGCTGGAATTAAAATCGATCTTAATATTTTAGCAGGTGTAACCATTGCCTGCATAGGCTGCTTAATTAATTGATGTGCGAAGTACGAGGAGTAAAGGCAGCTCACTCCTTCCAACAATAAGATTTATTTCATATCAGGAGATCTAAAGGAAAGTATAATAACGAGTAAATATTTTAATTACGTGACTCGACTGTTATGAACTGAAAATGTTCACAATCGTAATATTACTAGCTAGGTCTAAGCGAGAGCTCATCCCTTTACGATTTCTTAAGACTATTACACAACGCAGACTTTACTCTACTTTATATATATAAATTAAAAAAAATTTTTTTTACTTCAGTACCGTATATACTTTCGTATGCATTCAGTTAATATCTGTTTTAGAATTACCAACAGACACTTAAATTTAATTTATCTGTATAGATAGATATGTATTATTTGAGCTCAAGCCCATGGGAGCCCCACTCTCTTAATGGTAAACCTTAACGTGCTTTAGAAGAACGATGCGTTCAATAAGATAAAATATTTTGTATCGAAATGGCGAATTCAAATTTATACTATTCAATGATGTTCAAAAGGGATGATTGTATGAACACACGGGATGGGTATCAGTGTCTCCTCTTAGATTTCAAAAGGAAATTTATTGAAGAAAATACTTCAACGAGCAATTTTCAAACTATCAATGCACAGTAACGAATTCCCTGCCGTGACTGGGTTTCCTTCATTACCTAGCTTCAAGGTATATAAATCAGGGATTTTATGGAAATGTTATTTTTCGAACAGCGGGACGCAATTTCTGAGCAAATGCAATGAATGCATAGTTAGTTTGGTACATTTTCTGTACCTGAATACCTCATTAGTTGATTTGAAAAGATTAACTTATTGTCCCAAGCTTGCAGTTCGGTGTCCTAATACTATATGGTTACTGTAATATATAATAAATATATTATGTACTCCAAAATTCGAACGGGATTTCCTGTTAAGCTCTTTGATTTACAATTTTTTTAAAAAAAAGGATGAGTTCGTATTCCGACCGTATTTTCATTACGTTTGACTCCATAGATAACAATAATCCATATCTATACATATACAGATAAATACAATTGAAGTGTTTATGTGTATCCAAAATAACAGCTTTCCATCAAATACATATGAAAGTATAAACACGGTACTTACTGACTTAAAAATCAATTTTTTTTTTCTCTGTCCGTCTGTTCAGAGATTATCTGAAACGGCTGGACCGATTTTTACAAGACTTTCACTGGCACAAGGAGTAACGTAAACGACTTTTATTTAAAAAAAAATTAGGGTGCCGCGAGGGCTCAGCTATTGTTAATAAATTTAAACAATTTAATGTCTTCTTATGACATCATTAGTTTTAATTATTTGTGCGCTTTTTCAGAATTTGAATTGTATGTCTGATTGGGTCATGTATATCGAATATGAGGATCGTTTAACACGACACGATATACATCATAGGTATTTCAAGTTGTACGTCAGCCAACTCGTAAGGTTTCCGAAAAAATCCGGTGTTCCAGACCGGTACTCTGGAGTGATCTTATACGGATTCCTTTACCCTATCTATACAACCAAATAAAATTGAAGAGCCTGTTTTTAGTTCCAATTAACATTTTTTCACTAAATGCTCATAAAACCCAATTTTATATATTTTCTTTGTCTGTTTGTTCTGGCAACATTCAGCCTTCGTAAAGTTCGCGGTGTGCCATTACTGCACTTTAGATTAATACAGTTGCCCTCACGAGCTATAAGCGCCTAGCGATTTTTTTGGAATTAACTGCACATGTAATTTATTCAGGTCGCGCCATACAGACAGACTCATAAAATTACATTTAAGATCATAAGTACGTACGTAGCGCAGCAGGCGAATACCCAAACCACTCAGTCATCACGGCTCTCATATACCCACCTATGGTAATAAAGGTCGCCGGTAAGGGATGGCCGCTGTCCCTACAGGTTTATATTGTTAAGGGTCTCGCCTGCTTAATATCTGTCAGCAAGAAAATTGGGGTAGTTTTACGATGTAATTGTACGACGGCAATCAATCTTGTCTATACTAAAATAGCATAGGATAAAATTGGGTTTGTATGTTTACCTATCTCTTAGGCCACAGAAACGGGCTTAATTCTATTTTATTTAAGGTATTAGTCCTTTTTTATTCAATGTTTTTATATAGGTACCTACTGAGCCCCTAATCTCGTGTGAGATTTTTCATAAAGTGTATTTTACTTGAAAACACGAAGACGAAAAAAAAATCGGCTTAAACTACCTAATTCAGCGCGAATTGACATTGTGATATCTATCTGGTCAGCTACCAACGATTCTCACGGACGACAGCTTCGTCCGCGATATAAAAAGATTAATTATAAGTTGTAAATATGTTATGATTACTTTGAGTTCTAGGTTGTAAATATGTTATGATTAATTTAAGTTGTTTTTTGTATTGTTACTAGATTTATAGATATGTATCTGGCCATTATGCGGCGCTGTCATTCGAAGTGTCAAGTTAGGTTTTGTCAGAGCCTGTAATCAAGGAAGAGTTACGGCAATATTCCTATTTTATTTAAGATAAGACAATGTACTATATTACACTATACACTGTCTTATGTTTGAAAAAAAAAAACTTCATATATGACTTCAGAGAAATCTTTTCCACCCAAGTTCGTAAACGCTCCCTCACTTTTAATTTCAAGCGGTCGAAATCGCTTAGTACCTAGTAAGGTTCTCAAGTCAGTAGCCAGCGTAACAATAGTTATTTATGAATTCATTCGTTTTGGCAAGAAAATAGCATATAAGTATAATTTATTGTAATACAATAGGACAATGGTGTCTCGCTCTGCTTGCTATGTATTTAGGCCCACTGATATTGCACATGCGTCATGGAATAACGTTATCAGTATGTTCAGATTACAATACTGGCTCAAACGTAGCTATATGAATATTGCTTGATTTTTTTATACTTTTACATACATACATACATATGCTCACGCCTGTATTTCCCGAAGGTGTAGGCAGAGGTGTTGTAATCACAACACCCACTTTTCACCGAAGATGATTAAGTGCCAACGTGACAGATGGTGAGTCCATCGCCATCTCAGACACGTTCGTCACACATACGTAATTGAATTACTTCTCAGAAATATGCAGGTTTCCTCACGATGTTTTCCTTCACCGTAAAGCACGTGGTGTGAAATCACTGTACATAAGTTTTTTAGAAAAACTCATTGATACAGGCCCCGCTGTGATTCGAACTTGCGTCGCTTGTGTAGCAGGCGACAGCTCAAACCTCAAGGCCATCACGGCTCTTTTAATAATTTATAATTTTAATAATTAAATTATAATTTTATCTTATAAGAGATCTCTTTAGTTAAAATTTTAAATAAAAAATTTCCCAATTTTTTTCACTGGACTGGCAAATAGTTGGCTTAAATCATTCCCGAGATGTAATTGCATGATAGGCGATAAAACAATCGAGAGGTTTTAAGATACTTTTGATTAATTGATGCAAGCGATTGGTCCGAGTCGCGCCGATTCTGGCTGAATGGAATCGATCGAATGCGATTGAAAACAATCGAGATGTTTGAACAATTGATACAAACGCACATCGCGCATCACTAGCATGTATTAAGTATTTAAAAATATCATTAATAGGTACCTATTCTACCTATAGAAGTTGTAGTGTGGCTATCTAAATCAACATCTATTCTATACAAATGAATAAAATTGAAGTGTCTGTTTGTAATTCCAAAATAACAGTTTTTTCACTAAATGCATATGAAGACATAACGATACAAAGAAAAAAAAATTTTTTTTCATTGTCCCATTCTTTCTGTCTGTTTGCTGTTTCAAAAGGTAATTTGGGCTACTTTTATTTAAAAAAGCTAATTAGGTCTACGCGGGAGGAACGGCGGAGCACAGCTAGTATTGTAATAATTACTTCACTTCATTTGTGGGCGGCAACATTTTCTATGCTCCGATCGTAGGTAGCTATGTCCACCTAGTTACGTCATTGTTTCATTTCTTAATTTAATGCTGTACCCTATAAATTGAGAGGGGATAGACTATACCGTGTCGTAGAGAATAGATACACACAGCTTAATTCCACTGTGACATAAAATAATTATCGTTTACAAACAAACACTCAAACAACAGGTACATTGAAAGGCATCCAGTGATAAAAGATGCTCGCGAATATGTGAATATCTCTAGAATTTAGTATCAAGCGTATTTAGTACATATATTATATGTACAACGTTCTGGCTATTTCTCACGTACATGTAAATAAGCCAAACCTTGGCCTGCTTACCACGATTTTAGCGGTATTACAAAATAGTCGAGTGATGCGGCGCCCGCATCAGAGGGGGTACGCACTTCGCCACAATTTTCACAATACTTACCAGTTAAAATTGGCTAACCTGATTTCATTAATGTATTAAAATTTAATTCCACAAATATTTTTAATTAGTTACATTTATTTGCTTGCAACTTGCAACATTATTTTAGGACCTATCGCGTGATTACGTCATTTCTTCGCAATAATTATGCGTGACCACATAGCTAAGCTCTTTTGTATCAGGTTAACCTAGTGTCCGTATCGTTAGGGACATTACACAGATACCTATTTACTTTCATTATTTAATACAAGCACAATGTATAAGAAACACTTTAAACAACATTCTAACAAACGGAGTTCAATGTAAATAATATTTCAATAACAAACAGCTACTCTTGCATTTTCTGTGCAGTTTAATGAGTCCAAACGGGTTACAGGTCAATAACGTGTGTCCAATAGACTTAAAGATTATAATGTACTGAATGTTATCACAAAATAATGGAGCATATCAATAAACATGCGAATAAAAGTATCGGTCCCAGGAGTGAGCCTTGAGGGACGCCATATTATTCCCGTAAGGAGAATCATCAAAGCTAGAGAGTATTTAAAGTTTTGAAAGAAATAATGTATTGGAGTGAATTATTATTATTGTCTTTCATAATCGACCATTCAGGAGACCGGTGAATTTTGCCTCCAATCAATATGAATGTGTTGCACCATCCAATGCACGCGGAGCACCAATAATATATCGATAAATAATGCTCAAGCAGATATACAACACACGTGCAAGTGGCACAAGGTTGTAGAAACGGCGCCGCGGCTTGCCGAAGAAACAACGGAAGAAAACATTTGCCCGAAACCCACTCATTACGGATATATTCAACAATTTTTTAAAAATATCCACCATGATATTGTACTTCATTTACAACTTCTCTAAACCCTTTAGGAATGGAATAACAAAAATTTTCGTTTCTGACTGCAGGTTTAGGAATGACAACTCTGATTTCAGATCTTTTATTACTTTTGGCTATCTGATTTTGAACTCTCCTGCGTGGTGTGTACATACATAGTCGCTTGCACTAGGCAAGGCAAAATGTTAAAATTTAAAAGTGTTCGCATCGTTGTCTGTCTACTGCATGTGGCGTCAAGTGTAGTATTGCTTCACTCAGCAAGGTCAAACAAAGTGATTGGGCAATGAATGTCAGCCTCCAAATATTGTTGATAATCTAACATCATGTAGATTTTTTTTATTTGAGAATTCTAACAATACTGCGTTGTATGTTGTGGTAAACCATTCCGATATAATTAACCTTCTATTGTTCAAAAAATAGCTCAGATATTATGGGATAAATAATCTCATAGATGATTCGAGCTTATTTACAACAACATATTGTGTTATTACAATGATACGCAACGGACTTTTTTCAGAATTCTAAATGCAAGAAAATGCACATAAATTCATTCAAACGACATAATATTGATGAATAAATTGCATAGAACAGAAGGAATATGAGCTTATTAAAAATATTTCGTTTGTATGGAAAATAATGTCTGTGACGGACCCTTAAAGACCCGAATAGAAGCTTTACAAATGTCTTTGATTATACAAGAATGTTTAAATGAACAAAGGATACCAATTAATAATTCAAATGTCCATCAGTTTGTTGCCGATATGACTTGTTATTCTCGCCAGAAGTAGGCTATCGCTGCTCATATCATATCATATAGTTTTCCTTTCTTAACCTTTGCGTTTAATATTTGCACTTAACATAATTTTAGATTAGTGGGATAATTAGCGAACTAATAACTATTACATTGTAATAATTGGGTTCAACAGAGGCATGTATTATGACTGTGATTTCTAATACGGCGCCAAAATGTATTCGATAAGGTTAAATAGGTGAATGATAAATCTAAACCGACTGAATATTTTTATCCAGTTAATTGTGAAATCGTTATCCGAACCGAGGTTGCCATATGATTTCAGATCTGAGACAAACAAAATGGAAATGAGCTTGTACAATACTTGGGAACCTATTCGATTGGATAATACTCCTAGGATACACTGCTTACCAGGGAGAGGCTAGTGGGTTATGACAGTACCTACTTCTGACGTTAACTCCTTATTACAAAAATGGTTAAACCAAGAAATTGGGACTAAATCTACATTTACTACTATTTTGAAATACGTATCACAAAAAGAGACGGAACTATTTAAAGCCAATAATCATGAGTGATGTTTTGTAATACACCTGAGCGACTGTGTTCCAGTGCCCGCTGCATAGTTTTTTTTTTCATATAGTAGGAGGAATGTTTCAAATTTCTCTTCTTCCAAAGTATAAAATACTTTCAAGTTTCCGAAATCCCAGCCCTTTCATAAAATATCTCAAAAGTTTCAGTAAATAACCTTTATTTTATTATCTTTTTGTCACCCCTAAACTAACGATAAAAAATCTCGCCCAATGACGTATTGTTAATAAGTGTGTCACATAATTGTATAAGTTTTATGTTTTGTAAATATTTCAACATATTCCGACACGCGAGTGATAAAGGTTTCTCTTATGGGGTACAAAACCCTAAAAATCTACATCAAAAGACAAAATAAATTTCAAAATCCTCTCATCTTGGCCAGCAAAGACAATATTTGTGGAATGTAGATAAGTAAAGTAACTGACAATTACGTTTATAACGCATCATAGATGTGTTCTATTAACACTAATTTAAACACGAGAAAACCTAATCCGTGACCAATTTCCACTAGCAATAACAACGCTTAGGCTTCTTGTGAAAAATTGCGAATTTTCGCTTCGAGCACAAATGAGGCAAGGCCTAAAAAAGCCGAACAAAGGATTTTCTTTGCGTTGTTCAGTATGATGTCTCCACGAACACATTCATTGGTAGGCGTGTTGCGAAATGCGCGAGCGCCGTGTCCCACTTAACAAGATTAATTTTATTGGAATTCAATTTCGCCAAAGGGCACCACAGCCGCTCGCATGGAGACAGAATACTAAGTGCCGCAACCGAAACTATAATAACTACAGTTTTGAGCTATATGTACGCTGTCGCTCATCCCTGACATATATACTTTTTCAAAATGAGAATATAAATATGCTCACGCCATCTCAGAAGGGTTCCCAAAGGGGTAAGCAGAGGTGTTGATTAAGTGCCTACGTGACAGAGGGTGAGTCCATCGCCGTCTCTCAGACATATGCAGGTTTCCTCACGATGTTTCCCTTCACCGTAAAGCACGTGGAGTGAAATTACTGAACATAAGTTTTTTTTTAAACTCGTTTTTTAGTGGCCGCGTTGGGATTAGTAGAGTAGCAGGCGACAGCTCAAACCCGGAGGCCACCACGGCTCGGTAAATCGGCCACTCGGCTTTTAGTGCGGTAAAAATCCCACATACCCCGACCTGCCTGTTTCCCCCTCGTCCATAAAAAAGGTGTACTAGTAAAATAGGTCTTAAGTAAACACAGCGCCTTTGTTCTTTAGGTATTCTGCTCGCACCGCGTCGACTCAACTGTTGCACAACTGACGTAACCTTCGAAATGAAAAAGAAACTCACGCGCAGCCTACGCCGCGGCGCGCACCACCGCCTGCCATACAGAAAAGGAGAATCCGCAACTTGAACAGTTCCCATAGCCAATCATGGATGTTGACTCAAGGTATATTCAAGTGATGCGCTTTATTATGTAACTAGCGACCCGCCCTCGCTTCATTTCGAGTTACGATTTATTAAAATGATTAAAGAATATTGACTTTTTTCTACAATCTATATCTTTACTTCTATACAGATTAATATAATTGTAGTGTCTGTTTGTAAATCCAAAATAACAGCTGATTACTAAACGCATATGAAAGTATAAAGGGGGTTGACATAAAAAACTATTTTGCAAAATGTCTGTCTGTTTATTACGGGTAATCTCTGAAATGGCTGGACCGATTTAACGGGGCAATCTGGACTGACAGGTAGCTGATGTTACAAGGAGTAGGTTAGACTTCTTTTTTTTAAATAAGGGTTCCGAGTATAAATCGACTCATCAAATTAAGTCTACGCAGGTGAGACCGCGGGGCACAACTAGTTATTTTATGTAAATATAGAATGTCCGTAACATTCATGTGCTTTACGGTGAAGGAAAACATCGTGAGGAAACCTGCATATTTCTGAGAAGTAATTCAATGACGTATGTAAAGTGTCTGAGACGGCGATGGACTCACCATCTGTCACGTTGGCACTTAATCATCTTCGGTGAAAAGCCTACCCCTTCGGGGAATACGTATATGTATGTAAGAACATTCATCGGTCTCTCTTCAAATTATCCATACGATTTATCGTCTAGGCAGGATTATTGAAGTAGTAAAAGCAGACACTGCCACCGATATCTTCCACCGATACTTGACTACAACGACATAATTCAGTTCAAATTCCATCCAAGCCTTCAGTAGTAATTGTATGAAACTAGTCCTACGATATCGTGTCGTTACCGTTATCGTCCAATGTGAAAGGGCCCATTCGCATATGCTCACGCATGAAGTCCCCACTTACCCTGATAAGAACCCAATAATACTACAACCGACCTGGAAACCGAACCCAGTACTTCATGGTACATAGTAGCCCTTGCGAGCACTATTAAAACAAGGCAGTCATATTCCTTTCTATTCAATAAAACACCCATCTGTTAAAAAATAAAGGTTGTGAATAAATTATCTGTCAACGCCTTCTTTACCTTTTTTACTTTTAATTAGGTGACCCAATAATTACAACAAATTACTAACTTTCGACAATATTTTCTTTTAAATCAGTGTTCAAATTAAAAATGCATAAGCTCAAAGGTAACTTCTATTATGCGACACAACAGCTGTAGCTTTTCCCACAATGTCTTTCAAACACACAAGTAGGGTAGGCTGCGTAGGGCGGCTCCCAAGACCTGGCAGCTGTGCGTTCCCAGACTGGACGATGACAACCACTGCATCAAACTAATGTATTCAGGGTTTGTGTATGGAAGGTGCAGCCACGGCAACGGCGACAGGACATGAGAACAATGGATCCAATTCTTATGTCATTGCAGTATCTAAGAACGTTCATTTCCAACTCGCGAAACCCTTGTTTTTTTTCTAAATAAAAGTAGCCTAAGTCACTCCTTGTAATTTTACCTATCCGCCAGTGAAAGTCCCGATAAAATCGCTCCAGCTGTTCCGGTGAACAGCCGGAACAACAGACAGACAGTGAGAGGAAGTAAATAAAATTGGTTTTTCTATGTCAGTGTCGTGTATACTTTGATTTGCATTTAGTTAAAAGCTGTTATTTTGAAATTACGAACAGACACATATATTTTATTTATCTGTATAGATATATACATAAAAATGTACAGATTAATTAGAGAACTAGCGAACGTCACGCGATTTCACCTGCGCACAGACAGAGGGCCTAGTGGGTACGAGTTTTTGACTGCCGCTTTCACAAGTCCCTGTGTTGACGTAAACGCAGATTTGTATGGGATTAAAATAGTGCCATCTGTAGGCCGACAGTGACGGCGATTTTAAGACAACTCGCACTTGGCACTCAGGTGCCATCACGAGTTTAGAACGAATACCTTTAAATGCGCAGGAGTCATTTTATGAGTCTGTCTCTGTCTATATGTATGGCGCGAGGCGAATAAAAACATGCGCAAAATCCCATTGTTTTTCGCTGCGAGGATTAAATATAGCTGAACGAAGTTTTCAAATCGGTCCATACAAACCTTTTTTGTTTATAATTTTTATTGTACCTAATTACTCAATTGATTTTGGCGTCGCTATCTTCCGTTGTATGAGCCCCATTCCGAATACCTGTGGGTCCATCAGTCGTTTCTTTTGTGTCTCGTCGACTGAATACAATATCGGCACCGAAAAAGCCTATTACTAGACTAACGTTCCATTGTAGTCTGCGATCGGGCTCGACTCTCTCCCGAATTCCTCCTAGATTATAACATATATTGCCTTTAGAAGCGGTATATCCATACACCCAGGACTTCACTGGAAGAGGCGTCAGCGGCCTAGGGGCGTAAATAACCTCTAAAAAGCTGGCGCAGAAGGCAACGGGAAACCACTGCAACTATTATCCCTAGTATTCAGCTCAAACGGACAAAGTACATAAAAGAACGGCCCCGAGTTCCCGGCGTCCTTTAAATGGGACAGGGGTGCGAAGAATCTCCGGGAGGAAAAGACAGCATTCGAGAATAGGAACTTGGAATGTCAGGAGCCTTAAAAGCCCCGAAAAAATATACAATGTTCTAAAATAAATGATTTGCCTGAATATTAACATCCTAGGCCTCAGTGAAGTGAGATGGAAGTGATGTGGCCAACACCAAATTGATGTTCAGACATGTCATGTTCTACTCCGAAAGATGAAGACCGTCAGATGAAGACCGTCAGATGAAACAACTAACAAATGTGGAGTAGGATTAATAGTCAAAATAAATATCATTAGAAACCAAGTAGCGTTTGTGCCTAAATCTAATCGAGCCATGATGGTTCAAATACAAACTAACCCGAGGAACTTAAATATAATCCAGCTGTATGCCCCCACTACGGATGGATCAGACCAGGATATTGAACAATTCTACGAAGAAGCGGAAGAACTGCTTAAAATGACTAAAAAACATGATGTCAATATTATAATGGGTGACATGAATGCAAAAGTTGACAAGGGAGTGGTACAGGGTATTGTCGGGCAATAAGGCCTGGGTGAGAGAAATGACAGAGGTGACAGACTCGAACAATTTTGCCAAGATAATGAACTTGTCGTCATGAACACTTTCTTTCAGCTTCCGCCTAGGTGGCTTTACACTTGGACATCACCTAAGCATACATCAGATCACATTATACGGAATCAAATAGATGACATCATGATAAATAGTCGCTTTAAAAAATGTGTAACGAGCATAAAAACGTACCCTGGAGCTGATATACGATCTGACCACAATCACTTAAGAAACTTAAACACTGTACACTTAAGTAATTAAAGAAAAAAACACCTAAAACCAACACTGACATACAGGTTATCAATGATAGCAATGTACGACTTAAAGTAGTCAATAAAATTAATTCATGGGCCGCAACCAACAAGGATGCGTTAGATACTGTGGAAAAAAAGTGGGCTGACCTTAAAACTAATATTATGAGCATAAATCAGGAATTTCTTACAACAAAGACATGGGACGCAAAGCAAGTATGGATGAATGCAAAGATTTACAACCTAATGGAAGAAAGAAGATCCTACAAACACACAGATCTTAAGAAATACCAGGATCTGAACAGAATTATACGGAGAGAGGTACGATTCGCCCGAGACTCCTGGTACGAGCAGAAATGTCAACATGTAGAAGATCTTTATGCAAAGCATGATTCATTCAACTTACATATAGAAATAAAAGCCTTGACAGGGCGAAAAAAACATCTACACCAACTTGTGGATGCATGTGGCCTCCCAGTTCTTGTAACGGAACAAAAGCTATGTGGGAAGATTATATACAATGTATGTTTTCGGATGATAGTAGAACATCATTAGATCACACAAGTTCTATTGACGGGCAAACAATCCTACGTGATGAAGTCTGGAAAGCATTACGAAAAGCTAAGAATGGAAGGTCACCTGGTCCAGATAATATCCACATAGAAGTTCTGAAACTCATAGATGAACGTCACATCGGCACCTTGGTAGATTTATTCAATCTTGTTTACAGCACCGGTGAGATACCTAAGGATTGGCTTAAATCAACTTTTGTCGCACTCCCTAAAAAGCAAAACGCCAAACTCATGAGTCATGTACTTAAAATATTCCTTTCCATTATACATGACAGAATTCGTGCAAAATGTGATAAACAATTTGGCGACAGTCAATTTGGATTTCGGGCTGGCGTTGGCACGCGTGAGGCGTTATTTGCACTACAGGTTCTAATTCAGAAGTACAGGGACATGCAGCAAGAGGTATACCTCTGCTTTATAGAATATGAAAAAGCTTTTGATCGGGTGCAACATGACCGCCTCACGGTTATGAACGGTATTGGTCTGGACGAAAAAGACATCCACATCATACGCAACCTTTACTGGAACCAGCGAGCCACTATCAAAGTTGAAAGAGAAGAGTCCAAAGAGATTGAAATTAAGCGAGGAGTTCGGCAGGGTTGTATATTATCTCCTACACTTTTCAACGTTTACTCGGAAACAATAATGGCGGAAGCACTGGAAGATCTAGACTGTGGTGTCAAAGTTAATGGACATCTTATTAACAACCGCTGATGACACAATCCTCATAGCCTCTACGGAACAAGATCTTCAAACGATTGTGACCCGTGTGAACGATAGTAGTGGTAAGGCAGGCCTTAGAATGAACATCACAAAGACCAAAGTTATGGTAATTTCTAGAACCAATAATCAAGACCCAATAGCAATAAATGTAGCAGGCCAAATGATTGAAAGGGTGCACAAGTACAAATATAGGCACGTGGTTAACCGAAGACTGGGATAGCAAAATGGAAATTAAAACCAGAATAGAAGTGGCTCCTAGTACTTTCGCTAATATGAAAAACGTACTTTGTAATCGCAAACTTAAGATCACCTTGCGCACCCGCCTTCTACATTGTTATGTTTGGCCGATTCTTCTGTATGGATGTGAGACCTGGACTATTAAAAATAAACTCAGGAAACGTATAGAAGCATTCGAGATGTGGGCCTACAGGCGCATGATGGCTATATCATGGACGCAAAAGGTGACCACGAAGAAGTCCTGCGACTTATTGGACAAAAACGGGCGCTTTTGAAGACCGTCAAAAATAGAAAAGTGGCATATTCAGGTCATGTGTTACGACATGACCGATATAACTTGCTACAATGATGGGAAGAGTAGCTGGCAAAATAAAGTCTGGTCGTAGGAAGCAGTCGTGGCTACGAAACATCAGAGAGTGGACCAGGATTGCGAGTGCCGCCAACCTGTTTCGCCGCGCTAAGGAGAGACACAAATGTTCGGAGCTGATTGCCAACCTTCAGTAATTGGAGAGGCACTTTAAGAAGAAGAAGAAGAACAATAGCGAAATTTCTAAGAAAGTGCCTCCATATCGAAACTGAGCGAGACTCCGTATAATTCTATATCAACGCCGGACGTTAACGGGAATGCAATGATACGTAAGTAGTCTCGTACGTCATTGTTCAGAGGACCAGCTATTCTAACACCACGCTTTGAACTTTATTTGAAACAATGCCGTTTTATTCTATCCAAGTTTCGAGTGATATGTTCAAAATCGTTAACGGTGAATAATTCTTAGAGTTTACTGCACTTCGTGTGTGCAATGAATGCACATTTTAAATCCGACCTACTTATGATACTGTTTTTTCCAGCTTTGTTGATGAGAACTTAAGTAGGTTGCGGTTTGAGACATTTCCTCATACGTGGGATAAAGGATTGATGGCTCGTATTTTTAAAGGTTTAACGGTGATTTTGGAATATTTTATTATTATATATAGAGCATTGAACCGCGTGCAATGAACCATTGTAATATATGGGAAATCGATATGATATTTTACCGCTTATTGTTTTATAGAGAGTTGTGGGGTAGAAGAAGCTATTTTCCATGCACCAACCGTTAAAAAATAATAAACTCCTAACGATTGATAATATAGCACATTTATAGTGCGTTACATGCTCAGTTATATGCTCACACACGCCAAAGGCCTCCTTTCATCATGACACTTGGGGAAATACAGTAAATATTCTTCAGCGAATTTACGTGCTTTTCCAATATGCGCTGTCAGGGTCGGAACATTGTATGTGAACTTACGATTATGGAATAAGCAATCTAGAATCTATATTAATTTTGCAACGACTTAGAAAAGAGCTCCATACAACATGTCCGGCTCGAAGGACCAAAAAGGTCCTTCGAGCCGCACGAAGTTAGTGGACGTAGTGAGTGGAAAATATTATTTAGCCGATTCTTTCAGTGCCAAGAAGATACAAATACATTTCTTGAAACGTCAACTGCTGTTACTGTTACAATTTGATCTCATTTGCACTCACCTATTTATCAATGGTAATTTAGGTTCTAAAGATTTTTTCTCGTATTTCCATCAATTTGGGATTTATTACTCTTCATCACCGGGAGGTAGTTTTGTTTGACATTGGTGACACCTCCATGAAAGAGTCGTGTGTGGTATTAACCATAGTTAGTAAGTATCTATGTAATTAAAGTGTTCGTTTCACACGCTAGCCCAACGGTATTAACTCAGACTATATAAATAAACTTTTGTATTCATTGTTTTGTGACAAGCCTTCACTCAAAGTTTTAATTTAAGTTGTTTGACTTGTTTGTCGCCATTTGGAGATCCTTCTTATACAGGTTGTAACAAACAGGATAAGTATTATGTTTTTTTATATGATTATGTCTTCTATAAAATAAATATGTGAACTACCATTTTTAAGTTTTAAGGCAATCATCAAACATAAATTTTATGAAAAAGCATATTATGGTGTAACTGAGTTTATTGATGATAGTCAAGCATGCCAATGAGTTGCTCACTCTTCTATTAAATTGTACTATATCCTATGTATAAAGAAGTAAAATATATATACATATATATATATATATATATATATATATATATGTATATATGTAAAAAAAATCGAAGAGTTTGATCCGCTGTTTCTTCTCCTGCCAGGCTTACATTTGTAAACGGTGGTAAATTAACCTTAGTTATCGTAAGATAAATCACGTTCAATGAGTGTTCCAAGTGTCACATATGTTGAATAAAACGATATCCCTACAATATTTAGGTCGTAGTCAGACACAACCCGTATAGGGCGGGCCCATGTTAAACGCAGAGAACAATTGTCTATACATATGCTCACGCCTGTATTCCCCGAAGTGGTAGAGGAATAAGTGTATAACAACACCCAATTTACACCGAAGTTCTACCAATATTATAAACGTTAAAGTTTGTGAGTATGGATGTATATTACTTTACAATAATAAAGCTTATAGATCAGAATAACACAGGCTATAATTGCCAAAATATAGCAAAAAGTTAAACCCTGCGCAGACGTAGTCGCGATTACCAGCTAGTTTTACGTGCATAGTTCACTTGCGACGAGAGTTTTGAATTGCACCATTCAACTGTCATATGTTTATACATAGTGTTCTAGGATAGAAAACAGTGTTGACAGCTGTCACACCCTGTATGCCACACAGTTGTATGAATACCTACTTATCTATAGTCGCACCAAATGGTACCGACCAATTGAAGCATTTAAAACTAAATTATTTCAGGCCAGGACAGGGTCAGGAAACTGCACTGTATTTTATTAATATTGCCACTTAATTTTGGAAAACATTTTATCAAGAACTACGTTTGCAACGACCAAGAAAACCGCAAGGAGATATTTATTTAAATAAATCAGTTGCCAATAGTAAAAAACTAACTCAATTTAAAATACCCTTTTACGTGAGGGGTCCTACTCTTATCAACGAAATATGAAATTTCGATCGCAATTTCGCAGATATCACTATTCTTATTCGTTTTAAAATTACGACCGAAAGTTGTCCTCAAAAACACTTTTGACATCTCCTTAACATACTTTAACTAAATTACTTAACGAACAAAATTTTGAATTGATAAAAAAAATAAACTGAAACTTTTTTTTTTAAGTTAATTTTTTTTTTCGTTAGTTTGCGAATTTTCGTTAGACCCCTAGGCCCTGTAGACAAAGTAACATTACCCTCACGCTTCGCTAGTAGAAACAATACAAAATGAACGGGAATTACATATGCCACGTGACTGATACTGATGGCCTGTACCAATGAGTTTTTCTAAAAAACTTATGTACTGTGATTTCACACCACGTGCTTTACGGTGAAGGAAAACATCGTGAGGAAATCTGCATATTTCTGAGAAGTAATTCAATGACGTATGTAAAGTGTCTGAGACGGCGATGCACGTTGGCATCACGTTGGCACTTAATCATATTCGGTGAAAAGTGGGTGTTGTGATTAAAACACTTCTGCCTACCCCTTCGGGGAATACAGGCGTGAGCATATGTATGTACGTGACTGATTTATGTAATTTCCATACATTTTTTATAAACGATAAAAAATGTATGGAAACGAATATTAGCGCTAGCGCGAGAGAATGTCACGTAGTCTAGGACGTGATGCGCTCCATATTTGCTTCAGAAAAAAACATTCCTAGACAGATTTTAATTTCAAAAGCCATATAACAAACAAGATCTAATTGAATGCCGTATATCTTCACGTATTGTTAAACTGTTTCACCTTTACTCGTTGATGCTTAGATAGAACTCTAGAGATGAACGATCTGTTATTATACCAAACTAGGTCAGGGTATGAGTTTATTTAAAACTGATCTTTGGATCCGTAAGAAACCAGGCGCAGTGACATGTGATATTTGAGGGTCGTAATCACAAACTTAAACAGGAGTTTTGAAATTCAAAACAAAAATCACCAATGAAACAAAGCGATTTGAATGCTTACTGATGAATCCCTAGTTCCCTTCATCACGCTCTAACGCATGAACGGCTAGACCAATTTTGACTTTTACTCGCCGATAGCTGATGTTTCCAGGATTAACTTACGTTAATTTTATAGAAAAATATGTTAGTTTCACGAAATAAAGCATGATGGAAATCTACGCGGTTGAAACCACGGGGCACAGCTTGTACAATATATTTATCGATTATTGCAGAAAGGAGAAATAATCAAAGAAGTCAAATTATAGTATTTATTAATGTTATAATAATATATAAACTTGAGGAGCTCGTGGCACAATTGCTATTACGCATATCATTCGAT
The DNA here is from genome assembly GCA_929442735.1 of Watsonalla binaria. Lineage (NCBI taxonomy): Eukaryota > Metazoa > Arthropoda > Insecta > Lepidoptera > Drepanidae > Watsonalla > Watsonalla binaria. The sequence goes on along the minus strand of OV838917.1, from coordinate 1,695,621 downwards.
CAGCGAAGTTAAGCAACCTAGCCTAAGCCTAAGCTAAGCCTAGCCAGTAATTGGATGGGTGACCGCCCGAGTTCCTTCCGTGCCTCGGAGAGCAAGTTAAGCCGTCGGTCCCGGTTGCCAATTTATCATCTTTGGCAATCGTTACAGGTCAGTCGGAGGCCGAAAATAGTCTGACAACTGGTTTAACCCAGATCACAGATTTTCCTCGTTAAAGAGGTTGCGAAGGTCAGATGGCAGTCGCTTCGTATAAAAATCAGGTGATCATCCACATCGGGTTGAATCAAGTGCCGACCCCAACAATGTATGGGAAAAGGCCAGGGACGATGATGATAATAATATATAAACTAACCAGGTACAATAGGTATATCTTCGCTATCTGAAACTCTTGTTTTCTTCTATCTGCCCTTGCCCATAACAACAAGTAGTACGTTTTACTGACAATATTATCGAGCAGGTACTGTTCCAGGCGGAAAGCCTGAGAGGGAGGGCCCATTAATTACGTGAGGTGTTTAGGGAGAAGGGGAAGCGGTCGAAAAATCACCAAAATGGCCTCACATTATTAATTGACGCTCTGTAGCGTCCTTCCTAACTTGAAGAACTAGTAATCCCGGATATCTAGAAGTACCTATCTGAACAAAATAATTTGACGCTACTTGCAACCTACCTTTTGCATAACATTGCTTTTATCAAAAGTTCCGACTAAATTATGGCGACTCAAAAGCTTTGAGGGATATCGTAGGAGGCTTTGGTGACGTCAACGCGGAACGAACTGTGTGAGGAGAGTTACTTGCATGGTTGAGACTTGAGGTAGACACGTCGGCCGTATCCGTGTCCGCTTACCTGGTATTAATCATCACTTCGCAGAAGGTAATACCTACTCTTACAATACTGTTCACTAGTTTTGTAAGATGGAAATGAAAATGATTTATTCAGTTTAGGCCCTGATAAGGCACTTATGAATGTCGAACAATTGACCACCGGTTTGGAAACTAGCCTTCTGAGAAGAATACATAGTAAATAATTATTATTTAAAAAAAACATAAACCCGACGTTTTATATCTCGTGATGATTTCTTATGGAATAGATAACATTGATTTATTCGAGACATTTCCCGTTCATTCCGGTAGATGTGCTCAAAACCTAAATTATTCCAGATTCAGAACCGTTATTGTGTAATCTAAGAGCTATTTTTGTATGTATTTTTGATTATATTTGAATGCAAATTCTCCAATATTTGTTAATAACTTCTTCAATTTTTAAACGTCCGCCGGAACTTAAGCCAAATAAAATATATTAATAAGTAACTTTCGAATGCAGTATGGTTGTCGCTTATACTATACAGAAGCAACTTGTTAGTTCAGGTTGCTGCGGATTCTGAGTGATTTGTATGCATTGGAGATCTGATGCCAATCCCAAAGTAATATTGTGAAACGAACAAAGGCAGTGCTGAATACTAGGGACGTCCATCAGCTGAATCATAATATAATACGGGGACGCAGTCGGGCGCCGCGCTAACTGCTGGTAACTACTGGCTGCAAATGTGCACGTGAGACACCTATTGCGCATTACTTTCATAACAGACGCGTGCTAAATTTATTTTTATCATATGCACCGCATGCGCTAGGGGAACAGGAGCTCCCTTGCAAAGGATAATTCGATTCAATTCACAACACATGTCTACCCAGTCGAATATGTTTCACAATAAAATCTAGAGAATAGACTCGTAACGACAAAACACAATCATGAACGCCATTAAGGTAACTTTCTAAACTTGCAAAACTTAGGCTGCTCTAAAAGTCGTTTCGTATCTGTCCGCCTGTCATTTCGCTTTTTGTAACTATGCTGCGTCGTTCATCGTTCTACCGATTTGTGTAGGTAGATGGATACTTGGCCATTTGTTTAAAATTATTAGTAATATAACACCGCGCCATTTTGGAACGAAATTGCATAGCGGAAACTGTTTTCTCTTTGGTTACAGAGGCTATGTTGTAATGAGTTTTTTCTATTTTCACATTTTGAAATACTTATCTGGTTCTGAAATCTCTATCGAACCGGTAACTTATTTGTGTGATGTCATGTGCAGCAGCAGCCTTGTACATCTCCATAACAAAATAACGGGTAGATTAATATAAAAAAAAATATCAATACGTGGGGTCTTCTCTCTTTTCGAAACTTCGCAAACGAACGAAAATCAAACGTAGTTTCGGTATCGCTTTGCTTTTATCGAACTCGAAATTTTGTACGTTTAATAATTTTATTAAAGTAGGTTTTTAATATATTAATGTCAAAGAATTTTCTAGCTGACCACGTTCGGACGTAATTTTAGCACCAATCAGAACTGTGAACTTTGCGAACTTGTGGCCGAGGCTTCGTTTTTTGGGAGAAAGAGAGTAGGCCTCCAGAAAGTTTCTCATAAAATGAATAAAAATGTCAATTTCACATAGGAGTAGTAATTATTTGAGACCATTTAAAAGCAATTATACTTATATTTTTTTTATTAACAAGGCTCGACTACTTGGGCATGCAATGCATGAACATGCTACAAATTGCTATTCGGCAACGTATATTTTAATGCACTTTTTGGTATTAGAACGACTCAACCTGTAGCAGCGTTTCTTCACTCGTTACATAGATGGCGCTACTCGGTAACATTTGCAAAGTTTGAGTACAAATACACGAGAACCTAAATCGCGCAATCAGAGTTTTCAAGCGCATTGCACTAAATATACAAGTTTCCATCTAGAACAGTTGGAGCTGCGGTTCCCCAGGCATGACGCCTGGCTGGAAGATCTTCCCTTTTCTAGGGATGAGCATGATCACTTGCTCTCCCCACAAACCCAAATAAGTAAGTGCTTACTCAGGAAATATTGATATATTGACAATGCTCTAAAGTATGAATGGTCAATCAATCCACCTACCAATGAAAAACGGTACAGTAGTTCCTTGAATATATAATATATGAACCCAAAAAAGGTCAGTATTGATATGTAGATATAGATAACAGGTGTTTCACCCGTGGGGGTTTTTGACATCGAGATTTATGATAATAGACCTCGGAAAATTCACACGTGACTTAAATATATCTTACTCACATACAAAATGCTAAGTAGGATATATTTATGTACACAAAAAATGCGCTAGTGCCATTTGCATTCATTTCCGACTCGTGGTGCATTCATCCATGTTTTTTCTTTGTTATTAAAAAACTTCTTTGTTACGCAAATACCAAATCTTTACCGATGTCGATTGGTATGATTACTTAACGTAGTTTTTGTGCTCTAGTGACATCTTCAGCAATTCATGTTACAAAATTTAACTAAAAAAACACGCTTTCATAAAAAATCCAACTAAAAATCAGAAAATAAAATTTAATAAATTTGGATTAAGAATATTGTAAATTAGAAATGAATGTACATTTTTGTAAATAATCTTATATATTTGGATTAAGAATAAAAATATTCTTAATCCAAATATATTAAATTTTATTTTCTGATTTTTAGTTGGATTTTTTTTGAAAGCGTGTTTTTTTAGTTTTTTTAAACTATTATTTATTTTTCATTTTTTAGTTAATTATTTTAAACTATATATTATTTAGTTCGATTGGCTAACTATCAACCGCCCTCGTAAGTGTGGAACTGCACGCATGCGTAGTTCGCGCACTAGCTCTATCTCTCTTACTCGCATGCAAAGGATGCGGAAAGAAATTAATTAATCCTGGCGAATCTAATTAGGATAATCGGATGCTTCGATCGGATTATTGCATTGTCATCGACTTTTGACAGGTGTGCAAAGTTTTAATTAAATCTGATCGTACAAAGTAGGACAAAATCGAGCTCAAAGGGGTCGGTTACATACATACATACATACAGGTGAAGCTAATATAAAGCGTGTAAAAAGATGGTCACGTACGGACACGAAGAATCATGAGACAATATATTACAAACGTTCATAGACCAGGGAAACCTAATTGATGATGGAACTTTAGAATAACATATTAAAAACTTCTGAGCTTTGACGTTTCATTTTGGTACCGTAAAATTAAACGTCAAATCTAAGATGTTCTTAAGCGCTGCTTAAACGAGGAACAACGTGGAGTTTAGTTACTTATCGGGAGTCAGATTTAACGTTTCCACTGCACCCGCGCCGGTCTATGCTCATCTATACTCATGACGGATTCTTGAAAAACTGGACGAGTACTGAAGAAATGCAGAATTAGTTTTTCTCATATTACGTAGTTACAAGCTAAACGCAGCCTTATTACCACACATACATTAATACAGGCTAACAAGGTACAATTTTTCAAATCACACAAGTAGTATCGGAGCCTTCCTGAGATAAATACAACGCATAGGTATATACAAGATTGATCTTTTAGGTGTAAAGTTTGATTTTTCATTTCTATAAAAAAACATTTTTATTTTTATTTTTCATAACCGTGTGCGGATTGTAATCATCCGGCAAAGAATTAGATGAGGGTAGATCACCGTAGATCGGTTTTATGAAATGAAGAAAATGATATCGCGAATATTAATCGGAAGCCTTGAGTGATATAAGTATATTTTTAATTACTTGATGGCTCTGAGTCCCGAAGGGTGCAACTCCAAATCTGCCTGATGGTAAGCGACCATTGTAGTCTATGAAAATAGCCGATCAGAGTGTCAATCACGAATTACCCAACTTGTAAAGAATGGAAACGCTGTGCCAACATATTATAAGATAAAAGAGTCCCACTATACGCTAGCACAGTGCCTCCACTCCTGTCCTCCCGCTACGGAGCACGAGCGACCTTGCCGTAGCATCATTTGTCTGCGATCTTCTGTAAGGTGGGGGTACAAATCCCAGTCGGGCCCGAATTTCGAATGGAATACGCCCTACTTCTCTTAAAAACATACATACATACATATGCTCACGCCTGTATTCCCCGAAGGGGTAGGCAGAGGTGTTGTAATCACAACACCCACTTTTCACCGAAGATGATTAAGTGCCAACGTCATAGATGGTGAGTCCATCGCCGTCTCAGACACTTTACATACGTCATTGAATTACTTCTCAGAAATATGCAGGTTTCTTCACGATGTTTTCCTTCAGAGTAAGCAAGTGGTGTGAAATCACTGTACATAAGTTTTTTAGAAAAACTCATTGGTACAGGCCCCGCTGGGATTCGAACTTGCGTCGCTTGCGTAGCAGGTGACTGCTCAAACCTTGAGGCCACCACGGCTCTCTTTTTACGTTTTATAATACTATCAGCATTAAAAGCGTTCAAAATTACCAATTCGTAGTACCATGAGTAAAGAAAGTTCCGGAGTCAGTCCGGGTATGTACCGGATCGATCCTAACAGCTGCTAGTGTGCAAACAACAACTAGCCAAGTTCTCAAACTTGTTGGTCGATTAGTTTCTTTTACAATCGATATTTGGTTCCACGTAATGTTTACTTATAAGGACAATTCAGTTTGGTAACAATTTTCTGCATTTGGACTCTCTGAAGGTCATAATGTTTTATTTTAATTAATTCTTGATACTATGTTGTATTAGTTGCTTGGCCTTCAAAATGGCTGGACCGATTCTGACTTTTTTTTATAGTCATGTGGGAGAATTACTTTAATACTAGCTGTACCCCACAGTTTCACCCGCGTAGATTTAATTTAATTACCGCGGAAACCTAAATGTTTATTTAATAAATTGTACTCCTTGTAAATTTATTATCTGCCAGTAAAAGTCCCGTTAAATCTGTCCAGCCGTTTCAGAGATTACCCGGAAGAAACAGAAAGACAGACAAAGGAAATTTCTGAAATAAATTATCCTGTTTTGACCTTCTATATAAACATACAAAATAAAATAAAGGAGTTTAATTGTTCAACATTCCCAGTACTGACCGTGATTTAAACGCGAGCGAGTATAGTAATGTCTCAGAAATTCAATTTAAGGTGTTTGCATGATATAAAATGTTGTACAGTATGAGACTGCAGTCACGGGAGCGAGGCACGGGGGCGGGGGCGGGTGCGCGCGGGAGAGGGGGCATGGTCACAGATGACGCGCGCCCTACTGACACACTGACATACTTACCTAGTGACAATGGCACTGCTTTTGGTACGGCGAGGTCGACACAATGCCTGCCTATGTGTAAGATTACGTCTATTACATCGGTAGATTCATTAATCGCCCGGGCATAGCGCAACAAGTTGGATCTTAAAACGTGCTTTTGTCCAAAAGCGAGAGGGGCGCAAGCATGCTAGTTATATATCAATACTGCACCCGGCAAACGTTGTATTGCCATATATTTTTTTTAGAGGTATGGAAAATAGATAGTAGCCGATTCTCAGGCCTACTGAATACGCATATAAAATTTGGTAAAAATCGGTAAAGCCGTTTCGGAGGAGTACGGTAACTAACATTGTGACATGGACATTTTATATAATAGAAGATATGTTTTACTCACTATCGGGGTTTTTTTAACATATTATGTTAAGAACCTGGTTTCTGTTTCTCACAAGAAACTAAACTTTTCTCCACTGAAGAAAAAAACTTGAAGTTTTTCATAAAAAAGCAAGATGAAAAAAATACAGTAAAAAAGGAAAATAAACCGGACCGGTGTCATTTGGATTCGAACCGAGTTATAGTCTAATTTCGTTATCAGCCGATAGCTATCATAACTTGACAGAAGTCGGCGAAATTTACCTTCGTATTTTAATAATATCCTAGCAATTTTTCATTGCCTGTAAACATGGTTAAAACGATGTTTTCTGAAGATGAAACCTAGTTAAATCAATTTTATGCCCTTGAAACCCCCTACACATTAAATTTCATGAAAAATCTCAAACATATCAGATACGACGCAACCACCAGCAGGTACTTTACCTGGGCCATAGGTTACCGCGGAATCCTAAATGATTTTTTAGCCTAAGTTACTCCTTGTAACATTAGCGATCCGCCAGTGAAAGTCCCGTTAAAATCGGTCCAGTTGTTTCAGAGATTACCCCGAAACAGACGGACAAAAAATTAAAAAGTGTTTTTTATGTCAGTACTGTATATAAGTACTTTCATATGCTGGTAGTGAAAAGCTGTTGATTTGGAATTACAAACAAACACTTCAATTGTATTTATCTGTATATATGTACAGATAAGATACATAAGTGGTGTGTATCATTAACAATACACATAAAATAAAATACACCTACAATAATATCTATTTGATTTACGAAACGCGTCTCTGCGAAGGTCCGCCTTATTGCGTACAGATGAAAGCTAAAATCTACATAGTTATTTCAACCTTGCTGTTATATATTTAGCAATTCACTTTAAATAAAGTTATCATTAATTGGAGAGGCAGCGAGCCAATGGATATACACAGGAACCTACTCGTTATAATTAAACTTAGTTGCGCCATTTAACAAACCAATTTAAGTTTAAGACCTACAAAATATTTCGTAATTGTTAGCGATATTTTCCTTTTATGATTGAACTGTGCCCTGCGATTTCCCCGCGTGGATTTAATCTCATTCCCGCGGAACCTTAAATGTTTTTTTTAATAAAGTTACCTAAGTTACTTCTTGTAACATTAGCTACCAGTTTAAAATCGATCATAAATTTCCCCGAACAAACTTACAGAGAAAATTTTTGAAAATTTGTATTTTATTTTATTACCGTATAATACTTTCACATGCATTTAGCGAAAAGCTGTTACTTATCTGTATATAGATATCAGTATTGCATGCAGAGTCGTGGTGGCCTCGGGGTTAGAGCAGTCGCCTGGGGGCCTGTACCAAAGAGTTTTTCTAAAAAACGTACGTCCAGTGATTTCTCACCACGTGCTTTACGGTGAAGGAAAACATCGTGAGGAAACCTGTATATGTCTAAGAAGTAATTCAAAGACGTATGTATAGTGCTTGAGACGGCGATAGACTCACCATCTGTCACGTTGGCACTTAATCAAATTCGGTGAAAAGTGGGTGTTGTGATTATAACACCTCTGCCTACCCCTTCGGGGAATACAGGCGTGAGCATATGTATGTATGTATGTATTGCATGCAACAAGTTTTAAGTGTCACAGCATTGTTGGATACACGTTTTGTCTGTAAACTTTACTAATAAAGGAATGATGTAAGGTTGTCTGTATTGATATTGAAAGGCACCCGTATGAATTGAAGTAACTATAAATGTTTTTCGAAAACGATTCTGATTTTCATATTTATTATACAAAAACTTCAAATAGATAAAACCAAGGAACAGAATTTCATACAATCTATACAGATACATAAAATTGAAGTGTCTGTTTGTAATTCTATAATAACAGCTTTTCACTAAATGTATATGACCTTATATAGGGTACAGACATTAAAACACAATTATTTTTAAATATTCTTGTCTGTTCGTTCCTGCTAATCTCGAAAATGGCTGAACCTATTTAAACGGGAGATAGCTGATGTTTCAAACAGAAATATAGGATAGGTTCTGCGAGTTTAAGCATGAAACTATGCGAGTGAAACCGCGGGGCGCAGCTAGTTAATTAACAAGGAAATAAAAAGCTTGACCCAAATTGGTATCTCTCGGGGCCGTGCCAAATACTGGCCGCTTTGCATGCCACGTTGAAAAACAATGCTGATTCTCAGATCGAGGTAGGCCCCAGCCTGTTACGAGAAGCTTCTACCAGTCGACATGCAAGCGACACGCATCAAATAATGAGTATCCATCAATATACCAATGCAATATGCTTATATACCAATACAAGCATTTTACCAGAGAATACCCTGCTGAATACTAGCATCACCAGCCGTCAACCAGGAAGATGAAACGGAGCCAGTATTTCGACAAATTTTGAGAAGAATGCAATAAATGAAATTGAACTTGAACTAGACTCTAATGATACTTTTGAGTGAAGTCCATAAGAAAGAAAAACTTTCAAAAATCACCAATATATATCAGCAAGAACACTTTGTTAAATACTAAAACTAAGTATGGGAACTTATAGGGAGACCCTTTTGTTACGTGGAGAATTCGTTAAGGATACACCAACCGGCGCGGGGGCGGTGGAAGGATTATGATCACCCCCCACTCCGCTGAGTGGGAGGGTGTACATCTAATGTCTTCAAATGCTGCACCAGCGATGCCAAGTCTTCTTATTTTTAAGTAGTTCTACGTATTTTAGACCTTTCTTGCTAAGCTCCTAGCTTCAGTCCAGAATCTACCTACCTATACCTTCGCGCAAAAAAGTTTACTATCGTCCCGTTCATAACAAACGCACTCTTAGTTCGCCTAACGAGATAGTAAATACTAACTGCGTTTTGTATTTTCTTTTTTAATTTTTTTCAGTTACCCAATTAACGGTTTTTTGCGACCAACCTAAACTAAAAATAGCAGTATGATGAAAGTTAGTAGATCTGCTAACTTTTCATTAGCTATTTTCACTACATCTACCTATTTGTTATGCCCCGTCTACGCATTTTCAAAATCATAAAGAGACCCTTAAATACGCTACTAGCCCCGTCTACGCATTTTTCAAAACCATAGAGAGACCCCTAAAATTGGGGATTGTTGTTTTTTGTTTTAAATATTGAGTATAGTAATTAAAAATCGTATTCCATTAGGAAACGAGAAATATGTATAAATTATGATATTTACCTGATTTAATTACGCAGCCTTATTGCCGGTACAAAGTGGTAAGTAATTTCATTTACCCTTCATCCGCCATCCTTTCCATTTTTCCGTTGCCTCCAGGGATAAGGAGTCTAATTATGATATCGAATATTTTGTACTAGATATTGCTGTAACATTTTTGTACTTCATATTTGTATTTACATACATATGCTCACGCCTGTATTCCCCGAAGGGGTAGGCAGAGGTATTGTTATCACACCACCCACTTTTCACCGAATTTGATAAAGTGCCAACGTGACAGATGGTGAGTCAATCGCCGTCTCAGGCACTATACATACGTCATTGAATTACTTCTCAGAAACATGCAGGTTTCCTCACGATGTTTTCCTTCACCGTAAAGCACGTGGTGTAAAATCACTGTACATAAGTTTTTTTAGAAAATCTCATTGGTACAGGCCCCGCTGGGATTCGAACTGGCGTCGCTTGCGTAGCAGGCGACTGCTCAAACCCCGAGGCCACCACAGCTCTTTTTTGGATAAAAATATGTGATAATAAATCCGTTTAACTTAATAATACGAGTACCTACCGATATAAATAAAAAAAATAATAGATTTTTAACCGAGCTACCAACCAAATTAGTTTTACGAAAAATAATTTTATATTAGGATCTTACTAAGACAAGGATATATGTATTTAATATAAGTGAAACGGCTGCTTTTCACTTATATTAAATACATATTAAAGTTCTTATGATTCACACTTCCTCTCCTTGTATAGACATTATTAGAATATGAATAATACGCACGAGGACAAGTGTAACGGTGCGAATAAACCGCTACATATTAATCCTCTCGCTTTTTGCTTTCTTTGCTAGCCTTGACGCGGGTTGGCGTCGGAAAATTTTCGGCGTAACGCCCACACGCATATTATACTTATTAACAACACAGAATGGGCACTAACAGAAGGTCGGCTACTGTTCATTGGCGCAAACACACTAAGATGTATACTAACAAGTACGACGCATAAGTTACTACGGCTTTAAGCTGGATTTGATCCGAGATCCTCGTTTTAGCGCGTCTCCGAGCTAGCGACGATTCATAGCCAACATAAGAGGCTGCCCTTCTGTCATCTTAACAATTGGTCCTCACACGCTCCAGTGCCTTGTGCTTGAGATGAGTACGTAAATCATTTTCCTCCGACGGTAGAAAACTTACATTCGAATTTCGGGCGAAAAATATATTACGCTCTTTTTATTAACTCAAACAGATTTCATGCATGTTTAATTCATGTACTTTTTATTAAAATGTTTATCCAACTTCGTATAGCTTTAAGCTCCTCGTGGTATTTATTTTCGACATAACTACATTCAGATAAATAAAGTTGAAGAGTCTGTTTGTAATTCCATTATCACAACTTATGACTAAATACATTAGAAAGTATACACGGTACAGACATAAAAAAACAATTTTGTTTAATGTTTCTCTGTCTGTCTGTCTGTTTGTTCCGGGTAATCTCTGAAACGGCTGTACCGATTTTAACGGGACTTTCACTGGCGGATAGCTAATGTTACAAGGAGTAACTTACTTTTATAAAAAAAACATTTAGGGTTCCGCGAGAATGAAATTAAATTTACGCGGGTGAAACAGCAGGGCACTGCTAGTAATAAATAACACTGGTGATCACACACTGGAAACACTTCAGGAAAATCGAAGATTGACAGACAAATGACAAAGATTATTTTGCACGCATGTTTTGAATGGTACAAAATGTAAACTCTGTTCTGATATTTATCAAACGTGTATGATAGGTAAATATAATATATCGTAATTATTAATAATTCTTCTGTTAAAATCTCTCTCTCTCTAGTCGTTCCCTCATGACTGAGGATCGTGGTCATCAACGAGAGGTCCACACTTGGAGTGAACTATTTGTTTCCATCGGCTTCTGTCCATCGCAGCCCTGACGACGGAGCAAAACCTCGGGGACCTGGAGTCTTTTATTTGGTCGGTCCATCTGGTAGGAGACCGGCCTCGGGCTCGTTTGCCATTTTTGTTTACGATCAATTTCTCCAGACTCTCATTACCCCTTCGCATTATGTGGCCTCTGTTATAATATCCAACATTTAAGTAATATATGCCCTACTTAGCCTAGTAAGTGCAAAATAACTACACCTATCTAGTATAGATCTATATTCAAGATCACAAGAGCCTCGACACGATTAAGTACGTTTCCACCCAGTGATGTGTACTATTTCCTTATATGTGCACAAGTCAACCTGCCCGGCTTCGGACGTATTTTTCTCTTACGAGGTTTGATTGACTGATCCCTACTTACATTTGAAATGGTCCTGTAGGCTTACTCTCGACACTCGATCGTAAACGGAATTGGAAATTGGGATCGAGAACTTGTCATTTGGCACTCTCTACACTAGCGCACGATTGTATTCGGATATTACGGATTTTTCGGAACTAAATGAAATCGACTTCGCTCGAACGATGCACCTGTTATCTACACTTCTACATTACTATTATAAAGAAAAAAGATTTGGTTTTAGTGTATATGTTTGTAATGATTAAACTCAAAAACTACTGTGCCGATTTCAAAAATTCTTTAACCATTGAAAAGCTACATCAGCGAGTAACATAAAGTACATGAGTGGGTTTATTTTATCCCCGTACTCCTACGGGAACGGGAACTACGCGGGTGAAACCACGTGTCGTCCGCTAGTTTGATATACGAGGAGAGCTTGCAATTGTCATTGCGTGAATTGGTTGACGTATAATTCCATTTAGTGGGTACCATTATATTATGACTGAATCAATCAACTGATTTTGGTCTAATTTGGCTTGATTTATAAGTGTCAATTTTAACCCCTGGGATTAATTAAAAAAATATAGTTCTATGAGTTGGATAGTACTTAATAATGCTCACGCCTGTGTTGTAATAACAACACCCACTTTTCACCGAAGATGATTAAGTGCCAACGTGATAGATAGTGCGTCTATCGCCGTCTCAGGCACTGTACATACGTGTTCCTTCACCGTAAAGCATGTGGTATTAAATCACAGCACATAATTTTTAGAAAAACTCATTGGTACAGGTCCCGCTGGGATTCGAACTAGCGTCGCTTGCATAGCAGGTGACTGCTCAACCCTCACGGCCCCACGACTTTCAAGCTCTCAATAGTTGGTTTGGTACATATGAGTTATATTATTTGATCTAGTGTGAAATAACCCTAATATTTCCTTTTTGTTGTTTTTTGGTAACGCTTTTCCCTTTTGTAAAGATGTTCTCTTTGGTTCATCATCATCATCATCATTGTAAATGCACCTTATTGTAAATGTACAAAGTTTTGAAAATTACCCGTATTTGTTATTAGTATATGATTCCTCACCGATGGTATACTGAATTAAGGCAGAGCAAGCGACCTGTTGCGTTCATGAAATAGATCTTGTTCGAAACCAATATAAATATCATGAGTCATGGCTCAAACAACAATGTTGGTCTAAATCTAATGTGTAGTGTAAATATTGTGTGTATTTTTATAAATACTAGGAGTTATGTTTTGTTATAAAGAAGCAGACAGAGATATATTATTACATTTTGGTTAATGATGGTAGCCAAGTAGTTGTAACAATTGATCCCAGCTTATGTTTTACATACAGAGAAGAAAAAGTTAGAAAAATAATGCATTTCGTTATTACACTTGGCTATCACTAAAATGACATATAACAATCCCCCTTTTATAAAAAAAACTGCCTATGCCCCGCGGTTTCACCCGTGTTGACTTAATTTTATGATTGGCCCGCGGTACCCTAATTTTTTAATGAATAGTTGCCTAAATTACCCCTTGTAACATTAGGTATCCGCCAGTGAATCTCACGTTAAAATTGGTCCAGCAGTTTCTGAGATTAGTCGGAGCAAACAGACAGACGCACAGACAGAGAAAAAAAAAAATAATTGGTTTCTCTATTTCAGTACCGTGTATAATTTCATATACATTTACTCAAAAGGTGTAATTTTGTAATTACAAACAGACACTTCAATTTTGTTTATCTATATAAATCCTAAGATAGTCCTTAATATACAATGTATTTCCTTTTTTTGTCAAGTTTTATGAGCGCGTAAGTACTTAACTTGAATTGTAGTGGTACGGATTTCAAAATGAATGAACAACGTTAAATCCAAGTGTCAAGTGTTTAGTCTTGGTTTAATCCAACATTAGTACGTGCCTACTAATTGATTAATGTTTTATGTCATTTGTACACAAGATTAGTAAAGATCGTAATTTGGCTTTAACTACAAAGTTTAAGACGGTATTAATTAACACAGGGCTTCGTTCAGTAATTAATTCCCACGAAAGGTAGTAATATCTGATTCAGGAAACCTTAAAAATTCCGTCTCAGTAACTCTTGTGCCAAATGTTGTGACGTATTTCAACGTTGACGAATTTCGCTGTGCGTTATATGCCATCTTCGGAATTCAAAAGTATCCGTACATTTCAGGGGTGCCATGTCGTGCCCGATCACATATACAACGTCATTTACATGTTTTACAGATATTTTCTAAACTCCAAATCAACGTTACCGGACAGTTAATACGGGAGTAAATTTTAAAAACTCTTAGGGTGACAACCCTTACGCTCGACGGAGCAAACGTTCTAATTTCATAATATACTTGGTCTAGATTCCGTACTGCTTAGTAAGCTATATTAATACTGTGTGTATAAACAGCGATATGGTTGACGTTTACACCTGTCGAAAGCTATACTTAAGGCAGTGAACGTATCGGAAGTATATTTATTAGGTGGACGCTCACCCACAAGTCCACCCATGTAATTGAACGCAAGGCTCAGTCAGTTATCTCTTCGCCATTGTTAGGAGAATTTCCTCGGTAATTCCGTTGCATTCTGTTTACTAGATATCTGTGCCAAGGCCCCTCCACGTCTCGTTGATACCCGTGAAACAAATAATTAAATAGTCTCGATCTAACTATTTAATTTAACTATTGTTTCTGAGCCGACCTTTTGAGTAAGGCTGAACTGAATTGTTTTTATCATTGTTTGAATAAAAAACCTACTTCACCTGACCTCGTGACATGACCATTGTACAATTAGTAATATGATTGTGTGCCTGAGATGTCTCGTTTTAATTGCGTACTCCATATTTTGGTACGAAGGTACAAAGGGAGAAGCAAAGGTTATTAAATGTTATTAGAAAACCTGTTCAAAGTTGTGTTACGTTCTTGGAAGCATAGTTAACATTATATTAGAGGTGTATTATTACAACATCGGTATGAGCGTCTGTGATCGTGCGGTATATGGGCCAAGTTTACTCCAAAGTGGGTCAGGGGGACCGGGTGCTCAGCGTCCGTTCCTGTACGGATATTTCTGTTACTGACAGTTGGATACGTACCATACCGAACATTTAATAAGCCGCCCGACTCATTCACACCCACACTGCTTATCGCATTTGGTATGAATCCCTCTCCCAATCGACGAATGAAATTGAATTCATTGCTCTGAATTTTAGTAACGATTGTGTCTAACGGTGATCTTACACATAGTATTAAGCCAAATACACATTGAATACGTTGATACACGAGCGTTTTGTAAAGGCTCATGGCACTAAAATATTTATAGTCCGCTATAAAAGTGGCTACCAATGACAGCACAGCATGAGCGCTATTAACTTTGTTACTAGTATACCTACAAGGAACGAGGCGTATTGTCGTATGAAATATGCAAGATCGTGAATTGCACCGCGGCACTGTAGCGAACACCTACCTACACATAAAGTACATGGTATGACGCATTCTAGAACTAGGTCGAGGGGGTCAAGATCAACAGTAAAGTGGGTCAGAGGGAATAGCATCCATGCCGCCCCCAGCGCCAGCCCGCCGGGGGTGTGGGGTATCCTTGTTAGCATCGGTTCTGCTCCCATCGCATCTACTACAACGGATTGTCATTCAAATTACCATTTGCAATCAGTCTTGACATATTTAAATTTCCAACGAGTCTAGTTAACGTTGACATTTTACAACAATCTATTATAATTTGATAGCAATAATGTAACGGAAATACGTAAGTGGCTCGGTTACTTTTTTTTTTTTTTTTTTGTTGACGAGGGGGAAACCTTCAAAAGGTCCCCGACCGCCCTGGGAGAGGCAGATCGGGGTATGTGGGATTTTTACCGCACTAAAACCCCCCCGGTGGCCATCCTCAGTGCTCAGGGGGGACTCCGGGTACTCTGATAGAACGCACCGGTGTCCCCCCACACTTTGCCGGGGCACATCCCCGGGGCAGCTGTAGGGCCGCCCCTAGAGACCTCGCTGTGCAAGGCAGCGCGAGCCACATCGCGCTGCCACCTTCCCGGGCCCGCGCCGGTGGTCAAAGCTCCCACCCCGACCACCGCCAGCAGGCCCTCCGGCCCCCTTTTAGTCGCCTCTTACGACAGGCAGGGGATACCATAGCCATATTCTTAGACCCTGGCTATTGGGTGGACGGACCGGGGCGTGCGTTGCCTCCGCCCCGCCGTCGCCGTCGTCTCCGAGAGGGATCGGCTCTCTCCCGATCCCGCTCGGAGGTCTCCTTCTGGGACATTACCGTCTCGCAGAAGGAGACTACGGCCCTCCATGCCTCTCTGTCTGCCAGCATAGCCGTCACTACGCGTGGCAGAGAGAGGTCCTGCCCGATCCTGGTGACCAGGACTCGACGCTCCGAGCTCCACGCTGGGCACTGCTCCAGCGTGTGCTGTGCGGAATCCCGGTCACAGCCGCAATGGTGGCATTGCGCCGTCGGTTCGCGACCGATCCGATTCAGGTACTCACCGAAACACCCGTGTCCGGTGAGTACCTGCGTCAGCCGGAAGGTGACGTGGTCCTTCCTCTTTAGCCAGGGTTCGAGGCTCGGCAAAATTGCACCAACAGCGCGTTGGCGGGCGTTCTGCGGCTCGCGAAGCCGCTCACGCCACGCCAAGAGCGCACGTCGGTGCTCCTGCCTGCGCACTTCAGCCGCATTAGGAGGCGCGGTTCCGTCCGCCCGGCGGAGACGGTCGTATACACGAGCATCCATCTCCGCCAGGATGTCCAGGGGCGGAAACCGCGCCAGGACAGTGGCCGCCTCAAAAGACAGGGTACGGTACCCCCGTGCGACCCGGATGGCCATAGGACGCTGCATACTATTATACATAGTTCTGCAGCGCCTAACACCCAGTCTGGAAGACCAGACGGGTGCTCCGTAGAGAGCCACGGATCGCACGACCCCCGCATAGAGGCGGCGGACTCCTTCACTCGGCCCCCCGAGATTGGGCAGCAGTCTGTGCAATGCACCCGCTACCCTCTTGATCCGGGGGACCATGCGGCTGAAGTGCTCCTCGAAGCCCCAGCGTCCGTCCAGGGTGAGACCTAGGTACTTCAAGTACCGTCCCACCCGGACCTCCACGTCACCTACGCGAACCGACGAGCTGGGTGGTTCCCTCCCCCTCGGGAGTTTGTGGAACCACAGCGCCTCGGTCTTCTCCGGCGCTACCCGAAGGCCCAGCTCGTGGATTTTCTCCACGACGCATGCCACGCCAAGCTCGGCGAGCCGGTTGGTCTTCTCGAATGTCGCCCCGACGGCTAGCACCAGCGTGTCGTCCGCATAGCAGACGATGCTAACGCCGTCGGGGCGGTCGACCCGCAGGACCGCATCGTACGCGAGGTTCCACAGGAGTGGCCCTAGGACCGATCCCTGTGGGACCCCGCAGTACACCTCCCTCCGGTGGAGTCGTCCATCTCCGCCCACATATTGCACGCACCTGTCGCGCAAGTAGGCACGGACCACGCGCTGCAGGTAGGGGGGCACGCGGTGGTACACCAGGGCCCCCCATATTGCATCCCAGGGCAGGCTGTTAAAGGCGTTGACAATGTCAAGACTGACTGCCAACGCCACACCGCCCCGGGATACGGCCTGCGTCGACAGTGTTCGGACGCGTATGATCGCGTCCAAGTGGCTCGGTTACCTCAGTAACCGAGCCACTTACGTCCTTTCGATGCAACAGGCCCGTATCATTATCCAGTTTGCTTCTATTGGTAATTGGTCAGATATTAATGCGTAGCGTGCGGTCTTTTACTGCGCCGTCGATTTCGCTGAAGGCATATATTATTGATCCTATTTGATTGTACACTACTATTATAATGAAAACAGATTTGTTACGTAGCGGATAGGCTCCGACACAAATATACCGATTTGAAAATGTCTTTGAATAATATACCTAATAATTATCGCTGAGTAATTATTTAGTTTATTATTAGGGAATTATAATTAGGGATCCATAATGACACGTGGACAGCCTCGGACGGGAGGTTGTTATTGACATAAGACAAGCTAAGGATTACCATAAGCTATTGCCATCATAGTTCCAGTGTGTCACACGTCATATATATCTGTCTTATAATAAGAGTTAACTACCTTAAGAGTTAACTAACTATCGTGGCAATAAGAGGTCACGGTAGACCTCCTGAAGGAGACATGATGGACTTTCAACCCGACGCTGTACTATATGTTTTTCATTTACACAGCTCAATTGAAAGATTGCCCAATTATAACGTAAGCGAATGTCCTCATGAAACTTGCAGAGCCTATTTGTATAAATAATTAGGGATCGATGAGTAAGATGGTTAGAGCTAAGGTTTTATGTGGAATTTAAATAGTTTTTATTTCCAGTCCCCCAAGCGTGAATGAAAAGATAAATAAACGATAGGACTATGTATACAAATGGCTTCACGGTATTAATTAATGCATTTTATGTTCGTATAGTGTACATTACCTGAAGCTGGGAAATGGTTTTTAGTGCAGAAGCCACTAAAAGCATTAAGCCGCACGCGCTTAAACATTTTCTCATATTATGACAGAATTCTATCAATTTCATGTATAATTAATTAATATCGCATTGACCTATACGATATAAATCAACTATGTCATCATTGAAACTAACACAATCATGGCGTAAATATTCAAGTGGATGCAACATTAATATTTCAGATGTTAAGCGATATTGATTATATGCATTGATAAAGAGAATTGTAGTAAATTATAGTGTAAGCACACAAATTCTATAAATTGCTATCTTCTGCCCCCGTAATACCTTTGGGGTGGGATTCAGAAAACCCTTTCTTAGTATTGTATACCTACGCATTACCATGAACAGAACCTTCAAACTTCGTGTCTCTAGGGCGGCTTAGGCAGTGCGTTGACATTAAATTTTAATTGTGTAAATGTACTTGCTTTTGCCCGCGACTTCTGTCTGCGCAGGATTAGTAGTAACTTATATTTGGACAATTTACACATTAGCTTCATAAGTTATACAATATGTGTTATTCTATTGTATAAGCTATACTACCTTCTGTCCGCGACTTCTTCAGTGTGGAATGGGTACTTTGGGCTAACGCTCACTTTAACCCTTAACCTCAGAAATTACTGGTACGATTTGAAATCTTTCAATGTTAGATAATATATTTATCAGGGAAAGTTATATGCTATATAAATATTAATTGCGGGTTAAAGTAAGCGATTTCGCGGGCAGAAGCTAGTTGTGACTATAAATTGAAATGTAAGCTATCATTACCTACAATTAGTTCACTAGTTTGGGAGTCCAACGCGGACATACCACGTAAATTATATATATATATAAAGATTATTGTGAAGTTTCATTGAAACATACAAACTTTCGCGTTTATACTATTAGTAGAATGGATTTAATATGATCCAATGGGGACTGTAGGTAGTTACTTGCAGAAATTACCTAATGCTACCGTAGATAAACCGTCCTGCGGTTTGTAAAGTTGCCAGAACTCGAGGAGGTTGGGGTTGGGAGGCAATAGAAGCACTTCAACGAGACTGAAATAGGTGTAGATAGCAAGACTTAGCAAACGAACGAAAATCAAACGTTATTTTTCAGTATCCCTTTGTTTCAATCAAACTCCAATTTTCGTACGTGTAATAATTTAAAGAAAGCAGAGTATGTGAACGTCAAATAATTTTGTACCTGACCACATTCGGGTGTAATTTAAGAACGAATAAGAATCATGATGGGATCTTTCGGCCGAAGTGGGGGCTGGGCATCTCAAGCTACACAATTATACGTAGTTTACTTTTAGTTATAATATTTTTTTTTAATGACTTTTGTCCACTGGAACTGTGTCCATGGGCTTATTTTTTTTACGTTTTATATTGTATTACTCAAAATTGTAAAAAAATTACTTAAATAGTTTCTTACTAGATTCTTCTCAGTAAAAGCAACCTTCCGAGCCTGGCGGTAGTATGTATAATCCTGTGTAATCGTTTCGTTCTGGCGAGTACTTTGTTATAAGTGTAATCTAATAAAGATATTTAGAATTTGAAGATTCGTTTTGAAATTGGATTCAAATATATAAAATGAGTGTCTATAGATAAAGAGGTCAAATACACGACTGTATTGCAAAGTGCTATGGACGGTAATGTGTATTGTGTATGCAACACAGGAAAGCTTACTGCACACATGGTTACGGACTATCAAGGGTGTAGTTGCAAGCGTGGCTTAAAATATACACCACGTTTAATACCCTGCTTTGACTGCCAACACTACCAATGCAGCATTAGTTTTAAATATTCATCGGTGAGGCCATCCAAATGACCAGTATTTTTTATATAAAAATGCAGTTAACTAATATACAGCCTGTGGCTAGACAGAGGTGTTGCAAAAAAACACTAGGTGACCTAAGATGATTAAGTGCCAACGTGACAGATGGTGAGTTCATCGCCGTGTCAGGCACTATACAGACGTCTTTGGATTACTTTTCGGACATCTGCAGGTGTTTTCCTTCACCGTAAAGCACGTGGTGTGAAATCACTGCACATAAGTTTTTAGATAAACTCATTGATACAAGCTCCGCTGGGATTCGAACTTACGTCGCTTGCGTAGCAGGCGACTACTCAAGCACCACAGTCACTACGGCTTTTTTTTAGAAAAAAATATATATGTTCATGCCATCCCCCAGAAAGGTCCACGAAGGGGTAAGCAGAGTTGTTGTATGTAACATCAACACCCACATTTCACCGAATTAATTGAATTAAGTGCCAACGTGACAGCGGGTGTGTCTATCGCCATCTGAGGCACTATACATACGTCTTTGAATTATTTCTCAGACATATGCAGGTCTCCTCACGATGTTTTCCTTCACCGTAAAGCACATGGTGTGAAATCACTGTACATAAATTTTTAGAAAAACTCGTTGGTACAGGCCGCTGGGATTCGAACTTGCGTCGCTTGCGTAGCAGGCGACTGCTCTATCCCCGAGGCCACCACGACTATTAGAAAATAATCCGCGTTTAAATTGTCCTCATCTTCACATATTTCACCTCATAATGAGTAATAACATATTGACACCAGTATAAGTGACACGAACGCATGTACTGCAACAAGTGGGTCAAGTTTATAACAACCAGGTCTGAGGATTGTTATCCTAATGCAGTTGACAGTACAATGTAGGTCGCGCGGAGCTGTATAAATAAGTGTGGATAAGCCAAGATATTAATGTCACGTACATACCTACACACACTGCGAGTAAATATAGCGTCACTGTAACGTACTCACGGTGGAGGATGCACGTCTGTAATGCGAGGATAGGCGCTGGCAGGGCCAGAATGTATAATTGTCATCTCCCTGGCCTTATCCCATACATTGTCACCTGACCTTCGCAACCCCTTTTACGAGGAAAATCTGTGATCTGGGTTAAACCAGTTGTCAGACTATTTTAGGCCACCGACTGACCTGTAACGATTGCCAAAGATGATAAATTGTCAACTGGGACCGACGGCTTAACGTGCTCTCCGAGGTACGGAGGGAGCTCGGGCGGTCACCCAAAAAATTACTGGCTGGAGTTAGGACTGCTTAATTTCGCTGATCGAATGATATGCGCAATAGCAACTGTACCACGAGCTCCTCGGAATGTATAATTGTATTATTGGACCCGCAAGTATATACTTGCTGTGCCCCCTGGCATCCGCGTAGTCTAAGCTCCATCATTTATCTCGTAACACTTATCTATACTAATATCATAAAGAGGAAAGATTTGCATTTATGTTTGTAACGAATTAGCTCAAATAGTACTGGACCGAATTTAAAAATTCTTTCACCACTAGAATGCTATATCGTCACTGATTAATAAAGGCTATGAAATAATAGGAATAAAAAAAATGTGTAGAGAAATTAATGTGATTAAGAATAATTATTGTGTATATTAAGATTTTAATGACCATTTGCATCTTGACATTGATTTCGAATAGAAGCATGGTGGAATAATTTAAATATTTATTGACAGCCCGTTGCGTGCGGATACGTTATTCCACGTTGCATGTGCAACTTATCGATTCCAGGCACTGAATCACATGTATGTTCTTTTACCTGGCATTGATGGCATTGATCTAAAACAACGAAATAAGCCCACACACAGAACATACAACAAATAGATGAAGTATATTTTCCACACATAAAAACAAATAGAATATTTCTCTTTTCCTCGTAGAAACGGTTACGAAGGTCAGATGGCAGTCGCTTCGTATAAAAATTAGGTGATCAGCCATATTGGGTTGAATCAAGTGCCCACCCCAACAATGTCCCATACATTGTTGGGGTGGGCACTTGATTCAACCCGATAAAGCCAGGGAGATGATGATTATACATAGATACACATAAAACCATACAATGCCCACCTTGATCATGTCAACGAGCTCGGTACACAATAAAGAAACAGGCCAGTTTTAGCAACTTGCATCATTTAGCGTGTCAATATTTCACTTCCTTATTTTCCGGCGAGCAGTTCAGCAATACATCGTATACAGTTTTCTAGTCGCTTTCACTACTTGTGCTTGCATTTTAAAACCTAAATTGTTTAAAAATAACACCTGCGTTACGTAACGTGCTCCGTTGCGTTTTGCATTCACGTGTTGGCAGTTAGCTAGTCACAATTCGTTCATCCGTAATCTCATACAATGAGGCTTCATTGAAAAAGATAAAGTGTGTATTAGATAACACATTTGGAAACATCGGGACGTCATTATTAGACGGCATGGTTTCACCACAATGACTAGCCATGACGCCATGACTAACCTCTGGCACAGTATATGTATATAAGCTTTTTAGGCAGTACGGAATCTAGACCGTTTTTTTTAAATATAATCTTTACGACTTCAACTGTAACTGTTTTTAAAAAAATACTTATATACATCATACATATGCTCACGCCTGTATTCCCCGAAAGGGTAGGCAGAGGTGTTATAATCACAACACCCACTTTTTCACCGAATTTGATTAAGTGCCAACGTGACAGATGGTGAGTCTATCGCCGTCTCAAGCACTATACATACGTCTTTGAATTATTTCTCAGACATATGCAGGTTTCCTCACGATGTTTTCCTTCACCGTAAAGCACGTGGTGTGAAATCACTCTACGTAAGTTTTTTAGAAAAACTCATTGGTACAGGCCCCGCTGGGATTCGAACTTGTGTCGCTTGCGTAGCAGGCGACTGCTCTAACCCCAAAAAAAAAAATACTTCTAGTCATCTAATGTTAATTTGATGTTTACATAAATGTCTGTGAAATACGTAAATAACATACACGTGATCGGCCACGACGTGATACTTTCTACTGACATTACCCTTGAGCCGTTTATAATCTGATGATGTGTGAGTGTGTCATTTCTAACGATTTGTTAATAGTTTCCATACTGCTTGTAGCTAGCTTATATTTATATTGTGCCTCTGGTGTCATCCTAGTAAGTACCGATAAATCTTTCGAGGCTCCGGCTAATTAATTTAATTGCGTTCGACTATTTATCAATTAAATGGATTCCTAAACGGTATTTTATTTTGCAATCAACTGAAATCGAACTTGTTTCAAACGGCATTCAGAAACGTAAGTTTCAAAATTTTCATTCTGAAATCACCGATCCTAGAGACATGAAATTTGTAGGGTTGAAATTCAAAATTCAAAATTTCAAAATTCAAAATATCTTTATTTGATTAGATTTCTTACAAAGTACTTTCAAATCGTCAGAATACATTATACATGATTATAAATGTTACCACCGGGTTCGGAAGGTAGCTTTTGTTGACAAGGACCCGGCTAGAAACTCAACAATTACTCTTTAAAAAAAATTATTATGCAATGTTATTGGTTACAGTATTTATATCTCATGAATATAAGCCCATGGACACAGTTCAAATGCTCAATTGTCAAATATAATAATTAAAATATTACAATTATTTGGGTGTTCGTTCTCGATCAGGTGATCAGTATACAATATGAAAGGTTTTATCGAAATTCCTGTTAAATTGGGGTTGAAAATTTGTTTCCCTCTTCCTATTCAGACGAGGTTGCGGACACAAATTAGTTATGATATTTATTTATTTATTTATTATGTTATTTATTCATTTAATATATTAAGAAGATTAAGAACAAACACCATTGTTACTTGTGTGTGTTTGAAACTAGGGGTTGCCGATAGGTTACTTAGGAATGACATACAAAAGGAAGATCTTTCACGACAACTCTACATACATACATACATATGCTCACGTCTGTATCCCATGGGGGTAGGCAGAGACCACCGTTTGCCACATGCTACGATCTTTACATACTTATTTCGCTTCATCCACATTCATGCATCTCTTCATACACTTACTTCAGTTACGAGTGCTCCGAATTTGACCTTTCTGAAAAATGCTATTAATTTGGTTATAGTAGTTCTTCCTTGGACGCCCTCTACCGATACTTCCGGTCATATTCGCTCTATAAATTTCTTTCGTTAATCGCCTTTCACTCATCGACAACTTTAAGAATAATATACATATAAGGTTCCTGCTCCGTTGTCACACTTTATTTATACTCATTTCATTTCATACAACACCAGTTTATTGCAAAACTAGCGGTACTCCGCGTACACTTCAGTTCATGGGTGGCGGATGCTAATGTTTTTTTTTAAATAAGTAAATTCCTATGTGAATCCTTACAACATAACTATCTATCAGTGAATGTCCCGTTAAAATAGGTCCAGCCGTCTCCGAGATTAGCCGGAACAAACAGACTGACAGACAGAGAGAGTGATTTAAAATGGTTTTATTTCAAGTGAGTACCGTACTTATATACTTTCATAAGCATTTAGTGAACTGATGTTAATTTGGAATTCCAAATAGACATTTCAATTTTATTTATCTGTATAGATATAGATTTGTAAAAACAGACCGTGTCCGTATATCGTGTCAGCTTCACCTGGGAGTTAACTTCTCGTCGAATATATTATAGTTATTATACCTTAGCACGGTGTACAACCGATTCTGTTTTGCAATACCTACATTTAAAACCGAGATCGATAGACATTAATGTTTTGAAAAGATTCGCAGAGTACCACGATACGAACGAGTGAATAAGTAGGCGAAGGTCGAACGCCATTGTAGTCGGCGTGAATACGGTGACGTTACACCTAGAGACTAGAGATAAGCTGGTAATGTTGCGTACACGCACAGCTTACCACAGCTATCTATATGTGGGCCCATTTAATTGAAGGTCGCAGTCATCGATGGAAGGATTGTGTGAAAGATGATATGGTTAAAATGGGAGTGAATACAGACATGACGGCTGATAGAGAGAAATGGAAGGGAAGAAGCAATTGTGCCGACCACAATATGGGATAAGGGCAGGAATTTGAAGGTCGCGAAATTCCTATTTCTCTTTTCAAAGAAATCCTTATAATTCTGCTCATTATATGAAAAATAGCTGGATATCATTTAAACTAAAATTGTTAATGGATGAATGATAGTGGGAGATGTTTACATGTCACATACATCTGTCGCTTACAGTGAGTGGAACTGTACAAATACTATGGTATTTTTGTAACAAACCAGTACCTTACAGAGTGTGCCTCAAGTATAGATTTAGACACGTTGAAACGTTGACGTATCACTTTGTGTTTTAGCGCGACTTAAAATGGGTTGATATTTTTTGGAGGCGGGCTGTGGTTGAATTCCTAATAGCGGATCAGCTATTTCAATTACGCACCAATCACACCAAATACGCGGTCGAATTTCGACAACGTGTAAACATGTACATACACTTACATGGATAATAAGCGGTTATCCTACAAGGTAGTAGTATAAAGATGAGTCGAGAATTACAACCCCCATACGGAAAGTCCCATGCAAACGACTTTTCCTTTCTCCATTCCGAAACATAAAATTAAATCCACAGAGTAATGAGACTGATCCTATTAAGCTGTGGCTACGTAATCGCATAATATATAATGCCTGCCATTCAAGTTGCATTGCAACACACACGGCCAATCCCAAAATATGATACACGTTGGTAATATTTCTTATTCACTTTTTGTTTTATAGTCATTTTTACTTGAATGCATTTAACGATAAGTGCTAACCGCAATTTTCAACCTGTAGTAGTTATGACGTTGACTATTGATTCATCGAGCGAAGTAATATAATGATCGTATCTTGATGATCATTGCTTCATTACTAATGTCTACTTACTGAGTCGAATCGATCTAAAATCCATTTTTGGAGTAACGTGCTGTTGTGGCTGAGTGGTTTGCGTAGCCGCTTGTAAGCCTCTAAATTGCTTGTATACTGAGGTATTTCCAAAATGATGTACCGGTGGAATACTCCTAGGTATCGAGCTTGAGACCTGTGACTTGTGAGAGCAGATTGCGAGTTAGATGCAATTCATATCAGATTTAAAACAACAAGCAAAGCTATTTTATTGTATCTTGTTTTGTTCAGAACCAGGCAGGAGTTAATTGCGAATGTAATTAAATGAGAAATAAGTTTATTTAAGTAGGGTTATTATTTCTACATTTGATTATTAATTTTATTTTAAATCGCGCTTTTAAGATGGCACCAAACAAACGTGGACGAATTTACGGAAAAAATAAACTAAGTGGTTGTTGCTAATTATATTCCAGTTTTATATAACCCGTACCTCTAGCCGATGAACCATATTACTTGGTATTCCATGACAAATACACATACATATGCTCACTCCTGTATGCCCCGAAGGGTTAGGCTGAAGTGTTGTAATAACAACACCCACTTTTCACCAAAGACGATTAAGAGTCAACGTCACAGACGCTATCCACACGTCCTGGAATACTTCCCAGTCATATGCAGGTTTCCTTACGATGTTTTCCTTCACCATAAAACACGTGTTGTGAAATCACTGCACGTAAATTTTTAGAAAAACTCATTGGTACTGACCTAAAGGATATTAATATATTAAAAGTGAATTAATTTCGCTTAACCGACGGGCGCATTGCTCTATGTGAAACTCGAAATACATATGCGCAGCATTTTGTTAAATTGTAATCTCTTCGTAGCATGTCTCTTTATTTAGTGTCCGGCGCCTAGTGATAGTTTTTCACTGTATCTTAAAATCGCCGTCACAAGTCATCGCGTCGACGTAAACGCAGATTTGTATAGGATCGAAACAGCGCCGTCTTACACATGACACTATTGCGATCCCATCCACAAATAAGCGTTTAAGTCGACGCGATGACTTGTGACGGCGATTTTAAGAAAACTCGCACTAGGCACTATGATCATTAGAAGTGCGCATGATAGGGTATATACAACGTTTACGTACACCATCGGCAAGGTAGTAATTACGGTACGTTTGTTTAATACATATTATTATCGAGTATCCGGGGAGTGTTATGTGCTATTATGTTCTTCCGTAGTTTCCGCAGTATGAACGAGTGTGGCCGTATGCGCCTGCGCCGGTTATATTACCGTCCGTAGAGTACACAACGAGGAACCAATATCAATTCAATGCTAATTTAATAATTGTCGTTTAATACTCGGAATTGCCTTGTAATTGGCAACAATTATATAAATAAACATTTATCTGGCAGAACACAAACATGTTGAGGTAGCAAAGATCAAGACATGCATTTTTTTTTGTTCGGAGGGTAGAGTAAAATACAAAGTAGGTACTCAAAGTAAATATACGAAATAAAATTAATCTAAGATCCTTTTACATTTCATTAGTTTAGTTTGGTTTCCTTTATAATTTCAGAAATGTTGCCTTTATTTTTTTATTTATTCTGTATATAATTATTTGATTACACGGAATTGTAAAGCTTACAATCTTATGTACCTTTGATATTTCCTTATTGCTAACTCAGTTATTGCTTTCTAGCACTTAATCAAATCTTAGTTGAAATGGAGCTTTACCCCACACAGCTCCTTTTTCTTATGCCAAGACCAAAGTAACGAGTAAATAGAAGAATATATCTTTCAAACTAAATTGAAAGATATGTCAGTTCAATTTACTCGGTAGGTTATCTGATTTATCATTTTGATCAGATGCAAATTAATTACCAAGTGAAGGTCCTTGTATGGTACGTTATGGTGGAATAAATAGATTGATCCTAAGGTTTCCCTTTAACTTCCTGTAATGTTGAACCTCTCATATTTCTTGCGATCAATTATTGAAGTTGAAAATTAATTTCATCATACCTCAGTGGTTACAAAGTTTCAAAAGGTCGGGAAATAATCTTTATAGCTTATACATTGCGGCTGCAACCAGCTAATGTGACTTCTAGTAGTCGTTTAATGGTTTTAAAGCAGTAACAAGTTCCTACATATTTTTGCATGAATTTAGAAGTGAATGTTGTCATGTTTCGTTGAATTTAAATTTAAACTTTATATGCAAAGTTCGGGACGCAACTGCTTCGCGCCTGAGATTCAGAGATATAAGGGTGCCAATGTTCGTATGAGATAACTTACGTTCGCTCCTTTTAAGCCCCCTAAGAAAAGAGAGATGTTAGAAGTTTGACGTGTCGTATCTGTGTGTCTGTTTACGGCTTGTTGGCTTTTGGACCGATTTTGATTTAGTTTTTATTTTGTATTAACATTCAATAATGTTGAAATTAATTTATTTTATTATTCTCCGACTAAGCAGATGTCTTGTAATAACAACACCTACTTTTCACCAAAGTTGATTAAGTGCTAGCTGACGTGCCAGATGGTGAATCTATCCCCGTCTCAGACACTATATTTACGTCTTTCTCAGACATATGCAGGAGCCGACCCCCAACAACGGATAAGGCCAGAGAGATGACTTATAAAATATATAGACATTGAAGGCGAAAATCGCTTACATGGTAATTGCGCATATTAACTGGTTGCAAATAATATTTTTAAACGCATTACGATGCTAGACCATATGATTGCGAAATAACGAAGATGATGAACCTCATCGCACAGCTACTTTTGGGTACCTTGAGCCGGGAGGCCATCACACAAACAACGATTTGTAAACACAGCGCGCACATATGCAATATACGACCAAATACACTACTGACCACACCTTACCACAATCCAGCTTAATTATCCGAGCACACGGTTGAATATCGAATATAGCGTTCAACTACTGTTTAACTTGTTGATGTTTCGCTATAGTGTAGATTAAAACCAGCGATGCACAGCAGAATTGTAATGAATGCGCATGGCTGGTCCGTGTTATGACACTGACATGGCAGTCGGTCTCCTCGACCTAGTCTAGTGCGGAGCCATCTAAGGAGACTTATCGAGAGCACGGCCAACAAGCTCTTAAGGAGATATTGTTGCTTGATTTTATTTTTAAATAATCATTATATCTTCTCGCCTCAATAACAAGGGAAGATGATAACGTGATATAGGGTATATCGCCCGATCGCAGATATACTTAGGGTTTCGGCAACAAAATTCTGACATACAAGCAGGATGTTTGTGATTAACTTTACTTAATATGTTTTTTCCATAAAAACTGGTCCACACTCAAAATATTATTTGATTGAAATTTAAACACTTTTATACAAAAAATTGGCTAAGTTAGTCTTTGATATAAAAGCAGCTCCATCTCATTCTGTGCTACGGATTTAAAAAAGGATGCACATAGTTTTAGTCTAGCCTTCCTTTAAACAATGTTTTGTAATTAGGGGGTAATATATTTGCACTATAACGCACGAAGAGCTCGTGGCACAGTTGATATTGCGCATATCATTCGATCAGCGAAGTTAAGCAACCCTAAACCTACCCAGTAATTGGATGGGTGATCTCCCGAGTTTCCCCATGCCTCGGAGTGCATGTTAAGCCGTCGGTCGCGGATGCCAATTTATCGTCTTTGGCAATCGTTACAGGTCAGGGCTGAAATAGTCTGAGAACTTTTTTTTTTTTTTTTTTTTTTTTTACCGTGGGAAATCCGTCATGGATACGCCAACCGCTGCGGGGGCGGCGGAAGGGTTATGCCGGACTCGTACCGGCTAAAACCCACGGGTGTTCCATCTCGTCGCTTTTACAGGGGGGGCGAGCGATCGCGTTAGCATTCTTGCATTGCCCCCTCTAACGATTCTGAGAACTAGTTTAACCCAGATAATAGATTTTCCTTGTTAAAGGGGTTGCGAAGGTCAGATGGCAGTCGATTCGTACAAAAATCAGGTGATCAGCCACATCGGGTTGAATCAAGTGCCGACCCCAACAATGTATGGGATAAGGACAGGGAGATGATATTTGCACTACAAGTTCTTTCCTCTCAGCATACTCTGTGCGTGAGGCACTTGGCGTAGATAATAAACATCTTAAATTATTATTTAGTTAATTTGAGCACAGTTTATAGCTTGTAGGTTACTTGGTAATAACACGAAATAAAAAGGCCTCACATGGTCCACTCCTGACATTGGTCATCACACTAACACACAGAACATCAAATTGACCTAGTCGTAACAATCAGCAGTTTAAGAAGTGCGTATTAAGAACTTCTTAGCTTTGACGTTTCATTTTGGTACCGTAAATTTAAACGTCAAAGCTAAGAAGTTCTCAATACGCACTGCTTCAACGATCATCGTTGGCCAGGTCTGGTCAATTCTAGTAGCTAACTATGCCCCGCCGTAGACTTTATTCATGAGTGACTTTATTGCAGTGAACACTTTTTTTTTAAATAATAGTAGCCTGAGTTAAGAACTCCTTGTAGCTCTGCCATCTGCTTGGCTCACCCGTGGCAAGTATTTCTTACTAAAAAAGGCATCTACTCCTTGTAACAAAAGCCAGTAAAGTCCACACTAAAATAGGTTCAGCCGTTTCAGACAGCCGGAGCAAACAGACAAACAGGCGGTACCGCAATTAATTTTGATTTACAAACAGACACTTCAATTTTATTTATATGTATGTGTAGATTCTGGATGCCTGCTCCTGTTACCGCCAATGTATGGTAGCTGACCTTCTGTGTGTTTGTTTTGTACTAGGGTTCGTATAGCGATATACTTAATCGTGGGCGACTGATGTCACCGCACGACGGAACATTAGCACGCAATGACATCAGGTGGTCCTGATGCAAAAATGTGAACATAACTACATCTATCACATAGATTAATTGTGAGTAATACATTTCGAAATGTTTTAAGTACAATAATTAACAAATAATGCTTCAAATACACGAAAACTACGAGTATCGTTCGTTACGACATTCTGAATCGAATTAATTATGTACCTCGCAACCGAGCGTTGTATTAAAAAACGGTTTGCGCAACAGTCGATCCGCACCTTGACACGGATAGCGAGTCAAACTGTCGTTTTGAATACACAAAAACCGGACGCTGCCTCCACACTTTAAACCACAGAACAGATACATATGGCTCTAGCTTTTATCTACTTAAGTGTACACCTAGCATAATTACACGCCATTTTACGCTGGTACCAACAAGCAGGTCATTTTAGTAATAACTGGCCGACAGCCACCGCGTATAGAAATGATAAAAACATTATGAAAATGACATGTGAACTCTCCTACCGAATTTCGGCTACGGCGGCTAATCTCAACGAGGATCAGCCATGTACGCAGGAGATATTATAATGCACAAGTGTGTGCGCAAACACAGGTGCACTCTTTATTCCCTCACTCTCATAGTCCGATGGGACGGTAATCCGACACGACCAGAGCGAGATCAGGCGTAGGACCAACGGCTTAACGTGCTTTCCGAGGCACGGGGGTGGAAACACCGCCAACTTCCAAGCTCCGGGCATTTTTATTGTGAATTTCTTGACAGAAAAACCCAATATAAATTTTTGACCCGACCCGGGACCTCGTGATCGGCAGGCGAACGTACTAACCATTAGACCAACGAGGCAGAAAATGACATAAATCAGTCACGTGACATATGTCACTCCCGTACATGTTGTATCGCTTCTACTATAGACCGTGAGGGTAATATTACTTTGTGTACAGGGGCAAGCTAGGGCTTATCGTGGATTTACCAAAGCCAAATCTAATCGAGAGAAACCCTTCATATTTTTTTGTCATACGCATGTCCGCTAGCGTTTAAACTATTAACGTTGCGTGAGAAATTAACTACTATACTGCCAACCATCATCGTTTAAGCAGCACGTATTAAGAATTTCTCAGCTTCGATGTTTGGATTTACGGTAAATGGAACCTCAAAGCTCAGAAATGCTATTCCCCGTAGGGATATGGATAGAGTTGTTGTAATCACAACACCCAATTTTCACCGAAGATGATTAAGTGCCAACGTGACAGATGGATATTTGATTTACTTCTCAGAAATATACAGGTTTCCTCACGATGTTTTCCTTCACCGTAAAGCACATGGTGTGAAAATCACTACAATCTATATATATAAAAGAAAGTCGTGATCGTATAAAAAAAACCGATTTGGCTGAAAATTGGTGGGGAGGTAGCTTAGAACGAGGAGCAGGACATAGGATACTATATCCTGAAAAATCTTTACATACAGATAAATAAAAATTAAGTGACTGACTTTCACTTAGTGCATATAAATTAGTGTGTATAAGGTACATACATAAAAAACAATGGTGGCTTTGAGGTTTGAGCAGTCGCCTGTTTGGCAAGCGAAGCAAGTTTGATTCCCAGCGGGGCCTGTACCATTGATTGCACGTTTAAAGGTATAACTGGTGTGTAACATTGCGCCTAGTACGCGCCGTTATATTTTATATATATATACACTGGTAATAAGAAAATGTTACGGTGATAGTCTCCATAAAAGTATTCTCTTTAGCGCTACAATATGTACCTATTAAGTAGGTACTTGTGTAATTTTATTAAACTCATGTCACGTAGCGTAGAGGCCTCTCGTGACAAGCGGGCTGGGGCGTTTGTGGCTCAGAGAATCAGCATTTCTATTCAGCGTGGACATACTGCCTTCTTGGCACGGTGGCGTCTCACCGATTTGGGTCAAGATTCTTATTTGTATTTTAATAATAACATTGTAGTAATTAAATACAGTGTAGTAATTGAGTCCTACTTTATTTCCGACCAGAAAACATAAAAAATACTTTTCCAATTTGTTCTGACTCGTGTCAGAACCCCCTTTAACAATATTTATACATAAAAAACATTATAGGAAAAGAGGTTCACTACACCATCAATAAATTAAGAACTGCGTCCTTATTTTTTATTAAATGAAGTTCATTTCATAACAAGAATTGCATGTTTGAAGGTATAAGATAAGATGTGAAATCCTGCGCAGACAAAGTCAGACCAGCATGTTATCAATAAGGAGCCAAGAGGTTCAAGCGAATTACAACTCTTACCTAGCGCCTTTGAGTGCACACATTTTCTTAAAAACTTCTGATAGAGTTGTAAAACAAAGATAAGTAATTTGAAATAAAATACTTACAAAGACAATCTCTAACAAATAAACAAGCTAAGCTCTCAACAATACACGGTGTGACATGAAACTCCAATCATACTTACAGTAAGCACGAAACAACTCAAAGATATCACGGAAAAATAATATCGTTCTTGAAAGGATATGTGTGGAAATCGCCAATATTTGTTCGTCTGTCCACGCTGTATTGTAACAAGGCTAAAGGTAAAGGTAAGGCAAGTCAAGTGTTATCTATACATTAATATAGATAAATAAAATTGAAGTGTCTGTTAGTGATGCCAAAGTAACAGTTTTTCACCAAATGCACATGAAAGTAGATTAAACAAACAAATTTTCAAAATGTTTCTCTTTCTGTCTGTCCGTTTGAGTAACTTAGGCTACTTTTTATTTAAAAAACCCTGTTGGGATTCCGGGGGGATAAAATTGATAATACAGAGCGGACATAAGATACTTATAACCAGAGGCAAACGAAGTCGCGGTAAAGACTAAAGGATGTCTTATAAAGTAAGTTTGTCGCCAGACCGTCCTTTTCGTGATGTACCTACCTACGGATTTTTTTACAGAATCTTCAAAACAATAATTTCACATACATCAAGATATTTTTTTTAAGTTATTTAAAAATCCATTGCCTTGATGATTAAGATGACATAACTCGTGACGGCTTCTACTTATAGTATACTGAATAATCATTATTCAAGTCGAATCCCAGCGGGGCCTGTACAAATGAGTTTTTTTTAAAAAACTTATGTACAGTGATTTCACACCACGTGCTTTACGGTGAAGGAAAACATCGTGAGGAAACCTGTATACTTCTGAGAAGTAATTCAATGACGTATGTAAAGTGTCCGAGACGGCGATGGACTCACCATCTGTCACGTTGGCACTTAATCATCTTTGGTGATACGTGGGTGTTGTGATTACAACACCTACGTACCCCTTCGGGGAATACACGTGAGTGTATGTATGTATGTAATAATCATTATATTTTTAGATATATTGGCAAATTTAAAGTTATTGACACGTGGAATAACCCATATAATTTACTATTTAAACCCATCGAGGAGGATGGGGAAAATGTGATTATTCATCGGCTTTAGCGTGAGGGGATAAAACGTACCAAGTGGCATTTATCCTCTGATTACAAGATATATATCCTAGAGGAAAGTAAGAAGAAAGTACACAGTACATAAAAGAGATTTTCCTTTATTATTTCCGTGAAATGAGGGAAGCTTGAAAGTATCAGATTCTGTAAGCCTATAAAAGCCATCTCAAAAAATATGTAATCACCGGTCAGAGGTACTTTACCACGAAGGTAGCCAAGTCTCCTTATTTTAAGTAGGTCTACGTATTTTAGTCCAGAATCTACTTAAGTTTTAACAAATTTCGAAAAACTGGTCTCAGTAGGCTAAATGGGCGTAATTACCAGTACATACGTACATTTACCAGCTTTGTTTTAGTTATTTCCGGGAGGTACCCAACCAAGAAGAGGTTTTTTGCGATCAATCTGATGAAACCTAGACAAAAAATAGAATAGTAACATTTCATAACATTTTTTTTAGTAATTCTATATAAAAAAAATATGATCACGCCATCCCAGAAGGGTCCCCGAAGGGGTAAGCAGAGGTGTTGTAACAACACCCACATTTCACCGAATATGAACAAGTGCCAACGTGACTCCATCGCCGTCTCAGGCACTATACGTCTTTGAATGACTTCTCAGACATATGCAGGTTTCCTCACGATGTTTTCCTTCACCGTAAAGCACGTGGTGTGAAATAACTGAACATAAGTTTTTTAGAAAAACTCATTGGTACAGGCCCCGCTGGGATTCGAACTTGCGTCGCTTGCGTAGCAGGCGAATGCTCTAACCCCAAGGCCACCACGGCTTCTTTATATTAATAGTCTTACAGTCTTTCACCTGTAATTAAGATAACATTTGCTACGTTTAAGCTTACTTTGTCACTATATTCCTTGTCTTGATGTATATCTTGTTGGTGAATCAATAAATAAATAAATAAATAGTAATTCTATGTATTTGTCAAACGCCGTCCAGGCATTTTTCAGAATCTGGCAACACTGCATGCATTGCCAGTCTTCATCCGGTACATACAAACAGGGCAAAAGACGCACGGCGTGTCTTCTTACATATGACAGACAATAGTTTCGCAAAATAGTATCAAAGGATCAAATATTTAGGTGAGCATAAATAATCTCAATACAGAACTCACAATGGCTATGTTAATAGCGGTGGGTGTACTAACCGCGATTGTGAATCTTCGACGGGATAACTATATTTATTCATGCAACCAATGTTTATTTACGTATGCAAACTGTATGTAGGTCAATGAATGCTTTAAAGCGATGGGGTGGCTAGACTTTACAAATGTACGTCGCGCTTGCGCCTGAAATTCGTACATACATACATATGCTCACGCCAGTATTCCCCGAAGGGGTAGGCAGAGGTGTTGTTATCACAACACCCACTTTTCACCGAATTTGATTAAGTGCCAATGTGACAGAAGGTGAGCCCATCGCCGTCTCGGGCACTATACATACGTCTTTGAATGACTTCTCAGACATATGCAGGTTTCCTCACGATGTTTTCCTTCACCGTAAAGCACGTGGTGTGAAATCACTGTACATAAGTTTTTAGGAAAACTCATTGGTACAGGCCCCACTGGGATTCGAACCTGCGTCGCTTGCGTAGCAGGCGACTGCTCTAACCCCAAGGCCACCACGGCTTGAAATTCGTAGTACTATTATTTACTGTGTATTCATAGTGAAGGCAATCGCAGTGTATATAATCCGCTGCCTCTCATCAGCGCGTGTCTAGCAGTTGGTTTAAACTACCAAATGAACCTCAAGGAAAGAGTTGGAGAGGAACACCCTATACTCGATGGGAAAACGAGATCATGACCTGCCGGCGCTAACTGGTGGTACCAGAGAGGTGAGCATCTCTGGAGGAGGCCTTTACCTTACGCTTAAACAAGTAATCGAATTAGCAACTAAGTCGAAATTAAGCATGGTCAAATAAAGACTTTTTTTTTATATTTTATTATATTTCTATGTTCACCGTTTTGTTCAGTCTCTACTTGAGCACTCAATTTGAGAGCAATTTTTTACACGTACTTACAAGGGTCTTCGCGATGTTCCCGAGGATCTAGCGTTATGTAGACTAAATATATTTTTGATCTGCAGTAATTTTAGTAATTATCCGCTCATCTGCTGTTCCATATTTTTATGAGGAATGACCTAGGGCACTGGACACGGACATCTGGATATAAGCTACTAATAGGTATCTTAAAAAATATTGCTACTAATAGGTATTGAAAAATAAACCTCGGGGAGAGTTTTGAAAGACTTATGTTACCTGACCGTAACATAAATTCCAACTGTTGATAAAACTTTGAATCAATAACACAAACACGCGACCCTTTAACACTCCAAGCAATTCAAGTCATTCTATCAGGTGGTCTGCCATCGCCTGAACAATACCGTTCTTCTTGTATTGCTGGCACGTTGACGGTGACAAAGGCCCTGCGAATGACGTCATTCAAGGTGCCGTGTTGGGATAAACGACCCGCACTGCGACGACAAGAGAAACAATGGTGACCAAATTGATCGACTTCCTCCTCACAGACAGAAAGCGATTTAGTAGATTGACATAATAGAGTGGTTTATGTTCCAAATGGGACCCTACCAACTCGAATTGAGCCAAGTGTACCTACTCAAGTTCCCTAGTAACACATATATGTATTCGCGAACCTACCAAAGACTGTAAGTAATATGCATACCGCGATTGGTTTACACACAAAATATTGTCTATGTTGCATACATCCCGATGGTCTATTTATTGGAACGAGTCTTTACTGGATAGAACCCCATGAAATGGGGGGTAATAATGAGGTCAGTTCCCATTTGGGAATAAGATGAGAGCCAGCCGCTAGACGCAGTCAGGCATCAAAATGGAAGTGGATTTTTTTATTGTGCTTAATTATATATTAAAGGTTGTACTAACGGCTAGACACGCGCTGATGAGAGCCAGCATTATAAGCATTATGAGAGCCGAATTATAAACACTGCGATTGCCTTCACTATAAACACAGTAAATAATATTACTATGAACTTCAGACGCACGCGCGACGTACATTTGTAAAGTCTAGCCACCCCATCGCTTTAAAGCATTCATTGACCTACATACAGTTAGCATACGTAAATAAATATTCGTTGTGTGAATAAATATAGTTATCCCGTGACAGATCTACTATCGCGGTTATTACACCCTATTTACATAGCCATTGTCAATTCTCTATTGACATTATTTATAGACACCTAAATATGTGATTCTTTTATGTTACTGTTATTTTGCGTAAGAGTTTATAACCTTCGTTTTTTCGTAGTGCTTGAACCTACCCGAAAGCAGGTATATTCCTAGTTAATTGGTGGCTTGCCCAAGGCAAATCGAAATTATTGTAATACATGTACATAATACACATAACTTATTTATAATTAAGATGATACACGATTAAGATGCTCACGCCTGTATTCCCCGAAGGGGTAGGTAGAGGTGTTGTAATGAGAACACCCACATTTCACCGAATATGATTAAGTGCCAACGTGACAGAGGTTGAAGCCATCGCCATCTCAGGCACTATACACACGTCTTTGAGTTACTTTTTTCAGACTTCTCACGATGTTTTCCTTCACCGTAAAGCACGTGTGAAGTCACTGCACATACGTTTTTAGAAAAACTCATTGGTACAGGCCCCGCTGGGATTCGAACTTGCGTCGCTTGCGTAGCAGGCGACTGCTGCAACCCCGAGGCCGCCACCGCTCTCTTTATATTCAACCTATTCTGATATAACGAACTTTGTATATATTAAAGGAATTTTTTTAATTTAAATTTCGTGCTCTCGGCGTCGACTTCTTAGAAGTAAATATCACAGGCCCCTTTTGTAAATTCCAAACAATTTGTAAAAGTTTCTTGAAATGTGTTGCATTGTGTGGAAAACTTTACGAAGTACCCAAGTACCTTTTATACCGTTTAAATAAATCGACGGTACTCGGTACTAGGAACGCTGTTTCTAGTAACTTGGCTAGATTCTAAGAATTGTGCAAACGTGCAAACGGGCCGAGACCAATATTAACGATCATTATTTTGCAATCAAAATTTTAAAAATTCAACCCATTTTCTTCGCCCGTGTTGTCTCCAACTTTCGCAACTCCAATGGAATATATTTTAGTGCCGACCGTCGACCTATTTTTTAGAATTGCTCACGTTGTGACATATCAGAAATGTATTCAGATTTTTACATAATTCATGCAACGCCGGTGGAAATCGTTTGGAGGCTAAAACCATTCAAATGTTTCTGACAACCCACTTATAACAGACAAAGAAACACATTGAAAAACAATCGTGCACGTGTTGTCAGTTGCGAAATAGCGAGCGGAGTACCCGCATAGGTTAGTGCTGCCTCCTACTGAA
Source organism: Watsonalla binaria (assembly GCA_929442735.1). Taxonomy (NCBI): domain Eukaryota; kingdom Metazoa; phylum Arthropoda; class Insecta; order Lepidoptera; family Drepanidae; genus Watsonalla; species Watsonalla binaria. The sequence continues at coordinate 1,656,841 of OV838917.1, read as the reverse complement.
ATGGCAGTGGGCGGGGAACTGGCTCCTCTAAATATATTACCGCTCTTTAGGCAATCTGCAACGTGAAGCATATTCACAAAATATTCTCACTCCTAAATGAGCTTACGTTTCGTAATACTAGCAAATATTCGCTCAAGAATAAACGTACGTGCAGTCGGCACTGTAATCTTAAACTCTTCGGGGAATTAAACTATTAATTCAGTAAAGGCCCAGTTAAAGAGCTGTTGAACATCTAAACATTTGCGGTTCCGACTAGCCTTCTGAAAAGAACCAGTACATCTAAACAAAGTAACAGTCTCTCACGGTTACTTTAATAAAAACGATAAAAATGAATTGAAAAATCAGTCACGTGACATAGCGCACCGTCAGAATGATAGGGTGATAAGTAATTACTTATTTATGTTAAGATCATAAGACCGACCTCAAAATGTATTTCTAAACGCAGTCTTTTAGAAAATATACAAATTAGCGGACGTCACGCGGTTTCATCCGCATAATTCCCGTTCCCGTGGGAGTACGGGGATAAAATATAGCCTATATTACTAGCTGATGATGTAGCTATACATTGCTTAAACAAATCATTCCTCTTTATAATATTAGTGTAGACAAAAGTAGAAATATCTTAGTGCCATATAAGTAAATACCTACAGGATAATTTTCGAAAGAGCATTCAAAACGAGTTGTAATGGCAAACAGTATAAAAATACACCGAACTAGTTACTGTAATTGTATGTAATTAGCCCACATATGTTAAATTTATATCGCAAACAACATATAGGGCAATTGGTCTGTTGTGATAACGCGGCCACGACGACGCGCCGCTCCTCACTTACTTCACGCTTGTACCAGTTTTGTTTATGACGAAAACTACATGACAACTGGCTTATTTTCTTCTTAAAATTATTTTATATTACTTTTATTTTAAATGAAACGTCAAAGCTCAGAAGTTCTCAATACGCGCTGCTTAAACGATCATAGTTGGCCCCCTGGGGTCCTACCATGACTTCTCATTGCCACAATAGTTTAATAAATTAATTAATAAGAGTATTATAGTGGTATTATAGTATTAGTAATATATTATGAGACGGATGTATATTTATTTATTTATTCAATAATTAGAACGGCATACAATGCCAATTACAGTAATTAGACACAGGTAATGCAATACACACATAAAAATATAACAAAATAATAATAATAATAATAATATGCTCACGCCATCCCAGAAGGGTCTCCGAAGGGGTAAGCAGAGGTGTTGTAAAAACAACACCCACATTTCACCGAATATAATCAAGTGCCAACGTGACAGAGGGTGAGTCCATCGCCGTCTCAGGCACTATACAAACGTCTTTGAATTACTTCTCAGACATATGCAGGCTTCCATACGATGTTTTCCTTCACCGTAAATCACGTGGTGTGAAATAACTGCACATAAGTTTTTAGAAAAACTTATTGGTACAGGCCCCGCTTGGATTCGAACTTGCGTCGCTTGCGTAGCAGGTGACTGCTCTAACCCCAAGGCCACCACTGCTTCATAAAAATATAATATAAAAAAATATATGCTCACGCCATCCCAGAGTTCCTAGGTAACTTTCTCTTGCGATTGCGCTAATAGAAACGATACGGAATGTATGGATAAATGAATTTGGCATGTGTGAGGATACTGTTATAATGTCAACGGCCCAGGGCCTGTAGACAAAGTAACATTATCCTCTCGCTTCGGGAAAAACGGGAATGACATATGTCACGTGACTGATTTATGTAATTTCCATATATATTGTATCGTTTCTATTAGAGCAAGCGCGAGCGTCACAATAATTTATCAGGCAGTACATGACGTGTGTATATCTGTCACACAGCCAAACTATCAATGCAATTACAGGAAATGATACTGATGTCAAAATTATTAAAAATCAGTGTTGTTCCGTTGTTGTCTTATATACGTAGCTCAATTATTAATCTGTAGAGGTATGATATTTGTGGCCTCTTTTCAACGCGAGGCTTTTCCATTAAGAGTAAGCGGGACAAACGTATTAACGTGTTATACAGAGGCGTCAATATTAATTGTACCTACATTTCAAAAGTATTTTTGTCTCTTTGTTTGTTTCCAAAAAGTTGATCCTATTTTCATTTTCCTTTGCAAGTAGTTGGTGTTACAAGGCATATGAAATTGAGTCTATGCGAGTGAACCCGCGGGGCATAGCTAGTAATCCATAAATAAAACGGTAAGCACGTATCAACGTCAAGACCTCATGTTCTAACAAGTCAAAATTCCTGAGCAATTTGGTATATCACTCATCATCCTCCTGCCCTTTTCCCATGTTATTTGTGTTCGGCGCAATGTGTTCTTCTCTTCCATTTCTCTCTATCAGCCGTCATATCTGTATTCACTCCTATTTTAGCCATATCATATTTCACACAATCCATCCATCGTTTCTTAGGTCGTCCTTTCCCCTTGTAACCATCCACATTCATAAACAAAACTTGGTATATCACTATGAGTATTTATTTTTCTGAACAGAAATATCTTCTATAATTGTTTTCATTGAAGAAAAATAATATTTGGTGACAAAAGCTCTTCACCATTGGAAGATGACGAAACATCGTTGTCCTCAATGAACTTTCAAATTTTGGGATTATTTTTAGAATATCCTATTGAAAAAATTAAAAAACAAAACATTGAGTTACGAATATTGCAATTTTTTTTGTGAGTTGGATACGTACCTACATGAAACTTTTCAGTGAATGAACTTGGCCTGAACAGGTGTTACATAAATCATTGCATTGAGGCTAATTGCCTTGAAATTCAACTTATTAGCCTGAAAACATTAAATTTTATACAAACAAATACTTTTTTCAACGTGGAGTATTTGAAAGACTTCAAGCTTACCGCCAAATCCAAGTACCTTAGATAAGATTATTGGGGGTATACTACGTATCTGTCCCCTAGGGACTACAGATATTTTAAAAGTATTAGGTGCATATAAGTTACAAGCTTTCATGGATACCAGATCCAGCTCCCTAGCTCATCCACCAGCAACGCCCTAAGCCGAGGTCCGAGCCCCGCACCGAGGTGCCCTTAGCTGTGTTGCTTAGTTCTTAAGTTTAATCTCTCCTGGGCTTAGGTTTAGGCTCGCCCTTTAGTCTGGTTAAGTACTGGAGGTAACTCTTTCCTATCAACTGCGAGAGACCATATAAAAAAAAGGTTCCATGGTCAGAGAGGACATGGAACGACACAGCAAGACAATTGGCGATCGAGTTTGAACTAGTAGAATTAACGCGTCCACTGCTAAGGACGCGTCTGTGTGTCCAACTGTTAGAGAATTTGCGAAGAAGATTAATGTTAGCAGTGAATGTGTTAAAAAGTGCGTGGTTTTGTATTCTCCAAGGTTTAATTCTTATTCATTCTTGCATGTCTATAATTAGAGATCAACTAAAAAGCATCCCTTAGGAAGCCTTACAGGACCCCATAGCTAATTGGTATCGGATTACATGTATAATCACAACATCGCCTTCAGCTATGCTTGGGAACAGTATACATACGAGCTTACTACTACTGCTAGCAGTACGGAATGTAGGAATAAATTGTTCGAAATGACACTCACACAGACGCGCGCATCTACGAGATTACAAGCGACACCGGCGTCTTCGTCATTTACGTTCTTTACAGACATTTTTCTAAACTATAAATCTTAAAAACTTTTAAGAGTGATAGCCGTCACTCTCAAAGGAGCAAACGTTTTTATTTAAAAAACGTGATCTTGATTCCATACTGCTTAGTGAGGTCATATTTATACTGTGGCTAGAGGAACGGCCAGATGATATGAAATCAATGATAAAGTTTAAGGAAAATTCCACGCCAGCTTCTGATTTAAGATCAACTCTAGGAAACCATAAGAGGATATACAGAACACATGTGACGGAAAGGTAAGTTATCTTTGAGTGGCCCCTTACAAACTTACGCCATTAATGAATAGAACAGGAACAAAGCATGGCCTTGAAAACTAAATTATTCAAGGTGCGACCTTGATCGGTACCTAGTTCCCGAATCATGTAACCTACACAACAGATTGCGTTGAAAGTTGAAACCAAAGGGTTGGGATATCGGTCTTTGAACATTCACACAATGGCTTCCTTGTTTGCCGGAAAACGTGAAGGAAAATTATATTCCAACCGCTTCGAGGCAGCCCCGAAGCGGTTGTCGTTGCTCGTTTATTACTTTTGCAGATTTAAAAGTATTGAAAGGGCAGCAGTGATGAGTGTCGCAGTTGGTCGCCGCGGACGCCGACTGATGTATGTCAGTACCCCTATCACGGGTATGCCACCGTTTTCGTAATCTATACTCGCTAGCGTCACTCGCAATATTTGCATGAGATATTTTAGTTCTTCACATCACCGCTGGGAGTCGCTGCACTATTTCTCATACTAATATCCGGTGGAGACGCTAGCGAGTATAGATGACGAAAACGGTGACAAACCCGTGATAGGGGTACTGGTCACAGAGCTGCGCCGGATCCGAATGATATTGGACCATCCGAATATAGCCCTACAAAAATAACATTTATTTGTTAATTTATTGCCTCACGGCGTACACGTCGTTTTTCAGACTGTATTATATGTGCGTTTTATTTTCTCGTAATCTCTCTCAAACTTGTTGTTATGTACAATTATTATTTGGCACAAATTGATTGCGTCATAAATTGACGACATACACCCTTATTACAAAACATAGACTAGGATACCAGGTTTAATAGTAGCTGCATCTCTTTTTGTGATTTGGTTTTCGAAAGGGATGGACATACAGTGTATTAGATCAGTAGGTCTAAAAAGGCCAATTAGGGAGAATCATAATGTGATCCGAATATGATTCATCATCGAAATCTTAACTAACTTTTCGTCAGGGACAATCTACAATCATTGTAATCATTCGTGAATCATAACATGTATTGCACCAAGTGACCATTTTGTCATTCGATGATGAATCATATTCGGATCACATTATGATTCTCCCAAAGTGGCCTTTTTAGACCTGCAGGACTTGCCAACCATGTGACGCCACCCTTAAGGCAAGAGTAATGTGTAAAACGTTATTATTTCGGACGCAGTTTGAATTCATGTGGAAGTTCTAAGGCTTTATATAGTCCAGTGGCTAAGACAAGGAGTTATACATTAAATGGGGGGTCATGATGTTATGTTCTAGTAAGTATAACAACGAGTTATACCGGATACTTCTATAACTTATCTGTTCTACGGGATCAGCCATATGGCCCATTAGTTTAGTATGCCTCCTTTGGTAAATGAACTAAAGTGCCTAATTCATTGGTTAGGTGAAAAGCAACTAATTAGTTAAGTGTTTGAATGCGTGGCGCATACTCTACTCGGCTCGCGTGTAGGTAGTGTGCGTGTGCGATTGGTAAATACCTATCTACGCCTGTGGACGAAATACAAGCGATTGCTACTCTGACACGTAACTGGGTCACTGGTTCAGAGACGAGGTCCATAGATAGAACAGACCTAGGGGCCAACTATGTTCGTTTAAGCAGCGCGTATTAAGAACTTCTCCGCTTTGATGTTTAATTAGACGGTACAAAATGAAACATTAAAGCTCGGAAGTTCTTAAAACGCCCTAAAATCGCGCCACTAAAATCGACGATGGTAGGCCGCTGTTGTTGCCCGCTTAAGTCTTCGCTTTACGGTGAAGGAAAATATCGTGAGGGAAGCTGCTTGCAGTGCCAGACAAACGGCGACATATTCGCCATCTGTACATAATGCTGCCACGTTTATTTCATGTAATGCATCCTTGATGAAAAGCGACAAAATGCTACATACATTTTAGTTATGGATTCGGTCAAGCGTCTTCGCAATACATTCTTTTAATCTCATCCCGAAGTAGTTACAGGACGTCCGGTGTAATCCCAACACAAGTTACGTCCGAATAAATCAAGAGTCGCCTTTCTATTATGTTTCCTGTCAATATTTATATTCTAAACTAAATATAATGTCGCAAGGTGATGTTAGCAAATCTATCCTTATGCGAAAGTGTGAAAGCTACCGGCTGTCTGTCCGCAATTCTTTTACGGATAAGCCTCTGAGCTGATTATTCTGAAATTAAGCAGGAATAGACGGCATAACTCAAGAGAGCTACGTTTGGATATACATATTTTTCCCCTTTGAATAACAAACGAATATAACGATATAGCTACATATAAAAATGGGTGATTTTATTAGTATATAGGTAGCCCGTAAGTAATGAAAATGAAAATAAATTCATATTAATTTGAAAGTTACTGTTCTATGAATACGTATGTGTTTATATGCATGTGTAGTATATATAAGGTTGACTATTTGGTACGCTACATGTACCTAAGTACTTAGTTTAGGAAGAGAATGTGAGCAATTTTCAAAATTGAATTGACGTTTGATCCAATCAAATTTAATTGACGTCCGATCCAATCAAATTGTAATTTTACCAGGCATTTAAATATTCCTTTGGAATCATTTCTTCTAAGAAATGCAATTGGCGAGCGAAGCCCCGTCTAAGGCCTTAATATTGAGAACCTTGATGAAACGGCACGTGCAAAGGGAATTTCGTCTTATTGCCTTTCAAAATAATAATTTATTGGACCGTAAGTTATTAGTGAGCGTATTTATTATAATACATAATTTCTAAAGGAAACAAGTCTTTGAACCATACATCCCTATCCTGTGCTCAGCAATCATTTTCTCATTTTTAAATAAAAATAGTTCCTACATCCTGTTTTCTTTTACGGAATGGTCACGTTTTCATCTACTGTGTTATTAATTATTTGTTGATTAATCTTCCAGGGCTTATATTCTGTGTTCCTGTTAATTAAACCTGGTCCTACAATCAGTCCTCAGGGATATGTTGTCTTCGTATAGAGTTAGGCCACGTAACTCCATACAAAATAATTTAATTCGATGTAAAAAAAATAACCCGCTTTCTTTACATAACAAGTTATCCAATGAAGATATCGACGCTTCACGTACATTGTACTTACCTCTAATAATATAGGCCATTATGATGGCAGGAGGAAGATACATTATGACATGTTGTTGCGTATTTTAATTTAAGATGAACTTAACTTGAGAGACTCACGGGGACATTTTTTGGTCCATAATCCATTTAATTCCCACGATACATTCTCGCTTACACGTGGCAATAGTTCTGAAAACTACTGATATATATAATATGATTTAAACGTATGTATCAAGATCCAAATTATAATAGAGATGAGTACAAATGTATTCAAGGTCGGGGCATCTCTTGAAAAAAAATTCTAGTAAAGAATTCTTAAGAACGCTTAAAGAATTGTTTGTACACTTCAAGCGCCATGACGGATTTAATTAATTTCTAATGCCGACATGTCCGTCTAAAAGCAGATATTATTCTCTTTTACTTTATTAAAAACATTATTTTTGCAAGACAATATACATTTTTCAAAGTATATATTAACCGCCCTCTTAACAAAAAAAAATATTTAGTTAATTTCCCCTCACTTTTCAATATTCTACGGAATTCGCATACGCAGTTCTTAAATTGTATTTTGTGAATTAGTCTGATATTCCCATCTACCCTGTGTATACTAAATGCATAAGTGTGCTGTCAAAAGCGCATGATTTGATCTCGTTCCATCCATTTGGACCGGGACCCCTTTTCTAAGCGTTTTATTATTATGCATCGTTCGGTCATCTTTACGATTGAATAAACTATTCGTCAGCCACTTTTTAGCGCCCATTCGAGCTGAAATTTCGCACACAACTTTGGTATAAATGATAATATGAATTAGTACTTTCATTTTATTATATTCATGTTACCTTTTTGATCGCAACGCGTCAAGCGTTCAATAAGGCATCAAATAAAAGGGTATGAAATAAGAATGCATATCACCTTGTTACTAAAATAACCTGTCTTGTTGAACTTGAAAACCACTGGGGTCCAAGACAAGAATATCAAATGCGATTATCTAAGCAAACAGACCCTAAAGAAAGAAAATTTCTTCATTCCCTCAAGTTCAACCCTCTCATATAACCCTCAAATATATCTAACGGTTTCTGTTCACAACAAGGTGCTGCCATGTCATCTTATTGCCATGATAGTTTAACTCTTACTATGTGACAGATATTGCGTGACGTGAAGTATGATGGCAATAAGAGGTTATGGTAAAGCTCCTGAAGATATTATTTTGTCATAATAAAGTCATTTTGTAGCATTAGTTTGCAAAGACATTCAATAATGAAGGTGCTAACAACATGACTTAAACAGATCTGAAGTGTGCGTGCCGCAAGTTATTTGTTCTATTTTAGTGTAAGTCGAACGCACTATCCTTGCTCTACATTCAAGATTACAATTAAATAAAAAAACAGCAGCCAAGTGCGAGGCGATTCAGATTTTAAAACTTTAGGAACATCTGTTATTTCTGTTGTCGATTAAGTACTTGATTTAATTTATTGTATTTGTCGAATCCTGTCCGTTTTCAATCAGGATATATATGAGCGTTTACAGAGTTAAGACGACGTAATCGTTGTGCGCTTTAAGGCTCGTGTAGCGCCATCTGTGGGTATGTGGTCTGTACGCATGTTACATTCTCACGGCCGAACCGCAAATGCGATTTTACTGAATTTAGAAGCCGTGGTGGCCTCGGGGTTTGAGCAGTCGCCTGCTACGCAAGCGACGCAAGTTCGAATCCCAGCGGGGCCTGTACCAATGAGTTTTTCTAAATAACTTATGCACAGTGATTTCACACAACGTGCTATACGGTGAAGGAAAGCATCGTCAGAAAACCTGCATATTTCTGAGAAGTAATTCAAAGACGTATGTATAGTGCCTGAGACGGCGATAGACTCACCATCTGTCACGTTGGCACTTAATCAAATTCGGTGAAAAGTGGGTGTCGTGATAACAACACCTCTGCCTACCCCTTCGGGGAATACAGGCGTGAGCATATGTATGTATGTGAATTTAGAAGAGAGATAGCGTCAACCCTTAAGACGGTCGTAGGGTACTAAACAACTTTAAGTGGATTAAGTCGTGGGTCCAAACTAGTTAATTTAAGACATCGTATGACAGTCTTTGTCGGTTGGTAACAACTATGAAAGCGTCTAGGAACACAAAATAATCACTAAAGGGTTTTCTAGTCTCTGCAGACACCTTCAGGACGTGAAGATATGAGATAAGCATGCTGGTCTAGGAATGTATGCGAATGATGGATATTCAATTTCAAACAGCTATAGGTAGCTAAGTAATTTCACAATTGCGTGAATCGAAATCGCAATGATTTGTTAACACCACCGACGACGGCTCGTTATGTACACTGACAGGTAGCGAATCACAATCTTACCATGGATTTGAGCTGAAATCATTCATTTTATTTTCTACACAATTGCTTCCATTTTCGGAGCTTAGCCAGCCTTTCATAATCTGTAAATGGTTGCCAAAGTTATTTGTATTCGAGTACATGCCGACATGGAGTAAGTGGGTTATGTACTCAGTTATTGTCGGTTCTTATAAAACAACTGTTACCGCACCTTCAGAAGGTATAATGTGTCACGTCGTCCATACAATAAATAAATTACCAAGCAACACAAGTTTACTCGACTAATTAAATCTTCGGTGATGGGTTGAACTTAAAATACTACCACGTTAATGGAAATTAAATAAGTTGATAGAACTATTGACTAATGTCGGCATTACGTGCTAAACCTAATGATGGCATTATATTGTATGCTATAGGCAATTAGACTTTCGATTCTTTGTGTGACTGGCTTGAGTTGTCATGCTCACTAAAATGCATTTGGTTGACGGCGTCTGGGTGACAGGTTGTCCACTTCCCTCTATGATGGTTGAGGAGGTCAATGGCTAGAATTCACGTCATACTTGTGAACAGGTGCTGCTTGTGGGGGCTGGTCATCTCAAGCTACGCATTTAAGAAGAAGTAATAGATTTTTAATTATGCTATTTTATCGACATTTGTGCATTGGAACTGTGTCCATGTTTCTGTTTGTTCTTAATTGATTTATTTTGTATTCTTAAAATTGTATAATATTTTTGAAAAGAGTAAGTACTCAGTTTCTTGCCAGGTTCTTCTCAGTAAAAGCAACCTTCCGAACCTGGCGGTAGCATGTATAATCCTGTATAACTATGTCATTCTGATGATTAGAAAGTACTTGGTAAAAAGTCTAATCAAATAAAGATATTTTTGACTTTGACTTTGATTGGCGTCAAACCGTGACTTCGAGACTCATCACGTTTCAGCCAGCCTCGGCCGAGAGAAGATTAACCAATACAAGACCCCACCTCATGAGATTTTCAGAACTCAAATTACATATACGTAGGTATATATCAAAATCATAAGCCTCCTATTTGCTTCGCCGTAGTCGGGTAAAAAATTACAAACATTCCACGACAGATCAGACACGGGACTAAAACTCTGTCCATCCCTTTTGGATGGAACTACTTTTGAACCAAGGATTATCTCAGGCGATGTTTTGTAATAAAGGGGTTTTCCTAATACATAATCATGGGAGAATGTGATTTGAATATCGGATACCGATAAAATCGAGTGTACGCGAGCAAAATCATCAATTTTTCTATTGTTAAATGCGGTGGCTTGGCTCGAGTCATGACGAATTTCTTAATTTGCAAATGGTGTTATAGGTAACAGTCCAGAGTGCCGATACCAACGTAGCCATTGCAGCTAGCGTGCCCTACTGACACCAAATGGAATCGAAATGCGTCACCGCGCATTTGACAATACTTATAGAGCACTCATTCAGCGAAGTGTTGAAGCTAATTATACAATCAAACTATTCTCGAAACACGTTCCGTGAGCCTCTACTATTCAGTAACTCGTACACTGTTTCACGTCCACGAAGCAAACTATCGCGGGATAGCGCGAAAACCACCAATGCGGCGTTGCCAGTCCGTGCAGCCGAGCGTACGATGGGCAGGTAGTCTCTACCATGCATGTAGCATAATGTCTCTAATCTAAGTGTGTGTTATTATACAACACTTGTCTTCTATGAATATGCTAATAGTATTTATTTTCTCACAGGCCTCGTGTCTTCAACTTTATTTTTATGGGATTCCAATTCGAATTCTGTTATAACTAAAATTGCATCTGGATTAAAATTCGAAGCATTTACTTCAAAGTATCTCTACAAGATTTGTAGGGATATTGGAGATTCGATTGGTAAGGTGCTAACCATTAGAATATTAGTACCGACAAAGATGGAATGCGACCGCCCTTGGAACCCGTAGCCTTGATAAAAATTCCCATCTAGGTTGGCACACATAAATAGGGCTTGTGAAATAATAATATATGGAGCATCAATAATACGTACCAGTGGCCGAGTCAACAAAGGCAATCTTGAGGTCCAAGTCAATAGTTTCAGTCGCCTTCGCTTCGGCGGAGTTAATATCGTAATCCGCCGGGACATCCGCCACGATTTCGCCCGACTCCTGGCTCGTTGAGGCCGCCAAACTCTGCGCTACACTCATTTTTGGAGCGTCTTCATGCATTATACACAAATTAATTGCCGAGGCGACGGAATTTTGACGGCCACAGATTATTTAATATATCCCAAAGAGTATGGGTATATATTCTATCTCAAAAATCACCCATAAACGAGGTAATAAGTTATAATAACAAAATGTAGGTCTCTAGGCCACTTCACTTACACTTTGATATTCCGACCGACATAACTCGGGTTCAATGGAGCCACCGTACTCATGACTGACATTGAAATATGTCGGTAAAGGGCAGTGAGGAATTAACCTAATTCAAAATAAAACTGTGTCACGACCTATATTGTCAAAAATATATTGATTACGTTATGAATATTACTAATTGTGTTTATTTAATATTTTGCATGTAATAATTTTATATTTAAGGAATAAAAACAATTGAGAGTACTTTTTCGTCTTTATTTAATCATTGTTCTTGCTAGCTTTAATAATCATGTAAATGACGCAAAATGACTACGTTTGCTTATGAATACGCTGTTGTGTAATAAATGACCGTTTCTATTGCACAATCCTTTCACAAGGGCTCTGAATGTAGGTCAATCTTTATGAGTATGATTGCAGCGTTAAATTTTTTCACAGAATTTGAAGTCATATTGCTTAAAGATTTTTAAATTAAATTCAGTATTTGTTATTTATTAATCTAAGGTGTCGGTATAATACTTATCCCTAACTTATTTTAAATAATACATAATTCCATTTTCCGTTTCCGGTGCAAGGAGTGCCACCTGTCGGCGTTAAGTAGAACTGTGAAAAATATAGTGTAGTTCTATTTAAAAACACTAGATGGCGTTCCATAAGATTTAGTATATAAATACTTTCATAGTGAGCTAAAACTACCTTATTGTTATATTACGACACAATCCATTAAATTTGTCTTGTATTTTTCCATTAACATTATATTTTTAGTCACATTATATAATTAATTAATGCAATTAAAGAAGAATAAAATATGCCCGATTCCAATTTGAGTTACTGCTAACGCCATCTATTGAACCATGAGGAACACTTCGAGGTCACCTACATTAAGCTTGGTATTAGGTTACGGGACCAAACGGTTCTAGTGTTAGATAACAAACCACGGACGAACAGAAAAATCTTCTCAATTTAGTTGTATTGAAAATATGTATATTTTTTTTATTTTCGACTCAAATGCTAAAAATAGCAAGTTTTGCTTAGTTTCGAAGGTTGTTGCAATTTTTTTGGTAGTATCGAAATACCGTGTCGTAATGGATCGGTCCGTAGTTATTAGACGTCTATGGTATCGACACAATGATTCGCAAGACGTAGATTAGATTCATAATTTTGCAAAAATATAATGTATATAGCTACTTACTTAGGTAATAACAATTGCGAACAATCTTCTTTCAGGAATTTGATAAATACAGGTTCCCATGGGAAGAGTTTAATCATACTCTACACTTATTCATCACTAGCTGTGCTCTGCGGTTTCTCCCGCGTAGATTTAATTTAATTCCCGCGGTACCCTAAAAGTTACTCCTTATAACATTAGCTATCTGCCAGTGAAAGTCCTGTTAAAATCGGTCCAGCCGTTTCAGAGATTACCCGGAACAAACAGACAGACAAAGACACATTTTGAAAATTTTTTTTGTAGTCGGTACCGTTTATACTTTCATAATGCATTTAATGAAAAGCTCTTATTTTGGAATTACAAACAGACACTTCAATTTTATTTATATGTATAGATGCTGCTAATTTGTGTTATCTATACAGAGAAAATAAAATTAAAGTTCCACTAAATGCACATAATATTATGACACTTTGTACAGTATATAAATACAGTATTAGTTGTATATACATACATAAAAAATACTTTGACATGGTTTAAGAAGTAGCCTTGACTAAAAAAAATATAATATTCCACGAGAAGTGTGGTGAAATCGCGGGGCATAGTTAGTAGGTAATCAATTTACGTGGTAATTCCCAGTCAGAGGCTCGTTGTTACCGTTTTTATTGATAACTAGTTGACCCGGTGGTGATCTTCGTATCACCTTTTCCTTTACTTATTATTTATGTTTTTCACCGTTTAAGCCTTCCCTGAACTTTCATAAATATATCAAGATCAAAATTATCCAAATCGGTCCAGCCATTTTCAAGTTTTAGTGAGACTAACGAACAGTAATTCATTTTTATATATACAGATATTACGGAGCCCTTCGTTAGCGCGTCCGACTCGCAATTGGCCGGTTGTTTCTTTATTATGCTATGGAATATGGGTAGGTACATGTTATTCAAAATAAAATAAATGCTCTCGCCATCCCAGAAGGGGCAAGCAGAGGTGTTGTAACAACACCCACATTTCACCGAATGTGATTAAGTACCAACGTGACATAGGGTGAGTCCATCGCCGTCTCAGAAACTATACATACGTCTTTGAATTACTTCTCAGACATATGCAGGTTTCCTCACGATGTTTTCCTTCACCGTAAAGCTCGTGGTGTGAACTTCAAAATCAAATGAAATTAATGATGTGTAGTACTGACATATTATGGAAACAAGTAATATTATGTATTAGTATTATACAGGGGGTCACTGGGGGTTCATAAAAACCAAATAATCTTGATTACACTTTTTTAATATTTTTTTTGAAATATGATGATTAATATATTTAATTGTAGGTACATAAAATACACTTTATACAATGAAAATACAGTCGAATCGAGAACCTTCTTTTCTTGAAGTCGGTTCAACATAGATGATTTAGTTGGATTGACTAGCAGTCGTCAGGAGTTCTCGGGAAATGATGAGTCTCTGAATCTGGGAGGTGCCTTCGTAGATCTGGTAGATCTTCGCGTCCCTCATGAGTTTCTCCACTGGGTATTCAGTGTTGAACCCGTTGCCGCCGAAGATCTGGACCGCGTCGGAGGCCGCCTTGTTGGCGATCTCAGAGGCGTGGCACTTCGCCACCGAGGCCAGCACTGTGTTCTTCTGACCTACACGCACACACAACATGTTAGTGTACACATATGTGGGATTGAAATCAATTAAATATAATGGTTTGACTGAAATCTTCTTTACTTCATCTTCATATATTGGGGTTGTAAAATCTTCTTGTAGCTATTGTTTTTATGTAAATATAATATAGTTATTGAAAGTTATAATTATTTTATTGGAATTGGTTACAACTACCGAAGAAAATATTCATGAATAAATTTAAGGTTTATTCATTGGTCACTCATTGTATCAGCATGCATGTGTAAAAATAATAGTTGAATATTAAAAGTAACATCTTTTTAATATAATAACTTAAATAAACATTTTAAAATAATCAATACGTCTTCCGTCTTTCACGTCGTCCACCATCTGTCATCTGTCACATCTTCCTTTATTTATTTAATGGCGATGAGCTTAAGCTTAAAAACTATTCCGCCAAGTGATTGTTGAGAAAAATATCTTGTAAATTGCTGTCGCATCTTATTTCTTCTTATATTCTTACCGATCACACGCTGCCTATCATGCTTACATAAAACCTCTTTCCACACATATATAAAGATAGGGGTTGGTATGAAAACGACTGAATCTACAAAATGGCCAGGCCCTATGTACATAATAGCATTACCCTCACGCTTCGCTTGGCGAAACGATACAAAATGTATGGGAATGTCATATGTCATGAATGACTTTTCATTAATTCACGAATCCCAGCGGGGTTATGCAAATATTTTTTTCTAAAAAAAAAATTTTCTGTGATTTCACTCCACGTGCTTTTCAGGTGAAGGAAAACATCGTGAGGAAACCTGAATATGTCTGAGAAGTAATTCAAAGACTTATAGTGCCTGAGACGGCGATAGACTCACCATATTCAGGGGTATAGTGGGTCCTGAGAGGTTAGTGTATTGTAATGTGTGTGCGTGTAATACGCACCATGGTCGACCATCCAGGCGGATCGCTGCCAGGCGAGGCGCGCGGTTTCGACGCCGATCGCCATGTCGGCGAGCATGAACGCCACGGCCTGGTGCCTGGCGATCGGCACGCCGAACGTCTTGCGCTCCAGAGCGTACTTCGTCGCCTCGTCCAGAGCACGCTGGGCCAAACCGGTCGCGCCTGCTGCCACCTTCAAATAAAACAGAGTATAAGTATATACTGGTGCTGTGACGTCTTGGTCCTAGTGGAAGATCAGTGATGGTTGTCATCAAAGTGACAGCCAGATTATGCTGAGTTGGGCCCAATTCGTAACAACTATAATCTATTGTTACGACAAACCTTTTCGCTCCTTTATGTATTATGTTATGAATAAATTTATTTTCTTTCTCTCTTGCTTTCTGGTATAGACTTTGTGGGCGAACATCGCCTGATTGCACATGTCAATTTGAAAATAGAAAAAAAAACTCCCTAAAAATTTTGTATTTTTTCGTCGTTATACGTACCTACTTATTTTCTATGCCAGGGATAAACACTTTCGAATACGTAAGGCTTAATATCCTTACTTTTACATGTTATATATGATTGCCAACTGTCACAAGGACAACCCCGGGAAAGCTAGGGGGTGTGAGAAAGAAAACCTTAATCATTTACTAATTATTAAATCTATATTTACTTTGCTTTCGATCACCATCAAATATCTGGCAGTGCGCATGCAGCATGGCGAGCGGGTAGCGACGACGATGCGCATGATTTTTGAAAAAAATCGGGAAATTATTGTACCGCTGAGGTCAAGAGGTCAACCATTATTAGAGTCTCCCGGGCAATCCGGAAGGGTTAGAAACCCTAGGTTATAAATCAAGTAAGTAACAGGTACATACCGGCGGTCTGGTCTTGTCGAAGGCTCCCATGGCGATCTTGAAGCCGGCTCCCTCGCCGATAAGCACGTTCTCCTTGGGGATGCGCACGTCTTCGAATGTAATGCCGCGGGTGTCAGAAGCCCTCTGACCCATATTTTGTTCCTATAATATATAACGATGTTAAACAACAAGCGTTACATTTTCCAGAATAACTTAGCCCCGTCATTGTACTCAAATCATATACATCGCGAGGTCAACCTATGCTGGTTTTTGAAAGCAAGTCATTCCATTTTAATTTTACGTTTATAACTAGCTGTGCTGAGTTAATTTCAAGGGGGACCCGCGGTACCCTAATGTTTTTTTTAATAATATTAGCTATATGCCAGTAAAAGTCTCGTTAAAATCGGTCCAGCCGTTTCAAACAGACAGACGGCCAGATATACGGAAAAAAAATTAAAATTGTAATATTTTTTTAACAGTACCGTATATACATTCATAGGCATTTAGTGAAAAGCTGGTATTTAAGAATTACAAACAAGACTCTTTATTTTTATTTATCTGTATAGATGTGATTTAGCCTTCCTTAAGTAAAGTACATACCTTACGACCGGGAGTTACTCCAGCCCATTCCCTCTCCACAATGAACCCGGTAAACGCCTTGCTTGCCGGGCACTTGGGGTCTGGGTTGGTCCTAGCCAGAACAAAGTACCTGCCCAAATAATTTGACGAGTTAGGAATAGTGTTACTTGGAAACGCCACCATTTTATTGCAAATTGTTCGCAAGCGGTACCAAGGGGCGCATATTATTTGATCAACCCTAACCCAAAAAGGCAGAAGTTGAATGGGTGTCCAAGTTACCTCCGTGCCTCGGAGAGCACGTCAAGCTGTCGGTCCTCGGGTACGGTTGCCAATGTATCATCTTTGGCAATCGTTTCAGGTTTTGAAGGAAAAGTTATCCAGGAAAGTTTTAGAGGATTTATGTTTGTTACTCTTTTACTCAAATACTACTGTATGGATTTGAATGAAACTTTACATACACATATGCTCACGCCTGTATTCCCTGAAGGGGTAGGCAGAGGTGTTGTTATCACAACACCCAATTTTCACCGAATTTGATTAAGTGCCAACGTGACAGATGGTGAGTCCATCGCCGTCTCAGGCACTATACATACGTATATATTTGTACTATATATATCTTTGAATTACTTCTCAGACATATGCAGGTTTCCTCACGATGTTTTCCTTCACCGTAAAGCACGTGGTGCGAAATCACTGTACATAAGTTTTCCAGAAAAACTCATTGGTACAGGCCCCGCTGGGATTCGAACTTGCGTCGCTTGCGTAGCAGGCGACTGCTCTCACCCCAAGGTCACCACGGCTTTTTTATGAAGATATTGAGTGAATTGTCCAAAATATAAAGATAAGTGAAATCCTGCGCAGACAGAGTCGCGGGCACCAAATGGAAGGCTATATTTTTAATAGAGTTAAATAAGAGATTTAATAAAACGCAAACGGGAGCTAGTAAGTAATAACAGAAAGCATTGGTACGGTACCAGTTGGCAACGCCACCGTTGGTAATCCACATCTTCTGCCCGTTCAGGATCCACTCGTCTCCCTTCTTCTCCGCCTTGGTCTTCACTCCGGCGACGTCGGAGCCAGCACCAGGCTCAGTCACGCAGTATGCCTACACATGAAAATTAAAATTATTTATTCCGTGTGGCTCCTGGTAAGGCACCTATCATCATCTCCCTGGCCTTATTCCATACATTGTTGGGATCTGCACTTGACTCAACCCGATGTGGCTGATCACCTGATTGTTATACGAAGCGACTGCCACCTGTCTTTCACCCCTTCTACGAGGAAAATCTGTGATCTGGGTTAAACCAGTTGTCAGACTATTTTAGGCCACGGGAACGATGGCTTAACGTGCTTTCTGAGGGACGGGAGGTCACCCGACGTTTGCTTGCTTAGCTTCGCTGATCGAATGATATGCGCAATAGCAACGGGTGACCGCCCGAGTTCCCTCCGTGCCTCGGAGAACACGTTAAGCCGTCGGTCCAGGTTGCCAATAGTCGGAGTCGTAAAATATAGTCTGACAACTGGTTTAACACAGATTTTCCTCGTCAAAGGGGTTGCGAAGGGTAGATGGCAGTCGCTTCGTATAAAAATCAAGTGATCAGCCACATCGGGTTGAATCAAGTGCCGACCCCAACAATGTATGGGATAAGGCCAGGGAGATGATGATGTAATCAGTTCCATAAAAAGCGAAACGTTCTCTGTCCCATATAATGTGTTTATCGTACTCACAGCAACCAGGGGTTCCTCGATAAGCCTGCCCAAGTACTTTTTCTGCTGTTCCTTGTTACCGGCGATGATAACTGGTGTTTGCTGCAATAACCACACAACGACGCTGTATCATTGCCTTTCGAACACACAATCCAAATAACTTTAACGTTAAATAATGTCACTGATACATTTATCTAAGTACGGGGGGCGACTATGATCCTTTAAGCAGGGGCCGTACCATGACCTCTTATTGCCATGATAGTATATTATGAGACAGATGTATATGACGTGTATTAGTCTGTCCCTGTCGCACAATAGAACTATCATTGCAATAAGAGCTCATGTGTGGGCAGTGCGTATTAAGAACCAAGCTTTAACGGTACCAAAATGAAATGTCAAAGCTAAGAAGTTCTTAACACACTCTGCTTAAACCGATGACAGTAGGTTAAGCGTCTTTTAGTATTATTTAAATACTTAATACATCTTATTAGTAACGTTTTGTATTCTGTATTGAATACAATTGCTTTGTAAATTTATATTAAATAAGACAAAAACACATAACCACGAATCCATTATAGATTAAAATGCACGTGTATCTTGGTTTCGATTTGTTTTTCGATTCGATTTCATATTTTAAAGGTAGTAATTTTAGCAAAGGAGAAGCAAGGGTCCGCCACTTAGGGCTCGTGGACTCGAACTTGTGCAGTTGCAATTTTCAAGGGATTCGTTAAGGTTAACAACAGTTATAATATGTACAGTCAAGTGAACAATGTGCTTATTATTTTACTTAAATACTGAAATATATTTTCGTCTATTTTTATTTTATTATTAACTGAGCTAATTGAATTTAATTCACTCACACAAATAATGTACCTGCTACTTAAACATGCAAAATAAAATGTAAAATACGATGACTTCATTATTATTATTGAAATAATACCTAGTTAATTAAATACGTAAATAATAAATAATTATACATTTTGATGACATAAATATAAATGTAACCTTGCTGGGTGACTAACAAATTTTTGTTAACAATTTTGGAAAGATCATTTAATTTTTTTTACTTTGGTAAGTGTTTTCAAATCTGCAAAATATACTTGGCTTGGGCTAAGATATCGTATGAAATCATATAAAATAGATGTTTATGCCATCACAGAAAGGTAGGCAGTGTTACAACGCCCACTATTCACCGATGATGGTTAAGTGCCCACGATGACACTTTACTTTACATACTCTTTGAATTTATTCTCATATATATTCAGATTTCATCGTCATGTTTTTCTTCACCGTAAAGCTCCATGGTGTTCATTCCATCGCTGGAATTTGAACTCGGCCACTATGGCCGAGTCTAAACACCATAGCGTGTGCAAATTTTATTCGGAGAAATATTTATTAATATAAAAATAAATTTTAAAATGCACACCTTTCTACACTTGACTGTACATTAAAAGCGATTGCGAAAGCAGAATGAGATAGCAATTATTTCCAAGGTAAGGTAAACTAATACAGGATTCTGTATACGTTTACTAGGTAGGTAATCTACATGGATCAAATTCTAGGAAATAGGTAAGCTCAACGACACGACGTATAAATGACATTTAGACTATATACTTACATACATACATATGCTCACGCCTGTATTCCCCGAAGGGGTAGGCAGAGGTGTTGTTATCACAACACCCACTATTCACAGAATTTGATTAAGTGCCAACGTGACAGATGGTGAGTCTATCGTCGTCTCAGGCACTATACATACGTCTTTGAATTACTTCTCAGAAATATGTAGGTTTCCTCACGAAGTTTTCCTTCACCGCAAAGCACATGGTGTGAAATCACTGTACGTAAGTTTTTTACAAAAACTCATTGGCACAGGCCCCGCTGGGATTCGAACTTGTGTCGCTTGCGTAGCAGGCGACTGCGAGGCCAGCACGGCTATTTAGAGTAAATTTTTTTTACATATTTAGGACAAGAATCAGATACTGATAAATGTCCTTCGGTCATCTTTACACACTGTATATATAGTATAGGTATTATTTACATCAGCTTGATCCATCTAAATTACTCTATAGGGGCCTAATCATGTTCTGCATCAGAAGGAATGCGTATGAAATGATAAACATATAATATGGGTAATGTTTCACAAAGTGCACCCAGCAAACAACTCACACCCAGCCCACTGGCCTCCATAGCAGTCATGATACCAGTACACCCATACGCCAGCTCCTCGGCAACCGTGCACCCGTCAAATATACCCATGTCTAAGCCACCTGTGGAAAACCAACCATCAGCCAGGGCACCGTGAGGGTCCAATCAGGGGTTGTCATTTAATTATAATTCATTTAAATTTTTTAGGTTTGTAAACCAAAACCGATGGTTTTAGATTTTTCCCAATCATTTTAAGTATTGGGTGCTGGA
Source organism: Watsonalla binaria (assembly GCA_929442735.1). Lineage (NCBI taxonomy): Eukaryota > Metazoa > Arthropoda > Insecta > Lepidoptera > Drepanidae > Watsonalla > Watsonalla binaria. The sequence goes on along the minus strand of OV838917.1, from coordinate 1,635,853 downwards.
GAAGATGGATGTTTATAAGAGCCGAAAGAGCCTCTGGACAGCCGGCGGTGATGAAGTCTTTTGACAAATATATCATCACAAATTTTGGATTGGATTGGTTCCTTGGGAATTGGTGATCGGGGATGGCATTTATTGAAATATTACAATTTTCTTTTATAGCTTGGGTGGCCGAAATGGTTCTGTTGGTAGCTGGGTTGATGTGGAGAATTTGGAATGGTGACACTAAAAATTGTTCCCAGGCCCGAACAGAATTTTAACAATTTAGCAACAAAGCACATGTGTTATATACAAAGGTATATAGATATACAAAAATAGTTAAAAACCAATCTAAATAGTCTCCAGTTCTTCATTATATACTAAGGTATATGCAGCCCTATTTTCACCTCTCGTGCGAATACCAAGACGTCTGTGAGTTTTCTTAACCTCATGAAGCCTTCCTATCTTAAGACTCGGAAATTAATGAACTTACTGATACCTATTCAGCATGTCGCCCAATCTATACCCACCTGATGGTAAGTTATTACCGAAGCCCAAGCAAGCCATGTCTGGAGCTACACTGACAGAATCTCTTAACAGTTCACACCAATGCAATGAATATATGAATATGAACTCGTTCAGGAAAACGACGACAATGGCTTAAAACTTATATATTACTTCTAATTATCATGTGACGAAGGTGGATTACCCCACAAATAAATTCTTCTATATCTGAGGCCCAACATGGACACAGATGAACCTTATCAATGGAAATCACTCACTTAATTATGAATAAGGTATTGTATTATAATTCATCCCATCAAGGAGCTAAATGGGATACATATATATGCTCACGCTATGCCAGAATGGTCTCCGAAGGGGTAAGCAGTGGTGTTGTAACAACAACACCCACATTTAATCGAATACGATCAAGTGCCAACGTGACAGATGGTAAGTCCATCGCCGTCTCAGGCACTATACATACGTCTTAGAATTACTTCTCAGACATATGCAGGTGTCTTCACGATGTTTTCCTTCACCGTAAAGCACGTGGTGTGAAATCACTGCACATACGTTTTTAGAAGAACTCCAGTGAGTTCTGATTTCTGAACTTGAGTTCCGAGAAGAACGCAAGTTCGAATCGATTAGAACTTGCGTCGCTGGCGTAGCAGGCGACTCTGGTCAAACCCCAAGGTGACCACGGCTCTAAATGGGATTTATGAGTTTAATATCTTGAAAAATATTGTTTCTCTTTCTGATGATTTTGAAAATATAATCAAATAAAGATATTTTGAATTTGGGTGTGAAATTAAAAAGCGTCAAATCACAAACAAAACGCTTTCCTAAAAACACATAGAAAATATTGAGAACTATTACAATAACGCGAGCCGAGTATAAGCCCATTGTTGAGATCCAAAGGTACAAATATACATATAGACATCACAAGCAATAACTGTACAAAGATAACATGGACATTGTATTGAGCCAAGCAGACATGATGACATACTTATCAAATTTAACTTGAAGAGGATTTATCATGATATAACCCATACATGCTATCAAGTCAACATCTGAAAGCAAGGATGCACTAAGCTATGACCATGCATTTTAGAGAGTGGCAAACTTCACCAGCAATTTCAATGAACCCACAATTCATCATCTAACATCAATAATCATATTTATGCTGAAGCGTCAAAGCACGATGCGCAAACTAATTATAAATAAAAAATTGAACCAATGCGGTATCCTTCAGGACTGTGCCAAGAAGGCTGACAGCCCGCCACTCGAATACCAACGCTGATTCTCTGAGAGAAGCCCCAGCCCGCTTGTCACGATATGCCTCTGATGTGTATAATTATAACCGAAATAACGATAGCTTAGACTCACGCCCAGATTGGTGCCGCCGATGGCAGTGGTAATGCCTGTGCACCCGAAAGCCATCTCCTCACCCGCGAGACACTCCTCGAAAACACCCATGCTCCCTACGCCCCCTGAAATATTTCCTGGACTTCAAATAATAGCCTTCAATAATGCTGCTTCCCAAATTATCTTTACCGATATTAATAGCCCGATAACTTACAAGGCTAATTTCAACCCGTTCTCGATACGACTTACGGAGCCCAAAACCTAAAGTAAAATCACAGTTCGAAGCTTGCACCTCACGACAGAGTCGAGGAAGGATTGTTAAGCATGGAATTATCCACCAGAATGGACGACTCATTCCGTATTCGGACCACGCAAGTTCGTCCCACACAAAAAAGCCGCGTTCGTCCCACATTATATTCCATCTTCGCCCTATTGCGGGAAAGTGTACGAAAACCGCAACGAAAATTGGAACAGATGACGAACATCATCCAGAAGAAAGACATACCATAAAGTGCCTAGTTCATAGAGGAATCGACGCTGGAAGAGAACACATAACATAGAAGAAAATGTTTGTTTTGAATGCTGAGTGTCGTGTCACTGACGTGGATGTGGGTTAAATAGACTTCAACATTCGTATATACAAATAATACATACAATATATTATCCAACCCAAGCATCAATAAATGTGGACATGTTTGCGACAAATAACACAGTTTAAAATCGGTTCCGTCTTTGTGCTATTATTGACACAATTCATTGAGTTATTCGCATCGTGGAGTATAGCGAGTCTGTATTAATTTGTTCAATGTTATGGCAATGATGCGTCGACTCACTCCCAGATTCGTGGTTCCGATGGCGGTGTATATGCCGCTGCATCCGTACGCCATCTCGTCGCCAATGAGACACTCCTCGAACACTCCCATACCCCCCACGCCCCCTGAAATAACCTGGACTTCAAACGTCTGCCACCAACCATTAGCTGTCATCATTGTTTTTGAGGGGCCTTGACAATGCATATCTGCCTTCGATTGTACGAGTTTATTTTATTATATTTTTAATACATTTATATGTGTCCAATATGAGACATCACAATCGTAAGTCGCTGAGTAGTTAGTTAAAAAAAAGAGAGAAAAAGAGAGAAAAAAGAACAAAGAAGGAGAAAAAAGAACAAAAAAGAGAAAAAAGAACAAAAAAAGGTGACTAAAAATGTAACTGTACTCGAAAACAATGAATAAATAGTCTGATTTATGAAGATATAACGAAAGAAGTATGTAAGACTAAACAGGAATGTCGCCCTATTCTCTGCCTGTGGAGATTCCGCGTGATCCGGAAGAACGATAATATAAAAAACATAATATAATATAGGTACTTACTAGCTGTGTCCCGCGGTTATACACAATATACGGGATGTCGGGGAAAATAGGACAGCTGTTAAAATATGTGATAGGGTACAATTATAGGATGCAAATAAAATTATTATGACAAAAATATCTTCTTCAGTTTTCGAGCAATTGACGTTCAAAGTTGACCATATCAAGACCCTATTTTGGCATAAAAATCAGCGGTAACGTAGAGCTTTTCACGTGAAATCTAACTACGTTTTTATTTTTTTTTCCAAAATGATCCCATAAAACCATTTTTCGATAATACCATTAACCTTAAGTTAACAAGTTTAATTACCGCATACGTAATGTAGGTAAACGCGGTCGCGTGTTCATTCAATCGCTTAAGGCCGCGAGCTCTTTGGCCCTTAGCAACCATAACTAAATTATCGTTGGAGCAAGTTTTTTTACGACTTCTAAATACTGAGTGATATATTCATAAAAAAACCCTACAACTTTTAGAAGACAACTGTTCCTTTTTCTCCGACACCCAGTATATGTTGTATGGACACACTCACGCTATACAGAGATGCAAACGAGTGACGACCAAGAAAAGTACGTTGGGTTCGACGCTGGTATAAAACAGTATGATAAAAACAAGTGTTGGAATTAAACATATATGAAATGAGAATTTCATTGTATATTGGACCTGGGTTTGTATACATTGTGGGTAACATTGTATACTTACCAACCCATGTCCAATATATGCTTTACAATAAGCCCTATGTCTATATTAACCAACATAACATATATGTATAGAAAGGTTAATTTAAGGCCAATGCTCGGCTCGGGCCCGGCTCGGTCCAGCGAGAGACATCCTTTAAAACAGTTTTGAAAATGAAAACATTATTCGCGTTGCGTTTAAATTAAAAGTAAATGAGACACCTTCATTTGTTACGTTATTTGCAAACAGTCATCAATATTGAACGGTTACGACATAGGTAAAGCAACAATGGAGCCGCTATCATAACGCCTTTGAACACCCCATGCTTGTAGGCAGATAAAGGATCTCACTCCAACTTCTGTGATGATAAGTGACGCCATGAATCCAGAACATCCGTAGGCAAATTCCTCGGCAATTAGACAAGTCTCAAATACGTGGAGACCTAATCCGCCTGTGTTAAAACAACTGTAAGTGAGTCACAACAGACCTTATACTATCAAGACTTAATGGCTGATCTTCAGTCACTATAGCGCTGGAAATTTAAAATTAAATTGTATTTAATTTCGCATAAGTAAGTAGATATACACCAAAGAACGTATCAGAGTAACATCTACAAATTAACATAATTTAATTGTCTACTTTGTTTTCCATACGAAAGTATATTCGGTACATCCGTCTGTCTGTCTGTTTAGTCTAGCTTAACTACGGAAAACCCGATTTTACATTACAAGGCATAGCTCAGGCTAAGTCAATTAGAAAAAAGGTTAAGGGTTCCGGGAAAAACCCATACAAATCTCGAAATTGAGTCAACGAGGATTCACCTCAGGCGTAGAAAATGTTGACTATGATCAAAAATTACTATAGCTACTAGTCTTAAAATATCTGTGAGGGATAAAGGATATCATTACCGCAATGTTCTGGGATGTGTCCGTTCATCAGGCCCACAGACCAGGCCTTCTTGACGATGGGCCATGGGTACTCTCCGGACTTGTCGTACTGAGCCGCGACGGGGATGATCTCCTCCTTGGTAAACTTCCGTGCCAAGTCTTGGAGTGCCTTTTGATCCTCGCTTAGCTCTGAAAATGTTTGCTATATCATTCGACAATCCTTTATTTGTAATATCTGGTTCACCGAGCTGTGCTCGGTTTCTTCTTCACACCAAAAAGGAAAAAAAAATAAAAAAATCCGGTGAACGTCAGTCTCGAACCGCGGTAACTCTAGTTTCGTTGTCGCCCCGTAAGCTGGAAGCCTCAAGCGAAACTTTGAGCTTCCATAACTTGACAGATGTCCGCGAAATTTGCTGTCGTAATGTAATTATATTTAATGAGTTTTTCAGTGCCTGAAAACATGGTCAAAACGATGTTTTCCATAAATGAAACCTACTTAGATCTATTTTTTCTCTTTTTTTGAAGGAAAAGTTCTACTTGATTGTAAAATTTATATTTTTGTAAAGAACACCGACACTGGCCATAACTCATCTAGATGTAAAGTTCTCATCAATACGAATTAATCAAACCCAAATACTAGGTACTTGCTGTAAATAGTTGAGGAGTTCCTTCGACTGTCTTTCGGCTCCATAATGAGATTGACTCCAGACCGTCATTAACATGTCGTGCTCCAAATACTAAATGCAAATAATTAACAAACGTACAAGTCGCCAGTAAAATTTTCGAAAGTTCACCTCGATTTCTCATGGACTCCACCATCAGAACTGAGCCAAATTATAATGGGACCATTTGGGAAGCAAGATCTTTCAAATAAAAAAGAATCTTCTAAATCGGCTCACCCAGTCAAAAGTTCTGAGGTAAAAATCCTCCTCCTTTTATTGAAGTCACTTAAAAACATCAAAAATACTGTTAGATGACTACATACATACTAAACTGTTTGTACAAAACTAATTGTGTCAAAATGTTTGTGCAAGTCATCCTTGAATCCGAAATGAATGCTAAGTCAGTTTTTAAATTAAGTACATGCAAATCTATGCTTGTAAATACTAGAGTGCCAGTGTTTCCTCAGGAATGTGATTGAGCAGATTGTCTGAGATATAATAATAAAATATAAATTGCAGGTAACTAGTGCTCCTCATTTATGTTGAGTAGTCTGTGACGTCTCCTTCGCGGAAATTTGAATAACAGTGCAATACGTGTTCGGTGACCAGTTGACTGACCAAGATTACTCATCATATAGAGGCACAGTTGATCATTCGAAGTTAAGTAGTAAAACTCTAATCCAATAGTTGCTAGTTGGATGGCCCGAGTTCCCTCCGTGTTTCCATACTGCAGTGTTCCCCCACAGTCTAATATGAAGCCCAAATTTCCTGGATACGACTTCGAATGAAACTGGCCGTTACTAGCACAGCTGTCTCAAAATCAGCATCTGTGAGCCTGGAAACCACTACACGACTGTGATGCGATGCAGCAGTCTGATAGCTGAGCCTTCAGAAGCAAGGTAACCTTAGGAGTTTATCCATCACAATTCCAATGTCCCACTTACGTTATGTCCAACTTGTCACGAAAGTATTTATATTAATCTTAACAATGGTAACGTACTTAGTACAATATTTTTAGTGTGTATTTTGGATGGATGTCTACGTAGTGTGCTGTCTCATTCTGCAGCTCAGCAAGATGCATTGCTCCCCGAGGAAATTGCTCTTTGAACTACTCAAAGACTTGAGAATTAATATCATTGAAAAGGTTACCAAACAAACGGCCGAATTACATCCTCTAGTAGTTGGGAAATGTTAATAGCGCCATCTAGGCGTCACGCAATGAAACACAATAGGCACGCATAACAGTTTGAGTTTCCTTAAAACCCCGCCAGATGGCGTTTGCAAATGTATAAAACAAAAGGCCTACCTTCCTTGGCTGGTTCCCTTCAATCCAATTTCATTCGAAATTTGTTACGTAATGTAAAATTATTGAAGCCACGTCTATAAATTTGGAAGACCAGCTGAACACAGGTCTCACCATAAAACCTACGTACCTACTACGTGTAAAACATGTTAAACATATCAGCATTCCTTCGTAGGTGTTGTAGTCGTTAGTGAATAATAAGTAGGTTAAATAATATTTCATAACGATTTTACTTTATTGAAATAGAGGACTTATGTTCAAGTAAGTATTATCTATTATATGATACCACACACAAAGATTAGGTGCGGTAGGTTCCTTCTACATCGGGTTCAGAGTCTAAAGTTATTTGTCGGATTTAGATTGCGCCACGTTCGTAACAGATAGTGTGAGAGATAAACTTTACCAAGGACCTTTGCTTCTAATGCAAAGGTGGAGTTTATCGCCTTAAGTCAAGTGTTAGCTTTCGCTGTTACGCGGACCTTGAATGTGCAGTAGTAATTTTTTGGGTTATATATACCGCGAGCGCGAATACAAGAGCAGTTATGCCTACTACTTTCGCTGAGCGCTCATAACCCTTGACTGCCGTCAAAACCGGTGAAATAGATTGTTCGTTGTTTACAAAATGTTTCCTAACGATGCAGAATGAGTATGCGCCTCAAGCATAGACTGACATATCCCAATGTCGACGAATTTCGTTGGGTGTTAGCGAGTCACGAATTTTTACTACACCTTTTATATATAAAATGCTTTAATAAATAAATTTACACAAGTCCCAATACAATATGAAATATGCATTAGTTACCCATTAATAATAATATATACTAATATTATAAAGAGGAAAGGTATGTATTGGCTCAAATATTACTGGACTTATTTTAAAAATTCTCTCACCATTAGAAAGCTACATTATCACTGATTAATATAGGCTATATTTTATAACCGTACTCCCACGGGAACGGGAACTTCGTGACGTCCGCTAGTAATATATAAAATTCTAGTGTTGCGGTGCTACCAAACACCTCCGGAACAACTAGACCGTTTTGTATGACATATCGGGTAGGTCTGAGAATCGGCCAACGTATGTTTTTCATAAACATTTATTAATTAGTGTACGTTCAAACTAGATTCAATTGTTTTGTTTGGTGCTATTAACTTTAACGTAGGTAAATAACATGACGTACATACTACTAAATGTTAATAATCCCAAACATACGGTATTCTTCCAGGAATTTACGAGTTTGACTTAGTTGATTTCACTTAAAACAACTTTTGGAATTGTTTTTTATATCTTTCTTCACTATTCATACCTACGACACTTAAATACGTAAGTATACTTATACATACTTATGTGTTGTAGGTCTATCTAGCTATATCCAGATATACCTAGCTATATCCAGATATACCTAGCTATATCCAGATATACCTGTCATAACACATCTCAGAATGAAGAAGTTAAATTGTAGCGATTACATACCATCATCACCGCCCTGGCCTTATCCCATACATTGTTGGGGTCGGCACTTGATTCAACCCGATGTGGCTGATCACCTGATTTTTATACGAAGCGACTGCCATCTGACCTTCGCAACCCCTTTAAAGAGGAAAATCTGTGATCTGGGTTAAACCAGCTGTCAGACTATTTTAGGCCTCCGACCGACCTGTAACTGTAAAATTGGCAACCGGGACCGACGGCTTCACGTGCTCTCCGAGGCACGGAGAGAACTCGGGCGGTCACCCATCCAATTACTTTCTAGGGTTAGGGTTGCTTAACTTCGCTGATCGAGAGATATGCGCAATAGCAACTGTGCCACGAGCGATTACATATCATCAGCTGATGAAAATGATTTATTTAATTTAGACCCTGGTAATGCACCTTTGAAAGTCGAATAATTGACCACCGGTTCGTAAACTAGCTTTCTGCGAAGAACCGGCATTAAACTCAGCGGTCATCATGTAGACATGAATGTATAGGACTTCACGAGCTTTCACCTTCCCATTCGCGTGGGAGTACGGGGACAAAACATAGCCTATGACATAGTCTCAATGTTACAGGTGCCGTCGTGAGGAATGAACGTTGAATGTGCATTATTCATTATATAAGTTTGCCTCTGTCTACAGTATGGCGTAGTATTCCCAGTATTTTTTCTTTGCCCGTTCTTTACTCGTACCGTTGTAGGCCTATAGGTCCACCCTATAGGCCTACAAAGTAACGATAAAACAATTATGGAAATGACATTAATCAGTCACGTGACATATGTCATTCCCGTTAATTTTGTTTCGTTTCTACTAGCGAAGCGTGAGGGTAATATTACTTTGTCTACCAGGGCCTTACCATGAACTCTTATTACAATTATAGTTTAGCTGTGTGACAGTGACAGATGTATAACCGTCATATACATCTGTTTCATAATAAGAATAAAACTACCATAGTAATAAGAACTCTAATGTAGCTATAGATTGCTGATGTGTCATACAAAAGTACAAATTATATCAATAATATTAGTATAGATAAAGCCTACCCACCGAAGCAAAACCCAGTGTCGGGAATAGGCTTAGCTGCTGATGCCGCCGGTACTGATGTGGACAGCTTCCTATAGATGGGACGTGTAGCCCGAGCGATCTGGACAATAATTAAAACATTATTTTTGTTAGGGTTCCAAAGGTTAGACTAGGCTAGGCCAGGGTCAGACTAAACCTATTGGGGCCCCAAGGCGATGCAATTCTCCCTTTCCTTTACCCTTTTCTCACTTTATAAATATATTTTTTCCCTCTTTAGTCTCAGGTACCTTATTGGTGATAGCTCTTAGGCTGTTGCCTAAACTGCCCTGTGGATAATTCGTGCCTGGGCTAGGAAGAGTTTCATGGTTACTGCCATGATCAGGCACTATATGTATGTCTTCGCATTTATTCTCAGAAGATGTTTCATACAATAAAATTCAAACCAGTCGGCTACCAAGACATTATTAATTAGTACAAATCATTGTTTTTGTTGTGCTCAATAGTTGGTATAATAATATCATATTTCAACAATACAAATTCACCAGCTTCATGGAATTTTTTTATATTTTAAGCATGCCCATTTATTTTAAATAAATTTACATAAGAATGAAAATGATTTACTCCGTCCGTTTAGGTAAGGCGCTTTTGAGTAACATGTGTCATCAATTTATCATAATTTAATGTGTTTATTGACTGTGGGATTTTATTATGGAAACGAACACAGTTTCCCATGAATGATTTATTTACCTTTACTAATCAAGTCTAGGAACTACAATTTTGTGTTTCGTGTTGAAATTGAATGAATGTCAGAGTTTAAATTGAACAGATGAATGTTTTTTTTCATGTTTAGTAAAATATAAAGTGACAGTAAGAACATTTTTTTTAATTTATCTCTAACCAATACCAGAATACATAATAGGTAGGCTATTACCTGTTTGTTAACAATTAATTTGAATACTAGCGGACCTCACGCAGTTTCACCCGCGTAGTTCCCGTTCCCATGGGAGTACAGGGATAAAATAAAGCCTATGTTACTCACTGATGATGTAGCTATCCAATGGTGAAAGAATTTTTTAAATTGGTCCAGTAATTTTTGAGCCTATTGATGAGCATTACAACCAAACAAACAAAGTTTTCCTCTTTATAATATTAGTGTAGATTAATAAGCATATTTGTACCAAAAAACTACTGAACTAAAAGAAAATTCAATATATTCATTCAAGTTATTAACAATTATTAACCTTTTCTTATCCGTCTCAATCTCTGTCTGGTATTTATTAATGTTATTCTTTACACAAAGCTTTCTTTATTCTTATGTATTTTATGTATATTGATTAGTTTGATGCATCAATTATAGATGCGTACAGGACCGAGTGATTTTTTCTTTATGAAATATGCATGAGTTGAAAACTCAAAGTCCATTTGGTATTTTTATATGAGAAATGTTAACACCAATTACTTGGGCTTAGCTGTCTACCCTAAGCTATCAGAGTTGGATCTACTTGATTGAAACAAATATGATATTTCAATCACAAACTACTATTGTCCAAAGCTAATGGTCCGAAGAAAATTTTACAAAATTATTTGGTCAAAAGTACTTTTGACTGATTAAGACATCTTCTGAAATGATAATGCACATCATTCTTTGACCATAAATAATGGACATAATACAAATCTGACTGCAACATATGCCCATATATCCACTTTATGCTGCCAACTCTAATAAATAATTACTCTTTGAGGCCACTATCAAATAAAACTAGGTAACATTAACAACATTAGTAAGCATAAAATGGCCCTTAAAATAATATATTTTTTGTTAATCAGTGTAATACTGTTGCCTACTATAATTATAATTAAGTTTCTGTTGAATAAATTAAATTCTATAATTGACAAAATATGTTAAACAACGCCTTTTGATCAAAGCATTCTGTTCGGGTACGAAACCCTCAGAGCACGAGGCCGGCGTTTTATTGATTGATTTGATATTCCAGGTGCATCTAAATTTGTATTGGAGTGACTAGGATTACTTTAAATCACACAGTGACTATAGATTTCGGTAAAAAATTCACCTCGCCAAGGTATTGTAAAAAATAAAAACATGTAATATGTCAATGAACTTTGGACTTTAGACGACGATACGAGATGAGTAACTGTAACGTTTACTCGTTAAATCAAAGGGTTTCATTAAATCGCCAAACGTCATTCTAATTGTATATACTATTTCATAAACTTTATAAAGACTAGTTCACGAGCAACATATATATCGTACAACACAGTAAATTTATTAGAATTAAGTACTTAGATAAATAAATACTACACATTATTCATACTCACATGAGCTAACGGGTTCATTCTGGTGGGTTAATTACTCAAAAAAAAGAAATACAAATATATGGATGCCTTCTTCGAGTTCAAAGTTTATTAGACTTTGTACTCAACAAACGTAACACGAACAATCGACTAGTTCGCTCATGTAATGTGATGTATATAATGAAATAATACAATGAATTAAACAGAATGTAATGTTGACGAATGAACGAAATGAACTTGAATAATAAATTGAACACGGTCACGTAGGTATAATGTACGTAATGTCACGTCATACATAACAAAAATCATACCGACCAATTGGAAACAGGCAAAGATAACGCAAAGCGAAACTCCTGCGCCGGCTCACAGGCATAAAATACAACTGTCGAATATTGACTATAGGCAAAGGGAGCGTTTCATATATAACCATCCAGAGTTTGTAGTGTCCGGTGATTACAGGAACCCTGATATTTCTGTTTCCGCTATAACAAAAGTGATTTTTGTTTTGCTCTTAATAGATAATAAAGTACGGAACACAAAACTAGTAACTCTTTTGTGGGGCAAAGTATACGCTTTTCAATACCAATCAACCCCATTTATGTATATGGAATAAGTACCAGGTTTACCGGGGATTTTGTTTCGCCCTTTCTTCTCCTGTCAGGCTTTGATTTGGGAACGGTGTACATAAACTCAAGTTATACTATTCATGACTTTCAATGAGTGCTCCAAGTGCCCCTTATCTATACAGATTAATAAAATTGACGTGCCTGTTTATAATTCCGAAATAACAGCTTTCACAAAATGCACATGTAAGTATATACGGTACAGAGTGGAAAAACCAATTTTTTAAATTAAGCTGAGTCTGTTAGCGGGACTTTCACTGACAGATGGCTAATTTTGAAAGGAGTAGCTTAGGCTACTTTTATTTAAAAAAAATCATTAGAGTTCCGCAGGTAACTCATGAAATTAACTCTACACGGGTAAAACTGCGGGGCACAGCTAGTATTTCATTAAATTATTTCATTTGATTTGAACTCTTCGTGCGACAGTCCGACTCACACGTGACCGGTTTTTGATTTACATTCGTACTTTTATAGAAATCAAGAACAAGATACCTACAGTACTTACCTGACTGAATTAATTAAAAATCCAATCTTATGAGTATTCGGTGAACCATTCAGTAAATATATGTTATGTTTGTAAACATTAGGTGGTACATAATTTAATTAATTTTGAGTTCAGTCGGCTCTAATAAACATAGTTTTAACTCGTTTTCACTTTATTCAATGTATCATGGGTGCTGGACAAATAGGAGGAATAGCTACTATATGTAATGATTGTTCTATTCTGTTGTGTTACAATTAATCAAGTTATGTACTTAAAAATAAAAATTGTACATTAAAAATCATATTCAATTATTTACAGTGGACATCGATTTTGAAAATGCGGCTGGATTTTTGGGGGTGAAGGCTGAGACATCAGAGGCCCAACACGTGGTAAGGGCTCTTTATACCGCTAAGGTGGCAAATTAAAACCCGGCTTACATGTAACTACAAACTCTTATAATAACTCTCATATTCGATGGGACGGCAATCCGACTCGACCGGAGAGAGGTGTAGGACCAACGGCTTAGCATGCTTCCCGTGGCTCGGGGGTGCAAATACCGCCAATTTCCAAAATTACTAATTGTGAATTTCTTGACAGAAAAACCCAATATCCTTTTTTGACCTTACCCGAGAATCGAACCCGGGACCTTGTGATCGGCAGGCGAACATACTAAACACTAGATCAATGAGGCAGTCATTCCCCTATTGTAAGTTAGCTAAAGTTTAGGAAAGCTAGCGTCGCAAAAGGTCTGTGCAGGTGTCGTCACGAACTATGAGCGCGGACCTTGAATGTGCTGTATTCATTTTATGAGTCACTCTATGTCTATATTGATGGTGCGATGCGAATAAAAACATGCGCAGAAGCCTCGCTGCGCGCTCATAAATCGTGACGGGTAAAAAATACAAACAGATTCACAATATAACAGAATCGTATTTACGTAGGTAAAGCACGCTATGTCACGTTTAACGTTGACGAACGACATTTGAGTGGGTCAAATAGTGTTGATACTTTTTCACAGGCGGGTTGTATTGATTAACGTGTTCGAACGTGGTCGAAATTCGATTACGTACCTATTTGTTTTGTCTTAAAATGTATTGATCTCCACTTTTGGAATTCAAGTCACACAAAAAAATTAGGTCTGACAATGTTAATCATCAAAACATAGATACATATTGCTCACGCCTGTATTCCCCGAAGGGGTAGGCAGATGTGTTGTAATAACAACACCCGCTTTTCACCGATGATGGTTAAGTGGTTAAGTGGACAGATGATGAGTCCATCGCTGTCTCAGACAATATACATACGTCTTTGAATTACTTCTTCCTCAACATGTTTTCCTTCACCGTAAAGCACGTGGTGTGAAAGCTTTTTAGAAAAACTTATTGTTACGGCTTGGGGTTCGAACTTGCGCCGCTTGCGCAGCAGGCAACTGTTCAAACCTGAAGGCCACCACGGCTTGGCTATTTAATCATCAAAATGGCATTAGATAGAGCCATATAAACTCCAGTCTGCCCGAGGGTACCTATGTTCTACCGTTTTGTGATGTATATTTTTATTGGTTACAGGTTCACTATTTATCTCATGCCCTGCTGTTCTGCCTGGGCGCCCTTATAGAAGCTCATGTAGTTCTCACTCCAGCTTCTTGTGTTTATGGCGAGAGGTATAAATTCCAAGTGTTCGGTGGGACACATAGATTCGCGGAAAACACAGGCGTCAGTCGACTGGTGCAACATTTATGTATTCACAAAGGTAAACTCACAGTACCTGCATTCACATGTGAGCTTATTACAAGCATATACATACCTAATGTTGTGTGTATATGTAATGTCGTGTTAAATTAATTTGAGACACATTTGAGAGGTGAGGTTGAAACTACATGATATTCAAAATAAAAATAATCAGAAGGACAACTTCCTTTCCTGAGATGGAAAAATGCTACCATTCCTTGGTCGAGAATTGTCACACGTATTCATGTACTTAGATATCGCGCGCGGATCAAGTCGGGCTAAGTTTTTACGTATGCTTAAATATGATGTTTGGGTTCGACTATTATTGCCAACGTAAGAATTATTTTACACAGAAATTAAGCAGATGATACGCAATATGGCGCTACTAGAGGATAAAAATATTTTTATATTAATATTATTTTTATTATATGAATATTTGATTTGTATAAAAATGATAGATAGTTACAAAATACCTACGTAAGCAATACATGACTATAAAAACATTGTTTTGCTACTCAACTACCTTGGTAGATATTTTTTATTATGATTAGTTGCTCGTATGAATTTGTTTAACTTTCAGGTTATAATCATACACTGCGTTGGAATAAGTGCTTTTCAGATAATCTCTCACTTTTGGTACTGAATCAACAATTTTCCTTTAATTTACGCGAGCCGGGCACAGATTTCATTTTGAATAGAGTACGCTACGGAATAGCAACGTTGAAAGAAGCGCGTTATGAAGACAGAACCTGCCGGTATTATGGTTGGGGGAGTCGTCGTAATGTAAGTATTTTTTCGAGAAATCTTATTTTTACTGTTACGCACAGTAATGGTTCGAAACTTCATTAAAAACTGCCTCGTTGGTCTAGTGGTTAGTACGTTCGTCGAGTTTGGAAGTTGGCGATGTTTACACCCCCGTGCCTCGGAAAGCACGTTAAGCCGTTGGTCCTACGCCTGATCTCTCTCCGGTCGTGTCGGATTGCCGTCACATCGGACTATGAAAGTGAGGGAATAAAGAGTGCACCTGTGTTTGCGCACACACTTGTGCACTATAATATCTCCTGCGCACATGGCTAATCCTCGTTGAGATTAGCCGCCGTAACCGAAATTCGGTAGGAGATCATTATTACTATTATTACTATTAAAAACTATAGGTGGCTTATTCATATCAGGTTATTATCGAAGATAAGTCATTTTTTATAAAAAAATCTGGTTGAATAATACTAGGAAAAGATATATGTCGATCTTAGGTTTTATGTTGAAGGTTAATGCTATCCTCCCATTAAAAGTATGAAAAAACTATGAACCATGGAATTGCAAAATTACTGAGTTTCTTGCCGGGTTCTTTTCAATAAAAGCACCTAACCTTCCGAACTCAGTGGTAGCATTGATAATCCTGTATACATATCTTTTTTCCTTCTAGAAGTCTATCAAATAAAAATATTTTACAAATTTAAAACGTAAGTGGTGATTCGAACCTTCATTACACGTTCATGCTCTAAAATGACCTTCTTAGCTTCCTATACACAGTCTATATGCTTCTTATTCGCATAAAAAATACGGTAGGTAGATGCACATTACCATTTCATAATTTCCTAAAAGGTTTCACTGTTATGAGGCTTCTCAGGGCAGGGTAGTTGGAACTTATAATGATAAGCAAAGAAAATAAATAGGAATTTAGTCCTGAGCCAAATTCATTTTCAGGGTTATTTAATACCTCTATTACTGAACCTTCGCATGGTGGAAGTAACAATACTACCCCCGGATAAATGTCTCCAGATGTGGAACTGGGAAGATAAATATTTATGCCTGCAGTCACCGCTATGTAAGGTATGCATCATCTATTTAACATACCAAGAGTCGTGGTGGTCTAGGGATTTGAGCAGTCGCCTGCAAGCGACGCAAGTTCGCATCCCAGGGGGCCTGTACCAACGAGTTTTTCTAAAAACTTATGTGCAGTGGTTTCACACCTCCTGCTTTACGTAGAAGGAAAATATGGTGAGGAAACCTGCATATTTCTGAGAAGTAATTCAAAGACGTATGTATAGTGCCTGAGACGGCGACGGAGTCACCCTGTGTAACGTTGGCACTTAATCGTATTCCGTGAAAAGCAGGTGTTGTTATTACAACACCTCTGCCTACCCCTCCTGGGAATACAGGCGTGAGGAAATGTATGTATCAATACATACGTTTTGACATACTTGAACTCAAATTTATTTCCCATATAGGTCTGGCTGGAAATGAGTGAATGCTTTTAACATCGTGCTCGTGGTTGTCGGTGGCATTCGACAACGATGAAATATTGTTGCCTATGACTTGAAAACGGGACGAAAATTAAAAGAACGTATTTGTTCGGTCAGACTAGTAGCTATTGTGTGCAGGGCACTACGAGGCAGTAGGTACTTTGGTTTTGGTATCCTCTATCCCAAAACAACATGGTATTTTTTTCAAATTCTACCAATCGTAATTTTGTTTCAGTCTGAAAAATATGGAGCATTGTGTCCGGTAAGTGTGTATAGTGTACTTTATTCATGGAATTAATAAGTACTAGTAACTACACTCATTAATTATATTCGGGTACGGAATTATCTATTGTCTTTGATGGCATTATGATTATCGCGAAATTTTTTTTGATCATTGTGTCAGCAAAATTTGTAGCCGAGCAAAGCCCTCTCGAGAGCTAAATATTTTGTATATACATATATATGCGCACGCCTGCATTCCCCGAAGAGGAAGGCAGAGTTGTTGCTATAACACGCTACTTTTCATCGAAGGTGATTAAGTGCCAACGTGACAGATGGCGAATCTATCGCCGACCCAGGCACCATACATACGTCATTGAATTACTTCTCAGACATTTGCAGGTTTCTTCACGATGTTTTCCTCCACCAATCACTGCACATAAGAAGTTTTAAGAAAACTCATTGATACAGGCCTCGCTAGGATTTGAACTTGCGTCGCTAGCGCAGCAGGCGACTGTTCAAAACCTTAAGGCTCTTGCTCTAAATATTTGTAATTCGTATAATTTGTTGACAGGACGATGTTGGTTCCGTCATAGTTTGTTCCGGGTTCGCCCACGGTATGATGACTTCGCGCATCGTGGACCGTCCATGTGGCATCGGTTTCGTAGACCTGTCCAAATACAATAAATTTTTAACGTGTGGCGTGGACGATTCTCGCGATGTTATTGATCACGAAGATTTTATGATATTGGACCAGCCTCCCTTAGCCGAAGAGCCTCCCTTAGCCGAAGATGAAGACACGTCTAGTCATATATCAGGCGGGTTTGCGCGCTTTTAGGCCAATACCACGAAAATGAAATAAAAATATCTTGATTAATTTGGTTAGTATTCGTACAAACTTTTTTCAAATTGTCTTCTTCCTCTGCTTAACTCTTGTCGGTGCAACTGATGAAGGTCCCTCTACTCTGCACTTATGAGCTTTTCATACGACGTTCTTTGAACTCTTAATACGACGCGACGAATATCTTCATTTGTTTGGTGTAAATGACTCTCAAATTATCTGTGCCACTAGTATAGGTTTTGACACCTTTGAACGTCGTCGATGGCCTTCCTCCTTTCGCCGCTTGGAACCGCTTTTAAATGGTCCCATACAAAATGAGGGAACACGCAGGCGATATGTTCAACGTAAAAATATGCAAGAATCTATAATTGGGGCACTAAATGGCAACAATTTTTTTTACAGAATGAATAATGTTACCGATAGCTTAAAATTACCTACTGTGTGCTGCATACATAACATGAACCAGTTGGTTCTATCTACCTTAGTTATATCAAACACCAAACCATATTCTAGTTTTAGTATTTCAATATCATGTAAGGCTTTTAGTTAATTATCTAAAATAAATAAATATTTGTGAATATATTATACATTTTATTTATTAATTCTTAGATATTTTGCTTAGCCTTCTCTATCATAAATAAACAATCTCTCATAGAGTGCAACAGTAGATAGA
The DNA here is from genome assembly GCA_929442735.1 of Watsonalla binaria. Classification (NCBI taxonomy): domain Eukaryota; kingdom Metazoa; phylum Arthropoda; class Insecta; order Lepidoptera; family Drepanidae; genus Watsonalla; species Watsonalla binaria. The sequence goes on along the minus strand of OV838917.1, from coordinate 1,617,491 downwards.
CCCAAACATTCTCTCGCGCTTGCGCTAATAGAAACGATACAAAATATTTATACTTATAAGAAATCAAATCAAAATCAAAAATATCTTTATTTGATTAGACTTCTTACAAAGTACTTTCAAATCGTCAGAAGGACACAAAATACATTATACATGATTATAAATGTTACCACCGGATTCGGAAGGTAGCTTTTGTTGAGAAGAACCCGGCAAGAAACTCAACAATTACTCTTTTAAAAAAATATATATTATGCAATGTTTTTGGTTACAGTATTTATATCTCATGAATATAAGCCCATGGACACAGCACAAATGATCAATTGTCAAAATTATAATTACTAAAATATTACAAATATTTGTGAGCATGGCAAATTCCAGCTAGTCAAAGCAAAGATCAAACTAAGATTAATTAATTGTAGCAAAAGTACAGTGCCAATGGGATTATTTACAATAATTTTTCGACAAAGATACATCCCAGGGTTCCTTATCACAAATATATGAATGATGGCAAAGGAAAAGGAATGATGACATATTAATTCCCACACTTTTGTATTTTTTCTACATAGCGTTTCTATAGGCGAAGCGTGAGGATACTGAAAAAGGGGGCCAACTATGATCGTTGAAGGACCGAGTATTAAGAACTTCTTACCTTTGACGTCTAATATTTATAGTACCAAAATGAAACGTCAAAGCTCAGAAAGCTCAGCCCCTTAGCCCTTTTCAGGAAGAGAAGATGTTGGGCTGAATTAGCTTTGTAGTGTAGCTAGGAATACAGAAGGTACCTCAACCTGTATATTTTCTATGTTATTCTATATATGCTACTTATAATCATTAGTTTAAAAGTTGCATACCTACAACAATTCAAATCTGTCCTCTATACAATATTAAATACATATAGTAGTATAGACTAGTATAGATAAATAATTCTCGAAAACTATTTGACACTGATGATTGCCTTTTATTAAAAAGTTTTATGTCATTAATATTGTTAGTCTGTGAATTTAATACTTTTTCAAGCGATCTATTTCTATATCTATGTTTTTCACCACATCAACGACATTTCAAGTAATTTAAAATATGCTATGTCATAGCATGATGCCCCTAGACCGACCCATAATTATTATGTACTACGTATTAATTAAAAAGTACCTACTACGTACCTACTATTATAGTACTTATAAATTCCATGGTCAGACCGTGCTATGTCTGTGACTTCCTTGTATGCTCTGTGGTTTGCGTTTCGTTATTCCAACAATCATGTAGGTGTTGGCTGTATTTGGATTTTAGAGGAATAAAATAAATATTCTACAGTTGCGTTTTGTTATAGGAATGTAGACTCAAAACAGGTATCGAATAAAACTCTATCTATAATTCGTTCGTAGCAGTTCGTTCGTACGTAGTTTCCTTGTCGCAGCTAAAAAGAGGGCGTACTACTAATTCAAATATTAAATAGAATATAAAAAGTATCGTTTCATGCCATAGTGATATTAGCATACAATAATTGCAATACATTTTAGTTGAAATAGAGCCATGCGGACTTATTTACCTACTGATTGAATTCGTCAGTTAACAAGCACAAGCCTAAACTGTTAATAAACCATCCGAAAACCAAACCATACTCAACATTCGGAATGACAGTCAGCATGTCAAATGATTCCGCGTCCTGGGAAAAGTAATAGGGCGTGATATTTGCTGTAATACAAAGTACAATGTGCTGTTGGAATATCATGTAAATGAGTCGTGGGGTAAGGAAGCAAAGTGCGACACGTATTAGGAATACATTTAGTACCTAAGTGGGGTGGAAAGGTTGTAGGTAGGTGTTCCGGTATGTGGTACTGTCAGGCTGTGTTATGAATGAGGAGGCTCTGTTGGCGCGGGCTTCCGAGGAACGGGAGCGGATCTTCCAACGCTACGAACGGGGCCGGGAGAACCTCGCAGGCCAGATAGATCCCTGGGAAGACCCAGAGTTCGAGGAGTACCACAAAACTGATAGGTAAGAACTGGAAAGCACATTTTATCAGCAATGTCAATAAATATATTCTGGTCATATTATGTATGCTTACATATAGAAACAGGATAGCAAATTTATTTTGCATGTTTTCAGTGAAAAAATGCTTAGGATATTATGTAGCATATTGTCAATTAGTAAATAAACTTAAGTATTTAAATAACTATCTCGATTTGATCTTCATGCAACTGCCAAGGCTATAATTTACATATTTTTTCTGGCATTAAGAGTACAAGGCGGGAAGTGAAGTTGTTTTTTTTACTTATCTCTATGTCTCGACGCATTGCAATTCATAGAGCTTAGTCTGCATTAAAATATTTTGCTCATGTTTATTGAAGCTGTATGTAAGAAAATTTGCTTGTGTGTTCAAAACTAGTTATGTATTGAAACTTTCTATTAAGAAGTAGCCTGATTCAGATTACATAAATGATAACACACATGGAATTAAAACTCTACACATGGTATGCAAACATAAATTATTTAAATCATTTGGTATAGTTTTTCTTTATCTAATATATAAAATTCTCGTGTCACAGTTTTCGTTGCCATACTCCTCCGAAACGGCTTGACCGATTTTGATGAATTTTTTTGTGCTTATCCAGTATCTATGAGAATCGGCCAACATCTATTTTTCATCCCCCTAAATGTTAGGGGTAGTCCACCCCAAAAAAAAATATGGCAATACAATGTTTGCCAGGAACAGCTAGTTAGTTATAATATTTTACACATGCATGCTAATACAATTTTCACTATTGCGAATAATTTTATATGATTTTTATTCCAATTAATCATTATTTACTATGTAATGTACATGATGCCAGCTGAGTTTCTAGCCGGTTCTTCTCAGAAGGCTAGTTTCTGAACCGGTGGTCAATTCTTTGAGGTCCTAAACTGAATAAATAATTTCCATTTTTCATTCTATCTGATAGTATTTGTGACAAAAATTATCTTTGGTTTAATCTATTTTTGAATTTGGCAACAAATGTGGAAAACCTAACTACTTATTTCTTTGCTCGTCATACAATTAGTGTGAAATTTTCTTTTAATTTGAATTGAGCCCTTGTCCTACTCCATTGAGCATATTAGCATGCTTGACATAATAAGTCAATTTAAATGGTGTATATATAAATAGGTATTTGCATGTGACAAATACCTATTCATTATTAATTTAACATGTCATTAAAAGTATCCATTGTTTGAAGTGTCTGTTTAATCCAAAGCATGGACTACTGATTAAAATCAACACCAGTGTAATATTCTGTATCAAATTGTTGCATTCAATTGGCTTAAAAGGCTTTGGGGAAATACAAAATTACTCCAGTGACATAAAGCCACCATATATATGATGTGGATGATGAAAGAGAGAGCTGTGGTGCCCTTGAGGTTTGAGCAGTCGCCTGCTACGCAAGCGACGCAAGTTCGAATCCCAGCGGGGCCTGTACCAATGAGTTTTTCTAAAAAAATTATGTATAGTGATTTCACACCACATGCTTTACGGTGAAGGAAAATATAGTGAGGAAACCTTCATATTTCTGAGAAGTAATTCAATGACGTATGTAAAGTGTCTGAGACGGCGATGGACTCACCATCTGTGTGAACCAAAGATGATTAAGCGCCAATGCACTTAATCATCTTCGGTGAAAAGTGGGTGTTGTGATTACAACACCTCTGCCTACCCTTTAGGGGTATACAGACGTGAGCATATGTATGTATGTACCTCTGCCTACCTTTTCGGGGAATACAGGTGTGAGCATATGTAGAAAAATAGAGTTAAAAGAGGACTTATTCATTATGACCAGTATTTTAATATAGGTATTATGTAATAGTATACTAACTTTGGCTGGCTCAGAGACCCAAAGAGTAACATATATGGGTACTTATAATATATTACAGTATTGTGAAATAGACCATAGACACAATATTTTATGAGTGTGTTTGCTGTAGGATGTTAATGTCTGGTCAAGGTTGATAAAAGCAGTTGGATTGTCAAACAAGATATACACTCAGCCATTTTGAACCTTAATGTTAATTAATATGGAATGCCAATAAGGTTGCGAATTTATTTTTTATATTTATGTTCACTGATAAATTACTGTGAAGAATGAAGGTATCCTTGATTATGAGCTTAAACATGTTTTTATATCACAAAGTTAGCAAACAAGCATTCATTCTGCTTTAGTTAGTGAACTGACCACTGCAGCCTGTAAAAATTCACTAAATGATGTCACCCTCAAATAACTTGACCTAAAATACACGACAATGGATCCCTCTGTAGCTAGCACAGTAAATTGTTCAGTCCCTTCGTGCTGCCAGAAGAACTTATCTTAAGAATATGACAGCCAAATAAATGCTGAAATGCTGAGATAGTCTTCTATATACATTTGAGCAGTTGCTGAATTCCAGCAGGCCTGTACCAATGAGTTTTTCTGAAAAATTATGTGCAGTGATTTCACACCACATGTTTTATGGTTAAGGAAAACATGGTAAGGAAACCTGCATATGTATAGTACCTGAGATGGCAATAGGCTCAACATGACAGACATTGGGACTTAAACATCTTGGTGAAAAGTGGGTTTTGTTATTACAACATCTAGGTAGAGGTCTCCTTCGGCGAATAAAGGCGAGAGCATATGTATGGATGTATAAAAATATATTTTTAAAATTATAATTTAATTTATATTCTCACTTGGAGGGATCTATGTCCAGCAATAGACTCTATCTATGTCTGTTTCATTTTTTTCCATATAAATATATTCCAATCCAATCAATTGTATATTCCAATGCAAGCAATTATAGTATTCCATGCAAAATTTGTATTTTGTGTCTGGAATATATTGGTATAGCTGGAGTAATTGTGCATTATGATTGCAATAGAAGTCATGGTGAAAAGCTAGATGTGTTTGGTTAAGTAAGGGCGTGTTTATTTGTATGTATATATGCTGATTCAGGTTGCTGATGTTATGACTCAAGTGACATTTGCAAAGGTAAAATATATTCTAAACGGCGAAATTTTATTGACCTGGCTTGCGAATTACTCATATAATATTTTTGCGAATGATTTATGTTTATGCGCAACAATTTCCTGCACTAGTGAAGTTAAATTAAAAATTTGCTAAAAATATAATCAACCTCGGTTTCAGATATGGCTTCATTCACGACGAACGGTTGCCGCAGAAGACGGCGCCACAAAAGGTTAACATCGAAGTGGAAAGGGAGAAAAAATGGGTCAAAATGCTCGGTGCCTGGGACTTACCAACCACCAAGGAGAAGCTTCACAGGCGAATATACAAAGGCATTCCAAATTCACTACGCATTAAAATATGGTGCAAGCTGCTAGATGTAAACCGAATAAAGTCAGAGAATGTTGGAAAATTTCAAGAAATGTTGAAGTTAGCTAAACTGTGGTCGACGGATGTGAGACAGATAGATTCAGATGTAAACAGACAATTTCGTGAACACCAGTTCTACAGGGCGCGCTACTCAGAGAAACAGTGCTCACTGTTCAATGTTCTATGCGCTTACAGCATGTACAACACTGAAGTTGGTTACTGCCAGGGCATGTCGGGCTTAGCCGGTGTACTACTCATGTACATGGATGAGGAAGATGCATTCTGGGCACTCGCAATACTGTTGTCAGACAAAAAGTATGCCATGCACGGCTTGTATATAGAGGGGTTTCCGAAGCTCACCAGGTTCTTGGAGCACCACGATAAGATACTCAACAAATTCATGCCAAAATTGAAACTACATTTCGACAAGTTTGGTTTGGATGCAATACTATACTCGCTCAAATGGTGTTTTGTATGTTTTGTGGAGCGAGTGCCTTTCAGTCTCTGCCTGAGAGTGTGGGACATATACCTGCTGGACGGCGAGCGAGTGATCACAGCAATGGCCTACACAATACTCAAGCTGCATAAGAAAGCTATTATGAAGTTGAATGATATGGATCTTATTGTTAATTATATTCAGGTTTGTTTGATTTTGATGTTATACATGTGAATGCCATGCCATGAGTTGCAAATTCTTTTTTCTTTAAAAATCTTTAAATTTACGGGTCTTTATATGTTTTTCCTAACATGTAGGAGTTGAACTCCGATGTGTTAAAACATCCATATATAAATATATATATAACTCAAAGATGACTGACTGACAGACATAGAGCTCTATCAACGCACAGCCCAAACCACTGGACGGATCGGGCTGAAATTTGGCATGCAGGTAGATGTTATGACGTAGGCATCCGCTAAGAAGGATTTTGATCAATTCTACCCCAAGAGAGTAAAATAGGGGATGAAAGTTTAGGCTACTTTTGATAAAAAACTTAGGGTATCCTAACGCGGGTGAATCCGCGGGGCACAGCTAGTTGTATATAAATAATTTTATTGTAGTAGTCTAGTATAGTATTGTAATAGTCTTCAGAAATTAGTGTGGGTCTCTTGCTTGTATTATATGTAATAATATGTAATAATAATATAGAAAAAGTTATTATATAAATTGGCATTATTAAAGTGTGACTACTTTCCTCAATAATACACAAATACGTCTGCTTTCCCACAAAAGTTTGTTAAGTCAGATATTATTATATTTGCAATACAAATCCACATGTCTTAAAGCCGACCCTGTATTTCCAGGTTAAGCTACACAAAGACTTTGGTTATGAAGATGATGTGGTAATATACCATTTGGAGCGTTCTATGGAGGAGCTCAAGCGAGCCAAGCTGGACTGCCCCGGCCCTGCCCCTGCCAACGAGTTGCCCAAACGTGCGCTTGGTGTGTTTGTTGAACCGGACAACAAATCCAAAATAGGCCAACGGGCGGAGAGCTTTACTGAAACTGAAAAGCAGACTACAGCAAATGTGATATTAAGGTAACTGAGTATTGATGAGCATAGCTTACTTGGTGGGTAGTGTCATGTGATTTATGTAGTCCGTGCTTCTGGTATTATTGCATAATCTTATTAAGCGTAGGTGCACAGCATCCAGCTATGAACTGGAGCTCATTTCAGAGCAGTAGGACACCATTGGATTATTTAAAAACCTTACCAGGCTAAGGAACATGTTACATTTAGAAATGGTCGATTAAAACTCATCCTCTTTTTAAGGCCCTGTAGATATAGTAACCTAATCCTCACGTTTCACGTATAAACGATGCAAAATGTACGGAAATAACACATGTCACGTGACTGCTATTTGACAGTTCCATACGTTTTCATACGATCCGTGCCTCGGAGAGCACGTTAAGCTGTCGGTCCCGGTTGCCAATTTATCATCTTTGGCAATCATTACAGGTCAGGCGGAGACTTAAGAAAGTCTGATAACTTGTTTAACCCAGATGTTACGAAGTTCAGATGGCTGTCGCTTCGTATAAAAATCGGGCGATCAGCCACATGAGGGTTGAGTGCCGACCCCAAAATCAGATGATGATACGTCTTTATCGTTTCTACTAGCGCAAGCGCGAGAGACTGTCATTTTATCTAGGCTTACAGGCGAGTCAAACTCGCTACCATCGACTGCAATTAAAAACAATCGCGATGCATCGAGATGTTTTAACAATCGTGATTAACCTCTCGCCATCGCGCATCACTATTACAGAGCGTGACATATCTCCCGGCCGTTGCTTTAGTTAGTGTTCTTTGTCGCAGGCGTGAGAAAGCAGCGTTGGATGTGCAGGAGCTCCGTGTGTCACAGAGCGACACTGTGTCAGGTAATTTGGATGTCAGCTCTTCTCTATCACGTACCACCTCGGATGATAGCCTCGACTCAGACATCTTCACTCATTTATGATTTAATAGCTTTTACATCAACCATTTGTGATTGCCCACCTGTTTGAGATTTGCCTATCGTTACTTACTTGCCACAGTTACTAGGAATTCCGTGATATCTACGCTTTATAATCTTATAGATATTATATGGATCTTACAAGTTAACGGTTTAAAAACAGGTGCAACATACTGAACTCTTACTTTTGATCGTAAAGAGTAACTTGATAGTTTAGAGAACAATTGTGTTACCATACTAAAGCTGATAGTGATAGTTGCGGGTAGTGACGATGAATGATATATATTGAATAAAACAGACTTTAAGATGCGGAATATATCTCCTTTTCTATTTTCTCAAAATATCAAAATAAATAAAAATTTAATAATGTACCTATTTAAAAACAAATCCAGTTTGTCTTATTTACCCAACAAAAATCTAATTCAAACTGGAAATTGATTAAAATTAAAATGTAATTTCGTTCATTCTTACACCACCACCATTATCTATATTTTTTCGTGAACTGCTAACCCTACAATTGCCAAGTTACTGAATATGATTAAAAGTTAGAGTATAGTGTGTTAGATACTGCACTATAAGATCATGCATCACATATGATTCGTGGATGTATCCGACACAAGTTTGTGAATCAAAAGCAATACGTGGTGTAACGAAGCTAATAAAATTCATTGATTGTGTCTGTAAAGTCTGGTTGGCTAAGGTTAGTTGGTAGCGTAAATGCGAGATCTATGTTAGAAAACGCTATGCTCAACTCAATACATTGCCAGTATTAGCAGAGTTTCAGTACTATGATATATTAAGTGACCAGATCATTTCATTCACACTTAGAATGTATATAGCAAGATTTTTTAAATAATTATACCTATGCTTTTATGCTAATTAGATAATTTGCATTCTTGTCTATTGTCAATTCAATTGTTATATACCATCGAACTAAATTAATTTTCTTGAGGAATAAACAAATAGTTTATCAAGTAGTCAATTTATGAGATATTCCACGTTAAGCACCAGCTTTAGAAGATATTCAGCACATTAAATAAATAAATTACACCTAATGGCTCCATTTCAAAAACTACACCACCAATTTGTATAAATAAACACTTCACTCTCAGTTACAAAAAGAAAACAAGTTCATCTCAATTTCATTCCATTATAAATAAAGTAGTGGACGTCACGTGGTTTCACCCGCGTAGTTCCCGTTCCCGTGGGAGCACAGGTATAAGATATAGCCTATATTTCTCGCTAATAATGTTGCTATCTATTGCAGAATAAATTTTTCAAATCTGTCCAGTTCTTTTTGAGACAATTCGTTACAAACATACTTACAAATATGTCCTCTTTATAATATTAGTGACTAACATATAGTGAAATTTTTTTTTAATATGGAAAATAAATACCATCATTCAATTTCACTTCCATCATCATCATCATCATCATCATATCAGCCATAGGACGTCCACTGCTGAACATAGGCCTCTCCCAATGATTTCCACCTCACCCGGTTGGAAGCGGCCTGCATCCAGCGGGTCCCCGCGGCCTTGACCAGACCGTCCGTCCATCTCGCGGGGGGCGCCCTACGCTGCGCATGCCGGTACGTGGTCTCCACTCGACAACTCTACTGCCCCAGCGGCCATCAGCCATTTCACTTTACATGTCCCATGAAATATACTGCTAGGTTTTATTTATTTTGGTAGATATATTATGGTGGTGTTGTTGTGAAAGGAGGCAGAACAATATTTTGGACATAAACATTTGGGTGTGCTGTCAAATTCCTTTTTGGACCTTAAGTTCCAGATTGGGCATCCTTTAGGTGTGTGTTAGTGGTGCCAAATGAGGACATTATGGTGCTTTAAAAATTCACGCTGGACGTGGAATGTCTCAAATCATCAATTTCATTATTCATGTTTTAAATCATATAATTTTTCTACTAGATTATTTTATTTAGCACTGCATGCTCATATTTTGATGTTGGTCAATTTTAAACGTCTGAGAGTTGTATTGCGTTGCATGTTTTATTGGTTACAAAATGTTCGGGAATGACATATGTCACGTGACTGATTTATATCAATTCCATATAATTTGTATCGTATTTGTCGCAAGCGTGCGAGAATGTTAATCTTATTGATTTGTTTTTCTCAATTTACTCAAAATTTCGTTTGTACATATATAATTTACATAAAGCAGATCAAATGTAGGGTTATTATTTACATGCAAGAAAAGCATTTGTGATATTCCTCTTTTCAATAATTAGTTTAGGAAGTACAAACTAATTATACAAATAGGGATTAATTTTATTATTAAAATGGGTGTCACAAATTTCACAAATGTTATGTAAACGTATATTATACAAATAATATAATAATTTTTAACATTATCTACGCATATTGTTATAATTATGAACATTATTAACTGTATATAGAAAACATGTCTGCTATATCTAAAGTTTAATGATGATGAAAGGGCTTATTAGCCACGCCTTAAAAAGGTTGAATACGATTTTAATTTCTAAAAAGTTAATGCAAATATTTTGACTCGTATTACGGATACTTACCAATTCTACATGAATATTATTTTTCATGTATTTGGATTAAATCAATATATTTTTCATATACATTAATGGTTCGTGGCTGTTTGTATCTTTATATTTAAAGATTAAAACACGCAACAGTCCGTAAACTACTTTTATTAATTGGTTATTTTACAATTAATTAAATTAATTTTGAATTTATTAGTTACTACAGCTCGAATGATTGTTTTAATTGTACTTTTAGCTAATAAATCCATTAGTGAGTCGTTAAATAACGCTTGATTTTAACTGATATTAGAAGATTGTTTTAGGATATTTTTATAGATTAGTGTCACATTTGCCTGTGAATTAGTTAATAATTTTTTAAGGTGTCTAAGCACGATTTATTCAATATATACGAATGATATACGATGCTAGCCATAATTTTTATCGCTTTATACGTAAGAATGTATTGGAAAGACTAGCCACCTTATTTGATTTTTTAAACGTACGTTGATTTATTTGCGTGCTTGATCACGATCTTCTATATATATCAATACCCTATACTTAGCACAAGTAATGAACAAGTATTTATTAATTATTCTTCTTTCATGTTTATTAAATTTAAAATTTAATTGTTAATAATATTTCATTTTATTCTTGGAGCTGGAGTTGAATCCTCGTGAGATCGTGATTGTGCAGCAGAACGTACTACTAGTGCACTAGCATGTTTGGCATGGCGGTGGGTTTATGTTATAAATTAACACGAATGAAGAATTCTTGCATATAACACGCCTTCTCTCGCGGTATGAGGAGAGTCTTGCCAACCATACCTACCGATCAGACCAGGGGCCTAACCATGAGCTCTTATTGCAATGTTAGTTCAGCTGTGCGATAGTGACAGATGTATACACGTCATATACATCTGTCTCATAATAGGAGTAATACTATCATGGCAATAAGAGCTTACGGTAGGGCCCCAGTAGACTATTTCTCGCTCATATAAAAACATATGCAACCTTAAAAATAATTGTACACAAAATCCCCTTGTTCTTCGTACTTTACTGAGTTACTAGTAATGTACGAATAACAAGCGAAAAATATCATGTATTCCATTGTCACATAACATTTTATAATATTTTGGGTGCCCGAATAATTTTGTAGTATAGGTTATTAAAAAAGATCACTTATATAATGTTGTATAGAACATGTTGGCAAAATTGTCTCCTCATATCGCGAGATGTATCCCGAGCTTCCTGCATTGTTTGTGGTATTCGCGATAAGATAACGCTATAACCTAACACTGATATCATGTTCACCGCACATGTCTATAACGCACATTTTTAAGCATCCGATTTTATTTTACGCGAACCAATTTTAATAGAATATAATAATTCGTGTCGTCTTTATGCCCTCTAATCGAATCTCTGCTCAGCAATAGAATGATGTTATCTTAGTAATTATTTATTTCATAAACCCACCAACCACTATCATCCGTTTTTTTATTTATTTTAATTTTACTGAAATAGATTACATTGTAGTATTAAACATTTTTGTAGCCTTTAAGAATAAACCATTTCGTAGTTACTCATTTCGTATTTTAGTTCATTAAAAAAGTATTCCAATTATAAAAGTTATTGAACCTACCAGGGTTCAACATCTTATTTAGCCATGTTTGGGCGCAGGTGACGTACTAAACATTTTGACGTATTGTCAGTCCTAGAGATACGACCAAGGTGAACTTTTAGCATTCGATTTTACCAAGTATGTACAAGCGCATATGACACAATGTCTGGCGAAATAAATCCTGGCATAATCTTTAGATATATATAATTCTACTATACTTGTGTTATGTCACTGAACTCCTAAACGGCTGTACCGATTTGAATGATTTTTTTGTATGGGTGGCGTCCTGCATGGCGCTGCAGTCGTTATTTAGGTTATTTATCTATGCAGGACAAAGTCTTCGTGATATCTTGTAGAATGTTACTAATGAATCGGTGTTGTTTATCCATAGTATTGCCGCCTGTGGTGGTATGAGTAATCATGGCATTGTCGGTACGTCATAGTTTACTTCATATAGTACACTCCAGCATTGTAGCCAGCACATAAATGTTACGATATTATTATCTATACTTTGTTGCATAATTCATATATGTATATTTATATATGTTGGAATATCTAGATAGATTACTGTGAGGCTGGACATGAAATATAGAAAAAATATAATTATTGTACGTCTTCGAAGATGCTTTCCATACGTACATGATGTATAGAAATCAACATATATTTTTAAATTGCTTAAAATGATTTTGTCCATGATTTTATGAAAACAATAATTTGAACTAGTAACTATTATTCAGTTAGTTAGAAGTTTTACTGAATTTAAAAACAGTGTGTTCTCGAATATGAATATAAAAGTTAATATTACGTTAAATATGTTTGGCTGCAGAAGTACCGCCATCGGGCGTTCCGCTTCATAGCTCGCAAGCGTCCATGAACATCCGGCTAGAGAGCCCTGTATCCCTTTTATCCCTCGAGCCAGCCAACAACTACCTGATTAGACCATCGAACCATAGGAAAACGAAAAACCTCAAGAGCATTAAGATCGAAGAGTAACCGTGATGATAGTGTAAATAAATAATTACGTGATAACAATGTTGCACATTGATCAAGTTTATTTATGAGCAGAGATCGTTGTCGTTGCATGCGTTCATTTGTTTATGCTTGAGAATGTGTGTTTTTCGAAAGTAAGTATCGATTTTGTATTTTGCTTGATTTGTTTTTTTTTATGTGTGTGTGTGTGTGTGATTGATGGATTGAATGTTGTGTAGAGCATAGCGGCGTGGCTGGCGGGGCGCGGTGTGACGACTCGGTGTCGGCGTTGGGGTCCCGCCGGTCCTTGGCGGACACGAGTGTGACCAGTACCGCGGACCTGAGCGTGTTCTCAAGCGGACGGTCCCACGCGCCCGACAACTCACTGGACACACACAGCAACGTCAGCGACGACGGCACTGGGTCAGATGGGTGAGATGATTTCTGTAGCTGACCATGAGCGGTCTCACATTGTTAACTATTCAAGTACATAATTCTGTTTCTGTCTATATATATGGCGAATAAAACCTTTCGCAATATCTGCGGCCCTACCATTACTTCTGCTGCCACAATTATTACGAGACAGATGATGTATATGACGCGTATAATTCTGTCACTGTCGCACAGTGGAACTATGATGGTAATAAGAGCTTATGGTAAGGCCGTTGTATGTAGCCCAGTAAGTAATATTGACGTGTTTCTACACGAAAACTAGACGCGTTGTAGATATATATATATTTTCGTGTCTATTATTGTTGTGACTCCTATTGCACACAAACGATTAGAAAAAGAACATAGTATCTAGATTCATTTAAAAGAATGGAATTTTTATTTAATTATACTTAATACTTACAGACAATATAAATCTTGTTCTGAGAATTGTATGATACTATAAAAAACTAAAAACAAAATCCTTTGGTGCTAATCTTTGGTAGAAAAATGTCAGACCGCTCATCGTATATTGAGCGCTGCGTGATAAAGATACAGCTGTCATAATATGGTACCGTATAGTTTTCTCTATTTCACAGTGCTCAATGTACTTGCCAGGAATTGCACGTATTTGTAACTCTCTTGCATAGCCTAGACACACACTATATTCTGAATATTATTGTAAAGTACGCGCACACACAAAATATTACTGACAATACACACTTTATTGACAATATTATCGAGTGTGTGCGGCTAGCCTTACGAGTGGGTTCGGGAAACGATTTTTCGTATTTTAAATTTCATTTGATTTATAACGTGCGATAACGTCTGAGCCTTAAAAAAATATTTTATATTTGGAATACACTTGAAAACTTCCAGTTACACAACTATAATAGATCTATCATACATATCATACAAAATACGAAAAAAAATCCCTTACCTATTACAATAATACTTATTATATTTAATTTTAAATGTATTCATGAAGAAGTAGGTAAAGGAGATAGATGCCTGTGGTGCTATTATGTATTAAACATAAATGTAGGTTACGTCACGATGCTTATGTATATTTACCTAGAGACTCGTCCTCGGTTCACTTCGGACTATGATTTTTAAGGCTGTTATAAATCGTTGAGTTATATTTACTATCTATAAATTAAATATATGGGTTTATTGCTATAAACCCACTGGAGTAATATAACTAATTGTAGTTTAGAAGACAGCGTTCAAACAGACGAAATTATTTTGTAAGGAATTTGAAGAAGATCAATTACTTAGTATGACATACATACATACATATGCTCACGCCTGTATTTTCCGAAGGGGTAGGCAGAGGTGTTGCTATCACAACACCCACATTTCACCGAATTTGATTAAGTGCCAACGTGACAGATGGCGAGTCTATCGCCGTCTCAGGCACTATACATACGTCTTTGAATTACTTCTCAAAAATATGCAGGTTTCCTCACGATGTTTTCCTTCACCGTAAAGCACGTGGTGTGAAATCACTGTACATAAGTTTTTTAGAAAAACTCATTGGTACAGGCCCCGCTGGGATTCGAACTTGTGTCGCTTGCGTAGCAGGCGACTGCTCAGTGCTACTTAGTATGACTTCTCACAATGTTATTTTCTGCCCTATTTCAGTTCAGGTATATGCGGGCTGAGTATACAGCGTGCTCCGTCGACGGCGCACTCCACCCCCCGCGCCACTCCCCACCCCCCCTCCGTGTCCCCTCTCTCTGATGACGTTGTCCGTATCCATGTCACCTACAACCCTCTAGCAGCCAGCCCTTCACACCTCCATCCGACTAAATACGATCACCACAAGCCGGTCTCCCTAGGTTTCTACACCACCAATGGATCGAATCTCCCCTCCGACAACCGGATCCGGATACAAGTACCCTCCGAGGAACTACTCACACCGGTCGTCGACTCCGGTAGAATAATAACCCAACGTTTTATTGAATCTCATTCGGAACTATAAGATCTGAAATAGATTGTCAAATATTTTATTATTTTTTTAAATTTACGCTTTATATTTGGCCAGTTTTTTTAACGAATGTCTAATAGACATGCGCCATTTATTCACTGTCATAATATACTATTACTACTGTTATTTTTTAATCTGTATCTTAATTGTACATTTTACTTTTATCTCTATCGCATTTTATCTTCTAGATTTAGGGATTAAGGGGGTTTGAAGACCCTTTTATTAAGCGTATATACTCAATACAGTCAGGTGCATTAAATATGTGATTACTGACGTGGTATTGACAACATAGTTATGCTCGCGACTGGAATTTACTTGGTTGGAATAATGATCTGTCTATATTTTTATATTAGTGTTTCGATTTCGTTGGTGTGGCCATATCCTGCGTGCATGGATATACAAGCTATTTTTTATTATAGTTATTTAAATAGCAAGGTAAATGTGATATTTATACTTGATTGCATTATAATTAATTATTGAACTTTCAATGACTCAAAAATCAATTTTTAAACTGTCTTGGGGATTTTTTGGGCCATTTTTTACAGGCTCTGTTTAATTGAGTTATTGTTGATTAACGACTTTACGCTGTGAAGTTATGCGAATGAGGTTCAATGTTGAATGCCATACGATAGCAATTATAGAATGCCATCTAGCAGGCCTTTAAGTAAAAACTTTAATATTAAATAATCTGCATTTAAATTTATAGGTAAAAAAGTATTGAGCCTAATCGATATGAAAGGAAAAGTTACTACAATATAACTCGATCAAGAAAAAGATAAGGGTTGTATGTTTTGGAACGAGAAATTATGAGTTTGAAGGGCGGTAATACTATCAAGATATTGGCGATAACCATGATCTGCAATGTATAATTATATAATTGAGATGTGAAATGTCTAAACGATCTAACACATTATCTACACTACTATTATAAAGAGGAAAGATTTGTATTTTTGTGTGTATGTTTGTAATACATAAACTCAAAAACTACTGTGGTGATTTCAAAAAGTCTTGCTACATCGTCAGCGAGTAACTTAGGCTTTATTTTATCCCCGTACTCCCACGGGTAGGAAACCGCGTGACTTCCGCTAGTTATTCATAAAATAATAAATACTTTATTCGATAATTATATTAGCTGTCTGTGTTTTTATTAATCAGTGAATACAATCTTGATAATATGCAGCGCCGGGCAATGAAACATCAAACATTTTGGAATCTCGTGAAATAAGATAAGGGCACGGCCACACATAAAATATTATAAAATTTAGCATATAAGTTAGTTAGAGTTGGTGGTTAAATTAATTAACGTGTTATATGGATACTGAACATACAGTGAGAACCGCAATAATGACAGTGCAACTGTCTTACGAGAATATTATTAGCTGTAAGATGTATATTAATATAATATTCACTTTGTATTCAAGTGTCTGTTAGATGTAATTTGTGTTGTATCTTGTATAATGTAATTGTATGTTTGTGTTATAACCACGTGTAGGTAGTGGTTTAGCTTGGCATGCACGTTTATATAGGAACGACATAAAAGTACTTTACCAGTTTAGACAACTCTAGGCTCAAATTTCGGTTTCGATTTAATCCTTTGGTTAGACGTCATAAAGACAATTGGAAATTTCAATGTGCAAACGAAAATATACCTTGCCATATTATGAAGTGTAATAATGACAATTCGCAATTTAAATGTGCAAACGAAAATATACCTTGCCGTATTATGAAGTGTAATAATGACAATTCGCAATTTAAATGTGCAAACGAAAATATACCTTGCCGTATTATGAAGTGTAATAATGACAATTCGCAATTTAAATGTGCAAACGAAAATATACGTTGCCTTATTATGAGGCGTAATAATGACAACTCGCTATTTAAATGTGCAAACGAAAATAAACCTAGTCTACTTGTATATAATAATGCATATGATGTCGATCAGGTGGTGAAGAACTTTTATGGTCGGCTAAACCAACTTAATGGATTGTAGTTTTTCCCGATATTTAATATACTAAAGTTATATTGAAAAGATTGTAAAGACGTAATATTACTACAGTTCGGTCGCTTATCAAACGCTTACGCGATCGGTATAGCAATAGAGTGATGTTTCCAATTTTCAATGTGTCTTATGGTGTTCATAAATTAAAAATGTATAGCTTTAAATTACTTGGAGATACGCATAACGTTTTGAAATGTTGTTTGTGGTAAGCTCTCGGTATTGCAGCTTGTGTCAATTGAACTTCGGCACTAATTAATATTTGATATTACTCAACAACTAGTAAAGAGGCACATTTTGTGTAAAAAATCTTTATATACTTAATAAATATACAATAATGTTTAGTAATGACTAGAAAACTGCCAGCTCTTAAAGCACAAATTGGATTGTTTTGAATAAATTAATAGTTTTGTCACATTAGTGATACATGGCTTAATTGGTGAAGAATATCAATTGGAATTATATGAATAATAATTAATTATGATCAATTTAGCAATAATAATAACAAGAAAATTATCATGTAATTAAATAATTAAAATGTACTCGATATTTTTATGTCTCGTATTACGTTCAAGTTAAGTGCCATTTCGAAATTAAGCAATAAAAAATATCTGTATATCGCTGCAATATAGCTTTTACCGGTGACTCGGTACGCGTATTTTTTGGTATTCTAAGTCCGCCCTTGGTGACATAACAAGAATATTTTAGAAAATTTCAGGAATATCGATTCAGCGAATTAGCCGCGATAAGGTAGCAGGCAAACTGACAAACGTACTCTTTATATAGATAGTAACATAAAAGTATAGTTACTTGTGGAAATATGGTTATCTTTAGCAATAATAATATACGCCACTTCCATAGTATATATAATACAATCGTAAAAAACGTTGATCGAATAGAATATGTTTCGTCCTCTTTTCACTCACAAGAAATATCACCGGATGAAAAGAGACGAACCACAAGAAATATCTAGGGACAGTTTGTATCAAGTATTCATGTATAAAGTAACTTTATTACATATTATTTTAGTTTCAAAGCTAGTTTGATTAATTTATTCAGTGTATGTATATTCTGAGAGTCAATCGCATGCCCAAAGAGATACACAATTGGAAGGCAACTTCCACGAACAGGGGCAAACTTTGTTCGTTTAAGGTACTATCTAAGTTCTAAGCTATTATAGAATGAAACTTCACAGCCAAGTTGCTAATTTAACGATCATACATTTATTCTTAAGGGCTAGGTCACATGTCATTGTACTTTGTGCAAAATATCCACGACAACAATTATGCATTGATATTTTTTAATAATGATTATTTATATATATTTCTCAAAAAGTATTATGTGTGACTAAAATTACCTCACATTTTAATCGTGAAAGGTTTTTGGACGGAACATCATATGCTCAATTTGATTAGTTTAAAAAGTTTTTGAATTCACTTGAATGGATTTATATTTTGTATTGATTATGTATGATGCATGTCCGTCCATTATTTTTCTGTATTCATGAGACTGAGTTTGTTAACCCTTGAATTTCAGGATTAATAATACTGCCACAGGAATTTGAAAGTTGCTGAAATCTATCATTAGGCTAACCGCATACACACAATATTATTGCTAATATGCACTTATTGATAACTAGCTCTATTGTGTTTACCCAGTTTTATTCCACTTTACAGGGAACGATTAAAAATTATCCTATCTCCTGATTCTAAGCTACCTCCCCACAAATTTTCACCCAAATCGGTTCAGCCGTTCTTGAGTTATAAATGATGTAACTAACACGACTCTGTTATATATATAGATATAATTGTGAGTGTGTGGGTAGCCTTTGACAATTGCTGAACGTTAACCAGAATGCTAGACAGACTAGACATTGATTTAGGAATAAAATACAATATGACCGAATAAAATATAATGTGGTAGATGTAGAAAAAATATTTTCTATTAGATATTATACGATTACTTATTGTTGAAACTGTTTTAATGGTGTCGTATAAAAATATGCACAATGTTTTCGAAAATCGACAAGACATGCACGATATACCAACCTCTAATTCCAAAACACAGATCAAAGAACTTTATTACTTGCAAGTCTTGTTTTTATTTGATAATCATTGAAATGATACTACTGACTCTATAGCGTGTTCCACGAGCCGTACATTACCTCTACACTTATATTATAAAGAGGAAAGATTTATTTTTTGTTTGTTTGTTTGCATTGAATAGGCTCTGAAACTACTTGAACGATTTGAAAAATTCTTTCTGAGAGAGATAAATATTTGGAAAACTGCTGTGTCTATTGGGCTGGGTAAAGCCGTTGAATTAATGTGTCTATTTGATTCATGCTAGTTCTGCTGTCTATATGTAATATATATATAATATATGGAATATAATTATATGGAGGGAATGATTATTAAATTCAGTACTGAACCTCAAATTCACTTCCGGAAATTCTTGCTAATGGCAAAATTTAAATGCAATGGCATAGTAGAGGTCGGTATATATAATATAATATAATATAATAAAATCATAATTTAGTTGCTCTTGAGTGACATGAATTGCAACGGTTTTATCAAAAGAATTAGAGGCTTTACCATAAGCTATTATCGCCATCATAGTTCCATTGTGTGACAGCGACAGACTCATACATCTGTCTTACAATAAGAGATAAACTATCATGGCAATAAGAGATCATGGTAACGTCCATGCAATATTACAGGCAAATCATACATAATTTTGAGTGCTCAGTCTGACTTCGAGGTGTTCTATATGTAACGGAATTAAGCAATATTAATGTAACTACACTAGTTATGTATATTATGTACCTAATTTTATAAGAGGTTTCAATCGTAATTACAATTGTACATATACTTAGCTGGACTCGCTTTGACGCCTCTCATGGCTATTATTTTACATCATGTGATATGTTGCATATATTGCACGTGTTTATTTTATCAAATTGGATGCAATTATATTATTTATTACAATCAAGTTATGTTAGTCTGTCCATGATGCCTAAAATAATATTGCATTTTTTAATATGAGTATAGTAAGCCGTTTTTAAATTTGAAACTCGCTATATTATATATTTATATATAACCTACAATTTGGTACATTTGATAGAAGCTCTGCGAGAGATTTTAATTACTTTTCACTGTATATCTTGCATCTTAATTTAACCGCACCATTAATCCTGGTAAGACAATTGTGAATGTCGAAAATTTACCACCGGTTCGGAAACTGGCCTTCTGAGAAGAACCGATTAGAAACTCAGCTGGCATCATGTACATTTCATCGATACAATATAAATCATATGAAATCACCATGGTATATTCACAATGGTGACAAATTGTATTAGCTAGCATGCAAGTAAGTATGTTTATAAAATATTATTGTATACTTACTTGCATATAAAAACGCTTTTACGTAACATTCCCATGAGGAAAATACGCAGGCGATATCGTCAACGTAAAAAGTGTTAAAACCTACGCTTGGGGCACTGTATAAAGTAAATTGTGAAAGGGAGGGCGAGTGGAAATATAAGATAATTCAAATAAATAAACGCGTGGTCCAGCTAAGTATGTTATGTAGAAAATACAAATGTATTCTTCCAAAATATGTCAGTGAGATAAGTGCCTGCTCGTATTGTGTTTACAAATGTCGATCGTACTTGAATGTCATGAAATTGCGTTATATAAAATTTTTTTGTTGTCCATATTAACGTGGTGCAATAATACACTGTACAGGCGCCGTCTCGAGTAATGAGCGCTCAGCGAATATAGAGGGCATAATTGCGTATTTAGTTGTTCGGGTCGCGAAGACAAACAGACAGAAAGATTACTACGCATTCTAGGTCAGCGGTCATAGGTCGTGATGGGGCCTGTATACTCCGCCAGGAATGCCATTCCCACAATTGTCCAAGCTTACATGACAACTAGTATTTTACTTGACAGCTTTACATACTACAACCCGGATTTAGACGTCACGGAAAGGGCGTAACCATTGTACCGTCGATATTAGAATTATTATTCACTTACCTCTATTGACAAGTACGCTGGACTGGTTACAGCCGTAGTATTGACCACAGGCTTAGAAACAAGCCTTCTGAGAAGAACCAGCAAGAAACTGAGCTGGCATCATATACATATCATTAAATAGTAAATAATTATTAATTACAATAAATTTATTCACAATAGTGAAAATTGTAAGTAAAAACAACATGTTTGTATACCATGTCATTGCCAGGAGCTACTTGTGCAGAGTTTTAATTCCATATGACTTAATATTTATGTAATCCGAATTAGTGTGCCTATTTGATTTGCGACATTATAGCGCTGCTATCTAAAGCGTCATCTGCTGAGTGTCCACAGAACTATATCATAGAGAGAGATGAATCATGTAGACGTTCAGAAATATTTTAATTTAGTTCAGAGGACGCTCGATAGAGGCGCTTCAATTTGACACAAAATTAATGATAATTATGTAATAGCCTGTCCAGTGTAATTGTATGAGAGGTGGGTGATGTAATTGTTATTTAATAATATTTTTATTATAATCATATATCCATGCCTTTCTTGAAGAAAATAACGATGAGCAATAATTTACACCGAATATATTAACTTATATACAACATGACGGGGGGTGAGGCTGTCGCCTTCTGTCCTCTAAAGCATTGAAATGTTATTATTATTAATGTTATATGTGCGAACGTGACATATTCATAGACTAGCTTATATTAGTTGAATACTTGACGAGAAAATTTACCATTCTTACCTTACCGGTAACAATCCTTTTGTTTCATTATACATGACAGTGAGAATCCTGAACGAAGTCTACTTACTGTTTCATGAATTACAACCAAAATATGTATATATAATTTTGTGACTATAAATGTTCATTGCTCTGTGTATGCAATGGGCTCTCTCTGTAGTAATAAATACCTTGTAATTTACATAATTAAGTACCTTATATTATTAAACTTTGCTGTAATTGTTTTGTATTCTCAAATTTGTTTGTTGTATTTTTTTTAATTGTATGTAACTTATAATTTCGTAGTATTCACTAAGTAGGTTATAACCATGAATAATTAAATAGTAATAATTTTCGAATTACTTGTTTTATTGCTATCTTCTCGGATAGTAATGTGCATTACTTAATACCCGTAGGCAGTAAGAATTTACATATAAACTTTCTACCCCATTGAACCGCGTTAGGGGTGGAATTTTAGAAAACCCTTTCTTTGTATACCACACTCTTTGCATTTGCTTTGAATTTTAAATATACATATATATAGGGTGTCGGAGAAAAAGGAACAGTTGTCTTCTAGAAGTTGTAGGGTTTTATCAATATATCACTATGGATTCGTAAAATATACAGCTCCAACGATAACGTAGGCTATGGTTGCTAAGGATGAACGCGCGGCCGCGTTTACCTACATTACGTACGCGGTAATTTACCTTGTTAAATTAAGAAGAAGGTTAATGATTTAGAAAAATGGTTTAAGAGATTATTTCAGGAACTATTAGTGGGAGAAAAAATAAATAAATACGTAGTTAAAACTCTATTACCGCTGATTTATTCGAAATTAAGTTCTTGATATGGTTAACTTTGAACGTCTATTACTCGAAAACGGAAGAAGATATTTTTGTCATAATAATTTTATTTGTATCCTAAACTTATACCCTGTCACATATTTTAACAGCTGTCCTATTTTAGCCGTTAGCCTATATATGTTTTGTTATATAGTACCTATTACTAGCTACTATTAATATAACCTACTATGCCAAGATGAATATTTTTCTTGTACCAAAAGTTACAGTTCTAGGTAGTTGAACGCTTCCGAAACTAACATTTTGACTTGACACAGGTGTAATATTTGTGCCACTTGTCTACACATATTGGAGACCATAAAGAACAATGTAAAGCTAAAATAAAAACACCAATTTCCATAGAGGTTGTACGTTTGTATTCGGTGAATACTCTTAAAAATAATGTTCATACAAAGTTCATCACAAATATAGTAATATAATAATAATATTTATTAATAATAATTACTTTCATACGTACAGGTCAATGATTTCATTAGAACAAAGAAAATATTGTATATAAGTATTTAAAATTATTTACGGCAAATAGGAACTTCATCTAAATGAAAATATATAAAACAGCTGAACCCCTCACCGGTGTAAATATGTTGTAACTGAATGTATACTGTGTTTATAATATAATCAGCTGAACTAACAGCCACCCTGCATTTTATATGTAAGTTTATATAAAATCACACAAAAATGAAATGTAATACTTATTCTCCTATTGTACAGGCACACGTAGAATTAATTTGTAGAAATATTATATAAAGCTGTATCATACATTTATGTGAATAAAGGTATAGATTTTTGTGAGAAAACTGGTCTGTTTTGATAATTATTTTACTAATATAATATTACGTTAAAGACCAAGTGATAAATTTGGCTTTCATAAAATTCCCAATATGATAGTCACTTTAAAATAATTAACATTGAATAATGCCTTGTATACTTACGAATCACTGCGTTGATTCGACTTCCCGATATTCGTAATGCCCTAATCACTTGGTCTACAACACATATTTACGCTAAGAAAAGGCTTATTTCAATATTATTTTGCATGCAAAGGCAAGTTATAAATATATTTGGCGCATCTTGCTCCTATGTTAACATACACTTTCATTCATTATTTTATGTACTTCTTATTTATCGAGGTGCTAAATATATTAAAACCTTAATTTCAATGAAATTGTATACATCGAAATTCGGTTTAGTATAAAAAATAACCTAAAACACTAAATGCAATATAAGACTAAACACGTTCAAGAAAATGGATAGCGCGAATTATTTAATACATTGCGTTCACGTATGAGAAGGTACTGGTTATCCTATGAATGTAGGAAGACTGAAATATGAACAATAATTATATTAAATTAATTCGCGCTATTATTTGTCCGCTAGAAATGTTACTCTCAGAACTTTCGTTCCTGCCTCCGTGTTGCGAAATCAAAGACGAATGCCATTAATCCATACCCGTGGATAACTTCCTGTTCAGATTATTTTAAAGTTTATGACTATCAATCTACTCACTCGCTATCTCATGCAAATATTGTGCAGTGTCGCTAGCGAGTAGATTTGGGAAATAGTAAACCGAATATTGCTTATGATAATATTCTTTTGAAGTATATAATTGTAGTAGATTCGATGGAGTTCGAGCGT
Organism: Watsonalla binaria; assembly: GCA_929442735.1. NCBI lineage: Eukaryota > Metazoa > Arthropoda > Insecta > Lepidoptera > Drepanidae > Watsonalla > Watsonalla binaria. The sequence goes on along the minus strand of OV838917.1, from coordinate 1,592,949 downwards.
CTATGATCTTCGAAGCTCGGACTACTTAATCTGCAGAAATAACTACCACGCATGATAGTCAAAGAGTGGAACTGCCAGCATATAGTTTTGACATGTTTAACGTTGACGATATTGATTGCGTATTTTTCTCATTTTGTATGGAAACTCAAAATGAGGCAAATACGCAGTCGATATAGTCAACGTTGTAACATGTTAAAACTAATACTTGGGGTAACTGAAGGGTCTGGCGGGATGAGGATAGCTGAAGACCATATGTATTATATTACCCATATCTTGCTTTGTATGTTTTATTAATTAATAGTGTAGTCAGAACATAGTTACTGTCTGGAGGCTGGATGAAAAACTATTACAAAATTTTGTCGATGAATGAAATGATCATTAAGTAAATATTTTGAAACAAAAAGACTTTTCTCTTCAAGTACAACTACGCATGGGCTGGCTGGCTGCGATGACAATTATACAATTTTCAATATAACATAAATTTCTTTACCAGTCTGGGTCGGGAATGTAAGCGAATTGTAGTGTTTCGTACCGATGAAAAATATAATTCAAGCAATCAATTGATTTACTGATATTATAAAGTGGAAATATTTGTACTTTTGTATGAAACAAACAAAAATTAAAAGAAATTGGAGTGATTCGAAAAATTATTTCAGCAATACATTATCAGCGAGTAACATAGGCTATACTTGACCCATTCTCCCATGGGAACGGGAATTACGTGGGGGAAACCACATGCTGTCCAATAGAACTATATATTTCTAGAAGTAAATTAAGTTTATATTTAAATGAGGGTAGTTGAAACTGCGCACCTCTTCATTTACTCTGGTGACTACAAACAATGTACTGCTGCTTCATCTCTACAGAAATCCATAGAGATAAGACAAAATTATGGATATTGCAAAGGTACGGAACACTAACTGCGCAACACAAGTCACACTTGTGCCTGGCAATACGCCACTTGGCCTACTCAATAACAAATCATAGTTATTCGCATCTTACATCTAAATAGACAATAACATTTTCTTAATAACTAACACAATGCACTATTTAAGTGCTCAACACAGCATGTGGTTGGTAGTACCATCAATGGTGGCGATCAGTGCTCCAAATATAGGTTTTGACACGTTCGAACGTGCGTTTTGCGCTTAGAGGGCCTAGTGCGACGTCACAAGTCACCGCGTCGACGTAAACGCAGATTTGCATAGGACCGAAACAGCACCATCTGTCGGCCCTCAGATGGCACTATTTTGACCCTTTCGTTTACGATGACTTGTGACGGGGATTTTAAGAAAACTCGCACTAAGTGCTCTGGTATGGTGACCTAAAACTTCCTACACTCATCGCTCGGGGCGCTTTTTAACATACCCATACAAAATGAGAAAAAAAAAGGTAGGCGATATTGTCAACGTAAAAACATGCTAAAACCTTCAGGTTCAGGCATATAGCCCGCCTTGTAGTAATGCCAGCAGCTTTAGAAACTTTTCGTACTAGCACAGGGCTTCATCGAGGAGTTCGAACTGCATGAATCTAACACTACAGTGAAGCAGTGTCATTTGGCTCCGATCTTCTGTAAGGTGGAGGGACTGCCCCAGGGATTCTGGAGATTGCTTATGCTGTACCTCCCTTACTGCATTTGCTCCTCATCAAACAATTGTACTTGTATTGGTAGGACTTACTGCATTGATGCCACAAAGCAAGTTTTTTAATTGAGACAGTTTGGACTGCCCTAACTTTTTCGTCAGTCTCTCGCTCATATTTCAAAACTTGTATAGACGTCATCTCCGTAGTAAGTACGTTCCAGTTCATTCTAGTTAGTTCGTTACTCATTTATCATATCAATAGGTACACACATTAAACATTAATTATAACCTAAATGGTCTGCGACATTGGAAATCTATGTTTACATAGGAAGTCGCGCGTGTTCTTCACAATTAAATTCACAAAAAGACTCGCTGGCTATTATCAAGCGAAATAGCAGCAAATAAATTGCTAAAATAGTACTTATATAAGAAATAAAATGATTTATAAAAAACCGTAAGTCCTAAGCTCTAACTATCACACGTAAATTGTAGCCAGGGAGAGGAGGCGCGGTGCCCATCAATCGTATTAACTAACCAGGCAAGACATGCAACTTGCTTACTATATATTTAATCTATAAAATTCGATCCCATTCGGGTACAAGTAAATTAAAATACCAATAATAATTAGGATTGATGTCACCGCTCCTCAAAGTCCCTGATTTACGAACGGACAAAAAAGTCCGATAACTATGTAGTTTAATTTGCACCTATGATCTCCTCAACGGCAACTTTGGTGCCGAAGACCAGGGCGAACATACCAAAGATGAGAATGAGAATGTTCTTCCAGATGAGGTATTTGAAGGGGCCGAAGCCGATGTCCCAGTAGGTGATAACTTCGATGACAGCGGGGGCTATGAGGCCGAGGAGAGAGAAGCAGAATGCGCCGATGACGCCTATCAGGGGCTTTATTTGGGGCACGGCGACGGCGATGAGCACGCATACGGTAACCATGACAGTGCGCATGATGTAGTCTGCCAGGTCCGGACGCTTGGTGAACTTTTCTTTGATCTCGTTCCACATGATCTCGATGCATACGTAGAACTGCAGCCCGAACGTGCAGTACACTGCGATGGCTATAGCGATGTTCACTGCTTGTGCAAGTCTGCAATTATCATTACATGCTATTACATATACTTAATTTCATACGTGGCTTTATTTGCTTAAGCTAGGCACTTCTTGTAACATTAGTCACAGTCCCGTTTAAATCGGTCCAGCCTTTCAAAGCCTGCGGGAAGAGCGAGTGATCATGCGCATCCCCAGCAATTATTATAATATTCTTATTGCGCGATTTAGGTTCACGTGTATTTGTATTTAAAGTTCACATTTGTTAGCGAGTAGCGCCATCTATGTAGCAAGTGGACAAACGCTGCTACATTATACATGCCGGAACATATAGAAATACAGACAGTGAAACAATAAAAGATTGTTAATAATATACTTTTATAGGCAGTGGGTGTTATCATACTTTAACCAACTCTTTGATGACCCCTGTGGAGACTTAATCATACTGGTTTAAAGCCGGCGACATTTCACATAAAATAGCGTACTTGGTAACATCTGCCAGTAGCCTGAGCACTTGATCTGCTAGTGAAATCGGTTCAGTCACTTTAGAGGTAAGTTTGAACAATGAGAAGAACAAAGAAAAATCATGAAAATTGTTTTTTATGCATTTAGTGAAAAGCTGTTAATTTGGAATTACAAACAGATACTACAATCTATTTATCTGTATGGATTAAAGGGGTGGTGTTTTCAGCAAAATGTTGATAATACTTACTTCTATAAAACTTATGTACAGTGATTTCACACCACGTGCTTTACGGTGAAGGAAAACAGCGTGAGGAAACCTGCATATTTCTGAGAAGTAATTCAAAGACGTATGTATAGTGCCTGAGACGGCGATGGACTTATCTTCTGTCACGTTGGCATTTAATCTTCGGTGAAAAGTGGGTGTTGTGATTACAACACCTCTGCCTACCCCTTCGGGGAAAACAGGCGTGAGCATATGTATTTAGTATGTACTTACTTGTCCTCTCCATCAAGATTGAGAGTGATTTGGGATTCGACCGCCGACCCGAATCTCAAGTAACCGAAAAAGCCGAGGAAAATGTAGACAAGAGCGACGCCCGACATCCCCTTGTTGAGCACTCCGCACGTCCCCAGCATGGCTCGTGGGGTCTTCATGGAGTTCTCCAGCGGCATCACCACGCCGATGGCTTCCATTGCGAAGATACACAAGGAAAAGAACTGAGGCCAGTCCCAGATCGGCTTGAAGAGCATCTCACTCGCGTTGCCCAGTTGCAACTTGCCAGTTCCCACCAGGAAGTAAATGGTAACTCCGAGCCCGAATCCCATGAACACATTGGCAATCATCGACACAGGTGCCAAGTACTTCAGGTTTCGCACCCAAGACAGCAAGATCAGGGGCACGAGCAGTAATAATATGAATATTCGCGTCACGTTCGTATCTTCAGGGCTTACGTTTATGTACATTGATGTCACCTGCAAAATAATAAAGCGGTTTAATGGTAGGACTCGCGCTTTATTGAAATATATTTCCCATGTCTTCGTAGCGCAATGAAGATATATAGTGTTCCAACAATGTTCATAAAGCTCATTTTATACGTCACATACATCTGTCTCTATCTGGGGCCCCAGCTATTGGGTAATTACCGATAGCAAACTGAATAATGCTTTAATTGCTTCGATGGATACAAGACCGCGTGTTCCATATTAGCATTTGCGAACATTAGAGGTAGTGATTAATTTATAGTGAATATTATATTATATATATATATTTTATTTACCTTCAAAACGTTCTTGGCTACAATGACGGTGTAAACGGAGCAGGTGCCGAAGTACGTTACGAACAGACTCACAGTGATGAAATATCTGTGGGAATAAAACATGCAATTACATACTAGGTAAATCCAAAAAAATACTTTTCGGCCTTTTTTTTTTGTCTGACATATCATTTGAATGTTGGGTATCCCAAGGGAACAATTATTATTTCATGTATTTAAAAAAATACAGTGCTTTTGTCTGAATAGCGCGTGATAATGCTCATCCCCAGGAAAGGGAATATCTTCCAGCCATGCCGGTGTCATGCCTGGGGAACCGCGGCTCCAACTGTACTAGTTGGAAACTTGTATATCATATGCCTCAATGCTCTCGAAAATTGCGCGATTTAGGTTCTCGTGTATTTGTACTCAAACTTTGCAATTGTTAGCGAGTAGCGCCATCTATGTAGCGAGTGGAGAAACGCTACAGTACCCTACGTGCGCCTTATAAATTGTGGTCAGAAATGATTATTGTAACAACGTACTTGAAAGCCAGGGCATAGCTCTTCAGTTTTTCCGGTCCATTCTCCAGAGCCGCTTGGCCGACTTCAGCGAAAGTCATGCTGGGTTTTTTCGACTTTCGATACAGAACGTGAGCGCATTTGACCTGTGAACAAAGTTGCTTGTAACTCGCGAGGAAATTGACAACAGCATTATGCTACAACGGCGCCATGACTTCTCTCGGGTTTGGAAGGCGGATATACTGTAACTTAGTATAATAAACTGCTTTAAGTTTTTATCCGCATAGACAAAATTTTATGGATTATATTTCGCGGAAACTTAATATATTTTTTAATTCTCACTCTTTGACATTGAAAGCCCCGTAAGCCCAGCCGATTCAGAGATTAGCCGGAACACGCAGCCAGACAGTGAAAACATTTTTTTTAGAACAATTAAAGTACCATAAATACTTTCATATTATCATTTAGTGAAAAGCGGTAAATTTGGAACTACAAACAAGCACTTCTATTTTATTTATCTGTATAGATGTACTATTTAACTACATAAATATAGTATAGTCAAGAAGATATACGTATTATTCCGCAATTCCTGAAATAGGCAAAGCTGTCTCGCAGTGCTCAAAATAATTTTCGCTTACATAAATATATAAAAAATTCGCATCGCACTTGAAGAAAGCTAATTAATATGCATTTTTAGTCATATGTATTAACGTTCAAAGTTGACCAAATCATGACCTTATTTTCGCATAAAAATCAGCGGTAACGTAGAGCTAATCACGTGAAATCTAACTACGTTTTTATTTTTTTCTCCCACTAATAGTTCCTAAAATAATCCCATTAAACCATTATTCGAAACCATTAACTCATAGAAGACAACTGTTCCTTTTTCTCCGACACCCTGTATATTATTACATACAAAACATGTCCATACCAAGAGATCTTATTAACTTATATTAGAAAACTATGTCCTTCCCTTTTTAAATAAATATCACAGAAAGAGATGGAACTACTTTTGAACCAAGGACTATCTTAGTCTACGTTTAGTAATAAGGGAGATTCAAAACAACGAAGCCGTACAGAGCTATCCCGAGCTACCTCTATAATCTCGGGCAAAAATTTAGTGGTAAAATATATTTTACCCAACTACGGCTTAGCAAAATGGAGGGTTATGATTTATGACTGGTAGGTATCCTCTGAGCATCACATTTCATACTTTAGAGACAGTGATTTTTCGTTTTAAAACTTCCCTTTTTCTTCTTCTCTGGTCCTTATTTCGTAGTAGCGTAAAATAGGTTATATGTTCTTACTGATTTATTCTCTTAGATATGAATTGCATACATATGCTCACGCCTGTATTCCCCGAAGGGGTAGGCAGAGGTGTTGTAATCACAACACCCACTTTTCACCGAATTTGATTAAGTGCCAACGTGACAGATGGTGAGTCCATCGCCGTCTTAGACACTTTACATACGTCATTGAATTACTTCTCAGAAATATGCAGGTTTCCTCACGATGTTTTCCTTCACCGTAAAGCACATGGTGTGAAATCACTGTACATGTTTTTTAGAAAAACTCATTGGTACAGGCCCCGCTGGGATTCGAACTTGCGTCGCTTGCGTAGCAGGCGACTGCTCTAGCCCCGAAGCCACCACGGCTCTTTTAGATATGAAAACTATCAAAAGCAGTTGTTAATAACTTACGAGGATGTAAGAGCAGTGGGTGCAGACGAAGGCCACGAGGATTGTGAAGATGATGCCGTTGACAAGCCCCGCACACTCGAAGGCCTTGGGCATCGCCAGGATGCCGGTCCCCAGAGACGCCTTCAGGAGATGGGTGAGCGTGTCCATGTTCCTGAAACATACGTTTGTTACGTAACAAACGAGACAGTTCGCCAAAAACGTCTTAATTATATTCAGGGGGTCAATTCTCTTTCTCCGAAAACGAAAATTCGCTGTCGAACGAAGATCAAATTTAGTGTCATCAAACACAAGATTTCTTTCATTTAATAATTTAATTAAAGTAAGTTTAGAGGCGGCAAATAATTTTATACTTTACTTTAATCTTTACGTTCGTACGAAATTTTTAGTACGAATCAGAACCGTGGTTGGAACTTTGCTAACTGACGGCCGAAATCTCGTTTTTCGGAGAAAGCGAGATTGAGAGCAAAGATTCTTGCTATATTTATTATACTTATTGATAAACCTGGGCCCAACCATGAGCTCTTATTGCAATTATAGTTCAGCCGTGTGACAGTGACAGATGTATACACGTCATCATCCGTCTCATAATATGAGTCAAGCAATCATGGCAATAGGTGCTCATGGTGGGCCCCAGGCCCAATTTTGCTGTTGATTTCATAGTTTCCTTCCGATACTGACTGAACCAAAACGGATGCTTATTCTGAAAGAATCTGAAAAATCTCGCGAGATCTGCGGTAAAATTGTGTTTTATAACCTAACACAAGATATTGTAATTGATACCTGTATATTTACTCCCGCGTTGAGGTTTAATTTCCTTTGTTGGAAAACATGGAAATGATACCTTGTAACCACTCGAGATGTAGTTACCATTTTCGAGATTTCTAACAGTACCGAGATGCATCACTGCCATTGCCCTACTTATTGTTGCACATTGAAACAATATCTAGATCGCATCTACGTACTAAATATTGTGCCAATTAAGCAGGTTAGGGTTTCGCTGAGCTATTCTAAGAATTTAGATATATACGTGAAATACGAATAAACGTTTATTTGATATTATGTTATGCTTACTACAAGCAGTACGGATTTCACGGACACTCACAGACGTGTGCATCATCGAGATTCTCAGCGACCCCGGCGTAATATCAGTAAGGGGTGTTACGTTGTTGCCAATGGACTGACCACGTGTTTACAGACATTTTTCAGAACTTAAAATTGACAAATTTATATTACTGTATTACTTCACTGTGGAACAGCAATTAAACTCATTGACAAACAATACGTACACAATATTTACTAGATATATATTTTAGAAATTTCGAAGGTCAAGTGACATTCGCTTTGCATAAAAATCCAGTATCAAGTAAGACACCAAGAATGTATTGGGGTCCAGAGGGTCTAGACAGGGTATTATCCCATTTCTAGAGGACAGGGGGTCTAATATCTTCCTCCGAAAACGAAACGTGGCATCGAACGAAAATCAAACGTTGTTTCAGTATTGTTTTCATCAAACTCAAGTTTACATTTGCTTAATAATTTAATTAAAGTAGGTTTAGGATATATTAACGTGAAAGACTTTACTGGCAGACCGCGCTCATCGTAATTTTAGAACGAATAACAAAGGTGGTAGGAACTTTCGGCCGAAACTACGTTTTCCAGAGAAAGCAAGTATGTACCCCCAGTACCCCTCGCTAGCGTCTCCGCCGAACATTAGTATGAGAAATTGTGCAGTGACTTCCAGCGGTTACGTGAAGAACTAAAATATCTCATACAAATATTGCGAGTGATGCTAGCGAGTATAGATTACGAAAACGGTGGCAAACTCGTGATAAAGGCACTAGTATAAAGGAAAACAGGCAAAGAACTTGGTAAATATCAGTAGATTATCTGCCATTTCTTCACTGGAAAGATAGATAATACCTAATAGGTCGGCAAGTGATTAAGTGTCGGTTTTTTTTAGTAGGCGCATATTAAATTCGCAGACTGAAGCACATTGCATTCGCGTTGCAACAAATATCGAGAACTATTAATAGAAACGTCAAAAAGAGCTTTTTTAAGTAAATTGTAAAGTACTCACGAAGTTGGGCTCGGCAAACGCCTCTCCGCAAAAGGATCGTAGTCCTCCGATTCGATATCCTTGGACATGGTGTACCTGCAAGATAATTTCATCATCATCACCTGTGATCATCGAATGAGCCAACACAAGCCCTCTTCATCGATTTCCGCATGTGAAATGCCATCTCTGACCAATGCTTTACCGGATTTTCAGGGGCCTATGATCAGTTTAAGCAAAGCGTGTTAAGAACTTCTGAGCTTTGACGTTTCATTTTTATACCGAAAAATTAAACGTCAAAGGTATGAGGTCCTTAATACGCGCAGCTTAAATGCATAAAATCATAATAAGAGAGGAAGATGGTTTTGTTTCAATACATTAAAACTAATCCCATCTATAAACTGGTCAACTTACTTTCTGACAATTTTCTGGTTGCCATTTTCCTCCTGAGAAATGAACGTCTCAAGCTCTTGGGACGCCACAGGCGCGACGACGGGTCCCTGAAATTAAAACATAATATTCTTAAGTGTCTTCATGTTGCAAGCAAGTATTGCCCGCTTGACGGGAAAATTTGCCTATCATTAATTCCAGTTTCAGCCAAAGGAAGATTAGTCATACTAAATAGCTACTGGCCGCGGCAACGTTCGCGTCGTTTTCGACCTGTAGGGAGAGGGAGTGATCATGCTCATCTCCAATGAATGGAAGTTCTTCCAGGCATGTCATACCTGGGGCACGGGGCTCCAACCGTTCTAGTTGGAAACTTGTATATATGAGCAACGCAGCAACATCACTCTCATTTCACTCATTTAGGGTTGTAATTACGAGAAATCCTTTCTTAGTGGTAACTACACCTCACAAAGGACACCCTCCAAGTTTCACGCCTCTAAGACCAGTGGTTTAGATTGTGCATTGATATATCGGCCAGAACATAATTAGTATGCCTAGATAAAAAAAATATTTAGTATAATATTTTTTTAAAGAGTAATTTTTCTCATCAAACGCACTCTTCCGAATCCGGTGGTAAAATTTAAAAGTTTTGAAAGTACTTTGTAAGAAATCTAATCAAATAAAGATATTATAAACTTCAACTTGAAAAAAAAATCTGGCTGACATAGTGTGAAGTATAATTATGTTATGAAGACAAGTGCTCAAACTTGATGATACGAAAACACTTGAGTGATAAGATGACAGGTACTTACGTTCATCATCTCGTTGGGATGATAAGACCGAGGGTTACTCATGTGGGTATCTGTGAAAAGGAGAAAAAATATTTGAATAAATTATTGTTTATTTCGTGTACCGATAAGCATGTATTATCTTAAGCATTTCGCCATACGACAATCTATACTATAAAGAAGTGCAGTTAGTGAGTTTGTGAAGTTGTAGAGGGTAATTCTCTGGGTCTTTTGAATTTGAAAATTATCTTATTAATAGTAGGTAAGTCATTATTAAATAGCACTAAAACATAACAGGTGAAATATAGGTGTAAGTACTATAAGTACGTCTCTGCCTATCTGAAGGAAATATTTTTTTTGAATTTATTCAACAATACATTTTGATACGTTAAACATGTACGTGATACATTGTTCCAAGTATCCAATGTTCTAAGTCTACGTATTGATTTAGCCGTTATCAGAAGCCGTTGCACTATTAGGGGCAAGTCACAAGTGATGTACTGTCCTCGCCCCCATGCTGGCCGGTGACCTATGTAGCTTGGATCGATCCAAATAAAATTATAAAGGATTTTAAACGCCGCTTTTAATAGGCAAGTTACAGTGTATGCGAAGACTTTGATCGTTGATTACACTGTGATTTTTGAAGTTGCTTCTAGCAGAAAAATATTATTTATAGGATAACTTTGTTGCGAGCGTGACTCGTACTCGGTAAGGTTTTCTGATATTAGTTGATATTGTATCAATATTATATGTAGGAGTAGAAAAAATGGATGTCCAAAAAAAATAAATAGAGGAAACGATAGGGCCTCAACTCAAAAATTTTCGAAAATAATTATGTTAATAACATAAGACAGACTCAAACTGTATTTATTTATAACAAACTACGCGAGATTTAAAAGAATATATAAAAAATGTTTTTTTTATTACACTTATCGACAATGCAGAACTTAAACTATACTTTAATACTAACTAACTAAACTGGTAAAATATCTACTGCCTAATTGGATGCTGATAAGCAATAATGTGTCAACCCACAAAAAGTCAAATTCAAAGGTTTTGATATATTTTGATAATGCATCACGTATTTAACATTCTAAAAAAGTGTTTCAAGTCATCTGAAACATAAAAGTACGTAAAAAATGGATTTATGTCATAAAACAAATCTTAAATCACGTATACAATCATCTTAAGACGCCATTTTCTCAAAACCAAGTTTATGCGGGTTGACACATTATTGCTTAACTGCATCCAATTATAAATTCAATCTCCACGATCTTTGATTGCGATTTAAAAAAGAATATATTTTGAATAGCCCCCCTATAATTTAGTAATTCTCTTAATTTTTTTTACCCGAATCGAAGCGGGTCATTTGTCTATACATATAAATTATAAAAATAAAAAAATGTTTGTTTGTTTCCAACGAATACGCAACGAAACTACTGGGTGACTTCAAAAATTCTTTAGAATGCTACATCACTGAGTAACATAAGGTCTAATAATTTTCAACATAGCATAGCTTTACGCATTCGCTTCCACCCGCGTAGTTCCCGTCCCTGTCGGAATATGGGGACAAAATATAGCCTATGTTAATCAGTGATAATGTAGCACTCAACATTTTAAAATCGATCCCGTACTTTTTGACCCAATTCGTTACAAACATACTTACATACAAATATTTCCTCTTTATAGTATTAGTATTTATTTATTTATTTATTTATTTATTTATTTAACCTCATAGAACGGCTTGAAGCCACTTAAACTAAAGGGAAAAAAGGAGCACTTTCATGCAGTCTCCTCACAAAACTCCAAACATACACACAAAATATTCTTCCAATCATCCGCAAACAAATCACATTCAGGTGATTATCCAGGAAAGCGTTGAATACGGAGAGAGTGCGCGGGACAGGCGAACCCTATAGTATAGATTGCATACATAGTTATACGCGGGCGAAGCCGCAGACGGAAGCTATCTGGTATTACAGATCTTTTACATTAATTTTGAGCACCGTTTTATGCATATATAGACTTCTGCTAAGGAATAGTTGAGTTGAACACACGTACACGAAACACACGTCGAATGTTATAAAATTACCACTTCCGCTGGTCGTCAGCTTAGTCTTGCGAGGTATTTTATTGTATAAAACCATTGTCCCTCCGTATTTATCTTTGTAGACAAAACATTCGCTCCTGAACTACCTGCCGCGTTATTCTGTAAAGTAATCAGCGTCGAACTCGACGTCGAATGTCGGTATTAACCAAACGAAATCGAACTTTATCCTGTTGGTATAATGTAACGTAGAGTTCCTGAGTTCGGCCCTGAGTTACTTTAGAGAAAACCGAAAAACATGGGCATTTTTGCGACCCCAGAGTCTACAGCCTGTGCCTGGGCACCGGTGGCACCACCATACTACGGCACTGATAATGATGTAGCTTATGTCCACCCTGAATGTCCATTTAATCAGAGTCCAAACTTTTAATTTTTTTGTCACCGAGCAACGCACGGTGATACATGTCAATCTATGCTAATATTATAAAGAGGAAAGATTTGTGTGTAAGTATGGTTGTAACGAATTGGCTCAAAAATTACTGAACCGATTTTAAAAATTCTTTCATCATTAGAATGCTACATTATCACTGATTAACTTAGGCTATATTTTATCCCCTTACTCCCGCAGGAACGGGAACTACGCGGGTGAAACCACGTGACGTCCGCTAGTAGTTAATATTGCCTAATATTTTTTCAGGATAATGGTGAAATCCAGAAAACAGACAGGCCACTTAGGATTGGGAATATTACTGTAAGAAGCCGAAGTCGGGAATAAAAGCTAGTTTTATTTAAATGCTAAACATTTCATACAATGTAGGGAGCGTTCGCATTCCCCGTTTGTAACTCATAATATGTAATGTTACATTTCACGAATGCATTGGTTACATAAATAAACTGCGGACTCATGACTCAAAATAATGTATTTATATAAATGTATTTTCAATAAACATAATTTACTTCATACTTATTACAAACTAACGGACGTCACGGTTTCACCCGCGTTGTTCCCGATCCCTTAGGAGTACGGGGATAAAATATAGCCTATGTTACTCGTTGATTATGTAGCTATCCATTGCTGAAAGAATTTTCAAGATCGGTCCAATATATTTTGAGCCAATTCATTACAAACAAACATACATAAACAACTCTACTCTATATAATATTAGTATAGAAGTATAGATTAAAGTTTGTTGGTTTCAACTAAAAAACCCCATCGACATATTCGAAAAAATCTATTTAAAATCAATAGTATTATGTAGGATTATTTCGAAAAATAGACGAATCTTTTTTTATTTTGAAATTATGCATCATAGACAGAAATTGATACGCCGGTTATTTTAATCTATGTTCTGCATTATATTTTTGTTAATTCTGAAGATTATTGTAGGGAAATTTCAAATGCGCTAGGATATTGTAAAAAAAAATACTGTTAATAACATGATGAACTGTTTTTAGTGTAATTTATTATTTAACGAATAAGTAGTTTATATAATAATGTTAATAAATTAAATAAATAAAATAATTTTTAAATTAAAATTTTTGTGAAGCTCACCACGATTTCTTTGTATAAGGGACAGTAAAGTCCATAGTCCTTAATGTGTATCCATTAAGGCTAAGAATAAATGAAACATTATTTTATTGAATAAAATTTAAGATCCGATTAAATATAAATTAAGTATATTCACTTACTTAATTTCACCAACCACAGATATAATAAAATGCTTGCTTAAATAAACTCACCAAAAATTGAGAATTTACTTGTCTGGATCACAAATTTCAGGAACGAGTGTTGGCTGATCTGACTTCTTCAGACTTATGGGGTCTTTGAGGAAAGTGTGATCTTTTATACCCACTGTGATTGGCGATAAGGAAATTTGGGTGCGATCTATTTCGGCGTTCGTATCCTATCTTATGCACATTGTGTTCCATCTTACAGGGAATAATAAGATTTGAAAGATAATATTAGGCCATGGTGCGTCGTTTCTTTGTCCAAGACTTGAAGTTCATGACAATCTTTTGGTGGCATCGCTAGTATTATAATGTACGCCGAAAATCATGAAATAATATATGCTCAAACATTTTCCTCGTATGTGACGCTGGTGGGTAGCTATGTAGATCTCCGACCTACCTATTGGCTACTCAATCACACTAATATTAGAAATTTGAAAGTCTTGAATTATCCTTTCCTATTCATATTGTATTATTTTATATATTATAAGCGAAGGAAGTGTTGAGATGCATGAATGTGGATGTAGAAAAATAAGTATGTAAGGATCGAAGCATGTGGCGAACGGTGGTCTCTGCCTACCCCCATGGGTTACAGGCGTGAGCAATTTTATGTATGTATTAACGTAGGAATCAAAGTACAATGTGAATTTTTCTACCTGCTTGAGCGAGCTTCTTTCCGGTTCTTCTCAGAAAGCTAGTTTCCGAAAAGGTAGTAATTTTTTCGGCGTACACATAGTTTTACTAGAGCCTAAACGAAATCATTTTCATTTGATACATACTAATCTTGGAATCAAAGGTGATTGTTAAGCGACTAGGCCAAGAAAGGGGATTATTCGGACAAACAGGGCCACCTGATTATTAATATAGTTAAGTCATATGGAGGGTACTTGGGTACGCTTGTACCTACGGTACCTACGGGCACTAATGACGTAAGCATAAGATGTGGCAAACTATGGCCCACTCTATATGGTGCCCTGCGTGCCCCACCAGCTGCACGCGGGAGGATCTAATGGCTGCCACCAATAATGGTGTTACAGTAGCCAAGATCTGGGCTACAACAGTTTAAAATGCCTGCGGGCATTTGAATAGGAATAGGGAAAGGTCCGGCTTGTGGTAGAAACCGAAAAATGGATTATGAGAAGAAGGCCAAATCGGGATCTCCCATTCGCGTCCCGAACTTCGGGACTTACTGCTAGCTTAGAGTGTTGAGTTTCTGTGTTTACTATTAATAGTGCGATATTTTGTGATTCTTAAAATGATATTATTTTTGCTAACCTACAATGTACTTTCGGCTTATCTCGTTACGATGATAATTGTTATCGATGTGCATTGTTAAATAAATTATTAGGTACATCCAAGGTTATCGAACTCATTGGACTTTTTATTCTCTGAGTGCTTCGAATAAGTAACATAACATTATTATAACTCTGTCAAAATATAACTTTCTAACTGTTTATCGCATGATTTGAGTAGTATAACTTGCCTTATTTTAGAGCTGATGTTATTATATTATTAGATTTATAAAATTGTCACACTACCGCATTAGCTTATAAGTCTGTAATGGTAGATGTAAGGTTTGTAAATAAATAAAATTCAAAAATTATATCCCTGATGTATGTAGTACCTACATATGCATAACTGGTCGAATCGACCAATTGAAAACCTACAAAAATTGTTAGGAGATCATTCGACCACGCTTCCGATTTTATTTTAGCTGAAACGTCCGTAAATAAATCTATACATCTATACAGCTATATAGTAAAATTTAAGTGTCTGTTTGTGATTACAAAATTACAGCTTTTCCCTGAATCCATATGAAAGTACACGGTCTCTGCTTACTTCACACGAACTCATATCTTCTACCTCCACACACTTCTACAGCCTCCCATCGACTCGTCTGAGACAGATATCTTATCGAAATATCTTGGCAATAAGAGCTCTATTTTCTACCTGTGTTACTGATAGCTATTTACCTTCCAACGCTCTCATAGTGTAAGTAGTATTAAGAGTTATTATGTAAACAAATACACCAGCGGCAATGAGTTTATATTTAGAAAAACAAGGCCAGATTAATGAACCCATTCAAGTTTTGGTGTTGTTCGTGTAAATGTGCTGTTTCCGCGAGCATCATTAAATTATGAATATGATTAACTGAGTACTGCGCTGAGCTAGTTTCATGTTTCATTTCTGACTTGTGTCAGAACATATCATTATATCAGCGAAGTAAGCAACCCTAACCCAAGTCAGTAGTTAGATGGGTGACCGCTAGAGTTCCCTCGTGCCTCGTAGAGCACGTCGGCCCCGGTTGCCAATTTAACACTTTGGCAATCGGTACAAATTTTTGTTAACAGGTTTGACCTTGATTACCCATCTTCCTCGTAGAAGAGGCTACGATATCAGATGGCAGTGACTTCGTATAAAAATCAGGTGATCAGCCACATCGGGTTGAATCAAGTGCCGACCCCAACAATTAATGGAATAAGGCCAGGGAGATCAGTGTTAAACTTATGGTAGAAGTACCGTTAGTGACACGCACTAGTGTCATGGCTAACACGGAAAAAAGTATACTCAGGGTGGTGACTTCTTATTAGTTCAAATGTCTCGAAACCGGCGACATTTTACCAGAGATATAGAGTTATTTACATTGGGAATGACCTGAACTACATATCTCCACTATCGCTGTGATTCACATACCACCGGCCAGTCCGTATAATAGGTACTTTTTACACACACATTGTTCTAAACAGGTTGTGGTTTATTCGGGCCATATTATAGATATTGATGATATTAATTGAATTATCATATGCGTCAAAAGTTGAACACGAGCTAATTTAATTCGTACCGAATTTTTCTATTATGGTACTATCTATAGAGGTATATGAAAGTATAATCGGTACTGATATAAAAATATTTTTTCTCTCTCTGTCTGTCTGTCTGCGTGTTCCGACTAATCTCTGAAACAGATGGACCGGTTTCAACGGACATTTCATTGAAGGTCAGCTGATGATATAAGAAGATTAAAAAAAAATAGGTTTCCGCGCAATAAAGCCACGAATGTAATTAAGAATACGCGGGTGAAATCCCGGGGCACAGCTATTATTCAATTAATTTATCAACCTCCATCTTCCTTGTGTCACACTTTTGCCCCTAATTGGTTAAATTAAATTGCTTCAGATCTTGAACATCATCATCTCCCTGGCCTTATCCCATACATTGTTGGGGTCGGCACTTGGTTCAACCCGATGCGACTGCTCACCTGATTTTTATACAATGCGACTGCCATCTGACCTTCGCAACCCCTTTAACGAGGAAAATCTGTGATCTGGGTTAAACCAGTTGTCAGACTATTTTAGGCCTTAGTCGGAGGAGATCTGTAACGATTGCCAAAGATGATAAATTAGCAACCGGGACCGACGGCTTAACGTGCTCTCCGAAGCACGGAGGGAGCTCGGGCGGTCACACATCCAATTACTATCTAGGGTTAGGGTTGCTTAACATCGCTGATCGAATGATATGTACAATAGCAACTGTGCCACGAGCTCCTCTTATTCAGATCTTGAACCGGACATCTTGAACATTGTGTGCTTATAGAATAGAATTATTACGGCGAGCGGGAATAATAACAACAACTTTCTAATGAGTCAAGGACAACGGAATAATTATCAGAAATCTATTAAACAAGCAAATTAATTCACGCTACCGTGTTTGAAGTAAATGTAAAGTAAGTACCTCACTCTCCCTTTGACGAAACTAAAGTAATTAATAACAGTTATAGTTGGTTTGCATTATGAACGTGTGAAACTTGAAAGTATTTTGTTGGCTTTAGTTATGATATAGATTTAAGGAACTCTGGTACCTTATAACCTTATTATATTACAGCCTTAAATGCCTGGATAGTTACGCCTTAAGTCACACATAAACAAAATGTGCAGTGATTTCAAACCACGTGCATTACGGTGAAGGAAAGCATCGTGAGAAAACCTGCATAATGTCTGAGAAGTTACTATTTCAGAGACGTGTGTATAATGCCTGAGACGGCGATAGACTCACCATCTGTCGCATTGGCACTTAATCATCTTCGGTGAAAAGTGGGTGTTGTTATTACAACACTTCTGCCTACCCCTTCGCGGAATACAGGCGAGAGCATATGTATGTCTACACTAAATAAATCGAGTGTAAAACCTAGAATTAATATAGAAGTTTACCAAAAGATGGAGTTAATACTTTCATAGATCGCGCTATTGAAAGTCTCTCTCAGTGCTTTATATAGTAAGTCAATTTTACCTAAGTTGTTGTCGAACCATTTACTATCAATCTCAATTCTAGTGTTTGATCCTGACTACCAGGCCTACTTTGCTGAACACTAGCCTTATCACAAAACATCACCTAAGGAATTCCTTGGTTTAAAAGTAGTCCTATATCTTTATGTGATAAGAATTTCAAAAGGGATGGACATACTTTCAGACCTAGATAGTCTAGTCTTTGTTTAAACCACGTTTAGTAATAAGAGGGAAGGTTAATTGTGACCTAATTCAAGAGCTAATACCTACATAGTATTTGGCACACATTTGTTCAACACACTATAAAAGCGTCTGTATTTTCAGAAAGAGATCTAATTCTCCACTTGTAACCGAAGGAAGTGTATGAAGAGATGCATTAATGTGAGCGAAGCGAAACAAGCATTTAAGAATCCTAGCATGTGGCAAACGATGGTCTCTGTCTACCACCATGGGATACAGTCGTAAGGATACGTATGTATGTACTATAAAAACAACCCCTATGAGCTCGCGTGTTTGTCTGTCAAAACCTAATATATCGCGAACAGCTGTCGGCTTGATATTTGACACATTAACGCCATAGCTCTTGTTTACTTTATCAACATCATCACCGTCATCCTCCCATTATCTCACGTTATTAAGGGTCGGCGTGATGTGTTTGCTGTTTAACCACCGACGGTTCACACGGTGTAAAAATATTTCAAAAACCGGAACTTAATCGAGCTGTAACGCGGGATTCAGAGAGAGGCTTTTTAAAAAAGACGTTTAAAATTAAACCGGAAAATATAAGGAATAGAATTAGATTTAATTAAATTATTCGGAAATAGAGGTAGAAGTAGAAAATGAGCAACATCTCGTACCGACTCTCAGACCCG
The DNA here is from genome assembly GCA_929442735.1 of Watsonalla binaria. NCBI lineage: Eukaryota > Metazoa > Arthropoda > Insecta > Lepidoptera > Drepanidae > Watsonalla > Watsonalla binaria. The sequence goes on along the minus strand of OV838917.1, from coordinate 1,574,213 downwards.
ACTGACCAGTTGATTGGCCAGTTGAGAACTACCAATGGGAGATTATATAAGAACAGTTACGTATTTGAAAATTGCGCGTAATCGTAAACGGATCCGAGGGATACCGATGCGGGTATTGTATTACTTCGGTTTTAATCTACATTTGTACATCTAGATAATTATATCTATACAGATAAATAAAATTACAGCTTTTCACTCACTGCATATTAATATGCGGTATATACTTACAAAAAAACACTTATTTAACATTTTCTATATCAGCCTATTTGTTCCGGCTAATCCTAAAAACGGTCGGCCAGATTTTAAAGGAACTGTTTCTGTAAGGGAAATAGAACGTTTATACAGCATTTGTATTGCATTGTGTAGTTATTATTATCACTGTCACTGTACAGTGATAACGAAATATAATTAATATGCACATACATACTATAGTGGTGGCCTAGGGGTTTGAGCAGTGGCCTGTTAAGCAAGCAACGCAAATTCGAATCCCACCGCGGCCTGTATCAATTAGTTTTTCTAATAACTAATGTTCAGTGATTTCACGCCAAGTGCTTTACGGTGAAGGAAAACATTGTGAGGAAACCTGCACATGTCTGAGAAGTAATTCAAAGACATATGTAGGTATAGTGCCTGAGACGATGATGGACTCACCCTGTGTCACGTTGGCACTTAATCATATTCGGTGAAATGTGGGTGTTGTTACAACTTACTTTCCCCTTCGGGGACTCTTCTGGGATGACGTGGGCATATTAACATTTTTATTTTTACCTACAATTTATACTGAACATTTCGTCGATTAGAAAATAATATATCAGGCGACGCTAGTAAATTGGATTTAAATATTTTACAAGAGCTCTAGTCGTTTTACATACCTACATATTGATTTCGTTTGTAAATCGCAAACTAATCTAAGAATCGCATCGCAGACAAATATCAGATAACAGTCGACACATGGCTTACAAATTAGGCAAGTCATGAAGTGTAATGTTACGTAGAACCGATCGAAGTCAAAGGGTAAAGCTTTATAATGCTAGCTATCGCCCAAATCCAGCCTGAGGTATGACGCCATTGTGTTATACAAATCAGTAACACAAGGCTGAATTTAACACGTGGCATATTTTAGTCTATCTCGAACCAAATCTCGGCTTTGGAATTGTTGACAATACTATTGTAAGGAATTTAGTGCAAATATTTTCGAAAGCGAGTTTGATCTATGACCTTTGTAGACGACACACGCATGTTTTCCATCATCATAAGAATTGTACAGTAATGATCTCAACGGTTTTGGTAAAAAATTCAACAATAATTAATATTTAATAAAAAAAAACAAATCGCACCCAATATTTCTCCTCAGGGGTAGGCAGAGGTGTTGTCATGGCTATTATATTAATATGTGGCATTATATTTTATATAATATTGCATGTATACATAGTATTAGTATGTCCTCCATAAATGTCATTTTTAAATTTAAGATGATTTTAAATCTTACTAACTTTACAAACAGACTGATGGACGGAGAAAATTCCATAATTTATTTTAATTTTTGTATATTATATATAATGCATTTAGTGAAAATCTGTCTGTCGGAATTACATACAGATCTATTTTTTTATCTGTATAGATCTAGTATTATATTCTAAACTATCAGGATAAAAGATAAATAAACGAAATCACCGGTTATCTTTGTAATACTGTGTAACCTAATCCAAATGTATTGACCTATTCAAATCAAATTTAATCACTTTTGTATTTTTATTCTTATCAGTTTGATAGCTGTATATTATAGTTCTGTTTATTAATAATTAATCATTAAATGTGATTCAGAAACCTTATTCTAACAATTGTACCTAATAGATTTATAACAAGCTGTGCTCTGCGTAACGCGGCAGGCCTCGTAGGAGATGGCGGGATGAGCTTGATGCTTTCTGAAGCGATTGGGAGAGGACTGCTGAGGACAGAGAAAGTTGGAAAAGTAGAAGGGTGGCCTTTGCCCAGCAGTGGGACACGACAGGCTAATAATAATAATATGTTACTCCTTAAAACATCAGCTATCTGCCAGTGAAAGTCCTGGTAAAATCGGTCCAGTCGTTTCGAAGATTAGGCTGAACAAACAGACAGACAGAAAGAGATTTTATTTTGAATTGTTATTTTTTGGGTCATTACCGTATATACTTTCATATGCATTTATAAAAAGTTGTTATTTTGGAATTGCAAACAGACACTTCAATTTTATTTATGTGTATAGATGTATTTTATTTATTTATGGTTAATTATTACGGACATACCAATTACAATAATTAACATTGACATTTTAGAACGGTGATCTTATGCCTTATAAAATACACACTTATAAAATCGTGTATAGATTAGATAGAGATTTTGCGCATTGTTTTGTTATTTGTTTTGACGATTACGTTTCCGAACGAGTATTAACTCGGATATCGGTGTAACGTAAGTTGTAAGAATACATTCGGAGTGAGTTCAAATCCCACCAGTCTGCATCAATGAGCTTTCCTACAAACTTCAGTGCTATGATTTCTAGGTATGTGCAGTGATTTCTAGATTTGTGAAGTGATTTCACACCACGAGTTTTACGAAGATGGAAAACATCTTGAGGCATTACTATGTAGAGAAGATTTTCAAAGACTTATTTAAGAAATAGTTTTGGCTAAGAGTGAATGTTGGGATGACACGATAACATATAAAACAACACACCCTATATTGTACAGAGTCAAGTTACACTGGTATTGGTATAGTACTTTCAGGGTGTCGGGAAAAAGGAACAGTTTTCTTCTAGAAGTTGTAAGGTTTTATGAATATATCACTATGTTGAAGTCGTAAAATATCTAGTACGTATATAACTAGTACCATAACGTAGTTATAGGCTATGTTTGCTAAGGGCCGAAGAGCTCGTGGCCTTTATCGATTGAGTGGACGCGCGGCCGCTTTTGCCTACATTACGTACGCGGTAATTCAACTTTTTAAATTAAGGGGAAGGTTTCGAAAAATGGTTTTATGGGATTATTTCAGGAACTATTGTGGGAGAAAAAAATAAAAACGTAATTAGTGAATAACTCTACGTTACCGGTGATTTATAAGCGATAATAATTTCTTGATTTGGTCAACTTATAACGTTTATTAGTCGAAAACGGAAGAAAATATTTTTGTCATAATAATTTTATTTGCTTCATAAAATTATACCCTATCACATATTATAACAGCTGTCCTATTTTCCCCGATACCCTGTATAAGTATGGCTCGAAGTACTTATTCGTTGAAGACAAGAGCCACTCCACCTCAATTCTTCGGTCACCCTTCTACTTTTCCAATTGTTCCCTAATGTGATCAATCATGGGTCATTCCACCAAAGTTCAACACTTCTCGCCGTCTTGGCCCACCCGTGGTGCTTCCGTCAATTACATACTTTAGTTGTGTTCGTTCATACGTCATGTGCTGTCAACGTACTTTGACATATGTGGCCTCAATTTCTTAGTGACTATACACACATATAACTGTGCCTTCCGGTTGTCTTTATTAAATGTTTTTTTTAATACAAGTTCCTTATTTAACTCCTCGTAATATTAGTTGCCAGTGAAATTCTCGGTTAAAACGGTCTAACTGTTTTAGAGTTTACACAGACTAACCTTTTTTTTTTACAATTTTTTTTAAGTATGTCCTTTCATATGCTTTAAGTGAAAAACTGTTATTTTGGAATTGCAAACAGTCACTTAAATTTTATTTATCTTTATAGATGTATAGATTTAAAAAAAGGAGAAAAACGCATAACAGCTTTTCGCTAAATGCATATGAAAGTATATAATGGCCTTTACATAAAAAAATCATTTTCTTTTTTTTTTAGTTTTTAGTTTTTTATTCTGTGTCAGTCTGTTTTCTTCTGTTTTATTCTGTGTCGGCTGGTCTTTATTGTAATTCTAGTACTAATTAAAACATATATAAAGTCGAATTGATAACCTCCTCCTTTTTTTGAAGTCGGTTAAAAAGACGCTTTATTGGCAAGCGGATGCGCTATCACAAGAGCAATGTTTCGTTGTGTTCAAACAAAGGGACACTGATTATAGAAAACAATAGGTACCTATAGCACACATACGTAAACAACTGTTAGCGTCGAGCTCCCACAAGCGTGTCGGTATGTACATAGCGCTGTTCACCACATAACGTTATCGTCGCAAAGGTCAGTACCGGTACCACGTGCCCCTAACTGCTCTTAATTATATATTAGCAACAAATTCTTTTTTACGTCAAAATATGGCGATAGTCATTTTTTATTTATCTATCTAGTTTATTTGTGTAGATTTAATTTAATGGGTAGCCCGCGGAACCCGATTATTTTTTTAAATAAAAGTAGTCGAGACTCCTTGTAGCATATCTGTCAGTAAAAGTCCCGTTAAAATCGGTCCCGCCGTTTTGGAGATTAGCCGGAACAAACAAAATAAAACATATATACCTTATATACGTTTATAAAATATTAAAAAGCGGTTATTTTGAAATTACAATCAGACACTATAACTTTTATTTATCTGTATAGATATAGACGTATAGATAATACAATTATACTCCCTGGTGCAACAAATACTTGAAATCCGATAACGTAATGCTCAAATGTAGTGCATTGGAATGTGAAGTTATAGTTTTTAATTATAACCACAATAGACATTGCAACTAGTCAAAATTGCATAATACTATATATATATTATTATTATATATATATATATTATTTTACCCTCAACGTGGTTCACCACAATGTGCAGCCGTGTGTGTGTGATGTGTATTTATAGCCATGATAATATTATTTCATTTCTATTCCCCCCCCTCAATCTACCGCGAATCGGTGGAGTGATATTTTGTTAGGTACGTTTTTATGTATTAACACTAAAATAAAATAAAATATGCTTATTCTAGCAGGGTCCCCAAGGGGACCAAGGGAAGCAGAGGTGTTGTAACTACAAGGCCCACATTTCACCGAATATGATTCAATGCCTTCTTTCACCGGAAAGCGCGTGGTGAATAACATCGTGAGGAAACCTAGCTATTGTTTAAGAAGTAATTCAAAGACGTATGTAGTTATAGTGCCTGGGACGGTGATGGAGTCACCCTCTGTCACGCTGGTACTTAATAATCTTTGGTGAAAAGTGGGTGTTGTTATTACAACACCTCTGCCTACCCCTTCTGGTCATTCAGGTGTGAGTGTATGTATGTATGTATGACTGTATATACTCGTATTTTTTGCTAAGCCCATACCCGCAGACGTATTTACTCACTGACGGACGTCACCACGTAGTTGCCGTACCCGTGGGAGTAAGGAAATAAAATAAAGCCTATATCTCGCTGATAATGCAGCTATCCATTGCTGAAAGATTTTTTTCAACCGGTTCAGTATTTTTGAGCCAATGTGTTACAAACATACTTACATAAATCATTCCTCTTTATATATTAATATAGATCAAATTAGCGCGAGTAGGTACTTGTTCGGTTTTATAAAGACCATCCAAAAGAATCTAATGCGCAGTATGATACGTGTGCATCGCAGAAATGCTCCCGAGACATACTATTTAATGACGTATGTGCCACTGCACGTATGCCTAGGTATGTGAAGTTAATTCCGTACCTCCTGGGGCCTTACTATAACCATGATAGTTTTACTTTTATTATGAGACGCATGTATATGACGTGTATAAGTCAGTCACTGTCACACAGCTGAACTAACATTGCAATAAGAGGTCATGGTTGGGGCCCTGCTCGTAAGATTGTAAACGTTAATTACAATAGCTACACAGAGGGCCCCAAGTATAGTTTGTGACACGGTCGAACGTCGTCGCAAATAAAACGCCAAACGCAAGGTTTTGCGTTTTATTTATATGCTTGTATATTTAACGCACCCTCAGAACGATAGGAGCTTAACTCAAAAATTTGCAAAAATAATTATGTTATGATAGAAAGACCTCAAAATGTATATCTACGCGTAGTTTTTAACGCGTATCGAAAATGCACAATCTCAATTATTTAAAAAAATATATTGAATACATTGTATCCAAAAGTGGTAAAATGATTACTCCCTAGGTTATAAATTCAAACTCGCCGATTGCGATTTAAAAAAATAAATATTTTGATTTGAGCCTCTAACGTTCTGAGCGTGCAGTAAGTAGAACTACTAGACTTTTACTTTATGTTAATATTATATACATACATATGCTCACGCCTGTATCCCATGGGGGTAGGCAGAGACCACTGTTTGCCACATGCTACGATCCTTACATACTTCTTTCGCTTCATCCACATTCATGCATCTCTTCATACACTTTCTTCGGTTACGAGTGCTCCGAATTTGACCTTTCTGAAAAATACTATTAATTTGGTCATAGTAGTTCTTCCTTGGACGCCCTCTACCGACACTTCCGCTCACATTCGCTCTATAAATTTCTTTCGTTAATCGCCTTTCACTCATCCTTTCGATATGTCCAAACCATCTCAACATACTTTTTTCAATTCTGGTCACCACATCATTCTTCAACTTGCAACTGTCTCTTATCACACTATTTTTCATACGATCTACAGTGGTGACCCCACACATACTTCGTAACGACCGCATTTCCACTGCATTCACTCTACTTTCATGTTTCTTCTGCCAAACCCAACATTCACTTCCATACATCAGAGTAGGTACTAGCACCCCGTTATGAATGGCCAGGCGCGCATTTTTTGTTATTGACTGGCCACTCATCACGGCGTGCAGGGCACCATTTACCTTGTTTCCCGCAGACACTCTCCTTTCAATATCACTATCGCATTTACCATCTCTTGCAAACACACTTCCCAAATACACAAATTCATTCACTTGTTCTACTTTCGTACCTTCTATCATAAAATTACAATCCGTAATCATTTCCTCTCTTTCTATCACCATAACTTTCGTCTTACTTACATTTATTTTCATTCCTTTCTTCTTAAAAGCCTCATTCATCACATTCAACATGTTCTGCAGCTCTGTCGCCGACGGCGCAAGTAAAACTTGATCGTCGGCGTACAGAAGACACTTAACACGTAGTTCATTCGTTCTTCATATATATATTATATATATAATATATGTTGTGCATTAGAACTGTGTCCATAAGCTTACAGTTCTTAAGTAATTAATTTGTATTTTTGTTTGAAATTTAATTTTTTTTGATAAGAATATTTGCTGAATTTCTTGTAAGCAACCTTTCGAACCTGGCGGTAGCATGCATAATAATCCTGTATAATTATGTAATTCTGTCGATTTGAAAGTACTTTGTTAAAACTCTAAACGAATAGTGATATTTTTGAGTATGATTTGTCTCTGTGTGTCTGTATGACGCGACACGAATACTAAATACGCGCTGTTACCCCCACTATTTTCGCTGAGCGTTCGATAGTCGTGACCACCCGAATTCCCTTCATGGTACGGAGAGGACGCTAAGCCGTCGGTCCCGGTTGCCAATTTATCATCTTTGGCAATCGTTACAGGTCAGTCGGAGGCCTAAAATAGTCTGATAACTGGTTAACCCAGATCACAGATTTTCCTCGTTAAAGGGCTTATGAAGGTCAGATGGCAGTCGCTTCGTATAAAAATCAGGTGATTAGCCACATCGGGTTTAATCTAGTGCCGACCCCAACAATGTCCCATACATTGTATGTCCCGTACACAACGCCAGGGAGATGATGTTTGTTACTAGTGACCCTGAATCAGATATGTAAGTGTACATACAAGTATACAATTATTCCGAACTAATGCGCTAAGTGTAAGTGCATGTCAATGTCGCAAATAGAATATTAATTACTGAGAATAAGTCACGAGATGCATGTATAATGTGTTTTGTTTATTCTACACTTAAATCAACAACTATATTATCCTATACTAGTTGTACTTTTCTTCTAAGTATTTGCTCATACGTCTTGTCATATATTTAAGACTAGCGGACGTCACGCGGAGTCACCCGCGTAGTTCTCGTTCCTGTGGGAGTACGGGGATTGAATAAAGCATATGTTACTCGCTGTTAATGTAGCTATCCACTGCTGAAAGGATTGTCTAATCGGTTCATTGGTTTCGGAGATTTTACTGAGAGAAACCCGGAAAGTAACACAGTATTTACTCTTTTAAAAAAAACGAATTTTGCAATTTTGAGTAACACCTACAATATAAATCATAAAAAAAGATTAATATAAAATTTTAAAGTTAGCGTTAGTCCAAAGTAACTATTCCACGCTAACGAAGTCGTGGAACATAGTATATATATATAATATGTATTATGTACGTACATAGATATGCATGTCTACGAATTGACTCATGCAGTTTCAAGTGACATTGTATTTGTGAAAAAATTATTGATAATATTTTTCAATAAGGTCAAATTTGAGCACTCGTGTCCGAAGGAAGTGTATGAAAAGGTGCATGAATGTGGATGAAGCGGAAGAAGTATGTAAGGATCGTAGCATGTGGCGAACTGTATCTGCTTAAACCCATGGGATACAGAACTGAGCAACTATTGATAAGAGCCGTGGTGGCCTTGAGGTTTGAGCAGTCGCCTGCTACGCAAGCGACGCAAGTTCCAATCCCAGGGGGCCTGTACCAATGAGTTTTTCTAAAAAAACTTATGTACAGCGATTTCACACCACGTGCTTGACGGTGAAGGAAAACATCGTGAGGAAATCTGCATATTTCTGAGTCACCATCTGTCACGTTGGCACTTAATCATCTTCGGTGAAAAGTGGGTGTTGTGATTACAACACCTCTGCCTACCCCTTCGGGGAATACAGGCGTGAGCAATATGTATGTATGTATCGATAAAAAAAGAATTAGATGGAAGTATGAGATTTTTTTAATTCATGACCCTTCCTCCTGGCCTTTGCACTATTACCCCACAACCCATTGCGCTAGTGTGTGCCGAAACCATACCATGGTAAACGAAAATTGAAAGAAAAAATATTTTATGTAGGTTAGGTACTTATCTAATTTTCTACCAATTTTATGTAACATCTTGTCTAGGTGGGAATGAGATAATCACGAGGGATTCTTACGTCAGAGAATTTCAATAAGTGGCAGATTACAGCTTTATACACTTGTTTGAGCAATGGCTTAGCACAAGCAGCATGCGAATACCAAAATATAAATATATTTTTGAATTGCGCCGATGGAGGTTTTGAGGGTGCGATATATAGGTTCAACTTTCCAATGGTGCGGTAGTGGTGTCGTGTTGCCTTGCATATAGGGTTGCCATCACTAACATTTGGTAGCCATAACAATACGTGTGAAAGCCCCGGGTTTTAAAGTCTGGTACCCGTATTATGTCAACAGGTTTCATTAAGCATAGTTAGTGTAAAAATTTTTGAAAATGTCATAAATCGCCTTTCTATTTACCTTTAGACATTAAAATGAAAATTAGTCGTCTTTTATAATCATTTTAAATGTATGTACCTATCTAAACAGATCCTTATTACACTTTCTTACAATTTTTTTTGATAATGTTAGATTTCATATCTAAATTCAAATAAATGTTTTAACCCGAACTACAAATGAAGTCCCGCGCGGACTTTTCCCGGATGTTCCTCTAAACTAGGACAAATCCAGGGAAACTCGAACTGATGGCAGCCCTACTTGTATATCGATACTTCCAAAGAAGCCTGATAAAGGCTCGGATACCGCTGGTACCATTGTCTAGGGAAACCCTTGCGTAGTTGCAACATAATTATTTACTTTACATTAAAATTGTGTGTGTATTTAATGATTTTACATCCGAAGAGAGGCATTGATTGATTTCGAGTTCACTACTCTATATATATATTTTTCTCAATTCAATAAATTTCCCATTTCCATACAATATATATTTTCTGTTATTACTTACTTGTAGAAATACATGTGTTTATATGATAAAATTACAATCTGTATTTACACGCGTGTATTCCCCGAAGGGGTAGGCACAGGTATTGTTACAACAACACCCACTTTTCACCGAAGATAATTAAGTTCTAACGTAACAGAGGTGAGTCTATCGCCACCTCCGTTACCCGATCCTCCTACGGCGGATTTTTCTCTCGGACTCGCTCCGCCGTTTCTATGGGCGATATCACGTCGTCACAAAAGGACACGGCCGTGGGCCTAGGTACCTTAGTTGCTCAGCAAGCTTATAATAATGTTTGCTGTGCTAATATGCAATGAAATACGACGCGTTGAATGAAACACGTCAAAACCTACCTATATTTGGGGCACAGATCTGATATCAAAAATGTTTTCACTAATAAACACAAGTATAGCTGTGGCCTAAGTAACTAATCTATACTAATATTACAAAGTGGAAAAAAAATTATGTTTGGTTGTTTGCATCAAATAGATTCCGAAACTACTGGACCGATCTGAAAAATTATTTCAGCAATGTATAGCTACATTATCAGCGAGTAGCTAAGGCTATATTTTATCCTCGTACTCCCACGGGAACGGGACCTACGCGGGTGAAACCGCGTGACGTCCGCTATGATTAATAAATGCACGGATCTATATGGTTTGACTGAAAGTACACTGTAATATTGTAGATAAGGAAGTAATAGAAAAGCGTAAATACAATTTTTCACAGTGTCGATAAGGATTTTGCTATCGAAGTGAATCGTACGTACGATTATATACATTGCAGCGATATATCACCAATATTTAATAAGATGGGATTCTGAATGTGTTTGATTTTTGTCCTTATTCTAAAGTCCTTGTTTTTTCTATCGGTTAACAATGAAAAGAACGCGCTTTAGATATACAATCAGATAGACAATCAGATGTCTGTTTGTCTATAAATGAGACGTGGACCATATTGTTAATCTTACGCGGATAAAATCACGAAATTCAGTTAAATTCATCAAATTGTGAGTGAAGCTGCGTTTGACATTACAAATTATTTAGGTATAACACATGGACAGGGGCCTTATGATAACCTCTTATTGCCATGATAGTTTTACTTATATTATGAGACAGATGTATTTTACGTGTATACATCAGTCACTGTCACACAGCTGAACAATCATTATAATAAGAGATACTGGTTGGGCCCCTGGTCTCATCACGAACTATGATATATCTTGAACACGCAGTCATTTTATGAATCTGTCTTTGTCTATATGTAGGCGCGAGGCGAATACAAACATGATTCCAATAAGTATGGGTGTTCAGGGCAAGGGGATGTTCTACTTCTAAGGTAAGATTATTTTGTAGTAAATAAATGTATAGAACACATTCGCGACATGCATTGTAATTTGACTGCGCCACGTCCTGAGCCGATATACCGTAACTTATTGGCATGCAGTTGAAGGTAAGCGACATTGCTATGCATACTAATTGTTCGACCGGATGGGTGGGCTACCTACTCGTATATAGCATAGGAAGATCGCAGAACAGAATGTACTTTTTAAAGAGAGGCAGGCCATAACGGGACGTCGTTCGAAATTCTAGGCTGGCGACAGGACGCTGTGCGACCTATGCTCACGCCTGTATTCCTCGAAGAGGTAGGCAGAGGTGTAATTTTATTTATTTAGGTTCACCAACAGTTACAACTACATATCACTCATATATATATATATATCTCACATAGCTACAAACTAATTGCATAACTTTTACAGGTAAACGCAACTTGTGATGTTTTCTAAATATAACATTTATGATGAGTAACATTAATAGTAACATTTTTAGTCAGCCCATGTTTGGTAATAAAGGAGCCACAGGAGAGGAAGACCTATGAGATGTTGGATGGATTGTGTGAAAGATAACATGGCTAGAATGGGAGTGAATATATATATAATGTGACGGGTGGATAGAGAGAAATGGAAGAGAAGGGCACATTGAGCTGACCACAAATAACATGGGATAAGGGCATGAGGGTATGATGGTGATGAATTTCACATTAATACTCCTAATAGGATGCAATATTGTCTGAAAGAAGCACGAGATCAAATCAATCAATGAATCAGTGAGTGCACTCGACTCGATTGATAATGGAAGTATTGATTGATGTGAATGACCAATCAAATGTATGAGACATTCACGCACAGTTTTTATCCCAATGACGTAGGTATATCGCAATATTTTTATCTCTATTAAGTATGGTCAGTTATAAAAGTGCTTTGAAACCCTGAGTTTATCTTATATACAAATTTCTCAAATTTTGGTGGCCCACTCGCATTCTCCGAAAAATAAAGCTTCGACCAAAAGTGTCTACCAAGATTCGATCTAAAATTGCGTCCGAAATATTCTAAGTCGGCTCTGATTGAATTATTGAAGGTACGTAATTTTGAGTATGATAAAACAAAGCGATATTGAAACTACGTTTAAATTTCGTTCGTTTGCAATATTTCGTTTTCGGAGAAAGAGAGTAGACGCCATTTGAAACATTCCCGAATTTTCTTTTAAACTGAATTTAATACGCAAACGTAATAGAAAATGTTAGCATTTTACGCGTATTGATAAAAATCAAATTCAGTTTAAACAAATCAGGTATTAGTTAAAAAAGCGATTTTGCAGTCAATAATTCCGTGTATATTCAGCTGTATTGTCTCGATCTTGTGTGTAGTGTTTCAATTGTTTGGTTACATAAGTGTGACGTTAGTTATCGACACAAAGATAGTGAAATCGACGTCATTATGCTATGGATTAGTAAACAATACATTAGGTATACTGGAAGGAGTATTTATTGTGTTGGTTTCACGGTATAATTGTCTTTAGCTGCGCGGATATTAGTTGGATCGGTGATAAAGATGTGTTGTCGGACGCGGTTGTTATTGATATAATATCTTTGTTTATCTGTCAGATGTAGTCAGGGGGCCTACTATGATGAACGTTGAATTTTACGGTACCAACATCAAAGCTCAGAAGTTTTAATACGCTTTGCTTAAAGCGATTATGGTAGACCGCCAGATCCTACTAATATTATAAACGCAAAAGTGTGTATGTGTGTTTGTTACTCATTCACATAAAAATTACTGAATGGATTTTAATGAAAGTTTACAATAATATATCTTACACATCAATAAAACATACACTATCTATATCTATTTATACTAGAATATAATAATATTATAACGAGGAAGATTTGTATGGCTGTATTTAGCGAGAAAATGTTTAAAGAACTAGAAAGATTTGAAAAATTATTTCTGCAATGGATAGCTACGTTATCAACGAGTAACATAGGCTATATTTTATCCCCGTACTCCCACGGGAATGAGAACTACGCGGGTGAAACCGCGTGACGTCCGCTAGTAATTTATAAAGATATTGTGTGATTAGTATGAAATTTTACGATAAGTACTAATCCTGCACAGACGAGGTTGGGGGCAGAAACCTATAAAATTCTGTCAATTTACCCCTTGAGGCTGGTACCCATAAAATGACTACACATTGAGCGCTCATAGCTCGTGACGACGCCTACACCAGGGGTTGCAAAGGACAGATGTGAGTCCCTTCGGGTGACAATCGGATGATCAGTCCCATCATTTACATTAAATCAATAACAGGTTATAACAGGGTGCAGATACTGTCACCCCATAAATATACAGGATAGGGTGATGATGTTTGATTACAGGCGATATTACGATTTGTTATTCGCTGAGTGACAATGACAGATGTATATACGTCATATATATCTGTCACTCACAATGTGACAAGTAATGTAAGAGTTGATGCCCCCTACGCTTGCAATACAATTGTTTTGCCGATATGAGATGATAAAGGTGTTCGAAATATGCAAATAATTTTATAATAGTCAAGTTAATAATAATTAATTTATACATAAAGATAATTAAATAAATCTACAAGATGCCAACTCTTCTACTATCAGTTCCGAGTACCCGATAATAGGTATTTATTTTTTAAATTATAAGATGCATTGGGCTTCGTGCCAAGTCTAGAAGCGCGCTGTAGTAAGTACATAAATACCTAAATATGTGCGTTATTGTTTTCGTATATTTGCGTCACATTGTAGATATAAATATAAGATATATAAATAAATAAACATGTTCTTAAATGTTCCCTGCTGTTTATTCCAGTTAATCTCTGAAAATGCGGGACATTCACCGGAGGATAGCTGAGGGCCCAGTGCGAGATTTTCACTGCCACCGTCACAAGTGAACGTGAACGCAGATTTCAAGTCAGGGACGAAAACATCGTGAGGAAACCTGCATATGTCTGGGAAGTAATTCAAAGACATATGTATAGTGCCTGAGTCGGCGATGGATTCACTCTCTGTCATGTTGACACATAATCATATTCGGTGAAATGTGAGTGTCGTTGTCATAACACCTCTGCCTACCCTTCTGGGATGGCGTGAGCCTACGCACAACTACATACAACAAAATTAGTATAGACAGACAGACAATCGCGTTAAGTTCTGCCTAATAGATATGTGACATGTTTCTAAATCAAAGATCATACGCCGGTCGTCATGTCGTTGGGCTTATTTGCATTGGGCTGTTACTATTGATGTGTGACTTACGCGTTGGGTGTCAATGGTCCGGCCAATTGTTCAAATCGACCTACAAGCGGACTGCATTATTAATACATTGTGTAACAATAAAACAAGCCATAGTATCAAAAACCGCAGTACCATAAACATGTAGATAATGTCACAATAAAAAAAAATTGTTTTTTTTTGGAACAAATCTATTATTTTAATTATAATTTAATATTGTGCGGTTACATTAGATAAGACACACAGCGGTTAGTAGGTGAACATAGATTCTGCAAAAAATTGCTATAAGGATAGCCTTGGCCTAAGTGCGGAAATGTTTAGGGAACTTAAAAAACCCATAAAAAGTCACTTCACGCTGAAGTTTCGGGTAGAAATGAGTAATTACTATTTAATAGCTAGAATAATAGGAAATCTTTCAAAGTATTTTTTTTAAGTTATACATCTACCTACTTTTAAAATTTGGAGACCTTTATTATAATAATCAAAATGTTTTATAAAATATCTTGAAAGTTTTTGCTTTCAAAATTTGAGAATAGGTTTCTCATACTGTAAGTATTTTGAAACATTTTTTTGTGATAGTAATAGCCATTCATGTGTGTTACATATTAGAATATACTTGAATTTCATACATTTCAGATTGGTCGCTAGCTCGGATCTACGGTTTTACCCACATAAACTCAATCTCAAGGGTTATAAAATAGAATAATACTCCTTATAACATCAGCTATATGCCAGTGAAATCCCGACGAAATCCGAGTTCGAACAAACATTTATTTAATAAATCGTAATTTCATTCAAAGCTGTGCAAAGAAAAACTTACATTTTATTTTTAGAAAGAATATTTTTATTATTTATGGAAGTGTTACATAACTAAGAACCTTAAAAATATAATCTAATACCTAAAAACCTTAAAAAAATATCTTATAACTAAAATATATTATTAAAAGGAGTCCCTGTAGGCAAGGTTCCGAGTAACTGGCAGCATTCCCCCTTTGGAAGGCAAGATTAATTATTTGACCGAGGTAGCTGCCAGCTCTTCGGTCGCCTGTGATGTCGACTAACCTTTTAGTTATTTAATTTATTTGTACGCGTAGAAGTATAACTGGCCAATAGGGAAGATGTGTACTTGTGTAATTATGTGACTTACGAATTCCTAAATACATGGAAAATCGACCTTGCCATTATCTTGACAAATTAAGATGTTTAAACATTACTCACGGATATTATGATTACCTACTAAGCATGAAACATACGTACGTTTTCCTTTAAAATTTTTATAATTGTCAGAAATTTGTTCGTTCAAATTCACATCACACACAGGTGCAAATAGATATGCCGTTCTGACCCCCATTCATGATCCACCGTGGGATCTGTTCGGTATTTTCCTCAACCTGTATGGGAACGTAAAACGCATCTATCGGCTAATGTGGGAAGATTTAGGACTATCGACTGCGTATTTGCCTCATTTTGTGTAGGAAGTTTTAAGTTTCCATACAAAATGTTTAAAATTGTTAAACATACTTGGGGTACAGTAGTTACGTAGAAAACAAGAAGAAACGTCTTTCCGAGTTCTGCTTTTGAATTCATCATCATGAATTTAAGAGTAATAACTCTTGTCGGTGTAACGGTTGCAACTCTTTCCATTTGTCTCTATCCAGTGCCATCTCTTTGACGTACATACGTCATGACAGACACCATTTCCTTAACCTGTCTCGTGTATGCTTTGAATTATACGTCGAAAACATCGAACACTTGATCGGAGATTGTTGTACGCACGTGCCTATCGGCCGTCCGTGAATAATTTGTTTTGGAATGAGGTAAAAATATATTTGTAAATCAGTATCAATTAAACTCAGTCATAATTGTATATTTCTGCCGTATGGGGTTGAGACTTTGGGGCCATGGGGGCCAAATGCGAAAGTCCTTTTTAAGGATCTTTCAAAACGTCTCTGGTGACCGTCGAGCTGGTTCTTACCTCGGTCAGAGGATTAGTTTAGCGATCCAGCGAGGTAACGCAGCCAGCTTACTGGGCACCATTCCCGCAGACACTAATTTAAATTCCGTGTTCTATTTATAATTATTATTTAGATTTTTCTTTAGTGTTAAATAATATTATAAATAATGTTTGCTAATTAATCAAAGTAAAGTATACAAATAAAATGATTATTGATTCTTGGATCCGTTGGGTGTATGATCGAATCGTCGCATTTGTATGGATGTGTTTGAAGATTGGAAAGGTCACGTTTAAGAACTCCAGGCGTTAGTTGGTAAAGCACGAATTGTTTGCAGTTGTATTTACACCCAGAAAATGTTATATCATAAATGCAGACCTGCTTGGATTAATGTGATTCTTAATATTCCTTATCCCTTTAGCTTGAAAGAAACATTATATTTATAGATATATTGTGGTAATTAAGGAGGGGCTCGTGGCACAGTTGCTATTGCGCATATCATTCGATCAGCGAAGTTAATCAACCCTAACCCTAGCCAGTAATTGGATGGGTGACCGCCCGAGTTCCCTCCGAGCCTCGGTGAGCACGTTAAGCCGTCGGTCCCGGTTGCCAATTTATCATCTTTGGCAATCGTTCCAGGTCAGTCAGAGGCCTAAAATAATCTGAACTGGTTCAACCCAGGTCACAGATTTTCCTCGTTAAAGGGGTTGCGAAGGTCAGATGGCAGTCGCTTCGTATAAAAATCAGGTGATCAGCCACATCGGGTTGAATCAAGTGCCGACCACAACAATGTATGTGATAAGGCCAGGGTGATGATGATGTGGTAATTAAGACGTCTTCATCACCTAAAATTCCTGAATATTTCGGCTCAGTTACAACACAATTATTTTGTTCTGTTGTAAGACGTAGAATATCCGGATTTGATCAACGCGCAATAATTACGAACCTTAATTAAACCAATATATTTTTTGAGAAATTAATTGAATAAGTCGATCGATACTATTCCAAAACAGTGTTAAAATATCCATATTAATTAATCCTTGTGAGTTCTGGCAATCTCTTTTACTTCCAATACCATTGCTGGCTCTTATTCTATATTACTAGCGATATGCCCTGACTTCGACTAGAGTTACATTTTTTATTTATATGTTATAGTTAACAAATCGTTGATTTTTCTCAACTATTTATCATTATAGATATTTTAGCTATAACCCCACCGTAGTTCAAGTCCTACATAATAGTAAAAGCCATATCAAGATCTGTAGTTTACAAGAAAGATGCGGTCAAACAGACTAAATAATTTTCTATGGAAATGTCGACTTCAATTGATGCCTAATATTTAAAGAAGAATTTATTCGTAATAAAATATCGAATATTTTTAAAATAGATTTAAATATTTTTGATGTAATTATTGCCAGCCACCGAAATTTGTTCGGAACTAATGTTATATACAGCGTTCGGCATAACTCGCTGCTAACATAATTATATGTATTTGATATTACATATTGTATTGTTTAAAAGGATAGTTAATTCCCGCGACTGCTAGAAGGAGGCTTCTAAACTTACTCGACATTCTAAATTTAGTTCTAAAAAATTAGGTCATATTATATCGTACAAAATGTTGATTTATTTACAAATAATCAATCATCAAACCAACGAAATCATTATCGTTATAAACACGCCGCTGATGATGATAACAACGAACGTAGAGTAAAAATAATGAAAGTTACACGTCAAACGACTGGATGTTTTGTGAGCAGTTGTACAAGTAGTATTTTATTCTGTGGTGCTAGTCAATGACCTCGATGTCTATTGGTAATTAGTAAAACTATCCTTACGTGCCGCAGATTGCTGATACGATAATATATCGTATTTAAAATAAAAACGTGTACAGCTTTTTGCTTAGGTAACGGTAGATGACGGATTATAATTTAGCGGTTGTCTTGTATGTCAGTAAAATAATGGTGTTCAAATGCTTGTATACGCGGCTACACGAACAATACTTCCAGTATTAGCTAAGCTCGGAGCTGAGACGGAGATCATCAAAAACAGTAAAAAATCTTGAAAAGATTTCCTACTTACAATAACATAACTTATACATAGAGTATGTTTAAAATATTTTGCAAACCCGTTAAGTATCACCTATTTATCTGAAATGTGATATTCGTATAAACGAGAAATTGTTGTGAAGTTACTGCAAAAAAAATACAGTCCATTTGATTAGCTGCAACTGTAGTCTATGAACTCTTGTAGCTTACTTCATATAAGCCAGCTTAATAAGGGACGAAAATTAGGGTTTTAGTCAGTACAGCGGCTCTAAATCTCCCCTACAAGACGACAATATCAAAAGTCCCACATCTTTTGCTCCTACCTCCTGCGTTTTCTGTAACTCAGCGTCTTCATTCAAATACGAAATTAAACTTTATCGTTTATTTATTATGTATCAATTTCCTATGATTGAAACCTACTCGCGACACCGAGTTCGGCGCTGAGATGCACTACAGAATAACGCGGCAGAAATTGACGCTGATTTAAGGGACTCATTATCAATAATCTGCGTTAAAATATCGAATCTCATCAAATCTCTCTTATTCAACGAAATACGAAGTATTTTGACTTTTATATATGTCGTATTTTGACTTCGCATAGCCACCTATCGGATATGAATTTATTTTGACTTCGCATAGCCACCTATCGGATATGAATGCAATATTTTATTGTGACATTTGTCGCGGACTCGTATCGGAAGTCTGACCATAGAACTGGATATTTCACCACTAAGTCACAGGGCTCAGTTCAGAATCTTTCGCATGGAAGCATATTACGATGGTAAGTAAGTACCGCTGGTAATGGTCGCGCAGGTAAGATGATAATGGACAAAGTAAATAGAGGAAATTGCATCAATTTCATGCACAAGAGATTGACTTGAATTCTTGGCCGTGTTGACTCCTTGTTTATTAAATGAACCTAACTAATATAAGAAACATAATATTTCATGTATGCATCAATTTCACACTATCAACTATTCAAATATTTATGATTTGTCAACTTTTAATGCTAATTACTCACCGTATGTAGAATTAGGTTCTGGAAAAGAATTTTTCGTAATATTGAATAATTCGGGCTCTATTTATGGGGATTGATTTTTTTTGGTTTTACATGTTATACATATGCTTTAATAATGTTCATTGTTTTTGACACTGTTCATTTTATTAATTTAGTATCTGATTCACCGAGTTGTGCTCTGTTTATTTTTCTCTGTTTCTTTCTCTCACAATACATACATACATATGCTCACGCCTGTATCCCATGGGGGTAGGCAGAGACCACTGTTTGCCACATGCTACGATCCTTACATCCATCCTTTCTCTCACAAATTAAAAAAAACTTGACGTTTTTCAAATAAAAAAGCAAGATAAAAAAAATGCAATAATTTGGACTCGGACAGGGGTATAGTCTAATTTCGTTATCACTCGATCAGCTGTTAGCCCCCGTCTGAGCAATCACAACTTGACAGATGTCGGCGAAATTTACGGCCATATTGTAATGATATTGTAGCAATTTTTCATAACCTGAAAACATGGTTAAAATGATGTTTTCTGAAGATGACATTTGGATATTTTTTTGCCCCTGAAACCCCTACACATTATATTTAATGAAAATCGTTGGAGCCTATTCCGAGATTCGGATTCTATACAAGAATTGCTGGTATAAATGATATATAGGTAAGGAGTGTTTGGACAGACAGTCAGATTAATCTGAGTTGTGACAATAAATCCATGCAAAGTGAGGATTACTGACTATAAAAGTGAAAGTGTGTATGAATGACGTGTTCCTCATGAAGTCATTCAAACCACAGATACGATTATGTATCTGATATGTGCTTATATTCGTGAGATATAATACTGTAACCATTAAAATGGTATTTTTTTTAAATATCTATTTATTATTGTTTTTCTGAACCCGATGGTAACATTGATAATCCTGTATAATGTACCTATTTTTTATGTCATTCTGACGATTTGAAAGTACTTTGTATAATCAAACGGAGATATTTTGAATTTTACCTTTATTTCATATGAAATATAACGGATATTAAAAAAAAACAAAAATAATAATTTCCAGCAAAATAAGCGTAAGACAGTAAAATCGACTAGTCTTCACGCTCTTCACACACAACTGGGACCCAACCATGAGCTCTTATGGCAATGTTATTACAGTTGTGTGACAGTGACAGATGTATGCACGTCAAATACATCTGTCTCATAATAAGAGTAAAACTATCATGGCAATAAGAGCTCAAGGTAAGGCCCCTGTTTAAGTGAAAACAAATGAAAATATTTAGAGTCCTTTTATGAAAAAAAGCGGTCTATTTAAGCTATTTAGTGCTGTTATATTAGTTAACTTTGGAACATACCGATTGGCACTGTTCGTCTCTATGGATCGCGAGTTCGATCCCTGCGTGCGTTACAAATAGTACTTTAAGTATACGAATTAAATACAAGGTATTGTCTCCGACTAAATGGCTGTTTTATATTTATACTATTAATAAGTCGAAATAAGGAAAAAGGATTCTGTTTATATTTGAGATTCCTTTATACTCTATCTGTCGAACAAATGCTCGGACGGCACTGAATGTTGATAACTTCGAGAAGTTTAGGATTCAATACTGGTATCTTAATTATTACGTTATAGCGAACGTCACGCGGTTTCACCCGCGTAGTTCTCGTTCCCGCTGGATTGCCGGGATAAAAGCAATCAAATGGTGAAAGATGTTTTTCGGCCCTGTACTTTTTGAGCCAATTCGTTGCAAACATACATACAAATCTTTCCTCATAATATTAGTATAGATAGGGACTCGGTATACGCCTGTGAGGGTGATTAACATTGCTTATCTTGTAATGAATATATTCGAAATTTTGATTTGTTACAGAATCTAGGCTTTTAGATATTTTAATACCCGAAAAAAAAGGAATGTTTGAGTTGTAAGTGTATGAAAACCAAATAATCTCGCCTACATTACGTTTTAGGTGAATTGATTATGATATATTTCCAAAGACCCATGATTATAATTGTGCAATAATTTTCCGTAATCGAGTATTGGACATAGTATATTGGAAATATGTTCGTATTACATAGGATATTGGTATTGCGTTTGTATGGAAGCATGACTTTGAAAGAAATATGTTGTCCCGATACTACTGGGTACTAATATTCACAATGAGTAACAAATAAATATAAAAAAAACTAAATATGTAAATGTTCCTAATAATGGCCACAATCCATTTTCAATAAAAATGTATGGTGGTGAGGTAAAGAGAATTCCGAAACATTACTTATAAATTATATTTTTGTTATACAGCATATAAACTGAAAAATAGAAGGTCAATCCTTCTATTTCTCAGTTCCTTCAGAAACATTAGAATCTAAAAGTTACCGCTTAAAAGACCAATCAATTGTTTTTTTGGCCCTCAATAAATCGTTGAATTATGAAAATGATCGTTCTTCAATGTTACCGCTAAAAGGCTAGTGAGGCGACTAGGTAGGTGCTATATTGAAGTGTTCGCGCGTGTCGTGTCGTTCTCGTGTTTCGTTGTAGATAAGATACACAACACGGGGAAGTTGAGCAACAGGCCCGGTGCATCCGCGAATAGTTTGCTCAAACCAACTGCACGTAATTTTAATCCATTCAACACTACTTTCTGTTTCAAATCTCTAACTTTTTCTCGTTTTGTTTTTAAAACCTCTTAAAAACTTTATACGTAAGCACGTCCTTCGCGGATATTATTTAACTAACCATCCACATTTTCACTCTCGAAAGTAAACCGTCTGTCACAAATTTGCGAAGTGTGAAAAAATAAACAGATGTTTTTGTTGAATCGTGGCATTTAATAAAAGTAAAAGGGTATTTATTTAGTGTCCGAAAGTACTCCTATTTAGCATATATTTTAATTTCATTCACCTTCACGACTTGTTCAAATACCGAGAAACACAAAACGTGACAACGTTAACATCGATTCGCTTTATTTACCATTTAAAAAAAAAGCATAATATCAGTAAAGGGCACTCACCTTGTGCTATCTGTGTGGAGTAGATTGCAAGCTGTCTTATAGGTTATGCCGGACCGAAGAGTCGAGCCACGTGCTTATTATTTCGCGATGAGGACGCGAGCGTTCGGCCCGCAGGTTAAAAACGGAATGAACGATACCGCTGCGGCCGCTACGCTGCCAGACATACGCAACTCGCATGCCTCGAGTAAGCCGACGAAATGTTGCGTCATTGACTGGAGTAGGGGTAACACTTCGAGTTCATACTACAAGCACACTACAACAAACGAGAATGCAAGTGGTGTCACTGTGTGCATCGCTCATTAAGCCATCGACGTACACCATTCGCTTCGCCCCTTCCGCGCTTACTTTAACGGTAATCGCCGTTTCAAAGCAATGACAAAAAAAGTATATGTTTACTCCTTAGTGTAAATGTATCTATTGTTTTGTAGTAGGCGCTTAAGCTGATTTGTTGACATCGGGTCGTTATGGCAACGACTCATAACAGTTAATGAATCATGATCTAATATAGTTGGCACAGTTTTATGTAACACTTCCAAATTGAACGCTGGTGAATGACACTGCGCTATCAATAGACACGTTACGTTGGAGCGTACTTCATCGTCATACTTGCCGTTTCTTTATCGCTGACTAATCACCGAATCTCTTATTAAGGCTTAGGTTCTAAGACGTCCTATGATCTCCGTGGAAATCCCTCATACTAACCGGAAGGAGAAATATTTAATCAAATGGATTTATCACTAACTCGACACAAGAGACTAATCATGCGTGTTGTTTAGACTTAAATGGATCTGCACAAATCTTCAGTTCAAAAGTACGACAAGTAGTGCAGCGATTATCCAGAATAAGAATTATTTATTTTTGTTAAATTTGGTAAAATAAAATAAAAATAAAAATGCAGTTATCAGTCATAATTGTATACTTCTGACGATTCTGGGTTGAGATTTTGGGGCCTAGGGCCAAATGCGAAAGTCCTTTTTAAGGATCTTTCAAAACGCCTGGTTGACGTCTCTGGTGAGGGTCGAGCTGGTTCTTACCTCGGTCAGAGGATTAGTTTAGCGATCCAGCGAGGTAACGCAGCCAGCTTACTGGGCACCATTCGCGCAGACACTAATTTAAATTCTGTTTTCAGTTTGGTGTAAATCAAATTTCATTTCACTTATTATTTCGCCATCTGGGCACGCGATTATTTTTACGCGTGTCCACATAGGGAAACTTAAATGAGATCACTTTTATGTTTTCGCCATTTCGTCTGAACAATACTATTCAAAGCATGGCCAGTGTCTCTAGGTCTATGAAGGATTCGAAAGCTTACAGCAAAATGGATCAAAAATCACGAGGACTATTCTGAAATACCTAGTTAATAAAGGCGGTTCCTGATATGTTTCTCAGAGTTAATATTGTTCTTGGCGGGTGTTTATTGCTTCTTTAGTAGTTTAAGGTAAACCATTGAATGCATGGGATTGTCTGATGAAATGCCATTAAAACTTACCTGTGTGTATAGTCCAGGATGACTGATTTAGTCTAGGATGGTCCGCCCCAAATAATTAGGAGGCGCTCGTGGCACAGTTGCTATTGCGCATATCATTAGATCAGCGAAGTTAAGCAACCTTAAGCCTAGCCAGTAATTGGATGGGTGACCGAGTGTTCTTAGCAATGTTTTATAATTTGGTATTTTGTGACGGGTTTTGTTTTATAATTTGGTATTTTGTGACGGAATTTTTTTTTTTCATTATTATATAATCTAATTTTATATTACTTACAATGTTTTGAAATCTCTATGAGCTGTTTTAAATAGCTCTAGAAACGTCTCTGTTGATTTTCACATGAATATCAAAGGATGCATTAGGAGACAGTCACACACAAATGCTGGTATGTTTAATATGTGGTTAAAATGTAACTGCAGTACTTAATTAGATAATTAAGTTAATATTTACATGCCCTAAAATTGGGTGAAATATGTGATTCTTGTAACCTTTAATAACACCTACCCTTTGTACCATATTTCATGCGAATAAATATTATTTCTATTTCTATATCTATTGTATATCTGAAACTTTCGTTGACGTCACCCAACCTACGCCACCTACACATTCAATTTGCATGCGTATTATAATTTCTTCATCGTGTGTGTGATTAACAATGAATAAATTACATTCAACTACAGTTCGCTGCTCACGCTTGTGTTGGGGTATAAAGCTGAGGCTTGTAAATACCTTAGAGCTCGACCTGAATACGATTGGTGACAGAAGATGGAGGACAGATTGAGGGGTGTCAGTAAGTCCATGAAGTTAAGGCCAGTCGTAATAAGCTATAATTTCATGAAGGTGACATAACTTCTAGTATGAGACCTCAAGTGACGTGTTAGAATTATCCCAACTTTCTGCAATCAGATCTGGCGTATTGTGATAAGGAAATATTTTGTGTTTCATGTTGTGGCTTATCACGCCAGGTCATAAATCCATGTAGTAGGTACCTTTGAGAGCCGTGGTGGCCTCGGGGTTTGAGCAGTCACCTGCTACGCAAGCGACGCAAGTTCGTATCCCAGCGGGGCCCGTTACAATGAGTTTTTCTAAAAAACTTATGTACAGTGATTTCACACCACGTGCTTTACGGTGAAGGAAAACATCGTGAGGAAACCTGCAATATTTCTGAGAAGTAATTCAATGACTAAAGTGTCTGAGACGGCGATGGACTCACCATCTGTCACGTTGGCACTTAATCAAATTCGGTGAAAGTGGGTGTTGTGATTACAACACCTCTGCCTACCCCTTTGCGGAATACAGGCGTGAGCATATGTATGTATGTAATATAGATGTAAAAGTCAAGTCCGACTGGTGTACAGCTGCTCGGCATTGCTTGACATTCAGATTACGATGGAAGGTCAACCAAGTAAGATTATAAGTTATTACGACACGAGCCACACCTCCGGCTTTATTCCGGAACTGTAGATAGTTAAAGCTTGGTTTATTATCATCCAAATTATTTCACCGACCACCTTGACCGTCTGGCAGTCTGGTAGTAGCGAGTCTGATGGCTGACATTTTACACTGACAAGTTGTATCCTACTAGACTTATATTATAAACGCGAAAGTTTGCATGTACGTTTGTTATTTTTTCATGCCAAAACTGCTATATGCATTTTGATGAAACTTTTCAATTATATAGCTCATCTGCACATCAGAATAAGACATAGGCATAATAAATTAAGATATTGTGTTATTTATCAAAAATATATAGATAAGTCAAATCCTGCGCAGACGGAGTCGCGGGCACCAGCTAGTTATAATACACTAGCTATACCCTGCGACGCTTCGCTGTTGCACATTGTGATTGAAATACATTTACAACATAACATTTTTATATATATAGATAAAAAAATTTATAAAATCAATCCTTGATGCGGATTATATATCATGCAAAAATTTCAGCTCGATCGGTGCAGAACTTTTTGAGTTTTTGAAACGTATAAGAATAATTTATTTACATGAAATATGGTTACAAAGATGTTGTTTAAAATAAAAGGTACATAGCATATTTCACCCATTTTGGGTATGTAAATATTAATATAATGTTAAACATTTTGTCTGCAAACAACATGGCTCTAACCAAGCATGTTATTTTATTTATATAATACTATATTTTAATCATACGTACAAAAACCGGTTATGCTTGGTTTTTTTATATGTATAGATTATTCTATGCAAGACTAGTACTTATAACATACATACATACGCTCACGCCTGTGGTCCCCGGAGGGGTAGGCAGAGGTTGTAATAACAACACCCACTTTTCACACAAGATGATTAAGTTCCAACGTGACAGAGGGTGAATTTATCGCCGTCTCAGGTACTATATATACGTCTTCTGAATTTCTTCTCAGACATAGGGTTCCTCATGATGTTTTCATTCACCGTAAAGCTTTTAGAAAAACTGGGATTCAAACTTGCGACGCTTGCTATCAGGCGACCGCGCTAACCCCACGACCACCACGGCTCATACTTTATCATATAATCTATACTATAACGACGGCTATACTTATAACTAATTATTATATTCATCGTGATAAGGTATGTATGAACACATTAAGTATGTGAGAAGCTCGTGGCACAGTGGCTATTGCGCACATCATTCGATCAGCGAAGTTAAGCTAGCCAGTAGTTGGATGGGTGACCGCCCCAGTTCCCTCCGTGCCTCAGAGAGCACGTTAAGCCGTCGGTCGCGGTTGCCAATTTTTTTTAACATAACAATTTTTTTTAAATTATTTTTTTAACAATAATATATATTTTTTTAATTTTAAATTTTGTGACCTATAATCTTTCTTATTATATGCTGATTATTTGATAAGTCTCTCTTAAGGAGGGATGAGGATAATGTTGCCAAAAAAGTTTTGTTTATTGCCAAAAGTTACAAGGGGATAGGAAAACCTAAGGAACGATGGATGGATTGTGTGAAAGATGATATGGCTAAAATAGGAGTGAATACAGATATGACAGCTGATAGAGAGAAATGGAAGAGAAGAACACATTGCGCCGAACACAAATAACATGGGATAAGGGCAGGATGATGATGATGATGATGATGATATTTAATAAATCTCTCTTAGTTGTATATGGCGTGACAAAAACGTATTCAAGGATAAAAACGATGGATTTGAAATACCATCGTGAAAACCAATTCAACATCATGAAATTAGAAGATTTATTATTAATACTTGGCCATATCGTACTTTGGGATAAATTCAACAATATTATAAGACCGTATAAAAGAAATTTTCAGCGAAATGGCCAAATATTTTCTGAAGCCCTCAACACACACAATACCATTTGATCAAGCCATCAACTCCATTACACAAATTACCTTATCTTAAATATTGCTAATTTCGTCAGAACATTTAATATGCGGTCTTCTAGTAACTTGAAATTTTTCCCAACTCACCTTACACAAAGTAATCTAGAAAAATATTGCAGTATTATCTGGGAGTTTTGAAACAGATACTTTTCGTCCGAGAGATGGCGGTTATCTTGTACAGATTTGTTTTAAAGCGCATGAGTATTTAGATCAGATGTCTCATACCCTAAGTACTAGCCTTACTTGGTTTGGGGCTAGATGGCGCTGTGAGGTCCGAACATTATTTGTACATATGCTCACGCCTGTATTCCCCGAAGGGGTAGGCAGAGGTGTTGTTGTCACAACACCCATTTTTCACCGAATTTGATTAAGTGCCAACGTGACAGATGGTGAGTCTATCGCCGTCTCAGGCACTATACATACGTCTTTGAATTACTACTCAGAAATATGCAGGTTTCCTCACGATGTTTTCCTTCACCGTAAAGCACGTGGTGTGAAATCACTGTACAAAAGTTTTTTTTAGAAAAACTCATTGGAACAGGCCCCGCTGGGATTTGAACTTGCGTCGCTTGCGTAGCAGGCGACTGCTCTAACCCCGAGGCCACCACGGCTCTCCACATTATTTGTTCACTATTATTTATATAGTTTTACTAGCCCTGTGGTTTCACCCGCGTAGATTTAATTTAATTCCCTGGGAACGCTTTTTTTAAATAAAACATACGAATTGATAACCTCCTCCTTTTTTGATGTCGGTTAAAAAGCCTACGTTACTGCTTGTAATATCATCTATCAGCCAGTGAAAGTCCAGATAAAATCAGTCCAGCCCTTTTGGAGATTAGCCGGAATAAACAGACAGACAGCGAAATTTTTTGTATTTATATGTATTGCTTTTATATGAATTACAAACAGACACTTCAATTTTATTTATCTGTATATATTAGTGCAGTTAATGGTTATACTTTGAAATTAACATAGAATATTATAACAATAATATATATTTCAAAGGGAAATACAATCAAGCCACAGTATTTAAAATCAAATTAAATTTCAGTTGTTATCGTCCACTTCAATTGCGTAGTTGTTCACGTAATAATAGCAAATGTGATCTATACAGATAAATAAAATTCAAGTGTCTGTTTGCAATTCCAAAATTACACCCTTAGAGTGCATATGAAAGTAGGGTACACGATACGGTCACAGAAAAACATCTTTTTTATTTTTTCCTCCTCTGTCTGCATAAAATTAAGTCAACCACAGCTAGCTCATATATAATTTCTTCGATAGTAGCAGATGCACAGTACGTTCATAACAAACAATAAAAATTATAGCTTACACGCATTATTAATATATTTACAGAATAACAAAACAATACTCAATAATAATATTAATTCTGAAACGGCTGGATCATTTATGACGAGACTATTACTCAAATTATTTTTTTCTTGGCAGAGCAGACTGGCAGATAACTAATGTTATTAGTAAAAACTTAGGCTATATTAAAAGATATCACTAGATAAAAACTTTTTATTGTTATTCATACACGGGTAAAACCGTAGGGCTGAGCAAGTACTTAAATATAATTTATATAAAAAATTACTTGCGTGTGATTCACGTACCTATTAATTATAATGTTAGTATATATATACGATGCCAAACATAAAGTACTTTGCGATTTAGCAAGAAATCTTAAATCACATTTTAATCAGTTTTACATAGTTTTTGTTTGATAATAGATGATGATGTAATATTGTAATTTTTCGAGGTATTTAGGTACTTTATAAAAAAAGTGTACTTGGCCTTTTGAAAAAATCATACGCGGAAATTAATCATCTAAACGCTATCAGTGCCCCAAGAAGGTATAACATTTTTTACGTTGACGATATCGTCTGCGTATTTTCCTCATTGTGTATGGGAACGTTAGAATATAATATAATAGAATAATTTATTTACATGAAATATGGTTACAAAAGATGTTGTTTAAAATAAAAGGTACATAGCATATTTCACCCATTTTGGGTGTGTAAATATTAATATAATGTTAAACATTTTGTCTGCAAACAACATGGCTCTAACCAAGCATATTATTTATTTTATATAATACTATATTTTATTAATTTGTAGGTACTTTAGTAGATATTGCACATTGTCTATATTATATTTATTACTTAAGGTTTTATTAGGAGTTAAGGAAGAGGAAGGACTAAAAAGCTATGGATGGATTGTGTGAAAAATATGACTAGAATGGGAGTGAATACAGATATGACGGTTGATAGAGAGAAATGGAAGAGAAGAACACATTGCGCTAACCACTAATAACATGGGATAAGGGCAGGTGGATGACGATAATGATGTATGGGAACGTTAGGAGTCAAGGAAGAGGAAGGCCTATATGGAATTAAAACTCTGCACAAGTAGCTCCTGGCAATGACAATCATTTGGTATTGTTTTTACTTTTTAAATTATTATTTTTACACAAGCATGCTGATAAAATTTTCACTATTGTGATAATATTTGATGATTTTTTTTGCAAATATCATTGTTAACTAAGGAATGAAATGTACATGATGCCAGCTGAGTTTCTTATCGGTTCTTCTCAGAAGACTAGTTTCCGAACTGGTGGTAGAGTACTCGTCATAGAGACCTATTGCGTTGCAAAGCTTAGATCATAAGATGAAAAAAATAATTATATATGTTCACCTCTTCATCGGTGGGGGAAGCGACTATATATGCATGGACATACTCGAGCGCATCAGATATCTTAAATATATAACTCAAAGGTGACTGACATTAATGATCTATCAACGCACAGCCCAAACCACTGGACGGATGGGGCTGAAATTTGGCATGTATAATGATGTTATGGTATTTCTTGGTAGATGTTATGACATAAGCATCCGCTAAGAAATGATTTTGATTAATTCTACCCCCAAGGGGATAAAATAGGGGATGAAAGTTTGTATGAAACATTGTCTATTTGAAACGGATATATTATATAAAACTAAATCTACGCGAGTGAAACCGCGGGGCACAGCTAGTTGATAGCATAAATGTCCTACGTATTTTTAATAATGTAAGTATGCTTATCGGATCCCTTATCCTGGACATGCGGTCTTATACCTGAAGTTCATATTTGATAGGGCTACTTAGCCGGGTACAAGGTATTTAATCGCTTTAGTAAATCCCGAAATACCCGCTTGGGCTCCCCTACTTAAAATGTCATGGTTAGCCCCAGCTCCCGGAGTATGTAAGAAGGGTCTTATATCTTACCAACTTTTTATCGAAAATAAAACCTTAGGGGAACACAATAAGGTCGTTAATCGTTCACAGTTTGTATGTCGCTCGTTCCAAGAGCGATTAATAATTTCGCCCTGAAAGTTACAGGCGGGGTGGTGCAGTGGTAGCACGCTGAGCTTTACAGTTTAGAGATCCGTGGTTCGAATCCACGACCCGCCAGCCGGCATAAAGAAAACTTTTTACTATTTTTTTTTGTATTTTATGCGTATTTTTCGTTAAGGAGCTTTTTGACATTGATGGAGCACCATTGCAATTTCCTACCAGCTGTGAAACTCAAGAATACTGTATCTATACATACATATACATACAGATTAATAAAATTGAAGTATCTGTTTGTAAATCCAAAAAAACGGCTTTTCACTAAATGCATAATATGATAGTGTATATACTGTACTGACATGATATAAACAATTTTTTATTTTTTTCCTTCGCGGTCTGTCTGTTTGTTCCGACAAATCTCCGAAACGGCTGGACTGATTTTAACTGGACTTTCACTGGCAGATGTAATATATGACGGGGTTGGCGGGAACTGAGACAGAAGATGGAGGCCACCACCTAATCTTAATATATATAAATCTCGTGTCACAATGTTTGTCCTCAATGGACTCCTAAACCACTTAACCGATTATAATAAAATTCGCACACCATGTGCAGTTCGATCCAACTTGAGAGATAGGATAGTTTAAATCTCAAATTATAGTCGCAAAGACTATATTTTATCCCATTACTCCCACGGGAACGGGAACTACGCGGGTGAAACCGCGGGACGTCCGCTAGTATATTATACTGAATTACTTGTTTGATAATAATAAATAAAAACACTAATAAATGAGATGGACTATTAGTAGCTCTGGAGAGCATCACAGCAGATAGATAATTTTACAAGCAGTATTTAGGCTACATTTATTTGAAAAAAAAAAAATATTAGCGTTCCGCGGGTGATGCTTCGCTCCTATTGGTCACAAGTGATGTTTAAAAGCCTAAATCATTCTTCATAAATCAATTTAAAATTCAAACCTAAAAAATAATTCAAAAGTGTATAAAACCAACACAACACTAGCTGTGCCCTGCGATTTCTCCTGTATATATTTAATTTCATGGGTGACTCGCGTAGCTTTAACTTTTATTTAAATAAGAGTAGCCCATTTTACTCCTTGTCATTTTTTTTATTTTATTTATTAAAACAGTTGTGTAACTGTCATTAAATTTGTGGTCACAGGTATAGGACCATATGATAGACCATTACAGGTGTAAACAAACAATTCTAAATAATTCTTATTAGGTTACATTATTATAATTATTTAATTAGCTATCTATCAGTGAAAGTCCCGATAAACTCCTCAGTTAATCCCTCGAGAGTAGCCGGAGCAAACAGAGAAAAATTTAAAATTGATTTTATGTCACTGACGTATTTAAGTACTTTAATACCTATGCATTTAATGAAAAGCTGATTTAGAAGTTATTTAGTATTTAATTACAAACGGGCACTTCAATTTTATTTATATGTACAGGTTTTTATAAAAATGGAATACCTACATTCGATTTTTCAGAATTTATAACGAATTTTTTAGTTTGCGCTTTAAAAAAATTCCATGATTTCATCACTCCTTACACGTGTTGGAATATTTCAGTCCGTTCAGAATTCAAGGTGATGTATACGATTAAGTTTGACACTTGATAAATAGGACTGAATATCAGAGCCTCCTTACCATATAATCAGCAAATCAAATAGTTATTTACCAATGTGCATCCTATTCGGCAGAATAATTTCAATAAATCGGCCTCAATACTTCTTTATGCCAAAACTCTGTTGTTTTTTTTTAACATGGACCTTAAGTCCTACCTATTCTATAATTCTGTGCAATATAATTCCATGGTCACTGGCGAGACAGTTGACATTACTTGGATTTTAAATTCGCTGCATAATGCATCCTTAAAAAGTATAAAGTTATGTGTAGCAGGAAAAGTTTTACGTCTAAATTGATGGATCGGTGTTTTATTGCCATTCAGGATTGATGATGGTGACTACTTAATAAGATGTGCAATAATATATGGCAACATCACGAGGGAATGATTCATCGCTCCTAAGCTCCCGCTTTCCCAGAAAAGTCGCAGGAATTATGTTTTAAATTCAAATTTGGCAGAATACAAAAAAAAACTAAATTATAAAAAAAATATTTTATGTATTTCTTTCTTTGATTTCATTCCCGCGGAATCCTAAAAAAGTTAGTACTTTTAAAATGGCCAGTGAACAAACAGACAGACAGACAGACAGAGATTGTTTTAAAACGTAAGTTTTTTTTTATTGACAGTTTCAAGAAGTTTCCACCCTGTTACCTGTGGTAGGTATAACGTAATACATAAAAATAACTTATATTTAAACAGATCATTTATAACCTATAATCTATACAGATAAATACAATTGAAGTGTTTGTTTGTAATTCCAAAATTACAGCTTTCCACTAAATTCATATGAATGAATAAGTATACACAATGTTTTACAGAATAACCATATTTTTTAATTTTTCTCTGTTTGTCTGTCTATCTGCATATTTGTTCCGGCTAATTCCGAAACGGCTGGGCCTATTTCATTGGAACTTTCACTGGTAGATAGCTAGTATTACAAGGAGTAACATTGAACTACTACTAAAAAAAGCAGGGTTCTGAAATGAAGCCTACGCGAGAGAAACCGCATGGCACAGTTAGAAAATTACAAGATATAATCTCGTAGACATGCGCGTTTGCGTGAGGGTGTTATTTCAAACGATTCATTACTGGATTACTTACTTATTGTACAGTTTATATTTATACTGTATCCTTACATTGTATGTATATTTCCTTACAATGTAAAATATGCACCTATAAAAGAAGGCATGAGCGAATTGAAGAAACATGTTTGGTGAGAAAGTAATACGTAATTGAAGTGATTCACATTGGGCAAGTTCATTGCCGCGAGACGGTGCGCCCGCGCAGCTGATGCAATACTCATATCTGCTTGCGAACTGTACTTGGTGTGAATGTCAACTATTTCTAAGCGTTTCTATTTCTGTGGCTAGTATTTAGATAGGTGACCGGAGGAACTATGATCGTTCAAGCAGCGTCTAATAAGAACTTTTAAGCTTTGACGTTTAATTTTACGGTACCAGGAGTTCTTGATGCGCTCTGCTTAAACCGTTGATGGTAGGCCCCAGTATGTAATCTGCTGGTTCATATTCCACCACCGTTCATCCAGTGGCTTATATTCCTGACTACTAGGTGTCGTGGCTTCAATCCTTATTGCCACATGGTATATATAGGATGTGGGTTTGCATTGGTGCCATTATTTCTGATATTACCACTGTATCAACAGTAGACGTAGTCCTACTTGGTGTAAAGCGAGGAGTAGTAGCTGTTTATTCTTTGGATAGGTAGGTATATTATGTATTTCTAGTAACAAGCTGGGCTAGTCCCAGTCAGTATAGTGTGAAAAATTTACTATTGACAGGACCGGCTTAACGTGCCCTCCGAAGCAACGAACCTGAAAATGATTACCTACTACTAAAGTAGGGCTCTTGCCTCTGAGGGACATTCAGGTTGTTGCTATGCTTAGCTCCACCTAGTGAATGACACGCATATAGCAACTGTGCCATGAGGAAATTAAAACGCCAATCTTGTGGTTTATTTTATATCAGTTTATTAATTTTTTCTGTCACATAAATAACAAAAACGTAATAAATAACAATTTATAAAATCAAATTTAAAGCGTAAAACGATATACTTTCATATTTAGTATACAAAACGTCGTTATATCAAGGTGTAATTTCATGAATCGAATGTAAACCAGGAGGATATTATGATCATTGTTAGCATTGAGAACTTCTGAGCATTGATTTTTTTTGGTACCAGACATGGAATCAAAGAAGTTCTTTATACGCGCTGCTAAGCAAGTTGGTCCCGAGTGACATCTAACAGGGTGAGTAAGGGCAGCATCGCGGGCGTCGGACTCTCTTCTTCTTGGGAGCTGGGCCGCGGCAGGTCCTGCACGGAGCGCAGCAGGGCAGATCCTCTTCCTCACACTGAATTTGTTGGCACGAATGCGTGGCTGGCTTTGGTTTTGCAGGAGCTCGGGGGGTTACTAACTCCACCTACATACATACATAAATATGCTCATTCCTGTATTCCCCGAAGGGGTAGGCAGAGGTGTTGTTATCACAGCACCCACTTTTCACCGAATTTGATGAAGTGCCAACGTGACAGATGGTGAGTCTATCGCCGTCTCAGGCAATATGCATACGTCTTTGAATTACTTCTCAGAAATATGCAGGTTTCCTCACGATGTTTTCCTTCACCGTAAAGCACGTGGTGTGAAATCACTGTACATAAGTTTTTTAGAAAAACTCATTGGTACAGGCCCCGCTGGGATTCGAGCTTGCGTCGCTTGCGTAGCAGGCGACTGCTCAAACCCCGAGGCCACCACGGCTCTAACTCCACCTAGGATATTATAATACAATTTTAGAGTTATAATGATTTATTATGACTTCCCTAAACATACAGTATTGCCTTAGACACGGATATATCACACAGCCTTTCATTAAAAGCTGGTGTTGATACACTTCTCTCTACTACTTCGAGGACCCTTAATATTAAGAATGAGAGTAAAATATCTTTACATTGCAGAACACAATAAAATAACAGTGTATTTTCCTTTCAAAATTTTCTGTAAGATAGAAGTATTTTACACCGAAGTAACGCCCTATTTTTACCAACTTGAAGCTACTTGCTCAGACAATCCTTCGGTCACATTGAGTATAACGATAGTACGATAATCACATTGCAAAATGTACAACGATCAACTGTCAAACAGCTATTTTGGTATTCCCTATCGTCTATATCCAACTAAATTGATGTAACGAGTACTATAGCCACCGTTGAACTTAAATTTACTTTGATTGGTACTAAATTACGATATTATTAATGGTCCCGTAATATGGATAAGATGCTTTAATAGACACTGTATGCACTATAAGTCGATAGGCACAAGACGCGATCGCTATAGGCTTCGCGGTGTACAACGAGTATGAGTGGACAACGGTTGTCGGTGAGCAACGAAGAAAGACGAATAGGGTGGCGGATCTGAACAATATTTGTCCTTTACCTCAATATTCCCAGTGCGATTAGGTTCATCAGTTTGTTTGCCAATTTTCAGTATAAAGACGTCTTTGTCAGGATGCAACACTTTCTGAGCCTTCACGTTCTTGGGAGCATCCTTGGGCGTGACGTTGCACACGTTGCACAGCGCTTCGTGGTATTCCGCCTTGCTGCAAGTCAGTTCCGAGTTCAAAGCAGTCCTATTTGTCAGCGCTTCGCAGATGTCGTCCGGAATCTGAGGATCAGGTTGAAGAAAATTGCTATTGATAACGAAGCGAATATGTTCTTAAAACTGCAGGGTTGTCCTCAACGGTCTACGTACATGGCTACTCGGGATGGTTTTGTTGATTATTCCTCCCTATCTGGTATCTTGAGGAGCAGAACCACCAGAAGCAGGACAGAGGTTTGAACCTCACGCGAGACATTAATCTAAGGACGCAGAGTGTGAAAAAAACCTGGAAATTAAGGCTGTTGCCCCCGCCTTCTCCCGGGTACGGCATGCCACAGGTCTCGGAGCAGACTGACGCATCGTCCTCACATGTACACTGCTGTTGGAGCTTCAGCTGTGATGGAGTCAGCTTCTGCGGCTTCGATGTACTCTTCGGGACTCTGATCTTCACCTTTTATCCAAATATTACGGAAGCATCAGTAATTAATACCAATTATACATGAAGAAACGACGTTAAATAAGACAGGCACGGAGAAGTACCTCTTCACATGTTTCACCGTGACCCTCCCTTCTTTATGATACGATGGGAGGGTGCGACGGACCACGAACGCGCACTTCGACCGCCAATTTCATAGTAAGAATTTGATATGGCCTATATTCTAAGTACTATTTTAGCTCGCTTGACTATGGCTATATATAGCTGGCGCAATGATTCCTCTCAACATACAGACTGCAGTGACAACCCTGGTGTTACAAGCATGCATAGTAACAGATTGCTGTCAAGCGAGCTCTCCGCTTGTTAGCTATCTTTGTGGAATAAAAAAAGGAGGTTGCCTTGCAAATGAGAAGTGATTTGAATTGCGTCGCCTGGTAATCGATACATATTGTCAATGACAAAAACGGCAAATATTTTGTTGGTGAAAAAATATTGTAAAGCGTATTGAAATTCGAGCGTAACAGTTTCCCTTTCTACACAATTATTTACCTCATTCCCATTGAAAATGGCACCAATTTCTTCATAGGGCTTCCGTGGCTTTGGTTGTTGTCGGGCCTCGGAGTTCACCATTATGCCGACACAAGAGTGCTTTGTTCAAACTGTAATTTGGAAAATTTATTAAATTGTATCACATACAAATTTTGGATCGATGGAATTTTGACATAATTTTGATTAGAATGAAACATAGATATAAAATAAACCCGTTATCAAACGGTTAAAAAGTATTTCATGATCTTTTTCAATCTTCTTTCTATCAAGAAATAAGTTATTAAGTTCATCACTTTATCCATGATTTTGGTCGAATGCCGTAATGTGGTGGTGTAAAAAACGAGAAAAGAAAATGCTATGGATTAATAGTTTTCTGGGCAGCACAAGATTGCTTTAGGCAGACATACGAAATTAAACGGAACTGACTTCTGACAACTATCTTTATGAATTATAACCTATATGTTATTCTGATGTACAAGCTATATTATTGTAAAGTTCCATTAAAATTCATTAAGTATTTTTGAACCATAAGTAAAGGTCATGGTCTCACATGAAAAACTAAGGGGCAAGTACCACCTGCCTTCACCAATGATATTAATTAAAAAACGTCGCGAGAAACTCAAAGATTATTTATGTGTCTGAGAGACAGCGACTCACCATTTGTAACCGCTTCGTAAACTCGATGGAAGGCAGGAAGAAAATAAACAAAATGATTCTTATTGTTTTAATTAGTTAATCGCAGTTAATATGTTTTGATTACCTAACTATTACAATTTAGGCTTAAGTGTATGGAGGACCACAATATAAATATAAGCTTTACGAGCAGTAAGGAATATAGGAATTTTTTTTTAAAAAGCGGA
This sequence comes from Watsonalla binaria, assembly GCA_929442735.1. NCBI lineage: Eukaryota > Metazoa > Arthropoda > Insecta > Lepidoptera > Drepanidae > Watsonalla > Watsonalla binaria. Next base: position 1,536,433 of record OV838917.1, on the reverse strand, counting down.
TTTCTGTTTACAAAAAGAAAAGTAAATTAAAAAAAAAACTACATTTTACGTTTTGAAGTTTTCAAAAATGTCGGTTAAACGACGTTTTAGCCGTGGTCCCACAGCTATTGACCCACAGTGGGTCCATCGGTAATATTTTCTCCCCGCCGACCCACTGAACCCCAACGGGACTGCGGGTAATTGAAACAAAACTGCTTCTTACCTATGGTCAAACAATGTTATATATTATTATGGATGGATTAAATCAATATCTTTCGTGCTAATATTTATTTTAGATGTTTATAAATGGACCATCATGTATATAAATATAAATACATATTTCTTAAATGTATTTAAATTTAATGATAAGGAAACAAATTAATACACAATGACCCGTGGGCACAGGAAGTGACATATTGAAAAAGATAAATTAAAACTAGAGCAGTGGGTCTACGAGGAAAAAATATAACCTGTGCATCCACTGTGGGTCCCATAGCTATTACGCCTATTCCGCTTATTTTTGTGTGCGATTGTGTGACTGTGTCATTATGACATGTTCCTGGATTCCTAACTGCGTGTAAAGCTTATATTTTAACTGTGGCATAAATTTGTTTGTTCAAATTTTTGAGGGTTTACAAAGGTGCTCATGTGGGAGTATGGCAGGACTTTTATTTTCTTTTTTTCTTTGGTTTATTATTAACGCAGCAACACGGCGGCGGGTCTGGCTCACACTGAGTTGGTTTGGTGTCGATTCTACAAGGGGCTTTCTTCTCCGGCCCCTTCGGCGTGACCAGCTCTAATTCTATTTTTGAGCGTCGGTCGCCGTTAGCACCCACTTTTGCCACCTAGAATGAAAAGATTGAAATAAAAATGAGGTAAGGTAATTATGAACTTGGAAGAATTGACCACCTTTTGTTTTTGAATATTACCTCATTTCCAGGCGTGTTGAATTAGAAAAGTTGATCTTTTACAAAGTACAATTAATAGCCTCACACTACCAACATTATGGCTGGAAATAGGAAAATGATCTTTCATCGAATATTATTAAGTTAGATCTTGTGTTGTTTTAATGTGTAGGAAATTTCACCTTTAAGTCCTTCTGATTTCGCAACAAACCTTTAAAACAAATACATCTTTCCTGGGATGTAGGATGGTCTGCGCAGGCCCCGGAGCGGGCACGTTGGTCGGCACCTGGCTGCACACCCATGGGCATGGACCCTTGCCTCTGTCGCCGGGTTTCCTCAATTTGCTCTGCACCTGTGTTCCTTTGGCTGGTTGACCGGAATTTTGCATGTTTCTCGAAACCTAAATAGTTGTGACGACAACTGACGTGAGGACTTCCAATGACAGCTGTGTGAGTAGTCTATTCTTCTGAGCTGTCAAAGACCTTGGTCTTGGTGGATATTTTTCTTTATCTATGGTCCTAATTAAATACTTAGAATGCCATACAGAAGTTTATGAGAGAATTATAATTTTACTTAATTAAAGTGGACGAAGTGAAAGAAGTGTATTTGACGCGTAGCATGTATGTGACTGCCAACCCCTATGAAATGCAGGCGTGGGCATGTATATGTATGCATAATAACTTAAACTAGCTTCCGTGTTATTCACGATCCCTAATTTAACTTTAAATATGAAGATCGATTTGAAAAAAAAGCCACACCACAGCATACCTAAATATAAAGTTACAAGTAGTAAGGAATCTAGGGAACAAATCATTCAAAATGACACACTTACACAGACGCGCACATCTACGAGATTATAAGTAGAATAAATAGTTGTAGCGACATAGGTGTTCCATCGCGTTAACGTCATGTAAGTGTTTTACAGACTTTTTCTAAAATTATGACCGTAATAAAAGGGTTAATGCTAAATATGAATATCAGCCCTCTCGCTCAATGGACCAATCTCTCTTTTTTCAAAAATTGGCCTAGATTCCTTACTATTAATAAAGCATATATTTGTACTGTGGCACGGGAGGTCTATTCTAAAGGCATGCATGCATGAAATGTTAAAGTTATAGGAATACTAATGGAATATGTAACACTAGCTGGTGCCTACGACTGCGTCTGCGCAGGATTTGCCTTATATTTTGGACAGTGAATTGTCCATTATATAATTATATCATTATAAATTATAGCCTAACACATAGGCTATAATTCTGATGTATAAGCTATATCATTATTAAGTTTCATTAAAATCCACTGAGTAGTTTTTGCGTGAAAGGGTAACAAACATACATCTGTACGTACATTCTTAAAAACATTCGCGTTTATAATAATAGTAGGATTTATTATGTAGAACTTAAGAACTGATAAACCTAAAATAACAAAATTAGTTAATTAAGAAAATCTGGAAGCCTACCCATCATCGGTTCAAAAAGAACTTCTGCTATGTTCTTAATACGCTTTGCTTGAACCGATGATGGTAGGCTCTAATTCCTTTATTGATCTCAAAGAAGTTGACGACGTAAATGCACTTTGATTTGATCTTGTAGAGCATGGAGACTGGAACGCTTCAGCTCTTCTTTAGCGTGGAATATCGTGTTCGTCTTACACCAGAAAACCAAAAGATATGATTGAATTAGTATATGTTTTTTTTGGTTGCCTTGGGTTCTGAGCAGTCGCCAGCTACGCAAGCGACGCAAGTTCGAATCCCAGCGGTTGAGCCCATGAGTTTTTCTAAAAACTTAAACATATGCTCACGCCTGTATTCCCCGAAGGGGTAGGCAGAGGTGTTGTAATCACAACACCCACTTTTCACCGAAGATGATTAAGTGCCAACGTGACAGATGGTGAGTCCATCGCCGCCTCAGACACTTTACATACATCATTGAATTACTTCTCAGACATATGCAGGTTTCCTCACGATGTTTTCCTTCACCGTTAAGCACCGTTATATGCAGTGATTTCACACCACGTGCTTTACGATGAAGGTAAACACCTGCATATGTCTGAGAAGCAATCAAAGACGTGCATATGTCTGAGAAGTAATCTGAGAAGTATGAAACACATCTCACGAACTCGAAAAGTTATTTGAATTAGTTCATCTTACTGCTGTTAATATCAATTCCCCGTAGCTTAATTTACTGACAGACTAGAAGAAAAGAGCTTTTATTGTGAATTGGACCTTCAAATTGTGAAGTAAAGAAATGAATGTCTACGGTGTTAGAGAACGGCACACTTGAACCGAAACAGCAACCAAACAAATGAGCTGAAGGTTTATCTCAACGTTTAGATGTCTAGACGTTTGGACAATAAGATTTACTTTCCCCATTGGCATGTTCAAAATAACCGGATACATTCTGAACGAAACCACATTTTAAAATATTTGTGGCAACATTTAAGCAACATCGGTACCTACCGCATTACATTGTTGCAGCATAATCTTATTCCAATAATACCCCCAATAGTCGCAAATATTCCACAAAATCTTGAATCGTGAACGATTCATTATAATATATTTACATCAAGGCAAGCTAACAAATGTCTGTTTAAATCAAAATTTCGACTTAAACAGATACTTGGTATACGGCCCCGGATTGTCACCATGGAACTTAAAACGTTCTAGAAGCCTACAGATTTGGTTGTTGACTTTTTAAGGCTGTGAACAAACGGTGGGATTGGTAAAAATGTATTCGAAGGTGATCGCAATGTGGTTCAGTGCCTAGTGCGAGTTTTCTTAAAATCGCCGTCATAAGTCATCCCGTTTACGTAAACGCACATTTGTATGGGGTCACAATAGTGTCATCTTTAGGCCGACAGACGGCGCTGTTTCGATCGAGGCAGTGGAAAACTCGCACTAGGCCCAATGTCTATAGTCGATACCAACTGCGTTATCCTGGAAGGTACTTATCTCAGCGAGGAACTCGATATCGAGTGTCGGTTTCATACATACGAAATTGATACATGAGACATAGATGATAAAGTACAATTTCATATATTTGGCACCGACGTCGAGTTCCTGAGAACCAGAACAACGGACCTGGACGATAGAACCAATGCGGAAGGGATTACATGATACAGCCCAATCTTAAGAACTACGTATACTGTTTGTACCGATGTAGATGTAAAACTTAACTTTCAATGCTAGGATTCTGATGTCTGTTCCCGAGAAGAACAACACGAGACGCAGGCGACGCAGTTAAAGAAAGCATTGTATTGAATTGTTTTATTCTGTTTTGTAATGAATAAACCTTTTTGAGTAGCGCTGCGTACGAAATTTAATTTCATACTTGACTGCTAAGCAGCTCCAAAGAGGATTAATGCATCAAAATCCACTCTGCTCTGCGCGTACCTGCGTCGACTGCGTGTCAGCAATACAGGCAATACAGTGGGGCCTTTGTGATTATATAATGTCATTTTTGGAGAAAAACGCACGGTTGTGAAATCTACCTCTTCTCACCCTTTATGATGGAATGAAGGGAGAATACTGGCGCTGTGAACCGTCCACCTAATAGCCAGGATCTAAGAATTTGGCTATGGTATCTAAAAGTGGGCCGCAGGGCCTGCTGGTGGTGGTCGGGGTGGGAGCCAGCGCGATGTGGCTCGTGCATCCTTGCACAGCGAGGTCTCCAGGGGTGGCAATACAGCTGCCCCGGGGATGTGCTACTCCGAGGGACCACCAGTCTATCATACGGTCTTATACCATGGTGGATCCTTATCCCAAAATAATATATTTTAAAATGTTCGTTCGCCACGTCTGTTCAACGCCTTAGGATAAACAATCCTTGCTTTATTTATGGTAAGTAATACGCCTCGCAGAAAACTTCGGTTCGAATAAAAATTTAAATACTTAAAATGGGACAGGATGGCGACAGAATAATCATATTGACAGATCTTAAAACGAATAAATTTGATTTAAGTGATTGATTATTTATAATCAATAAATAGGTAGGTAGGTAGTCAAGGTACATACCACCACCCAATAGTCAGGGTATAATCATTTAGGTTATGGTATCCCCTGCCTGTCGTAAGAGGCGACTTAAAGGGGCCGAAGGCCGATAGGCCTGTTGGCGGTGGTCAGGGTGGGAGCCACTGAGAGCCTTGACCACCGAGCCGCGGGCCCGGGATTGCACAGCGAGGTCTCCAGGAGCGGCGATACGGCTGTCCCGGGGACGTGCCCCCGCCAAAGTGTGGGGGGACACCGGCGCGCTCTATCAGAGTACCCTTAGTCCCGAGTAAGCACGAAGGGTGGTCACCGGGTGGGTTTTAGTGCGGTAAAAATACCACATACCCCTCCACCAGACCCTCCCCTGAACTGACTTAAAAAAAAAAGGTTTATTCGAATGTGTTTTTTCATTTATGTTTGACACCTCAGAACTTTTGACTGAGTGAAACGATTTCATGATTCTTTTTTTATTTGAAACTAGCTGTGCCCCGCGGTTTCACCCGCGTAGATTTAGATTTATGGGTGAATTTTTTCACGGCACCCTAACTTAAAAAAAACCTTAAGTTACTTCTTGTGTCTGATGGAAATCGGTCCAGATGTTTCAGAGTTAGCCCGGAGCAAACAGACAGACAGACAGAGAAAACGTTACAAATTTGTTTTTGATGTATGTACTTTATATACTTTAATATGCATTAAGTGAAAAGCTCTTAATTTGAAATTACAAACAGACACTTCATGTATATCTATGCTATATAGTATCCTATGTCCTTCTCCTGGTTCTAATCTACCTCCCCACCAATTTTCAGTCTAGAAAAAATCTAAAGGCATTGGTACATTCTCAAAGCTGTTCCCCCTGCTAGCGTTACGAGTTAAGACCCCCAGTATTTACACCAGAGTAACCCCCAGGACTTCAAGCTAGCACGAAGTATAAATTTATGTAAGTGCTGCAGTGGTGCCATCTATGGATTTTCGGTTGCATTCGTTCATAGACAAGGTTACACATTGTTACCTTTTCTATGAATGCACAGTTATAGCTCTACGTATAACGCTGCGAATGAAATCACTCAGTAGGTTGACGATAGATGGGATTGCTCGTTAGAAAATATTAGCTTAATAACCGTAATATAACTTTTCCTGATTGTAAGAGAGATTTTATGGTACAATAAATTTTGCCTGAGGATTCCTTAGATACACAAAAAAAGTTAAAGGATCTGTTTGTAATTTCCAATTAACAACTTTTCACTAAATACATACAAAAGTGTAATACACGGTACCACGAAGCAAATCAATTCAAAACAAAAATTTAAATTATTTTTTTATATCTCTGAACTGAAACTGAAACTGAGAAATCTGAGATTGTTTTTGACTCGACATGAAGAGACTTGACGTGGAGGGAATGGACCACAAGGGAAAATAATTCAATTCTTTCTAAGATGGAACCGCAGAGCACTGTAATACAAACTATTAGTTAACTGCCTACTGAAAATGTATATCAAAAGGTTTAGTTTACTATTAGGGGAAGTAATCTTAACTAGATTTTTTTTGTAAAAAAAGAGTAAAGTGGTTCAAGCCTATTTACGCCGTGCGGAGCGTCAAGCTTTGCCTTATTACAAGTTTAAAGCGCATAAGATTTTTATCTAAATAATACACCAAACGCCAAAGATTCGGCCGAAATCATTTTATTGATGAATAATAGCAGGTCTTCAATCCTCTCGTCATCCACAACAAGTGGAACAAACACTTTTGCAACATTTGGGAGGCTTGTACGGGAATTGGGAGGAGCACTTGCGCGGAGGGCAAGGCACAGCCCCGCAACATCCGAAGCAGGGTGAAGGTACGCTTTGGCAGCGCACCACGGGACATGTAAAAGATCGATTGCTACAAGGAGATATTCGTTTTTTGTATGGTCGGACACGAGGCTGGCTCCGACACCTACGAGGCCTTCTCCGCCCCACGGGACAGAGACGCAAGCATGGTGAGCTTCTGCAGGGAGTGCTACACGGAGGGCCGCCGCAAGGTTGTGCACAGGGGACCCCGCAGGACGCAATGCCGGGACAGGGCGATGGAGGGCACGGCCTGGGGCAGCATGACAGAGGCGGGCAGGGTCGGCAAGGTTTTGTGCAACATCTTTTACAGGATAAAGGCCCGCAAGGCGGTGGCCCGCACGGTTTTTTGCCTGGCTTTTTACAACATTTAGGCTTGCATGATACGGGGCGACATACTATCATTTTACATCTGGGGAACCGGCAAGGTACCGGTCCACATGGCACCACGCAAGGGCTGGCACTGCATGCAGGACGCGACGGTGGAGGTGTCCATTCCAGCATCAGTTCATTTTTTGCTAAGGGTGCTCCGTTCATTCTTCGAACGACCAGCTCAAATACACCACGTCTCGGGTTAGTAACTGTTGTTACTTTTACTGGTGCCTCCTGTTGGTCTTCCCCCGATGTTGCGATAATGCATCTCGGCCCTTGACATGGACTGCTTCCATGAAAGGGGCACAGCTCTCTTGGTCCGATGCAAATCTTAGATACGGTCGCTGTTAAGTCTCCCTTAGTGCCACTTGTTGCCGGGCACGGTGACTTGTCTTTAATCAATACTGATTTACTTTCCCTCCCCGTGCTTGTTGAGGATGATCTTCCCCTTTTGTTTGTTTGTGATGATGATGACTGCTTTAATGATTTAGCTTGAGTGGAAGACGATTGCTTTTTAGTTAAAGCTGGAGCAGCTGTTACTTTTTGTTTTGGTTTAGATTTTGAACTTCCCACCCCTGATAGCTTTGATTTTGATGGAGACTTGTTCAGCTTAGTTTTACTTGATTTCGATTCAACTTTTTTGCGTCCAAAAAAGTATACTTCTGATGGCCTGGTGTTTTTAATAATACCCTTCCTGCTAATTTGTTCAGGATAGTCGATAACGGTGGAAGCGGAAGAAAAATCGTTTTGGAATTTGTTGCATAGGTATCCGGTAGCAGGTCGGGTATTATCACTAACTTGTAAGCTCTTATTTAGTGAAGCTGTTGCCTGAGTGCCCGAATGGCGAATATAGCAGAATTCATCGAACAGCGTCATATAAACTGTAGTTTCCTTATTTCCAAATATACTATCATATTTACTCCAGCTCTCTGTTGCCGTGTAGTAGGAGTCTTGGCTGCTTGTTCTTGAGAAACTATTGATTGATTCGGAGAAGGTGACGCTGCGCCTCTTTGACCTGATGGTGCTCAGAGAGTTGTTAGAGAAAGCGTTGTTCATGTTTCCACAAAATATCGTTGGCAAGTCAGTATTGCCGACTAATATTTGTAAATATTCTCTTACTATAGTTTTAGTTGTAAAATGTTGTAAGATGAAGTCGTTTTCATTAAGCATCGATTGTTTTGAGTTAAACACATCCAGCTCCAGTATTTCCAATCTCTGATCTTCTTTTATGTCTTGGTACAACGGCAAGCCCGGCAGTGCACCTACGATAAGTTTACTATATTTTATTACATTGGAATAGAGTTTTTAATATCTAATAAATTAATGTCTATGAGTGCCTAGTCCAGCAAAAACAGATTCTTCTGTAGTGAGTCTTGTGAGATAATAAAATGAAACATGACCAATTATACAAATATTTAATATTATTTAAAGTAACATAAATGTACATAAATGCATGTCAAATCATAGGCAACGTCAACAAGGTCTCGGTCCGCAACAGCACGAGCAGGTCGGGACGCATTGGGCAGTACGCGTGTCGATAACTGGTACTACTTTCTCATGCGAGATGCCAGGAGTAACAAACTGATATTCAAGTTTTGATTTCCATCCCGGCATTTCTATTGTTCTGCCAATGCGCATCTTAAAAACTTGATTGGAGAAGTCATAAACGACTCCGGGGTATTCCTCGGTATCTGTCTCAAGTGTGCCGGGCTCGTCTCTTGACATTTCTCCAATACCGTCAGAGTTGAACGTAAAGTGTGCCCGCTGTTTGTGAGCCATGCCGCACGAGTCCGATGGCATTTGGAATACCACTTTGTTCCCCGTCGGACAGCAATCTGCACAATTTGGACCATGAGCTATTACTTAATCATTAAGATTCGTTACATTAAACAGATTAAATCGATTTCTAATATACTTTATACAAAAAAACATGCAAGGAGATGACGTAAATTTAGAATTGCTGAATTGTTTATTTGCAGCACCGTCTTTTCCCTTTAGGTTTTTTTATTCTTCTGACACAGCATTCGCAATCTAGATCAGATTGCATTCTTGTGTTCACTTTTTGGATCGGTGGCCTCTTGTCTGGGCCCTTTGGTGCTACGAGCTCGAGCTCTAGTTTGCATTTTCTGTCGCCTTGCATAGCGGTCTTAGCCACTTTCAGAACAAACACCTCTGTGTTAACCAGGTCTGGTTGCTTTATGTCTCCTCGTGCTAAAGCGGCCTGTTGGCCATGCTTAGAGGCTTGCGTACACCCTTCAGTTGTGCAAGTGTACTGTGTGTCAGTTGGTTGAGCTCCCTGGCAGCACACCGCTTCACTCGGAAGCGTTAAGCTTATTTGGTTCTTTCCGCAAGGCGCTTGACATGGTCCACCGTCCCCTCCTTTCGTATAAGGACATTGCATAGCACAATGTGTTTGACTTATCTTCTTTGTCACAGACGCGCTGGCTGGTACCTTTATTTTAAGCTCGTTTCCAGTCAAAGTGGTTCCTATCTCCTCGAACTGTTTGGTGCGACCTGGCCATCAACAAATAGTTCTATGCATTCAGCTGTTGTACTAGCTCTTTAGTTATTATACAATGTAGCCAGACCTTATAGGATTGTAAATACTAATGGGGCTTTACTTCTAAAAGTTGGACAATACGCATTAAAATTTAATCAAAAAAAAATTACAACTCTCACCTTTTGGTAAATGAAGACAGTATTGATCGGTGTTCCTGCAATCCATTTGTGGTTTCCGAGCAGGCTTCGGTCCAGAACAATAACAAAGATCATCGGGATCTTCGCAAGGTCTGCTGTCGTAGGGATCTCGGGCTGGAAATAGACAAACTGGGTAAATCCTGAACAATTTATCAATTTGTCTACAGTATGTATTAGTAGGTATAGATATGTTGTAGAATATTATAAATACCACTAATTAATAATAAAGAGGCCTTCTTGAAAAGCTTTACGTAAGTAGGGGTAAACATGTGCTCTCAATTATTATATTGTTTTTTTTTCAACAAAATGTTTTCTTATAAATAGAACCTCCCGATGTACCGAGACTGTCCGTCGAAGTAGGCATTAAATAGCAAAAAAAAAGTAATTAAATGAATTACCTATTGGGCACGTGCCTCCTGATCCTCCCTTAGCATTATCCTTGCTGGGTGTGCCACTAGCTCCGCCAGCCTCTGCATGATAACAAGCTTTATTTTAAACGGTGTAAGCACCAATTTCTATTAATTAAGAACTTATTTTCAAATATTTTGTATTATGTTTTACCAATTGGATATGTAGCAAATCCTCCTGATTGTCTTCCGCTAGAAGGTGCGCTGCTGGTTCCAGTTTTCACAAGGGCTGCACCACAAGCGCATGGATCTTCCGTTGTGTGAAAAGTCTTTTTGGGATTGCAAGATCGATCCACAATAACTGGACCTGCGCCACCACCTGTCGCCAGCTTAGGTGGACCAGTGCCTCCTTGGAATCGAGTAATGATCAGCTTGCCGAAACAAGATATACGTAGAAACATGACCACCTCTCCAGTCTCAGCCTTATCAGGTCCAACTATACGGAACGAATCCTTCAAAGCCTCGTAGCTAACGCCTGTGGGGTCTTCCAAAAACTTTTTCCTTGCCTGAACGAATTCTTTGGTCATATCAATAGTGGCTTCACCCATCATAATCTTTGTTGGTAAGCATCCGCAAGGTAGAGACTTATAGACGGATATCTTGATGGGGTATTTGCTCATGGCTTTCTGTATATCCGCCTCTTTGAGCGAGAACAGACATGATTTGCCACTGTTGAAGGTTTTGACGAATGGTCCATTGCTTTTCGCAATTCCAGTTCCTGGATCATCATCGCAAATCTCTAAGGTTTCCATGGCCGGGCATTCTATAGTGACGCACGTTCTAAAGTCTCGATCGGAAAAACATGGACTTTTAACGAATATGATTTTATCGATGAGCACCTCCAGGAGAAAGAGGCCGTCATCCTGCTTCGCCATCGTGGCTTTCAATTTGAGACAAAGGGATGGGAAATTCTATGATTTTCTAAAAGTAGATTTTCATACTTGCAAATTTTGATTGATTAATTAAACAAAAGCAGTTTGAAGGCTATAGAGGAATGAGTGACGGTTTATTTTTCATTATTCTTGAGTGCTAGAGATGAATGTAAGCAAGTTAAATACGAACTTTTCTTTCAGAAATATTAATTATTTTATCGTATATATATTCAATCTTATTACCATGAACTCTTTTAAAATCTCTGCCTTGTAGACGCGTCATGATAAAAGTATTTTTACATAGCCTTATCACAAAAAATCACAAATAAAATTATATTATTACTATTAAATGTCGTGTCACTCCGTCTGTTTGTTACAGGTAATCTCAGAAACGACCGGGCATGAAGACGCGTAGTTCACGCGAGTGAAACCATGCGGCAATGCATGAAGGTATGTATTAATATTTATTTTGAAATGGACTACTACATTATCATCTTATAGCACAAACAATTCGAGGTAAGTATAGAGGGAAAAATAGGGATAATATCGAACGGTCCTAGGACTCCATGCACCCCCCCACTTAGCGACTTGGAGGAACACCGTGGAGTTTAGTCGGTGTGAGTCCGACATAACCCTTCCGCTGCCCCCCGCGGCGGTTGGTGTATCCATAACGTATTCTCCAAGTTAAAAAAAAAAAAAAAAGGACTCCAAGATATGGTATATGGTTCTTAAACAGAAAGTATACAATAAAACAATTTCAATATCCGTGAAAACAATTTTATTTCGAGAATTTTCGAACTATACAGTTATATTTGACAGGTGGGTAGTTCTTATAATACCAGTTGCAGGCTTCGTTTTGGAATGGACGCCCAACTCTGCCAAGTTGAAAATATATTATTAGTTTGCATACTTGTAAAGAAGAAAAAAGAACTCGCGGTCACCTTGCGGTCAAGCCGATATTTACGTCATAAATTTTTTTAAACACTGCCAAACCGGCAATATATGTGTATGCTTTTTTTATATTCATTAATTTATTTACGGTGAAGGAAAACATCGTGAGGAAACCTGCAAATTTCTGAGAAGTTATTCAATGACGTATGTAAAGTGTCTGAGACGGCGATGCACTCACCATCTGTCACGTTGGCACTTAATCATCTTCGATGAAAAGTGGGTGTTGTTATTACAACACCTCTGCCTACCCCTTCGGGTAATACAGGCGTGAGAACTTTTGTCTAAGACAACTCAGCAATCATTAAACAAATGCGTATGCTTGTGTTTACCATGATAGAGTGCTAGTAATGTTTCTCTTGCTATACACATACATACAAGACTCATAGACTTTTTATTTAAAATCATATTAAAATACATTGACATGAATAATTACCGTAACCGAAGAAAGTGTATGAAGAGATGCATGAATGTGGATGAAGCGAGAGAAGTATGTAAGGATCGTAGCATGTGGCAAACAGTGGTCTCTGCCTACCCCCATGGGATACAGGCGTGAGCATATGTATGTATGTATGTATGAATAATTACCAAATTGATTAGTCATGAAACATATTTGTGGCTGAATTTATTATCTATACTTTGTGGTTCAATTTCTTTTATATCATGGAACACTGATTTATTTTTGGAGAGGGTAATGTTTTTGACTGTAGAGATTGGCGGGTTTTGTAAAAACCTTATGAACATAAGATATAAGCATAAGAATATTATAGAATAGAAGTGTGAAATAAGATCCACGTTTTTAATATTTATAATACATCACGTCATCACCCACAAGTCACTATATTAACGATTCACACATTATTACTTGAAATTATTAATTTGTACATGTAAGCGAATTCTTTAAGTGTCAACCTACAGTATTCACAGCAGTGTGGGGGCACCATAAGGTAAACATACTCGTCCATGATGTCACGTATCTGTTTAGATGTTAAGTTGGCTGTCAGGTCGGGGTAGTCCTTCCACCTTTTCTGGCCCGGGTCCTTGGCCCACGCCAACTGGAAGGGGGTCAAACCAGGGATGTGCATTTTTTGACAATCACGACATTGAGCCTTTACAGGTTTCTGAAATGAATATTCCTTAATTATGATGAGTGTTTAGTGGCGTGTACCCATATGAAAAGGTCCTAACAGTTCCGTAAAGTACGCCAGCCCAGGCCTTCCCAGAGTGGTGACAGAAGGGAATGATATTACCAACACCTCTGCTCCACATCTCTACTAAAGTGTAATTGATATATTCTGCGTTCTGCCCAATCGGAGCGTAGCATAGATTGTCTATGGTACGATCTGAGATGGCGCGAAATTGGAATGTAAAATGTCACATTGATTGGAGGTTAGATTTAAAAATCCAATAAACGTTTATTCGGTTTTACCCCATCGAGAATGGGAAAAGTCTGTTAATATCATAGATAAATCAGCAAACACCGTCCCGGATAGACATTCTCAGAGGCATGAGAGTTGCATTAGTTATGAGTACTGGGGCCTGAGTATTTATATGTAGAACTTACAGAATAAAACATTATTTTAACATTCTTCTCATTTGTATGAGTAATTTTAGTTCTTAACATCAGCGCATGGAGGCGCAGTTCAATTTCTCATATAAATATTCGGCGAAGCCGCTAGCGAGTATAGATTAGGAAAACGATACCAAAAAACCTGTGATAGGGGTGTACCTACTGAAAACGAATTGCATTCACACTTAGAAAGTAAAACAACCAACAATATTCTTTGGCACTGGTCATTTGCACAAACAATATTGAAATAAATGTGAATGCTTTAACAACGACTTTAAAATTCACGTCGACAGGCAGGGTATTACCATAGTGGACGGCTTCATCGATTTAAAACTTTAATGGATGAAAAATACAAATTCATGTTTGTTCAGTAACACTGGACACATCACTAATAGCAGTTTTAGTTAATTTAATGTAATTTATTGCTCAAACATAATAATATGTGCATAGCTTTAACCAGATAATTGACAATTTAAAATGGCGCAAATCATATTTTACATAATTATAACCACGACTCTCTGAACGTTTTGTTTCATTCGTTTGAGAGCGTGATTTTTCAGTATTCGGGTTTTACTTTGATATCTAAGAAATGGTTGCAATGCTCAATAAAACATTTTTATTAAATGCAAATTCAGGCCCGTTAAAACAAAGTTCAAAATTAAGGTTAACAGACAGTCGCAAAAGTAATTTGTCAAAATCTTAAAATATTTAATCAGTCAAAAAATATTCCAAGGATATTATAGCCATGAACGCTAGCAACCCCGGGAGGGTCGCAAATCTAAAGGGTGACAAATAAGTATAGCTATAAAATGGTCTATATACGTATCGTACGACCATTGGGGTCGATATTCGCGCAAGTCGATCAAAGCGCATGTTCGTATTCAGGTAGTGCGCGCGCATGCTTGCCATCTTATACAAATTATTAATAAGTACTTATTTATCAATATTACGTTTCTTGTTACGTAATTTCTCTTGATAATTTATAAAGCAGTTTATATTAATACCTTTACTAGTGTACGGTGGAAATACAATGGCGTTGGTGGCGATATCCACATGTGAGGCTTTTTTTGTATAACGAAATGATCAGTAATAAAAAAGAGCAAGAGATTTATATGTTTGCAAGCAGTGTAAAGGAGCGTAACCACCCCACACCAACATTGAAATGACGCAGCCATTTGGTCAATCGATCCAAGTGTTCCAGAATCCAGTTCCAGCCATATCCGAATTCAGATTGGTACGGTCATTGTCTCCATAAAAATGATTATAAGTACCTTAAGGAATTTTGAAAATTCTTTCGGAAATCAAATGAAAGGCCCTAAAACGTACACTTGTGCGTTTTCCGTCTGTAAAAGCCACATTAAGAAACAACCGAAACATCGCATGGAGGTTATCTACTACCCGTAAGTACCTTTCCTCTCTCTATTAGATTTATTTTATCTTCCCCATCGATTTGCGACTTGGCCACTTGCGAAAATAATATTATGATAGAGATAACATGAGCGAATGATGCCGCGTCCGTAGAGCAAGGCGGGCTTACATATGTATACGAGTACTTACTAAAATAATAGATTTATTATTGATTGTTGTTTTTCATTATGTTTCATGTGAAAAATGCTATAATTAAATCTAATGGCGCGATATATTTTTTTAGTGTATACGCCCTTTTCAAGATGGCCGCCTAGATACTGAATATGTCGCCATTTGCTACTACGCCATTTTATGTATGAATTGGGTTGTAATTAATAATTATGTTAGTAAATAAATAATGTCGATTTGTATAATATTCAAAGCATGGTAGCTCAGTTCGTCAAAGGTATCTGGATTCAAATTGGACTGATTTCGATGCCGCATTCACGTACAATAGGTACATATAGTATTGTGGAACAAAGAAGATTCATCCGACATATTGATTTCGACGTTGTGCTTATAGGATAGGGTGTGGTCCATGTGTTTGAAAATTGTTACCATAGCTATTTAATCTGTGCGTTTGTTCCTTCAACAAAATATTTAATAAATACACTGTAACATTTTGTACAAAAATCATGTAAGAAGTTTTTTTCTACTTGATTTTTTTTCTCCAACTAGTTGCAAGAAACAAAGAATATATCAGGCGTTCTGACGTCAATGTAACCCGGTACTTCGTATACGGATTATAAAATCTAAAAAATTAGCTTTTTTATTAAAAAAAAGTTTTGTGTAGTTCTCCTTGTTTGTAGCATGTGTGGGTTAAATCGACCGATCTGAAATTTGGTACTTAAACTTTTACTTCCTACGACAAAATACTAAATCATTGTGAATCTAAGATGTCTAAGAATGCAAAATGGTGGTAAACATGTTTTATAACAACCTCACGGGCCAAGAATAGAAGAATACATCGTATGACATTTCCAAATTCAAGATGGCGTGCGAAAAATGGCGGATTAGGTACATATTTTTACAACCATATGGAAGAAATCAAGAAATCAATTTGAAGACCTTAAATATTAGAATGCAGTATACCGTAATAAAAACCAAATCTACTCTGATGGTCAACATCGAAAATTGATTGGAAAATTGCCGGCACCTAAAAACGGTGATAAATGACTTAACAAATCTCTCAATATGGATAGGGTTGACTAGAAAATCATTCTAAATTCAAGATGGCGTCTAAAAATGGCGGACAATATATTTTTAATTTCCCTTTCAATATGGACAGCTAATGGAAGAGCTTTACGAGAAGAATACTTCTGAAAAATCTAAGATGGCCGTCATCACAAAGTCGCAGATTACATAATTTTTAATTAAAAACAATCTACTCAATATGAATATGGTCTGAAAATTTATGGCAATTATTTTAAAGTGCCCTCAATTTGGAAATAAAATATGTACTTAATTATAAATATCATTTATTGTAAAAATACCTTCTATGGATATATGTAAAAATATGTGATGTTAATATTATTATTATTATAATAAAAAAATTTACGGACAAAAAAAATAACTGATAGACTTTTTTGAAATATAATAAATTGGTGTAATACCTTCCTATTTGGGTCTTTTTCGTTGACTTTTAACAAACAATTTAATATAAATTTATCAAACGTATTTCTAGGTTCCCCCCAGAGGGAGATATGAAAAAACTTTGGATAAGTATCGTCAGGCAACAGAGGGGTGTATGGGATTGGTCTTGGAGCAGTCGTATTTGTGCCGAACATTTTCGGCCTTCATTGGCCTACGTGGATAAGAGGGGAAATCGCAAACTGTTTAAGCATGCCATTCCAAGCTTCCAGGTAGGAAATAATGCATTGACAATTTAAAACTTTCGCATTTAAGAACTATGTACGAGTATATCTACTATTACATTATGGTTGGATCAAGAATATCTGATGAGCGAGTTTTTCCATAAAATTACATGTAGAGATCTCCCGTTCCAAATAATGTCTGCAGGTAGGTTACGTATGAAAAAGTAATTTTCACCGACACCTGTCAAGTTATGATAGCTCAAACGGGAAGTTCCAGTCTATGGAGCAATAACAAAACTACACACATACATATGCTCACGCCTGTATTCCCCAAAGGGGTAGGCAGAGGTGTAGTAGAGAGAGGTGAGTCCATCGCCGTCTCAGACACTTTAACAAAACTAGAATACTCCGATTCGAGTTCTAATGTTATCGGTCTGAATTCTTCCCTTATTTCTTTTTTTTCATACATATGCTCACGCCTGTATCCCATGGGGGTAGGCAGAGACCACCGTTTGCCACACCGTTTGTCAAGTTCTTTCTTTTGTGTGAAAAAGAAACCGAGGTCAACCAGATACTTAAGTAATATATGGAAGGTGATGCGTTACAGGTTATTATAAATATCGACACTTTTCAGGCAGAAGGTGACGATGAGACTGTTCTGAATGATGTAGTACCAGAACCACCCAGACCGGTGATGACAATGTACAGCAAGTCTCAAATGATCAAACTTCGCAAACTGAAATTGGAGAACATGGCACTTAGAGATGGGAACAAGAAGCTGGAGGTTCAAGCCAAGAACCTCCTGACACAGGTAAAAAAATAACTAAGAAATGTGAGAAGAATTGAACATCTATTATTATTATTATCAAAATAAATGTTTGTATAACAAATCTTGGTTTCAACACACACATGGGTTACTGCAATTTGCTTCAGATGCTTGCTGACATAGCTCAAGTTCTTTTTATATCTGAAATCGTATCATGAAAAGGCTGATTTAGTATAATCCGGTGTCATCCAAGGTTCACGATGATTTTTTCTTGTATGTCTCCTCCTAAACGGACTCGGCTTGTAAGCATCCAAAGAACGAAAGATCTATGAACTTATACCTAAAATTTCTTGTCCTGACTAATTTATTCATCAACGCAGCTAGCCTAAGCCGATGATCGTAGAAACTTAAAATTTGGAGGGTGTAGTTGTATGACTGAGCGCGCTAAGAATGGTTTTGTTGAAATTTCTTTTCAAAAGGAGTAAAATAGGGATTTTCAAGTTGGAAGAGAGGTCCATAAAAATACGTAATTTGAATCTTTATCAAACAAAGCAGAAAGGTTTAGTTACAATTTGGCGCCCAACGTGGGACACGAACTTATCTGGGTATATTTTACATAATCGCATAGGAATTAGAAGATTTCAGTTTTGAAATTTTTAGCTCCATGGCACATACACATGCTCACGCCTGTATTCCCCTAAGAGATAGGCAGAGGTGTTGTAATAACAACAACGCCTTTTCGCTGAAGATGATTAAGTCAGATGGCGAGTCTATCACATCGTCTTTGAATGACTTTTTCGACATATGTAGGTGTCCTCACGTGAAATCACTGCACATAAGTTTTTAGTAAAAGTCATTGGTACAGGCCCAGCTGAGTAATGCATTATTTATTCAACAGAACATACAGTATGCGAGGGAGAGGGCTGCGATGAACGCAGCTGCAGTGGACACTGGTTCAGGAAGGAAACGTAAATTGGAATAAATCCGAAAATACTGACAGCATTCATATTCTATAACGCATAATATGAATGTAATGAAGCTTAAATCAGTGTGTTATTTCTATATATGTAACTAAATGTGCAAGTATTTTTTCTAAAATTATATGTGTTAGCGCATCTTCTATGTAAGACTTTTTTATATATGTAAATTTTTGATAACCACTACTCTTCAGAAAATAGTCATACAAGTCTAAAATTGTATTTTTAACATACGATTATTTTCCTACTTATACATTTTGGTAAGTAATAAAATGTAGCTTTCCTTCTATTAGAAGTACCTATCCTAAAAACTTACAGGTGTCGATCCCCATGCGGGTACCGAATTGGGCGACATACTGAGCAATTTGAATCAAACAATTTGAAGTCTGAAAGATTTCGTAAACATAACAAAGGAATATAGGGTAATTTTTATAAATCTCTAGTCTAACTCTCACTTACTCTGTAACACATTTTGAATGTAATTTAATATATAAACAGCCTCGAACAAAAAACAATAAAAATGGGAAAATCAATAAATAATTAAAATTACTTTTAAAAAAAAAAAAATATTTTTTCAAGCGGACAGAAGCACAGTATATTAATGTATTCTTGAAAATAAAACAATGTGAAGCCGAATGGCGATAATTATTTTTTGAAGATTAAGTACCTATTATATATTCTGAAAAAAAAATGTCAAAAAATATAATATTGGAAACGATTTTTATGTTGTATAACTTCTGTTTCGGGGAAATAGTTATATATTATGTTTTACTCGTATTAGACAAGTATTATTGTGTCTTTAACAATTTAACAAGTAGATGACTGTTCGTATGTCCAATGTAGACAGGACACATACATTATAATCTCATAAATACATATAATCACAGATTTGATGTTATGATAAGTCTTTTTGAAAACAATCTTAATGTTGATGTAACTATGTTCGTACTTAGAAACAATAAAGAATAAAATACATAAATGTTATTATTTTTACCATTATGTTCCAGCTGAGTCCCGCCGTTTCACCAGAGTATAATCTTAATATATATAAATCTCGTGTCACAATGTTTGTCCTCAATGGACTCCTAAACCACTTAACCGATTATAATAAAATTCGCACACCACGTGCAGTTCGATCCAACTTGAGAGATAGGATAGTTTAAATCTCAAATTATAGTCGCAAAGACTATATTTTATCCCATTACTCCCACGGGAACGGGAACTACGCGGGTGAAACCGCGGGACGTCCGCTAGTTACAATATATATAATTATAGAAACATATATAATAAATAATCTATAAGGGATATCGAACAGTTGGAGTACCGTCAGAAGGTTTTAATTCACCCTCTGTCACGATGCACTTAATCATATTCGGTGAAATGTGGGGGCTTGGTATTACAACATAGCTAACCCCTTCGGGGACCTTTCTGGGATGGCGTGAGTATATATTTTTATTATATACCTATATGATTTCCTTCAGTATATTTTTTTATGGTAATTTTCATGAGTGATCGCCGCTCGCTACCCTCATCCTGTGTAAATATATATACATGTTAACGCTAACAAAAGCATGCAAAGCAGTCAACCCATGTCTTATTTTATTCGACGTTATTTACCATGAAAGACTGAACAGTTTTGTGTTCTGAACAATAACTAAAATAATCTTGAAATACAGGCAGGTACTTAAATGGTCGATACAACTAGGGCTACCAGGTCGCCAAATCAAATATCCAGCCAAACCAGTTTTATCGCAAATTTGGGTAAAAAGGCCGGATACTGGACAGCCTGCCTACATTATTAAAGATTTTGTCTCAGTATCAATAGGTTCGACAAAAAATCAAGTTTGATTATTACCATAAGTCTAGTTAAATTCGAATGAAATATAAACGACATCGAGTCCCAAATCAGTTATTAAAGTATTACTAATGCGTCATACGCCACTCAGCGTAAAGGTGCAATCTGATGTAAGCAGCTTGACGCTCGTTTCCAGCGACAAATGTGGTCACGTGATATGTAGCGACAAAGCTGAAAACGTTGAGCTATATCGCTGGGAAGTCAGTTGTAAAAGCTGGTAGGTAAAACATTTTTATGGCCGACATTACATAGATACAGTTGACCCAACAGCAGTCGATTCATAGCTAAGTATTTAAACATTTATTCATACATACATATGCTCACGCCTGTATTCCCCGAAGGGGTAGGCAGAGGTGTTGTTATCACAACACCCACTTTTCACCGAATTTGATTAAGTGCCAACGTGACAGATGGTGAGTCTATCGCCGTCTCAGGCACTATACATACGTATTTGAATTACTTCTCAGAAATATGCAGGTTTCCTCACGATGTTTTCCTTCACCGTAAAGCACGTGGTGTGAAATCATTGTACATAAGTTTTTTAGAAATACTCATTGGTACAGGCCCCGCTGGGATTCGAATTTGCGTCGCTTGCGTAGCAGGCGACTGCTCTAACCCCGAGGCCCCCACGGCTTTACATTTATTCAGTACCTACTTAATTCTGGTGGAGAATACCAATTTAAATTTCAATACAGTGACGTACGTAGACGCAGATTATGTATTTTGCCATGAACGTGCGCAAGAGTTCAGCCCCATTACCATACATTGTCTTCAAATATTATGTGAAAGTAGCATTAGTTCATCTTGTTTCTGAATACTTTATTGTGTACTATATAAAAAGGATAAAAAAGGAAGAGATACCTACAAAAACGTATAAATGTAGAGACTGAATGAAAGAATGTGAAAGGTATTTACAGTGGAAATGGCAAAAGGTATTGTTTGTGAATGTAGATAGTAACAAGAAAAGAGGGAGTCGGCACAATTGTTATTGCGCATATCATTCGATTAGCGAAATTAAGCAACTCTTACCAAAGCGAGTAGTTGGTTGGGTGACTGCCCGAGCTCCCTCCATATGCCTCCAGTCCATCCTGGTTGCCAATTTAACATCTTAGGCAATCGTTACAGGTTAGTCGGAGGCCTAAGAAAGTCTGACAAGCGGTTTTTCCCACATTACTGATTAACAAGCGCATCGAATAAAAACTAGGTGATCAGCCACATTGGGTTGAATCAAGCGCGACCCCAAAAATGGATGGGATCAGGCCAGGGAGATGATGATGAGGCTGGAGGATGATCACGATGATTGTACGGCTAGAAAGGGCTTTTTATAAAAAATAATTATTCCTTCGAACGAAATAGCGCAAGAGAAGGGCAGCGTAGGCGCATGTATTAAAGTCTTTATTATTTTACAATGGGTAGATTTTGCTACGAACCCGCATAACCTGTTTTGAAATATTTTTGGGTTTATCGAGAACTATTTACAAAACAACATGGCCTTTTTATATATGTACTAGCGTGCCTTCGTCCGCGTATAATCGTGACTTTGGGTAGAATTTTTTATTACTTAAACTGATTATTTACCAAACAAGACAAATAAAATAATTAATTATTTATTTATAACATTCACATAAACTTTCCATCTTTGCATACAAACTATCATCCCCTATTCTCTAGTGCTATTTTACTCCCTTGAAGGTACAACCCTTAGCAACCTTTTAATTATACTTGTATTTAATAAAGATATTTTCTAGCTTCAAAAATTATAAATTTTCATGCAAAACTTTCATACCCTATTTTCATTTAAGGGTATTTTTTTTATAAACCTTTTAATCACAATATTTATTTATATCTAATCAAGAGTTTAAAAAAATAGGTTGAAGGTTCTAGCTTTAAAAATGAGGATACTTCTCTACAACCTTTTAATCCCTTACAATCCCTTACAACGCTGTTTGCCATCACAAAGTCAGCTTATGTTATTCTCCAGGCTCTAGACTATATGTGTACCAAATTTAATTTAAATCTGTTTTTTGACGTGAAAGCACGACCATACAGGCTGTAACTTTCGCATTTATAATATTAAAGACATTCTTTTTTATTTATTTATAGTTAATTATTACGGACATACCAATTAAAATAATTAACATTGACATTTTAGAACAGGGATCTTATGCCTTATAAAATATACACTTATAAAATCGTGGATACTCTCGCATACTTAACCTCACAGAATCTCAAACATTCAGACAAAATATAGTTCCATGCATCCGCGAACAAATCACATTCAGGGTTGGCATCTAGGAGGACATTGAGCATGGTCAGGGTATGGCACACCGGAGACTGGGCTCTGGCTATAGTACGGCAGGTCGGCTGAACGAACAATCTGTGCCGGCTGCTGGGTCTTTCTTATATACTATATACGTTTATTTGTACGTGGGGCCAGTACGTGAGGGTTTGCAGATAAATTTACGGGGTCGACAGCGAGTGATGTACCATTGCAAGTGACCATAAGCTGCGGTAACCACTTACCATCAGTGTAAGTAAGTAAATTAGAGTTCTCATACCTTGGTATCTCCCTCTTGTTGCTTGAGAGCATCACAGGCGTGCTGGCGACGGTATTGGACGCAGTCGAGATCGTATTGGTACGACCTCGGGAACACGTCTTGGTGAGCTGTAGATATAAACAAAGGGTTGGTAAATAACCATATTATCAAATTTATTTTAAACACAAACCCATGGCATAACGGGATCTCTATAACCGTTGTAAATTAACCATTCTGTAAGGTATCACGACATAGAGTGTCGGTTTCTTTCGTAGGAAATTGATACATAACACATCTATACTACTATTATAAAGAGGAAAGGTTTGTATTTTTGTAATGAAATAACTCAAAAACTACTGTGCCGATTTCAAAAAATCTTTCACCATTGGAAAGCTACATCATCAGCAAGTAACATAGGTTCTATTTTATCCCCGTACTCCCACGGGAACTGGAACTACGTGGGTGAAACCGCGACGTCCGCTAGCACAAAATAAAGTTAAAATACGCATGTTTCAAACTGACACTCGACGCTGAGTTCCTCGCTGAGATACCTTACAGAATAACGCAGGATTGCTCGGTTCTATCTTACAGGGATGGTTTTGTCCAAAGAATTTGCAGAAACTTAACACTAATATTATAAAGAGGAAAGATTTGATTATTTTTTTGTTTGTTTGTTTGCATTGAGCTTACTGAACCGATTAGAAAAATTCTTTTAGCAATGGATAGCTACATTTTCGGCAAGTAACATGAGCTATATTTTATCCCCGTACCCCGCCGGGATCGAGAACTACGCGGGTGAAACCGCGTGACGACCATGTCAGCAAGCATCATAAAGAATAGGAAGAAAAGTGGAAGCATTGTGTTAGGTACAGACAGAGATATAGTTAGGAAAATTCATGCCCCCTTATTACAAAACATGGTTTAAACGAAGATCAGACCAAACTCGGACTGAGCCTTAGTCCATCCCTTTTGTAATCCGGACAACAAAAAGAGATGGAGCTATTTTTAAACTAAGGATGATGTTAGCCTATGTTTTGTAAAGAGATTTTATGTAAGCATAGATGCTGTTAAAACTCACGTGGCCTCACAAGTTCTGACGTCATTCCGCAATTGTAATAGGCATCGTGGAGAGTGTATGCGTTTGCGCCAGGCTTGTCTACCCAGAACGCTTTATCCTTTAGTACCATTTGATGTTTAACTGATTCTGGTAACTCATCGACTGTTGGCCTGTGACGATATGATTAGATCTTTAAATTGAAATTCAAAATATCTTAATTGATTAAACTTTTAATAAAAGTATTTTCAAATCATCAGAACGACACGATTACACAGGATTATACATGCTTCGGAAGGTTGCTTTTACTGAGAAGAACATGGGAAGAAACTCATTCATACAAAAAAAATATTTTAAAAGTTTTAGTAATGAATAAACAATATAATAGTTCCAGTGCACAAAAGTCGATAAAAATATAAAAACGAATACTACGTATAATTGTGTAGCTAGAGTTTTATTTTTATCTGTGCCTGCCGCGTTATTCACTGAGGTTTCTCAGTTTCGCACGCGTCGTCGAGTGTCGGTTTTAAAGAAACGAAATTGAACTTTATCCTTTATGTATTATGTATCAATTTCCTATGATTGAAACCAAAGTCGAGTTCGCTGAGAAACCTTAGTGACTAACGTGGCTGTCGATTTTATCCGAGCCCGATTAACAATAAAACTGTGTAGTAACACAGTTTTTGATGTATTTTTCTGTTATATATCTTTGCTAATAACAGGTAATAAAGTAGCATAAGTGACTCCTTATAACATCAGCTGTCTGCTAAGTAAAGTCTCGTTAAAGCCAGTTCAGTTACGGAAGACAGAAGGAATTATAAAAATATATATACATTTTTTTATGCAGTCCCTTCCTTACCGTATAATTATAATTAATTATTTATAAGTTCATATACATTTAGTGAAAAGCGGTTAATTTGGAATAACAAACAGACACTACAAATTGTATATACATGTATAGTTATGGAAGGGAGGCACACTAGTGGGACACAATAGGATCATGATAATAATATAGATAGAACATAGTTAGCCCAAGCGTACCTCGGCGGCTCCAATACCAGTTCGCGAGTCAGTGGCTGCAGGAACTTGGCAACACTCTGCTGAGTGAGACACGGTGGTCTCCCCGGCGTCAGGCTCTCATCGGTCACGACTGTCATGGACACCTTGTCCAGGGTATATCTGTCGGCAAGGCATTGTTTACTGTACCCCAAGGTTTTAAACCTATATCGTTTGCATAATAAGGAAAATACCCTTATTTTGAATGGGTATGTAAAAGCGCCCCTAGCGGTGGGTAACTATCATAGTTTAGTCACAATTACCGCTTATAAGTTCATAAAAAAAAATTATCGTCTGAAAAAAGAAACTACGATAAGTGTGTATCGTAATATTAACATTATATAAAACTAAATCTACGCGGGTGAAACCGTGGGGCACAGCTGGTATTATAGATATTAGGTACTTTTCAGGATCGGTTCCGCCGAATTTTGCAACATTGCTGGGTGGGTCAGTTGGGTGTCGTGTGTTTTCCATCGAATAAGTTAAATTACTATGAAAGTAATTATTTGCACGGTGATTTTGGAAAATCTAGGAGTTGATAAATATTTATAAATGATATTTTTGATGTCCTACTTTGACATCGTCATTGGGAATTAAAAAAAAATTTTTTTTGGTTGCCAAAATAAAAAAAATATCACATAGGTACCTTTTTACATACATACGTGTTATTAATTGATGGAATAAATTGACTATAATAATACTTGTAACTAGCATTACAATACCGCTTTTAGTATATTCATATCTCTGCTGTAGTCGACTATGTTAGACAAAAATCGAATATTTAAAGGATTTTTGTGCAATACATTTTATAACAACTTCGTTCATATTAAAAAATAACGCAACATTCCGCCACGTGGTTATTGATAATAATAATGGTGTCTGATCTAAGTAAGGTATTCGGATTTTCGTAAGTAAGGTAAAGGCACTTATGTTGGACGCAGACCAATCATG
This sequence comes from Watsonalla binaria, assembly GCA_929442735.1. Classification (NCBI taxonomy): domain Eukaryota; kingdom Metazoa; phylum Arthropoda; class Insecta; order Lepidoptera; family Drepanidae; genus Watsonalla; species Watsonalla binaria. The sequence continues at coordinate 1,510,458 of OV838917.1, read as the reverse complement.
GACATATTTTGTTCTTTCTTCCAAAATTAAGGAAACGCGCAGTAATTTTTTTCAAATGTCAATACCGATCAATTGTACCAGTATTATAGTTGTCATAACAACTGTTTTTGACAACTGACACCCTTTTTGATTGCGTCATTGGTTGGTGGTGTCATTTCATGGTGGTTGTCGGGAATCGTAATTTCTTACTAGAATCGCGATGCAAGTATGTTATCATCTTATTTTGTGTGTGTTGTATCGTCTTTGTTGAAATTATTATTATTTAATAATGTATCAATAGAAATGCATCAATTTTATAATATAACCCATACTGTAAATTATCATTTTAGCCCTAAAACACAACACTGGATTCTTACCGTCCATTAATGGTGTTTAACTAGGAGTGTTGTTTATTTATATTATTTCATTGTACTAAGTACTAAACTGAAAGTAAACATTAAATTCTGATTAAGAAATAAGCTTTAAATTTACCTCCAAATCCTTAAGAATGTATGTTGAACAATAAAGAAATTACAGAAAAATATAAAAAAAAATTCACTTATACTCGTACGTAACCTCCATGACAGGTGACTTTACCTTACCTAATTTTATATAATCACTGGGAATGTAGGTACGGTAAGTACCTAACGTACTAACCTTTATAGGTCCTAGTCTTTTTATACGCACGTTTTCGATAAAGAGCGTTAACTGGTGGTACATATAAATTAGAAAATATATAAAGAATTTTTTGTTCAGTATTTCTTGTCGTTCACTTTATTTATTATTGGGTTTGTTTAGTTCAGAATTTCGGTTTACAATAAAAAATAAGCACTTTCTTAAGTTACATTTGTATAATATCATATTATAATAACCATCGAACCTTTATTAAGCCGTAAGCCGTAACAAATATACTTCACCATAAAAATAAGAAATAATTATAAAGACAGAAAAAAAGTGAAGGGATTTTTTTATTAGATATTTATAAATTGTAGGTATCAAAAAGGTATGCATTTTAATACGTAGGTACCACCAGCTCATGCTCTGTGCTGTACAGCCTATATACATACATATAATTTTAATTTTCATTATTTTTGTATATAATATGTTATTTATCTTTGTTGATACTCATTTCTCTCCAGGAATTTACACATGTCCAGCCGGAATCGTTAGAAGTACAGTTTGCCAAAAATGTGATCTACCACCTTAAAGAATTTTGACCTGTGAAAGACTTTTTCGAAATCGGCACCGTAGTTTTTGAGTTTATTCTTACTTCTTCTTCTTCGTACAAATATACACACAAAAATACAAATCTTTCCACTTTATAATAGTAGTGTAGATATATTATTATTTAAATCAAGCCATGTGCCAAATTACAATTAATAAAATCAGCCTGATTGATAATTAAAACTGGTAGACCTTTTTCTTGGTCGACTATACCTGGTGAGAGAGAAAAACATACATATAGAGAGAGAGAGAGAGAGAGAGAGAGAGAGAGAGAGAGAGAGATAAAGCGCAGTGTGAACGAGTCCAAGATAAACTTTAAATAGTATGAAATGATATGTTGTTAGAAGTTATTAGAATTGTATACTTATTTAAATTGGTCGATAATAACCTACTGATAGCTACCTAGCTACCAATTAAGGCAACATCAGTAGCAATAGTGAAAAGGTGTGGGTTCAAAACATAAAAAGGGTTGCCCCGTTTTACTTACTACGGCTTGGTAGATACAGTTGATTCATACTAATTACCCACATAGCTACCGTGGTACCTAAGTGATATGCATTTTATGCTAATTATAGCTGTAATTTTGTCACTTGGAACAGTAAACCAAACATTCCATATTATAGGTATGTCTGCGAAATTTCCTGGTATCAATAGCAACTCGTAACTAACAAAGGTAATGTTGCACATAAAAGTGCTTAACTAGTTTAGCTCATCTGAAACTTTTAAATAGGTACGCTAGTCTGCCATATCGACCATTGTCACACACCGAATAACATAATGAAAATACCTCGATAAGCTATGACATGATTATTTTAAAGCCGACTGTACATTGACTATAGTCAGGGAGGTAGAGATGATGATTTAAAAAAGATAACTAGAATAATGAATATTTTTTTACGTATCTCTTCCGCAGAGACGATTTATTTTCATGCAGTTCTTTTTTAATAATTGAATTTAGTAATAACTTACTACAAAATAATTTACTGCGTAGCAACATTTTTGACTCTGGCAGAAGCGCGCGCTGCTGTGTACACAGCTTAAATAAACTTAAAATATTCCGGCAATGGCAACACCTTTAGCTTGCTGTCCGAAAAAAGTAAAGTTGTTAAAAAAATTGATAAAAGGATAACTACACAGGGGCGAAGTACAAATAAGTTTTAATATGTGACTCATTTATAAAGCAACGTTGGCAAATACAATTATGTCTAAAAACATAGTATTCGAGGGCTGGTTAACAAAATCTCCTCCAACAAAGCGTATTTGGAGAACGGTGAGTAACACTTTCGAGGCTCTCTTTACCCCTTTGTTGACAGAATATGTAAACGCATTATCTTATTTATGTGTTAATTTGAATAATTTTCTGTTATTGTAATGAGGTGCACTGGAATCGAAGCGTGTTGCATATACTTTTATTGATAACGTTACATATGAAACGTGTTTACCTATCTGTAGAAATGGCGGAGAAGGTGGTTTGCCTTGCGGCAGTCGGGCGAACTCCCTGGGCAATATTTCTTAGACTACTATGCGGACCGGAATTGCAGGCGACTCAAGGGCACAATCAATTTGGATCTGTGTGAACAGGTATGCCTTAAACATACCGTATTGTCATGACAGTGATTAAAATATTGACCAACCATATTGACAATGATAATAAACTTTACTCATGTTAGCATTACTACCATCAGTGAATAGTGTTTGCAAAAATACATGTACAACTTTGAATATATCATAGATAAAGTTGAAATCAATACATCAAGTGTGAATAAACTCAACACAATCAAATTCTATCTCTTACAAATTTATTATTATAAGTAACACTGTGTTTCCTTGTTGGAAATATTTTCCTGTTTTAAATGTAGCCAAACAGTCCAGTACTGAATACTGGACTGTTTCCTTAACTCACCATGTATAGAAAATAAATTTGTTATTATAAATACATTCAGTCAAAGAAAATGTTAAAATGCAAAGACTTGCCTTGAGTAGGTAGAAAATTATACGGTGCAGTTTAAAGTTAGTGCAGATATGTTAAGACCATTGTGAAGGTGATGCAAAGGTTGCAAGTTCAAGAAACTGACATTGTACCGTTCTAGGTAGATGCAGGACTACATATGGAACGTTCGGGGGGAGCTGATCCCAAGCTGAGAGGCTCAGTATTCACGATCCAGACACAGTCGCGAACATACCACTTGGAAGCTGATTGTGAAGCCGAAATGGAAAAGTGGGTTGATGCTATCTGTCGAGTGTGCGGACTTCGGGCAACTGATGACTCCAATGAAATGGGTAATTACTTTTTATTAATTTAATTATAAAATTTATAATTAATAAAATAAAATTTATTTATTTTATTTAAATGCGTTCTCTTTTTGCTGTGCATATCTGACAATCATTTTGTAGTGAATTTAAATTTATTCTATCATCCTAGTTCACAGTAGAGCAATGTCAGGGTCTTGAATAATCTCGGCTGGATGTTTTGACTGCTGTTAAGAACAGTTAAATAGACAAAATTATTATTAAATAATAATTAAATTTAAATTATTGTCTTAAATTTTATTTTGACAATTGAATATAATATTTATGGTGGCGATATTGATAATAATTTTACAAATAAATTTTATTTTTTTTATTTATACTTTATTGATTTAGTATTTATATTTCAATATTATCATACTTATCTAAAATAATTGCTGCATTATTTTGTTATAAATGCGAAAGTGTGTGTGTTTTATTGTTTATTTAAAGGTATTTTTGAAATGTATCGAGTGCTTAGTGAACCATTTGTTTATTTTTTTACTGATTGGATATGACAAACACTATGTCTTCGCATTACATTTTTATTAGTTTACAATAATTGACAACACTGTTCATGTAGTGGTTATTTACCGACTGCTACACTTGTGTTGCGGATTGGATTCTCGTGTCATTTTATTTAATGAGCATTTGTGTTTGATGTTTGTCTGGGTGTTTATAATTAGAAATTTGGAATATTTATATCCATTGATATAATTTTTTTTTACATATTTTTTTTTTGCTTTGGTAACCGTAATGCAAGCTTTATAACTGCAGTAGATGGCGCTGTGTTAGTTGGAACAGTATTTATTTACAATAAATTCAGATACACTATATTGTAAGATTAATACAGGCCTGATTTTTAATAGGTCTAGTTATTGATTTTTAATATATTTAATGGTATGTTACATTTGCCCTAAAGGAGGGTGGAAATTAAATTTACTATTAATGCTTTTTTTTTGATTGTATATATCAGAAAGTAAATACATTTGGCTTTGCTTTTATTCACATACATATGCTCACGCCTGTATTCCCCGAAGGGGTAGGCAGAGGTGTTGTAATAACAACACCCACTTTTCACCGATTATGATTAAGTGCCAATGTGACAGATGGTGAGTCTATCGTGCTTTTATTTATAGTAAATAAAAATAAATATGCTCACGCCATCCCAGAAGGGTCCCCGAAGGGGTAAGCAGAGGTGTTGTAATAACAACACTCACATTTCACCAAAGATGATTAAGTGCCAACGTGACAGAGGGTGAGTCCATTGCCGTCTCAGGCACTATACATACGTCTTTGAATTATTTCTCAGAGATCTGTAGATTTCCTCACGATGTTTTCCTTCACCGTAAATCACGTGGCGTGAAATCACTGCACATAAGTTTTTAGAAAAACTCATTATTACTGGCTTCGCTGGGATTCGAACTTGAGTCACTTGCGTACCAGGCGACTGCTTTGAACCCTGAGGCCACCACGGCTCTTTTTTTCAGTAGTTATTTATAACATCTATCCTAAAAATAATGCTTAAAACACTATGCGATGTTTTTTTTCATATGGCTACGCTTTACATATTGTGTTTTCTAAAAGAAATATATAATATCTCATACATATTATATATTCGTAAAATTCTTAAAAAAATCCTTGCGTACAGCTGTTTTGGTAAGATTTGAAAAAATTGAGGATTTCTCACCAGTATATTTCAGTGAAGGTAATGATATGTAGATTGGTTGAAAATGGTACCATGCTTATCATTCAGTGACGCAAATACGTACATGAAACGAAGCCTGCATAATATCTTGCAACATTGCCCTTTTAAAACACCTAAATATGTATATTTATATGATGGTTTACGTAAGTAGGCAGTTAAAAATTCACTTCAGAGAAGCAAATATAACATGAATGCTATCAGATGTATCTCACTTCATGGAATCATGAATTAAAAACATACAAAACGTCGGCTCCCACACATTGGTGGACAAAAGCGTTACTCTCTAAAGCTGCTACTAGAAAATTACCCGGCATGATCAGAGATCTTTGCACGCGCATGTCTATGATGATTTTCGACCAATTTGAGAAGCCGTTCTTGTGTTAACATTATATTTTGTGTTACGTACAATGTAATAACTTCTATGCATTTTGCCATGCTTTGCATTTTGATCTAATCAGCAACTGCAGTGACGCGCGAACTGCTTTTCAGCCTGGCATCTATTATGTGTTATGCTTGCTATTGTGCAATTGAAAATAGATTTGAATTTAATTAATACTCAACTACTAATAAACCTTCCTGGCTCGTGGTTGTGTACCTATGTCGCATTTAACCAGTACCCCTATAACGAGTTTGCTACCGTTTTCGTAATCTATACTCGCTAGCGTCACTCGCAATATTTACATACATACATATGCTCACGCCTGTATTCCCCAAAGGGGTAGGCAGAGATGTTGTTATTACAACACCCACTTTTCACCGAATTTGACTAAGTGCCAACGTGACAGATGGTGAGTCTATCGCCGTCTCAGGCACTATACATACGTCTTTGAATTACTTCTCAGAAATATGCAGGTTTCCTCACTATGTTATCCTTCACCTTAAAGCACGTGGTGTGAAATCACTGTACATAAGTTTTTTTAAGAAAAACTCATTACGGGCCCCGCTAGGATTCGAACTTGCGTCGCTTGCGTAGCAGGCGAATGCTCAAACCCCGAGGCTACCACGGCTCTTTTTTTTCAGTAGGTTATTTATTTATAACATCTATCCTAAAAATAATGCTTAAAATACTATGCGATGTTTTTTGTTCACATGGCTACGCTTTACATATTATGTTTTCTAGAAGATATATAGGATCGCAATATTTGTATGAGATAATTTAGTTCTTCACGTCTCCGCTAGGTGTCGCTGCACAATTTCTCATACTGATGTTCGGCGGAGACGCTAGCGAGTGTAGATAACGAAAACGGTGGCACACCCGTGATAGGGGTAGTGAATTGAGCCAGAAAACTATAGTTAATTCGATTTGGGCCTTGCTGTCGTCTCTTGTCGATTGATGTAACATGGGCTTAGAAACTTCCTAGTTTCTTCCCTTACTTGAAAATAATTTTAAATTAAGTTGCACATTTAACCTCCACTTTGTAGTGGATTTTCGGCAAATCCTTAGTGTATACCTCACCTAGAACGCAATCACAATGTAATCTCTCTAGGACCATCGGTTTGGGCTGTGGGTTGATGGATCAGTCGATCACCTTTGCCTTTGATATATTATATAGGGTCTAGATTTTTAAGGGTTCATTTTTGGCATTGGGCACCGGCTGGTGGTATTTAACAATATAATAAAAAGAAAAAAAAAATAATTATATGTGGAACATAAAACAATGCTTATTGTTGACTTTAAATATAATTCAAATTGTTATAATGCCTCAAATTTTAATAGAATATATGACCGAACGGCCTAATAAGTCTCTAAGCACTGTGTAGATAGCATCATACGCGAGAATATGTATTTTACATATGGAGGATATGGAGTGTCAGTCAGGTAATTTGTCGGGGAGCAGGTGTATGTAAATAACCATTTTAAATACATATTTAATACAGTCTGCACGTGGTAGAATTGAATGTTTTCTTGTGGGGATATTATTAGAATTTTCCCCCCCCATATTACTAGAATTTTCAACTGCTATGGAATTATGATATTTTACCTTTAATACAAATTTATTTACTATCACAATATACTTAAACTAATATAATTAAAAGTTAAAAAGATTTCATGATTGTTTTATGAAAATATAGTGAATAATGAAGAATTAATGGTGTGTCGTAAATTGCCTTTTTAAGTATATAGTATTTTTGTTCGAATCAATATGGAATAAGGACAATATATTAGATCGGTCTCAGGGCAGATATGATTGGAAAGCTTATAGATGTACATTTGAGAACATTCTTTGTAATCATCGCAATGGCTTTTACCTATACATTGCACATTTTGAAATACGTGTTGCGAATTTTTTGAATGCGAATTTCCCATGTAACATGTGTAAGTCAAAGTCTAAAGTATCTTTATTCGATTAGACTTTTTACAAAGTACTTTCAAATCGTCAGAATGACATCATTATACAGGATTATACATGCTACCGCCAGGTTCGGAAGGTTGCTTTTACTGAGAAGAACCTGGCAAGAAACTCACTAATTACTCTTTTCAAAAATATTATACAATTTAAAGAATACAAAATAAATAATTTAAAAAACGTAGTTCGCTTCTGTCCCACTTCTCAACTAAATAGCTCATGAGCAGTTGCAAATAGCTAAAAATATTGGAGTATTAGAGAGTAGAGTATACCTTGTTTGGTAATTGGTAATAACAAATTATGTCTTATTGCTCAGCTAGTTGAGCAGTAGGGAACTATCAGTGTAGTTTATATTAGCTATAAATAAAAAAAATATTTCCGTACGTCTGTCTCCGTTTGAAAAACGTTGCTTATCAAATGATATTCAAAAATGTATGCTTTATTCAATAGAAATGATACACAGACACAGATAATGCTATGCTATACCTCTTTGAATGGGTATCATTGATTTACATATGAAAATCAAATAAAGTAAATCACAGTTCGTGTCAAATAAATCAGATTTTTTATCAGCCGGCTGCCGAATGATTTCTTCGCTTTATAGTGTTTAACTGGAATTTAAATTTGATAGCCAGTTGTTGCTATGGTCTAGACAATAATGCTACTTGGTTGAGAATAATATTGTGTTATTAATTATATGTATAATCTTTGCAGACGTTTACCCCTTTAGAATGATGCTTCAATATCGATCTAGCAAAATGTTCTCAATTCTTTTTGCGAATTTATATCTATATATCTATATATGTAACATTAATAGGAAAGAGGTTAAATAGGCAAAGCGTGAACAGAAGTAGTTGGTTGAAATAACCAGCGTGTTAGAAAGTTGATGACATTGTAAGTGAATATGAACCTTATGTCGTTACAGATACGTATCAAAACACCAGAACAGTGACGGCTACCAACGAGCACTACGACCGCGCTGATACGACGGGCCCTTATATACCCATATCTGAATGCATTACTGGAGTACGGGCTCAGGTAATTACTTAGTAACATAACGTATACTCACGTCTTCCGAGAAGGGTCATCATAGGGGTAGGTATATTACAACACCCTCTTTTTTAGAAGATAATTATTCTCACACATATGCAGGTTTCTTAATGATGTTTTCCTTCACCGCAAAGGTGGTGTGAGGCACACCACTTACATTTTTAGGCAGACAGCTGGGATGTGAACTTGCATCGCTTGCGTACCAGATACCACTCGAAAATGACAGCTTTTTATATGAGTAAATAGTTTTTAATGTATAAATAATAAAGTAACTATAATTAGCACGGCAATACATAATAGCTTTGCTGCCTCTAAGCAAGAAAGGATCTAGCTCACATGGCTTTATAATTGAAATCTATATGTATTAATTATCTATGCAGATCAATACAGAGAAATAAAATTGTAGTGTCTGCTTGTAATTCCAATTGAAATTTTAAAATTTCAAACAGACACTTAAATTTTATTTATCAGTATGTATAGATGTAACTGTATTGTTACTAGGATGCACAGAGGGCGTTCAAGTCTGAACGCAAGAGGGTTGCAAGGAGTTCTAGAACGAGGTCGCCGTGCGAGAGGGTGGCTGACAGCAGGCCGAGGCAGATATACTCGAGTCAGCCCCAAATAAGGGTGGACAACCCCGACCCCTCTGATGACTCGATGAGCGACGACGAACGGAGTTCAATGAACTTTAGCCTGTCCAACATTGGTGAGTGCCATTTAAAGTTTGCCTTACCCACATACATGCATAATTATGCTCACGCATGTGTTCCCCGAAGGGGTAGGCAGAGGTGTTATAATAACAACACCCACTATTCACTGAAGATGATTAACTACCAACGTGACAGATGGTGAGTCTATCGCCGTCTCAGGCACTATACATACTTTTTGAATTACTTCTCAGAAATAGAGGTTTTTATTAGGTTTCCTCATGATTTGTTAAATCGCAGCACATAAGTTTTTTTTAGCAAAGTCATTGATACTGGCCCCGCTGGGATTCGAACTAGCGACGCTTGCGTTGCAAGCGACTGCTTAAACCCCACGGCTCGTTTTTTCTTTACCTCGTTACTTATATTTTAACGACACCGTTGATTGTTAGTGTACCAGTACCCGTACCACGGGTTTGCCACCGTATTCGTAATCTATACTCGATAGCGTCTCCGCCGAACATTAGTATGAGAAATTGTGCAGCGACTTCCAGCGGTGACGTGAAGAACTAAAATATCTCATACAAATATTGCGAGTGACGCTAGTGAGTATAGATTACGAAAACGGTGGCAAACTCGTGATAGGGGGTTTTCCACTCGAATCAACCTAATCGAATCGTCTACGTATGTCCTAAACATATACATTGGGTCGCAAACGCTCCTAAATATCACGAGATCCTGGGCTCGACCAAATTGATATTGGTCTTTTTTCCATCTGTAATTTCCAAGCAGCAGCCCGGAGTCTGAATTAATGGCAATAGGCCATGGGATTTAAACATATCTGGCAAAAATGGTCGCGTACTTTAAATACATTTCTGCCTGATAATTTTTTTTTTTCTTCTTTATATTCTCTCTCGCAGTTGGTAGGGGGAGTTACCTCCACTGCTTAACCGGGCTAAAAGGGCGAGACCCAAGGGCCTCCAGCCGAGCTTAAACTTAAAAAACTAAGCAACACAGCTAAGGGTGCGGGCCTCAGACCTCGGCTTAGGGCGTTGCTGGGGAATGAGCTAGGGAGCTGGATCTGAGTGGTATTATTTAGGAACGTGTTTAAGGCTAGTGGCTCGGCGCGCACCTGACCTAGCAAAGGACTTCTTTCTGCCTTTACCTTCGGGGAATATATATATGTATTCGGGGAATAACTGCCTCGTTGGTCTAATGGTTAGTACGTTCGCCTGCCGATCACGAGGTCCCGGGTTTGATTCCCGGGTCGGGTCAAAAATTTATATTGGGTTTTTCTGTCAAGAAATTCACAATAAAAATGCCCGGAGTTTGGAAGTTGGCGGTGTTTCCACCCCCGTGCCTCGGAAAGCACGTTAAGCTGTTGGTCCTACGCCTGACCTCTCTCCGGTCGTGTCTGATTGCCTCCCATCGGACTTTGAGAGTGAGGGAATAAAGAGTGCATCTGTGTTTGCGCACACACTTGTGCACTATAATATCTCCTGCGCACATGGCTGATCCTCGTTGAGATTAGCCGCCGTAGCCGAAATTTGGTAGGAGATCATTATTATTATTATATATATGTACCAGCGGACCCTATAGACGTTGTCCTGCATTCCGACTGCAGCGCCATCTGCCGGGCTGATTTGTGAATCTCGCCATCTAGGGCGCCACCCAAACGCATACAAAATTTATTCTAATCGGTCTAGCCGTTTAGGAGCCGTATAGTTGAAGTATATGTATGAAGAGGTTGTAAGTAAAATTGAACATGTATGATTGCAGGTCCCCCGGTACCACCGCGGCCCCCCATGACGCTGACGAAAACCAAGCGGGTGCTTCAGAGAGAGACCCATAATGGGCCCAGGGTTCAAGAGCCTCAAGAATTGCTCGAGCATGTAAATATATATCTTGTTTTTACTGAATATAAGGACTTGATTCGCAGAATGCTAACCTTAGAAAAAAAATCTCTATTTGATCATTTTTTTTAATTTCACGAAAGTAAATGGACCTTGATTGTTAGTGATTATTTAGATATTGTGAATCAGGCCCTTTTATCTTACAGGTGACTTCAAGAGTTACGACTGCGCAGCAAAAATAGTGGGGTATTGCGCATTTTTTTATTCGCCATGCGCCATACATATAGACAGAGATAGACTCATAAAATGACTACTATTCAAGGTCAGCGCTCATAACTCCTGACGGCATCTATACTAATGTTCTAAATACGACTCATTGTGTATCATTTTCACCTCCACTGATTTTGATGATTTTAACGTTATAGATAAGTAGCCAAGAAGAAGAAACGGGCAATAGCTAGTTACATAAATAATAAATATTGTGATGATTGAAACTGAATATAGTTATAGAAATCGCGTTTGAAAGGCGCTGAACATTGATGATATCAAATAATCTTTACTTATATAGGGTCTTTTTTTAGTCCAACAGTTTTAACACAGAGCAGCGGTTGGTGATACATATTAATGTAATTATTGTAGCGACGCAAGTTCGAATCCCTGCGTGGCCTGCACCAATGAGTTATTCTAAAAACGTATGGGCAGTGATTTTCACAACAAGTGCTTCACGGTGAAGAAAAACACCGTAAGGACACCGCAGGTTGCGTATGTATGATAAGTAATTCTAATTTCTAAATTCTAGTAATTCTAAATTCTAATAAGCGTAGGTTGCGTATGTATGAGACGGCGATAAACTCACCATCTGTCACGTCGGCACTTAATCATCTTCGGTGTTGTTGTTACAACATCTCTGCCTAGCCCTTTGGGGAATACAGGCGTGAGCATAAGTTTGTATGTATGATTGAATTTATTTTTGTACGCACTAATTATTTATTAGAATTAAGCACGTTAAGCCGTTGTTTCTACGCCCGATCTCTATCCAGTCGTGTCGGATTGCCTTCCATAGGACTATTCTCATAGTAGTGTTTTGTGAGGAGACTCCTTTTTTTCCCCTTTAGTTTTAGTGGCTTCAAACCGTTCTATGAGATTAAATAAATAAAATAAAAAATAGTAGTGCGGCAATAAATAGTGCACCTGTGTTTTCGCACGCACTTGCGCACTATAATATCTCCTGCGCAGATGGCTAATCACTGTTGAGAATAGCCGCCGTAACCGAAATTCGGTAGGAGATTTTACCATTTTAATTTTTATTAGAATTTCACTAAATTATTTATTTATTTAAAAACTTTATGCACAAAGTACACAGGTGGACTTAATGCTAAAGCATTTTCTGCCAGTCAACCTTACAATACAGGACAAACATTATCTAATCATGTTAAGGGATTTGTCATATATTTGCAACCTACTGATGCCCCGCAAATGTTCGTCCAATAAGTATTAATCCCTGTATATAAGTACGCTGATTAAGTATTTACGGTCTGTCTCTACACGCACGTGACATTAACGCTAATTGAAGTCAAGAAGAGGGAACACCGGGGGTTTTGCAAGAGTTACGAGTGCTGTTTGCTTGTTATCCATTCAGCAAATATTAGCAGAGAGAGGTAGGGATGTGCTTTCCCATTAGCAGTCCGGAATCTGCATACATGGGCTTAAACTTAAGTAATTCATAACATTTTAGCAGAGGTAGGGCATAATGGTATCTCCCGATCGGAGCAGCACGAGTGGCGAATACGTACCAGAAGACCGCAGCTAAATAGCCTCTGGATAGCCTCTGGTTGCAGAAGACCATCAGGCGAGCTGAAAGCTTGCTTGCCAGCATTGTTGTTTAAAAATATGCACTGAAATAGTTCATTTCAGGTTTTTTTATACTATTATATTTTTTTTACTAAGTAGGAATTTTTTAGCTATAAACCCATTGATCGGTTTTCAACTCCTTAATGCTAGTAAAAACCGTATTAAGATCCGTAGTAGAACGACGTCCGTTTATAACAAACAAGTTTTATATAGCAAAGGCTATTTAAATTTGTATTGTAAAGATGACATGAAATTTTTTGACCCATTAAAAAAACTATATTTTATCAGTTTAAACATGAACCTATCGGAGACTAGACTAGTGAGGGTAATCGGCGTGAAACTTCATCTCGTACATACATTTCATCAATCAAATTGTCATAATCAATCAATCATCTTTGCATCAAGGATTGGGGCCTTACCATAAACTCTTATTATGACCTTAGTTCGAACTACTGTTAAGGGACAGATATATGTATGTTACACAGCCGCAAATATGCAGCTTTGTCAGAAATTTGATGATAGCCAAGCATGGCAGCATGGCACTGAGTAGCTCGCTCTTAAATGCAATAAACTACATTTTAATAAAGGGATTTGTTTCGCCGTTTATTCTTTGACTTTTATTTGGAAACGGTAGTTTATTTTTAAACAAATCCCCGTTATCACAAAACATAGACGAAGATAATCCTTGGTTTAAATGTAGTTATATTTCTTATAGTGATTCGAATTACAAAAAGGATGCGTGGTGGCCTCGGGGTTTGAGCAGTCGCCTGCTACGCAAGCGACGCAAGTTCGAATACCAGCGGGGCCTGTACCAATGAGTTTTTCTAAAAAACTTATGTACAGTGATTTCACACCACGTGCTTTACGGTGAAGGAAAACATCGTGAGGAAACCTGCATATTTCTGAGAAGTATTTCAAAGACGTATGTATAATGCCTGATACGGCGATAGACTCACCATCTGTCACGTTGGTACTTAATTAAAATTCGGTGAAAAGCGGGTGTTGTGATAACAACACCTCTGCCTACCCCTTCGGGGAATACAGGCGTGATCATATGTATGTAATTACAAAAAGGATGGACATAGTCTTTGATTAATCCATGAATATGGACTCGCTGTAAAATGACGTTCAATGAGTGTTCCAAGTATGCCTTATGTATAAATAAATTATTACACGAACGACGGTCAGAATAAGAGTTAGGGCCTCGCCTCAGAACTATATATCACAACATCCAGAAAAAAAATTGGGCTTCCCAGCCTTGTTTTTTAAATGTGAATATTTTCGCAGAATGAAAAGGAAGTGATGGAAATGATTGCCAAGGAGAGCCCTTGGCATTTCGTTCCGCAACGTAAGTCCGTTAGAGGCGCGCCATCTTCCTCCGGCCGTAAGAAGCTGGTACCTTACATCTGGACCACGGTCGATTACGACTCTGATGATGATGACGATGATGATGAGTTTCCCCCGGGACACCTGGTTAGTAACCCGATTAACCTTTAGCGTCGCTTTGACATTATGAAACTCCTTTATCACGCATTCGTTCTGTTTATTTGAAGTTTGTATATAAAAACAGTTAAGTATAAATAGTTACAATTAAGATTTTAAGATACAGCTTAAGCAGTAATGTTATAAGGTAATATGAGATTTATGTACAAAACTGTATTTGACATGTATTTTATTATTAATTTTATTTCTATGGTTGGAAAGAGTACAAACAGCGTGGCCTAAAAAAATACCTTATGCTATGTGTGTGGTTTAGAAGAAAATACTTTAAGATAATCTTTCCTTTTAAACGTCTATCAATACAATACATAGTGGGCTGGTAAAGCGCTTTCGTGGCCGACAGTACCTTAGGCAATAGTATAATAGGGCACGTTATAACAAAATGTCAATTACCATGCATAAGGCTCTTATTAATAAACATGGCATTAAAAGTACCCTGTACCATTCAATAAAATGGTGTAAAGATTGCGTAGGTTAATCAAATCTTCTAAAAAATGTAAAAACAACCCTATACAAAAAGAGACGCACGTATAAAACCGAGGAGTTTCGCTGTTTCTTCTCATGACAGGCTTACATTTGGAAACGATAGTCAATTAACTTAAGTAAGCTTAAAAATCTACGTTCAATGAGCATTCCAAGTGTCCCTTATTTTGAACTAGCTGACGTCACGCGGTTTTACCCGCGTAGTTCTCGTTTCGCTGGGAGTACGGGGATAAAATATAGCCTATGTTACTCGCCGATAATGTAGCTATCCATTGCTGAAATAATTTTTCTATTCGGTCCAGGGGTTTCGGAGCCTACTCAATACAAACACACTTACATATAACTTTTTCCTCTTTAAAATATTAATAAAAAAAATATATATTTTAAAGTTGCATTCCATATTCAAACTACATGAATAGGTCCCACAGAGTCAATGGGAATTAAATATTTCATGATCACATACATATTACATTTACCCCGTATAGACCTTGAACTAGACATTGGCACCGATCCATAGAACTTATAACTAAAGGTCACATTATACAATCAAATGCCCCAAGGAAGGTCGGATAGCTGTTCATGAATAAAGACCTTGATTACTAAATAGACTACGCTTTATTCCATATATTTCGTACTTTATTTTAACCGTGATTTAGTCCACGTTTATCTTCAACTAGATAGTAAGATCTTTCTGAAAGATATATAACTTTTTCACTGAGAAGAAGACGTCAAGAATCTCGGCAATTTTGATTGTTGCAATAACATATCTCGTAGAAAATTTACCCAACGACACATCATTTTACCTTTTTTTACAATTAATCTTATAATTAGATCCAAGCGTTTTTCTTCGTCACTAGCGAGGTGAAAAGATCGGTATACCGGTCCGCTCTCTGATGTTTCGAAGCCAATTTTTTCGACGAACAGAGGCCCTATGAAGGGTTTTCATGCAAAATTAGATCCAAGCGTTTTTCTTCGTCACTAGCGAGGTGAAACAGATCGGTATACCGGTCCGCTCTCTGATGTTTCGAAGCCAATTTTTTCGACGAACAGAGGCCCTATGAAGGGTTTTCATGCAAAATTAGATCCAAGCGTTTTTCTTCGTCACTAGCGAGGTGAAAAGATCGGTATACCGGTCCGCTCTCTGATGTTTCGAAGCCAATTTTTTCGACGAACAGAGGCCCTATGAAGGGTTTTCATGCAAAAGATCACACACGCACAATATGTAAATTTTGATTACGCGTTATACCAAAAACGCATTTTACAATCAAGGTGGCAAATAGCAGCATATATTTACACAAATAAGTTACGTTATTACTTTTACATAGACTAATACATTCCTATGTAAACTTACATACTCAAATCTAATTACACGATACACAAAAAAATAATCATTCAAGAATTGACGAATCTAAAAATATTGCGTAATTGGTAATATGCGGCGAAAGTTTATCAAGTATGAGATGGTGTACGTGATTTTCATAAGCCTGTCACTGTCACACTATGAAGACTATAAGAGCGTATGGTAAGGCTATCGTCCCATTTTCATGACATGTCGTAACACAATGACCTACATATTACTCCTTGGTTTACTTGATAATAAAATGTATATGTTTCACAGACGTTGCAATACTGCAATCTGCCGTCGCTCCCGCCGGCGGTAGACCGCGCCTTGAAGCCCAGGCACTCTAGCCACAGCATAGGGCACGTCAGCCACTATGACCGTCGTGGACAGGTAAATTATATCTATCTATCAACCTGGATTAGCTTGAGAGCCTTACAAACATACTGGGCCCTTACTAACACTATTTTTTAAGCTTTTTTGAAGCAACCCTTTTGTATTGTGCTCGCGGCGGCGACGGGGCCTATACCAACTTATGTGCAGTAATTCCAAACCACGTGCTTTACGGTGAAGTAAAACATCGTGAGGAAACCTGCATACGTCTGAGAAGTAATTCAAAGATGTATGTATTGTATAGTGTAGCCTGAGACGGCGATGGACTCACCCTTTGTCGAGTTGGCACTTAATCATATTCGGTGAAATGTGGATGTTGTTGTTACAACACCTCTGCTGACCCCTTCGGGGACCCTTCTGGGATGGCGTGAGGATATTTTATTAGTATTAAGTATAGATTATAGTCACCCGGGTCCGCACTGTCCCGCGCACTTCGCATTCATCGCTATCGTGGAATAGCAACCTGGTGGGATTTGTTTACGAATTAATGGAAAAATGCTTAGAGATTGATTTATTCTTTTATATAACTAGCTAAAAGCCATCCTTTATGATGAATAAAATAATGTATACATATATTATTGTTTGCCGTGGTGGTCTCGGGGTTTGAGCAGTCGATACGCAAGCGACGCAAGTTCGAATCCCAGCGGGGCCTGTACCAATGAGTTTTTCAAAAAAAACTTATGTACAGTGATTTCACAACACGCGCTTTACGGTGAAGGAAAGCATCGTGAGGAAACCTGCATTTTTCTGAGAAGTAATTCAAAGACGTTTGTATAGTGCCTGAGACGGCGATAGACTCACCATCTGTCACGTTGGCACTTAATCAAATTCGGTGAAAAGTGGGTGTTGTGATAACAACACCTCTGCCTACCCCTTCGGGGAATACAGGCGTGAGCATATGTATGTATGTACATATATAATTTAATGTCCAGACTGACTTATATATCAAAGCATAGCCTGGACCTCTGGACTTAGAGACGTGAAATTTGGAGGTTGTGTTCTTTGTGACGTGGAGGTTTCCACTAAGAAAGGGTTTTTCTGAAATTCCAGTCCTTCTCCTGGTTCTAAGCTATATCATCACCAATTTTCAGCCAAATCGGTTCAGTCGTTCTTCAGTTATAAATAGTGTAACCAGTGTAAATAGAATTGTTACTTTTTTCAGACGAGGGTGCACGTGCACCGTCGCGAGGAGATCAGACAGGATGTGTTGCAGTACTTAGATTTGGATTTACATACTTCTAGACCCGTTCCGCCTGAGGTAAGTACTATGCGTACATAACAACCGCCCAAGTACGGGTCAGACTAGCGCACCGAGAAATTGTACTGAGGGACTAAAGTTTTTTTCCATACATCAACAAATGTCGCGGTCAGGGACCCATGAGCTTGTTAGATTATAATAAGCTCGGACCCTACAACTTAGTTCAGTTGTCTAGGTAAAACTGTAATAACGAGGACTATTTACCTAATGTTATAGATTCTAGCCATTAATTGAAGGGATTGCAAGAAATAATAATCAATAAACAGTGTAGACCATAGTTATATATTAGAATATTACCATAATAACTTTAAATTAATTAATATACATAGTTGATTTATATATTCCATCATATTCTTCCCCATAATAGCTAATATATAACAAGCTCTTATTGCAATGATATTTCAGGGGTGTGATAGTGACAGATGTATATAAGTCATATGCGTCTGTCTCATACTATGAGTAAAACTGTAATGGCAATAAGAGATGGTAGGGCGACAGTTTACCAAGTGCAAATAAGTTTGTTAACTTTGCATCTTCTTCGTAAATTCGCTGCTAACTTTGCATCTTCTTCGTAAATTCGCTGCTAACTTTGCATCTTCTTCGTAAATTCGCTGACTGTTGAACGCGCAGATGCGTCATTAGCAGTGAAAGCGTTAAAAGAATTATTTTTTCAGTACTGCTCTGAATTCGATCCCAAATGGACACTATCGAATAAAATAATGCTTTTTTTTTCAAAATCAATGTGTTCGATTCTTGGCTACATATTTACATATATTAAATCGTATACTTAAACTTATTTGCAGTCTTTGTTTTCATCAAAAGAGAACAAAGAGAGAGAGAGAGACTAAAATATGTAGGGGAATCCTATTTACTAAATTCGTATTTTACCTTCTACGCCGCTTAAGTAGCTGACTGTATTTTATGTTATTCATTTCGTCATTGTCCAATATTGAGTGTATATGCATAATTAGACAAATACGGTAATAAATTATACCCTAAAATCACCCCTTTCGCCGCACCAGTTATCACTGTTTGTCACTTAAAAAAATCAAATTTGCTGTCGGTCGACCGCGAGTTTCGGTATGAACGTCGATACCGCAAGCGACACGCTGGACAGCCAACCAGTATATTCAAAGTCAAAAATTTATATATTTTACATGAGCCGTGGTGGGCTTGAGGTTTGAGCAGTCGCCTGCTACGCAAGCGACGCAAGTTCGAATCCCAGTGATTTCACACCACGTGCTTTACGTTGAAGGAAAACATCGTGAGGAAACCTGCATATTTCTGAGAAGTAATTCAATGACGCATGTAAAGTGTCTGAGACGGCGATGGACTCACCATCTGTCACGTTGGCACTTAATCATCTTCGGTGAAAAGTGGGTGTTGTTATTACAACACCTCTGCCTACCTCTTCGGGGAATACGTGAGCATATGTATGTATGTTTACATTCTACTTTCAACTAAATTTCGAACAATTAAGTACTTTCATGGTATTATTACACTTTCCAGTCCCAGGAGGCTCCCCGCTCTCGGATGGAAGTGAATCACGGCAAGTCATTGTCGGCTGCGGAGGCGGACTCTGCGTACAAGACGGTCGACTTCCTCAAGACAGAGGCGTTCAACATCACCCGTAAGGACGCTGAAGCTTCCAGATCCAACCAACAGTAAACCCAGCTCGTAAGATACATCCAAATTCAAAATTGTTAAAATAACACCACAATCGAATCTAGGCATTATTTGAACGGCATTTACATCCATAATTAAGCCAGTCCGCCATTTTGTTTCCCCATTTATGAAACTTATAATGGCGGTCGAGAAATATGTATTTTATCTATGTATTATATAGTAAGTATTATATTATATCGTTTATTAAACGATCGAAATTTGTTATTCCACTTGAACTTGTTGTATAGAGGAGCGCAATTAATTAATGAACGCACAAGTTTTAATTCGAATTTTCGTATCTTTTTATTTAAGTACGTGGCAATACTAAATGTTACTGATCTTTGTTATGCAAGTATTTAAGACTTCCATAGAAAATCACATCTGTAATCTTGTCAATGTGAAGTGCCCGCACTAAATTTATCACTTATTAAATGGGTCGTATCAAAAAGACAATATTCCCATTATTACAAATCATATTTCTTTTTGAATTTCTAAAGTGTCGGACAAAACTTAAGACCATGGTTTAAACCATGTTTTGTAAGGTTCTCAACGTCGAACTCGACGTCGAGCGTCGGTTTACATATATAGCTTTTAGTTGTAGATTATCTTCAGTTAAATAATTGAATTTGAAAAAAAATATATATACATGATAAAGTAAAATTTTAACTCTACGTTGAAAACTTACAGAATAAGTAATATAATAATTACATGTACAGTAAAGGTCAGTACCAGGTATTCACCACTATTTAATATAAAAGAAAAAATAGTAATTGAAATCGTATTTTTTCAGCGATATCGATAAGATAGGAATAACTCTAGTTATTAATATCGCAGATTTTACTGCATTTATGTATTGACATTTTTAGGACTTGCTCACGGTCGTGGTTACTTAAGCACCTTTGTGTCTTCTCTCTCTCTTCTCTTTATATAGAAGAGAGAGAAAACTATATCAGAACCATTTTACTAAATCACTTTGACAATTGATGGATTCACATTAATTAAATTAAATATTATGAAAAACTTTACTCTAAGAATTATTAACTATGATGGGCTTGCAGGCTACTTGGCTAACTTACCATCAGGCTGACTGTACGTTCGTTTGTCGCCTTAATAGTATAAAAAGGTACGTGGAATTATTAACGTCGGTAATCGTTCACTGATTTGCTCAAAACGAGAATAACTTTAATTGTCTTCCTTTATTTAAGAAACTATATTAATGACATGATTTTGAATACATATTCGGACTAAAACATATTCGAATACTTCCTTTTAAATACAGCCGTGCTTCCATTCACAAAAATTTTCCATATTTTTCATCAATTAGTATGTAGTGTATATTCCATCAAATACACTATTTTCCGCTTTCCAAGTATTGCTAATAAGTAAAAGTCAACTGAGTACTAATACGAGTAATGAGTAGAACGTACCCACGCTAGTCCGAGCCTAGAATATTCTATGGACACACATACGCTATATCGAGCGGCGACCGAGGGACGACCACTGCCAAACTCTAATCGGCTCGGACTGTACTCGGGCTCGGCTCGGCCTCTACTCGGGCTCGGCTCGGGCTCTACTCGGGCTCGGCTCGGGCCCGGCACGGTCTAGCATCCGTTGTCGTGTTATGATTCAAGGGGGATTAAGTAAAAAGTCAATGTCAATTGTCTCATTAAAATGGTTCTGTCATAGTTTTGAATATTGACCACCAATGTTCATGTTCCCAACACTTGCGCCAGATCCATTTAAAAGTTTATTTATACAGCCAAAAACAGATGCAAGACTATTTTTTGAAAAGAGGCTATTAATATTAAAATACTTAATTGAAAAATGAAAAGTAAATACCTAATCTATTTAATTACACTTTCGCGCACAATGCTCGCTCGGCGCGACCGGAACCGCGGGAGTTACAAACCTAAACGTAGGATGCATTTTCCTGATACAACTAATTTCGATTCATATGCATTTTTTTATTAAGCTTTTAACATTATACAAATAGAAATCCAATCATGAGGTTATTATCGTAATAAACGCACCCTGTGTACTTTAAATGACAGTATTCATGCAATAATGCATTACTTCACAAAAAAAGTATTATATATGTCTTTAAAATTAAGATCGGAATTGAATAGGATTTTCATCGATAAGTTTTACTTGAAGCACTATAAAATAGATATCTACACCGCTGTAGTTCATTGTACAGCTTAACACTACATAGTTATATGTCGATATTATTATAATTATTAATTATATGTAGGTGTATGTAATATTATTATTTTTTCGCATTGATATTGAGCTACAACGATTTATTGATAATACCAAAGCGGCATCGTGATAACACGGATTTGAATATATTAAGTAAAGGATACCGGAGAGCCAAGTGCGAGTTTGCTTAAAATCGCCGTCTCGTGCTTAAAATCGGATCAATAGTGCTAACCGTGAGCCGATAGATGGCGCTGTCTTGATCCTATACAAATCTGCCTTTGTGTTACCGCGGTGATTTTTGACGGCGGCAGTGAAAATCTCGCACTAGGCTCTCTGATTACATTTCAACGTAACGTGCGCACATTATTAAAAGTATTAATACTATATGTGATTTCATTTTTATACTAAGTGTTTCTGGAGGTAAATTCGTGAAATCAGTCGAAAAAATCAAACACACCGCGTTTAAGTTAAGTATGCTACATGCTTCTCTTCCACAATAAAATATTGTAAAATATATTATTAATACTAATAATGCTGTCGTTTTTATCATTTTACAATGAATTTAAAAATAATAATTATAGCACAATTGTGCCATTTGTTTAGATATAACATTAAATGTATATTCATTCGCTACTTATTCATAATGATAAATATATTAAATACGCACAAACTAAGTTGTAATTTGTAAGTATTACAATAATTATTGTATGCCGTACATTTTCTGGATTTTCGTAAATAAAATTGGTCAAGAAAAATACGAACACGCGGCGGGATTCGAACGCATGACCTCGCAGTTGCCAACTGAGCCACTCGTGATCCTACCTCATGCGTCGAATTTTCCTTCCTCTGTTTTAGCGGTTTAGGGGCCGCCTTGCGCCATCTGTTGGTCGGTGTATCCAAACTCTAGTATTTTTCTCGACCATTTTTAAGAATGTAAAAAGTGTGTTTTTATATTGAAATATATGTATTGTGTATCGTCACAAGGTTTGAGCGCGCGAAAGTAGTGGAGAGGCTTGCGACTTAGATGTATTTATCGCGCGTTCGCGTCAAATAAACCCTTACAATGACAAGCCAGCGCTCAAAAGTCGTGACAGTATGTACCTTCACCATGTCTTAATTAGACCTACTATCCAAAATCTTTATTATAATTTTAATATTTCGTAAAGAAGACATGAGTCATGTTAAAATAATTCATATTAAGTTTTTAATACGTTGGTCTGTTGATCAGACGAAGTATTCTTTGGATTCAAAGTGTTGCTCAGTCCATTTGTAAATGGTAACATGGAAAGCAATATACATGTTCATAATTATATTATAAAATTAATTCCCTTCGTTGAGTTGAATTTAGCCTGAAATCAAGAGGCTTGGACTTATTTTGAATGTAAATTATTGTTTGAGATGCGTTTGAAAGAGTAACGTAGCAATATTGTTTCGATTCAAATTAAAATTAACCAAATTTCTTTTATTTTACACATGTTTTTATTCGTAAATGTCAGTTTAAATGTATTGTAATGTTTTATGAAAGAATGTTTTTATGATACGTATGGCGAGTATATGAATGATTTACTGTATATCGGAATTTACCATAACTGTGCAAAGTATAGATATTAACATGTTTCGTTGACGATATCGCCCGCGTATTTTCCTCATTTTGTATGGGATCGTTAAAAAGCGCCCCAAGCGGCGAATGTAGGAGGTTTTATGTCTCCATACAAAAAGCGCTAAAAGCAAGCGATGACGTCCGACCGTGTGAAAACCTAGTTGTATATTCGTGAATGGACGTCCTAGCCCGATTCACGTAATGGTAACAGTAACTATGTCGTCAGCGCAAAAACGTCAATTAAAGTCAAAACTAAAAAGCTAGCTAGCAGTATAATAATAGTGAGCATGGCAAATTCCAGCCAGTCGAGTAATTAATTGTACCAAAAGTAATGGGATCACTTACAATATTTAGAACGTCCTTATTACAAAACACACTAAGATACTCCTTGGTTTAAAACTAGTTCCATCTCTTTCCCTAAAAAGGAATACAAAAGGGATGGACATAGTTTTAGTCCGAGTTTGGTCTCGTCTTCGTATGTTATGTAATAAGGATTGAAATTACAATTTAGGATCACGTTAATACCACATTGGGAGACGATTTCGATAGTATTACGTGAATCGGGGAAGAGGTTGTATTACGAATGATTTAATACTGGCTGCTGGTGACCGTTTACGCGAGCGCATTGTGTTCAAATCGCAGTGTGTGCGAAAATAAACACATGTTAGTGTTCGCCACTTGTGTGACCTTTATAGGAACACGAAACTCATGCCCCCTTACCAAATATCACCCCCTTACCCTTCAAATTAGTTCCGTCTCTTATTGTGATATGGATTTCAAAAGGGATGGATGTAATTTAAGCCCATGTTTGGTCTAGTTGGAGGAAGGGAGAACTTCACCTTACAAAACGTGGTTCAAGATAAACCCAGGTTTAGATGTAGTTGAGACTCTTTCTGATATTTGGAATGAAAGAGTGATAGCATATATTTAGCCCGGTTTAATACTAGTCTTGGTTTAAACCATCTTTTGTAAAAGGGGCGTGAGTTTTGACCCAAATTTCGGAATGTATTTTTGAAGACCATTACAGAAAATTCAAAGTATATATGAGTACAAAATGCCTGTTCGGTTATAGTCGATTGTGCTAGTGTACAAAGGGAGCTAATAGTGTTATGTTGAAAAGTAAGGACTATAATTTCCATTATCATAATTGTGATTTAGATAAGGCCCATTACACTCTCAGCTGGTTTTTATTGTTAGAAAAGCGAAATTTTGTGTCGTTATGTTTAATATTTTAGAATAAAAATTATCAATCTCATTAATTATAAAGCCGTGCTACTCGATGCGTGGCCACGTTAAGGGGTCGGCGGAGGCAGGCTTCTCCATACGAACCAGGGGCGTGCATATAAGCAAATAAGCAGTGCCTACCACGTCTCAATAACCGAAATGCTGATGTGATGGTTGAATACACTCATGTTTATGCTTACCTCTCTGAAAATCCAATGCACACCCCTGAGTGTCAGATGTATACACGTTATGTGTGGCGTTACAAACGTGATAATACATTTGTAATTCAAGCATATTTCTCGCATATTGCGATACTAGCTGTCCTTCGGGCTTACCCGCGTGAGATTAACAATAAAAACAATGTTGATTAGTGATTTGGAATTACAAACAGACACTTCAATTTTATTTATGTGTATATAGTATAGATGTATAGATATTGCGATTTCCTTTGTTATTTTTTTTGTTATTTTATCATCATCATATCAGCCATAGGACGTCCACTGCTGAACATAGGCCTCTCCCAATGATTTCCACCTCACCCGGTTGGAAGCGGCCTGCACCCAGCGGGTCCCCACGGCCTTGACCAGACCGTCCGTCCATCTCGCGGGGGGCGCCCTACGCTGCGCTTGCCGGTACGTGGTCTCCACTCGACAACTCTACTGCCCCAGCGGCCATCAGTCCTTCGTCCAATGTGGCCTGCCCATTGCCACTTAAGCCTGCTAACCCGATTGGCTATGTCGGTTACCTTAGTACGTCTACGGATCTCCTCGTTTCTGATTCGATCTCGTAGCGAGACACCAAGCCATAGCTCTTTCCATGGCACGCTGAGTGACTTTGAGCCTATTCAAGAGGCCTACAGTTAGAGACCACGTCACGGCACTCGGTGTTATTTTATAGGTTGTGTCAATTATTTTCAAGTAATTGCCTGTATCAATATTTAAGCCTAATATTTTCCAACGTTTACGATATATTATTTTGGTATTGTTGCATTCGCATACAGATAAATAAAAGTGAAGTGTCTGTTTGTAACTGCAAAATAACAGCTTTTCTCTAAATGCATATGAAAGTATATACGGTAATGACATAAAAAAAAGCTATTTTTTTCACTCTGTTTTTCTGCTTGTTCCGGCTTATCTCCGAAACGGCTGGGCCGATTTTTACGGAACTTTCACTGGCAGATATCTAATGTTACAAGGAGTAACTTAGTATTTATTCAAAAAAAACATCATGTTTCCGCTGGGCACAGCTAGTACCTAATATAAATACGGTGGAATTATGCTCAAATTACAAATTATTCCATATAAGCCGCCGCAGATCCCTTAATGTGTCTAGAAAAGAATGTGCCTGAGTTACTGCGTCACGCTGACACCTAAATAACGTTTTCGGTGTACAGTGGGTGTGGCTACACCTATCTCAGATATATTTGTGAGTGTGAAGCTATTTTTATAACATTCGATACAGACGACTGAATTTTATTTGTATGTTTCAAATATTTTTGACCGTGGACCACATTTGATTGCATGTTTTTCATCCTTTAGTTAATATACTGTTGGCCTAGTGACATAATTTACGTATAATATAAGTTAGTTTAAACGCATTTACGGCAATATTTTATATTTCTTACATGGCAAAATTTTCATAGTATTATCAAAACAAACGTTGTGTAAAAATTGTGTTAATAAGTATATTAGTAGGTCCAACGTTGATGTAATGTCGCTCACGAAAGTCCTACCTGATTTGACAAGGTTAATGTATACAGTTTAATTTATCTGGAGTGATAAACTGACTGGTAAAAACGGTTATTTTATTAAAGACATCAGGCACTAGCCTCCAAATTTAGAAACAACCTTATATTTGATGGCTCTATAAAGACGTTGTATTCCTTCTGGTGTTCTCACCAAGCCTTTTCATTTGATATGTATACTGTGGTAGAACAGAAAATTAACTCCCCTTTGCACTTCTACTATATCATGTGACTTTAATCTATATTATTCCTGTGAATCAATAAAGATTTGATTTGCTAACGTCGCATAACTACCGGACTATTATAACTATTATAATATTAAGCATTGGCAGTTTGCGTTCCAAGTAAGTATGACATTCAAACGTTCATACCCCTTACGAAGACCCTTTCTTAGTAGATGCACCTCTCACCTCTCTCTTAGATCAGCGATTTAGGCTGTGTTGATTATAGGGCAGTCAGTAAATAAAAATGTTTTTCTTTGTTTAGTATTTTTTTTCTTCAATGGAAAGGACTTTCATGGGCGACAGTACGTTGTGCCAAATATCGTTTCAATGTGAAGCGTAAGGCTGGATTTTATAATTCGCACAAACCAAAGTCTATTAATTGATTTGCTCATTTTTTATTCGATTATTTTAACATCTGTTCAACCAGGTTTCGGATAAAATGTAGTGTTTATAAAAATTGTAAACGTGTGCCTTGACGTACAAAACAGATTATATTAACTGTCATGTTATGAATAGATCGGACCAGAGGAATGTATAATTTATACATTTCGCAGGATTAAGCTTCAGTGTGGTTTTTCCAAGTAAATTCCAATAAACGCGGCGATTAGCAGTATTCAATTATATTAAATTCAAGTATAAACACAAATAGAACGATTAAAATGTTCCGTACTGTTTGTCACTTGTCTATCGAGTAGAGGCTACGATTCTGGTAACCTAAATACCTTCATTTCATTTAACATAATCTAGCCCTTTTAATTGTATTTGTTTGCCCTTTTAGTTGTGTTTATAATAATCGCCCTGAATCACTTATTGGATTAATTTGGAGACTTACCTCCACGATATAGAAGATCGCAGCCATATAATGCTACCTTAAAGTAGTATTTCGTTCCTGCGATGAGTAAGGTCGCCGGGGAAGGATTCGCTGGGATGGCTAGTGTGTCCCCGTCATCTGTTACTATGTTACTACGTTCCTTATAAGGTAGGCAGTGCGCGTGTGATACTCTATACCCCTATCACGGGTTTATCATCGTTTTCGTTATCTATACTCGCTAGCGTCTCCGTCGAACATTCGTTTGAGAAATTGTGCAGCGACTCCCAGCGGTGACGTGAAGAACTAAAATATCTCATACAAATATTGCGAGTGACGCTAGCGAGTATAGATTACGAAAACGGTGGCAAGCTCGTGATAGGGGTACTGGTGTTGGTCACGAACAGGTGCTATGGCATTTTTCACGGTGATAAGCAATGATTCAACTTTGATAATATATTATTTAAACGTATGACTAAGGTAAATAGGTAATATAATATCGAATCGATATCTAAGTCAGCGATCGTTAGTTTAAATATTATATTCAAAAAAACAAGAAGGTATTACGCAAATCTACGGCTACAATCCTGTGAAATATATAAGTTATATACATGTAGGTATTATTAGCTAATCGTAAGGATACATAGTTATAAGTGAAAATTATTTCCCTTTCATTACAATCTGCCGGTGCAAATATATTGTATAAGTACGTGAGTAATCACTGCAAATTAAATAATTTTATTGACAAGTTGTTTCATTTAAATTACCACGATCAGTAGGTCTAAAAAATTCATATTTAGATTCACGAATGATTAATGACTCGCAATTCACCTGTTTCACACTTTCCTATGAAGATTCCTAAAATGGTCCACAAAATATGAATTGCTTTTGTGACAAAATAGCATCATAAAAAGTTAGTTAGGGACTAACATCTACAATTATTGTAATCATTCGTGAATCATAATATGAATTGCACCCTAAGTGACCATTTTGTCATTCTCGCGGTTTCACCTGCACGTAGGTATTTAACATACAAACATTCAAAATCTATTTTAAACCCTTTTAACATCCAATTATAAAAATCCAATTCTTTACCCATCATGAAAACCGAACTATGAAAATACCAACCAACATTTCATGTAAGATCTAAAGTATGAAGTGAATATGATAATAAGAGCCGTGGTGGCCTTGAGGTTTGAGCAGTCGCCTGGTACGCAAGCGACGCAAGTTCGAATCCCAGCGGGGCCTGTACCAATGAGTTTTTCTAAAAAAAACTTATGTACAGTGGTTTCACTCCACGTGCTTTACGGTGAAGGAAAACATCGTGAGGAAACCTGCATATTTCTGAGAAGTAATTCGAAGACGTATGTATAGTGCCTGAGATGTCGATGGACTCACCCTCTGTCACGTTGGCACTTGATCATATTCGGTGAAATGTGGGTGTTGTTACAACACCTCTGCTTACCCCTTCGGGGACCCTTCTGGGATGGCATGAGCATATTTTTTTTTTTTTTTTTAAGTATAAATATACTAAATATGTTTGTCCAGATAAACAATAATATTATTTAATATTATTAAATAACATTTATAGTTTTGGTACATCCTCCATCCGTTCCTGAAACAAAGGTCAAATGTTTAAAAAAGTACGTTTTTCAAACATTTGGACTCAAACAAATAATGTGATAGACATACTCACAACTAGCTGTGCCCTGCAGTTACACCCGCAAAGAATTAATTTCATGGGTGGCCCGAGGAACTCTGATTTTGATTTAGATAAAAGTAGGTAGCCTAAGAGACTCCTTGTAATATTAGCTATCTGCCAGTGAAAGTCCCGTTCGGTCCAGCCGTTTCGGAGATTAGCCGGAACAAACAGACTGACAGACAGACAACTAAATAAAAAATTGGTTTTCCTTTGGCAGTACCGTGTATACTGTTATATAGATTTTGTGGAAACTTTTGTACTTTTGGAATTACAAACAGACACATCAATTTTATTTATCTGTTTATATAATAAGGTAAGACAAGGCGTTACGGAACATACGTCGACGAATTTCGTTGCGTATTAGCCTTGAGAAATAAGTGTGTGAAGAGATGCGTGAATGTGGACGAAGCGAAAGAAGTACTATAATACCATCGGCACACTAAATACGGTTTGATGCAAGCATACCAATTTGAAAATACTACTTTTATCCGAGATTTAGTACGCGTAGTGATTGTTTAAGAACCCTTCCCGATTTCAGCCTCAATCGGTTAATGTGAACTGTCAATAAATTAAATTAGTTTTTTTAGTGTTTTTATGTTCATAATACCAGAAACTAAGTAATTAACAGTTTTCAGAGTTCTTCCTTTACGTATAAGACTTTGCTTCTTATACTATTGTATCTCTTGATTGCGTCGATTCAAAAAGCGTGATTTAACTAAGCTCCAAGATATGGTCGAAAAAAGATAAAAATAAAAAATGATAAAAACAGAAGAAGTTGCCGATCCATGTGGGATTCGAACCCACAACCGCACGAATGATATCGTGCTGCTCTACCATTGAGCTAATGGATCTGTACAAGACGTGACGAAATTATCCTACTGTTTCCGCTTTTAGCGTATAATAAGTATTGAATATAATCATAATATTGATACCGCTGCAGTGTCCGTATGTCTGTCACACTTCTAAATCCTGGAACTACGTCATAAAAGCACTCGACATGCAATTAGGCCGCGCATATACATATAGTGAGGGTTCATTTTACATCCTAAGACTTTTGCCAATCTTCTAAATAAATATAACTCAAAGGTGACTGACTGACTGACATAGTGATCTATCAACGCACAGCCCAAACCACTGGACGGATCGGGCTGAAATTTGGCATGCAGGTAGATGTTATGACGCAGGCATCCACTAAGGAAGATTTTGATTAATTCTAACCCAAGAGAATAAAAGGGAATGAAAGTTTAGGCTACTTTTAATAAAAAAAACTTAGGGTATTGCTAACGCGGGTGAAATCGCGGGGCACAGCTAGTCGATCACATAAGAAGTAACCAACAAAAAGCAGGATTAGGTTACCATACCACCTGGGGTTCAACTCTCTTTCTCCGAAAACGAAACAAACGAAAATAAAACATAGCTCAAACTTTGCTTCGTTATAACTCCGTGCTTCGGAGAGCATGTCAAGCCGTCGCGTCGGTCTCGGTTGCCAATTTATCGTCTTTGGCAATCGTTACAGGCCGGTCGAGGGCTTAAAACAGTCTGAAAACTGGTTTAACCCAGATCACAGATATTCCTCGTTACAGGGGTTGCGAAGGTCAGGTGGCAGTTCCTTCGTATACAAATCAGGTGATCAGCCGCATCGGGTTGATTCTAGTGCCGACCCCAACAATGTATGGGATAGGACCAGGGAGATAATGTTATATTTATCTATAGGTTGCATTAAAACAACATCTATCTTGCTATTATACAGGATGGCCCATGCATAGACGTCTAAGAGGCAAATGTCGGTATCCGAATCACCTCTATGTATGTTCGTCGATTTTATTAATTTAAATGTAGCCTAAGTTACTCCTCGTATTAGTAGCTATCTGCCAGTGAAAGTCCCGTCCGGTCCAGCCGTTTCGGAGATTAGCCGAAATAAATAAACTGACAGACAGAGAACAAAATAAAAGAAAGGTTTTTATATAGATTTTGTGGAAAGTTTTGTTTTGGAATTACAAACAGACACGTCAATTTTATTTATATGTTTAGATTTAGATTAGTAAGTTTGATTATCATTTACCGCCCAATTAAAAGGTAAGCCTAGGCGTTTCGGAACATACGTCGACGAATTTCGTTGCTTATTATCCTTGAGAAATAAGTGTGTGAAGAGATGCGTGAATGTGGACGAAGCGAAAGAAGTACTATAATACCATCGGCACACTAAATACGGTATGATGGAAGCATACCAATTTGAAAATACTACTTTTATCCGAGATTTAGTACGCGTAGTGATTGTTTAAGAAACCTCCGCGAATTTAGCCTCAATCGGTTAATGTGAATTGTCAATAAATTAAATTCGTTTTTTTAGTATTTTTATGTACATAATGCCAGAAACTAAGTAAGTTACGGTTTTCAGAGTTCTTCCTTTACGTATAAGACACTGCTTCTTATACTATTGTATTTCTTGATTGCGTCGATTCAAAAAGCGTGATTTAACTAAGCTCCAAGATATGGGCGAAAAAAAGATAAAAATAAAAAATCGGATGGATAGCCCGATCCATGTGGGATTCGAACCCACAACCGCACGAATGATGTCGTGCTGCTCTAACCATTGAGCTAATGGATCTGTAGAAGATACGACGAAATTATTCTACTCTTTCCGCTTTTAGCGTATAATAAGTAATAAATATAATCAACATTTTGATACCGCTGCAGTGTCCGTATGTCTATCACACTTCCAAATCCTCGACCTACATCATAGTAGCTTTCGACATGCAATTAGGCCCAGCATATACATATAGTGAGGGTTCATTTTACATCCTAAGA
This sequence comes from Watsonalla binaria, assembly GCA_929442735.1. Lineage (NCBI taxonomy): Eukaryota > Metazoa > Arthropoda > Insecta > Lepidoptera > Drepanidae > Watsonalla > Watsonalla binaria. Next base: position 1,478,568 of record OV838917.1, on the reverse strand, counting down.
CTTTTGCCAATCTTCTAAATATATATAACTCAAAGGTGACTGACTGACTGACTGACATAGTGATCTATCAACGCACAGCCCAAATCACTGGACGGATCGGGCTGAAATTTGGCATGCAGGTAGATGTTATGACGCAGGCATCCACTACGAAAGGATTTTGATTAATTCTACCCCAAGGGGATAAAATATGGAATGAAAGTTTAGACTACTTTTAATTAAAAAAATTAGGGTATGCTAACGCGGGCGAAACCGCGGGGCACAGCTAGTCGATCACATAAGAAGTAACCAACAAAAAGCAGGGTTCGTTCGGTTACCATACCACCTGGGGGTCAACTCTCTTTCTCCGAAAACGAAACAAACGAAAATAAGACGTAGTACAGTATCACTTTGCTCAAACTTTACACAAACTCAAATTATTGTTCGTTCATTAATTTAGTACTTAAATTGAAGTAGGTTCAGAATATATAAACGTGAAAGAATTATCTAGCGGACCACGTTCGGACGAAATTTCAGAACGAAGAAGAACCGTGGTACGTGGTTGCTACGTTTCGGAAAAAGTTTCGTTTTCTATACAATGTGTATAAGCCAGGTGCACGTCTGAGGTTTGCTTCGCAGGTGCATCTTCTGGGGAGCAAACTAGCAGTGAAGTATTTAAACAGCTCTTGGTCAAGTTGCGACACCACGGGGACCAGCGGTTAAATTGCTAAGTGTGTAAGCCGTCAGGTGCACGTCTGAGGTTTGCTCATCTTCTGGGGAGCAAACTAGCAGTAAAATAGTCCTAGCAGCAGCTCTTGGTCAAGTTGCGACACCACGGGGTAATATTTTTTCTCGGAGAGCCACTGCACCTCGATATGACTACGGATAATTGAACCAAAACTGCTTTTTATCTGTTGTCCACGCATGTTATATATTTTATTGGATGGATTATAACAAGAGGAGCTCGCACAGTTGCTATTGCGCATATCATTCGATCAGCGAAGTTAAGCGATCCTAAACCTAGCCAGTAATTGGATGGGTGACCGCCCGAGTTCCCTCCGTGCCTCGGAGAGCACGTCAAGCCGTCGCGTCTGTCTCGGTTGCCAATTTATCGTCTTTGGCAATCGCTACAGGCCGGTCGAGGGCTTAAAATAGTCTGAATACTGGTTTAACCCAGATCACAGATATTCCTCGTTACAGGGGTTGCGAAGGTCAGATGGCAGTTCCTTCGTATACAAATCAGGTGATCAGCCGCATCGGGTTGAATCAAGTTCCGACCTCAACAATGTATGGGATAGGACCAGGGAGATAATGTTATATTTATCTATAGGTTGCAATAAAACAACCTCTTTCTTGCTAATCTGCTTTTTGGCTATTATACAGGATGGCCCATGCATAGACGTTTAAGAGGAAAATGTTGGTATCCGAATCACCTCTATGTATGTTCGTCGATTGTTTTTATTTAAAAGTAGCCTAAGTCACTCCGTGTAATATTAGCTATCTGCCAGTGAAAGTCCCGTTCGGTCCAGCCGTTTCGGAGATTAGCCGAAACAAATAGACTGACAGACAGACAACTAAATAAAAATTTGGTTTTCCTATGGCAGTACCGTGTATACTGTTATATGAATTTTGTGGAAACTTTTGTACTTTTGGAATTACAAACAGACACATCAATTTTATTTATCGGTTTATATAATAAGGTAAGACAAGGCGTTACGGAACATACGTCGACGAATTTCGTTGCGTATTAGCCTTGAGAAATAAGCGTGTGAAGAGATGCGTGAATGTGGACGAAGCGAAAGAAGTACTATAATACCATCGGCACACTAAATACGGTTTGATGCAAGCATACCAATTTGAAAATACTACTTTTATCCGAGATTTAGTACGCGTAGTGATTGTTTAAGAACCCTTCCCGATTTCAACCTCAATCGGTTAATGTGAACTGTCAATAAATTAAATTAGTTTTTTTAGTGTTTTTATGTTGACTGACATAGTGATCTATCAACGCACAGCCCAAACCACTGGACGGATCGGGCTGAAATTTGGCATGCAGGTAGATGTTATGACGCAGGCATCCACTAAGGAAGGATTTTGATTAATTCTACCCCAAGGGAATAAAATAGGGAATGAGAGTTTAGGCTACTGTTAATTAAAAAAAATAGGGTATGCTAACGCGGGCGAAACCGCGGGGCACAGCTAGTCGATCACATAAGAAGTAACCAACAAAAAGCAGGGTTCGTTCGGTTACCATACCACCTGGGGGTCAACTCTCTTTCTCCGAAAACGAAACAAACGAAAATAAAACGTAGTACAGTATCACTTTGCTCAAACTTTACACAAACTCAAATTATTGTTTGTTCATTGATTAGGTACTTAAATTGAAGTAGGTTCAGAATATATAAACGTGAAATAATTATCTAGCGGATCACGTTCGGACGTAATTTTAGAACGAAGAAGAACCGTGGTAGGAACTTTGCAACGTTTCGGCCGAAGTTTCGTTTTCTAGAGGAAGTGTGTAAGCCGTCAGGTGCACGTCTGAGGCTTGCTCATTTTCTGGGGAGAAAACTAGCAGTAAAATAGTCCTAGCAGCAGCTCTTGGTCATATAGATTTTGTGGAAAGTTGTACTTTTGGAATTACAAAGAGACACGAAAATTTTTATTTATCTGTGTATATAAAAAGGTAAGCCTAGGCGTTACAGAAAATACGTCGACGAATTTCGTTGCGAAATAAGTGTGTGAAGAGATGCGTGAATGTGGACGAAGCGAAAGAAGTACTATAATACCATCAGCACACTAAATACGGTTCGATGCAAGCATACCAATTTAAACAGACTACTTTTATTCGCGATTTAGAACCTACGCATAGTGATTGTTTAAGAACCCTTCCCGAATTTATCCTCAATCGGTTAAATTTAGTATTTTTATGTTCATAATAGACCAGAAACTTAGTAATTTACGGTTTTCAGAGTTCTTCCTTTATGTATAAGACATTGCTTCTTATACTATTGTATCTCTTGATTGCGTCGATTCAAAAAGCGTGATTTAACTAAGCTCCAAGATATGGGCGAAAAAAAGATAAAAATAAAAAATCGGATGGATAGCCCGATCCATGTGGGATTCGAACCCACAACCGCACGAATGATGTCGTGCTGCTCTAACCATTGAGCTAATGGATCTGTAGAAGATACGACGAAATTATTCTACTCTTTCCGCTTTTAGCGTATAATAAGTAATAAATATAATCAACATTTTGATACCGCTGCAGTGTCCGTATGTCTATCACACTTCCAAATCCTCGACCTACATCATAGTAGCTTTCGACATGCAATTAGGCCCAGCATATACATATAGTGAGGGTTCATTTTACATCCTAAGACTTTTGCCAATCTTCTAAATATATATAACTCAAAGGTGACTGACTGACTGACTGACATAGTGATCTATCAACGCACAGCCCAAATCACTGGACGGATCGGGCTGAAATTTGGCATGCAGGTAGATGTTATGACGCAGGCATCCACTACGAAAGGATTTTGATTAATTCTACCCCAAGGGGATAAAATATGGAATGAAAGTTTAGACTACTTTTAATTAAAAAAATTAGGGTATGCTAACGCGGGCGAAACCGCGGGGCACAGCTAGTCGATCACATAAGAAGTAACCAACAAAAAGCAGGGTTCGTTCGGTTACCATACCACCTGGGGGTCAACTCTCTTTCTCCGAAAACGAAACAAACGAAAATAAGACGTAGTACAGTATCACTTTGCTCAAACTTTGCACTAACTCAAATTATTGTTCGTTCATTAATTAGGTACTTAAATTGAAGTAGGTTCAGAATATGTAAACGTGAAAGAATTATCTAGCGGACCACGTTCGGACGAAATTTCAGAACGCAGAAGAACCGTGGTACGTGGTTGCTACGTTTCGGAAAAAGTTTCGTTTTCTATACAATGTGTATAAGCCAGGTGCACGTCTGAGGTTTGCTTCGCAGGTGCATCTTCTGGGGAGCAAACTAGCAGTGAAGTATTTAAACAGCTCTTGGTCAAGTTGCGACACCACGGGGACCAGCGGTCAAATTGCTAAGTGTGTAAGCCGTCAAGTGCACGTCTGAGGTTTGCTCATCTTCTGGGGAGCAAACTAGCAGTAAAATAGTCCTAGCAGCAGCTCTTGGTCAAGTTGCGACACCACGGGGTAATATTTTTTCTCGGAGAGCCACTGCACCTCGATATATGACTACGGATAATTGAACCAAAACTGCTTTTTATCTGTTGTCCACGCATGTTATATATTTTATTGGTTGGATTATAACAAGCGGAGCTCGCAGAGTTGCTATTGCGCATATCATTCGATCAGCGAAGTTAAGCGACCCTAACCCTAGCCAGTAATTGGATGGGTGACCGCCCGAGTTCCCTCCGTGCTTCGGAGAGCATGTCAAGCCGTCGCGTCGGTCTCGGTTGCCAATTTATCGTCTTTGGCAATCGTTACAGGCCGGTCGAGGGCTTAAAACAGTCTGAAAACTGGTTTAACCCAGATCACAGATATTCCTCGTTACAGGGGTTGCGAAGGTCAGATGGCAGTTCCTTCGTATACAAATCAGGTGATCAGCCGCATCGGGTTGATTCTAGTGCCGACCCCAACAATGTATGGGATAGGACCAGGGAGATAATGTTATATTTATCTATAGGTTGCATTAAAACAACCTCTTTCTTGCTATTATACAGGATGGCCCATGCATAGACGTCTAAGAGGCAAATGTCGGTATCCGAATCACCTCTATGTATGTTCGTCGATTTTATTAATTTAAAAGTAGCCTAAGTTACTCCTCGTATTAGTAGCTATCTGCCAGTGAAAGTCCCGTCCGGTCCAGCCGTTGCGGAGATTAGCCGAAATAAATAGACTGACAGACAGAGAACAAACTAAAAGAAAGGGTTTTATATAGATTTTGTGGAAAGTTTTGTTTTGGAATTACAAACAGACACGTCAATTTTATTTATATGTTTAGATTTAGATTAGTAAGTTTGATTATCATTTACCGCCCAATTAAAAGGTAAGCCTAGGCGTTTCGGAACATACGTCGACGAATTTCGTTGCTTATTATCCTTGAGAAATAAGTGTGTGAAGAGATGCGTGAATGAGGACGAAGCGAAAGAAGTACTATAATACCATCGGCACACTAAATACGGTATGATGGAAGCATACCAATTTGAAAATACTACTTTTATCCGAGATTTTGTACGAGTAGTGATTGTTTAAGAACCCTTCCCGAATTTAGCCTCAATCGGTTAATGTGAATTGTCAATAAATTAAATTCGTTTTTTTAGTATTTTTATGTACATAATGCCAGAAACTAAGTAAGTTACGGTTTTCAGAGTTCTTCCTTTACATATAAGACACTGCTTCTTATACTATTGTATCTCTTGATTGCGTCGATTCAAAAAGCGTGATTTAACTAAGCTCCAAGATATGGTCGAAAAAAAGAGAAAAATAAAAAATAATAAAAAATCGGATGGATAGCCCGATCCATGTGGGATTCGAACCCACAACCGCACGAATGATATCGTGCTGCTCTAACCATTGAGCTAATGGATCTGTACAAGACGTGACGAAATTATCCTACTGTTTCCGCTTTTAGCGTATAATAAGTATTGAATATAATCAAATTGAAAAAAGTATGTTGAGATGGTTTGGACATATCGAAAGGATGAGTGAAAGGCGATTAACGAAAGAAATTTATAGAGCGAATGTGACCGGTAGTGTCGGTAGAGGGCGTCCAAGGAAGAACTACTATGACCAAATTAATAGTATTTTTCAGAAAGGTCAAATTAGGAGCACTCGTAACCGAAGAAAGTGTATGAAGAGATGCATGAATGTGGATGAAGCGAAAGAAGTATGTAAGGATCGTAGCATGTGGCAAACAGTGGTCTCTGCCTACCCCCATGGGATACAGGCGTGAGCATATGTATGTATGTATGTAATATAATCAAAATATTGATACCGCTGCAGTGTCCGTATGTCTGTCATACTTCTAAATCCTCGAACTACATCATAGTAACTTTCGACATGCAATTAGGCCCAGCATATACATATAGTGAGGGTTCATTTTACATCCTAAGACTTTTGCCAATCTTCTAAATATATATATCTCTAAGGTGACTGACTGACTGACATAGTGATCTATCAACGCACAGCCCAAACCACTGGACGGATCGGGCAAATTTGGCATGCAGGTAGATGTTATGACGCAGGCATCCACTAAGGAAGGATTTTGATTATATATGTATATATATATAATACTAAGTATATACATACTAAATATATATAAAATACTATATAAATACTAAGCTGTTTACTATATATTGTAAAAAGCTTAGTTCGCAAAGGTTTAAATTGTAACAGAGATTACTAAACAGAAGGAGGTTCTCAATTCGACTTAATTATCTGTATGTTTGTGTATATATTTATATTTTGTGACATAGCAAAAGAGAAACGCTCTAATACTGGCCGATATCAGGAGACGATATCGTTGTCACGTGTCGTGTCGTAATCGTGATAGTGAGAAAGCGCCCAATGTTTGAGTAAGTATAAATGGAAGCAAATCACGTTACGTCTGAATAGGAAGGGAAACCTAAAAACGTAGGGATAATACATTTTTGATCTATATTAATATTAAGAGCTTCAGATAAACAGCCAAGATTCATATTTTGTCTTTTAAAAAAATGTGGTAGCGTTATTTGGTTTGCAGTCTGTATAGGCGCAACCTCATGCAGCCGCTCGACGCTCGTTTCCAGCGACAAATGTGATCACGTGATATGTAGCGACATAGCTGAAAATGTTGAGCTTTATCGCTGGGAAGTATCGCGAGTGTAAGTAGCCAGCTAATTGGAATGCCCCGTCACTAACTACCATATATGGTAAAGCCATTCCATCAACCGTTAGCTTTTCTAGTTCTGGTATACTCATTTCTCTCTATTTAAATTTTTTTGCCCTGCTTTGAGTCACGAAAAATGCCACCATCACCTAACGAGCGGCGAGCGACTGATTGTCGCTGAAAACGAGCGACGAGCGGCTGCATAACGTACTTCCTTTTAGAGTCGCGGAAAATTTAAAATGGGATCACGTGACCACATTTACGAAACGAGCGTCGAGCGGCTGCATGAGGTTGCACCTTTTTAATATTACCATAAAATAATCATCCATTTAGTACCTTAGCGTCGCATTTTTTTCTATATCTGTTCTATTCAACGATACGTGTAACCAAATTTGTGATTAACTTTCAACTTTCCCTCTTCATAAGCTGAGATTTATTTTGTTTGGCACAGTTTAGTTGCTTAGCTTCTCGCCACTAGATGGCGTGAATACAAAAGCTTTAAAATGCAATGTTTCTATTTGCCCATAGATAGCGCTTCGGCCATTGCGTATTATTATTTTTAAGAGGATGGCTGTAACCTAACACTCGGAATCGCTGTGGGAATAGATAACAAGATACACAGCAATTTCATTGTTAGCTAATTTAGAATCAGACGTACTTGGGCCTACTACCATCGGCTTAAGCAGAGTTTCATTTTGTTAACTTAAAATTTAATTTCGTAGCTAAGGAGTTCTTATTGCTTATCATCGTTGCCCCCAGGGGTGAGCATTATATATAAGCAGATAAGCACTGCTTACCATTTGTGATGACTGAATACACTCGTGTCGTGTGTGTGTGTGTCTATACCAAGACGTATTTTTTTTTTACATGGGGAATCCATTTCGGATACACACTCTCACCGGCTAAGCCCCATGGTGTTTCTCCAACTCGCTTTTTGGGGGGGACACGTGATACGTTTTCACATGCTTTGCCGTGGTACCTACGCGCCACATTGATATGTAATTAACCTTCCAATTAGGGTAAATAGGAAGGTTAATTATTCATTGTTTTTACTTCTTCTCAATCGTTACACTCTTGGCAGAGCGGTCGTGGTCGTATTGATAGAATTGGTGGCTTGCTGAACAAAACGACGCCATTCATTTCGGGCTGCTGGTCTTAATCTGGTCCGTCCATCTCATTGGTGATCTTCCACGTGCCCTAGTACCCTCGAATTTACCCTTAATTTAAATGTTTATACTTACCCCTCTGGAAATCCAATACACGCCCCTGGTTGCCCCCCCTGTACTATTGTTTCCATTTTTTATGTCGTTATGGTATAAAAAAATCATTAGTACAGGTCCCATCATGAGCAAAGAACGCGCAGTTGGAGTCGAATCTCAACAGCTTGTACCAACGACTTTCTAAAAAACTTAGGTGCAGTGATATCCCACCACGAGCTTTTAATGGTGAAGGAAAACATCGTGAGGAAACCTGCATATGTCTGAGATGTAAGGCGGTGGACTCATTTTCTGTTACGTTGGCACTTAATCAACTTGGGTGGAAAGTGGGGCCTGTTATTACAACACCTCTGCTTACCCCTTCGGGACCCTTCTGGGATAGCGTGAGCAATATAGGAATACCGTTCCATTCCAGCATCATCCAGCACAGATTATCGTGCCAACACGTGTAAGATAGCCAATAGGTTAATAATGAAAACAATATCTATCTATACTTGTATAGGACTACTAGAATGATCGTAAAAAATATTTAAGCAATGAATAGCTACATTATCAGCGAGTAACATAGGCTATATTTTATCCCCGTGCTCCCACGGGAATGGGAACCACGCGGGTGATTCCGCATGACTGGGCTGGTCATCTCAAGCTACACATTTAATTATAAGTAGATGTACTATATTTTTAGTTATGTTAATTTTTATCGACATTTGTGCATTGGAGCATTGTCCATGAGCTTACGTTTCTTAAATTATTTATTTTGTATTCTTTAAATTGTATAATATTTTTGAAAAGAGTAATTAGTGAGTTTCTTGCCAGGCTCCTCTCAGTAAAAGCAACCTTCCGAACCTGGCGGTAGCATGCATAATCATGTATAATTATGTCATTCTGACTATTCGAATAAAGATACTTTGACTTTGACTTTGATGTCCGCCAGCTCAACATAAGGACAAACCAACTTCAATGCCTTGCAGCAAATACTTTCTTCGCATCTCAATGAACACCAAATAATTATTAGATTCTAATGAATTATTATTTTGTTATTAGACACTATTTATTACTTTTAAATTTCTGTCTTCAGTTACAACTAGCTGTGCCCTGCGGTTTTACCCGCGTAGACTTATTTTCGTTTAATGTATTTTTATAAGTAGCCTAAATTATTCCTTGTGACATTAGCAAATCAGTTCGTTACAAACAGACAGACAGACAGAATTTTTTTACAAAAGTTTTTTTTTGTTTGTACCGTGTATACTTTCATATGCATCTAGGCTAGAAAAGCTGTTATTTTCGAATTACAAACAGACACTTCAATCATGTTTATCTGTATCGAAAAACTGAAGGCTTGAAAGCTTTCAATTATGCAAAGTTCACTGTATGTAAAAGTGGTTTGTTATCCAACTATGCAGGTTTCCTTAAGATATTTTCACCGAAATTCGCCGTCAAAACACTCAACACATGAACTATGATTGTTTTATCGCCGTATCAAGAACATCTTCGCATTGACGTTTTATTTGACGACACCAAAATGAAACGTCAAAGCTCAGAAGTTATACACTGCTCAAACTGATGATGTTGGCCCAAAGTTCTAAGATTAAAATATAATTCTCATTCGCAAGTATCGCGTGCTCCCACTGACCTCGTGTTAAGTGGAATCACTGTGGTGGCAATATTAGAGTGAATTAGATTCTCTTGCTGATAGCACAAAGCCTTCAAAGACCTCTAGGTATCTAACGACGAATTTTTGACTTGTTTCAAGTGATTTGAATATTAGATAAGTAAAGGTCGAAGTGATTCTTAAAGGTTAACCCACTTAAAGATAAGTGATGTTAAAGTATTTAGGTAAACTCATTGGTAAGAATCGGTGAGATTGGAACTTAGGCTGCTTGCGTAGCAGGTGACTACTTCAACCGTCCAAACCACGGGGCTCGATGAGTGTTGATATTAGTTGTAAGGGAGTTGAGGGACGAAGGAAAGGAGCCTCTTGGCTGACTTTACAAGTGTTCACTCAGTACTTTTTTAAATTAAAGGCAAGTACCTGGTTTCTTCTTCACACAAAAAGGTTGCTCCTACTGAGAAGAACCTGGCAAAAAACTCAGTAATTACTCTTTTCAAAAATTATATATAATTTTAAAAACAATTTAAATCACTTAAGAAATATCAGTAATCTACTGGCAAATCTAACTTTATCTCAACGCATTTGGTCGACTAGTTTTCGAAAAAAGTTGCATAGGTCACCTTTTTACCCCAAATGCATACCTTGACCCCAATAGCATGTATCTTTACCCCAGACTAATACCTTACAAAACATCGCCAAAGATAATGCTTGGTTGAAAAGTAGTGCCATCTCTTTTTATGATATAGATTTCAACAGGGATAGATGCAGCTTTAGTTGATCTAATCTTGGTTAACCATGTTTTAAATGTTATTAAACGCAAATATCGCCTCCGTTCCGTGGCTCCTGATGAAATTACCATTAAAGAAAAAAAAATGTAGTTAAAAACAGTGGAAACATAATGCTAATTTGATAAAATGCTACTGAGTCTATGCGGGTAAAACACTAGGTTAAATAGCAAAATGTAACGCCTCAATGATTGGGCACTATGAAATAGTCATCAGCATTATTTCGATCGGAATTGAGTCCATCGGAGGCTCCGGCGTGTATTACTGGTATTGTCGAAGGGAACGCAATTACGGTGATTAGGCTTCTGAACTGAATTGTTACGCACGTTAGTGTTAGAATGCGCTTTGGGTACATTGTGTTGAATTTGCCTGAATTATAGTCAAAGTCAGAGGTATCTTTATTCGATTAGACTTTTTACAAAGTACTTTCAAATCGCCAGGATGACATAATTATACAGGATTATACATGCTACCGCCAGATTCGGAAGGTTGCTTTTACTGAGAAGAACCTGGCAAGAAACTTAGTAATTACTCTTTTCAAAAATATTATACAATTTAATGAATACAAAATAAATAATTTAAGAAACGTAAGCTCATGAACAATGTTCCAATGCACAAATGTCGATAAAAATTAACATAACTAAAAATCTAGTACATCTACTTATAACTAAATGCGTAGCTTGAGATGACCAGCCCCCACAAGCAGCACCTGTTCACAAGTATGACGTGAATGCCAGCCATTGACCTCCTCCAACCATAGCTCATACTTTGGCAGAGTTTCCTGAACCCTATATAGGACGAACATAGGGTTCAATTCGTTGGAATAAATTAGCCTAACTAAATTCATAAACAGAGGCATTTTTCCTTTTCTGTTTAAGATAATATATTTAAATTAAAAATAAGTGGACCCCAAATGGTAGGAAACGACAACGCGGCAGGCCTCGTAAGAGATAGCGGGATGAGCTGGATGCTTTCAGGAGCGATTGGGAGGACAGAGAAAGTTGGAAGAGTGGGAGGGACGCCTTTCCCCAGCAGTGGGACACGACCGGCTGATAATAATTATAATAAAATATAAATATGCTCATGCCATCCCAGAAGGCTAGGTAGAGGTTTTGTAACAACCACACACACATTTCACCGAATATGATTAAGTGCCAACGTGAAAGAGGGTGAGTTCATCGCCGTCTCATGCACTATACATACGTCTTTGAATGACTTCTCAGACATATATAGTTTTCTAAATAAAAGTAGCCTAAGTTACTTGTTGAAAGATCAAATATCTGCCAGTGGAAGTCCCGCTAAAGACGGTCTGGAGATTAGGCGGAACAAACTGACAGATTTTTTTTAAATTGCCTATTTTAAGTCAGAACCTTTAATGAGAAGATGTTATTTTGGAATTACAAACAGACACTAAAATTTTATTTATATCTACTATAGATAACATCACTAACATGCATACCACAGCGGACAGCGGTTTACTTCAGTCCAATTCATGGCAATTATTTTTAATATTGTATTTTATAGTAATAATATAGAAGATATATGTTTCTCCGTTAAGTAGGCACAAGGATAAATGCAATTTACTCTTAATTTATGACATTTCACATCATCCGAGTTCATACGTTTCTTAATACTTCGTAAGTTCACCTTTATTGCAGTGGCTTAGAAGAGTCGGCGCGCGCGATCTTATGGTCCAACATTGTGTGATGCAGAGGCTGAACGCGCATGTGCCAAAGGCTTTATGTAACCACGGGCCTATCTGAAGCGGAGCGATCCGTGCCCTAATGTCCTTAAGGAAACTTTACTCATTCATCTTTTGCCCAAAAGGGGGATGAGGGGGCGGGGGTAGCGCTGCGCTACGTGTTACATAACCGCGGGGCAAACGCGACGCTGACTTCTGCCCGAGCCTCCGTCGAGCGCGGACCTATCCAGCGCACTCCCGACGCGACCTAGCTTGTTGGAAGTCGTTAAGCCGCGAGTCCTCTCTACCGTTCGCAGAGTACCTTCGCGCGGTTCCTGCTACCCGCAACCGCGTAAACTTCACTACCCGTTCTTGCTCTCCTCACTTACCTGTACATCGTGCGTGAAAGCGGTAAGTCATTTGTTTACTCACATTCACTCATCTGCTGGGCAATCTCTATTTTTTAGCTTCTATTCTGCTAACACTCATTTATATTTATCAATTTTTGCTCGGCGATTTGTATGTGATGGTGTATGATTTTTCAAAACTGCTCTGGTGTCTTTATATGTTCAGCGATTTTAGATCATATATTAAAATATTATTCAAAAATGTTCTATATGATACTTGTTTTAAATAAATACTTGGGGTCAATTATACAATTTCTTATTGATGGAATAACTTAAATCACAAAGAAAAACTTTCAGGTCGCAGCTAAAGTGTTAAATAACGTGCTAAATGTTAGAATAATTAATAAATTTGAAGAAACTAAACAAATCCATACATTTCCAAAGATGACGGAATAACAATTTCCTTGTGCAAAATGTTATAAAGATCTCACTTTGCATTAAACTCCGTAGCCCGTAGCTGCGTAGGTGTCACGTAGACGCATAAAATGTTTCTCCGCCTAATCACTTCACTCAAATTACGGGCAAAACAAATTATAGAATAACTGAAATTATAATCGACACACGAAAGTTTGTAAATATGTATGTTAAAACTACTGAATGGATTTTAATGAAACTTTACAAACATATAGCTTATACATTAGAATAACACTTAGGCCACATTTTATAAAGATATTGTGTTCATTGTCCAAGATATGACGATTAGTGTCAAGTAAGTAGGAAAAAAATCTAGCATCTGAGAGCTATTCTGGCGTACGCTGCCAAAACCGCTAGAGTTGCACATATATTATGATGGCAATGTTTATCTTAAATAGTCCTATAAAAAAGCCCGCCACAGTATATATCTTATGTGCAAGCCATGGTAACTGAAATAGTGAACCATAAGTACAATAAAAATGTATGCAATCAAATGCAATATAGTAATAAATTGATTTCTAAATGAAAATAGATGCATTTATCATATACAAGGTTATCAATTTGTATTACATGAATTTCAAGGAGTAATGTATGGTACTTTTATTTAAAAACATTATGGTTTTGAGGTTCATCCGTGAAACATTACGCGGGTAAAAACTCAGGGATAGGTAGTAAAATAAATTAGACGGCGGTAAATAAAGCGCACTTTAAAACTGTCAATAAAAACAATGGAATAACTCATTGAGAAAGAAAATGATTTATTCAGCGTAGGTCCTGGTAAGGCACAGAATGTCGAAGCATTTACCACCGGTTCACCTTCTGAGAAGAACTTAGCTTGCCCACATGCACACACGTATGACCGTGCTGTGACATTACGATTTGGTCTTAGAAGGTACTGATTTTCTAAGACTATCACTGGATGGGTGTCATCACCGTGACAGCCAGATAATGCTGAGTTAGGTCCAATTGTAACAACTATAACCTACGATAAACCTTTTCGCTCCTTTATGTATGTTGTTATGCTCCTGCTTGTGGGCTGATCATCTCAAGCTATGCATTTATATATAAGTAGAACTACCAGACTTTTCTTTATGTTAATTTTATCGACATTGGTGCATTCGAACATTGTCCACGGGCTTACATTTCTTAATTCATTGTTTTGTATTTCATAATTGTATAATATTTTTTCATAATTGTATAGAGTTTCTTGCCAGGTTCTTCTCAGTTGAAGCATCCTTCCGAATCTGGCAGTAGCATGTAGTACTTTCAAATCGTCAGAATGACATAATTATCATTCTGACGCTTTGAAAGTATTTTGAAAAAGTCTAATCGAGTAAATATATATTTGACTTTGACTATATGAATAAATTTATTTTCATTCTTGCTGTTATCCACTGTTGGGTATAGGCCTCCCCTGTGACACGCCATTGCTCTCGGTCCCGAGTTAGTCTTCACCACAGTTTCCCAGCGGTTTACGTTATATCGTCGGCTCACCGGGCGGGTGGTCTGCCCTTCAGTCTTCGCCCTTTTCTCGACCACCAGTCGGTTATCACTGCAGTCCACCTCCCGTCTTCCCGTCTCATACATACATGCATATGCTCACGCCTGTATTTCCCGAAGGGGTAGGCAGAGGTGTTGTTGTCACAACACCCACTTTTCACCGAAGATGATTAAGTGCCAACGTGACAGATGGTGAGTCCATCGCCGTCTCAGACACTTTACATATGTCATTGAATGACTTCACAGAATATATGCAGGTTTCCTCACGATGTTTTCCTTCGCCGTAAAGCATGTGGTGCGGAATCACTGTACATAAGTTTTTAGAAAAACTCATTGGTACAGGCCCCGCTGGGATTCGAGCTTGCGTCGCTTGCCTAACAGGCGACTGCTCAAACCTCAAAGCCACCACTGCTCATCAAGTGTTAATAACAGTTAAGAGAATACTGACAAAGTTCCTCTCAATCAACGACAAACATTCGAAGCGGATCCCTTTGGTCCAGAATACTCGTAATTCTTCCAACGTTCCACGAAACTTGATTGTAACTTTCTTTAACTCTTGCGCTGCATTTTATTGCAAACTAGCGGTGCTCCGCGGTTTCACCCGCGTAGACTTAATTTTATGGGTGGATTTTTTCACGAAACCCTAACTTAAAAAAAGTATCTTAAGTTACTCCTTGTAGCATCAACTACCTGTCAGTGAAAGTCCGTTAAAAAGAGTCCAGCCTTTTCAGACATTACCCGGAACAAACAGACAGACAGACAAATGCATTTAGTGAAAAGCTGTTTTTTTTGGAATTACAAACAGACACCACATTTTTATTTATCGGTATGTATAGATTATTCGGGATATATTATATGAATCATGTGCCGAACCCAACAATGTTTGGGATAAGGACATGGAGATGATGATAGTATCCAATGTCTTTCTCCTGGTTTTAAGCTACCTGCCGACCAACTTTCAGCCAAATCGGTTCAGCCAGTTATAAAAAGTGTAACTAACACGACTTTCTTTTATATATATATAGATACGCAAAGAATTTTAATTCCGCATACAAATGAGGGTCAAAACAAAGAACTATTATATAGAAGCGTCGTACTTATATAACTATGGACGCATCGATTCCCCCACGCATACGCGTTGAACAAATATGTACCTTGTTGTAAAGACGAGAGGATTGGTATTGGAATTTCATGTTTTGCTCTAGTATTAAATGCAGCTGTTTTATGGTGCCTGCTGCGTAGTAAAAAGCTAAGCGTTTCGTAAAAGGCTTTGATTAGCAGTTTGATGAATATGAAATGTTTTGCTTTAGAATTAATCGTTAAATTAAAATGTAATGGAATTTCGGAGAGCAGCGCATGGCACAGTTGATATTGCGCATATCATTCGATCAGCGAAGTTAAGCAACGTTAACCCTAGCCAGTAATTTGATGGGTGACCGCCCGAGTTCCCTCCGAGCCTCGGAGAGTACGTGAAGCCGTCGGTCCCGGTCTTAATTTATCATTTATGAATTTCGGTGATTGTTTAGATTAACAGTATTTTGAAAGAAGTTGTTATGGTTTTTTAGTATGTGTAAAACATTATTTTATCTATGTTTTTGGCCCTGCGGTTTCACCCGAGCAGATTTAGTTTCATTCCCGCGGAACCCTATTTATTAAATATTTTTCAGCTATCTGCCAGTGAAAATCTCGTTAAAATCGGTTGAGCCGTTTCGAAGATTATCCGGAACAAATAGACTGACAGAGAAAATTAAAAAAAATGTTTTTCAGTGTCAGTACCGTGTATACTATCATAGGCATTTTATGAAAAGTTGTTATTTTGGAACTAGAAACAGACACTTCAATTTTATTTATCTGTATGTATTATATCATTATGTATAGATATACAAATATTTACATGATAAATGGCCAAACATAAACACAATATCACATTCACAAATAGTTTTGATCGAGATAAATCGTTTACCTTTCATGGGATACAATAGCAAAATTTTACCTGAGAATATTACTATTGAATGGTGATGAATTAGTTATTATAGTATTCGGGAGTTACCTGAGGGAGATCCTCTATCTTCCTCAGAATTTCCATCCTTCATAACTGTGTTTTAGGAAACGATTTGATGCAATAAAGGTAGGATTTCAATAACACTTGCAGATATCATCATCTCCCTGGTCTTATCCCATATCATGTTGGGGTCGGCACTTGGTTCAACCCGATGCAGCTGATCACCTGATTTTTATACGAAGCGACTGCCATCTGCCCTTGACTACCCATTTAACGAGGAAAATTTACTCAGGCTACTAGGCTACTTTCGCCCCAAAGTCTCAACCGCAGAAGCCAGTAATTCACTTAATTTTTTTTTATTTGTATATATGTATAGATAGAGTAGCACCAGTGACTGACAAGTTGAAGAATAAACATTTGTCGGGGTATGGACATGGTATGGAGGGATGAGGATAATGTTGACAAAAAAGTTTTGTTTATGAATGTGGATGGTTACAAGGGGAGAGGAAGACCTAAGAAACGATGGATGGATTGTGTGAAAGATGATATGGCTAAAATAGGAGTGAATACAGATATGACGGCTGATAGAGAGAAATGGAAGAGAAGAACACATTGCGCCGACCCCAAATAACATAAAACACTTGAGGCTTGACCAATGTGGGTTATTTGATGTTGATATATTTGTGAAATTTAAGGGTAGGCTTAAACTGGGAAAAACATTAAAATAAGTAAAAGAAAGAGTAATACGAAGTATTAAGTTTAATTATTTCATTTGTTTTGCTTATTGTGTCTATGTAAGTGTGTCATTTCAAACCATCTGTTCCTAGATTCCGTACTGTTTGTAAGCTCAAATGTGGGCAGTAAAAATACTGCGGGGATGGGTATAAAGAGGCTTATGTGTAAGTAGAGGTTGCCAGTTCGCTTTACAATGGATTTTTAATCAGGGCTTTGCCACACTAAACAGAAAGCTCCATGGATTGAGAGATGTATAGATACTGATTCGTTTTATAAGTGGTCCAGGAATATCAATCTATACCTGACAGTAATAACTGTTTTCATAATTATACGTCTGGAAGCCGTGGTGGCCTTGGGGATAGAGCGGTCGCCTGCTACGCAAGCGAGTTATTTCACACCACGTGCTTTACGGTGAAGGAAAACATCGTGAGGAAACCTGCATATGTCTGAGAAGTAATTCAATGACGTATGTAAAGTGTCTGAGACGGCGATGGACTCACCATCTGTCACGTTTGCACTTAATCAAATTCGGTGAAAAGTGGGTGTTGTGATTTCAACACCTCTGCCTACCCCTTAGGGGAATACAGGCGTGAGCATATGTATGTAATATACGTCTGTATCCCACGGATACCGCTACTTCTCCTAATTGACAATTTATTATTTTTTGTAGGTAATTTTTATCAATAAAAATCGAAATTTTTTATATTTATCTATAAAAATCGGGGGTCTAAGGAGTGGAATTTTTAGATTAAAAGCGAAATGCTACTCGTTACTTACAGGCACAGAAATTTGTACTGTGGTTCCCAGTAAGTATTCATTCGATTTAAGACCAAGGAAACAAGTGAAAATATTATCATATCTAAATTATAAATCGAGAAAAAGTTCCAGAAATGTGCGGAAACACAGGTGCACTCTTTATTCTCACCTCATAGTCCGATGTGACGGCAATCGGACACGACCGGAGAGAGATCAGGCGTAGGACCAACGGCTTAACGTGCTTTCCGAGGCACGGGGGAGGAGGGAGGAGGGGGGGAGGCATGGAAACACCGCCAACTTCCAAACTCCGGGCATTTTATTGTAAATTTCTTGACAGAAAAACCCAACATAAACCCGACCTGGGAATCGAACCTGGGACCTCGTTATCGGCAGGTGAACGTACTAACCACTAGACCAACGAGGCAGTTAAACTACATTCAATATGGTCTGATCATATCTATAACCCTATTGTTTTTAGCCTGCTTCAGTATTAATTTCTTTGCACCACGGTTTGTTCTAAACCATGGGCTTTGAAATAGAGGGGGAGTGTCAAGTTACACCATCATCAGTGTCGGAAACTCAACGCAATCATAATATTACTCAGAATATGTTTGTTTACAAAGACCAAGAATTCCCAGTATCAAATTCATATGAATCATCCATTATATTCACCTATCCGGTAGTTGCACCGTGCACTATATAAGCAGCAGGCCCCGATGCCTCGGGGTCCCACCCGATATACCCCCTCTCGAATCTCCACCCGACGCAGTCCGAGGCACGTCCTTATTGACCCTGACGACGATATCACATTGCTTCAGCAAGCAATGTTTCAAATACACACACCAAACCGACCATTGTTCCGTCCTCGCCGGCGAGGCTCGTCGTGAACTCTACGTCATCGTCCCCCCCGTCTTCTGCTAGGGCCGGCGAGCGCCGAGCCACTAGCCTTAAACATGTCCCACTCAGATCCAGCTCCCTAGCTCATCCCCCAGCAACGCCCTAAGCCGAGGTCCGAGCCCCGCACCGTGGTGCCTTAAGCTGTGTTGCTTAGTTTTTTAAGTGCATGCTGGAGGCCCTTGGGTCTCGCCCTTTAGTCCAGTTAAGCAGTGGAGGTAACTCCCCCCTACCAACTGCGAGGAACCATACCTACTAGTTAAAATAATGCAGTTTTATTTTTAACTGGCTGTGCCCTGCGGTTTCATCCGCGTAGATTTAATTTAATTTGCGCGGAGCCCTAATTGTTTTTTTTTTTTTAATAAACGTAGGTAGCTAAGTTTTGCCATCCGCCAGTGCACGTACCATTAAAATCGGTACAGCCGTTTCAGAGATTACCCGGAATAATCAGAGAGATAGAGAGATAAATTTTTTGAAACTTTGTTTATTTAAGTCAACTTTACAAACAGACACTTCAATTTTATTTATGTGTATAGATTGAATTCTGGCATGAAACTAATTTGCCATTAACGCCCACTTAACAATATTACTCTTTATGAATGTGTACGTTCGAGGATTACGAATGAAATCGGCCAAACGCCGGTTGGTTATAGTGGGTTCGTCGACAGGATTAAACCGCAGCGCCGCTTCATAACTATATTTCGGGCTCAGGTTGTGTCGATTAAAATGAAAATGACTAAGTTTCTGGTAAAGTAGTCGAGTAAATTATCACCAGTCCGGAAACTACTTTTCTGAGAAGAGCCGACAACAATCTCAGTAGAGCATGTTCTGTACATTTTGCAAAGAGGAATAAGAAATAGAAATACGTACGTATTTAATTTTGTTATTTTATGGATGGACTTATTATTTATATACATATGCTCACGCCTGTATTCCCCAAAGGGGTAGGCAGAGGTTTTAAATAATTATCCTATATAATTTTCTGATATGTGGATACTTGAATCCGACCCAAAATTGTAATCCTGCATTCACCTGCTAAAATAACAAAAGCGGAACAGGGGACAATGGACGTTAATATATAAATGGCAAAGTTAAAAAATCTTCGCCTTTTAAGTTTACGGAATGTCCCTTTAGGTGCAGGGGATTCAGGACCTTATTCAGATAAGGCTTAGGAAGTTTCGTTTAAAACAGTTAATGGGACAATTAATTGTAATGGACCAAGTTTGTTGTGTAATTTGTTTAAGAGGTCCATTATAAAGGTTACACTGATATTGGCATCATTTTTTATTCTATTCAATTTTATACTAAACATAAAAGGCAGGCGTTGGTAAAGATCATCGGATAGAGCTTTTTTTTGGTTACAATAATTACACTTAGAAAAAAAAATAAGCTCACGCCATTCCAGAAGGGTCCCAGGGGTGTTGCAACAACAATACCCACATTACATGAGGTGAGTTCATCGCCGTATCAGGCACTATAAACACGTCTTTCAATTACTTCTCAGACATATGCAGGTATCCTCACGATGACAGACAGACGGATTGCTAGATTTGATCAATTTCATAATAATGTAATTAGCGATAAGTGATTGCAATGACAGTAAGGACAGTGATATATATGTTTATCTTTAGTTACCTAAATGACAGATGGATAGAATATTTCAAATTCAAAATATCAGCTTTAGCAAAGTTATTTCAATTCGTCAGAACGACAATACGATTACACAGGATTGGACAGTCTACCGCCAGGTGGAAGGTTGCTTTTACTGAGAAGAACCTGGCAAGAAACTCAGTAATTACTCTTTAAAAAAAAGTAGTTTCCAAGTTTGAGTAATACAATATAAATCATACAAAAAATATAAATAAGCCCATAGACACCGTTCCAATGCACAAAAGTCGATAAGAAAAATATAAAAACTTAAAATAGATACTACGTATAATTGCGTAGCTTGACATAACCAGCCCCCACAAACAGCACCCGTTCACATATTGAAAAGGGCCGTAGCAAAGTATTAATGCTACCCCCCTACTATACAACCCTCCTAACATACAAATACGCTGCCCTGACTCTAACCATGTAATGCACTATTTTTAATTATATTCCATTCGACACAAAATAAGAAAAATGTAACAAGTCGATTTATTTATTTATGATCATTTTCATTATTGAAATAGTTTCTATTACAATAAAAGCATAACCATAAATATATATGTAAATGAAGGTCACTTCATTAAATACTCATTTAATATTTTAAGTCGATAATGTTATTAAAAAGAATTTGTTTTATTTTCTGACAGAGGCAGTCATATGATTATAACGAGAAATTACATTTATTTTAATATTGTTTAATAAATTCATTGGAAAGAGCATAATATTGTTGTTTCTCTTTTCAGGTGAGTTGTGCTTTAGTGTTTAAGATATTTAATTTAAGGTAAGGTTGTGAAGAAGCATATGCTGTTATATTATTTTAGAATATCTTTTCAGAGAAACACAATTTTGTCTGTTATTAAGTTATAACCAAATATATATATAACCAAATATATATGTGTTAAGGTGAAAATAAACTATTCAATGTATGTGATAAGGTTCTATCATATGGGATTCAAACATAATAAATTGTAGGTGAAGTTCTTCGAGCAGCGCAGACATCTTTGCAAAACATTTAATAGTAATACCACATACAATTCATTTAAAATAACAATTAAAAAAATATGAGTATATTTTTCCGAAACTATGTAAATTATCACGTTTATTAGCGTAAATGAAATAGACAATGTTCCATTATTCAATTTACCTCCGCGGTCACAAGATGGCGCTTTTCGGTTGTAAATCGCGCTATGGTTGCGTCCCTCGCTCTACGTACTTAAGGAATTCGGTCCGGTCGAACGTTACAACAGTCTAACCCTAGATTTAAAGGCTCAATTTCCTACGTATCTTTATAATAATTTTTGAGAGTGCGGGCTAACTGAATAAGTTAGCTGCATATAATAATACTCTATGCTTCTACCACAGTCATTATTACTACGATAAAATAAGAGGAAAGATTTGTATGTTTGTAACACATTGGCTCAAAACTACAGGTCCGAATTAAAAAAATCTTTCAGCATGTGAATGCTACATTATCACTGATTAAAATAGGCTATATTTTATCCCCTTACTCACACGGGAACGGGAACTACGCGGTTTCACCCGCGTAGTTCCCGTTCCCGCGTGACGTCCGCTAGTATTACATAAATTATGTACCAAATAGAGTTACCTTGACGTTAGTTCATTATTTTAGGAATGGTATTAATGTATGTTTGTGAGAAATAAGGTTTTTTTAAATATTTTGTATTCCCACGGGAATTTTTTACAATCATTTTGTCACGATGTATGGAGATATATAGCACGTAGTCTTGTATGTGTGTCATACTTTTTAGAACATACAATGGTCGTGTTTTTGATGTTAATCAGTTCACTCTAGTCGAATACTGAAAAATTACTTTTGATATTTTTTTTTAAGTTGGTGGCCAATACTATCTAGTATTTAACTGAAAAAAATAAATTTGGATATTATTTTTCACTTTTGCGACTAATACAGTTTTTGGTAAATAAATCGATTTATTTTGTGACCCTTTGTCAGATTCTTACACATATACATATACTCACGCCTGTATTCCCCGAAGGGGTAGGCAGAGGTGTTGTAATCACAACACCCACTTTTCACCGAAGATGATTAAGTGCCAACGTGACAGATGGTGAGTCCATCGCCGTCTCAGACACTTTACATATGTCATGGAATTACTTCTCAGAAATATGCAGGCTTCCTCACGATGTTTTCCTTCACCGTAAAGCATGTGGTGTGAAATCACTGTACATAAGTTTTGTCAAAGTCTTAACTAATACAATAAATACTTCAAACAAGCTTTAGCCAATTAAAAAAAGCCAAAAATCGTGGCACAGTTGCTATTACGCATATCATTCGATCAGCGAAGTTAAGTAACCCTAAGCCTAGCCAGTAATTGGATGGGTGACCGCCCGAGTTCCCTCCGTGCCTCGGAGAGCATGTTAAGCCGTCGGTCCCAGTTGCCAATTTATCATCTTTGGCAATTGTTACAGGTCAGTCGGAGGCCTAAAATAGTCTGACAACTGATTTAACCCAGATCACAGATTTTCCTCGTAAAAGGGGTTGCGAAGGTCAGACGGCAGTCGCTTCGTATAAAAATCAGGTGATCAGCCACATCGGGTTGAATCAAGTGCCGACTCCAACAATGTACGGGATAAGGCCAGGGAGATGATGATGACAAGCTATAGCCAATATTTTGGTTTCATCTACCTACAGGATAAGCTTACGGGCCGTGTGTACTATACGGGGAATTAAGGTACGTATTCGGGATTGTCACAGAACACTACAACGTTGGCATAACAAACGAATATTTACTGTAAGAAGTTTACTACGTTCCCGTTGGGGGCTGTAAATCCTACTCCCATTGGCCCCTGCTGCTACACGAGTATGAACCCGTAGTTAAATAAACAGGTAGCACAGCAAATACACGCTGTAAGGAATCTAGGCGTATTTACTTTGTATTCTATACGTTCTATACATACATACATACTGATACATAAAATTTAAGTGTGTGCTTGTAATTCCTTAATTACACCTTTTGACTTAATTAATATGAAAGTATACATGAACTTGACATAGAAAAAGCAATTCTTAAATAATTTATCTGTCTGTCTGTATGTATGGTCTGTGTGTTTATTTCGGTTGATCTCCGAAACGAATGGACCGATTTTAACGGAACTTTCACTGGCAGATAACAATACAAGGAGTAACTTAGGCTATATTCTAAAAATATGTCCGTGAGCCACCCGTGTTATTAAGTCTACGCGGGTGAAACCATGGGGCAGAGCTAGTTTCAAATAATAACGTTTGCTCCATCGAGTGTAAGGGTTGCCAAACTCAAAGATTATAAAAAAATGTCTTCTATTTACTGGCAAAATGATGTTGATTTGTCGTTTTCAAGTTGTCATAAAAATCGGTAAAATTCGTAAACGACGCATATTTAGTAGTTGTGCGCGTCTGTGTGAGTGTGGCATTTTGAATATTTTTTTCCTTGTTTCCTTACTGCTTGTAAAGTTTATATTTATAGTGTGCCTGTACTTAAATAAACAGGCAGGGCAGATTCCACCACATGTGAGAATTGAACTCCCTTTCGTCTCTATAAAAATGAATTAAAAGTAGCCCTACAGTTTCGAGCTGCCAATCTTTAAGGTTTTCATCCTCCTTGTTCTCCTGGTTCTTGAAGAGCTGCTTGCTTCTTTATGCTTTGAAATTAAACTACCCTTACATTTTATCACATAACTAGCTCTGCCCCACGGTTTCACCCGCGTAGACTTAATTTCACGGGTGGCTCACGGACATATTTTTAGAATATAGCCTAAGTTACTCCTTGTATCCGCCAGTGAAAGTTCCGTTAAAATCGGTCCATTTGTTTCGGAGATTAACCGAAACAAGCAGACAGACAGACTTACAGACAGACAAACAGAAAAAATTAAGAATTTTTTCTAAGTCATGTTCATGTATATTTTCATATGCATTAATTCAAAAAGGTGTAATTTTGGAATTAGATACACACACTTCAACCCGCGTAGATTTAGTTGTACATAATTATATCATCATTATCATTTATTTAAGAGCTATGCTCTTGTCGGTGAATTAATCGTCAACCCTCTCTAATGCCCGCTAACACTTTGACTTCCTTATACGATTAATATTACAATACACATTTTAACGTAGTTTCTTTCTTCAGACGATTTAATTTTATGAACATAAAAGCGGTTATTGTGACTAAACTATGATAGATATGTGGTCTCGCAGACTTTTTTATAGATCTTAATAAGACCTACAAACATCATTTTGTTCTATTATCAATAGTTTTTGCAGCGCACCCATAAATAGGTTTTCGATTTTGGATTACAAAATCGCATATTTCAGATTTTTTTTAAACTGGCGGTAGCATGTAAATTATGTCATTCTGACGAAGTGCTTTGTAAAAAGTCTAATCGAATAAAGATATTTTTGACTTTGACTTTGACTGACCAGTAGTTCGTGAAATTAGCGGAATCAAACAAACGAACAAACTCTGCATATTTATAATATTTAATTACATCATCATAGAGTGGCAAAGTATATTAGTAATAGTTTACTAGTAGCTTCGCAACTACTGCCATTACAAAAATTCCTTGAATGTGGGTGATGTATTTAAAAAATAATATCTTCCATACTTATAAATAACTTCGCCCGCGGCATCACTTGCATTGATTTTTTTTAATTCAGTTTTGAAATCGGTTCGTAATTAATAGTGACAAAGGTGAATTACTGAAGTGACTAATTGAGCAACTTAATTCCCCGGTCACAAGGGAGTACCTTCGTAATGGGAACAAAATTAATTATGTGAATTGTTAATGAGGGTCGCTCACCTTGCTTTTGTCAAGTTTTTCGCAGTTGTACGGAAATGTATGGATGGAATATCAAATTTAATAATGAACAGTCATGTTATTATATTGAAGATCTCCTTACGTACGTGAACATTATTGTCGGTCATGTTAACCCCCGCAACTTTTATCTGACTTATCTATATATTTTGGAGTTTTTCACACAATCATATGATACACTATAAACGCGAAAGTTTGTAAGCATGTTTGTCACTCTTACACGTAAAAATTACTGAATGGATTTCAAGGAATCTTTACAATAATATAGCTTATGCATCAGAATAACATGTAGGTATGTCACGGGGTGGCCCGGGGATGTGCCCCGGCATAATGCCCTAAGCACGGAGGATGGCCACCGAGGGGGTTTTAGTGCGGTAACAATCCCACATACCCCGATAGTCCTTCCCAGGGCGTTCGGATACCTTTTGAAGGGTTCCCCTACGTTAGTAAAAAGGTATATCACGGGGACATTGTATTTTCTGCATGCATATTCGGTTATTTCATTGGGTACAATCCATAGACTTAAAAAGCGAAATTTACTTTTCTAGGCATCTGAATTATATAATATCCTATACCCTGTATAATATCCTTACTAGCTTCTTGCTACTTACTAACTTAGACCCGTGATTGGTTTTAGCTTGATAACATATAGCCTATAACCTCAATAAATGGGCTATATAACGTTGAATTATTTTCAAGCAAACACATTCTTCAGCTGCATTTATTAGTTATATACTAATCATAACATACATACATACATATGCTCACGCCTGTATTCCCCTGAGGGGTAGGCAGAGGTGTTGTAATCACAACACCCACTTTTCACCGAAGATGATTATGTGCCAACGTGACAGAGGGTGAGTCCATCGCCGTCTCAGACACTTTACATACGTCATTGAATTACTTATATAAAAATAAAACGCGATTGGTTTTAGCGTGATAACATATAGCCTATAAGCTCAATAAATGGGCTATATAACGTTGAATTATTTTCAAGCAAATAATTCATAAGCATATTGTGATGGTTGTCTCAAGTGCACTGATTAAATAATTTTGATGATTACTACTTACGTACAAACTTACAACCCTTCTTTATTATTAGTATAGATCACGTTAAAGCCCTCTCGACTGACAGAAGAGTAGCTCCAAGATGTGTATTGAAATATACTCGAATAAGTAATACTTATATCGCAGGGATGTTTGGTTGTTTGTGTAGAACAAACTGCTTTCAGCTGAAGCTACTCTCAAGAAAGTGGAACGTCGTTGCAGTAAAGTAAATACTTATCTCGCCAGCAATTTGAGATACGTCGAATTGTAGAATGGGTTTTTCGATAGAGCAATATGCGGTGCCAAAGTATGCTACATAGATACTTAGTAACAACTTACACACACACGCGCACGCACGGCCACACACACACCAACACACGCTCACACATACTAACATAATGAACAAAACTCAGTGCTCTGGCCTTCGAGTAGGTACTTGGGATCAAATAAAATACGATATACCAAAGAGATGAAAGTTTTTTTTATTATACAGCGAGTCTTAGTATATATGTATACCGTAGAGAATCTCTATAGCGTGATTCACAATATAATTAGCCCCATCTATCGGCATTGATATACACTACTACTCAAACGTACATACTTGGTTTGTACACATAATAACCAATTTACTTTAATTAAACACAAATAATTGTTGTTACTCAATATTGCAACTGAGTTCTTTTGTAATACATATTGTAAACTACTCCGTAGGTGGGCGTTGCCATCCGCGACACAGTTCCTAACCTCTGCGGATGACATTGATAATTAAAATGTACCATAATATATGCCAAATAAACAAATTTATTATTATTATTAGTTTATTTTATAGCGTTTAACGAATAATTCTTGTATATATCTGTGGGATTTAAATATAAATAAATAAGAATGTTTGACTTCGTATTCATATAATAACGTGTATAAAAACATCTTAAAATAATAAAAGAATCAATATTTCATTCATCTTCAGTCTTACACGTCGTCCACCATCGTTCTGTCATCCGTCACTTCTTACATCTTCGTCTATTCTTACCGATCACACGCTGCCTATCGTGCTTACATAAAACCTCTTTCCACACATATATATACATAACACATACATAAAATGAAGTAGCAAGCAATCTTTATTTATAATTTGAATATATAAACTTATGTAGAACTACATAGCTAAAAACCTTATAAATATAATCTAATAACTAAAAACTTAAAAATATATAATCTTATAACTAAAATATATTATTAAAAGAAGTCCCTGTAGGCAAGGTACCGAAGATACTGGCAGCATTCCCCCTTTGGATGGCAAGACTAATTCTTTGACCGAGATAGCTGCCAGCTCTCCGGTCTCCTGTGATGTCGACTAACCTTTCGGTTATTTCTTTAAAAAGCCTAATAGCGCTAGGACCCCACGGACCAAGGGTCTCGACTCCGAATGGGACAAAGTCATATTCGGAGCCGAGACCCACACATGAAATTGAATGTGAATGTGGATGAAGCGAAAGAAGTATGTAAGGATCGTAACATGTATGTATAAATAAAATTGGAGTGTCTGTTTGAAATAAGCAGCTTTTCACTAGATATAGGAACGGATATACGGGACCTACTCAAATAAAAAAACCTACTCACTAGTCACGCCTGCATCCCATGGGGGTAGGCAGAGACCACCGTTTGCCACATGCTACGATCCTTACATACTTCTTTCGCTTCATTCAAATTCATGAATCTCTTCATACACTTCCTTTGGTTACGTGTGTTCCGGATTTGACTTTTCTTGTAAAAAATAATAATCTGGTCATGGTAGCTCTTCCTAGGACGCCTTCGACCGACACTTGTTTCACATTCGCTCTATAAATGTATTTTAATCGCCTTTGACTCAACCTATTATGTCCAAACCATCTCAACTCTTATCTATACATATTAAGCCTATACAGATAAATAAAATTTAAGTGTCTGTTTGTAATTCCAAAATAACAACTTTTCACTAATTGCGTATGAAAGTATATATGGTACTCACATAAAATAATAATAAATGTTTTTTCTCTGTCTATCTGTTTGTTCCGGCTTTTCTCCAAATCTGCTGAACTAATTTTAGAGAGACTCTCACTGGCAGATAGCTAATGTTACAAGGTGTGAAGAGACCGTCGTGCCTACCGCCATGGGATACATGCATGAGCATATGTGTTTAAATAATTGGTCTAGGTTCCATACTGTATAGTCAGCTTATATATATACTGTGGTATTGTAGACAGTGTCCGTGGAGCCGTGTTAATGTGTGCATAGTGTTGTTATCTCATGGTCAGTTACATGGTTATTCGGCTGAGTGAAGGTGACATACTATATACATACATACAATATAATCATATTCTGCCTTGTTGGTCTAGTGGTTAGCAAGTTCGCCAGCCGATCACATAGTCCCTGGTTCGATTCCCGGGTCGGGTCGAAAACTGATATTGGGTTTTTTTGTCAAGAAATCTCGGAGAGAGTGAGGGAATAAAGAGTGCAGACATATGCAGATTTCCTCACGATGTCTTTCTTTGCCGTAAAGCAAATGTGAAAACTCTTTGGTACAGACTGCTGGGATTCAAAATTGTGTCGCTTCGTGTAGCAGGTGACTGCTCAATCCCCACGGCCATCACGGTTCTTAATATTTAATATGAGTTAAACCAGTTGTCAGATTTATAGGCCTCCGACTGCCCTGTAAAGATTGCCAAAGGTGTTAAATTGGCAGGACCGACGGCTTAACGTTCTCTCTGAAGCACTGAGGGAACTCGGGCGCTCACCCATGCAACTACTGGCTTGAGCTAGGGTTGCTTAACATTGCTGAGCTTACATACATTCTCTAAACATATCCCAGTTAATCAACGTCTCAGCATCGTTCGTAAGTAAGGCCTACTACGATATGAGACCCGAACACAGTGATACTCAAAGGTAATTAATCATTAAGTACATATAACTTTCCGGGCCTCCATCCCTTTATCCCAAAAGGTCGTTAGGTACTGAGAGCTCCTTGATGGGGTTTTGTGCTATCGGCAAGGGCTTTATTACTCACAAAATTGCTGCCACAGTGATTTCAATCATGACAGATCTGTCTGCCCGCTGTACTGACAGGTGGCCTACCATCATCGGTTTAAGCAGATCGTATTAAGTACTTCTGAGCTTTGACGTTTATTTTTTGTACCGTAATTTTAAACGTCAAGGCCCCCAGGACAACATCTGGGAATAGTTGAATTTTATGGATAATTGTGAATACATGTTGCAAAAATTCACGCGGTTTCACCCGCATTGTTCCCGTTCCCGTGGGAGTACGGGGATAAACTATAACATAAGTTTCTCGCTAATAATGTAGCTATCCATTGCCGGTTCTTTTCCGAAGGCTAGTTTATTTTCGGTAGTAAATTTTCGACATTCACAGGTGCCTTATCAGGGTCCAAACTCTATAAATATTTTTCATTTTCATTTTCACTTTCATTGCTGAAATTTTTTTTCAGATCGGTAGTTTATATTAGATATTCAATGCAAATAAACAAACAATCTTAACCCTTTATGTTATTAGAATATCTGTGCCCCACGTAGACTTTACGTGACGTTTTTCGCGAAACCCTATTTTTGAATAAAAGTAACCTCATTAGTGTTACTCCTTGTAATATCAGCTATCTGTCAGTGAAAATCCCGTTAAAATTTGTTTTTTTTAGTACTGTATATACTTTCACATGCATTAGTGTTATTAGGAATTAAATTAAAATTTTCTGTAGATATATGCACATAAATACTTACAAGCACGATTATAATGGATATACCGAATTTCGTTTACGGCGGCTAATCTCAACTAGGATTAGCCAACTGCACAGGAGATATTATAGTGCACCTGTGTTTGCGCACACACTTGTTTTAAGGTGGAATTACAAACGGACACTTCAATTTTATTTATCTGTCTAGACTAGATATATAGATAATGTGAAGATAGATGTATAGATATATAGATGGAACTGTAAATTTTGTCTGAATGTTTAAGATTCTGTGAGGTTAAGTATGCGAGAGTAAGTATCCACAATTTTATAAGTGTGTATTTTATAAGGCATTAGAGCCCGTTTTAGAATGTCAATGTTAATTACTGTAATTGGTATGTCCGTAATAATAAACTATATATAAATGTATGGATTAGAATAGGGCGGTGTTTATTGCAATTAACTAAGGCATCCAGAATCCGGGCCGTGACTGGGAAATTACAGTTGGACCAGCCATAACGTATTTCACAAACTGTACAAACATACATACATATGCTCACGCCTGTATTCCCCGAAGGGGTAGGCAGAGGTGTTGTAATCACAACACCCACTTTTCACCGAAAATGATTAAGTGTCAACGTGACAAATGATGAATCCATCGCCGTCTCAGACACTTTACGTACGTCATTGAATTACTTCTCAGACTTATGCAGGTTTCCTCACGATGTTTTCCTTCACCGTAAAGCACGTGGTGTGAAATCACTGTACGTAAGTTTTTTTAGAAAAACTCATTGGTACAGGCCCCGCTGGGGTTCGAACTTGCGTCGCTTGCGTAGCAGGCGACTGCTCTAACCCCGAGGCCAGCACGGCTCTTGTACTGTACAAACTGTACAAAGACACTTGAAAACTTAAATTACCTAATTTAGATTGAACGAATATTTAATTACCGGTTCTTACAGAAATGTATTACTGTAATGTATACAAGTACAGTCCAATGGGCGCAAATAAAGAACTGTATTACTTGAGTTAAATGAATCTAAACCGGTACTGAAAGCGTAGTCTGAAAATGTAATGTCCATGTTCAATGAATCCGGCTTGAAGTCCGGGATAATGCTTTACCATTTTTGGACAACATCTTTAGAGAATGAGCTTGAATACTGAGTGATTGATATGTGAAATTGGCCTTGCTGTCCTATGAGGTAGAAATTATATTCGATGTAAAGGATTTCTTGATAAAAATTACCTACAAAAGCCAATGGGACATATACCCTTGTATTCTCCGAAGGGGTAGGCAGAGGTGTTATAATAAAAACACCCACTTTTCACCGAATATGATAAAGTACCAAAGTGACAGTGCCAGTCTATCACCGTATCAGGCACTATACATATGTATATGTCTTTGAATTACTTCTCAGATTTATGCAGGTTTCCTCACTATGTTTTCCTTCACCGTAAAGCATGTGGTGTGAAATAACTGCACATAAGTTTTTAGAAAACTCTTTGGTACCAGGCCCCGCTGAGATTCGAATTTGCTTCGCTTGCGTAGCAGGCGACACGTCAAACCCCATGGCCACCACGGCTCTTCACAGACGTGTGCATATTAATATTTATGAAAAGAGTTATTTCTGAGGTTATTCTCAGTAAAAACATGCTTTCAACCCTGGCGATAGGATGTATAATCCTGTGCCGCAAGTATAAGTTTTGTTTGACACGTTCACACGTCGTCGCATGACGTTCGTATTGGGTTTTTTTTTATATAGAGACGTTAATTCCCACACACGCCGCTCAGGGTGCTTGTCAACGTTTCCAAACGAAATTAAGAAAATACGCAGGACATATCGTCATGGTATTAACATGTTAAAGCCTATCCTTAGAGCACTGTCTAATTATGCCATTCTAAAGATTTTTCAGTACTATAAGAGTTCTTACACGCCCCTCTTATTGGTAACACAAATTAAACAAACCATGTTAAGTCTTAAGAAAAATTAAAACTAAGATCATAGTCTGCGTCTTGACGATTTGAAAGTGTTTTGTTAAAAGTCTAATCAAATAAATATATTTTTGCGTTTGTCCATTAAATTATAAAAGAATCCGAGTATGACAATATACAACAACTGTTCACTTAAGCGTTAATTAATGCTCACAAAATAACCGATCGTACAAACGGTGAATTTCCGTTTTAATTTCCTTGGAAGCGGCGTTTATGATGGAATTATGTCGACCGTGACCATTGTTTGTGTGGTATTGGTGTGGATTGCTGTGTGTTGATGTGAATGCGTGTGTGTTGACAAGCCCAAATACCCAGTGTTGCGGTGATCTGATTGTTTCCTATAGGCAATGAGCTGCTCAGATCTGAGCGAACAAAAGGGCGCTCCAGGTGGCGAGAACGCCAGTCTTGCATACAAATCACGCTGTATATAAGCGGTATTGTATAGCAGACATAGCTACAGCTTAGTACCGAGACCCTTGCGGACTTAGCATATTGTTTATTACCCGGAAGAATAATCACACGATATTCTATGTTTTTTTCTTAATAAAAGAAGTATAAAAGTGTTTGAAGAGATGCATGTTTAGTTTTTTAACGATATGGTCTCTCGCAGTTGGTATGGGGGAGTTACCTCCACTGCTTAACCGGACTAAAGGGCGGGACTCAAGGGCCTCCAGCCGAGCTTAAACTTAAAAACTAAGCAACACAGCTAAGGACACCCCGGTGCGGGGCTCGGACCCCGGCTTAGGGCGTTGCTGGGGGATGAGCTAGGGAGCTGGATCTGAGTGGGACATGTTTAAGGCTAGTGGCTCAGCGCGCGCCGGCCCTAGCAGAGGACGGGGGGGACGATGACGTAGAGTTCGCGAGGAGCCTCGCCGGCGAGGACGGAACGATGGTCGGTTTGGTGTGTGCTTTTGAGACATTGCTTGCTGAAGCAATGTGATATCGTCGTCAGGGTCAATAAGCACGTGCCTCGGACGGCGTCGGGTGGAGATTCGAGAGGGGGTATATCGGGTGGGACCCCGAGGCATCGGGGCCTGCTGCTTATATAGTGCACGGTGCAACTACCGGATAGGTGAATATAATGGATGATTCATATGAATTTGATACTGGGAATTCTTGGTCTTTGTAAACAACCATATTCTGAGTATTATTATGATTGCGTTGAGTTTTCAACACTGATGATGGTGTAACTTGACACTCCTCC
Source organism: Watsonalla binaria (assembly GCA_929442735.1). Classification (NCBI taxonomy): domain Eukaryota; kingdom Metazoa; phylum Arthropoda; class Insecta; order Lepidoptera; family Drepanidae; genus Watsonalla; species Watsonalla binaria. The sequence continues at coordinate 1,445,281 of OV838917.1, read as the reverse complement.
TCTGAAGCAATGTGATATCGTCGTGCCTCGGACGGCGTCGGGAGGAGATCGATGCATGTTTGTGGACGAAAAGAAAGAAGTATGTAAGGATCGTAGGATGTGGCAATCGGTGATCTCTGCCTACCCTCATGATACAGGCGTGAGCATATGTTTGTATGTATAACAGGATTACTCTATCTCTCTCTCTCTGTATACTAACGCCTGTGTTCGCCGAAGCGGTACGCTTTTATATGAAAGGGTAGGTATTTATAGTGCACGCACATTTCGCCAGTTAGATTAAGTCCCATGTAATAAGGGGCAAGCCTATTGCCAATAACCCGAACTAATCCAGACTCCGGCCTGTTATTGAGAAATTACAATTACACATAGATAAACTAAAACGTACTTTATCTGACACGTTCAACAGCAGCGTTTGTGACCACAAGACCAACGGGGCATCTCTACAATAATAATGCGAATCAAATAAATTAATGTCATATTTCGTACACACGAATACTGTTTTCAGCGGATATTCATTATTCATTTTCTGTTTTGTTAACGGTTGCAAAGCGAAACAACCCGGTAATGGCGGCGTTCGGTAATTTGTATTTTGTTTTCATATATCGTTTGCAAGCAATCAAATCGAACTTTTATATTTATGAACAAAAGATACATTGAAAAATAAAATATTTTAGCATTTCATTGCCGGCTTCCATGTATATTTATTCAGTACATATAAAAGGCCACAATGCATCAACAGAAATGTGCTCGTATACTTACAGATCGTAGATTCTTTTTTTCTTGTTGGATAATCATTTATCGAAGGCAGATAACATCACGCTGCTACTAATAGAAACGAATCATGAATGGAAAATGTTGCAAAAACGGGTATAAATATAGTCACATAGACAAAGTCGAGGGCAACAGCACCAATATAAAAACCCAAATTTAAATTTCGTAGTAGTACAGAGGTGAAAAAAGTCAAAAATATATTTGTTCGATTAGACTTTTTACAAAGCACTTTTAAATCGTCAGAATAACATAATTATACAGGATTATACATTCTACCGACAGGTTCGGAAGGTTGCTTTTACTAAGAAGAACCTGGCAAGAAACTCAGTAATTACTTTATTCAAAAAAAAATTATACAATTTTAAGAGTACAAAATAAATCGCTTAAGAAACATAAGCTCATGGACACAGTTCCAAAGCAAAAATGTCGATAAAATTAACATAATTAAAAATCTAGTAGTTCTACTTATAACTAAATGCGTAGCTTGAGATGACCATACCAATACACCACCGAAAGCTTAGTTGGTAGATCTCGAAGGTCTGGAACATGTACGAATGGTTACGAAGTATAAACTAGCACAACCCTATGGATGCATTGTAACTATACAGCTCCGTGACTTATAAGCCTGGGGCCCAACCATGAGCTCTTATTGCAATGTTATTGCAGTTGTGTGACAGTGACAGATGTATGCACGTCAAATACATCTGTCTCGTAATAAGAGTAAAACTATCATGGCAATAAGAGCTTATGGTAATGCCCCTGATAACGCGCCAATAAGTCGGTCGGTGTATACCACGTTGGATGGAAACTTTAATTAACTCGAGAAATCGTCGTAAATACCCATTTTAATGACTGAGACAACCCTATGTACAACTTAAATTGTTAATATGACAAACAATATTTATTATCTGTACTTAATCATTTTCAAAACGAAAAAATTTAAGTTAGATTACGTCACCTTCATAATGCCGTAACTTTTCAAATTAAGGCGGAATCTAAACAACTGGATGAGATGTTCTTTTAACGCAGTAAATATTCAGCTAGAGAAAAGATTGCAGAACAAAATTAATTACAGCGCCTATCTTCCACGATGAGGAAAATTCGTGAGGAAACCTGCGTGTGTTTTGAAAGGGAATCCAACGAAGCACAGGAGCTACGAAACTAGCCTTCTGAGATGAATCGGCGAGAAGCTCTACCAGGCATCTTACGTAGGTACATTAATTTCATTAAAATAATAATATTGATCTCCTACCGAATTTCGGTTACGGCGGCTAATTTCGAGGAACAGCCAAGCGCAGGAGATATTATAGTGCACAAGTGTGTGCAAACACAGGTGCACTCTTTATTCCCTCACTCTCATAGTCCGATGGGAGGCAATCCGACACGACCGGAGAAGGATCAGGCGTAGGACCAACGGCTTAACGTGCTTTCCGAGGCACGGGGGTGGAAACACTGCCAACTTCCAAACTCCGGGCATTTTATTGTGACCCAACCGAAGCCGGGACCTCGTGATCGGCAGCCAAACGTACTAGCCACTAGACCAACGAGGCAGTTTTTTCATCAAAATAATAATAGAATGAAGCGATAGGTACAAATAAATACACCAAATAGGACCCAATTTGTAAAATAAATGATGGCGATCAAACACAATAGTGGTAAATTGAATTGGCTTGTAGAATAAAAAATAGAAATACCACAACATGCATTTGACAAGAGGTACTTGTCCAAAATGTTAGTTCCTGTGATGTGATGTTTTAGTCCATGTTGCATGACCTCATCTACAAGGATATACATAGAGAGATATATACCCTTGTAATTAACACATACATATGCTCATGCTTGTATCCCCCGAAGGGGTAGGCAGAGGTGTTGTTATCACAACACCCACTTTTCACCGAATTTGATTAAGTGCCAACGTGACAGATGGTGAGTCTATCGCCGTCTCAGGCACTATACATACGTCTTTGAATTACTTCTCAGAAATATGCAGGTTTCCTCACAATGTTTTCCTTCACCGTAAAGCACGTGGTGTGAAAATCACTGTACATAAGTTTTTTTAGAAAATCTCATTGGTACAGGCCCCGCTGGGATTCGAACTTGCGTCGCTTGCGTAGCAGGCGACTGCTCTAACCCCGAGGCCACCACGGCTCTGTCATTAATTGTAATTAACACAATCATCGAAATTGTATACAAAGCTTTCTTCATGTGTAAGCCTTCTGCAGGGCCTTTAGAGAAAGTAACATTACCTTACGATACAAAATGTACGGGAATGACATATGTCACGTGACTGATTTATGTCATTTGCATCAATGTTTCTATTAATGCAAGTGCGAGAGAATATTACTTTGTCTAGGGCTACAGACGTAAGTTAGACTAATCTATATATATAAAAGAAAGTCGTGTTAGTTACACTATTTATAACTCAACAACGGCAGAACCGATTTGGCTGAAAATTGTGGGGAGGTAGCTTAGAACCAGGAGAAGGACATAGGAACTATATATACTGATAAATAAAAATGAAGTGTCTGTTTGTAGTTATAATTCACAGCTTGTCACTTAATGCATATGAAAGGATATAATGCAAGTACATAAATAAACAAATTCTTAACATTTTCTCTGTCCGTCCGTTTGTCTGTTTGTTCCGTGTAAACTCTGAAACGTCTGGAACGATTTCTACGGGACTTTCACTGACAGGTAGTTGATGTTACAAGGAGTAACTTAGGATACTTTATTAAGTTAGGGTTCAGTGAAAAAATCCACCCATATAATTGAACCTACGCGGGTGAAACCGCGGGACACATATAGTAATTAATAATTGTCGGTTAAATGACCCTTCCAGTAAGGCGTAAATATATAATAATTCACAATTCAAAAAAAATTGGTCCAGTTTTCATAGCGTAACTTTACTGTCCGAAACATTATCCCAGGAAATTGCAGGATTTGTCTCGTCTATGCGGATTGAACGGCTACTGAAACAGTTACATCCGAATCCCGTTGGAATCGAACGAATACCAAATTGAATGAAAGAGCTTCGGGACACGGAGTTCTCCCTTTTCTACTGTTCAGTAGAGCATTTTAACTTAATAATACAAACAAACAAAATTAACTCAAATTTCAAAGACGCATATAGCGTTTTACTAGTTCATCATTTGATATTCTATAGAAATAATTTCTCTCAGTTAAATCAATTTTCTGAACCTTTTCTAGCAATCATAGAAAGCAATCTAATAGCAGGGGCCCAACCATGAGCTCTTTTTGCAATGTTACTGCTGTGCGACAGTGACAGACTTATACATGTCATATACATCTGCCTCATAATAAAACCTCAGAGTAAAACTATCATGGTAATAAGAGGTTGTGGTAAAGCCCCAGTATTTTGCACAATCAACATGTCAGACAAAGTGACGTGAAGAACTAAAATATCTCATACAAATATGCGAGTGACGCTAGCGAGTATAGTTTACGAAAACGGTGGCAAACTCGTGATAGGGGTCCAATTTATAATTGAGGCAGTAGATATTATATCCCTTTTGAATACAATATATTTTATATGTTTTATTTTATAAGTATTGTTTGGGTTGTGCTTTGTCGATAAGGTTTAAATTTTTTAAGTTTTTTTAAAACATTTTTAATTATTCTTGAAAACTACACGTAGAAATACATTTTCAGGTCTGTCTTATGATAAGCTTATGTAACGGTTGAAAACAAAATCATGCAATTCATCGACTACAAGCTGTTTGACTCGTCGGCGCATTGGACAAATCGGTCCTAATATGCGTAATCTTTTCTTTAAATTTAGATTTGTATGCGGTGATATGTATGTTTGAATGAGTAGGCTGGCTCCTTCAACGAGCTGACTAGAACTTATTAATTTTGCAATTAAAGTACAAAGAATGAGGACAAAGAGATAATTATGTAAATAAGTCATTATTGTTATTGCTCGAAAGAATTTTTCCATCTTTGCTGTAATATTAAGTATTTGTATTAACGTTCACAAAGGGCAGGGTCAACTGGATTGCACTTGACCTAATGATTAGGATTCGATTTACATAAAAGAGAAGGAAATTTACAAAAGTATTGCCGCATAATAAAGTATAAGCTTACAAGCAGTGCGGAATATGGGAACAAACAGTTCGAAATTGCACTCACACAGACGCGAACATCTACGAGATAATAAGCGGCCCCGTTACAACGGGCCGGTTACAATGTGTCACATCATTTACGTGTTCAACAGACATTTTTCATAGCTTTAAATCGACTAATCGACATTACTTTGAAAGCAAGTAAAGGAGAAAATTTAAAAAACTTTACGAGTAGCAGCCCTTACGCTCGTCGAAGTAAATGTTCTAATTTCAATTTTTTCTTCTTTTCTTCCATACTGCTTATTACACTTATATTTATACTGTGGTATTGTCAAGGACATTGTCAGCTCCGGCTGGCACTTTACCGTAACTGCCACCGAACAAAGAAGCGACACTGAACCTTTTGTTTCACCGTATTAAGTCGATATTTGAGTGCTTAGCAAACAGTAATCAGCCTACGGGCAGGCTGGTGAAGTTTGGCGTGAGTGCTCAATTATCTTTGTGGTTTATGGTATGACAGTTCCACAGAATTAGTAAGTGCTACCACAGTATAAATATGCTACGCTAATGTGGTACATGGAATACGCCTTTTGGTCGAGTAGTTTACTTATATTTTGGGCTTTATTAATGTCGTATTCCTCTAAACAGGATACCGTGGTACTGCGAGACATAATACTAATTATAAACATTAATAAAAATTTACAAAACGAGAAGAAGAATTAAAACCATATGCATAAGCTCAAGCCTGTATTCCCCGAAGGGGTAGGCAGAGGTGATGTAATAACAACACCCACTTTTCACCGTATATGATTAAGTGACATCGTGACAGATGGTGAGTCTATCGGCGACTCAGGCACTATACATAGGTCTTTGAATTACATATACTTATATTACTACTGGTTTGAATTGCAAAATTATTTTTGTGTGAGTAGTGGTTCATGCTGAATGGGCTGTAGTGGCCTTGGGGTTTGAGCAGTCACCTGCTCTGCAAGCGACGCAAGTTCGAATCGCAGCGGGCCCTGTACAATTGAGTTTCGCTAAAACCCATGTGATTTCACCCCTCGTGCTTTACAGTGAAAGAAAATATCAAACCTGCATATGTCTGAGAAGTAATTCAAAGACTCGCCATCTGTCACGTTGGCACTTAATCATCTTCGGTGAAAAGTGGGTGTTGTTATTACAACACCTCTGGAATACAGGCGTGAGCAATGAATTTTGTGTTTGATTGTTTATTCATAGAGAAAGCCTCACACTTCAATCTAGAAGCGAAGCATGTAAAACTATATACACGTGGGCGAAGCTGGTTTTAAAATCAAAATTGCTAATTAAGTTTCTACTCCCCGATAGTAGGTATCCTATCTCTCGACAATCTTAAGCTGTTGAAGTTTTTGACATCTAAGTAATTTGCGGTAGACAATTTAAAAAATAATTAAAAACCCTCCCCGCGAGGGATATGCTATTAAATTCTCTGCCAATCAACCGTCGACATCAGAAGGTTACATTAAATGAAAACAATCTTGTGATGAGACCACCAATCACTCTTTTAAAGAGGGGTGGATTAAATAAATATTAAGATAGGGTTGTTTTTTAAATAAATCTCAGCTGAAACTCAGCTGAGATTGACAGCGACTGAATAGAGCAGCCAGTTATTTTGTTGGGGGCTCCAACCACTATTTATTTATTTATTTTTAATTAATGGGAAAGCATACAGTTTATAAACTTAAAAAAGATAACATAAATAACAGTGACGAGTAAACCATTGACATGTTTTCGCATTTAAGAAACCACTTATTTATATCTATAAATCTACACAGAAAATAAAATTTAACCTCTCACCTAACTAACCAACTAAAATTAAAAGTCTCATTGTAATTTTAAATTAACACCAATTTTCATTAGATGCTGTATGAAAGTATAGGGTACGGTACTTACATAAATTAAACCCATTTTTTCCTCTGTCTGTCTGTCCATCTGTTTTGCCTGGACCGATTTTAGCGGCTCTTTAGAAATTTAAATGATCTTATTAAAAAAAAAAACGTTCTAGCAAATAATAAAAAAGCGGCCAAGTGCTAGTCGGACTCGCCCATGGAGGGTTCCGTAGCGGTTTAAAAATTAAGACATATGTACATGTACATACGCTCACGCCTGTATTCCCCGAAGGGGTAGGCAGAGGTGTTGTTATCACAACACCCACTTTTCACCGAAGATGATTAAGTGCCAACGTGACAGATGGTGAGTCTATCGCCGTCTCAGGCACTATACATACGTCTTTGGATTACTTCTCAGAAATATGCAGGTTTCCTCACGATGTTTTCCTTCACCGTAAGGCACGTGGTGTGAAATCACTGTACATAAGTTTTTTAGAAAAACTCATTGGTGCAGGCCCCGCTGGGATTCGAACTTACGTCGCTTGCGTAGCAGGCGACTTCTCAAACCCCGAGGCCACCACGGCTCTTAAAAATTAAGACGTGTTAAAAAAACTAATTACTAGATCTCGTTCAAACCAATTTTCGATGGAAGTTTGCAAGGTAATGTAGATCATATATTTATTTAAGTTTTATCATTCTCTTATTTTAGAAGTCACAGGGGGGGCAGGGGGGGGGGTTTACCACTTTGGAAGTGTCTGTCGCGCGCACTATCCAGTTTAGAATAATAAAATATATTGGAAACTTCAATGTAATTCTTGAAGACCTATCCATAGATACCCCTTTTAATAAAAATAGTCTGAGCTATCTGCCAGTGAGTCTCGTTAAAATCGGTGAAGCCGTTTCGGAGATTAGCCGGAACAGAATATTGGTTTTTTTAATGTCATTATCGTCTATACTTTCATATCAATTTGGTCAAAGGGGTAATTTCGGAATTACACACAGACACTTAAATTTTATGTATCTACTAGTTGTCCGGCATACGTTGTATTGCCATATATTTTTTTGGGGTGGTCACCCTTATCATTTAGGGTTTAGGTATGAAAAATAGATGTTGGCCGATTCTCAGACCTAATCTACACACAAAACTTCATACAAATCGGTCCAGCCGTTTCGGAGGAGTGCGGTAACTAACATTGTGACATGGAAATTTTTATATATTGAAATATATAGATATGCAGATATATATTATTGGTATGCATAACTAGGCTATACTAGGAAAGGTATTCAGAATTGAAAAATGAATAAGAACTATTCCGTCATGTCAGTCCACTGAAAACTGGATTGAAACACATGCATTTTTTAGTTCAGGAAACGAATGCTGCAGTTCGCTTTCCGAGCAAAAGTTTGCCATACAAGTGTTCCCGGTTCATAGGTACTACTTTATCCTGTACCTCCATTGTGTTCAACACTTAACGTCTTTCAACCCTTCCAAATTGTATACAAGGATTACATTCATTAGCTTACGTGCACTATTATATATCCAGCAAAGCCAATTTATACGGATAATAATGTTTAAGCTGTCATTTAAACAAGTACTTTGTGTTAATAGGTCAGATTTAAATTAATCACTGCATTATAAATGCTTATTATAGAACAAACGCGCGTTCATTAGAAGTGGAGGATCACATATTGGAAATAAACTTTATGTCAATTATAATTTTAGTCATTATCATTTGGTATTAAGTAGGGATGTTAGAATTAATCTATTTTTACTAAAACCGATTATTATTTTATTACAATAGATTTTTTAATAAATTGATTACATTAATTTATTCATAATCGAATATTTATTTTAATTAAAATCGATAAAAAATAAATAATATAATTTTGGATTAAGAAAAATCGATACTTTTCCAATAAACTCATGACCACATGTTCAAGTATGTACATAGAATGATTTTTAAAATTTCTTCAAAAGGGATGAAATTAGGCGGATTCATCATCATCATCATCATATCAGCCATAGGACGTCCACTGCTGAACATAGGCCTCTCCCAATGATTTCCACCTCACCCGGTTGGAAGCGGCCTGCATCCAGCGGGTCCCCGCGGCCTTGACCAGATCGTCCGTCCATCTCGCGGGGGGCGCCCTACGCTGCGCTTGCCGGTACGTGGTCTCCACTCGAGAACTCAACTGCCCCAGCGGCCATCAGTCCTTCGAGCAATGTGGCCTGCCCATTGCCACTTAAGCCTGCTAACCTGATACTGGTATAAATTTAAAGACAACAGCTAGTTAAGAATTGAGAAAAAATATATATAAGGAGCTTTTCAATAGCTCGGACATTGGTAAATAAATTGAACGGTGTGATATTTCATTCGTCGGCCAAGGATAATCTGGCAGACGTGACTTCACGATGCCGTGTTTATTTTATATAAATTAAGGAACAATTGAATATTGATTTTTTTTCTGTTTTATAAATTATGGGGTCTTGGGGTCCAGATGCTCATCAACTTTTCAAAGAGGTTGCACGTCGTCTGGTAGAAGCTTCTCGTGACAAGCAGGCTGGGGCTTTTCTCGCTCAGAGAATCAGCATTGCTATTCAATGTGGCAATGCTGCCAGCCTTCTTGGCATGATCCCGAGGGACACCGATTTGGGCCAAGTTTACTACTTATAATTAGTTTTTTGAAACTTGAATATATTATTTCTTTCCGAATGGAATTGAAAATCACTTCGAGTTCATTTTAAAGTGTTAGTTTGTGACGCAATTCCCTTGCGGCAGTAATGTGTTAAGAGTCAAATCCTCCAAATAAGTTAGATGTTGCTGGTAGTTTTATACTTCACATCACATACAACACCTCAGTTTACCCCTTCGGGGACCCTTCAGGAATGGCGTGTTATTTAAAGTATTAACATATTTAATGTATAGTCTTGTATAATGTATCTTTTTCTTTGCCTTTCTGACGATCTCAAAGTGAGTAGGTATTTTGTTTGGAAATAATTAAGTTAATGATTCATTATGATTTATTTAAGTTAATATAATCGAAAAAAAAATATATATATATACAGACAAATAAAATTGAGGTGTATGTTTGTAATTCCAAGATAACATCTTTTCACTAATTGCATATGAAAGTATACACGGGACAGACATGATAAAACCAATTTTTTTCTATGTCTCAACGTCCGTCTGTCTGTCTGTTTATTCCGGGTAATCTCAGAAACGGAGGACCGATTTTAACGAGACATTCACTGGAAGATAGATAATGTTACAAAGAGTAACTTAGGCTACTTTTATTTAAAAATAATATTTATGGTTCCACGGGAATTAAATTAAATCTACGCGGGTGAAACTGCAGGGCATAGGTATTTTATGGTAAATTAGAAAAATTTATAATCCTTTCCAGTTCTACTATCGTTCTACTATCTAGTTCTAGCGTGGCAGAAGCAAGTATTAAACAAAAATCCATTTCTCAAGAAGTTTAATTTGTGTTAATCGTCGTGACACGAAACATATATATGTATAAAACGAATATAAATTGCATAATTTACTGGAATTCGGTCGAAAGCTCACAGATCGATCTTCAAGATTGCATCGCACATTGTGCCAAGTCGGAGAAAGTAATTCTTCCGGAAATTCGGAATGGGGACGTTTTTTGTTGATCCCAATTGATGGGATCCGTGCCCGCCAAGCTTTTTCGCATTTAAGTCAAACTAAGGAAGGAAATAAAATAAATATACTTATTTTATGGATATTTATAACAACATTGATAACAATTATGTATGAATAACGGACGTCACGGGGTTTCGCCCGCGTAGTTCCCGTTCCCGTGGGAGTTTGGAAATACAATATAGCCTATATTTCTCGCTGATAATGTAGCTATCCAATGCTGAAAGTATATTTGAAATCGGTCCACCAATTTGTTACATACAAATCTTTCTTCTTTAAAATATTAGTATAGATTTATGATTGCCTCGATCGTGAATCTTGGTTCCGCTACGGGTCGTGCAGTATTATTGGGTTTGTATATCTCCCATTTCCTAGTAAGAGCCAGGAATCTGGATTAGTGCCGGTAATGGCAATAGGCCCACCCACTATTACACTTAAACAAAACTGGCGAATTTGTGTGTAATACAAGCACCTGCCCACCCCTACGGAGAATACAGTCACAGTATAAATATAAATTGAATTAAGAAACAGTAAGGAATCTAGGAACACATCGTTAAAAATGTCACACTCACACAGACGCTCATCTACGAGATTATAAACAGAACCTCTATCACGGGTTTGCCACCGTTTTTGTAATCTATACTCGCTAGTGTCACTCGCAATATTTGTACGAGATTTTTTAGTTCTTCCCATCACCGCTGGGAGTCGCTGCACAATTTCTTATACTAATATTCGGTGGAGACGCTAGCGAGTATAGCAAGTATAGATTACGAAAACGGTGGCAAACTCGTGATAGGGGTATAGTAGAGTAGTTGCGTCACTAAGGGGTTTAACGTCATGTCCAATCGTGTATACGTCATGTATGTTTTACCGACTTTTTTCGAAACCTCGAGACAACAAATCTACATATACATTTTTACTATAAAAGAGTATAATTCAAAATCTTTAAGATTGACAACCCTTACGCTCAATGGAGCAAATGTTCTTATTTAAAAAAATTGGCCTAGATTCCTTATTACTTGTAAAGATATATGTATAGTGTGATACAGGCGTGTGCAGTAAAAGTTAATAATCGCTTATACGATATCAAGATCATAAATAACTAACGATAATCAAGATATTATATACCCCCTGAGCACATGCAATAGAAAAGACACTTTTATAAGTATCATATGAATGTATGGTATTCGTTCCTTACATTACACCTCTCCCAAGAGCTTTGAGGTTGGAAACCGAAAGGAACTAACAAAAAATAAACTTCTCCTGATTATTGTATGCTTGTGTAGCCGAGAGCGACATCCCGCGGGATAGCTGGCCACATCTGACCGAGGCGTGAGAAATATTGCTTCACCTAAAAATATATTGCTTGAATATAAATGAAAGGATAGGGATAGAAATTTAAGATACTAAAGTGTCCACGCAATATACATTTTTCTATTGAATTATAGGCAATTGATCCGTACCTTCAGATCTTAGAATTGAAATCTTTAAGATATCGCTTTCTTAAATACAATAGATTCAGATTTTTTTTGTGTTTAATCTTCTATTTTTTTTAATTTAAATCATATTTATTTTTTATTTATTTGAAATATACATTTTGAACGGCCAGTAACCAATTACACAAAACATAGCAATATTACACAATATAAATACAGTACACATCACATTTAATTATATACACAGCATATTATAAAAATACAAACACAATCAAGCATTCGCCTCGCATTACTCCAGACATGCCGACATGATCGTCTGCCATTCATCCGCAAACAAATCACACTCAGAGTTGGACTCCTTGGACTTGATATGTTTTATTAAAGAGCTTAGTTTACGAATGTGTAAGTAATCAAATGCTGTGCGTTAGTCTCGCAACGGTTTGATCGACATAATTTTTTTTGTTGTCACAAGACACAGGAGCTAAACATCTTTAATAGACAGATCCCGCTCTGAGCTGGACTCGCGAGATGAGTTGACTAATTCATTCATTCTACTATTTCATTTTTTATCTCCTAGACTCTAAATACGTCAAAACTCTTTTTAAAGAAGGGTATCGCACAGGAACATAGAAAAATCTAATGAAAACTAAATTATTATGAATTTAAATGTACTGTAAGTAGAAATGTTAGTTAGACGAACATTGCGACATTCAAAACCATAATTCAAAATATGTTTCTTTGACTGGACTTCTTACAAAGTAATTTCAACACAAACATATGCTCACGTTTGTATACCAAGGGGATATGCAGATACTAGCGTAGTATCTGCCTACCCCAAGGATTGCGATGAAACTTTGGCTTTGATATTCAATTAAATTCCATCTAAAAGTGTCCATCATACAAAAACTGCGCAGAATCATTCAATGATTGGAATTACATTTCAAATGATGGAAGCTACCGGTACCTAACGATGACTGGGGTCATTTCCGACCAATCTCCGCTGTCAAAGTGCTTGACTAGTGCAAATCACTATTTCATTTCATTGATGCGACGATACTGAGCTTTATCCAATATAAGCTCATACATTTTGGTGTAGATATTTTGAACTTTGAACCCAAAACTATTTATTGTAAACTAGCTATGCACCGCGGGACTGTATGGTATTATACCAGGATTTTTGTCAGGTTCCACGGGAACAGGGTAAAATATCCCATATCCTTCTCCTGGTACTCAGATACCTCCCCAGAAATTGTCAACCAAGGTTCAGCCGTTCTTGAGTTATAGATGATACACTATCACGACTTTATTTTATATATATAGAATTTAATATTTATATGAATTTTTTTCGCGGACGGTCTGAGAAAAACATCGGTTTTTTTTTGTACCCGGATATACGTTTAATTTGGAATTACATACTGACGCTTCAATTTTATTTATCTGTATAGATAACGATGTAATGGTACAGGATTATTTTCACCATTGCGGTTTGCAAACGATCACAGGAATTCCTGGTATAGCTGACGCGGGTACGTGAAGATGTTTCGCATTCTTCGCGAACGGTATAATATTTTGGGTCGGGCGGTCGTTGTACAGAATATTGCCAATATTATAAATCAAAGTGTAATGATCGTCACCTGATATTTGTCAGTAATTCGGGAATGCCTTCGCGTTCAGGAGTAAATAAAATACCTCTTTGAATTATTATAACAGGGTAATCTAATGTATTTAGGGTTACTTACCACGTAATGTTTGTCGGAACCCTTATAGTCGTATTCATATAATTATGTAAGCTTTGCGCATTTTATGACTTTTTCAATAAAATATTCACAATAGTAAAACACCTTTACTTACCTCTTCGGGGACCCTTCTAGTGAGGCTTGAGAATATTTATTTTTTATTTGCACGCAGACATATAAAAGTATTAAAACAATATCAAACAAGCCACAGTCAATGGATTTTTCATGCGTTTTAATAAAGTTTAAGTCCTTTTTTTGTTGACTGGCATGTCGGAAAAAATATATTTATTTTATGCAAAAATATTTTCAAAGAGGTTCCACGTCGCCGGGTGAAAACTTTCGCGACAAGCGCGCTAGAGCATATCTCGTTCAGAGAATCAGCATTGCTATTCAATGTGGCAATGCTGCCAGCTTTCTTGGCACTATCTCAAGAGACACCGATTTCGGCCAAGATTTCTACTTCTGATTAATTTGATATACTAATAATTGTATTTTATTTAAGCTAAAAGCAATTGAAAAGAAAACATAATTTTCACTTCCTACTCATCTACATCATAATTCCTTCTGAGACTTGATTTTACGCATATTTAACAACCCCCAGATTTATTTATTCTACCATTTTAAGACGGTTTATTAATAAATAGATAAATGTTACAACATCATCTGGTTATATTTATCAATCATTAATGATCATGCCAAACTAATCCCCATGTACAGTCGGCGACGCCTTTTCGCAATATGCAAAGTTCAAAATTCTAAATATACATTCTTTAATAAGACTTTTAACAAAGTACTTTCAAGTCGTCAGAACGACATAATTACACAGGATTTAGTTTCAATGCACAAATATCGATAAAAATAAAATCTAAAAGTACCTATAATTGTGTAGCTTGAGATGACTAGCCCCCAAAAGCAACACCAGCGGCCCTACCATGATCTATATTAATGCCATGATAGTTTAACTATTATGAGACAGATATGTGGGATTGAAATAAATTAAAATATAAAGGTTTGACTGAATCTTCTTTACTCCGTCTTTAACACATCTTAAAAAAAAAATCGTCTTTCACGTCGTTCACCTTCGTTCTGTCATCCGTCACTTCTTACATCTTCTTCTATTCTTACCGATCACACGCTGCCTATCGTGCTTACATAAAACCTCTTTCATACATACATACATATGCTCACGCCTGTATTCCCCGAAGGGGTAGGCATAGGTGTTGTAATCACAACACCCACTTTTCACCGAAGATGATTAAGTGCCAACGTGACAGATGGTGAGTCCATCGCCGTCTCAGACACTCTACATACTTCATTGAATTACTTCTCAGAAATATGCAGGTTTCCTCACGATGTTTTCCTTCACCGAAAAGCACATGGTGTAAAATCACTGTACATAAGTTTTTTAGAAAAACTCATTGGTACAGGCTCCGCTGGGATTCGAACTGCGTCGCTTGCATAGCAGGCGACTGCTCAAACCTCAAGGCCACCTCTTTCCACAGATATATATGATGTGTATAAGTCTGTCATTGTCACATAGTGGAACTATGATGGCAATAGGAGTTTCTGGTAATGCCCCTGTTCATAAGTATGACGACAATGCCAGCCATCGCCTATATTACATATCGGACCTCTCAGTTGGGGAACTACACCTTTTGGCTAGAAGTATAAAAGATATCTGACGTTTGAGTATCATAGTATAACTTTTACCTAATGAAAACAGATAGAAACCATTAAAGTACACAGGGAGCTTAGATTGCATCCTGAAAACTGCTATAAAAGTCGACAGCCTTCAACCTCTTCAGGCGCCGCCGTCATTTACTTGCAAAGTTTGCGTTTTACCTGTTGAGATTACGTAAAGTTAAGTACTGAATAGCTTAATACCTATCACAAAGTAGCTTGAAATACAAAAGTTTACTTTGTTTAGCTTTACAGCAAAACGCCTTATATAAATCTACAGGCAAAATTACTCTAAATGGAAACATGTCATTCTGTCATATCTAGAAATAGCATAATCCCTTATTGCCACTAGATTGACAATTATTATGAGATATGAGCCGTGGTGGCTGTGGGGTTTGAGCAGTCAACTGGCGTGTGCTAATGAGTTTTTGTAAAAAAAGAAATTTTGGACACTGATTTCATACCACGTGCTTTACGATGAAGGAAAACATCGTTGAAATGTATATATTTTTATTATTATACCACATTAGAACGGTAACAAAATACCACTTAAACTAAGTGGTTATACATTTATTCAATCTTCTAGCAGTACTCCTAGCATACTGACATGCTATACTTCCATTCACCCGTAAATAAATCACATCCAGAAGAGCGTTGAATGCGGGGAGAATACGCGGGACAAGGGAAAATGCCCGCGCGACGGTGCGGCTCGTGGGCACGGTGAACAGCTTATGCCTCTTGTAACTTAGGTATTTGTTGGGTACAAAGATGCCGTAAAGTTGGTGGTATATATAATGCCTGAGATGGCGGTAAACTCACCATCTGCCACGTTGGCACTTAATCATATTCGGTGAAAAGTTGGTGTAGTTATTACAACACCTCTGCCTACCCCTGCGGGGAATACAGGCGCGAGCATATTCATTTATCTAAGTCTGTCACTGTTACGGACATACTATCATGGGAATAAGAGCTTTTGGTAAGACTCAGCGCGTATATGACTGTGTGTTTGTCACGCAAGTGTTTTAATTAACGTTATTTATAAAACTACTAGCTGTGCTTAATTTCATGAGAGGCCCGCGGAACCCTAAAGATTATAAAAGTAGCATAAGCTACTCCTTGTATAGCTATCTGCTAGTGAAAGTCCCGTTCAATTCGGTCCAGCCGTTTCGGAGATAAGCCGGACCAAACAGACTGACAAAGATGTTTTTTAAATTGATTTATTAAGCCAGTACCGTATATACTTTCATATGCATTTAGTGAAAAGCATTTTGGAATTACAAACAGATACTTCAATTTTAATTATCTGTATGATGTAGGTATAGGTAAAGGAAACCGTTGCGTCTTTTATCCGTTTAGATTTTTCGTTGGCGCAATTTTTCTTCATTTCAAAACTACGACAAACTTTTAACAACTTCCAGTTCAAATTGAAGCGGTATTTTTTTTTCTTTGTAAACTACTTTAATGAATTTCCACACAAACTTTATTCAAGGGTTTCACCAGTCTTTTATTGCAATAATAGTTGACTCATGTCATATGATAGTGGAAAAAAGCACACGCAGTATTATGTACAACAACATTGTTAGATAGAATACCGTTAGATTATAATCTATCTCGAGAGATTGTAAACTGTGGAAAGATTGTGAACCGCAACATACTACTTACAATTTAACGTATTAATATTCGGTAGATTGTAATGTATCGAAATGGTTGATTCACAACCTTTCGACACTTCACAATCTCGCGAGATAGATTATAATGTAACGGTATTCACAATCTCACGATGACATATAAGTGCATCACTCGATAGAGACAATAATAAGGGTCTAATTAAGGAAGTAATAACAATTTTTTTTTTACAGCAACAGTTTAGAATTAATGGTTAGAATCATTATAAAAACGGTGCAGTAGGTTTTTTCAATACTGACCCCGCTACTTCGAGTATTCTTCGATATTCTTCATAGTTTCGGATCTACCAAGGTAATATTGCCAGAGAGGAGCTTGTGGCACAGTTGCTATTGCGCATATCTTTCGATCAGCAAAGGTTAAACCCTTACCCAAGCCAGTAGTTGGATGGGTGACCGCCCGAGTTCCCTCCGTGCCTCAGAGAGCACTTTAAGCCGTCGGTCTCGGTTGCCAAATCAACATCTTTGGCAATCGTTACAGGTCAGGCCGAAGTCTGACAACTGGTATAACTCAGATTACCGATTTCAGAAGGTCAGATGGCAGTCGCTTGGTATAAAAATCTGGTGATCAGCCACATCGTGTTGAATCAAGTGCCGACCCCAACAATGTATGGGATAAGGCCAGGGAGATGATGACTAATGCCAACTACGAATTAGCTGACTTATTGAATGTAGGAAGTCAGTTCTTATCCCCGTGTTTTGTGGGCTTAGTAGCTAATCATTGAGTAGAAATGAATGAAGTCAATATACATCGCTCATGTTCGTGTTCATATGGTCCTATTTTCGCTGAGCGCTTATAACCCGTGGCGCTTATAACTCCTGTATATGCCAATATTATTGGCCCATATACCTAAGTTATCAAGGTCTATTTTCACTTCCACCATTCAATGCGGCAGTAACTGTAACTCTAAATAGACTGTGCTGGTTTGTCACCAGCCGCGTTATTCTCTAAGGTTTCTCAGCTTCGGTGTAGGAGTGTCGGATTCAATGATACGAAATTAAACTTTATCTATATTATGCATTATGTATATTTTTTTTATGATTGAAATCGGCGCTCGTCATTGAGCTCGACGCTGAAAAACCAGGTCTGTTGGGTATTCTTATTCTATATTCCATTTTAAAGGGTACCAAATGTCCTAAGATCCCAGAAGTCAAAAGGCTACCGCCTTTGCTTTGAGTGAGACAGAGCGCAAAAGACTTGCAAAGTGCAGGCTCGTTAGGGCATACACTCAAGAGCAAAGAATTCAGGACACTGAAAAAAATAAATATAAATTTATTAAAAAATAGTAATAATTGAATATCGACCATTGCCGAGACATGACGATCTGATAATTATTTTCTATTTGATTATGAGTACTAAGTTGGTATTTAGGTTAATACGTAGGCCTGGTAAGTAAAATATTGACCTTTTTGTATAGTACCTATTATACATCTCAATCGGTTATTTATTTTAAACTATAAGTAGCAGATAAAACGTTGTATGAGATAAAGAGACACAAAACACAAAGTTTTAAGTTTATACGTTCGACAATGTTTGTATGTTGGACTATCTACGTATCATTTTGCGTACTCTTAAATAAGCTAACTTAGCCTATTATCATCGCTGTAGCAGTGACGCCTTAGTAAGTTCTGATCTCTGCCGTTTAATTTTCAAAACGTCAAAACTAAGAATTTCTTAATAGGCTCTGTCTAACCTGAAGATGGACCCCCTGTGTTAGTTAAATATTATGAACGTTTTTATTGGTGAGCCGCATTAATTGCTCTCGTGTGTAGTTGAGGAGTGACAACAATTAGGCGACGGTGCATTTCCTAACTGTCTAACTGTAGGGTGTGACAAATAGCTTAGTTAAGCTACCTGACACGTCCTGCGTTTCGCTCACAAACTGTATTAGTAAGTAATATAACTTATCTTGAACTTAGTGTTCGAGGGGTGTTTATCGTAATGGCTCATCTAAACTTCCGACTAGTTTACTTGTATATATATTCAGGATCCTAAAAACAGCTCCAATGATTTTAATGAAATCTATAATATGTACGGTTTTGGAGGCGATAAATCGATCTAACTAGGTTTTATTTCTAGAAAACGTTAAAAATACAGTACCCCTATCACGAGTTTGCCACCGATTTCGTTATCTATACTCGCTAGCGTCTCCGATGAATATTAGTATGAGAAATTGTACAGCGACTCCCAGCGGTGAAGTGTAGATCTAAAATATCTCATACAAATATTGCGAGTGACGCTAGCGAGTGTAGACTACGAAATCGGTGGCAAACCCGTGATAGGGGTTCTGTTTGATTTAAATACACATTGAAATACATACCTGACAACATTTCGTAATATTTTAAACCTCGAAAGGGAAGACAAAAACGTGAGCTAATTCCAAAGTGATGTAAGCAATGGTCAATAAATTACAGTATTAGCATATAAAATACATACTTGTGGGGAACGGACGCTTTTTCCCGCGGGAGAGAGAATAAAAAGGGTAGGACAAATGGGTAAGATGAATTACTGTAGGTTCTCGGAACAGTGGACATAACTTGCTCGCGCACAAAACTTTAATTTAAGCTACATAAGTATGTATGCAGTGTGTGATGAACAAAGAATATTTTTCAGAAGAGTAATCAATATCTGACTCTAGTCCCAAATATGTAAAAAAATTATCATCATCACCCTGGCCTTATCCCAGACATTGTTGGGGTCGGCACTTGGTTCAACCCAGTGCGGCTGATTACCTGATTTTTATACGAAGCGAATGTCAAAGGGGTTGCGAAGGTCAGATGGCAGTCACATCGGGCTGAATCAGGTGCCGATATCAACAATGTATCGGATAAGGCCAGGGAGATGATGATGACTGGTAATGTTGTGTTCAGTGACCGCTCATTTGCAAAAAACTCTTTCAACAAGTATCGGTCGGTAAAAGGGTTAAAAGCTTTTAAATTAAAAAAAACATTAATAAACCTTTCAATATGAAACTCAAACGGCTGATACGCATTTAATTTGTAATTTTAATCATTCACACGAGGAAAATCTGTGATCTGGGTTAAACCAGAAGTTATCTTAGGCTACTTTTATTTACAAAAAAATATTAGGGTTCCGCGAAATAAAGCATGATACTATAACTACACGGCACAACTCATATATAAATAAAAGTCTTCTCACAAAGTGAAATACTTAGAGGTTAATCGGTGAATCTGTATTTTTATTAAATTGCGTTATAATATACTTTAAAGCACGGGGATGTTACCGGCAACCTCTTTATATTTTTATGACAACCTCTTTGTGTACCAGCGGAAATTACTTACAAGGAAATAATAAATGTTCACGTTAACGTTCCCTTGCGGGCAATTCTAGTTCCCTTGCGGGCAATATACACTTGGTAGGGGTTTAAAACTTAATAATAAAAATTTGGTTAAGCTACCCCAACTAACCCATTTTTTATTGGGAGTTTCAAGCACAAATGACTCTACAAATAACATTTTGAACATCCAAATAGGTTCAGCCGTTTCCAATCGTGTAACACACCTAGAACCTCGATTTTTGAAGCCTGTCAAATTAATCAAACTCTCAAGGGTAATTAAATACGGTAATCAAATAATCGGTGATTTACATTCAACTTCATACATACATACATATGCTCACGCCTGTATTCCCCGAAGGGGTAGGCAGAGGTGTTGTTATCACAGCACCCACTATTCACCGAATTTGATTAAGTGACAGACGGTGAGTCTATCGCCGTCTCAGGCACTCTACATACGTCTTTGAATTACTTCTCAGAAATATGCAGGTTTCCTCACGATGTTTTCCTTCACCGAAAAGCACGTGGTGTGAAATCACTGTACACAAGTTTTTTAGAAAAACTCATTGGTACAGGCCCCGCTGGGATTCGAACTTGCATCGCTTGCGTTGCAGGCGACTGCTCAAACCCCGAGGCCACCACGGCTCTCATAATAACATCATTTGATTACATACATTTTACAAGACTAGCTGTGCGGCGTGGGTTTTCCCGCGTGAATTTAGTGATATTTAAAAAAGAAAAAAACGGAAAGGCTAAAAAGTAACTTCAATTGTATTTATCTGTATATATTATAAATGTTGATTATATAACGGGGCTAAATCTATCCATTTCCAAATAGGGTGTCCTAACTTATATCTAAATCTAATATGTATATGTCTTTATACGTAATATTGTCCAAAACGAGTCGTTCCAAAAGTAACACTTGGTACAAAAGTTATATCGACCCCAGAAGGGCGAATGCAATCGATGTAATAGGAATATTAAACAGCTACCGATTTAGTACGATTGAAATACTTCTGGCGTATTCCCTTATTTACATAATGTTGGATATTTACAGGCTGCCTATACAGTTGCTGAAAAATGGAAATTGTTTTTCTTTTATTCAAGACGCCTGGCTAACAAATCGCTTGTAAAACAGATCCTTGAGTTATTCCCGTGATAGTACGACGTAAGATTACTCCGACGTTTCCAGATGACGTGAACAAGTCTGTCACTGTCAGACAGTCTTCCTATCGTAGAATTTACTCATATTTAGGCCATTTTTGCGTGTTTTAACTGGCGAGACATCTTTTGTATCAGTTTGATAAAAATAAACTATACTGAAACCTCTTTTGATATTCATTCGTTTGCAAAGGTTCGCATTCTGAGTAGGTTACTGTTACTAGTGGGTATTATACCTCTATCTACCTCTTTCAAGACCCTTATGGCGTAAAATATATCTTTCACTTAGGGATTACCTGTCTACTTTTGACAAACACTCCATATTTCACAGCAAAAGGGATGATCAAATAGTTAAATATTCAGTAAGTAAAGAAGACCTTGTTATAAAACCTCTCTGAACGTGGTGATCAAACACGGGGTTGTAGGTGTCTAACAAAACGCGTGCGGCCTTTTTGTTGTTTTATATTGAAATGCTGCTGTAGATTAAAATTGAAGCTTTTGTAATATGCATTTAGTAAAATGTTATTTTCGATGAAATGTACATGATGCCTGGCTGAGTTTCTTGCCGGTTCTTCTCAGAAGGCTAGTTTCCGAACCCGGTGGTAAATTTTCGACGTTCATACTGAATAAATATTTATCATTTTCATGGCATTATAAATATACATATCAATAAGGCCATAAGTAAAATTTAATAAGCAAAGGAAATTCCCATTCATATCACTTAATTTTACAAATTTTGATATTTTTCAATACCTTTTTGGCGAAGTCGATTCATCGTATTTGACAAAGCGCCGGGAATCAGAATTTCATGCCTTTTTTCTCGCCAATTCTCTCGGTGTTTGCGTGGAACGTTCTAAGACTGCTGCATTTCGACGCTGAATAGTAATGCTGAGCAAATAAAAAAGAAATTTAAAGTTACAGTTGTTCGCACCGTACGGACAATAACATTTTCTATAAGAATATACTTGGAATATTGGTTCCGAAGGCCATATCTTTGCTTTTCTTAAATCACTGAGCGTTGCGAGTATCAATAGGTTATACTAATTTGCTTACCATCAGGCGGACTGTATGGTTGCCGGCCATCTTTGTATAATAAAAAAGTACTTGGTTGACCGAGCTGTGCTCGGTTTCTTTTTCACACAAAAGAAAAAACTTGACATTTAGCATGTGGCAAACAGTGGTCTCTGCCTACCCCCATGGGATATAGGTGTAGTATGCTCACATATGTATGATTGTATGTTGAAAAGAAATATGGGAAAGATCAGACCGGTAACATTAGGACTCGAACCGGGGTATTCAAGTTTTGTTATCGCCCCATAGACTGGACGCTTCACGTCTGAGCTATCACAATTTGGCAGATGTCGGCGAAATTTACTTTCGTATTGTAATGATATTGTAGGAGTTTTTAACGATGTTGTCTGAAAACGAAACCTAGCTAGATCAATTTGTTGCTTCCGAAACCCTCTACATACAAAATTTCATGAATATCATTGGTCCCGTTTCCGAGATTTGTATTATATAAAGTTAAAATTAACACAGGATTATTCATGCTACCGCCAGGTTACGAATGTTGTTTTTACTGAGAAGAACCTTACAAGAAACTCAGTAACTATTATTTTCAAAAAAAATATGCATTTTTTTTGTAACACAATATAAATCATACAAATCTTGACAAAAGAACCCAATAATATCTATTGCTCGACCTGGGAATCGAGCCCGGCTTCTCGTGATCGTCAGGCGAACTCGACAACCAACGAGGCAGATAAACTTACCTCACAAATTATTTTGTCAATATTAAAGTGCGTGTATAAATACAGTACATTATGACGACAGACATAAAAAAGTTATTGTGTCGTTTAAAACAAAATCTGTATGGAACCACTAGATCGATTTGAAACCACAAAATTAGCTTGATTTGAAATACAATAATAGGCGTTGACCTAATTCTCTACGTACGTTTGAAATTATAGCTTAAAAGTCAAAGGTGCTTTTGACGATGAAATCATTTGTAAGGTAGTTAAAGGAGAATCTCGTGGCACCAACCATAATCCAAACCAGTAGTTGGATGGGTGACCGCCCGAATTCCCTTCTTATCTCAGAGAGCACGATAAGCCTTCCCTTCCCGGTTGCCAATTTTACATCGTTAGTTTTTTACACCGATTTTCCTCGGAAAAGGGGTTACGAAGGTCAGATAGCAGTCACTTCGCATAAAAATCTGGTTGATGATTATTAAAGCTTGGTTTAACATGGATCGGTGTACAGTAATGATGCACATTGATTACACAGTACTTAAAGGACCGCAAAGGAAACAATCTCAAATATGTAGCCGTGGGGTTTGAGCAGTCGCCTGTTACGCAAGCGAAGCGAAGTTCGAATCCCAACGGGGCCTGAAACAATGAGTTTTTCTTAAAACTTATGTGCAGTGATTTCACACTACGTTGTTTACGGTGTAAGAAACCAGTATGTCTAAGAAGTATCGACTCACCATCTGTCACGCTGGCACCTCATCATCTTCGGTGAAAAGCTCTCTGCCTACCTCTTAGCGTAATATAGCCGTGACCATTATGTATTTATGTTCGTTGAAGGTGCCAGTTACCTGCGATTACCTAGCACCCGAGTCGAGGTGTGGGCGTCACAGTACCTGACCTAAAGACTGCGATTTTTTCTTTATCTATTTCCATATACCACATTGTTCCGCGAGAAGACATGTACAAGGTTGGAGTACTGCCTGCATTTATGTATTGTAGCACACGCAGTGCGATAAGCTGATGAGATGGGGGTGAAATCCGTATAAATTGTATTCGTACGCCTAGTGAATACTGATAGTCGATAAGTCCTTGTTATTAATAGGTTTTGGTCGAAATACACAATGAATTTTGCTTCTCTTTAAATACATACATATGCTCACGCCTGTATTCCCCGAGAAGTAGGCAGAGGTGTTGTAATAACAACACCTACTTTTTACCGAGGATGACTAAATTCCAACGTGACAGAAGGCGAGTCCATCGCCGTCTCAGGCACTATACATACGTCTTTAAATTACTTCTCAGACATATACAGGTTTCCTCACGATGTTTTCCTTCACCGTAAAGTGCGTGGTGTGAAAATCTTTATTTTCGTTACCTATTTGGTATAATATGAAAACTGTATGTAAGTTTGTAAGTGTACGGCTGAATGTCGAGAAAATTACCATCGGCTTGCAAACCACTCTTCCAAAAATAAACAACAAGAAATATAACTAGCTTTTCCCTCTAGGCTATAGATATATAGATTTGGTTTTATTAGAGGGTGCAGTCCAAACCAGTCACGATATTGTGATTGACGACAATGACCCATTTTTCACGTGATAAAACTATTTTTCATCTGACCTGACAAAAGGTTGGATGGCAATAAAAGAATTCCGGTTGGTATTTCTGTACCTTTTTGTTTTTTTTTGTTTATGGCGTGAGGAAACCTGCATTATGTCATCATCTCTCTGGCCTTATCCCATACATTGTTGGGGTCAGCGCTTGATTTAACCCGATGTGGCTGATCACCTGATTTTTATACGAAGCGACTGCCATCTGATCTTCGCAATCCCTCCAATTACTGGCTAGGCTTAGGGTTGCTTGACTTCGCTGATCGAATGATATGCGCAATAGCAACTGTGCCACGAGCTCACCTGCAACCTACTTCTGAAACCTGCATTATGTCTGAGAAGTAATTCAAAGACAAAATGTATAGACTCACCCTCTGTCAGCTGAACAGGACGGCAAGTTCCAAAATCGTTGCGATCTGGGGCCTTACCTTGAGCTCTTATTGCCATGATAGTTTTACTCTTATAATGAGACAGATGTATATGACGTGTATACATCTGTCACTGTCACACAGCTGAACTAACATTGCAATAAGAGCTTATGGTCAGGCCCCTGACTAGGGACTGCTTCCATCTTACAGATCGCTGCCAAATTACTTATATACCATAAAGTATTGCGTCTTTCCGGTGATTAAGGGCGCCAGTACTTCTTGGAAGGGGAAGGAGGGGAGGAGTGGAGGCGCTGTGCTAGTAGGGTACCTTTCATCTCATTATTTGATTTGAAATCTAAACATACCATCGTGCAACCTAATATTCCAATATAGGTTGAGAATTATATGTGCCATCTCGAAAAAATATTCAGAAAGTGATCATATTCCCAATATCCAACCTAAGATACATTGGAAGTTGAGTTTCATTTGTTTTCCAAAAATGACTCTTAATTTACCAGAAAAAAATATAATGGGTAGATCTAGGCCGATAGGGGGTTTGACGTCACTTGAAGTTTACTGAAAAGCCTGACTGACTGATATATCAACGCACAGTCTAAGCCACTGATCATAGCTGGTAGACACGAAATTTAAAGAGAGCGTTGTTTGTAAGTGTTTTTGTTAGTGTGGTTTACCAATATTCCATCCCTAACGTGGGTGTGAATGGAAAGCTTATTGCCACGCAGGCGAAGCAGTAGGTCAACCTGCAGCTAGTAGATTCATGTTATAATTCTGACGGAACTAGACGTAGAAGAAGGCCTACCTTCATCAGTTTAAGCAGCGCGTTTTAAAAACTTATGAGGTTTGACGTTTAATTTTGTACCGTAATCCGCACTACTCAAGCGATCAGTTGGCCCTCTTAGAGGAACACTTTGGATTCTATCGTGGTCCATTCTTATTCTACAACAAATAAATTACCCTTCCCCTGCGGCCTTGGACATACATACATACATATGCTCACGCCTGTATCCCATGGAGGTAGGCAGAGACCACCGTTTGCTACGATCCTTACATACTTCTTTCGCTTCATCCACATTCATGCATCTCTTCATACACTTTCTTCGGTTACGAGTGCTCCGAATTTGACCTTTCTGAAAAATACTATTAATATGGCCATAGAAGTTCTTCCTTGGACGCCCTCTACCGACACTTCCGCTAACATTCGCTCTATAAATTTATTTCGTTAATCGCCTTTCACTCATCCTTTCGATATGTCCAAACCATCTCAACATACTTTTTTCAATTCTGCGGCCTTGGATTCTCTACATATATAAAAAAAATGCAAATTATGAAGCCGAAGTAGGAATCGGAGAGGGTAATCTGTGTTCCCTGCCTACCCCCATGGGATATCAGACACGAATCGCGCATGCCTTTGCTTGTGCCAATCCAAAGCTTTCGAGTAAATTACTGGTTGCTACCATATTACCCTTTGGCAGAGTAACAAACGTCCATACCGATAACGCAATTATTGTGAGTGGTTAGTTTATTATGGGCTCATATCACACTATCCAATGGAGTATACGGCCCGTCACGAGTTAGGAGTGCTGGCCTTGAATGTGCAATAGTAATTTTATGAATCAGTATGGCGTGACGCGAATAAATTACAGGAGCAGTTTCCCCCATAATTAATGTATTACATATACCTAGCTACTTTTAGATTTTATATATTTTTGAAAGAGTTTTGTACATTGGTACTGTTACTATGGGTTATAATTTATTTTCGATTTATATTGTATAACTCAAAATTGAAAAAGTTTTTCTTGAAAAGAGTAATTACTGAGTTTCTTGCCAGGTTCTTCTCAGTAAAAGAAACCTTCCGAACCTGGCGGAAGCATGTATAATCCTGTATGATCATGTCGTTATGACGATTTGAAAGTACTTTATTAAAAGTCGAATCGAATAAAGTTATGCATTTGTCAGTTGAGGTCGCTCATTAAAAATATAATTTTTTATCGCCAATGGTTTCTAGGTTACAGAGATTTCAAATAGCCGCTATTTGTGATGATAATTAGAAATAATGTCTTGTCGGCATACTGTTAGGGTTCATTCAGGAATTATTTTCTTTCAAAAGCTACGTTAAGGACGATAACGGCAGTATTTAAGTATTTTTAAGAAACAAAGCCTGCGATTTATTTTTACGGTTTAATATTTTAGATTTTTTTATTTTAACGAGCAATTTTAATACTTTCTTTATGTTCCTGTCGTAAATGAATGTAACGTTTGATTTAATGTTCAGTATAAATTTAAATACACCGTGTTGTTATAACTTAAATGTTAAAATTAATTACTTACACAATACACTTTTTCTTTGATATAATAAATAAAAATATGCTCACGGCATCCTAGAAGGGTCGCCGAAGGGGTAAGCAGAGGTATTGTGTGATAGAGGTAATATGATTGAGTGCCAACGTGACAGAAGGTCCGTCGCCGTCTCAGACACTATACATACGTCTTTGATATACTTCTCAGACATGTACAGGTTTTCTCACGATGACGTGGTGTGAAATCACTGCACATAAGTTTTTAGGCAAACTCATTGGCATAGGTCCCGCTGGGATTCGGAGATTAGCCGGAACAAACAGACAGACGGAGAAAAAAAATTAAAAATAGTTTTCTTCTTGTCTCTACCGTTAATACTTTCATGTCTACTTGGTGGAAAGCTGATATTTTGATTACTAACAGACACTTCAATTTTATTTATATTTGTATACTGTATATATTATCTATATTTATCTATATTTATTTATTTATTACAATTTGAATATATAAACTGTATATATTATGTATTTGTATGTATATCTGTATGTATAGAGAATAGATTTATATGTATAAAGATAGATAAATTAGGGTTCAGCGATGAAACTATAGGGCATAGCTATAAATGTAGTTATCCTTTATTACAGCTCGATGCACTCTATTGAATTATATTTGGCAAGAATCCATTTCATGTTCTACGTCCGAGGTTACATCAATTGGTATCTACACGTATAATAAATCATTGACTTGCGAGACATCTTACTTTTCACACAAAAATGAACCTTCGTAACATATCCCCGAAGGTTTTTAATTATTTGTCATTTTGGACGAACAATTTTGTTAATATTGGTCGCTTGCCGTGGTTATCACAATTTTCTACACGTTTTATGACGTAACTAGGTTTGAAGTTCAGATATGTGACAGTGACAGATGTATTCACGTCAAATACACCTGTCTCATAATAAGATTAAAACTCATCTCCCTGGCCTTATCCCATACATTGTTGAGGTCGGCACTTAACACGACTGCCATCTGACCTTCGTAACTCCTTTAACGAGGAAAATTTGTGATCTGGGTTAAACCAGTTGTCAGATTATTTTAGGCCTTCGACCGGACCTGTAACGATTGCCAAAGATGATGAATTGGCAACCGGGACAGACGGCTTAACGTGCTTTCCGAGGCACGGAGGGAACTCGGGCGGTCACCCATCTAATTATTGGCTAGGGTTAGGGTTGCTTAACTTCGCTGATCGAATGATATGCGCAATAGCAACTGTGCTACGAGCTCCTCCTCTAAATAGAAGTAAATCTACCTATCATGGCAATAAGGGCTCATGGCCCCAGGTCCCGCCATGAAGTATGAGCGCGTACCTTGAATGCGAAGTAGTCATATTACGAGTCTGTCTCTGTCTACATGTATGGCATAAGGGGAATAAAAACATGCGCTGTATCCCAACAAGTTTCGCATCGCGCTCATAAGTCGAGGCGGTACCGCACTGGAATCAGTGAAATCAAATGTCTTTAACTATACTTACCTAGTTGTATTTTATGAAGTTTTGTAAGTTAATGTAACGCTTTTTGTATTGAATTAGCAATTCACGATATTCATGTAAAATAAAATGTGCAAAGTGGTTAAAATCCTTAAAATATCAATATACTGAAGACCTTCTTCAATTACACATTTAGTGCAACTCTCATACACACACACATATACACACACACATACATACATACTTACACACACCCACACGCACACACACACACCTAAAGTTATACCTAAGTTACAAATTTGGTTTATAAAAAAAAATACTGTACTAAACAGAAGTTACAAAATTTGTTATTATTACTTTACTTTTAATACTTTTAATATTGTGTTTCTCCGAAGGTGGTCGTTGTCAGACGCAACACAGTTTTTAAACTTCTGCGACTGTCACCGTTCCTCTGTATACTGTACTAAGAGTTATGCCAAATAAACATTATTATTATTATGTACAAAGATATTCTTTGGTCTCGACCGAGGTCGGTAGTGGAGAACCAGGTACGGGCTTTTGCCAAGTAGACTGGTTCAAGTGTGTCAGTGTGATGAGAGTGAGGTAAGACTATGTGATTTGTGTCCCGAATGCGTGTGGTTGTGTGTCTGCTTGTGTGCTGTGTAGTGTCTGGGGTATGTTTCGTGTGTGTGTTGTGTCTGGGGCGTTCAGGAGCATGAGTGAGGTTGGGTTTAGGAAACGGCGGACTATAGAGCATGTGTCTATGACTATTGATTTTTGCATGGGGATGTATGTTTTTTCATGTAAGTCTAATATTTTTAAGGATGTATTAAGGGTTTTCGGTATAACGCCCGTGGAGGAAATAATAATAGGGATGATTTTAACTGTTTGCTGATGCCACATCTGTTTAATTTCATCTGTTTATTATTATTATTATTAATTATGGTAGTCCATGAAAAGGGACAATTTCGAGAAGAAGAAATTAAATTAAATTGGATCAAGAACCGCAAAGTGAGCGCGATGAATAATTACTAAATTATTTAACTTCCAATGCTTAAATATATAAGTACTATATACAAATTTAAGTCTTTTGCTTTGTTAAGATTGAATTTATAGTCCCCATTAATTAGGGTTAGGGCACAACTGCGTCACGAGAATTTATGGAAGGCAGGCAAGCTATCAAGAAAATAGACAAGGATCTTCTACTGATTTTAAAGTCATTTATCTATACAGACACATAAAATATGAATACAGATAAATAAAACAGAAGTATCTGTTTGTAAAAACAAATTATCAGTTTTTCAGTAAATGCATGTGAAAATATTACTTACCTAATACATTATTTTAAACATAATAACTAATAAGCAGCTAAAAAGTAATTACAAGTAGAAAACTTGGCCCAAATCGCTGTCTCTCGGGATCGTGCCAAGAAGGCTGGCAGCATTGCCACGTTGTATAGCAATGCTGATTCTCTGAGTGAAAAAAACCCCAGCCCGCTTGTCACGAGAAGCTTCTACCAGACGACGTGCAACTTCTTTGAAAAGTTGATGAGCATCTGGACCCCAAGGCCCCAGAGTTTCAACCGCAAACGCAGAAAATATCATATAAATATGAAAACATATTTTTGTAAAGAATACCTTATTTGTCGAGTTTCTTGTCAGGTTCTTCTCAGTAAAGGCAGCCTTCCGAAGCAGGTGGTAACATTCATAATTATGTAATGCAACAAATTTTACTTCATACGATTTCCTTCTGACGATTCATAAGTACGTTGTAAGAAGTCTAATGATATTTTTGATTTGATTTGACCGTATTTCAACAGACAGAATACAGGCGTGGCTATATCTATGTATGCTACATTGAGATGAGGGCTGTTATTATGTACGTAAAATACGTAAATGACTTATACGCTATCGACGTGATACTCGTCACTCACATTACGCCTATACTATTTATTATCTCGTAGATCAGTGTGTGTGTGAATTTTTCATATAATTCATAATAATTTGTAATGGTATATTGGGCCGCTCTTGGTCCCAATTTCCGCGAAAATACTAAATCCAAGATGGCGTTGGGGTATGCGGTACCGGTTCCGAAAGCTCGTCGAGTTAGCGAGGCGAGATTATAAAGTATATCTTCTTGCTTCTTAGTCCGCGAAGTTGTTATTTGATAGTTATTAAAGCTTAAACGCTTTCAACAACATGGTTTCGTCTTTTCAGTTTCAGTTTTCAGCTTGCACCGAGTATAACACCAATACATTCAGGAATAAAAGCGTAGCGAATTCGTAGCACGTTGAAATTTATTTTTAGAAATGGATATGTTTCAATTATTATTTATTTATTTATTAAACATTGTATTAAACGCATGCCTATTATTTTTAAGTACCAGGAGCCATCTATGATCATTTGAAGCAGCGTATATTAAGAACTTCTTAGCTTTGTCGTTTTATTTTACGACACAAAAATGAACCGTCAAAGCGCAGAAGTTCTTAATACGCTCTGCTTAAACCGATGATGGTAGGCCCCATCTTTATTTGCTTAATCAACTTTTTATTCAATAAATGTATTCACATAAAGTTAAAGAAGAAAAACATTCCAAGAAAATATGTAAGTAAAAAAATAGCAAAGTCCTCGTTACAAATTATTATTCAATGTGAATTGCGAATTAACTTAGCGGTTATTCAGAAATTCATTTTGGTGTATGAATGTTGTATGTGACGAATTTTCCTTTTCATTTCTCTCCAAGAAGATCAAAGGCGATGATTTTGAAATCAAATTACGTTTGAATAATGCTGCTTCACCTTAATAGCAGACACTTGAGGAGTCAAATACATATAATTTGACTTAAATTTAGTAAGCAGAATTGCGCTTTTACCATCAGTAATTTGCTGTTAATAGGATCTTTGTACGTTCATATGTTATATCAATTATATTACTACACAAATCAAAAGAAAGTTATAAGGTTAGCATTTTGAAATACGAAATATTTGATTTAATAATTATACCTAGTTCACCGATCGAGTAAATTGCCGTAATCAAATTCCAATACAGTTTAATCGATAAGTACTCATTGTTTAATCGAATTGGTAGAGCATAGGGTGACTTTTTGGATCTGTCTCAGAACTACTTATTTGTTGGATGAGGTATTGCGATAATATAGAAAGATTTTATCTTTGATTTGATATTTCACTTCAAATATCTACGGAAAGTTGAAAGGATGAGTAAAAGGTGTAACCGCAGGAAATGTATGAGGAGATGCATGAATGTGTATGAAGCGAAATAAGTATGTAAGAATCGTAGCACGTGGTCTCTGCTTATGGGATACAGGCGTAAACACCCCTACCAGCTATTGGGTTATAATAACATATATATATATATAACACGTACAATACTGTACACATTAAGTATAACAAATAATATTCACACAAAATGTTAATATTTTTAGAAAGAAAATGTATGATACTGTTTAAAACTGAATTAAAATACTTTTTTAATCGTTAAAGATAAGGGCCTCTGTTTAGCTTGTCGACAAAACACGAATGTTTCCTGCGACGGGGGAGTTAGGTGCCCAGTGAATTGGGGTCGATAGTAAGGGGTGGCCCATTGGGGACATTGACAGCAACGACAGTTGAAAACCCTGAACGAAACCTTTATACGTATACACCTTCGTTGTACAAAAGGTGTGTCCACATTTATAACAGAACAAGGTTTTATAACAATGTAATTTCTGACAAACATATAAATGTTATCAGAATGATGCTTTATGTAAGAAGAACCGATAAGTATTTCTAAAAAAATATGTGAACAATATAATCGATATAATATTAAATTAAAAAAAATAACATCATACTTCAAATGCACAAATGATCTGCCCCCACATCCAGCACATGTTCACAAGTATGACGCGAATGCTTGTTCTCTTCGACTATTAGTGAGTGAAGTTAGCACTCTCTATTTCACATTTCAGCACAATTAGTTCGGCGCATTCGTGCTGTTGTGAAAAACAGCTAGACGGATACTTACACTTAATCGCATTAAAAATCTATTTCACTGATATTATGAAGCGGAAATCTCTGTGACCTTTTCCCAACTCATCTACCTTCTGAACCGAAAAGCCGTACTGGCCGTGGAGTTTGAGCCACCTGCTACGCAAGCAACGTAAGTTTGAATCCTAGTAGGGCCCGTACAAATGCGTTTTTCTAAAATCGATAGCAATGCTTTCACACCACGTGCTTTACGGTGCAGGAAAACATTGTGAGGAAACCAGCATATATCTGAGAAGTAATCCAAACGACGTATTTATAGTGCCTTGAGACAGCAATGAACTCACCACCTGTCACATTGGCACTTAACTCCTCAGCCTACCCCTTCGGGGACTATAGGCGTGAGCATATGTGTAAAAACAATAGGCTAACGAGTACGTGGGTATAGGCTTTTATTAATAAAAGCATGAGTAGTAAATATAAATCTGGACGCACCTTTATGTCAGCGTATGTTAATGTCACAGGCTTATTATTTTAATTAAAACAGTGTGATTAGGTTGGTTTACATGGTAGCTATTAATTCTGTGAACAAAGCAGGATTAACCGGATTTTCGATGGGGAATACGGCGTCTAGCGGTTAGTGAAGCCCGCGCTAGGTGTCACGGCCTATGTGTGTATAAAATAAGTCTCAGAAATACTCTTAGTAGTTGTACTAAGATTTTAGTATCAATGAATGGGACTCGAAACCGGGGTTAAGTCTAATTTCATTATCACCCGATACGCTGGAAGCTTCCCGTCTGACTTATCATAACTAGACAGATGTCGGCGAAGTTAATTAGCAATTTTTCATTGCCTGAAAACATGGTAACACGATGTTTTCTGAAGATGGTTACCCTAGCTCGGTAATTGTTTTGCTCCTGCAACCCCCTATACACAAAATTTCATAAAAACGTTGGAGCCGTTTCCGAGATTCAGATATACAAGAATTGCTCGTTTAAAGGTATAAGAATATTACATTTTACGTATTATCATAAGAGAGATCATCATTCAGATATGAATATAGAATCAAGTTGAACGAACTTTGCTGATTGACTGACTAATTGGGGGCCTACCATCATGGGTTTAATCAGAGCAGAGTGTATTAAGAACTTCTGAGCTTTGACGTTTCATTTTGTACCTTCAAGACTAAGAATTCCTAATACGCGCTGCTTAAACGATCATAGTTGGCCCCCTGGCCTGAACTTTATAAAATACTAGCTGAGCCCGGTAAAAACGTTGTATTGCCATATATTTTTTGGGGTGGACTACCCCTAACATTTAGGGGGATGAAAAATAGATGTTGGGCGATTCTCATAGATATCGTATAAGCACAAAAAATTTCATCAAAATCGGTCAAGCCGTTTCGGAGGAGTATGGCAACGAAACTGTGACAGGAGAATTTTATATATTAGATAAAGTAGAATATTCGAAAATGCATTTTGGGTTTAACAGATTCGGATCAAATTAGTTACAAAAATTAAAAAAAAATATTCCTCTTTAAATAATTAAATATTCCATGAATGAACACGAATGATGCTTCTTATCAAGGTTAAATATTTGATTCCTGTACAATTATCAAAAAGCCAAACGGATTAATTGTGAAAATATAAGTAGAGCTAACTGTGAAAAGTTAAATTTAAAAGCGCGCTATAATATTTACCTGGCTCGCAGTCGCTGTAGGTATTCAGTATTCTGTTTCATGAAAAGGTTGAGCTCAATTAAAATTCACGACCTCTACGGTTTTAATTTAGATAAATTTTTGATGTGTACGCCACGCTAATTTAAATCTACTGACCTTATGATAGAACTCAAACCAGACCAGCCACAACAGACCTCGCCGTTGCCGCTGTAGGTAAAAATCACCTTTATAGCAAGGTAGATTATAAGCGTATTAAACAGTATGGTAACTAAGCCTGATTCTTGATATGAGAACTGCAGCAGCATTTCTCCGCTCGCTACATAGATGGCGCTACACGCTAACAATTGCAATGTTTGAGTACAAATACACGAGAACCTAAATCGCGCAATACGAGTTTTCGAGCACATTGCAGTATATGTACAAGTTTCGAACTAGAACAGTTGGAGCTGCGGTTCCCCAGACATAACACCCGCCCGACTGGAAAATCTTCCCTTTGCATGATCATTCGCTCTCCCCATTGGATGCTTCATTGGACTGTGACGGATGTCAGGCTTAATGCTTTTAAAATGTAGGTACTCTATAATTTACTGTTAAAATAATATATATTTGTACATGTAAACTACGTTGTTTTCGTATATTTCTTGCCGCTCGTGGAATACGAAGCGACACCCCTAACAGCGAACTTATAATCTCGTAGAAGCGCGTGTCTGTGTAAGTGTGTCATTTCAAACGCTATGCCCTTAGATTGCATACTGCTTTTAGTAAGTTTGATACTTGTATACTGTGACGCAGTGCTATTTTCTGGCAAAATATACACGTAAAGGAGAGAAAATAAAAATAATTAATTTTGTTTCAGCTGTGGTTAGGCACATTAATTTAAGGAATACTTTGCTTCAGAATACTTCCATACAGAGCTAAATAAGTGATTTAGTCAATAAAATATTAAAATATTACAAACTCATCATGTTAGAAAAAAACAAATGGAAAAGTGTGTACATTTGTAACCCAATCACGCCCAAACGGCTTAACAAATTTAGACGAATTTTGGAACGGGGGTAATTTTTTACCCTTTATAACCTAATCAAGAACTGCCACGTTAGGAAACTACTGAAATGTATCTCTGGGTAGCAGTTCTACGCAGACGACGTCCCTTGACGTCCCTGTACGTGACTGACTCCTCCAATACAGGGAGTATTCTAGAGTATTCTAGAACAATCTAGTAAGTATCACCAGTAGACAAGATCGCGAAGAATATTTAAATCCAACACTATAAAACTAATAATTTAATAAATCTATTTATACATCTATACAGATAATTTTTATAATTTCAAATAATAGCTTTCTACTAAATGCATAGGAAATTATACACGGTACTGTCATCGAAAGACCATTTCTAAAAATATCTGTTTGTTTTTTCTGGATAAAGTCCGAAATTGCTTGAGCGAATTTTAAGGAAATAAATTGGGTTTTGGGAAATAAAGGGGGTGAACCCGTGGGGCACAACTAGCTAAGTATAATATGCATAAGTATTTTTTTAATACTTATATATGTGACCAATAGCATAATATATAGCTCTCTTTGTTATTAATATATATACCCGCGTAGTTTCCATTCTCGTGGGAGTACGGGGATAAAATATAGTCTATAGTACTTGCTGATGATGTATCTATCCATTGCTGAAAGAAGTTTCAAGATCGGTCCTGTACTTTTGAGCCAATTCGTTACAAACATACACACAAAATCCTTTATAATATTAAGTATAGTAGACGTTATTCAAAAACTCGTGTTGTTCAGTAACAGCGCCATCTATTAAATGAACGGGGGAACGTTGCTACAAAGTACATGTCACTTCAGGGGCCTGACCATGAGCTCTTATTGCAATGTTAGTGCAGCTGTGCGACAGTGACAGACTTATACGCGTCATATACATCTGTTTCATAATAAGAGTAAAACTATCATGGCAATAAGATGTTATTGTAAGGCCCCAGGAGACGGGTCATAAAATAATAATGGTTTCTAAACGTTACATCGGTGATATGTGGCACATAAAACATGAATTGGATGCAGATAAGCAATAATGTGTCAACCCGCATAAACTTGGTTTTGAGAAAATGGCGTCTTAAGATGATTGTATACGTGATTTAAGATTTGTTTTATGACATAAATCCATTTTTTACGTACTTTTATGTTTCAGATGACTTGAAACACTTTTTTAGAATGTTAAATACGTGATGCATTATCAAAATATATCAAAACCTTTGAATTTGACTTTTTGTGGGTTGACACATTATTGCTTATCAGCATCCAAATAGAACAATAGCGGGATGAATGACGGGCAATGTTAACTTAACCAATAATACTGCGCGGAATGTGACACTTTACGACACGTCGTAACAATATTTCAATTGGGACTTACATTTATTGGATAAATATTGTTTACAATTGAGAATGAATGCGGCGGATGGAAATGTATTGTTTTTTACACTATGGTGGAACACTGGAGTACATTTGCTTGATGGTATTGTAACGGTATTAAGCTACACTGTGCTACAGTCACAATATAAGTTACACAATCAGTAAGTAAGGAATGTAGGAATGAATCGCTTAAAATAAAACTCACACAGACGCGCACATCTACGAGATTATAAGCAGAATCGTAGTAGTGTCAATTAGGGCTCTCACCTCGGGTCCGATCTCGTGTAAGTCATTCACGTGTGTTACCGACTTTTTTGAAAGACGAATAAAGATATCTAAATATATATAACTCAAAGGTGACTGACTGATTGACTGACATAGTGATCTATCAACGCACAACCCAAACCACTGGACGAATTGGGCTGAAATTTGGCATGCAGGTAGATGTTATGACGTAGGCATCCGCTAAGAAAGGATTTTAATTAATTCTAACCCCAAGGGCATAGAATAGGGGATGAAAGTTTGTGTGAAAATATTTAAATTTTAAACCGATCGGGCTGAGATAAGTATACGAGGGTGAAATCGCGTGACGTCCGTTAATATAGGATATAGGTCATTAATTTGCCCTTACAGTAGATAACTATTAGTATCATTTGACCTACTTGTGTTATAGTTAAAAGAAAATCTTAGATTAATATTAATGTCACGTCCAGTAACTAAATGCAGGGAGAAAGAAAATAAATTTGAATTGTAATGATTTACTTTTCTTTTGTATAGAATACTTCCGCTGGATAACTCGCGTAAACAAATTATAATGGAGATTTTCTAAAGGTACCGCCGGGGTTCTCGCGGTACTTCATCATAAAAGCTTTTACGCCGAATAATAGAGCGGGTCGATAATAGCGGAGATATAACCTTCCTGCTTTCAGAATTAGGTCTAATTTTCTCTGTGATATATACATATACTCGACTGTAAGCTGAACACACACGACACTTTAAACTTGCGTGGTTCGTTCTAGATTAACGTATTTAAGTCGCGACTGCCTCGTTGGTTTGAAACTAGAAAAATGTGGACCTCATGGTCCTGGGTTCTGAGTGAGTGACTGAGTTCGTCACCATGTCCTGAAAGAAGGCTCAACAAAATCAGCAAATGTTATATTTACATATCCATATGATATGTATTCCTCGAAGGAGTAGGCAGAGGTTAACTTACAGGACACCATATTTCGGCAGA
Source organism: Watsonalla binaria (assembly GCA_929442735.1). NCBI lineage: Eukaryota > Metazoa > Arthropoda > Insecta > Lepidoptera > Drepanidae > Watsonalla > Watsonalla binaria. The sequence goes on along the minus strand of OV838917.1, from coordinate 1,407,067 downwards.
TATGTCATGCCATGTAATGGGTGGCGAGAGTGGTCATCTCAAGCTACGCATTTAGTTACAAGTAGATGCACTAGATTTTTAGTTATGTTAATTTTTATCGACATTTGTGCATTGGAACATTGTCCATGAGCTCACGGTTTTTTCAAATTATTTATTTTGTATTCATTAAATTGTATAATATTTTTGAAAAGAGTAATTACTGAGTTTCTTGCCAGGTTCTTCTCAGTAAAAGCAACCTTCCGAACCTGGCAGAGGCATGTATAATCCTGTAGAATTATGTCATCCTGACGATTTGAAAGTACTTTGTAAAAAGTCTAATCGAATAAAGATACTTTTGACTTTGACTATTACCACTGGTCGCTAATCCAGACTCCCCGAACCAGGGTAACCAGAGGTGTTGTAACAAGAACATCCACATTTCATCGAATATGATTAAGTGCCAACGTGACAAAGGGTGATTCCATCGCCGTCTCAGGCACTAAACATACTCTATACTTACTACCACATTGCCCGACCCGGGAATCGCACCCAGAGCCTGGTGTTCTGACGATTTGAGCCCACTAGGCCATCGAGGTAGGTAACATAACAACAACAATTAAGTAAATACTTTAGCACTTTCTCCATACAAGTATAATAATCCCGTAAGTTTCCTATTTTTTAGAGGAGCTCGTGGCACAGTTGCTATTGCAAATATCATTCGATCAGCGAAGTTAAGCAACCCTAAGACTAGCCAGTAATTGGATGGGTGACCGCCCGAGTTCCCTCCGTGCCTCGGAGGGCACGTTAAGCCGTCGATCCCGGTTGCCAATTTATCATCTTTGGCAATCGTTACAGGTCAGTCGGAAGCCTAAAATAGTCTGACAACTGGTTTAACCCAGATCACAGATTTCCTCGTTAAAGTGGTTGCAAAGGACAGATCGTAGTCGCTTCGTATAAAAATCAGGCGATCAGCCACATCGGGTTGAATCAAGTGCCGACCCCAACAATGTATGGGATAAGGCCAGGGCGATGAAGTTAAATATTTTTCTATCGTGGAACGCAGTTACATCCCTAGTGTAAAGTTATACGCAATACCACAACTTCTGGTTACTCTGAAGTCATATCTGAAGTTTGCACTCACTAATTAGTTAACATATTGTATTTGTTCGTTCATTTTGGGTGAACGAACTTGACGTTTCGTGTCGGTTCAAAGTTTGTTTGCGTGTCGGTAAAAATGTTACCGATTTCGTGTGTGAGTTTGATCCCTTTCACCCTATTCATCTATTTATAATGTTCACGTGTGCGTGTTATTTGTCCAACTGAAATTAAACTTTATTTCAGTATGGAATAACAATATAAAAGGTACATGTTCTTTCCAATCAAGATCGGTGAAGAAACGGCGAAACATACTGCCTTTCGTCCACCCGACGCCGTCCGAGGCACGTCCTTATTGACCCTGACGACGATATCACATTGCTTCAGCAAGCAATGTCTCAAAAGCACACACCAAACCGACCATTGTTCCGTCCCCCCTGTCCTCTGCTACGGCCGGCGCGCGCCGAGCCACTAGCCTTAAACATGTCCCTAAATAATACCACTCAGATCCAGCTCAATCCCCAGCAACGCCCTAAGCCGAGGTCCGAGCCCCGCACCGGGGTGCCCTTAGCTGTGTTGCTTAGTTTTTAAGTTTAAGCTCGGCTGGAGGCCCTTGGGTCTCGCCTTTTAGTCCGGTTAAGCAGTGGAGGTAACTCCCCCCTACCAAATGCGGGAGACCAAATCGTAAAAAAAATATACTGCCTTTCGGATTTTCCTTACATATGTACTATGTACTCTTTCTTTATAAATGGGGTTGTTTTATTATAATTGCAAGAGTGAGCAACACATTCTCATCCTTGGATTTTTATACAGTCTATACTTCTATGTGTGTGATTGTTTTTATATCAGTACAGTATACTTTCATATGTATTGAGTGAAAAGCTTTTAATTTGTAATTACAAATAGACACTTCAATGTTATTTATCTGTATAGTTGATTTGATGTGGCCCCATGATACCAGAGTTAGTCATACAAATCCTACAATAGTTGACTACAATGTCACTATATTTATATTTTGATTGTAAAATTTAGGTTGTGCGTTGTCGATAAATGTAAAAAAGAATTTTAATTCTTTTTATATTGCTTACATCCTTAAATTAGGAATTTCCTTTATAAAATCATAAACTTTACCTCATTATATTCATAGAAATGTATAAACATAAAAATTATGCTACTTTAAAAAATATCTCGTCAATACTTAGTACCCAAAAACTTACCATTCCGAGTAAGGGTTTGAGATACTTTTAGTATTATGTGACGTAACACTAATTAGGGAGAGTAGTTAGGCCTCTCAAGCTCTCCCTCTGTGTTATGCAGCCGTCCATGGAGGGAAAGGGACAAAAGAGTGTCACGCGACCGGGGACCAAACATTTACCTACATTTATGGCCATCCCGCTAAATTACCAAGTTCGTCATAAGCATAAATTATTTTTTACGTACCCAACCTTGGCCAATATTTCATAAGGGAGCCTTACGCGAAACTTATAATACACGATTACTTAGAATACAATATTATAAACCCGAATCTGTGTATTAACCGCTTGGTGGTAAGCGGCTACGGCGCCTATGAATGCGAACGGCATCAGAGTGTCTCACCCGCGTATTTCCCGTTCCCGAGGGCCGAGGCAAATACAATAGGCTATTTTATTTGCTGATGATGTAGCTATCCATTGCTGAAAGAACTTTCAAGATCGGTCCAGTACTTTTTGAGCTAATTCGTTACAAACATACTAACATACAAAACTATCGTCTTTATAATATTAGTATAGATGGAATCACTTTGCCATAGTCAGTGACGAAAGAATTACTAATAGTGCACAGCGCCTAAATTTCGTTTGTGTAGAATGAGTATACGAAAAGAGCCGTGGTGGCCTTGAGGTTTGAGCAGTCGCCTGCTACGCAAGCGACGCAAGTTCGAATCCTAGCGGGACCTGTACCAATGAGTTTATCTAAAAAACTTATGTAATGCACGTGTTGTGAAATCACTGAATTTCACAACATGTGCTTTACGGTGAAGGAAAACATCGTGAGGAAACCTGCATATTTCTGAGAAGTAATTCAATGACGTATGTAAAGTGTCTGAGACGGCGATGGACTCATCATCTGTCACGTTGGCACTTAATCATCTTCGGTGAGAAGTGGGTGTTATGATAACAACACCCCTGCCTACCCCTTCGGGGAATACAGGCGTGAGCATATGTATAGAGTATACGAACGAACCATACCGATAAATAAATTTGGAATTCCAAATCAGTGGGTTTGTTCACTAAATGCATATTATCAAAACTAATATTATATATAACGCTCTAATCTCAGGAACTACTGGCCCGATTTCAAAAAATCTTTCAGTAGATAGTCCATTTATAACATATAACAGCTTTTCACTTAATGCATATGAAAGTATATAATGTAAGTACATAAATAAACAAATTATTAACGTTTTCTCTGTCCATCTGTTTGTCTGTTTGTTCCGGGTAAACTCTGAAACGTCTGGACCGTTTTCAACGGGACTTTCACTGACAGGTAGTTGATGTTACAAGGAGTAACTTAGGATACTTTATTAAGTTAGGGCTCCGTGAAAAAATCCACCCATAAAATTAAGCCTACGCAGGTGACACCGCGGGGCACAGCTAGTATCAAATAAAGAAGCTTTTAAATTTATTTCAACTCAGCACTTTCCCCCAGGCACCCCGACCACGGCCTCATTACCTCAGCGACAGTTCAGCTATAAATCAAAGTGCACTTGAAAACTCTATTATAAACCCTTTTACAGTTTCCCCAGCCCCAGTGTCATTTATTTAATGAAATGTAAGACATGGCTGAGTTTCTTATCGGCTTTTCAGGTCACTTTTACCTAAAAAACGTGTGTCTATTACTAAGTCTTTGCTGTTCGTCTATCACCAGACTGAATTCCATGAACCGTGTTAGTGAGACACAATTTCCACAGATTCCACTTCCCTCTATGATGGTTGAGGAGGCCAATGGCTGGCATTCACGTCATACTTGTGAACAGGTGCTGCTTGTGGGGGCTGGTCATCTCATGCTACGCATTTAGTTATAAGAACTAGATTATTATTAATCTTAAATTTATCGACATTTGTTCATTGGAGCTGTGTCCATGAGCTTATGTTTCTTAAGTGATTTATTTTGTACTCTTAAAATTGGATAATATTTTTTGAAAAGAGTAATTACTGAATTTCTTGCCAGGTTCTTTTCAGTAAAAGCAACCTTCCGAACCTGGCGGTAGCATGTATATTATATATGCTTGTAAATTATGTCATTCTGACGATTTGGAAAGTGCTTTGTAAAAAGTCTATTCGAATAAAGATATTTTTTGACTTTTGACTTTTATTATGTTTGTTGATAATTCTGTTGCCGCTATTACAGCAAATACTAAAAACAGAATAGAATAAAAATATAAGCCGAGGTGGCCTTGAGGTTTGAGCAGTCACCTCCTACGCAAGCGACGCAAGTTCGGATCCCAGCGGGGCCTGTACCAATGAGTTTTTCTTAAACTTATTTGCTGTGATTTCACACCACGTGAAGGAAAACATCGTGAGAAATCCTGCATATAGTGCCTGAGACGGCGATGGACTCTCCCTCTGCCACGTTGTTGCAACACCTCTGCCTACTCCTTCGGGGAATACAGGCGTGAGCATATGTATGAGGAGCTCCATAAAAAAACGTGATTTTCTGTTCGTTTTTTCAGTCAAGACCCATCGGCCCATTGGACATCCCTTCTGGTGGGTCACGACCCATTTTCATAGCTATTGTTACAGAACCCGTGGTGCGCGAGTCCGACTCGCACGTGGCTGATTTTTTATTTGTACTTTACTAAATAAAAGGATTTTTCACACTTGATTAATTTTAATTTAAGTTCACTAAAAGCTATTCAGATAATTATTTACTAATACAGAGTAAATAATCTATACATCTATATCTTCTATTCATCATCATCACCATAATCAGATAAATAAAATTGAAGTGTCTGTTTGTAATTTAAAACAACTAGCATTTCAGAAAATGCACATGAATGTATAGACGCTAAAAGATATCTGTCTGTCTTTCCACCTGTCTGTCGGTTTATTCCGGCTAATCTCCTGTACGGTTGGACCAAGTTAAACGAACTTTCACTGGCTGACAGCTAATGTCGCAAGGAGTATCTTAGGCTAGTTTTAATTTTTTTTTAAACAAATATGCTTCCGCGAGCCACACATGAAATTAAGTCAACGCGGATGAAACTGCGGGACGCAGCTAGTACTAATATAATAATACTACTTAGTACCTAGTGAGTCTATTTCAGGCTGAAGGCTCCACAGTAATAAAATAGTCTCGCGTGCTACGATATGAAAAGAAAATAAAGTTTTTAGAATCGTGATTTCTGGTAAAGACCTCGCAAGGCCTATATAATAAACTATAGCCCTCTTATTACAAAGCATAGAGTAACAAAACTAGCTCCAACACATTCTATGGCATGAATATTCCCAGATATCCATGATTTTATTACCACCACATCCACGGCTTTTGTTTTGGTATACAAATGAATACTGAGTTATTCCGGTCTGATCCCCTCGTTTGATCCACTCTTGGTTACTCTTGGTTACTCTTTTGTTTTATGATCCACCTTACATTTGGTCATTAGAATCAATTCATGTGAATCAGACATTCACATGAATTTAGTGAAAGCCATTAATTTGGAATTACAATCAGACACTTCAATTGTATTTATCTGTATAGATAGTAAATATATGTTTTAATGACAAACTAGTCACATTAGATTTTTATAAATTGTACTTTTTAAATCTGTATATTTCAATATATCTCCAAAACATTTTTTTTTGACCGGATTTTTAGACCTATCTTTAAATGAAAACCTTGGGCTGAAAAAAAGCTTCATTGTATAATGTCATCTTCATAAACGAAGAAAATATGTGATCTGGGTTAAACCAGACTATTTTAGGCCTTCGACTGACCTGTAACGATTGCCAAAGATGATAAATTAGTAACCGGGACCGACAGCTTAACGTGCTCTCCGAGGCACGGAGGAAACTCGGGCGGTCACCCATTCAATTACTGGCTAGGGTTAGGGTTGCTTAATTTCGCTGATCGAATGATATGCGCAATAGCAACTGTGTCACGAGCTCCTCTTTCAGTGTATAATGTACAAGGGGCAATAGTTACTTTCAAATGTATAGTTTTGTAGCGAAACCAACGATGCATTGAACCTTTGATCAACTCAAGCCGACGTTCACTATTAAAGTTCAAACATTGAACGGACTCGCTATTGACATACCAATTCCGTTGTTTTGTGGTGAACTGACGTTATTGGACACATCTTGGTTAGAGCTAACAATGCAAACGCTTCATGATGTTCAGTATCTATACAATTTCAAATTTTTGGGTTACACCAGGGGTGATGAAACCTGCATATATCTGAGAAGTTATATACTATACTATATAGTATAGTGTCTGAGACGGCGATGGACCTGACCGGAAATATGGGTGTTTTTGTTACAAAATCCCTGCTCGCCTCGGGGACCCTTCTGGGATAACGTGAGCTTATTTATTAATTATTTGCATTCACATCCTTCACTTAAAATACTTAATTACAATATCTAGTAATCGTGTTCCAAATAAACGTACTGGCTCGACAATTACTTAATAAGTGAAAAATTAAGTTGAATTCCGTAGATAACCAGTGGAATCGATTGCTCGCCGTGTGGAAAGAGAACTGATTGTCCGCAATCGTTTTCATTCCAATACGATTGATCTTTTGCCGGGATTCACGGATGATCTCCGGGATTCCACGCTGTAATAAAAATAAACACCCTCAGCGTAACCTATTGTTGTGTACGATGGGGATTTGATTTGACATCTCTGAATCGTGAAACGATATAGATAACATTTGCAATGTTTATATAAGGGACCCATGGTTGCCAAGTGGTTCGAGGCATTCTTTAACACATTTTATTTTCTATTGATTTTCGGTTGCCAATTCATCTTTGGCTATTGTCTCAGGTCGATTGGAGGCCTAAAATAGCCTGACAAACGGCTCCTTTCTTCCTGTTCATCCCAATTCATATATTCCTTTTCAAAATTTACCACCGGTTCGGAAACTAGCCTTCTGAGCAGGCAAGAAACTGAGTCAGGCATCATTTACATTTTAATACAATATAAATCATATGAAATCATCATTCTATTTAGTGTTACTTATTAATCTAAATGTCGCATTTGAGTGAAAACTAGCCTCCATCCGCGAGTTTTTCCGCTTCAATACATACAATTTAAGGAACTCACGGAGATTTCACATATTTGGCAAGGAAGTTTAATATCGGTAGCCATATCTTCACAGCGGCTTGCACTGGCTGCCTGCAGCGTAGAAATACAGGCGGAAATTATCCAGCGATGTGAAAATGCAGGCTGGCTGCCTGAAATAACGGAGACCGTAACGTCTACGGAAGTGTTCAGACGCTGTCGGTTTTCTCCAACGATTATTGTCAATAATATATCATACAATAAGTAAAAATATAGAAAAGCCGTGGTGGCCTTGAGGTTTGAGCAGTCGCCGGCTACGCAAGCGGCGCAAGTTCGAATCCCAGCCTAAATAACTTATGTACAGTGATTTCACACCACCTGCTTTACGGTGAAGGAAAACATCGTGAGGAAAGCTGCATATTTCTGAGAAGTAATTCAATGCCGTATGTAAAGTGTCTGAGACGGCGATGGACTCGCCATCTGTCACGTTGGCACTTAATCATCTTCGGTGAAATGTGAGTGTTGTGATTACAACATCTCTGCCAACCCCTTCGGGGAATACAAGCGTGAGCTTATGTATAATATAGATGAGCTCGCGGCACAGTTGCTAGTCCTTCAATACAATTGTAAAGATATTGAGAAAATTATCATTCAGCATTAACCTACTCCTACGGTTGAGTGTTAAACTCTAGTTGAACTCTAATGTGATAGTTGTAATTAGAAATGCTTTGTCAAAGGTGATATTGTTGAGTTCCGCGAATCAAACTGAAATGAACATCAGGTTTGGAATGTTCATTTGCGTCTCGTCGAAGCTTAAAGGGTATATTCTTTATAAGGTGAAGTGTTCACTAAGACGGGTCTTCCAAAATTCCAGGGAATTAAATGGCCTCCCAGTTACCTATTTACCCCCCCATTTACCCCCATACACTTTTCTATGATTTTTTTATTCTGTGCGCGGTCGTAGCTGCTCGTGGAAGCGAAGTAAGAAAGCCAGTCACCTGCTTTTCTAACTTCTTAATTGACTAACAAGCAGACGTTGCAAAACTGTTCTTAGAAAGGGGCGAAGAGTTTTGTATTGATACTTGATGATTGGATTATTATGAATGAGCATAGTTTCGAGGGAGTACAACATGGGGTTCTTTGAAAGGTCTGATGAAATTTTCATGGTTAGCAATGCAACAAATAATTTGTTCCTATATTCTTAAAGATTGAATTTGAGACTGCCTCGTTGGTCTAGCATCGCAACCGTTAATGCTGAACACTAGATTTTGGGTTCGATCCCACGATCAGTCAAAATTATATTGGGTCTTTTTTTTTTATTTTTAATATAAGGTTGGAATTTTTTGGGAATCTGCTCGTCCCCTAATACTTAAATTTAACTGGAGAAATGTGGGTGTACTATTTGTGCCAACCCCTTTGGGGAATACTGGCATGAGCATATATATGTATGTATGGTTAGGAAAATACGAATAGATGAGAGCTGAACCCACTACAAACCGTGCAATTACTCCACCAATTGAGCTGAGAATTTTGCCCTCCCTTGCGTGGTGCTACATTGCTAAGTAAATAAATGAAATTAGTTAATTTTACTACGATTCGAAATCTCTCCGTATCGAATGATACCAGTTGAAGTACCGTCTGCGAAGCCAGACGTCTTCAAAAGTCGTTCGGAAGTCCAATAAACCGCCTCTGCGAATTCCAACAAAGTGGAACTGCCCAGAATTAAATGCGACTAACTTAAACTATAAAATCAGGTTTCAAATCATGTTGTATTAAATTGTTAATATTGTTACTCCGTCACTTTTTGTTCGTAAATATGCTCACGCTTGCATTCCTCGAAGGGGGAGGCAGAGGTTTAGTAATAACAACACCCAGTATAACCGAAGATGATTAAGTGCCAACGTGACAGATGATAAGTCTATCGCCGTCTGGAGCACTGTAAACACGTCTTTGAATTACTTCTCAGACATACGCAGCTTTCCTTTGTAGTGAAATAGCTGCATATTAGTTTTGTATCCAGTTATAAAAATGAATAAAAAAGGGTGCGGTTTTGCATGTGACGTTGGTGGCACTTTTAAATGGTTAGTTATTACTCAGAGTATATTGCACGCAGTGAATCGGCGCAATAAAAGTTTTACTTTCATTTGAACACAGGTTTTATTTAATTCATTTCCATTTGTATTCGTTGAGTTAAACTTTTATAAGCCATACTAGTTTGTGACTGGAGCTTCGCTTGCCAGTTCACATATAAAAGCTTGTGGAAATATTTTTTGTATATCTTATATATTTTTAATTTGATATGTGTCACCTACCCTGTGCCGAATATGTTTACCCAATAAGTCTAAGCCCTGTATATCCAACGCTACTTCCCCAACTGCTCAACTCAAATAACTCAACTGCAGCAAGTTGAGCTATGGGTAATACCCACTGCTCAACTGGTAATTGCTCAACTACTCGGTTGAGCAGTAGGTAAACCTTATGATGCACCTACTGCTCAACCAATTGAGCAATAAGCTTTACGTTAATGAAAAAAAAAATTAAGAAAAAAAATTTTTTTTTACGTTATATCCCAACAAGCACAGTCACTTTGATCCCTCCACCACCAGCGTATAATCCAATTGACTGACTGTCAATACTTTCAACTATAGTACTAAGACTTATTAATAACGTGGCTGTCTATTGATAATTTATCTTTTGATTTGGTTCAGATGAACCAGAGATACCTTTTTATAACTTAACATCTTTATAAGATTGAACTGGCTTCGGCCCGCGACTGCGTTCGAGTGAAATAGCTGCATTGGGCTAACACTAACTTTATCCCGTGCTCTTCGTTTACGTAGCCAATAGTTCCTGAGATTATCGTGTACAAGCAAAAAAACAATTTTTTCATCTTTATATATAATGTATAGAAAGATGTGTTTCATACATGAAAACATCTAATATTTAAAATCATGGAAGCCCTAACTCAGTCTATCTATCAATATATCATATTGGACGTGTATCTCTATATATGTAGGTAACATATATAGAGATACACGTCCAATAACAACCACTCATTGCATTGCTTGTATGTTATCTGTATATGTAAGGTTTCTCGACGTGTTGATGGATGAAGCTGTATGATTAAAATTACTGGCATGAAATCAATAAGGTATCTTTATGCTAAACTAGTGTACACACCCGGGTTAGTTTTGTTCTTTAAATTTTATCCATTAATATCACAATTGGGATAAACTTTACTCGTGAATTATGATCTTTTTTTCTAGCCAGAGAACATTTTAATTTTTTTTTGGAATGAACAAACGAAAACATATATTTTTCAATTTAATTTTCATTTTCATTTTCATAGGTTTAATTGTTTATTGAATTTAAGAAGAGTAATGAAACGCGGGCGAAGCGAAAGAACTTGTTAGCTTTGACGTTTAATTTGACGGTATCAAAATGAAACGTCAAAGCTCAGAAGTTCTTAATACGCTCTGCTTAAACTCATGATAGGTCCTCACGTGGTAGGCCCTCAGTTCCCGGTGGCTGAGAGGCACTATAATAAATCCAAACAAAAACTCCTAAAAAGCAACTATATTTGACTGGGAAATTTAAAGCACAATCCTCCGGAGTGCGTCAAAGTTAGTGCGGTTATAGTAATTAAAACGACCCGACCCTTACTCGGCTACAAAACATTTCAATTTTAACTTAAATAATATTATTGTGAAAATAATGGTGTACATTTTCACACAAAATGTCCTTTTAAAGTAACAATTTCGTATTATTGCATTTTGGAAGAGGAAATACGAAATACGTTCGGCCAAGTGATATCGCAGTCACATTGGAATTGAATTTATAAACATGTTACAGAATTTTGCTAGTACAAGGCGGCACCGTTGGTTAAACGTAAATCTCTTCTCCTTTAAAAAAGATAATTAAGAGGTTCTTAGTAAAAGCAACCTTCCGAACCTGGCGGTAGCATGTATAATCCTGTATAATCATGTCATACTGTCGATTTGAAAATAATTTATTGTAATAAAAGTTTAATTGAATAAAGATATTTTAACTTGAGTTTGAATCACATATAGCTACCATATCGCCTTGACTCCCAAATAGAACACTGGCGACACCTTGACACTAAGGTAACAGTATTTGGCTTCGATCTTCTTCAAGGTTGCATCGTAAAACATTATAATGGAGGCACAGTGAACATAAGGGCCAATCTGATATTTTAGTGTTTGATACCGTCTCTAAGAAACTATTTATCTTTTAATTTCTTCTCGAACTTATAATTATATACAGGATTCCTTTCGCAGTTTTCCTTCCCCGTAAAACTCGTGGTGTGACAAATCACTGCGCTTAGTTGTTGACGTCGCTTGCATTGCAGGCGATTAGTCAAACCGCACAGTCACCATGAATTCAATATAGTGACGGTTATTCATCTTTCTTTGTTTCTTCTTCATTAGGTAGGTAGGCAATGCACGACTGACACTCTTGGCTGGCTACCAGGTATGCCAGGTTCGGAAGATTGCTTTTTGTGAGAAGAATTTCAAATATACAAAATAAATCACTGAAGAAATGTAAACATGGGCACAATTCCAATGCACAAATGTCGATAAAAATTTCAAGCTTTATTTTTTTTTTAAAACTACTCCAAAAATAAAATAATAGAAAATGTTGAGGGATTTCTTGTATATTTTTAATTTGATATGTGTTACTACCCTGTCACCTACCCTGTGTCGAATATGTTTACCCAATAAGTCTAAGCCCTGTATATCCAACGCTACTTCCCCAACTGCTCAACTCAAATTACTCAACTGCAGAAAGTTGAGCTATGGGTAATATCCACTACTCAACTACTCAGTTGAACATTGGGTAAACTTTATGATGCACTTACTGCTCAATCAGTTGAGCAATAAGACATCTAATAACAATAACCGTTATTCCCTGGTGAGAGCAATTAACATTTGGGATAGCTCGGTTTACAAACCGACTCGCACTGGTTTTAACCAAATTAGTATCGGTACTCGTCTTGCTATATCCGAATAATTCTGGTGAGGTGATATCAGATATTTGAGCGATGCCACTGCAATTTAACGGTCACGTCAATTTAATCGTTCTATGAGTTGATTTAGAAACTGTGTTTATACCTACTGTGTATATACATTCGCTGTGCATTGCGCTGTAGTCATTTTCACAATATGAGCGTGATATTGCCGATGTCATTCGTCTTTTTAAAAATTATTTCTATTCATATGTAGAAGGTACATTAAAACAAATTGCGAACTATAAATTATACTTCGCTCATATTGGTCGCAGCGTGATTTTATAGCTCATTCATCGAAAAAGGCCCAAAATATTTCCTTTATACATTAACACGTTTAACCAAACAAACAAACGAACTCAACTTTATAATATTATACGTCTTTACGTACATATATGAGGTCTAAATATAGAGGTGTAGATATGAGGTCCGTTGTTGAAATTCTTCTCATATTCATTCACGTCAGTTTCCTCGCGATCCCCTTCAGCGTAATGCCTTAAGTACTTAACTTTAGAAAATCTCATCGTTCAGTAGAACGGAGTTTGCATACTGACGCTTTGGAAATTAAGCCAAAGGGCGCTGCTCCTTTAACGTTGATTCTTTGAAAGGGTGCGACTAATATTATAAATTATGAACAAATGGAGCTGTGGTAGTCGTGGGGTTTGAACAGACGCCTGCTACGCAAGCGACGTGAGTTCCAATTCTTGTGCTTTTGTTAAGTTTTCACAACACGTGCTTTACGGTGCAGGAAACGATCGTGAGTAAAACTTGTATATGTCTGAGAAATAATTCAAAGACCATGTATAGTTTCTGCTACGACGCTAGACTCACCATTTGTCACGCTGGCGGTAAATCGTCTGTGAAAATTGGGTGTTGGTATTGTAACACCTCATCCTACCCCTTCGGGGAATACAGGCGTGAGCATATTTTTTGTATGGATAAATTTGTGTCCATTATATCGATGTATATAGGCACCAATCCCTTTTCTGTGCTAATGGGCAAAAAGCGCGACAGTGTAACCGTTGCGTGTAGGACTACTATTAGCGCAGTTCCATCTACTCATTCGTTGTTCGGAGGGCACCCTCGCGCCCTATTTAATATTCAAATCTAAATAGGTATGCCTACACAATGGCCGGAATCATGGCCATCGAAATAACCAGACTACTTATTCTATTATTAACTGGACAAAAGATGTTTGGGGGCATTGCACGTTACAAGTTTAGGCATTTGCGTTGCTATTTCTTCGTTTAAGGGCTCCTTGCCCAAAGGCAGGCGTGCATTCCACATAAGCAAATAAGCAGTGCTTATCATTTGTGATGACTGAATACTCTCGTGTCGTGTGTGAATGTTTACACCAAAACGTCACATTGGTATGTAATTAACCTACCTACTTACCCTACTTGTTTATGCTTACCCTCGGAAAATCTAATGCACGCCCTGCCCAAAGGGTTTGCAAGAAGTTCTGTGAGCGTGATGCCTGACAGTGACATGTGATCACTTATATATTTCGGATTACTACTGATTTTTATATACATAATAATAATTTGATGATTCATAATTTAAATTTTAATCGTAAAGGCTTTTTAAAGAAATAACATAAAGATTAGTCGACGTCACGGGAGACCGAAGAGCTGGCAGCTACCTCGGTCAAAGAATTAGTCTTGCCATCCAAAAGGGAAATGCTGCCAGTATATTCGGAACCTTGCCTACAGGGACTCATTTTAATAATATATTTTAGTTATAAGATTATATGTTTTAAGGTTTGTTGTTATAGTAATTCATAATATGCTATTTTAATTATGTCAGTAAATAAGGGTAAAAACGAGACCCTATTGCTCAGACCTAGCTATCTGTCTGTCGCCAGGCTGTATCCAACCGTCCTAATTATACAGTAGACATTTTCACAGAATAAGAACAAATACTAAATAACAGAATTAAATAAATATTTATACGTGATTTTATTCGCAGTTGTTATAGATAATGTTCTCTTACTTTAGGCTGGTTTTTATTCGGGTTTTGTGGCTAATTGATGAGACACCCTTATAGACACGCCTGTCGGTCTGTCTATTTATCGGAACCCTTGGTGTTTCCGTTCGGTCTAGGTCCTCAGTCAGTTTGTTTACGGAATCTAAAGTTACAGTCGATAAGTCGGGAAAGAACACCTATTTTTCTAATATATATATTTTCTAGGACATGGGACCAACTATGATAATTTAGCGATTATTAAAAAAATCGTAAATTAAATAAAATGCTCAAAAGTTGCTCTTCTATGCTTAATCCGATGATGGTAGACCCCAAGTTTTATCTTACGTGACGGTAATTTATAAGGTAAATATTCCATAATACATTAAACATCATCCGTCAACTGTAAGGGACGGACGTTACGAAGTGGCTTGAGAATGATAAATAAGTATTAGGGCGAAAAAATCACCGCATTTCTTAATGAGTCAATTTATTTAAAAGTCTTGTAGAATTAATGAAGATCTATTGTGGGCGAGCGAGCAATATAATTAATAATTATTTTGATTCCGTCTTTTAAATAATTTTCATCCTTATATCTTTATTTAAACCATGTTATTTCGATCAGCGTAATGTGTTTTTCTCTTCCATTTCTCTCTTTCAGTCGTCTTATCTGTATGAAAATTATTTATCTAGTTTGGTTCCTGCTAAGACAATTATTAACGTCCAAAATTTGCCAGCAGTTCGTAGACTAGCCTTATAGGAAGAACCGGCAAGAAGCTCAGCCAGACATCATGTACATTTCATCCAAATACACTATTAAAATATATTTATGAAGGTATTGGTGCAAATGTCTGATATAATAA
This sequence comes from Watsonalla binaria, assembly GCA_929442735.1. Classification (NCBI taxonomy): domain Eukaryota; kingdom Metazoa; phylum Arthropoda; class Insecta; order Lepidoptera; family Drepanidae; genus Watsonalla; species Watsonalla binaria. The sequence continues at coordinate 1,391,887 of OV838917.1, read as the reverse complement.
AGAGGAAAAATTTTATTGTTTTTTGTTTCTTTGTTTGCATTAAATAGGCTCCGAAAATACTTGATCAATTTGTAAAATTCTTTCAGCAATAGATATCATCAGCGAGTAACATAGCCTATATTTTATACCCACGAGAGGGGAACTACGCGGGTGAAACCGCGTGACGGCGCTAGTTTGATATGTGTTCACTCATCATCTTTCATACAATCTATCTATGGTTTATTTTAGTCTGCCTCTCCCCTTATATCAACATTCATAAGCAAAACGTTCCTTCAACATTGTTTTCACCCCTCCACATAACGTTGTGTCCATAACAAATGCATATTGTTAACTTCTTAGTCCGTCTCCTTTCAGACAACCTATTTAGATTTAAACTTAACTTTTACATTACTAGCCTTTAACCTGCGATATCCCTTGTCATTTGGGTACCCTATGTCCTTTGGTACTATACCCATAGTGTTATATATATTTAAGTTTAAAATTTTCGACAATTCAATTCAATTGATCACACAGGCAGATTCACAAATTATTTACTCAAGATGTTGACACACGTCAGATATAACGAAGAATTCTTGTATTTATGTATGTATATCAACAAATCAATAACCATAAATAAGGTATATTTACATAGGTTTCAAGTGTCAAACATAACACAAGCAATCAGTATCGCAAGTCAATCAAGCAATAATTCAAACACGTCACACAAGCGCTATTCCAACTAATTTTCCATAATTTAGGCCTGGAGCTCGATCGATGCAAGCCAAATTGTCAGGAAACGCTATTTTCACCCACACAATGGGATACACGAGCGACGATGACAAACGGTACACCGCATTGAGTTTGTACGTACGTGACCACAGTATAAATATAAGCTTTGCAACCAGTAAGGAATAAGGAATATTATACATATGCTCACGCCTGTATTCCCCGAAGGGGTAGGCAGAGGTGTTGTAATCACAACACCCACTTTTCACCGAAGATGATTAAGTGCCAACGTGACAGATGTCCATCGCCGAGTGAGTCCATCGCCGTCTCAGACACTTTACATACGTCATTGAATTACTTCTCAGAAATAAGCAGGTTTCCTCACGATGTTTTCCTTCACCGTACAGAACGTGGTGTGAAATTACTGTACATAAGTTTTTTAGAAAAACTCATTGGTACAGGCCCCGCTGGGATTCGAACTTGTGTATTTATATAAGAAAAAATCATGACTTAAATCATATATATAAAAAAAATCGCAAAGTGAAATCGCTTTCTTCTATAAATTGCAAACCTTCGTTATCTACGCTGGACCCTAGGTACTTGCACATTTACTCATTATTAGCCATGTTTCCCCATCCTTAGCAGTATTCATATCTTTATTACGATGTCAGTAGTGTCGACTTCCCTAAATTAACTGCTTTCTATATTACCAAACGCGGCCAGAGATATCCCAGGAGTAGAGAGTATTTTTGATAAACGCCATGGCTAACGATATTGATATATTTCACCAGAGCCTGCCGAAACTCGCTGAAACAGTAAACAAATATTCAGAAACGCATTAATAACTTAATTAAAATCAGTAATAAGTTGTAATGTATGTATGTTTAATGCGTAGTATATAGTTAGTTAGTTATATATATATATATATATATATAGTTATTAAGTCAAATTATTTTTCTAGTTTTGTATTATGTTACCTTTAACGTCGACTTAGTTATAATACTGCAATGATGTTGAAAAAATTTCAATAAATAAATAAACAACATTAATAAATATATGTATATATATATATATGGAATATAATAGTGACGTAGTTATGCTAGTATTGGTTTTCATGAAATCACTCGTAGTAATGTGGAAGAAGTTTTGCATTTAGAATCCTAAGCCTTACGTCAACTGACCTTAATTGTAAAAAATGTTTTAAGTAATGGGGGTCTACCATCATCGGTTTAAGCAAAGCATATTAAGAGCTTCTGCACTTCACTTCACTTTGGTGCCGTACAATTAAACGCTCTCAATACGCGCTGTTTAAACGATCATAGCCTTATGGCTAGACAAAAACGTTTTTACACAATTTTATTAAATTGTCAGATGACTTCATGATTTTGACTATAATCTTTAATCTCTTTTGGATACGATAAATTACACTGACAGCGTAATTTGGTGCAACTCATCTCGTCTTCAAACCTAAGGTTATGGCTATTTTACATACAATGCTCACGCCTGTATCCCATGCGAGTAGGCAGAGATAACCATTTGCCTCATGCTACGATCTTACATACTTCTTTCGCTTTATCCACATTGATGAATCTCCGCATACACTTCGTGCGGTTACGAGTACTCCGAATTTGACCTTTCTGAAAAATACTATTAATTTGGTCACAGTAGGACGCCCTCTACTGACACTTCCACTCTAATTCGCTCTATAAATTTGTTTTGTTAATCGCCTTTCACTCGTCCTCTGATATGTTAAACGATCAAAACATATTTCTTCCAATTCTAGTCACCACATCATTCTTCAAATTGCAACTGTCTCTTATCACACTATTCTTTATTGCCTTAAGCCTTACCATTTATAAATACTATCATGCAACGAATATATGATAAATTACAAAGCAAAACTCGGATTTAGAAAGACTTGTTCCCAGACATCCACAGCCCAAGTATTTAGAAAAATTCACTCTCGTACATTAATTCCCGCGACCTCAACGACAATTCAATTTCTGTGATATCGTGAGAATTCATTTGTATAAAATGAATTCATAGTACAAGAGCCGTGGTGGTAATAAAATCATGGATGTCTGGGAATAAGTCTTTAGAAGTTATATTTCATCCGTTTCTGAAAAACGGAATTAAAATGCGACACAACTGGGGGCTGACCATGAGCTCTTATTCACGTCAGATACATCTGTTTCACAATAAGAGATAAACTATCATGGCAATAAGAGCTCATGGTAAGGCTCCTGATCTTTTGTCATAATGGAGTAAGGGGGTTAACCCTATATATCTGATGTGGTGTTCTATTCTCCATTGTTTTGACGGAATACTTACTTGCTACTAAGCGACTAACGAGCGACTGTATATTTTAACCCTTTTAGATTTCAGCAGTGTTCTGAGTCCGAATGGAATATTTTTAATTAACCCGTAAATGCAAATAGAAATGAGAAAATGTTGCTGTCACTTTACCACTGAGCATCGTGATGAAATAGGGTAATTAAAACACGGAACAGGAATGAGCATGAAACCATTTAATATCTATACAAATATACATCTGGATGACGGGTTGTCCACTTCCCTCTATGATTTTCATTTCATAGGCATTCACGTCATACTTGTGAACAGGTGCTGCTTGTGGGGGCTGGTCATCTCAAGCTACTCATTTAGTTATAAGTTTAATTATGTTAATTTTATCGACATTTGTTTATTGGAGCTGTGTCCATGAGCTTATGTTTCTTAAGCGATTTATTTGGTACGTGGAAAATCTGTGATCTGGGTTAAACCAGTTGTCAGACTATTTTAGGCCTCCGACTGACCTGTAACAATTGCCAAAGATGATAAATTGGCAACCGGGACCGACGGCTTAACGTGCTCTCCGAGGCACGGAGGGAACTCGGGCGGTCACCCAATTACTGGCTAGGCTTACGGTTGCTTATCTTCGCTGATCGAATGATATGCGCAATAGCAACTGTGCCACGAGCTCCTCTATGAACGCTATAGGCTGCATGTATATAATCAGGCTAAGATCAATCGCAGTTTAAAGTTAGCGTTATCGCAGTTCAATTCAATAATTTATAGCAAGTTTTATTTCACGCGGAAGAAGTCGCGGGCAGAAGCTTGTTATATAATAAAAGCCACTTTGAACTTGTCTTTGCAGACGTCAGTGGCTCGGTGTTAGCCAGCGGTCTTTAAGTTCCTGGTTTTATTATGTTTGCCTACTAAGTATGCGGCAGAGAGCGTTCGTGACCGCCAACATTGAGACGTTTGATCTTCTATAATTTAGAGCTCAGATTAGACAATTTGCTTCAAAACGCCTGGTTGACGTCTCTGGTGAGGGTCGAGCTGGTTCTTACCTCGGTCAGAGGATTAGCTTAGCGATCCAGCGAGGTAACGCAGCCAGCTTACTGGGCACCATTCGCGCAGACACAAATTTTAATACTGTGTTTTATTTATAATTTTTATTTTTATTATATTTTTCTTTTTCACTATGTGATAGGGTTAAATAAGCTATATAAAAATAATAAACAGACATTTGCTTAAATGAAATTCCCTTTCTATGTTATACAGGTATATTATAATAGTATGTATGATATTTATGGTATACATACATATGCTCACGCCTGTATCCCATGGGGGTAGGCAGAGACCACTGTTTGCCACATGCTACGATCCTTACATACTTCTTTCGCTTCATCCACATTCATGCATCTCTTCATACACTTTCTTCGGTTACGAGTGCTCCGAATTTGACCTTTCTGAAAAATACTATTAATTTAGTCATAGTAGTTCTTCCTTGGACGCCCTCTACCGACACTTCCGGTCACATTCGTTCTATAAATTTCTTTCGTTAATCGCCTTTCACTCATCCTTTCGATATGTCCAAACCATCTCAACATACTTTTATCAATTCTGGTCACCACATCATTCTTCAACTTGCAACTGTCTCTTACCACACTATTTTTCATACGATCTACAATGGTGACCCCACACATACTTCGTAACGACCGCATATTTATGATATAAGTGCGGTAAGTTGAAAATTACAGCCGAAGAAATGGTACAAGAAAGCAGAAGCTGTAATTATTAAAGCGCACGGATGATATACGACGTTTTATAATAGCTTTATAATAGCTCTGCGGTTTCACCCGCATACCCTAAGGTTTTTATTAAAAGTAGCCTAAGCTTTCATCCCCATCAGTCAGTCACTTTTGAGTTATTTAGATTTGCGAGGAAATAAATAAAACTCGGATAATTTTCATGGTTTTTTAAGGGAAAGGCACAAATTATTCTTTTTTTTTCATATGGTATTAATCATTAGGTAGATATTTAGTAACTTTGTTTATGGGTTTATATTTTTTAAAAAGCTGTGATCCGTTTTATTTTTTAAATTTAGGTAGCCTAAGTCGCTCCTTGAAAAATCAGCTATCTTCCTGTGAAAGTCCCGTTAAAATCGGTCCAGCCGTTTCGGAAATTACCCGGAACAAACAGCAGACGGACAATTTTTTTAAAAATAGATATCATTTATTGCAAAGCTGTTATTTTGAAATTACAAGCAATTTTTTATCTGTACAGATGTTATTTTACATTTACCTATCAAAATTTTAAAATATTTTTAAACCAGTAATTACCAATTGAGTTTCTTGCCGGGTTCTTCAGTAAAAGTCTAATCGAATAACGAAAGTTTTGTGTTTGATTGTGGTTTATTTAACTGGTTCGTCCAATATCATCCATTTATTATTAAACCATTAACTTAAATCTAGTACCAACAATAGAAAGAAAATTTTTTTCAAGTGTAGAAAAATATACTCGATTCCCACGAATATTACCCATATTAACCGACGAGTCCAGAAATGTTCCATCAATTCCTCACAAATTAACCCAGTTCCGAACTAGGCAAAGGTTGATCCGTGTACGATAGAGTTATTCTTGAAAAACACAGACGTTTCCTGCAAATCACAATACACATGACCAGAAATTCTACATATATAAAAAAGTCGTGTTAGTCATTTATAACTCAAGAAAGGCTGAACCGATTTGAATGAAAATTGGTGGGGAGGTAGCTAAAAACCAGGAGAAGGACATATTCCGAAAAATCATTAAAATAAACAGCTTTTTCCTAAATGTATATGAAAGTATATAAATAAAAAATAATACATTTTCTCTGTCTGTTTGTTCCGGGTAAACTCTGAAACGTATGGACCGATTTCTATGGTACTTTCACTGACAGGTAGTTGATGTTACAAGGAGTAACTTAGAATACTTTTTTAGTTAGGGTTCCGTGAGTCTACACGCCAGAAAATTCAATAATACATGCAAGTGTTCTAAAATGAAAATGAAAATAATTTATTCATTTTAGGCCCTGGTAACTGATGGAGAGGAACTACAAGAAGAAGGCCTTGGTAAAGCACTTATGAATGTCGAAGAATTTACTACCGGTTCGGAAACTAGCGTTCAAGAAACTCAGCTGGCTTCATGTACGGAATGTACATACATACATACATACATACATATGCTCACGCCTGTATTCCCCGAAGGGGTAGGCAGAGGTATTGTTACCGCAACACCCACTTTTCACCGAATTTGATTAAGTGCCAACGTGACAGATGGTGAGTCTATCGCCGTTTCAGACACTATACATCTTTGAATTACTTCTCAGAAATATGCAGGTTTCCTCACGATGTTTTCCTTCACCGTAAAGCACGTGGTGTTAAATCACTGTACATAAGTTTATTAGAAAAACTCATTGGTACAGGCCCCGCTGGGATTCGAACTTGCGTCGCTTGCGTAGCAGGTGACTGCTCTAACCTCAAGGCCACCACGGCTCTCTATCTCTAATATAAATTTGTACCAAAAATATTTTTTTGATTAATAATTAAATATCTAATGAACAGCAATTCATTTATATAATATATATTAGTTATGTCTCCTAATTAAAAGTCACGTTCTGGCAATAAGAGTTCATGGTAAGACCTCAGAGCTAGCGAATAAAAATATATACTCACTTTGAACAAAGCATCTCATTATTTCTTTGAGCGCTGTCTGTTGCAGCCACCGGCAAACATACCGTATATATATATATATATATATATATATATATATATATATATTATATAGCTGTACCCCGCCGTTTCACCCGCGTCGACTTCATTTCATAGGTGGCTTTCTTTTACGGAACCCTGATTTGAAATATTTGAAACATCAGCTACTTGTCAGTGAAAGTCTCGACAGACAGAGAGAAATAAGGATGGACAGACAGAGAAAGTGATGATTTTTTTTTAAGTATGAGCCTTATATACTTTCATATTATGTATGAAATGTATTCACCAGTCTGACGCAGACTCACTTTCATGACATTGTCGACAAACCTCCGTGGTTTATTTCAATGTTAACTTAAATAACCATCATCATCATCATCATCATATCAGCCATAGGACGTCCACTGCTGAACATAGGCCTCTCCCAATGATTTCCACCTCACCTGGTTGGAAGCGGCCTGCATCCAGCGTGTCCCCGCGGCCTTGACCAGATCGTCCGTCCATCTCGCGGGGGGCGCCCTACGCTGCGCTTGCCGGTACGTGATCTCCACTCGACAACTCTACTGCCCCAGCGGCCATCAGTCCTTCGAGCAATGTGGCCTGCCCATTGCCACTTAAGCCTGCTTACCCGATTGGCTATGTCGGTTACCTTAGTACGTCTACGGATCTCCTCGTTTCTGATTCGATCTCGTAGCGAGACACCAAGCATGCTTGTAACAAAATGTAAGATTGTTAAAAAAATTATAAATAAAAAATATTTATGCATTTAGTGAAAACCTGTTTATTTGAAATTATAAATAGACCGACAGAGAAAGTTTATCGAACATATGAAAGTCGATGGGGACTTTAGTTTCTTTTATCATAATAACTGAGAGGACGAAGTTGCACTTGCTATTTGTCAAGAGGAATAATAGGTCACAGTATACATATTATAAGCATTACAACCAGTAAGGAATATAGGAAAATTTTTGTAAATAAGAACGTTTGATCAATAGATCAATAGAACGTGAGGGTTGTCGATCTCAAAGATTTTAAAATTTATTTTATCGCATAGAAAATTTGTAAAATGTCGATTAAACACGTGAATGACAGGATTATACATGCAGGGTCGGAAATAATAATTTTACAATTTTGAGTATAATAAAATACAAATCAGAAAAAATATATGTATATATTAGTAAGTTCCAGTGCACAAAAAACGAGAAAGAATATAAAAACTAATAGTAGGTACTACGAATAAATTGTGTAGCTTGAGGATGACCAGCCCCCACAAGCAGCACCAGTTAACAAGTATGACGAGAACGCCAGCGTAGATGCGCGCGTCTGTGTGAGTGTGTCATTTCGATCGTTTCCATACTGCTTCTAAAGCTTATGTTTAAACTGTGCTATGAATGCAGTATGCTGCAGTCACATTGTTCGGGTGAAAATCACTCAATATTCAATTTCATCAAGTGTTGATCAGGACCATGTCGTACCTACCTTCAGTTGAATGCGTTTGACGGAATAGCTAGGCCACCCGCGCCGCTCCAATTGTTCATTTGAAATGAGAATAAATTTGGAATAACATTAAATTAAATACGGAACGAAATTAAATTTTAATAACGGGTGCCTACTTCAGCCAGTTTCATCGATTGACGTATTTTCATTTCATTTTATGGAAACACTGGTTGTCTCCGGCAAACGTAACTGCCGTATATATATATCAACATTTCACACAAATTGGTCCAGCCATTTTGGCGGATTTGGTTACAAACACTGCGACTCGAGAATTTTATATATTGGGTACAGCCGTTAGACCAACCGGCGCTAAGGTATATATCTAAAGCTATGCAAGAGCTATATCTAACCTCCACGGTGTTCCTCCAAGGAGACTACCAATATCGGTTTAAGCAGAGTGTATTAAGAATTTCTGAGCTTTGACGTTTCATTTTGGTACCATTTTCAGTTCGAATACCAGCGGGGCTTGTGCCAATGAGTTTTTTTTAAACGAACGTACTTTACGGTGAAGGACAACTTCTGAGGAGAACCGACAAGAAACTCAGCTGGTATCATTTTATTACATAGTAAATTATGATTAATTACATTAAAGTATTATAAAATTATTCACAACTGTGAAAATTGTATCAGCATGCAAGTGTAAAAATGATAATTAAAAAAGTAAAAACAATACCAAATGATTTACATATTTATATTTGCATACCATGTCATTGCCAGGAGCTACGGATGCAGAGTTTTAATTAAATCATTAATTCCATATGTATTCATCATTTATATCATCCGAAATTGTATAATGAGATTTCTTCATCAATACAGTTTTAACATGTGTCTTATATGTATCATAATTTAACGCGTTTATTGACTTTTTGTTGGCATTTTATTGTAGAAATGAACACCCTATGAATGATTTATTTACTTTTACTAATCTGTATCTAGGAGCTACAACACCAACGAAGTTAGCAAACTTAGCGTTATCTGGCTGCGTTGTTTTTGCGAGATACCTACGGAAAAATGTTCGAAACTCTTTTTTAATTATCTATTGTCTTATCAACAATAGGCATCAGACCTCGAAGAGACTTTAACTCACTTTTAATTTTACTGCGATGGTCATTCGACTGAGTGACAGTGATAGATGTAGAGTTGGTTATACATCTGCCCTTTACGCCGATATGAGAGCCGTGGTGGTCTGCTGCGCAAGCGACGCAAGTTTGTATCCCAGAGCGGGGCCTGTACCAATGCGTTTTTCTAAAAACTTATGTGCCGTGATTTGACAGCACGTGCTTTACGGTGAAGGAAAACATCGTGAGGAAACCTGCATATGTCCGATAAGTAATTCAAAGACGTATGTATAGTGCCTGAGACGGCGATAGACTCACCCTCTGTCACGTTGACACTTAATCATAGTCGGTGAAATGTGAGTGTTATTGCTACAACACCTCTGCTTACCCCATAGGGGACCCTTCTGGGATGGCGTGAGCATATATATGTATGATCTGTCCTTTACAGTGAGTTAAAAATGTCACAAAAAGGATAACATTACCCTGGGAATAGAATTGAGTATCTCGAGTGAACGATACCGCTGCGTTATGTAGACAATTTTCTAATGTCAAACGTATAATCTACATTTTCCCTTTGTACATTACATTATTAACCGCAACTTGAAGTAGACATGCTGTAAACGTGACTCTTGTCGACACACGCTTCAACCAATCACATTATAACTTAGCGTAACTTAACTTAAGCCAATCATCGAATAGTTTAACCCGTAATAAGTAATAAGTCTCAAAATTACAGCTGTGTTTGAGTTTGTCTACTGATTTACAAGGGTCTAGTCTGGACAGTGTAATGGTGCGAGAAGTATTAGAAACCTTTTAAGTACCTTCCCATTGAACAAAGACCTTACTTGAGACACATATTATGCTCACGTCTGTATTCCCCGAAGGGGTAGGCAGAGCTGCACACGACACCCACTTTTCTTACAGACGGTGAGTCTATCGTCGCAGGCACTATACATACGTCTTTGAATCACTTCTCAGACATATGCAGGTTTCATCACGATGTTTTCCTTCAAGCACATGCCCACGCTCAAACCTCAAGGTCATCACGGCTCAACTTGACAAACGTTTGACAAATTCTACCAAACAAAACGTAAACGAATAATCATTTACTTATTTATCACAAAATCAACAGCTCACTCTAGAGGGAGACATAATTACTTTTAAGTTTGTAAAATCAAAATGATTTATGCAACTTAGACCCTCATAAGGCACTTGTGAACTTCTTTGAAGAGTTTATAAAAAAATATCGTAATATATTTTCTGGATTGATGAAATCAACGTACTCAACCTTTTAGTATCTGATGGGTTGAAAAAATCGAGTAAACTGCCATAAGATGTTTAAAAATAAACGTAATGAGCTGCAAGCGAATATAATTAGCAGAGAGTTCCTTATCCTTTGATAACGCAAATACCGCAAAGTGCTGTAAGTTCCCATCTTATTTTTTTAAGTTAAGGTAATTACGTAAACGAGGGGGTTAATGCACTTGAATCTGTACTGAGAAGAAAAATATTTTAAAATGCAAATAACAGTCTTAGAAACACTTTAAAAATTTACCTCCTTATTATTAACTACCTGGTCACGCAACTCCGTCTGACGGGCACTTTTAAGCAAAGTCAAATTATTACGCTTGAAATACAATCGGCGTCCCATGTTGAATGACTTCATTATTAAAAATCTCGCCTTGAATTCAAATATTTTTACAAAACCAACCCCTCAGAGACTCGTATGAAAAATGGAGCTGTAATAATCTAACGTTTCAACCAAGAGAAACGCTATGCTTCCACGAGAAATCACGCTTTATCACCCTGTATTACAATTGATAACGTACTTGGTTACTGCATTATTCCAGCCAACATTGTATGTTGTATATTATCACATTAAACCGACCAAGTGCGAGTCGGGGTCGGGCACTACGGGACAGACGGACAGACAAACTTATCAGTAATCGTGGTAATACGAACCTTAAAAAGCAAATATGTAATATGCAATGAAAATCCTGATAAATGATCTAATTTCTGAGATGTTAAATCTAAGAGCCGTGGTGGCCTTGAGGTTAGAGCAGTCGTCTGCTACGCAAGCGACGCAAGTTCGAATCCCAGCGGGGCCTGTACCAATGAGTTTTTCTAAAAAAACGTATGTACACCACGTGCTTTACGGTGAAGGAAAACATCGCGAGGAAACCTGCATATTTCTGAGAAGTAATTCAATGACGTATGTAAAGTGTCTGAGACGGCGATGGATTCACCATCTGTCACGTTGGCACTTAATCGTCTTCGGTGAAAAGTGGGTGTTGTGATTACAACACCTCTGCCTATCCCTTCGGGGAATACAGCCGTGAGCATATGTATGTATGTATGATCTAATTACTATAGTTACTAAGCGTTAATAAGTACGTTTATTGTTACAGCCAGAAATCAAATAAGGTTAGAATATAATAATACTTATGGAGTTACGAAGTTTCCCTTCACTCACAGAAATTGTCACCACAATCTCGTCAGATATTCATATGATGTTCCCGACGAAACTGGAGCACTGTTTTGTTCCTTTCAACCGACTGTGCAATAAGAAAGAAAGGTTGAGATTTCTTAAATTTACGCAATAAGCAGATATAGGGCTTAGACCTATTAATTAGGCGAACATATATATATGCGAACATATATATGAGCGAATATTAATAAAAAATAATACAACATATAATTTTTATTTTTTCGTAGTTTTACTTTACCTACTATTTATTTTTGAGTACACTTAGCCGTTATAAGAGTTTCATCAAAAAATGTAAGAGGTTTTTTTTAATTATTATATTATAAAACCAACTGTGCCCCGCAGTTTCACCCGACTTAATTTCATGGGTGGTCCACGGAACCCAAATGTTTTTTTCTTAAATTAAAGTAGAATAAGTTAAGTGTAATATTTCCCATGCGCCAGTGAAAGTCGCGTTAAAATCGGTCCAGTCGTTTCGGAGATTAGCCGGAACAAAAAACAGAGATTTTTTTAAAAAAAATTTCTTATATGCTTTTAGTGATAAGCTGTTATTTTGGAATTACAAACAGACACTTACATTTTATTCATCAGTATATGTAGTATGCATGTATGTATACGGGTTGACTAGACTAGAGAACCCCCCTTTTTGGTCGGTTGGAAGAAGGTATTACTTTCCGGACAGCGCAAGGAAAATAAAATATATAGTATTTAATGGGAACTAAAAATAGCAGCGCTTTAAATCAGTTTACGTTGGTAATATTATAATTCACACAAAGGAAAGCTTAAATGCCAGCATCCCGACCTTCTATTAAAATGGCTATCAACTAATTACCTTAAGACAATTAACATAATGCCCTCTTGCGACTCGAAGAAGACGTCATCCCAAGCTTTATTTTTACGAAGACGTGATAAGCTAAAAATGAAAAATGAGCAACCTGAATAGCCAGTACGAAAGGCGTTCGTCGTAACAAGATTGCGAATGAAAAATGGCTCAAACCAACCGTAGAAGAAATTATCGAAATTGGATTTAAGGAGGCTTAAGCCTTACGAAACGGAAGCATTGAGATAATAACTTCCATTATCATTTTATAACAAAGTGGACGAGATTGATAATGGATACGGTAAGGGAGTAGGATTCGGAAAATCAGTAGTTATTAGGGGAACCATGAGCTCTTATTACTGACGGTAAAGTTCAGCTGTGCGATAGTGCTACATGTAAATACGTCATAAACACATCTCATAATATTATTTCATCAACATTATTTATTAATTTATAAGAAATCTATTTCTATTCCAAAATAACAGCTTTTCACTAAATGCATAAGAAAGGATACAGCGTATTTAGAAATATTCTCTGCTTTTTCTGTATGTTCCATCTAATCTCCGAAACGCCTTGACTGTTTTTAACGGAACTTTCACTGGCAGATACCAAATATTACAAGGAGTACCATAGGATACGTTTATTTTAAAAAACATTTGAAATTAAAATGCCACCTATCCAATATCTGGTAAATTTTTAACTTTTAATAAGAAATAATGACAAATAACTATTGATCTGTGTTTCCGAATGTTCAATAATGTAATAGTTTTGGAAATAATCCAAGTACTTACCTCCAAATGTCAAATAGGTGTTGTTATTGAAAAATCACATCGGTTTATATTTTTACCGCGGTATTTGAATTGTATTAAATACAATGGTTTTGGTAGATAACGGCATTATAGATATACTAGCTATGCCCCTTGGTTTCATCCGCGTAGACTTTATGTCTCGTGAGAGATGAACGGGATAAAATAAAAATACAAGTATCCTATGTCCTCCTCCTGGTTCTAAGCTACCTCTCCACCAAATTTCAGTCAGATCGGTTCAGCCGTTCATGAGTTATAAATAGTGTAATTAACACGACTTTCTTTTATATTTATAGATATCATACATACATACATATGCTCACGCCTGCATTCCCCGAAGGGGATCACAACACCAACTTTTCACCGAAGATGATTAAGTGCGAACGTGACAGATGGTGAGTCCATCGCCGTCTCAGAAACTTAACATACGTCATTGAATTACTTCTCAGAAATATTCAGGTTTCTTCACGATGTTTTCCTTCAACGTAAAGCAGGACAACTAGTATTCGATCGATAGATTGTTTCAATCTATACCTACTTGTAAAAATAATAATGTGGTATCGACAGAATACCACAACAATTTCAACCATAACTCATATATGTACGGGGTGTCCTTAATTATCAGCTCCACCACCGAGGCCAAAGCCCCATTTGAAACGTCTGTGATTTAAATAGTTTCAGCTTTTTATTTACAAAAACACAATGAACAATACAAGGCATTTTTGCTCGATAACGTTATCAATCTTTTATTTGTAATACCATATTTCATGTGAATAAATATTATGTCTACGTCATTATAATAAAACTGAAAATGAAAATTTTATTATAAATATTAACTGTGCCACTTTACCCGTGTAGATTTAATTTAATGGGTGACTCGTTTGCAATTTTTTTTTTTCAAATAAATGTAGCCTTCGTACTCCTTGTAACATTAGCTATCTGCCAGTGAAAATCGGTTCAGCCGGTTAGGACATTAGCTGGAACAAACGGACCCACAGGCAGACGGACAAAAAAAATTGCTTTTTTTCATCATTGCCGTATTTACTTTCGTTTTTATTTTGTGAAAAGCTGTTATTTTAGAATTTCGAACAGACACTTCAATATTATTTATCTGTATATATGTATAGATATAGATTTCACACAAACGAAAATATTAACTAAATTGAGTATTGACAGATGCGTGTTGTGTCACATTTTCTAAATTCAATTCCATTAACTTTATCCTGCCCAACTTCATTACAAATAGCAAAATGTATTAGAAATCTGGTATGGCCGTAATCGGGTATTATGGTAATGGTTGATGGTACTCGACTGCTAAGTACAGTGATCTGGGTTTGTATTCCCGCTTACCGCAATAATGCTTTGGACAATTACTTTCTACGACTACCTCATACAAATATTATATTCTTCTGTCAATTTTCACGGTTAAATGCGCCTTAAAAGAGATTTCCTGAGATTGTATATAGTACGGTGCTTATCGCGCGAGACACCCCTTCCGCACCAGTGACTCACGAACGGTCTCAATCAATAAGTAGACCTATAGTTGGTATTATAAATTGAATAAAGCGTCCAAGCCTTCGTCCACACTCCGTGTAGACAAAATAAAATTCTCTCGCGTTTCCGCTAATAGTAAAGATAAAAAAAATATGGAAATGACAAATCAGTCACATGTGTTATTCCCGTAAATATTGCTAGATCGTTAGCGAAGAGCGAAACGTTAGGTTAAAAATCAAATCAAAATCGAAATCAAAATATCTTTATTTGATTAGACTTCTTACAAAGTACTTTCAAATCGTCAGAAGGACACAAAATACATTATACATGATTATAAATGTTACCACCGGGTTCGGAAGGTAGCTTTTGTTGAGAAGAACCCGGCAAGAAACTCAACAATTACTCTTTTAAAAAAAATATATTATACAATGTTTTTGGTTACAGTATTTATATCTCATGAATATAAGCCCATGGGCACAGCACAAATGCTCAATTGTCAAATATAATAACTAAAATATTACAAATATTTGTGAGCAAAGTAACTTTGTCTACAAGCCTGGGCCTCGACGAAGTAACATTATCTGGCGCTTGCGTTAATAGAAACGATAAAAATATATGCAAATGACTTATATCAGTCACGTGACATATCGCACCCTCAGAACGATAGGAGCTCAATTCAAGAATCAAATGTTTTTTGGAAATCGCATTCATAGATCGGCCGGCAAGTAAATATTTTACTAATTTTGGGTACAATAACGTTTTTTTATATATTTAGAATAAAGGTTAGGTTGTGTTTTGTCCATAAATGAAAAAAAAACAGATTAAAACTAAATCTTGCATTATTTAAGAAGCGCCTCAAACTATTTCAATCTGAAAAATGTTTCTACAATATCAACGATTTCTTAAATGTCAGTTGGTGATTTCAATCTTGTTGTATAAAAATCTAATTTTAAGTCAAATTTGTTTGTTACATAGTTAATTACTAACCACAGATCCCTTAATTTGTACGCCCCCCGGGGTAAAACATGAAGAAACGAATTGTTATCTGCCTAACACCTATATTGTCAATCATGTTTTTGCATATAAATTATTCTATTCTATTCTATTATTCTATTCAGGTGATCCGAAAGAGTTATGACATCCACATCCAGACATCCACTGCCCATAGATTTTGTAAAACAAACTTTCATACATTAATTCCCTCGACCTCTACGACAATTAAATTTCTTGGATGTTGTGAGAATGTATTTGTATACCAAAAGAAAAGCCATGGATGTGGTGGTAATAATATCATGGATGTCTGGGAATAAGCCATCCGAAATCGTAGTTCGATTGGACTTTAACTCAAAAGGACGTTTCCGGCATCGACTGAGCTATTGCGCTTTTTCTTTGATACGTATAATGGCTGTCAATAATTAGGTTGCTTGCGTCATCGCTACGGTTTTCACACGGTGAATCGGTCTACAGGGGCCCACTTGATCGTTTGATTAGCATGCATTTATTTTTTCAAGCTTAATGCACTAAAGTACACTGGTGGACGTAATGGTATAGCATTTTCTACCGATCAAACGCTAGGATATAAATTACATAGGAGCGGGTGGTGCACAGATAGAAAAAATGGGCTATTAAATAGCTATTATAGGTACTTAAAACTTAACTATATACTTATATATAGGGGCGTGCACAAATACGCTAGAAAAGACAGAGAAGTCTTTTTCAAAATTAATTTTTTTTATGTCAATACCCCATAAACTTTCATATTCATGGAGTGAATAGCTGTTAATTTACAAACAGATATTACAAACAGACACTTCAATTTTATTTTATATAGAGTATAATTATATTGATATCTCACCAGCCAATACTCAGTGACAAAATTGTGCACGAAAAAAGATTTTCTATTCGTCGCTATTCTATCTATTCTATACGCTAGTTGAATGCTTCACTGGTTAATTAAACAACGCTGGACAACAGCCTTTGTTCAATCGATCAAATACCCGCCTATTGGCTCTTGTCAGGTTATATAGCTTTGAGATTTGACAACTGATTTGATAGCCAAAAATAGTGCTTTGTATAAAATAAAAAATACACGGTTTTTTCTAAGAGAGCTAAGGATTTGAATATTTCATGCGAAATACAGAGAGTTTGGGGACTGTGCCTTACAGAAGATTGCATAATGCTACCTTTAAGTACCTAGTGTCGTTTTCACATGGTGAGAGAGATCGCCTGTGCTCCAAATGGGGGTTAGATTGTCATCTGTCTGGCCTTATCCCATACATTGTTGGGGTCGGCACTTGATTCAACCCGATGCAGCTGATCACCTGATTTTTATACGAAGCGACTGCCATCTGACCTTCGCAACCGCTTTTTACGAGGAAAATCTGTGATCTGGGTTAAACTAGTTGTCAGACTATTTTAGGCCTCCGACTGACCTGTAACGATTGCCAAAGATGATAAATTGGCAACCGGAACCGACGACATAACGTGCTCTCCGAGGCACGGAGGAAACTCGGGCAGTCACCCATCCAATTACTGACTAGGGCTAGGGTTGCTCAACTTCACTGATCGAATGATATGCGCAATAGCAACTATGCCACGAGCTCCTCCGAGGGGGTTTGATTGTAATCATATCTATAGAGATTCACTATAGACTTTCAGCAACGTATAGTACATTATCAGCGAGAAATACAGGCTATATTGTATCTCCCTTTTCCCACGGGAACGAGTACTACGCGGTAACCGCGTGATGTCCGCTAGTTATAAGCGTTCGTAGCGGACAGAATCATAAAGGTAAAATTCAAGATTCCTAGGGACTCGTAGTGTACAGGAATTTCATAGGCCGTAGGAACAACGTACAAACAAACCAGTTTTACTGACGTACATGATTCTATCTATAACACTCTGTGGATATGACTCAACTGGTGTTAGCATTGTGAGGTTACAGTCACTCCTGCTCTCTTAATCCGGTGGTGTGCAAAGGACATACGAAGAAACTAATGCGATTGCGAATTATGCCGTGCGAATTTTGTGTAAATGTGATTTTTATACTGAGTTTTTGAGGTCATAACTTTGTCATTTGAGTTTTTAATTCTCATCTAATTGATGGACAATGATTTCGATCTATCCAGTAACGAGCATTATTAAGTGAAGTATCATTCCATAATTAACAAAAGTAAAATTGCAGTAAGTGGAAAGCTAGACAAGTCTAGAGTGATTGGCAAATGCGATTGTTTATACGTTAGTAAATCAAGTAACAGCACAAATTCTCCTTCGTTACAGATACGTTACGTGAAAGAAAGCGTTTGTTGTATAGTGAGTTCAAGTTACAGTAAAGTGTGATGGTGATGTGTATACTGCCTGTCTTCAGAACAATGAAAAGTTAATTTAAAGGTAAACCACCCGCAAATGCCAATTACCTTTGATATGAAACGACGCTTCTATTTAAATTTTAAGTAAGTTCATTCGGGGTAAACGAACTCCACCTTCCATTTTTTATTTTCTTTCACTTTGTTGCGATCATTTCTACCCTCCAAAGTTTTGAAAGCTGCTTATACAATCGCATACTTCACTATTTCATACCAGATGTGCCCCACAGTTTGACCCGCGTAGAGCTAATTTTATGGGTGACCTGCAAAACCCCTTATGTTTTTTTTAAATAAAAGTATTATTCCTTGTAAAATTACCAATCTGCCAGAAAAAGTCCCGTTAAAATCGGTCCAGCCGTTTTGGAGATTAGCCGGGACAAACAGACAGAACGATCGACTTTCATATGCATTTAGTGAAAAGCTGTAATTTTGGAATTACAAACAGTTCAATTTTATTTATCTGTATAGATGTATAGATTATATTTTTGTTAAGTATTCAATTTAATTAAACACACGCGTATTTCACACTCATCTGAATTTTCCAAAGCCATTACTCATAACACCCAAATTTCACCAGTTATGCTTAAGTCTCATGTAACAAAGGCCTATTGCCAGCAACCGGGCATGTATCCCGACTTCGGACTGCTGCTGGGTAATTATAGATATAAATCACAAAACAAACAAACATCAAATAAAATATACAAATAACCTTAAAGTTATGTCACTATATACATTTTTACTTTATTTACACACTCACACAGACGCGCGCATCATCATCTCCCTAGCCTTATCCCATACATTGTTGGGCTCGGCATTTGATTCAACCCGATGCGGCTGATCACCTGATTTTTATACGAAGCGAATGTCAAAGGGGTTGCGAAGGTCAGATGGCAGTCACATCGGGCTGAATCAGGTGCCGATATCAACAATGTATCGGATAAGGCCAGGGAGATGATGATGACTGGTAATGTTGTGTTCAGTGACCGCTCATTTGCAAAAAACTCTTTCAACAAGTATCGGTCGGTAAAAGGGTTAAAAGCTTTTAAATTAATTAAACATTAATAAACCGTTCAATATGAAACTCAAACGGCTGATACGCATTTAATTTGTAATTTTAATCATTCACCGTCGTATTAACTTTATGTTACGTAATTGCTCATATCATAGGAGCCATAAGGATCGCATTTCATCGTGATTGTATTGTAATTAAATTGAAAATCTGGCCAATTTATTGTTAACCAGACAGAACCTATATTTGCCGTCAGGAGTTATGAGCTCTCATCGATAATAGTCGTGGTAACCGCGCGTGTATTTTACAGACAGAGATTGTTTGGTTGGCACTTAACCATCTTCGGTGATACGTGGGTGTTGTTATCACTACACCTCTGCCTACCCCTTCGGGGAATACAGGCGTGTGTATGTACGTTTAGTAGCCGCGAAGATTACTTACCTGCATACATATTTAGCACCTCTTTATAATATAAGTTCGCTCGATGGACAGTCGAGGTAGTTCAAGTGGCTGGCGAACAATGGATGATCATAGCAAACGATCGTGACAGCTGGAGATCTCCAGAGGAGGCCGTCACCTTTGAAACGAGGGGTTCTTGTTAGATTTTAACAAAATTTAAATATATTACTATCATTCGTACTTAATAAGTAATTAAAAAAAATAATACTTACATCTTAATATATATAAATCTCGTGTCACAATGTTTGTCCTCAATGGACTCCTAAACCACTTAACCGATTATAATAAAATTCGCACACCATGTGCAGTTCGATCCAACTTGAGAGATAGGATAGTTTAAATCTCAAATTATAGTCGCAAAGACTATATTTTATCCCATTACTCCCACGGGAACGGGAACTACGCGGGTGAAACCGCGGGACGTCCGCTAGTACTTACATAATTTAGTTAGAAAGTTAAAACACGAAATATAAAATACAAGGCTTTTTTTTAATTTATTTATTATTATAATATAAGTATAAAGCAATACAAAACACTTAAAACATAATATTCTTGTAATATTTGGTCTTTGTATCAGGCTGCATTCATGTCGGCGGAAATGAATTTACAAA
Organism: Watsonalla binaria; assembly: GCA_929442735.1. Lineage (NCBI taxonomy): Eukaryota > Metazoa > Arthropoda > Insecta > Lepidoptera > Drepanidae > Watsonalla > Watsonalla binaria. The sequence continues at coordinate 1,371,546 of OV838917.1, read as the reverse complement.
AAGTGGATTGTAAAAATGTAATATCGCGGAAGCCGCAAAATTGCGAGCAGATTGCCGCCGATGCGGTGTTCTTTCAATTTTATATTCTATTCGAAGCACGTGATATTACCGAGGTGTTTTACAATGAAATTTAAAAAGCATTTTATATACTGACACCTCAGAATACAGACTGACAAACAGGCTTTATTCCTACAGCTAAATAAATAAATACAATTTTCTCGCTGGCCTTATTGTTGTTACATTCTTGGGGTTGCCACTTCTTAGGTAACTCGCTTAAGCCTCCTACTGACCTCAAATAATTGCCAAATATTTTAAATTGGCAACCAGGACCGACGTCTTGACGTTCTCTCCGAGGCACAGAGGGCGGGCGGTCACCCGTCCAACTTAGCTGATCGAATGCTATGAGCAATAGCAACCGATCACATAATATAGACAAAGGTAATTTTATTTCCTTAAAACATAATAAAGGCAAATTCATTTCTTACAATAACAACGATATTAAATACCAATACAAGTTCACAGGCGTATTCACAGATAAAATCTATTGTACGTAATACCTACACAGCTAGACATAAAAGTACTGTTGATTTATAGTCTGTATAAATGGTTTGTTTTCGCCAAAGATACGCCAAAATAAGTATTTCGTTTACATCCAACCGTTCGCTCCTCACCCTACAATATTCAAGAGAAGGAAAACAGCTATAATTTATACAGAGCAGGACAAATACAGTAGATTACGTAGCACTAGACAGGGATAGGTAGACACGCCGGGGACTAGGTCGACGCAGCATTGTGCACATTGTGGTGAAACGTGAGAATAATATTTACAAAATTGTGTGTTTTTTAAATTAAGTTGTACTACTCGTGTGCATGGCGTGAGAACAATTTTCATTCTGTTTATTAATTTAGTCACGTCATTGATAAGTAAACTGGTGAATATCAGGAAAATATGAGCTCCCTTTGTGTAATTGTTCTTCACAATGTTCTTATTTTCCTTTTATTTTTTGTGAGTACATTAATGAAATGAAAAATTGCAAGGTACCTACTTCATATACCTAAGCCTTGAACCTGCAATAAAAATCTTTTAAACAAATTTCACATTGTATTGGCAAAATAATATTTTTTATTATTTATTATAATACATTGATCAAAGAACACATAACAATATTGTATTACCTAACATTATAATTTAAAAATTAAAGGGTGCAATAAGCCGGGGTGGCCTTGGGGATTGAGCAGTTGCCTGCTACGCATCGACACAAGTTTGAATCCCAGCGGGGCCTGTACAAATAAGTTTTTCTAAAAACTTACTTGCAGTGATTTCACACCACGTACTAAAGCACGGTGAAGCCATTCAAATACGTATGTTTAGTAGGTTGACACTTAATCATTTTCGGTAAAAAGTGGGTGTAATTATTACAATACCTCTGCCTACCCCTTCAGGGAATACAGGCATAATGTAGGGTGCAAGAGGTAAAATGTGAGACGGAAGTAACAATATACAAACTATCACAAGATCAAGTCACATAAATAGGGCTGCATGAACGCATATCTAAGCCAGCAATCCAAGATCTACGTCCAAATCATATCTAGCTTACATGACCCTATAATCTCGTGCTCTTCTAAGTGAAAGCAACCATCCGAACCCGGCGGTAATCCTGTATAATCATGTCGTTCTGACGATTTGAAAGTATTTTGTTAAAAGTCTAATTAAATAAAGATACTTTTGAATTTGCAATTTAATTATAACGAAAATACCGTGCAATAACATACATTTTCTGTTTACAGGTGAACAAAGTACGGAGGTGCCTACTATGTAACACGTCACACGGTGTGACTAGACATATACAATAGGTGTGACAAGCGTTACGTTGAACTAAGCAAGATGGGTAAGAAGAACTCCAAACTAAAACAAGACACGATTGACCGGTTGACCACAGCTACCTACTGTAAGTACCTAGCATAGTTTTATCTACAGAAAAAATGGTACTACCACAGAATACATATAAGTTTACGAAGCAGTATTGAATCTACACATTTTTTTTAAATAAATACGTTTTCTCTGTCGTTCGTGAGGGTGTCTCACTCAAGCACTACGATTTTTTTTTAAGCCATAATGTTAGTTACACTTACAACAATTAGTTAGTACAGAAGCTAATATAACTGTTCTGTCGTAACGTAATAACGATTTGCCCATTTAAAGTTTAAAAATAAAAAAAAGAAAGATGAAGGAAAAATGTCTGTGTAACGCGTAAGTGACTTAGACGCGAACGACAACGAGGTTACACCTTTTACTGAAATTACGCCAGGGCCTGTAGACAAGTAACATTACCCTCACGGTTCGCTAGTAGAAACGATACAAAATGTACGGGGATGACATATGTCACGTGACTGATTTATGTCATTTCCATATTTTTTTACGTTCCTATTAGCACAAGTGCGAGAAAATGTTACTTTGTCTGCAGGCTACAGGGCCGCTTATTATCTCTTTGGTCTGCGCATGTGTGAGTGTGTCATTTCAAATTATTTCTTCCTAAATTCCGTACTGCATGTAGTAAGCTTATATTTGTACTGTGTATTACCATCAACTCTTATTGTCAGCGTGTTAGTGGCAGATTTTTGTACATCCCATAATATGTAATTGTCAATCTATGATGGCAATAAGGTCCAGCCGGGCTATTATGTATGGATTTCAATGATGTTCCAATCCCATTTCTAGAGGACAAGGTATAAAAGGAAAACATGATTTTGTATAATGTATAAAAATTTACTCTTTCTTCTCCTGGTATTACTTGCGGCTTTATCGATGTCTTTCAACTTTTTAAATGCTTCTTAATTCTTTGATAAAAGTTCTTAAAAAAGATCTGCGAAATAAATCCACGTGGAAAATAGGACAGCTGTTAAAATATGTGATGGGGTATAATTTTAGGAAGCAAATAAAATTATTATGACAAAAATATCTTCTTCCGTTTTTGAGAAACTGACGTTCAAAGTTGACCATATCAAGATCTTATTTTCGCATAAAAATCAACGGTAACGTAGAGTTATTCACGTGAAATCTAACTGCGTTTTTATTCTTTTTCTCCCACTAATAGTTCCTGAAATAATCCCATAAAACCATTAACCTTCCCCTTCATTTAATAAGTTGAATTACCGCGTTCATTCAATCGCTTAAGGCCGCGAGCTCTTCGGCCCTTCGCAACCATAGCCTATAACTACGTTATCGTTGGAGCTAGATATTTTACGACTTCAACATATGTTCATAAAACGCTACAACTTCTAGAAGACAACTGTTCCTTTTTCTCAGACACTCTGTATAAATAGAGTTCTAATGAAAGGGTGAGACCTTACCATATTCAACTCGCATTGCGATCGCTATCCGGTTAAGAGACACTGGTGTATATTATGTCACTTACAATGACTCGAACTCAATGCAAAACTTTGTCGTGCCTGTCATGAATATCAATATAATATGGTAAACCTCTGCGTTTTCGGAAACTTCAACCAAATTGTGTGGAATTTGGGGTCGCAATTTCTCTGTCGGATGAAATGTTAACAAGACCACCTCGCCTGCTAAACCAACTAACGTTCCGTGCAACGTACGGAAACCGAAATAATATATAAAAATGATTAAACGTCGAAGATAAGAAGTTTTTTTGTTCTGCTAAAATGATCATAGTCGGCCCCTTGATTTCAACAAAAAAAAATCCGTATATATGAAATCCTTGGTTTAAAAGTAGCTCTATCTCTTTCCATGATACGGATTTAAAAAGGGATAGGCATAGTTTTAGTCCGAGTTTAGACCAGTCTTCGCTGAAGCCATGTATTGTAATAAGAGGGTTGTTTTTATGAAAGTATTGAAATGAATTAATCGATATTTGCTTAATGGTTATTCATACATTTTATATTGACAATATAAATCCACATAAAAATAACTTTAAATAAAAGGATAATTACTTAGTACCAAATGAAATTGATTAACCCATATTTTATTGTTGAAATCAAGGGGCCAATTATGATCATTTTAGCAAAACAGAGGAACTTCTTAGCTTTGACGTTTAATTTGACGGTACCAAAATGAAACGTCACGCTCAGAAGTTCTTAATGCGCTCTGCTTTAGCCGATGATTTTGGGCCCCCTGATTCATTACACATGTCGGTATGTACCCGTTTTCACTGTTATTATTATTTATCGAGCAAAAACGCCATGAAATAAGGAATAAAGTTCCATTTGCCGAGTATGTTGAAAAGCAACTCAATATTGTTGACGAAGCGCTTGAGTGACTGACAGCAAATGTCATTTTTGACACATCGTAAGGGCAAATGACAGTTACAAATTGGGCGGCGGCAAATAGTGACGCCGATCGTCATTGCGGCATTACGTCATTACGACGGTAGTTGAAGGAGGAAATACATTATTATACAGCTTAACGACTGGGCCCTGTGAATTAGATTAAAAGTTTAAAAGTGGGTAATGTTCTAATTCATTTATACCCATAATTATACAAGACTCGTATGTAGGTGCTATAATTTTGTGCCCCCTGTGATGGCAGGTTGAAAATCAACAGGGGAAAAAAAAAGATTAAACAAATTCAATCTAAATGCGTTAGGCTAAACTTCAGTACCTCTTTTTGCAGATGAAAACATCGTCTTTCGCCGTGAATTTACATAGTTGGATGCTGATAAGCAATAATGTGTCAACCCACAAAAAGTCAAATTCAAAGGTTTTGATATATTTTGATAATGCATCACGTATTTAACATTCTAAAAAAGTGTTTCAAGTCATCTGAAACATAAAAGTACGTAAAAAATGGATTTATGTCATAAAACAAATCTTAAATCACGTATACAATCATCTTAAGACGCCATTTTCTCAAAACCAAGTTTATGCGGGTTGACACATTATTGCTTATCTGCATCCAGTTATGGTAAATAATATAGTTTTTTTTATTATTATAATATATATTTTTTAAAACTAACATTGACTAAGTACACAAATTTTCGTATGAAAACAGCGCCTCTAGCGGACCCATTAGGAACTGAAACTCAAATAGATTATCAACATGCTGTACAATGCATGGGGCCACACAGTTAAAAATAGGATTCTCAATAATACGACATCCAGAGGCCTTGAGGGCCTACCACCATCGGTTTGAGCAGAGCGTATTAAAAACTGAGCTTTGACGTTCCATCTTTGAACGGCAAATTCAAATTTCGAAGAGAAGTTCTTAATACAGGTTGCTTAAACGATCATACCGCCCTGTACGTCTTCCCATACAAATACTGTGCGATGACGCAGCGATTATAGATCCAACGTGTCAAACTCATAATAAAGGCACTGCTACAGTAAAGTAAGAGCCGTGGTGCAGTTTTTGCTGGCATTTGATATATTGTCCACTATTCCTATACAAGGAGATATGCTCCGGTTTGGATGAAATATATCTGATAGTTTTTGCGTAATTCGTGCGACAGACGGTGGCATTGTACAGTACTATGATACTGACTCACAGAATAACTACTAAACCGACGTGACTTTTTATAAACCCTTTTTATAAACATCTGTAGCCTGTGGTTTAACCCGCGTAGATTTAATTTAATTCCCCCGGAAGCCTAAGTTACTCCTTGTAACATTAGCTATCAGCTAGTGAAAGCCCCTTTAAAATCGGTCCAGCGGTTTCAGAGATTACCCGGAACAAACAGACAGACAGACAGAGAATTTTTTTTTATATCATTTCCGTATATACCTTCATATGCATTTAGTGAAAAGCTGTTATTTTGGAATTACAAACAGACACTTAAATTGTATTTATCTGTATAGACAGCTGAACTATCTTTGCAATAAGAGCTCATGGTAAGGCCCCAGGCCCCTGGTCGGTATACATCATATTAATAGTTAAGATATTGAATCATATCCGATGTTGGTCACTTGGCACTTAATCATATCCGATGTTGGTCACTTGGCACTTAATCATTTTGGGTGAAATGTGGGTGTTGTTGTATATAAAAACAAGGTAAGCGAAGACCAGCCCAAACTGGTACTAAGACTATACCCCTTGTTCTTTGTACGTAACCAAGTTACGTTACTAGTTATGCTCATCCCTTTTGGAATCCATATCACAAAAACATACAGAGCTACTTCTAAAACCAAGGATTATCTTATTCCATGTTTTTTTAATAAGGGGGTATCAACACAATTGTTACTAATTAAAAAACCTTTTTTGGAACCAAATATAATTCGGAAACACTAAAATAAATCGGTGCTTTGTACTTAGTTGTGGTTTATTTGAGTCTAAAAATCAAAAAGCCTCAGCGAAGCCCTACAACGTGGCCCTTAACTACTTGAATACCTAGCAATATGCTCTTTTGCGGGACTTTACAAAAAAAAGACACCTTAGATTTGTATTGTAAATGTAAAAAGGCACAATGTTTGCAGCATTTAAAACGAGATTAACATAGCAGGTAGTTGATAAAGCCACATTCATTCAATTTACAGTGCTTATGAATGGCCATGTTTCATTTCATGAAGCGCCGTTCCATGACAACTTTCGTTTATTGAAATTACTTAGATTCAATGTTTTCGGGTTGATTGGATGCGGCACGATTCTCGACCGAGGCACGGCAACCGCAATAGTTCGTACACTTGGGATCAATAAATTATGGCCACCAACAGCAACTAATTACACTGGAAACCAATAATGTTGATTTGTTTTATCAGTGACATTCGGGCGTTAATAGGCTATGGGCACTGCATATTACTGTGGCTTTCATGCCACTTTTTAACCGACAGCTTATGAGGAAATGGTTTCTCAATTCGACCGTATATTGTTCACAAACCGATTTTGGTAAGTCTTTCTTTGAAAAAAGAAGATCTCTCAAGTGTCAATAAAGTGCATACTCTTCTAAAGTACGTGAAGAAAATAAATGTTTAATTAGTTTTCTCAGCGTCGCACTCGTCGAGTGTTGGGTTTAAAGAAACGAAATTAAACCCTACTCTCTATGCATTATGTGTCAATATACTATGGCTGAAACAGGAGTGAATACAGATATGACGGCTGATACAGAGAGATGGAAGACTAGACAAATTGCGCAGACCACAAATGACATGGGATCAGGGCAGGAGAATGATGAAGTCGTCCTTAATTTTTTGCGTGCAATCTATCTTCACAACAAAATATGAGGGGGTCCATGCTTACTGCGAACACAGCGCCTCTTCGCGTCCATTCAGCTCTAGCAACCTAGCAAGACATCTTTATGGTCGCGTTTTTGGCTGCAGCTGGAATGTTGATGTTCGGTTCCCAGTCGATAAGGGGGCCTACTCGCTTTCTCCGACAAACGAAACTTCTGCCGAAAGTTCGCAAAGTTCCTACTATGGTTCTTCATCATCATCATGAATTGATGAGTAATAACTCTTGTTGGTGTAACCGATGCAACTATTTGACGGCCTTGTACGTTATGACAGACATTACCGTTCTTATTCGTTCTTAAATTACGTTCGTCTTTCTATGGTCTAAACCTACTTTCATTCTATTATTAACAGATTGAGTTATTAAAAATGTCTGAGCGAGAAAAGCCCCAGTCCGCTTGTCACGAGAAGTTTCTACCAGACGACAGATTGAAAACTTGAGTTTGATAAAAACAAAGCGATAAAGAAACTACGTTTGATTTTCGTTTCTGAAGTTTCGATTTCGGAGAAAGAGATCAAAGCCCAGGGCTTTAAACAATAGAGATTTAAACAATAGATCGCATTTCAATACATCTCTTGCTCTCATCTCTATTAAGCCTTTAACTTATATACAAAAATTTTTAATCTTCAATCTTTTTTATTCTAGTATAGCCCGTACGAATCCTCGAGGTTTATATAAGATCTATTACGGCTTAATTAATAACATCGATCAAGATAAATACAAATATAATATTGATCCGCCCCTCACAATACCGAATTATATAATATCATAGTTTGTATATAGACATGCCGACATTGTCAACTGCGATTCATCCGTGAACACGTTATATTCGTGTCTGAAATCATGAACCTGAAACCACGGCATTGTTCGCACATTGCTTGTAATTATTTACGTCTTAACTTGGCTTATATTGACTGAATTTAACTATAAACATTGTTAAAGTACTAAGGGCCTAACGTTCGAGCTAAGAAGTTCTTAATACGCGCTGCTTAAACTATCATAGCCCTATGGCTTACAACAAAAATTGTGATATTTTAATTATTACTTTGACTTTTGACGGTGAAATGCATTGAATCAAATTATGCTGTCATTGTTATTTATTGCATTCAACATTTGTAACTTTAGCTTTCGTTACACGTGGCTACAAATAATAGTTAACCTCGTGAGAATTATTAATAATTTTTATATTCCGCGCTATTCTGTAAGGCGTATCAGCGTCGAACTCGACGTTGTTGGAAATCGATACACAATACAAAAACGAGGTTAATATCTAGTCCGCCATCTTAGGTAATCAGCCATGTTGGATTTAGAATGATGTCACTTACATTGTCATCCGAAATAAGAGTGTTTACAAAATTCAGTTGCAAGATTCCACCTGGAAAAACATACATACCTACACTGCAAATTAAATAGAAGCTTGTAATATATAATATTACATATCCAGCTGTTAAGTGATAGGCTCGTTATAAAAGTGTGTAAACAAATATATACTTCAAAGGGCTTCCAGTAAGAATCAAATTCCGTAGTAAATCTTTTATTAAACACGAAAGTTTCATAAACTGTTGCAGTAACTTGCTCGAGTAATAAAGCGAACATTTTCCAAGTAAACTTGAATAATTTGCCACATTTTTTAACGCGAACTTATTTAGTTCTTTCATTGGTTCTTTGTTAGATAAAGTAATAGAATACTCCTTTTATATTTTTACTACCTATGCCCCGCGGTTTCACCCGCGTAGACTTTGTTGTGTTATACCACGATTTTGGACCAGGTTCCATGGGAAAGGGAAAAAGTAGAAGGTATAACACTCCTGGTTCAAAGCTACCTCCACACCAATTTTCAGCCTAATCGGTTCAGCCGTTATGGATAGTGTAATTAATACGACTATATATATATATATATATATAGATGGGAAAAGGTACCGTCTTGGTTAAGGTATCCTAAGAAGTTCTTAATACGCGCTGCTTAAACGATCATAGTTGGCCCCCTGTTCAATGTTTCAAAAACGGTTCAAACCAAGATTAGACAAAACTCGGACTAAAACTATGTCCATCCATTTCGAAATCCGTATTACGGAAAGAGATGAAACTAGTGATTATCTTAAGGATTATCTTAGATGTTTTTTAATAAGCGGGGTATAGTTAGAAATGCTTAGCTTGTATTGCTATGCCAGCATGTCATATGTAATATGTATGCAAATTTCTAACGTGAATTTACAATATTAGGTTATGAACTCAGCTCTCTGGTTGCGAATAATTAGCTAACTTATACGTTAAACATTTGCCAGATATTCTGGGATATAGTTTCATACATATTTATTGTAGTACAAGCTGTGCCCCATGGTTTCGTCCGCGTAGACTAAAGGGAACCCTTCTTATTTATGTTAATTAAAAGCAGGCCAAGTTACTCTTTGTAACATTAGCTATCCGCTGGCGAAAGTCTCATGACAGTGACAGACTTATAAACATCTTATACATTTGTCTTATCCCATGCAATGTTGGGATCGGCACTTGATTCAACCCGATGTGGCTATATACGAAGCGACTGTCATCTGACCTTTGCAACCCCTTTAAAGAGGAAAATCTGTGATCTGGGTTAAACCAGTTGACAGACTATTTTAGGCCTCCGACCGACCTGTAACGACTGCCAACGATGATAAATTAGCAACCGGGACCGACGGCTTAACGAGGCACGGAGGGAACTCGGGCGGTCACTCATCCAATTACTGGCTAGGCTTGGGGTTGCTTAACTTCGCTGATCGAATGATATGCGCAATAGCAACTGTACCCCGAGCTCTTCCATACATCTGTCTTAAAATAAGGTTTAAACTATCACGGCATCCTCTCCTAGAGGCAATTAATAGTAGCACACAGTCCGCACTTCATCAGGCTCAGAACAGAGCAGCCTGGAGAGCTCTTACAGATAGACCTACTTATGATGGTCACTACCCTCAGTTGTGAGGAAAACGATGGAAAAGATCACGGCATTAAGAGGTCATGGTAGGTAAGGGACCTCGTCGTGGTGTGTAAACATTTCAGCTTTCGGGCTGCAAAGTTTTCAAAGTATAGGATAGTGGAAGTAAGAACTTTCCTGTAGGCGCCACTCAGACGGTCCAACAACCGGTCAATACTACCTTCTTTTAGTTCTATAACTATTGTGCTACTTAGTATATTATATATACCTATATAACTAGTGGACACGCTCGGATACGCGCGCATAAATGGCAAATCATGTATTATGTACGGAACTTATGCTGCTTATACTTATAGGACAGACAGACAGATTATTTTTTAAATCGTTTGTTTCAGTACCTTATGTTTATAAACAGACTTATAACTACAAACAGACTCTTCAATTGAATTTATCTGTATAGATGTATAGAGTATAGATTAGTTAATTGAAATGAAAATGAAAATATTTATTTGAATTAAATTGAAGGTCAGTCGGATGCCTAAAATAGTCTGACAACTGGTTTAACCCAGATCACAGATTTTCCTCGTTAAAGGGGTTGCGAAGTTCAGATGGCAGTCGCTTCGTATAAAAATCAGGTGAACAGCCACATCGGTTTGAATGAAGTGCCGACCCCAACATTGTATGGGATAAGGCCAGGGACACTTATTAATGTCGAAAATTAACCTTCTGAGAAGAACCGTCAAGAAACTCATACTTACCTAATATTAGCTGAAGTAAATTTGTAAGCTGTGTGTGCTTTTTTGGAAATCAATATTTTTCGTCCATCGATTTAATAAGTTACGCAAGGCCGGTGTCGTTCAAACAAAGTCTCTGTTTTAAAATGAATGTCCACCAAGGAAAGTAAGAACATTCAAATCAAATCAAATCAAAATCAAATCAAAAATATCTTTATTTGATTAGACTTCTCACAAAGTTCTTTCAAATCGTCAGAAGGACACAAAATACATTATACATGATTATAAATGTTACCACCGGGTTCGGAAGGTAGCTTTTGTTGAGAAGAAACTCAAAATTACTCTTTTAAAAAAAATATATATTATACAATGTTTTTGGTTACAGTATTTATATCTCATGAATATAAGCCCATGGACACAGCACAAATGCTGAATTGTCAAATATAACAACTAAAATATTACAAATATTTGTGAGCATTAAAAGGGCGTTACCCAATACTGTGTACCTGGATATCCCTCATCCCATCTGCCAACAATGTTTTCAATATTGAACTGGATTGTGAGTCTTGGATTATTTAATTTTTCCAAATAGTTACATTACATATGCTCACGCCTGTATTCCCCGAAGGGGTAAGCAGATGTGTTGTAATCACAACACCCACTTTTCACTGAAGATGATTAAGTGCTAACGTGACAGGTAGTGAGTCCATCGACGTCTCAGACACTTTACATACGTCATTGAATTACTTCTCAGAAATATGCAGGTTTCCTCATGATGTTTTCCTTCACCGTAAAGCGCGTGGTGTGTATTCACTGTACATAAGTTTTTTAGAAAAACTCATTGGTACAGGCCCCGCTAGGTTTTTAATCAATATTTTTATTAAAAGCTTAAGTTACTCCTTGTAACATTAGCTATCTGCCAGTGAAAGTACCGCTGAAATCTGTCCAGCCGTTTTAGACATACAGACAGTCAGAAAAAGAAAAAAAAATTGAATTAGTATTTTTATTTCAGTACCTTATATTCTTTCATATGCATTTAGTGCAAAGCTGTTATTTTGGTATTAGAAACAAACACTTTAGTTTAATTTATCTATATAGATCTACAGATTAGGAATGGTTGGAAATAAAATTAATAATACCCCAAATAGCATCGCATATAAATTATAAGATAAAGTTTCAGTAGGTAAATGTTTGTGTTTCTAAATATTCTCGAGTCTCGTGACAAAACTTCCCTTGAATTATAATGAGGTTTAAATAACTTTTCCTATTCCACCAAAATAATAATGTCAAATAGTTGGAATGCGCTCGTAGACGGAGGAAGGACATTCTTGGAGAGCATTGTACCTTGTATGCCTTAGGGCAAATAACCAGCGTAGGATGAAAGGAGGCTGCGATCAAGCTACGCTTCATAATCTATATGTATCAATTTACGCGAAATATAAATATTATAAGTTTTACATGCCGTAAAGCGATACAAAGCCTTTTCTATCATCATATCAGCCATAGGACGTCCACTGCTAAAAATAGGCCTCTCCCAATGATTTCCACCTCACCCGGTTGGAAGCGGCCTGCATCCAGTGGGTCCCCGCGGCCTTGACCAGATCGTCCGTCCATCTAGCGGGGGGGCGCCCTACGCTGCGCTTGCCGGTACGTGGTCTCCACTCGAGAACTCTACTGCCCCAGCGGCCATCAGTCCTTCGAGCAATGTGGCCTGCCCATTGCCACTTAAGCCTGCTAACCCGATTGGCTATGTCGGTTACCTTAGTACGTCTACGGATCTCCTCATTTCTGATTCGATCTCGTAGCGAGACACCAAGCATAGCTCTTTCCATAGCACGCTGAGTGACTTTGAGCCTTTTCAAGAGGCCTACAGTTAGAGACCACGTCTCGGTACCGTAGGTCATCACTGGTAATATGCACTGTTCGAAGAGTTTGGTCTTCTATACCTACATCTATACAGATAAATACAATTGAAGTATCTGTTTGCAATTCCTAAATAACAGATTTTCACTAAACATACGATAATACGGTACTGAATAAAAAAGCTAAATTTTTCTCTGTCTGTCCGTCTGTCTGTTTGTTCCAGCTAATCTCCGAAACGGTTACAGGTCAGTTGGGGGCCTAAGATAGTCTGCTGTAATATTTTTAATTATTTTTAATTGAGTAAAATTGATCTAGCAGTTTTTGATTTGTTCATTAAAATCAAAATACCTATAAATATTAATAATATTAGTACCTATGCATGAGATCAAGACATTCAAATTGAGTGAAACTCAAACCCCCTTTTTCCAAACATGGACTAAAATAGTCTTAGGTTTAAATGTAGCTCTACCTCTTTCTAAGATATGGATTTAAAAAGAGATGGTCATATTTTTAGCCTGAGCTTAATAATGTTAGTATCGCTTCGCTTCCTGTATTTCTTGAAAATCTTTATCTGGGAAGTGCGGTGTTATCCCAACTGACTCCGGGGTCGCGTGCCAATCGTTACTGACGGAACCCTCCGGGATACAACTCTAGGTGTGAACACAGCTCTCACACCACCAAAGAATACTAAATAGCTATTACCCCAGTTTGTTTACGGACCAACGGCTTGCCTTACAACGTTATTTTCATAAACGTGCCTATCTCGGCGAGTTAATGTAATTGAATTCGCAGCGAAACCTTTACTGAATAGAAAAATAGGGGAAATCTATTTATATGGTAGTACGTAAGAATCTATAAACGTATAACCAGCGTTGCGGTACATTAGAATTTGTATCGAATTTAATCATTTAAAATTTTTTGTTAGGTATAATTAGTTTATTCGATACTACATCGTCGATGTACAACGTCGGTTAAACCCGAAAATAACTTAATTTTATTAGAAGCTTGAAGCGAAGATGATTATATAGGATGATACATGCTACAGCCAGGAAGATTACTTTTAATGAGAAAAACCGGGTAAGGAACTCAGTTAATACATATATACATATGCTCACTGCTGTATTCCCCAATGGAGTAGCCAGGGGTGTTGTAATAACAACACCCACTTTTCACCGAAGATAATAACGTGGCAACGTTACAGATGGTGAGCCTATAAAAATATTGTATAATTGTATGAATACAAAATCACATGGCAAATGTTCAAGCAAGCCCATGGACACAGTTCCAATGCACAAATGTCGATAAAAATATAAGTCTAATAGTTCTACTTAGTTATACATGTTTATGTATGTATGTATGTATGACTAAACTCTATAATGTTCCTACTGGTTGTCGTTGGGTGGAATATTAGGCACCTAAAATCATCGTAGAGAATTGGGTATTGTAACACCATTTTTGCAGTTACTTTCCCAATCTAAACTAACTTAGCTAATACTTACTAAGCATAATTTTTTTTAAATATTCTAAGAACACATATTCAAACATATCCTGACTCCTGTATTCTGCAAAGTGGTAGGTAGAGGAGAACCCTAACCGAGCACTAATCCAGACTCATAACCATAGCCAGTCGAGGCAGATATGCCTGCCTCCTGTCGAAGAAATCAATGATTATTATATCACGAGCTGCAATCATAATGCATAGGGAATGGCACATAATTGTCATATTGATTAGGCATTTCATAAAATTACGGGTATTATTAGGACATTATTAAATTTATTCGATCACTAATTGCTTTGAATTCCTTTTAATCTTTGGAATTTCCGCTGTCTGTCTAAAGGGGACCTTCCCAATTATTTCTTATTATTAATACTATTATTATTAATAATACTAATATAATTATTAATACATGATAAATAAATAATGCTACATCAATTAAACGCCACAATTTTTATAAAATAATAAATCATGCTTTCCTTTCCTTATTGGTTTTGAAATTAGCTTCAATAAAAAGTATACAAAATACAAAAGCTGTAACTTACAATTTTTTAATTTCTTTCACAATCCAAAAAAATTCTAAAAAGTATATTGTTATGTACCTACTACATTTGCATGCTACCAGTATCCTGGGAACCTTGCCTACAGGGACTCCTTTTAATAAAATATTTTAGTTATAAGATTATATTTTATTAATAGTAAACTATTACAACAAACCTTAAAAAATATAATCTGATATAGGCTAGTTAAATAATCGCACAATTAATTGACATTTACCCTTTGCATTATAACATCCACAACACCTTTTTATACTCCACAGCAACCTATAATATAGCGTAGGTAGAAATCCTGTGACGTCACAAGAACAATAGGCTTAGGAGGGCCATCCATCATCACTTTACGAGGCTCTACGGCGCGAGCGTACTAAATTTATTAAACCCGTCGGATATTTTTCTTCACAGATTACAGCCCAATGCCATGCTTATGAAATTATGAACCTACTTCAAACAGGGGTCCTACTATGATCATTTAAGCAGCGCGTATAAAGAACTTCTTAGCTTTGATGTTTAATTTGACCGTACTAAAATGAAACGTCAAATATCAGATGTTCTTAATATGCTCTGCTAACTATGCTCTGTAATTATCAACGTAGGCCCCCTGTAAATTAGCATTTGGACAATAAGACCTCGACTTGCTTAAAAAAAATACTTGAAAAGCATTTAACAGTAAACGGCAAACGCGTAAAATATAATATATCACTGACTCACTGTCTGAACACCGGCGCCACTTATTTCATAGAATACAACTACAAATATTATTATCCTTATCGCTATTATGGGATCGACGGAATAATTATCCGATATTCCTACATTAATAATTAACGAGCATTCGTATAACAAAGGAAATTGCAGACTATCTATTATTGCGTATATTTTTACCCTTATTTTCATAATAACAGGGTGGCCGTATTAATTGTTATATAAAATAAATGGAATTAATGGTGGTTGATCCGTGCCGCAAGAGGCGTGGGTATTTTATGTAAAGGTTTATTGTCAGTTGCAACTGAACCATGGGTTACCATGGATACCCTACACTTATTGGGTGGTACTTAACGAGGAAAACAACGGGATCCCGGTTCAAAATGAAATTGTCGATATTGTCAACCTTAAGACCTATACTTGCTATGCATGCCTTGAGCGCTGCATTCGATTAGACTTTTTACAAAGTACGTTCAAATATACTTGCTATCGCCAGATTTGGAAGATTGATTTTACTGAGAAGAACTGGTAAGAAACTCACTAAGTAACTAAAATATTATACAATTTTAATAATACAAAGTAAATCACTTAAGAAAGTATGAGTGAAAGGGGATTAACGAAACGAATTTATAGAGCGAATGTGAGCAGAAGTGTCGGTAGAGAGCGTCCAAGGAAGAACTACTATGACCAAATTAATAGTATTTTTCAGAATTATCAAATTCGGAGCACTCGTAACCGCAGGAAGTGAATGAGGAGATGCATGAATGTGGATGAAGCAAAAGAAGTATGTAAGGATCGTAGCATGTGGCAAACGGTGGTCTCTGCCTACCCCCATGGGATGCGGGCGTGAGCATATGTACATGTGTAGCAGCCCTTTGCACTCGCTACATAGATGGCGCTACTCACTAACAGTTGCAAGTTTGAATAAAAATATGTGCGAGCCTAAATGACGCTGAGTTTTCGAACGGAATATTAGAAGCCGCTGCTCCCCAGGTATAACACCCGCCTGGATCTTTCGTTGCTGGAGCACCGATCCCTTAATATAACAGAAAATGTTTGTTCACTCACACTATTTAAATGGTTTTATTAAGCATGATTGAAACATTTGGTACTCATTTCTAACATTAAAGGTGAAAGAAAAGATATAGGATTTACAGAGGGTTGTCAAATTTATGCCCTTCACCTCAAGAAAGCGAACTTTGACATTTTAAGGTTAATAACACAAATCTATTAATAAACCAGCTGTGCCCCGCGGTT
This sequence comes from Watsonalla binaria, assembly GCA_929442735.1. Taxonomy (NCBI): domain Eukaryota; kingdom Metazoa; phylum Arthropoda; class Insecta; order Lepidoptera; family Drepanidae; genus Watsonalla; species Watsonalla binaria. The sequence goes on along the minus strand of OV838917.1, from coordinate 1,354,844 downwards.
TCACCCGCGTAGACTTAATTGTATCCTAAGTTACTCATTGTAACATTAGCTATCCCCAGTGAAAGTTCCGTTACAATCGGTGTAGCCGTTTCGGAGATTAGCCGGAACAAACAGATACTCGGGAAAAAAATGTATTTCTATGTCAGTACCGTATATATATATATATATATATATATATATAGTTATATATATATATACATATTTATTTAGTCAAAAAGTGTAATTTTGGAATTACAAACAGACACTTCTATTTTATTTATCCGTATGGACTGTATTATAGTCACGTGAAAACTCTTTCAGTAGGCAACCTCATTCAATATAAAATGAGGTTGAACCATAGAGCTAGTTCAGCCTTCGACACCCCACGCGGCTATTATTGAATAAAGCCTATTATTTTTTTATAGACTTATTTAATTACTCCTGCTTATTGAATTTCAAAACAAATTTACATCTTTACATACATACATACAGATAAATAAAATTGAAGTGTCTGCTTGTATTTCCAAAATTGAACCTTTATACCAAATGCATATGATAGTATACACGGTATTCACATTGAAAAACCAATCTAAAAAAAAAACTGTCTGTCCGTTACCGAAGGGGTAAGAAGAGGTGGGGTAAGCAGAGGTGTTGTAACAACACCCACATTTCACCGAATATGATCAAGTGCCAACGTGACAGAGGGTGAGTCCATCGCAGTCTCAGGCACTATACATACGTCTTTGAATTACTTCTCAGACATATGCAGGTTTCCTCACGATGTTTTCCTTCACCGTAAAGCACGTGGTGTGAAATAACTGCACATAAGTTTTTTAGAAAAACTCATTGGTATAGGCCCCGCTGGGATTCGAACTAGCGTCGCTTGCGTAGCAGGCGACTGCTCAAACCTCAAGGCCACCACGGCGCTTTAGGAATTCAGAATTCTCTATCAAAGGAATTCAGTAAGTGCTATCAGAATATTAGATGGCATTTTTATTATTTTGGAATTGAAAAAATTTCAAGGTATAAAAAAGTATGTTTGTTGGTGACCAGAATTCAATGCTCTTGAGTGTACTTATCCCTTTCTTTACGTGTATATAGAAGCTACCGACGCGTCACTGATTTATTAAGGGGCGTATACGACTAGGCTAGTCCGGATATCAATTGTATCATTATCTTTTCAGTGGTCAACAAAAAATACATTCTACTATCGAGTTCGTAGAATATCAATAGTATTATTAATAACTACAAGTGTTACATAGTTAAAGACTTCGGAAAAGAGGGGACTCTTCTATTACAGATTAATATCTGTTTGACAGAGCTGTGTAGGTGTAATTTTAGAATTACAGACTTTTCAATTTTATTTGTCTGTATATATTTATTAATTACAAAGTGGCTTAATGTTAAAAAAATTATAGACAGCAGCTGTCAAAGACAGCAGCTGTCAAAGGCAGCGTATATTACACGATCCCAACTTAATTTAAATACTGCACAAATACTCACTCTGTATGCGAATTTATGCGAAGAGATTTCCGTTCGCGACTTTATCGCGTCACACCCTGTGAACATAGTCACACATCCACCCGACTACACTCATACTACCTCTATCATTATAATAATAATGGGGAATTACAAACAGGCACTTCGATATTCTTTACCCGTATTGATATAAAAATAGAATCTGATTAGTTTCAAAAGAATACACTATTGTATTCGGAGGCTTTACAACATCCACATTAAACCGAAGAAGATTATGTGTCAACGTGACAAATAGTGAGTCCACCGTCATCTCAGGCACTTTATAAACGTCTCAGAACTTCTGCTCAGACGTGTGCGGGTCTCATCACGACGTTTTTCTTCACGTAAGTGTGTGTGTGTTCGGATAGTGACTTACTTACTTAAATAACTCTTTTTGTTCCCTTTCCAAGTCGAGTTTATATCAGAGATACAACATGAACTGCTGGCCCCTTCTATCTACATAGAACCAACAACAGAGCTGATGCGGCATGTGAAGCGGCTGAAAAAGCCAAAGCTTGCAAATACAGTGGTCTAAGCTCCGAATATGATTTTGTCCCATCCGGTGTCGAGACCTTTGGTCCGTTAGGTCTTAGGTCAACAAAAAGGTTAGTCGACATCACAGGAGACCTGGCAGCGACCACAGACAAAGAATTAGTCTTGCCATTCAAAAGGGGAATGTTGCCAGTATCTTCGGAACCTTGCATACAGGGACTCCTTTTAATAATAGTACCTGGTTGACCGAGCTGTGCTCGGTTTCTTCTTCACACAAATAAAAAAGAAAAAAATCCGGTGAACGTCAGTCTCGAACCCGGGTATACTCTAGTTTCGTTATCGCCCCGTAAGATGGAAGCCTCATCTTTGCGCTACCATAACTTGACAGATGTTGGCGAAATTTGCTGTCGTATTGTAATGATAAATTATGAGTTTTCCAGTGCCTGAAAACATGGTCAAAACGATGTTTTCCACAAATGAAACCTAGATCAATTTTTTGCCCCTGAAACCCCCTACATGCAAATATTTCATGAAATCATTGGAGCTGTTTCCGATATTCCGATTACATATATACAAGAATTGCTCGTTTAAAGATATAAGATAATTTAGTTATTTAATTATAATCACCAGGAATTACATATAGTTATTATTTTGATAATAAATTACTTGAACTTGAATAGGAACGCAATACCTGGATTTGGCACTTACTTGCTGAGAAGGTGAATAAAATCGATTCCCCGATGTGCATTTTCAAACGGGTGCAGCATAGGGTGTGAAGAGATTCTTACAGGCTGGGAAACGCGCTGTATGGTACGCACTTACCATCAGGAGTTCCATAAGCTTGTTGTTGTTAAACCTTAGAGCAGAGGTTCCCAAACTTATTTCGTCTAACGCTCACTTCAAAACCCGGTACCTATTTATATTTTTCTTGGCCCTTTACTGTCCCCCCTCTAGGCCTCCAACGCCCACAAGGAGGCATTATCGCCCACTTTGGGAAAGAAGGCCTTAGCGGTAGAAAAACCGAAATCAAAAAGGTTTATTCCCAGACTGCCATGACTTCATTAACTCCACCTCCATGGCTTTCCTTCTGGTGATAATGAATTCCCAAGATATCCAAGAAACTGAATCGTAGAGGTCGGCAGAAAGAAGGGTGTTGAAAGTTTATTTTTCAAAATCTATGGGTCAAATATGTCTAGCCGACTGAACTTATCTGCCTACTAAAATAGATAAAAAAAATATGAAGAAATATTTTCTTTTTTTAAGTAAACGGTTTTAACCTGGCTCCTAAAATTTGTCGAATTGAAATCATAAATTGAGTCAGTATCGTTCTTTTTTGCACAAGCAATAAATTTAGCTCAGAAGGTCACAACCTTTGGTCGGAGCCCAATCTCGATGCTACTTGGTGCGGGGATAAAACAAATTTTATGACATCCCTTGCGCATAACGGGGCCTACCTTCTTACTATTCCACATAAAATTTTCCTTATAGACATGCGTCTTGACATTTTCGTAAGAGTTGAAATATGCATTGTGGATATTGTAAGATGTGTTGAAGCTATTCAAGATGTCCGAGATCGACCTCTGCTTTAGCTCTTAGTGTTTCTGAACACTTCTATACTTATGCTATTTTTATATATTTATCTATACGTATATATAAAAATTGCAAAGGTGGAAAAAGGGAATAGGAATAAGTACATACCATATTAGGATCACGTCTGTATTTCCCGTAGGGGTAGCAGTTGAGGTGTTGTTATAACAACACCTTATTTTCACCGAATGTTATTAAGTGCCAACGTGACAGATTGTGGAAGCTTTACTTCGAAGGGAAACATCATAAGTAATGACTGTGGCATGTCTATACATATTTAAAAAAAAAATATATATAAAAGAATATAGATAGTTTTAAGAAAAAAATATGTTACGCAAGAGAGATAAACTGACTGCACAAAACTGGTAACTCTTTTGTGGGGCATTGTATACGCTTTTTCAATAAACTACCATTAGAAATGGGTGAACTACCATTTTTAAGTTTTGAGGCAATCATCAAACAGGAACTTAGAGAAAGCGTATTATAGCGTAACTGAGTATATTGATGATAGACAAGCATAGCAATGAGTTGCTCACAAAATACGCGGAGTTTGTATCGCCGTTTATTCTCCTGACAGGCTTACATTTGGAAACGGTAGTAAATTAACCAAATGAAATTACGTTCAATAATTGTTCCTTAAGTTGAATAAAACTTTTTGATTCGACTTGATTTTAAACCTGCATAAGTGTGGAATTAATTCGAAACACAGTATTTTTTCAAAGAGGTTTCACGTCTTCTGGTAGAAGCTTCTCGTGACAAGCGGGCTGGGGCTTTTTTCGCTCAGAAAATCAGCATTGCTATTTAACGTGGCAATGCTGCCAGCCTTCTTGACACGATCCCGAGAGACACCAATTTGGGCCAAGTTTTCTGCTTGTAATTAGTTTTAATTACTGTTCCTTGTATATATAAGCAAGTCTTTATTCAGAATCACACCACACATTGGCACTTTATTATATGCATTGTAAAAAATTGAGCCCCTTCTGGAAAAAAACAGCAACCATTTTTCATCAGCATGAAGTTTCTGTAAGTTGTATAAATATAGTAAGGCAATGTAGGTATATTATACATTATACCACGCACCTAACGATCTGTTTCAGTTAGATCCGAATGTCGTTGGTTAATTAGGTTAATTAAAAGGTTTAGTTAGAGAAAGAGTAAGCTTATCTGTTGATCCCAGTTGTAGAAAAGCCGGAAGCAAACATCATCCAACTTTACCTCGCTCACTGTTTCCTAATTAACTAATTTCAAACTAGTTTCAGCCGTTGGAATTCTCACATTTCAAAAGTCTATTGCAGGTATTTTAGTGGCCGTATTGGAGGTATTTCATCGAATCAGTAAGGTCGAAAGTGCCATACCAAATTTAACAACAACACGTAATTGATAAAAGTCGCTACGGTTCAAATTTAAACTGAAAGGATAATGGAATGTATGTACTACGTCATAGCGACCGTTATTAAGATGTGCAAAAGAAAATAGACCTTGTTATCCAATGAGGTCTAAACTGTTTGATCTTTCATCGCAGCCTGACTATGTACAACGTAAATAGGCTCACCCAAGTATCGCGCAGAAGTTTGTTGTAACAACACCCACTTTCCACCGAGGATGATAAAGTGCCAACGTGACAGATGGTGAGTCCATCGCCGTCTCAGGAACTATACACACGTCTTTGATTTCTTTCTCATACATGTATGTTTCCTCATTATATTTTCCTTCACGGTAAAGCGCGTGGTGTGAAATCGTCGTACATACATTTTTAGAAAATCTTATTGGTACAGACACTGCTGGGATTCGAATTTGCGTCGCTTGCGTAGCAGGCTACTGCTTAAGCCAACCTTCTTTTATAGGTAATACAATTTTAAAATGCAACCGAGGGCCGAAGCATTTTAACTACTGAGCTAAGAAGTACCTAAAACGTGCCGCTAAAAGGATCATAGTTGGCGAAAAGGAAAAGTATAAAATAATTTTGAGTGAAACGACCCAGTTGTGAATTATTTCAAGCGTAGCTTGATTAAGCCTGTATACACTTATTTTAGGCTCCGGTATGCTTACCTGAGAGCTAAGCTTGTTCAATGTTAGTCCGGTTTCCATTAACCTGGATGTCTATTTCTATTTCTATTCCAAAATGACATAAGCTTAATTGGTATATAACTTGTGAAACGCTGGTCGCACTAACAATATCTTGACCAGTTCCTATAAGGGTCCTCGAAGGGATAGGCATGGGTTTAAGAGTACCTACTTTAATCCAAAGATAATTGAGTGATGTTGGGTCTATCGCCGTCAGGCACAAAGGCATTGAATACTGTTGAAATCTATGCAAGTTTTCTCACTATGTATTCCTTTACGGCAAATGAGTCATCAGTTCGTCTGTTGGTTCCAGAACCTACGGTCGTGTATTTGTTAAACCTACGGTCAATTTATTTAAAGTGAAACACTGTACCTCAAACTTCAAATCTTTTCTTATTTTATTTTATGAACATACCTTGTCCTAATTTATTTAATTATTACCAAGTGATAAATTATGAATAACCAAAATTGTGGAGCATGTGGCGATTACCTAACAGATGGTGTCAGCTGCACAGTCTGCAATCAAACACTACACTTTCAGTGCGCGGGAATCACCGAGGCTGGTTATCGAAAACTGGGAGATAGGAAGCTTACATGGCGCTGCATTAAGTGTAAGCAGACAAGTCAACCGCCTAGTTCTCCCCAACCGCTGGGAATGGCTCAAGAGTCTGCTGTATTACTTGAAATTCGTGCTCTGTCAGCTAAATTTTCACCATTAGAAGGGTTAAAGGATGACGTACTCTCCCTGAGAAATGAATTCTTGGAGTTAAAGACGGCTCTGGACTTGAAATTTACTGAAATGGTTAAAGAACTCAACAACAAGATTAATATCATTGAGCAGCGGGTGATATATGTAGAGAAAACCAAGGATCAGGTAGATCAGCTTCTCGCGAGAATTGATAAATTGGAAGAAGATGCTGACAGAAAAGATCAGTGGGCCCGCATGAATAATGTAGAAGTGAAGGGATTGCCACAAACAAATAATGAAAATCTTTTTGAATTGATTTCTATAATTGGAACAAAAATTAATTATCCAGTAGCTAAAAGTCAGATAAATTTTATAACGAGAGTACCGACCAGGGAAGACAATCATACTAAACCGGTAATTGTGTGTTTTCAAAACCGCTACATGAAAGAGGATTTTATTGCTGCGGCCAGACACCAGCTTAAGACTGCTGCACTCACGAGCGGTCAAATTGGATTAACAGGAAATCAAAGGATTTTTGTCAATGACCATTTGACACCAAAAAATAAAATGCTGCTGTCAAGAGTAAAAAAGGCTGCAGCTGAAATAAATTTTCGTTATGTATGGGTCAAGCACGCAAAAATTCAAGTAAGAAAAACGGACACTTCCCCCATTATTACTATCAAATCGGAAAAGGATTTATCAAATATTCGTTAACTTTAGTAATCTATTATATACTTATAATACTGATAATTATTAATGTTCGATCACGAAAGTTTAAGAATCATAGCCTGCAGCGTGCTGACTGTGTTTTCCAATTGATACATGCACATTACACAGTGCATCCATACAACTCACATAGTTGCACTCCGGTCTTAATAAAATGTGTTCAACGAAAATCCAACCTTATAACTATTACCTTAAAGTTTAGCTCAGATAATTGCATAGCGTGTCATTGGACCTTTTGTTGTTTACTTTTGTTATCTAGCGGCCGGTCGAGTTCTTTTGTTACTATTCATAATATTGATTGTTCGTTTGCGCGTTCTGCTGTACTCTGTGTTTTTATGTGCATACTGGGTAGCAGTAAAGTATATCAATATACCTCACATGCAAATTATTATCAAATGTATTGGTATGTTACTCTGTGTTTTAATGGATCAATTATTGCTTATATAGTTAGGCTTAGGAATGGATCCACTTAATATATACTACCAGAATGTACGCGGTATTCGTACGAAAACGAGTGACCTTTTTCGTAATATATCCATTAATGATTATGATGTGATTGTTTTTACCGAAACCTGGTTGGTCGACAGCATTAATAATTGTGAAATGTTTGATGGTCGGTATATAGTATGGAGGCGAGATCGCGAGTATTCCCGAACTGGTCAAAAAATGGGTGGGGGTGTTTTAATAGCAGTTAAATGTGGTCTGACGGTTGTCGAAAAACATGAATGGCGTAGTTCTGCTGAGGACATGTGGCTATCTTTTACCATAAAGAAGTCTAAGCCATCGATTCATTGTACTTTACACATTTGTGCACTTTATCTTTGTAAAGAAAATCTAGGTAATAATTACAACACTCAGTTGCAAAATTTTTCTAGTAAACTTAATCACTTAGTTGTAACAAATCCGGCAGACAAGTTTATTGTCATGGGTGATTTTAACTTTGGCAATGATGTTGACTGGTATCATTCAAGCACGGGAGGTTTAGAGTTAGAGCCTCGCCATGTATTGAGTCAACACATACACGATTTCCTCGACACTATTGTAACCTCTAACTTGAACCAGTACAATGGTGTGCGTAACAGCAACGGAAGGTTACTGGATCTCGTTTTTTCCAATGACATTGTCAGTGTTATTGAATCTACTGCACCCTTAGCTCTGCCTGTTGATAGCCATCATAAGCCATTACTTATTCAAGCAAATTTCTTTGAGTTTCATAGACTTCATGATAATAATTTGAGATCTTTTCTATTTTCTAAAGGTGATTACGTAACTATTGCATCTGAGCTTAAATGTATAAACTGGATCGAACTACTACACAACCGGCCATTGAATGATGCCGTAAATGATTTTTATACAAAATTATATGAACTAAGAGATAAATACATTCCAATTAAATCTTTATCTAAATCCACCTATCCTCCATGGTACAACTCAGCGTTAGTAAAAATTCTCAAAGAAAAAAATAAATTTCATCGAAAATACAAAATTTACGGAAATATTTCAGATTACAATTCTTTTTCTCTACTACGAAACAGAGCTGTTGATTTGGAAAAATCATGTTTCGACGATTACATTAATAAAATAGAATCGGGTATCTCGATAAATCCAAAATCTTTTTGGTCTTATGTAAAGAGTAGGAAATCTGACAGCACATTTCCAAATAAAATGCGGTATGGCGATACTTCGGCTAGTGAAGGCGATGAGATCAGTAATCTATTCGCAAGTTACTTTCACTCAACCTTTCAGGAGCCCGATCCGGCTGTAGCTAGTAATCCAGATGTGGACTCGTTTTCTATCTTCCCTCCCGATGGTAATTCAGCGTGCCTTAGCTCAATCGAAATATGTGCCTCTCAAGTTTTGACGCTGTTAAAAAAATTAGATATATCTAAATCAGGTGGGCCTGATCTAATTCCTCCCATATTCATTGTAAACTGTGCAGAAAGTCTTGTCGAACCACTATGTATTTTGTACAAGCGATCACTATCGGAGGGGATAGTTCCATCCATATGGAAATCAGCATTTATAAGTCCGATTCATAAAAGCGGCGACAAATCCGATATGAAAAACTACCGTCCTATTTCAAAAATATGTCTATTTGCCAAAGTGCTCGAGCGCTTGATCCATACAGAGGTATACGCCATACTTAAACACAAACTAGGTGATGAACAGCACGGATTCCTAAAAAATCGTTCTACTACATCCAACTTAATTTTATCACACGAATTTATATCGGAAGCAATGGAGCAGCATGCACAGGTAGACGTTGTCTATACTGATTATAGCAAGTGCTTTGATCGCATCGATCATCAAGTGCTGTTGAGAAAGTTGTTGATTGCAGGAATTCACGGTGATTTATATAGGTGGTTCTCTTCCTATATAGAAAATCGAACGCAGGCAGTTGTACTTAGAGGATACACTTCTAGGTGGTGTTATGTCCCCTCAGGAGTCCCGCAGGGATCTATTCTGGGCCCTCTATTATTTACACTTTTTATTTCTGACGTCAGACACTGTTTTGAGCATTCTTACATTCTTTTATATGCCGACGATATGAAAGTACACAAAATAGTCCGTAGCAAATCAGACATACAAGAACTACAGGCTGACTTAAATAGATTTGTGGCATATTGCGATTATAATAAGCTTCAGTTAAATGTCTCTAAATGTTATCAAGTAACCTTTACACGTCAACGTTCAATAATTGAGTCTGAATATACATTAAATAATCAAATTATCAGTAGAACAAATCAAATAAGGGACTTGGGTGTTGTTCGGGATAATAAGTTAATATTTGACGAACATGTTAACAGTATAGTAAAAAAAGCATCTAAAGCATTGGGATTTATTATGAGAGTTTCGACGTGTTTCCGTTCACTTAAACCCCTTAAAATATTATATTGCTCATTTGTTCGTAGTCATTTGGAGTATGCCTCACAGGTCTGGAATCCTCAATATGAAATTTATAAATCTCGTATTGAGGGTGTCCAGAGGAGATTTTTACGGTACTTAGATTACAAGGCCCACCAGCAATCGGATGACTACACACATCGCTGTAAACGGTATCATTTTCTTCCGCTCGATTGTAGACGTCAAATAAATGATATTTGTTTTCTGTTAAAAATTGCGAATGGATCGATCGACTGTCCAGATCTATTGGCTAAATTAACCTTGCGCACCAACCAACTAGTGTTTCGACAGCGTCCTCTGTTAAGTGTACCTTCGGCAAAGACTAAGTATAGACTGAACTCTTTTATGTTCAGAAGTTCGCTCGTTTTCAATCGAATACCCAATCATCTCAATATTGATTTGTTTTGTACCAATCCTAGTACGGCAAGACGCGTAATAACAAAGGCTCTGTTTGATGAAGATCTTAAACAGCAGTATCTTTTGTAGGTTGGTTTTCTATCTTTCTTTATTACTTTCATTTTGTCCTGTTAGAAAGTTATTGGCTATGTTGTTATGGTTATGGTTAAGTTATGGGTTGTTCTAAATTTGAACTGTCAAATTATAAATTTTATGTTATTCATTAGTATTTCTAGTATGTTTCGCTTTAAATTCCTTGACTTAGATAATTATGTATCTGTGGAGGCTTGTTAATAGCAATCGGTATTATATAAGTACATTTCATTTTCTATTAATGTAATTTGTCTGTAAGCCTTCTTAAAATAAATAAAAAAAAAAAAAAAAAAATATGTAGTCATACTATATATTTAGAAAAGCTCATACCTTATTACAAAACGTAGTTTAAGCGAAGACTAGACCGTGCTCAGTTTAAAAGTAGGCCCATCCTTTTTTAAATCCGTATCACAGAAAAAGATAGAATTATTTTTAAACATAGGACAATTTAGACTATGTTTCAGAAGGGTGATATTGGAACTCGTGTCAGACAGAGGTCAAACCTCACAACCACAGCTCTCAAAGCTAGAAATTGTCAATAGCAAAATCATACAAATTTTGTATTCAGCGAAACATTTCCATTGTGTGTGTTATTGACAAATCATTGCAAATTGGGATGGTTCAAAGGTCTTTGTGGGGTCAGTCAAAATCCTATTCAGTGTATAAAATACAACTTCGCGGGAACAAAATGTGGCGGTGAATTCTGAAGTGCTCACATAACATTGTTGCAATAGTAATCGCATGTTTACACAAATACAGATTTATACACATAAGTGCAATGAATGACAACCAATGTGCTCACTGCACACCACGTGAAGGAAAACGTCGTGCTAATAACTTTATGGTGAAGGAAAACGTCGTGGGCAAACCTGCATATATCTGTGAGGTATTTTTAAAGACGTGTGTAAAGGTCTTGAAATGGCGATAGACTCACCATCTGTCACGTTGGCACTTAATCATCTTCGGTGAAAAGTGAGTGCTGTTATTACAAAACCTCTGCCCACCCCTACGGGGAATACAGACGTGAGCATATTTAAGTATGTGCAATGAATTTGATCGCCAATTTTTTAGAGTGTAAAACGGAACCCTATTACTAAGACTTCGCTGTCCGTGTATCTGTCTGTCCGTCAGTCTCATGAACAAACAGAGATAGTTGTCATGAACTGTGACAGTGACACTGTTGAAATTTGTATATTAATTATACAGTTGATGGTTTTTTATTGTCGCTTTTACAACAAATACGTAACACAACGTTAAATAAATATTTAAGAGGCTTTTCATAGGTTTCGTACGCGTGTCCGACTCGCACTTGGCTGGTATTGTATTTACAAGTTGTGCCCCGCAGTTTCACCCGCGTAGACCTAATTTCATGGGTCACTCGCGGAACCCTAATATTTAAAAAAAAAAAGTAGCCTTACTTACTCCTTGTATCATCAGCTATTTGCTAATGAAAGTCCCGTTAAAATTGGTCCAACCATTTCCGAAATTAGCCGGAACAAACAGATAGACAGCCAGACAAAGAAAAAAAAAATATTGTTTATTTTTTTATGTCAGTACCGTCTATACTTCCGTATGGATTATGGAAGTGAAGAGCTGTTAATTTGGAATAGCAAACAGACACTTCATTTTAATTTGTAATGTATAGATTATATGTAAAGTACGTATAAATTAAATGCTAATAACGTCTGTCCAGCAATTCGCGAGTGTTGAAAGTTATGTCTCATCATAGTGTTGTCCAAGAATATATATTTTTTTAAAAACCACCTCACAAAATCATTGTCCACTTAAAATGTATCTTTCCTGAATAATTCTGTAATTAGAGCTCAATTTACACCGAAAACTCAAATATATTGTTCATAATTACGTATAACTTCAGTTAACGACGTCATAGCAGAATCATATTTTTTAAACAGAATATATTTCCTTTACGTGTTGATCTATGATAGATATGATCACCGCTTTATAATGGCGTGTAGGTCCAAAGAACATGTGTGTTGAAACATTTTACTTCATACATGTTTTTCATCAAACAACGATGAAAGTGTTGTATAATATTTCCCAGTTTGCTGACTGTAATTCATTGGTCTCGAGTGTAAATACACAAATAACTCTGCTATGGTAATAGCAGTCTTAATCCCAAGTTTGTGAGCATCCAAGGACACACCAACTTAATTTCCATTGTATCACCAGGCAATAAGAACTATATTCGCGTAGAGCTTTGGTTTAATTCGAATCATTTGTCCCCTACAAGGGATCTGGATGGGTTTTGTGAACTATGATCATTTGCAATCCTCGTAGGACAAGGATAGCAAATACTACGGCCATTTGCTTAATATACATTTACCCCCTTATACCCTTATTCAACTTGCAGACGTCGATTTGTTACCGTATCTTTTATCTTGTTTACTCTTATAGAAAATACCTACTATAGTGATTTCACACCACGTGACTTACGGTGAAGGAAAACATCGTGAGGAAACCCGCATATTTTCTGAGAAGTAATTCAATGACGTATGTAGTGTCTGAGACGGCGATAGACTCACCATCTGTCACGTTGGCACATAATCATCTTCGGTGAAAAGTGGCTGCCTTCTACCTACCCCTTCAGGGATTACAGGCGTGAGTATCTGTATGTACCTACTATAACTATGGAAAATACACAAACAATGGCGATATTTGTCCAGCAGTGGGACAAATTACATGGACCTGTACATATTACTTCACCCTTTCGAACCAACGAAGGCAAATTTTCCCCACTAAACCGAATTAAACGTAACTATAATACATACACATATGCTCACGCCTGTATTCCCCGAAGGGGTAGGCAGAGGTGTTGTTATCACAACACCCACTTTTCACCGAATTTGATTAAGTGCCAACGTGACAGATGGTGAGTCAATCGCCGTCTCAGACACTATACATACACCTTGAATTACTTCTCAGAAATATGCATGTTTCCTCACGATGTTTTCCTTCACCGTAAAGCACGTGGTGTGAAATCACTGTACATAAGTTTTTTAGAAAAACTGTTGGTACAGGCCCCACTGGGATTCAAACTTGCGTCTACTGCTCAAACCCCGAGGCCACCACGGCTCTCGTAACTAAAATAATATCAATAATATAGAAATAGACATATTTAGTGATTCTCTTGCAAAATTCAAAACCAAAATTATTAAAGAATCAAATTCGGTGAAAAGTGGGTGTTGTGATAACAACACCCACTCCCTCTGCCTACCCTTTCGGGGAATACAGGCGTGAGCATATGTTTATGTTTATGTTTATGTTATAAGATAATGATTACTGGTTGTGCCCCTATAGGTTTGTGATGGCATTATTATGCTGCATCCATTTGAAAAAACAAAAGTACCCTATGTTACTGGTGATAATATCGGCAAGTCCCGTTAATATAGGTCCAAAATTAGCCCGAGTAAACAGACAGACAGAAAAACATTGTCAAAATTGATTTTCTTTCATTTCAGAAGTAAGAAGGATCATTCAGGTCAATCTAACGTTATGTTTAGAAGCCACGTTATTCTGTAAGGCTAGCCCTAACACTCAATAATATTGTCAATAAAGTGCATACTGATAATAACATAATGTGTGTGGGGCTCGTATTGTAGTATTCTAAAACAATATTTATAAAATTTACAATTATTTTGTGTGTGTGTGTGCGGCTAGCCTAATGTTTCTCAGTGCTGCACTCGACGTAGATGGTCCGCTTCAAAGATACGAAATTGAACTTTAACGTCTTTGTACTATGTATTAATTTTCCATGATTGAAACCGACGCTCGACGTCGAGTTCAAAGCTGAGGAACCTTACAGAAAGAAATATGTGATCCACTTTCGATTTCTGCCAATAATTATTTGCGTTCCGATCACGTCTGTGGCATTTATAGTGTCGTCACGTTTTATTTCGTGTCTTCATATGTAAATGCAGTCAACTACACACAAACAGACGGGACAAAATTAAGAGAAAACAATGTTAGTCAGACATGACGTGGTTAGTATTGCGTGACAAAAATACCTTAAAGATTTTTTTTGCGTTTTATTTCGTCACTATTATGCAACACTATTATCTCCCTGGCCTTATCCCATACATTGTTGGGGTCGGCACTTGATTCAACCCGATGTGACTGATTACCTGATTTTTATACGAAGCGACTGCCATCTAACCTTCGCAACCCGTTTTACGAGGATAATCTGTGATCTGGGTTAAACCAGTTGTCAGACTATTTTAGGCCTCCGACTGACCTGTAACGATTGTCAAAGATGATACATTGGCAACCGGGACCAACGGCATAACGTGCTCTCACCTAACGTGGTCACCCATCAAATTACTGGCTAGGGCTAGGGTTGCTTAACTTATGATATGCGCAATAGCAACTGTGCCACGAGCTCCTCACTATTATGCAACACTAATGAACCAAATTTAAAAAATAGGTTTTCTATATTCATTACTCGGTACGCAGAAATCTATACCTTACTAGTGGCTCCCCTGACTACACTAGACTAATAAAAAACGTTGACATTTCTCTACTATATATAAGTAGGTATCTATACTATAATTGTTAGCTATGCACCCATCGGAGTTCAACTCTTACATGCTAGTAAAAACCGCACCACCCGTAATTTACTAAATACTAAATAATTTTATATGGAAATGTCGACTCAAATTTATAAAGAAGACAATTAAAAAATATTACTGCCATTTAAAAGCAAATGGGAATGGCCCAGCTTGTGCTGACCGTAATTAGCATTCCAGTATGCGGTGGATCTTGTTGTTCAGCCCCCGCTCCCTTAGATATTTTGGGAACATTGTGATTCTCCTAGTATTGTATAATACTATTAAGACAAAAAACAAGCTTACAGTCCGCCTGATGGTAAGCGGCTTGTAACAAAGAGTGTCACATTTCATCTTATATACCAACGGACGTCACGCGGATTAATCTGCGTAGTTCCCGTGGGAGTACGGGGATGAAATATAGCCTATATTAATCATTGATCATCAACGTACCGGGATTTGAACTTGCGTCGCTTGCGTAGCAGACGAATGCTATAACCTCAAGGGCACCACGGATCTTGGAATTCCAAGATATTTATTAGATTAGGCTTCTTAAAAATTACTTTCAAATCGTCAGTAAGACACAAAAAATACATTATACGTGATTATAAATGTTACCACCGGGTTCGGAAGGTAGCTTTTTTGAGAAGAACCCGGCAAGGTAGCCTAGCCAAAAACACACAGTATTATTGACAATATGTTTGCGTGTGTGTGGCTAGCCTTAGAAGACTTATATTTTATGAACTTTTTCACTACAACAAAAATGACACTGTTCATCAAATACGTTCAAATAAATATTGCCCTTACTGCCTGCGATATAAAGGCCAGTATTGATTTATTCACGTTCACTCGCCACCTGCGCTTACTTTATTGAGATTATAGAACTTGATTAAAATAAGGAGGCAGGTGTTATCTTATTTCCGCGGCAATTAATAGCTTTCCAAATCATTTCCTAACTTGGACTGTTCAATAATAAGGTGCATTTTACTTTGAAAGAGGAACAAAAACTTTGAGGTATAATAATGCTCTGGGGTTTCGCGTCCATACGATTACCCTCGACACCCTTCCCGTGACCCCGTTTGCAGCGAGTTTGAAAAAGGTAGGGCACAATGTGATCTCTCATGGGGTAGGAAGTAGGGCAGTGTCATGGACTAAAATCGGTCTCGATACCATCTAATCGAACATCGATTTTAAGGTGGAGAAGCGGTTGTGTGGAGGTATAGCGACGGCGCGAGCAGCTGAAGGATTATTTCGGGCTCGGGAAACTAAACTCCTGGATATAGTACCTAGTCGCTATTCCTATGCTATACTTTACGGATATTATATTACGATTTTCAATTACACGTAGGAGTTTATGGGCTTATTTATCTGAAAACTTCGTGTCGTGTTTGTTACCGAACCGCTGTAAAACTGCTGGTTTTGCATGAAATTTTGTGTACATATCGGTTAGGTCTTAGAATCGGCAAATATGATGATCCACCCCAAAAAATATATGGTATTAAAAGGTTTGCCGGGCGCAGGTAGTATATCTATATAATACTTAGTAAAGAAATGTCGGTCGGGTAGTCGTTGAGTATATTTATAAAATAGCTGTACTTAGAAGTTTTTACACGATATTTTTATTTATTTAGAGCCATGGTGGCCTTGGGGCTGGAGCAGTCGCCTATAACGCAAGCGACGCAATATCGAATCCCCGCAATGAGTTTTCCTAAAAACTTACATGCAGTTCACACCACGTGCTTTACGGTGAAGGAAAACATCGTGAGGAAACCTGAATATGTCTGAGAAGTAATTCAAAAATGTATGTATAGTGACATAGATTGATGGTGAGTCTGTGTATTAGAAGATTTTTTAACATAAAATGTAATCTGGGATCGTGCAAAGGTCCGTGACGATCGGATTTTCGTAACTTTACCCATACTTTAAAGCTTAAAGTTTCTCACCTGTGTCCCGAGTACGGGCAAGTACGATCCCCAATTATGAAGTTTAGATCATAGTGGCTTTGGCATGTAGCAAAGATGTATAAAATTGCATCTCAAATTCGTTAAAGTATAAAGCTTATATGTGAGAGTAGATTTAAAGCTAAATTTAAAAGAGAGATAACGGCATCTCCCGAACGGTGAGTCGGGGGGCTTTACCTCCCCGGTCCCCAACGCAACCAATCTGTACATCTCTACAGATAAATAAAATTTAAGTGTATGTTTGTAACTTCAAAATAACAGCTTTGCTCTAAATGCATATGCGGACATGACATAAAAAAAACTATTAAAAAAAATCTCTTTCTGTCTGTCTGTTTATTCCGGCTAATCTCACTTCACTGGTAGATAGCTAATTTTACAAGGATATTAGGCTAATTTTATTAAAAACAACATTAAGGTTTATGAAATTAACTATACGCATTTGAATGTAATTTATTTGTTGTTTTTATACATAATGGTACTATCGGGATCCCTAAAAAGGTAATTACTGTCAGTTTGACACGAGCTTTGTGCGACCTCTCAATATCGGTAGGCACTGCTTGCATACAATTATCATATTGATAAGTAGGTAAGTATTACACTCAATGCGTTAAAAGTTGAACTGGTATTTTACGCAAGTTGTTATTTACAACTTTACTATATTAAGTGTGACGCGCATTAATTCTGTGACGCAACGTGTCAATTTTGATATATTTATCGCTAGTTGGGCCCGTTTTGGGGGTTTTAATACAGAGGGCCTCGTGCGAGTTTTTCACTGTTGACGGCAACACAAGTCACCGCATCGACGTCAACGCAGATTTGTATAGGATCGAAACAACGCCATCTGTCGGCCCTCAGATGGCTACTGTGATCCTATACAGTTTTGCGTTTACGTCAACACAATTACTTGTGACGGCGAGTTTAAGATAACTCGCGCTAGGCACTCAGTACCAAGTATAGGGTTTGACCTGTTGAAACGTTTACGATATAGATTGCGTATTCTCGTCATTTTGTATGGGGGCGCAAAACTTCCTAAACTCGCCACTAGGGGAACTTTTACGTTCCCACTACTTAAGTCCATCACACCTGTTAAGTTGGCACCTAAACATCAAACTCAATCACTCAACTCATCAAGCATCTAAAAATGTCTTCAGGTATTCGACTAGACTTTTATCAAAGTACTTTCAAATCGTCATAAAGACATGATCATACACGATTATATATGTTCCCGCCAGGTTTGGATAGTTGTTACTGAGGAGACCCTGGCAAGAAACTCAATAATTACTCTTTTGGAAAATATTACATCTCTCTTATCGTTAAATGTAAAAAGCCAGAATTCGGACAGAAAACTAGAATTGAAAAAAGTATGTTGAGTTGGTTTGGACATATCGAAAGGATGAGAGAAATCTATAGAGCGAATGTGTGCGGAAGTGTCAGTAGAGGGCGTCGAAGGAGGAACTACTACGACCAAATTAATAATAATATTCAGAAAGGTCAAACATCGGAGCACTCGTAACCGATGAAAGTGTATGAAAAGAATGAATGTGGACGAAGCGAAAGAAGTATGTAAGGATCGTAGCAAGTGGCAGTGGTCTTTGCCTACCCTCATGGGTTACAGGCGTGAACACACGTATGAAATAAGCCCTGCTACTTAACTCCTCTTAACTTTTTTAGTGCTACGAGGCAGTAAGAAAACTTATAACGACGTTTTACTTCAAAGTTTCTCTTATGAAGCATACTTTTAAATAGCTTTAACTATTCTGTGTAAGTATTAAGTACATGTATCATCATTTATAAATAATTTATCGCTTTGAAATTAGTGTCGAGATTGAGCAACGGAGGAGAATTTAGATTTATGGTATATTATAACGGCTACTCCTCATACAGAGGGCTGGTCACCTCAAGGCATAATGCTCTATAATTCTTTCAAAAATAATTAATAATCTTTATTGCAAAAATGATTTTTATTGCTAACTGCTTATGCCCAGCGGTTTTAACCCGGTAGAGTTAATTTAATGGGTCACCTTTATGTTTTTTTTAAATAAAAGCAGCCTTCGTTTTTCCTCGTAGCCTTAGGTATCTACCAATGCCAGACAGACAGATAATATTTATCAAATTCGTTATAAAAAAATATTATATTTCAAGCAGCATGTTTTTATTCGCGTCCCGTCATACATACAAACAGAGACAGACTCAAATGACTACAGCGCCTTCACCGTCAGCGCTTATAACCCTTATAACCATGCTACGGTTGTCGGTTACAGACACGGAACTTATCTCTTGCCGTCGTGTCAACCTGATTGTATCAGCAGGCCTGGATAAAGTAACATTAAATGTACGGGAATGACACATGTCATTTCCATGGCTATAGGCTTACTGGGCATTTATTACTTAATAATATAAGGTAACCTGTTACATTTTTTAGGCAGTTTTTTTGTCGACAACTAGCTTCTTGCTTCTTCATTGACGTTGATCGATAGATATACGCTATTGCATTTGCAATAGAGAGGTAGAGTCCGTAATTTAAAAACTAATTATGTACCCCATAATTATAATGTGTCGTAATACGTAACACGACGATTTTAGCACACGTATAGCAAGTATAGTGAGAATAGGGCTAAAATAAAATAACAAAAATATTCTCACGCCATCCCAGCTGGGTCACCGAAGGGGTAAGCAGAGAAGTGATAATAACAACACCCACTTTCATCAAAGGTGATCAAGTATCAAAGCTTCTTACTAATCGATCCAATAGTTTCGGAGCCTGTTCAATACAAACATACTTACATACAAATCTTACCTCTTCATAATATTAGCATAGATATAGATTATAAGCATTGTATCAGACCTTACAAATGTACAATTTGTTTATAATAATTTGCAGTAATATATATATATATATATATATATATATATATATATATATATATATATATAATAAAGTGTGTACTATCGTCGTGACTACCAAATAAAGACTAAATTGCGTTTTTCTGAAAAGACTAAAAAACTATATTTAAAGCCTTATATTCTGATAAATAATTTCAAAGATTAAATGATAAAATTTTCACTTTTAGATGTCATCACCGACAGTTGTGACATTTACCTAATTTAAATGCTTAAAAATAAATTAATTAAAAAACCTCTTGAAATGGTTTTCTCTTCATATATATACAAACATTTGAAAGAAGTTATCTTAAAATTTTTTGAAAGTATATTTCTTTTTGAATATATGCCTTTCGTAGTTAGGTTGCTTTTCATAATAACTCGTTTGATTTTCCACTCTGTTTAAGCTAACTATAGATACCAGAGGTAATGTGGAACGAACCATAAAGCTGGTTAACTAAACACATAACCGTACCGTATGATCGCACAAACGTCACGGAAGCAGGTTGTAATCCATTTGCCACAATAAACTTTTCTTGCAGAGACGATCAACAATCACGCCTTGATTTATGGCAACAATTAAAAAGATTAATGTTACGGCAAGTTTATTTGTGCTCGTTGGTTAAATAACTCGTGTACGGGAATCGATTATTTTGTAGCTACTCCAATCGAGAAGCTATGATCGAATAACCTTTGCTTCTTACAAATATGTCATGAGAACACGTGGTCTCGTAGTTTGAGTAGTCGCCCACTGCGCAAGCGTCGCAGGCTCAAAGCCCACTTTTCACCGAATTTGATTAAGTGCCAACGTGACAGATGGTGAGTCTATCGCCGTCTGAGGCACTATACATACGTCTTTGAATAACTTCTCAGGAATATGCAGGTTTCCTCAAGATGTTTTCCTTCACCGTAAAGCACGTGGTGTGAAATCACAGTACATAAGTTTTTTTTTAGAAAAACTCATTGGTACAGGCCCCGCTGGGATTCGAACTTGCGTCGCTTGCGTAGCAGGCGACTGCTCAAACCCCGAGGCCTCCGGATTTTTTTATCTCTATAGTTAAATAAGACTAGCTGTGTCCCGCGGATTTATCCGCGTCGGAATAAGAATCAATACTTTTTGTATAATAACCTCGGCAATGTGCCAGTGATAGTCCCGTTCAAATCGGTCCAGCCATTTCAGTTAGCCGGAACAAATAGGCACTTTTGACATATTTATCTGTCTGTCTGCCCGTCTGTCTGTCGATTTGGTACTCTCTGAAAGGGTTAGACCGATTTTAACGGGACTTTCACTGTCAAGTAACTGATGTTTAAGGAGTAAATTATGCTACTTTTTCTTAATTAAGGTTCTGTGAAAAAAACCAGCCATGAAATGAAGTATACGCGAGTGAAACCGTGGGGCACAGCTAGTGTGACATATTATTCTTAAATACGTGTTTTCAAGAGATTTTAATCAACAAAACAAGCCTATCCTTGAATCATTGTAAAGTAAACCCTTCGTTAAATTAATTAAGGCTCAGTTTCCTACATTAAACCATTTGTCAAAACTTGGGAGCGTATTTGTATCAATATTACATAGCTTTGGGCACGCAGCCAGAATGGCTAATATGAAATTACGGTTAGTACCAGAAAGAATATCATACCAGAAAAATACCGATCCGGGTTATGGCGTACTAACTTTTTTCGTATAGTTACACTGTATGTGGGAGTGGACAGAGGGGAATAAAATATATCTATACCTCTATTAATTATTACATACACATAGATAAATAAAATTGAAGTGTCTGTTTGTAATTCAAAAATAACAGCTTTTCACAAAACTCATATGAAAAAAAAACATAAAAAAAACTAAGTTTATTTTTTTTCTCTGTCTATCTCTGGACCCATTTTACATGGAGCTAGGTATTAGCTAATATTAATTTATAAGCTATAATAATAATAAGTCAATCGGACGCCTAAAATAATCTGACAACTAGTTTAACGGGGTTGCGAAGGTCAGATGTCAGTCGCTTCGTATAAAAATCAGGTGATCAGCCACATCGGGTTGAATCAAGTGCAGATCCCAACAATGTATGGATAAAGCCAGGGAGATGACGAAGCTAATTTTACATGGAGTAACTTAGACTAGTTTTATTTCAGATCACCCATGAAATTAAATAAATATTTACAAATTTCTTATATTATATTTCGCAAATAAAAATTTACTGATTTTTGATGTGGGCTACTTAATAATATGCAGCGCCTGTTCACGTACATTGCACAGTAGGAACAGGCCTCACCTTCATGTATCGAGCGGGACTCCGGCATCCTTGGGGTGGCCAAGTTTTTTGGCGGCTTGCCAATATCGAATGCCATTTCTTGTCGACTCGGTAAGGTAGATAAAGTTAGCAATGACGTCTACAATACCGAATGTCGTTTGTCCAAACTCAACTGTGTTATTATACAATCATTATTATAGTGATCTACAATTATTAAATATTAGGAAATATCTATACAAATATAAAAAACTTCAATAAATTTAAAGACACCATCAAAGCAGTTTTGCTCAAAAAGGATATTATACTGTAAGTGATTATATTTGTGATAAGGGAGCCTGGGATGTATCTTTGTCGGAAAATTATTGTAAATAATCCCATTGGCACTGTACTTTTGCTACAATTAATTAATCTTAGTTTGATCTTTGTTTTGACTGGCTGGAATTTGCCATGCTCACAAATATTTTAGTTATTATATTTGACAATTGAGCATTTGAACTGTGTCCATGGGCTTATATTCATGAGATATAAATATTGTAACCAATAACATTACATAATATATATTTTTTGAAAGAGTAATTGTTGAGTTTCTTGCCGGGTTCTTCTCAACAAAAGCTACCTTCCTAACCCGGTGGTAACATTTATAATCATGTATAATGTATTTTATGTCCTCCTGACGATTTGAAAGTACTTTGTAAGAAGTCTAATCAAATAAAGATATTTAGAATTTTAATTTTATTTAATTTAAGGAGTTTGGTTGTTTGTTTGCTTGCGCGTGCTAATCTCAGGAACTACTTGGTTACTGTGTTTGATAGCTAATTTATCGAGGAATGCTGTAGACAAGTATAATTGTTATAAGTAGGTAAGTATAATATAATTATTATCACAATACGTCCAGTCGCGGGTTAAAGTTTGCGTTTGCCCAAAGTTACATTTATATGTATGTAAATATGGTGCTCTTCGTGCGGAGTCGCACATCGCCTCATTCACATTTGAAAGTTGTGTCGAAAATAAATCAATATATATTATATTTCATGAATAAATACTTAAATAAACGAAAAAGACACCGTGAAATAATAATCTCCTACTAAATTCCGGTTACGGCGGTTAATCTCAAAGAGGATTAACCACCGGCGCAGGAAATATTTACTTAGTGCACAAGTGTGTGCGCAAACACAGGTGCACTTTATTCCCTCACTCTCATAGTCCGATGTGAGGCAATCCGACACGACCGGAGAGAGATCAGGCGTAGGACCAACAGCTTAACGTGTTTTCCGAGGCACGGGGGAGGAAACACCGCCAACTGCCAACATCCGGGCATTTATTGTGAATTTCTTGACAGAACAACCCAATATCTATTTTTGACCCGATTCCCGTCCGAGAGCCGTGGTGGCCTCGGGGTTTGAGCAGTCGCCTGCTACGCAAGCGACGCAAGTTCGAATCCCAGCGGTGCCTGTACCAATGAGTTTTTCTAAAAAAAAAACATATGTACAGTCATTTCACACCACGTGCTTTACGGTGAAGGAAAACATCGTGAGGAAACCTGCATATTTCTGAGAAGTAATTCAAAGACGTATGTATAGTGCCTGAGACGGCGATAGACTCACCATCTGTCACGTTGGCACTTAATCAAAATTCGGTGAAAAGTGGGTGTTGGGATATCAACACCTCTGCCTACCCCTTTGGGGAATACAGGCGTGAGCATATGTGTGTATGTATGACCGATTCCCGGCATCTCGTGATCGGCAGGCGAAGTTACCAACCACTAGACCAATGAGGCAGTTTAATACCAACATTAATTCCGTATAAATGACTGTCTTATATGTATTTTGAGTGTCAAAACATGAACACTTGGCAACCCCATTGCTTGTCATCTACTTGAACTTGTCACGTCAAAATACATCTTGTCACCTACCTGTTGCTGTGATTGATGACATCCAGTTCCTAATATCCTTTAAATAAACTCGCTTCCTTCACCTCGGCAAAAGTATATGATTCGAATATGATTCAGATATAGAGGTGTTCCACCTGACTGATGATCGCAGACATAAGGCGCGTTGGAGGTATTCTGAGTCGCAATACTGTATGACAGGTGTATGAGAAGCGTGCTTGCTAACTATGAATGTTTCACTATGCTAATACAGTGATCGATCGCGAGTGACACTCATGGCGTTGTAAGAGTTGTGAGGCTGCAGATTGCAGGGCTCGGGATACACGTTTGTGGATACAGGATACAGCGTGATTTGGCTGCCTTGCAGAGTATTGTGATCCTTCGTTTAAATCTAAATGCTAAGATAAGTCGAGGAAGGGTACAGATGTTGTGCCAGTTAACAAAGTGTCGTTCATTATGCTAACACAGTGATATAATTCTGAAGGTTGATAGATCGCAAGCGTTCATAGGTTGTAGGCAGGTCTACGCTTGCTTGACACCTATTTGAAATAGTTGTGAGATTTTAATGAATTAAACCATTGTCAACGATGTGAGCTAATTCAAGAAGTCATACTCGTGACTTTTATAATATAATCGGTCATTGCCACACCATAATGTGTGCTATTTCAAACAGTTTTCTGAAAAATATAACTCGTATTCTTTAAGTGACTTACAAATATTTATCTCTTATACCAATCTATATGTTCCGAACAGGAATTGACGTTGCATCTCTAATCATAGCAGACGAATGACTCAACCACCAACCCAGCCAAGTCGTAATAGTTCATAAACATTCATACATAACTTTAAATATATGTTTACACACTACTACTAAGCCACTGTGATGATTATCTAGAACTCATTTAATTTATTCTTAAATGTGTAATTAATTATATTAAATCCGAGTGGAATAATCAGTTTATGTAATGATTACGTCGCGTCTACAGCGCTATGAGAGTGTAAGCACGTGACATCCACTAAGGCGGGCCCGAGCGCTGCCTCCATTTCACAACCGCACCTCGATATAGTTACATAGTTACACACAATTTCGATTTTAAGCTCAAACTAATCGCACTTAAAGCACGAGAAAGGAGATCCGAGCGCAGCCGACAATGCCCCCAATACCCGGATCAACCTTTCACGACCACTTTCGGTAATGACGCAATTCACTCTGACCACCCGTTCCCCATTAGGCATCACCAAATAAACATATTAAGCATCACATTTTGGTTTTATTATAAAAGTAAAAAAAGCTAGTTTATAATACATAACATAACAGTCGCAGTTACAAAACTCTCCTTTCGATCAACATGAACACTGTGCGATAATAACAAGTAGAGATGAGTGGCGATGATGATAAACGATGGGTCGTGTTATGTTGAGGCGAGCTCGCAGATGAACACGAGGTAGGTGACTATGTACAAGGCGTTCGGCTGCGGGCTACGGGCGCAGGCGCGGGCGGCAGGCGCTCAAGGAGGTGGTGACAACGCGCAGTGGACTGGCATTGTATTCGCATAGCAATAAATAACTCCACTTGACCTCCTACCACCCAAGCATACTGATACTTTGTTTAGTGGCTGAGGGGGCCGGCCACGTGTCCGGGGGGACCGTACTGGGCGCTAGTGGCGCCGCTGCCTTCCGCTCCACTCTTGTCTCCGCCGCTGGTGCCGAAGTCAGTGCTGATTTCAACACCGCCGTGACCGCTGGCACCACCGCCGATTCCAGACCCAGATCCGCCGCCGAGAGCCAGAGCACTGAGGTCATCACCACCGATGGAACCGCCGCCAATATCGCCTCCACCGAGCGAACCACCGCCCAGAGAACCGCCGCCCAGAGCACCACCGCCGATGGCACCACCGCCAAGACCGCCAGACTCCTTCTGGGTCTGGTATTTGATGAAGTAAACTTCGGGTTTCGAGGGCTGAGTGGGCGCAGCTGTGGGGATGATGATGTCGGGCTGTTCCTCTGGTTTCTTGACCAGCACGTAGACAAGGGTCTTCTCTTCGTTCTGGGGCTGCACGGGGATGATGGGTGCGACGGGAGCGGGAGGAGCCGGGGCCTTGATGAAGATGATCTTGTAGTGCTTCTGAGGAGGTGCGACTTCAGAGATGCGGGGCAGTCTCTGTTCGACGGGTTCTGGGGGAGGAACGTGCACGTAGATGTGCTTCTGGACAAGGGGAGCGCCAGAGTAGCCGCCAGCGTAGCCACCGCCGAAACCAGAGTCGCCACCGAAGCTCGCACCACCGCCGATTCCACTGCCTCCACCTATTCCGCTGCCTCCACCGAGAGAGAGTCCGGAGATTCCGCCAGAGCCGTGGCCTCCAGAGAGGGAGATGCCACCGGAGGAGTGACCGCCTTCCAGACCGATGCCACCGGAGTGTCCAATGGAGACGGTCCTGAGTCCGCCCAGAGAAGGAGCACCATAGCTTCCAGATGGAGAGGTGTACCTCGGGCTGGGAGCTGAGTAGCTGTAGCCTACTGGGGGCTCAGGGCGGCCGTAGGCCAGCGCCACGCAGGCGAGTAACTGAAAATAAAACAAAACACACATGTAGCAACAACTTGAACAATCTAAAAGGAAAGGATTTTGTATAGTAGCAAAGTGAACGATATGTGACAGCGATTGCCTGGGGACTCGACAAGTTGCCAATTTTATAAACCCGAGATAACGCGGTGCCCGACTTTCGTGATGTCATATAGCGAAAACTATTCTGGCGTCAATTTTAACCACTACTTTGGGCGTTGCTTTAAAATTTTAACTGTTACCTAGGTCTTTGATTAACGTTATACGGGTTCATATAACACTAGCGGACGTCATGCTGTTTCACCCGCGTAGTTCTCGTTCCCGAATAAGATATAGCCCACATACATAAGTAATTAAAAAAAAATCTTTTTACTTTAAATATTAGGTTTATATATTGATTTATATAGTTATATAGTGGTATACTCATTAAGCTGTATTTTAAAGTACCATGGATTATGTTAAATACCATCATTAAATTAAAGTCACTAATTACATGCCACAAAATGTTTAATTACGTGAACGTTTACATTTAAGTAGTTTACGTAATTGAACACAGAATTAACCAGTCGGTAAGTTGGCCAAGAGCAAGTGAAAGATGTAGGTAATTGTTCACTACAATTCAACGTTTTACACGATTGCAATCCGGATAAGTATTGAGATTCGCTGAGCTTTTACTCTCACGCCGTGCGCCGGAGATAAGGGATCCACAAATATAATAACTGATTCTATCTTCCACGGTCGGTTGTACAAGGCGGGTTGTATGCGGCAGTCGTAAACAAATTGATATAATCCGTGTTACGCAATAAGAGGACATAGGTATTTGGAATTTCGGTCACTTCTCCATTACCACTGTCAGCTATTTGGAATACAGATCGACGCTTTACTTTTATACCACGCCTAAGGACTCTCAATGTGTAGAAAAGAGTACTTTAAGTGAATTCATAATGATTGAGTACAATGTTCTCTAAATTCGAATAAAAATACTCCACATTACAAATTACCACTTCGGTTTCAGCGAAATAAAATGTTATAGCTGTTTACGTGGATTTGCAAGAAATATCTGATTTGATTTTAAGAGAAATTAAGCGGTATTGTTTTCCTTTAGCCTAGCCAGTTTCATGGGTAGGCAGAAGGATTTTGGAGTCTAAATAAATTATTACAATTATAGTTAAATTAATTAAAGTATTGCTATTTGAACGTAATATTTTTCCAGGGCTGATGTAAATGTAAGTGTAATCCCTTGAATTCGCTAGTTAACAAGGCAGACACATTGAACGTTCACAAAACACTGAATCCATTCACTAATTGGCACACGCGTCCGTATATTGGTACAAATCACTGAGCACTTCACTTAATTCCACGGTAGCGGAGCCTGCAAAGTAATCAATTTGGGAACACGACTCCTTCGGGAGCTGATAATAAAATGAATGGGAAAAATCGCATGTGCCAATAGTAAATGAATACAAATAGGATATATCCCGCAAGCTGCTTACCACAAATGCGCGCATATTGTGCGTGGGGAACCGGGGTCTTGTTAGGAGACTACTGGAGCAGTGTGTTATGAATCCAAGGAGTGCTTGCTTTGGAGATGTGCTTGCGACTGTGGGCTCGTGTTAACTGATGACATTCGCTACGCCGACCCGCTCTTAAATAGTAAGGTGCTCATCTCGTCAGAGCTCCATCCCTACGAGCATTTCACTTGGTATCGTGCAACTATAGTCATTATTTAACGAAAATACGGTCCTTTCTTTTCGGCGCGGCCGCGGTCGCCGCGTGGTGCATTCAGCACGCGGGCCTGCCGACCGCCGCCCGCGCACCGCACGCCTCTCACCTGACTATCATTTTACCATACATTACACACATACAGCTCTCGTTATTTATGTACTAAATTAATAGATCATTATTTTTGAGCAATTATTTTTACTACGAAGGAGGGAAATAGAAACTTAGAGTTTGAATAATCTTAAAACACCAGCCCTCTTACTTAACATCGTATAATATTTCCTTAAGCTTAAAATTATTTCTTACAGTAGATATATATTTAGTCCGAGTTTTGTCTAGTCTTGTTTGTTTAACTATGTTTTGTAATAAGAGGATAGAGTTATAAGTAATGGTACAATATATATATGTTATTCAGTTAGCTTATAGAAAATTACTTAAGAAGTTATAAATATGCTTAATTATTAAGTATGAAGTGAGTAATATCATTGTGTTCAAAAGCAATAGATCGTGGTTGTGTTGCAACAGCGCACTTACACCATGTCGGAGCGACGAAATTGTATCGTAAAACCAGTTTATTATCTGTTTTTGTATGAATGTGTAGTGTCTGAAGGTGAATATTGCAGTGAGTGGAACGTACATATCTGATAGCATATCCTTAACTTTGCAGTTCAAACAATACAACTTTATAACAGGCACGTTGAGTTGATACAATGCACAGTGGCGGGCTTAGCTCGGAAACAATGTAACTTCACGTACCAACTAAGCTCCTAACTTAAAAAGTTCAACTTACCAAGTTGAAATTTGTTTTAACAAGTGTTTTATTTTAACAAATGGTCGAATTAAAATATGTAATTGCTGTCTGAGAGTCGTTTATTAGTAGGTAAGGTAGGGAAATTAAATGGTACTTGCAGAAACCAAAAATATCTTTATTTGATAAGACAGCTTAATATATGTATGTCAGTTAGAGGATTGTTTTCCGTGTCAAATATATTAGTGTTCGTAATTCGTATGAACACAGTGGTAATTTTATGATTTCCATTTCTACTCAAGCGATGTGTTTCAAATACTTAATATATATATTTTTTGGTGTCTGTAAGTTCCCTTATTTGCGGCTTCACAAAAATATAACAAAACCTCTCTATATTTCACAAGCTCAGGGAAAATTAAATGGGAAATCTTTTCAACGGCCCATTCGAGGACACCGATGTAAATAGCGTGACATATTATTGGAGTTGAGGGGACCTCCGGACCAAAGATAAAACATTCCTTTATCTATGATCGTGACCAATGTGTATAGACAAAAATGTACATATTTGTTAATGAATAAAAACTTAATTATATATCCAAAGAACAGTTTTTAAAACTAGTAGAAAACTTGGCCCAAATTGGTGTCCCTCGGGATTGTGCCAAGAATGCTGGCAGCATTGCCACGTTGAATAGCAATGCTAATTCTCTGAGAGAGAAAATTCGCAGCCCGTTTATGACGAGAGGCTATTATCAGACGACCACCTTATAGAAAAGTTGATGAGCATTATGTACCCTGAGGCTCCAAGTACATGCATACATATGCTCACGCCCGTACCCAGTGAGAGTAGGCAGAAACCACCGTTTGCCACATGCTACGGATCCTTACACACTTCTTCGATCCATCCACATTCATGCATATCTCCATACACTTCCTTTGGTTACGAATGCTCCAAATTGGACCTTTCTAAAAAACCCTTTTTTGAACTCCTTCTACCAACACTTCCGCTCGACACTCTATTAATTTGTTTCGTTAATCGCCTTTCACTATTTTTTCGAATTACTCCAAAGTTTCAACCTCAAACGCAAATATGCACCTCTCCTTGACCAATGCAAGCATATTTCCGGCGTATATATATTTAATACTAACGTGATACAACGTCCATGAATTTGCACGGTAGAATTTGTGTCAATTTTCGCCCAACGACCGTGTGCCGTCATCCACAGGCTCGGCTCAAAGCGTTTTCAATTACCTACGAAAGAACGACAGCTTTAAAAAAGCGAATTTAAATACCAATATTGCTCCTCCGACTTTACTCGGACATACATAGGCGTTGTAATAACGCGAAGGACTCTATCGCCGTCGCGGGCACTATATAAGTAAGTGTTTGAAGCACTTCTCAGACATATGCAGGTTTTCTCACAATGTTTTCCTTCACCGCAGCAAAAATAGGGGGCTACCCCTGAGCGCTCATGAGTCGTGACGACACGTGTACAAATGAAGCTTGTTTACACACCAAACGGATGCAATAATCCCTGCATATCGAACTGGAAAATGTTGGCACCACAGCAGTTTCGTTTTGCAACATTATTGTGATAACAACTTATGCATATATATCCCTCGTACATACCATTGGGATTTCAACTCGTGTCGCTTATGCAGTAAGCGATCACTAAAGTCATTTTCTGTTCTTACATACATACATATATATGCACGACGTGACATCCCATATTGACGCTACTACCATTATGCATATAATCTCCTTGCTGTGCGTGTCTGTGTGAGTGTGACATTTTGAACAATTTGTTCGTATATTCCTTACTGATTGTAAGCGTTATACTGTGCTCGTAGTGTACACGTCATTTATGCATAAATTATCTAGCGTTAAATTAAAAAGATTTCATAATTTGATTCGCAAAGATTTTTGTTGAGAACAAAATATTCACGTAATCCAATCATACGCATGTCTTACGGGTACAAGGTATTAATTAATAACGGGCTATAGCTGATTAAAAATGTTGGAAATAGTTATAGTATAATATTGGTGTGGGCGCGCCTCCTACACAACATAATTTGTACTTAATTTGATACTCACACCAATTAAACATTGGGTAAAGTCGGTGTGAAATTACTATGGAACTTGATAGCTATCTGAAGTTGTTAACAATTATAACTAAGTTTCAAGGTCTACGATACATGGTAATTTTTTTTTAATAATAGTTTCCATATTTCCACCCGCCCACAATGAGACAGTCACATCAACTTTTAATTCCAAACATTAAAGTCATTTAAGAAACTAATAATCAGCTGTGTAGATAGTGTGGGCAATCTTCGGACGCTATGACCTGTCATGTGTCAGTAGAGGTCGGATACGGCTCTGATCACCGGCGGGGTGACTGCTGTGCTGGAACCAGTCGTTGCGCGGCGATGGCCGGTTGGTATGTCGCTGATGCCGTGGAGATTGAATGTGTGTCGATACGCTGGATGTCCCATCTCTCTGGCACCACAGTGGCAGCTGGAGCTGCTGCTGCTCAGCAGGAATGCCTTAAATTCCAGAAATGTGCTTGCGTTATTCAGGGATACATATTTGCGTTTTCTGCGATTGAAACTCTGGGGTCCTTGAGGTCCGATGCTCATCAACTGTTCAAAGAGGTTGCACGTCGTCTGGTAGAAGCCCCTTGTGACATAAGAGATTGAGCTTATCATTGCTATTCAACGTAGCAATGCTGCCAGCCTTCTTGGCATGATCCCGAGAGACACTGATTTGGACCAAGTTTCCTACTTGTAATTTGTTTCAAGCTTTGTTTCCTGTGCATAATATTTAAAAAAAAACTATCAATCACTTTTTTTTTAATAATTAAAAATATATATATCCGTTGGTTTCGTTTTGACGAAGCTATTGTATGTGCGTACTGCTCTAGTTTGAATTTATACTTTTTAAAATGTCAGTTCCTGTGTGCCCACGGGCCATCCCTCTGGTAATTGAAATACATTACGGCAATTATTAATTTGGCATGGGGCATAAAGGACAAGCAAGCGTTTGACATTTATTCCTGTCAGTTAATATAATTTCAACATAACAATAAACACATCAAAGAACCAGAGAGGGAAAACCGCAGACGGACGGCGGTTTGGTTGTCCATAAATATACTCTGTGGTCATTAAGCCTTACGAAATATGTACTCAAAGGGATAGCTCTATTTCGATAAAGTTTTTTACCACTGTGTGCCACAAACACAAACAGTAAGAACAGGGGGGGCAATAACATCACTATAGAGATGTCTAGCTCGCTTATTTTCTGGTTAACCCGGTTAGGCCCCCTGTGCAAATTAAAATACGGCACAAATTTTTTAAATTGATATCTCCTCGAGTTGTGTCACAAAATAGGACCAAGGAAGCTTATTTGGCAGGAAGTTATGTCAAAAATCCCAATACACTTATTATACTCAGTACTCGATTCCCGTATGAGAATCGAATATTCGAGTCTGGGTTTTGTGATTTTTACACTAGTGCTTCTGTAACATACATATGCTCACGCCGTTGTTGTAATAACAACACCCACGTATACCCTCGTTTTACGTACCCACGATTTAGTTACAGATGGTGGGTGAGTTCGTCGCCGTCGCAGGCACTATACATACGTCTTTGAAGTACTTCTCAGACGTATGCAGGTTTCCTCACGATATTTCCCTTCAACGTAAAGGTCGTGGCGTGAAATCACTGCACATAAGTTTTTAGAATAAGTCAATAATACATGCCCCGCTAGGATTCGAACTTACGTCGTTTGCGTAGCAGGCGACTGCTCAAATTCCAAGGCCACCATGGCTTCCTACATTAGCGCCATCTCGGGGACTACCATCATCGGTGCAGTAGTTTCTCAGCCTATTCAGTACAAACATACAAATCTTTACTCTTTATAATATTAGTATAGACTAGTATAGATTTATTAGTACCATCTTAGATTTGACACTGCTCACTTCGTACCGACTGATATTCCTTCCATTCCTTTTTCAATACGTGTTCACATGTAAGCCGTGAATATACATAATGTCATTCACTTCTGATTGATTTAGAGTGATATTCGATCAGATAACGACATGACGTCTATAGACTTCAGATGCAATGGAACCGACTTCAGTCATCTAAAAATTAAAACATAACCTTCGAGTGAATATTAATTTGTATGATAACACTAGCTGTGCCCCGCAGTTTCAGCCGCGAGACTACAAACAGACAGGCATATATTTTTTTTTACATGTTTTTCATTTCAGTACTTTATATACATTCATATAAATTTAGTGAAAAGCCGCTTCATCATCCAAATCATCACCATCATCTTCATTCAGCCGAATAACAGCTTCAATTTTATTTTTCTCGCTCAGAGAATCAGCATTGCTATTCAACGTGGCAATGCTGCCAGCCTTCTTGGCACTATCCCGAGAGACACCGATTTGGGCCAAGTTTACTACTTGTAAGTAGTATTTAGTACTGTTCCTTGTAATACAGTATAAAAGTGAATAAAAATCTGTATATATATATAGATATGTAGTCAATGACTTTAACCAAACCACAGACTAAGCAATACTGCTCAACTTAGTTGTTAAAATAGCCCCGAAGTTACTAATTGTTTGCTGGTTATGTTATCGTTGGTTGAACTACATCAGGCCAGTAAGTGGGATTAGTTTACGGTCGATTGACTGGCCTTGATTCAATGTACAGGGCTGTATGGAAGATGAATTTGGATTAAGAGGTAGTCTTCAATGTGAACAATGTCCCTCCAAGCTAAGAGCAATCTTTTGTTAAGAAACCTTGTGCATTCAATTCTAAAATATATTCATTTGATTAGACGTTTTACAAAGTAATTTCAAAGTGTCAGAACGACATTATTATACAGGATTTTACATCCTAATGCCACCAGCTTAGGATAGTTGCTTTTACTGAGAAGAAAACGGCATAGAACACAGTAATTACCCTTTTCTAAAAATGTAACATAAATTTTACATTTTTGTGTAATAATAGAACGGGACGGAACGGGAACTACGAGGGTGAACCCGCGTGACGTCCGCTAGTATATCATTTGCTGTTTGAGTTTAACAGTACATACATATGCTCACGCCTATATTCCCCGAAGGGGTAGGCAGAGGTGTTGTAATCACAACACTTACTTTTCACCAAAGATGATTAAGGGCCAACGTGACAGATGGTGAGTCCATCGCCGTGAGTTTTCAGTTTTTTTTTAAGGAATAAACTAGCGGATAAAACATTTAAGTACTTTTTGAATGTTCTTAAAGAACATATTTATATTCACGCGTAATCACCACTTAACAATATATAATAATATGAAAAAGGTAAATACATATATATAAATAAATCGTGAACTGTCACAAGACCAAAACGTGTGCCAAAATTCGGAAGTCGATCGGAAATTGGGAAGTGGGTCGACTTTATCTGGTACAATTTTATTACACCGAGACAGGTGAATACGTTTTGAATTCAAGTAAATAAAAGTTTGTGAAATATGGTAGAATATGTGGTCTTCCGTAACTTTCCTGATATTTCGTCATCTCCCTAGCCTTATCCTATGCATTGTTGGGATCGGCACTTAATTAAACCCAATATGGCTGATCACCTGATTTTTATACAAAACGACTGCCATCTGATCTTCGCAACCCGCAAGAAAATCTGTGATCGGGGTTAAGCCAGTTGTAACGATGGCCAAAGATGATAAATTGGCAACCGGGACCGACGGCTTAACGTGCTCTCCGAGGCACGGAGGGAGCTCGGGCTGTCGCCCATGCAATTACTGGCCAGGGTTAGGGTTGCTTAACTTCGCTGATCGACTGGTATGCTTAATAGCATCAGAGCCATGAGCTCCTCATTTTCAAAATCAAATATCAACAACTTGAATTTGAAAATGAAAATTTCGTATATTATCTTCTGCATCATTAGCCTTAAAGCTCAATTGTCCAAAAAGACGTCACTAAAAAAAAAGAAAAATTCTGCCAAAAAGTTTCAATGTGTATCTTTATTTTTTATTCGCTCTCTGCCAAATTGCTGAGTAACATACCTAATTAGCAACACATACAAACTTTCGAATCCGTAAATATGAATACTACAATAATTTTGATTTACGAAATTCTTAAACTTGAAATTTAAATGAATTATGTTAAGATATTTGACCAGTTGATTCAGAGAAAGGAGGTACTATAGAAGAGATTGTCCTAGAGTCAACCCATGTGGAATTATAGACACATATTAAAGAATAAGCTGACCTCACATTGTATAGACCTTCTATACACTAAGAGATCATATAATACTGGATGCTTTACATATGGATGCTGATAAGCAATAATGTGTCAACCCACAAAAAGTCAAATTCAAAGGTTTTGATATATTTTGATAATGCATCACGTATTTAACATTCTAAAAAAGTCTTTCAAGTCATCTGAAACATAAAAGTACGTAAAAAATGGATTTATGTCATAAAACAAATCTTAAATCACGTATACAATCATCTTAAGACGCCATTTTCTCAAAACCAAGTTTATGCGGGTTGACACATTATTGCTTATCTGCATCCATATGTATGATTACGATTGAGCTCAGTGAAAACCTGTCTGGTAATAAATTGTATGTGACAAACACTAGATCGCCTATGATGCACAAATTACACAATATGTAATAACTTTCTGATTCCAACCAGATCTTTTGATATCAGATGACATAATTTGATTGAGCGATTCCTAGAAACCTTGACGGGTGTCTCCTATCAGGAGAGCAGAATTAGTCAAAAAAAAAACACTCCTCCTTTTTCGATGTTGGTTATCGGTTCAAGCAAAGCGTATTAAAAACTTCTGATCTTTGAAGTTTCATTTTCCTACCATAAAATTTAATGTCAAAGCTAAGATATTTTTCGAACGCGCTCGGCAATTTAGTCACGCACGGTATCTCAGTGTCGCACTCGTCAAATCACTACACATAAGTTTTAAGAAAAACTCATTGGCACAGGCCCTGGCTGGGATTCGAACTTGCGTAGCAAGCGAGTGCTCCAACCCCGAGGCCACCACGGCTCTATTTATCATTGCCAAGAGATACGGCAAACAGCAGTGAAATTCATATTACAAAATAAAATTATTCGTTTTAATTTAATACTTCCAACAAATTCTTCGGTGACAATTATTAAATTCACAATGTACGCGCTTAGAACGAGATTTGATTAAACTGTAATGCTTAATTCTGCGTGGGAGTGTCTTCACCCCCCAACAGTAGGACTAAGTGAATATTCCGAGCTCCCAATCTAGTTAGTACCTACGTAGATATCATTAAAGATACGTCGTTATAATATAACGAGCATTCAGGCTGCCATATACTATTGTATAACTGTCCTGTTAACACGTTACGTCATACGCTCCTAAGCCCATGCTAAATAGTGCAGCGCAGTAGAGCCACAGTATAAATATAAAGTTTACAAGCAGTATGGAATATAGGAACAAATCGTTCTAAATGTCACACTCACACAGACGTGATGTACGCTATTATAAGCATAATCGTTATAGCGTCAATAAGGGGTGTCACGTGGTATCCGATCTCGTATATATTTGCGTGAATTAGGTACCGTTTTTCTTCAAAACTTCATAATGACAAATATACACTATTTCCACATTAAAAAAAAATTAAGAAGATTCTTCTAAGTAAATGCTTTTACTATGAAAAACTTTAATACTGTATAATCATGTCGTTGTGACGTTTTGAAATGGCTTAGTTAAAAGTCTTATCAAATAAAGATATTTTTGAATTGAATAGAGCAAAGTACGTTCTTATTTTAATCTATATTCCTTACTGCTTGTAAAGCTACTGTAGTAGATCGGAGTGTCAACGTGTCTATTCAAATTATTCCCGAGCAATATTGCGGTGCTTAACACACGCTACCTATATTAAATATATAGGTGTTATATATATGCAGTAACAGTCTGATTTATGCTTTAAAGCTATAGTTATTATCATTAGGCAGAGAAAAGATGGACATATTTGCATCTTCTAAATATATATCAAAGGTGACTGACTGACTGACATAGTGATCTATCAACGTACAGCCCAAACCACTGGACGGATCGGGCTGAAATGTGGCATGCAGGTAGATGTTATGACGTAGGCATCCGCTAAGAAAGGATTTTGATTGATGATCAAAACTAAATCTACGCGGGTGAAACCGCGGGGCACAGCTAGTCTTATTATATAAGTTTACTTATGTTAGTCACGGAATAATTTCGCTCAGCATAAATACAAGCATAGTAATATGAAAAATTCATAACTGCTTTTTTTAAATTTGACATGCTTTTTATAAGTCAATCAGTGTCATTACTAGCTTGTTATAAATTATAAGTAATCTGTGGTTACATTCGCAAGTGGAGTTGTGTGTGTGAAAAAGACTGCGCGCGCGCACCTCTCACCCGCTCCTGCGATACCTCAACAAAGCAGCTGAGCTGAATGAACGACATTCCAATTTTTCCTTTATATAAGCGCACCTTCTTTAAGAGTTCCGCGCCACGGTATAAAAAACCATTGAATCATTAATATGAATTAATAGCCTGAATTTCTTACCTCGGTCAGAGGATTAGCTTAGCGATCCAGCGAGGTAACGCAGCCAGCTTACTGGGCATCATTCCCGCAGACACTAATTTAAATTCCGTGTTTTATTTATAATTTTTATTTTTATTATATTTTTCTTTTTTATTGTTTCAGCAATTGTAATTAATTAAATAAATTAATAGCCTCGTATAATTTATCAACTTATTATTAAACCATAAACTTAAATATAGTACAATAGAAAGAAAAGAAGAAACTAATAAATACATTGAATAATA
Source organism: Watsonalla binaria (assembly GCA_929442735.1). Classification (NCBI taxonomy): domain Eukaryota; kingdom Metazoa; phylum Arthropoda; class Insecta; order Lepidoptera; family Drepanidae; genus Watsonalla; species Watsonalla binaria. The sequence continues at coordinate 1,316,960 of OV838917.1, read as the reverse complement.
TACAAAATATTTTGTTATTGGAGTTATTAGTAAGTTTAAAGGAACAAATTTAAAAGAACTTTCATACAAAAGTTGATTATTCATTTTAAATTTAAAGGTACATTAAATTATATTTTATATACGCTAATAGGTATTCGAAATATTATAGTAATAAGGTATGTATATATATATATAATAATTTAACTATAGATTAAGTACAGATTTTGAAGATGGCTACAAATATTGAACCGGTGCATAAATACTAATACATTGTTATACAAAAAACATACACTTATAGAAAGTAGCATAATGCTATAATACTATAAAAAATCTACAGGGGTATTTATTTGCACTTTATAAGCTAAAATTTATTACTTGTATAATGTTTAATAACGACGATTTACATTCCACAGTATAAAAAAAGGTTTCTTTTTAACTAACGAAACGGCCATGATTTTTATTTATGTACTATGTAATTTATTTACATATAATTTATTTACATATAAAATGAGGTGGCTCATTTAATTCTAGTCTCGGGTACAAAGTATCTTACTAAATCAGATCTTTATATAAAGCATACTTTATTATTTAATTTATCAAATCAAATTTTTGGATGTTACGGCCGAAACTTGGCCAAGTGGACGAGTTATCTCAAAAAAATATTCAGTAAATACTTATGATGTATATACAACTAATGACAAGTAGAACACTTGGCTCAAATCGGTGACTCTCTCTTGAAAGAATGAAATAACACTCAAAATTTACAAACAATATTTTTAATTCTTATAATATCTATACTAATATTATAAAGAAGAAATATTTGTATTTAAGTATGTTTGTAACGAATTGGCTCAAAAAGTACTGGACAGATTAAAAAAAATCTTTCACCATTAGAATGCTACATTATCACTTATTTATACAGGCTATATTTTATCCCCAAACTCTCACGGGAACGGCCACTACGCGGATGAAACCGCGTGACGTCCGCTAGTTTTATAATAACATCATCGGCTTTCCTTAGGATTATTTCGCTGACAATGTTAAAATACTGGTTGGTATGATCTTGTAGCGAGTTTTTTATTTATAACTTCTAGCTCGCCTGTCTCAAGATACTTCAACTAAACGAAGAGCTAGCTTTATACTTTCACAAATGTTCCTGCAATTATTGGAGAAAGTATATAAAAAAAGTTTAAGCCAAAGAAATGTGTTCTTACCATCACGATCCGGAGTGAGCATAAGAAGATTTCAAAGCGAATAAAAAGTGCCAGATCAATATAGATAAATATGCATAAGTAGCCATCTGTCTACCGAGGGTGAATTATAAAAGACCATAAGGAAATATTTAGCGACATTCGTGATACAAAAATCTCTTCCAAATGCCCGGGCTGTTGCTGATAAGCGTTATAAAAAGTTGATGTTCCTATAATGTCACTTAATATTGCCAAGCGTACTATCAGTCACAAAATAAAAACTAACAGAAAACCAGTTCCCTTAAAAAGAGGTTCCCAAGATAATAATAATGATTTACCGAATTTAAGTTACGGCGGCTAATCTCAACGAGGATTAGTCATCTGCGCAGGAGACATTATAGTGCACAAGTGTGTGCGCAAACACAGGTGCACTCTTTATTCCCTCACTCTCATAGTCCGATGAGACGGCAATCCGACACGACCGGAGAGAGATCAGGCGTAGGACCAACAGCTTAAGGTATTTTTCGAAGCACGAGGTTGGAATCGCAGCCCCAAGTTCCAAACTCCGGGCATTAATTGTGAATTTCTGGTGAACTTTCCAACCACTAGACCAACGAGGTAGTACCCAAGATAAGGCCAAGGGAATGAACATAGCGATCATCTAAACACAACAGTGGAATTTGGCCGACTTGATCCAGTGACCGTGTGTGGTTATAATGCATGCGACGATTCTCGACCAATTTAGGGAGCTGCCTTGCTGTTAGCATCCTATTTATGTAACAGCTGTGCGCCCGCATTAAAGCAATTCCAGTGGACTCGGCAATTTATACTCTGTTTAAGCGTAGCAAAATGGCGCCACAACATACCCGCCTTCAGCGACCAACCCTATCTCAGTTTTGCGTTAATTTTAGCAGAAAAGTGTGTATTTACCATTTAAATTTAGCAAGCACTGCCATCCCAATGTAGGTGCAGGTTATCTGCTGTTGAAAATAGTCCTCCCTTAATTATAGAGAAATAATATTTATGATCACTCTTTCGCAAAAAGAATAGGCAGAGTGACTGTGAGTGTGGGATGAAGACTTTTTCGTGACATTTTTATTAAAAGTTACGAAAAACACAAAATATTTACACTCACGGAATGGAACCCGAAGTACGTTTGTAGAATTCAATATGCCTTGATACCATTACGTTAAAATGCGAAAGAAATTGGTAAAGAAATTCGGCAAACTCAACCTAAAATCAGGGACGTATAGCTCAATTTAACCCTGCTCCCAGTGGAATATCTTCGGCGCACTCGATATAGCTTGTAAATCGTATTTCGCTGGCATTAAGTTCAAATACAATATTATCTCTCTTACTCTTATACTCTTTCATAAGCCGTTTCGTTGGTTTAGTATGACATTCAATAACAAATATATATATAAAAAATATCCATTCTATTTTTAACCGACTTCAAAATAAGGAGGTTACTCCATTCGATCGAATATAAGTTTTTTTTTGATAAATGTAAATATAGAAGTCAATAAAGCAACCGATTAACAATCAATTAGATCTATTATGTCGCAATTATTTGTAGCAATCTGCCGTGTTAACCGAGCATTGAAAAATCGGCCCTTAGTAGCTGATTATTTGAGCAAAATTATACAGACCTCAATCAATAATAAACGCCTTTGATGAGCGCTCGGAAGATTAAGTATAATATTTCATTGAAGAAACTTGGGTATGAAAATTAATATGCAGTGAATTCTTATGAACTTTATGAATATCTAAACCACCACAGCTTCGGAAACGCCGAGCATTTTTTTAAATTTAATACAAAATCTGTACTAATATTATATACAAAATAATTTGTTGTTTGTTTGAACAAGCTAATCTCAGAAAGTACTTTGAATTGAAAAAATATTATTAAGTATATGCTCACACCTGTACTCCCCGAAGGAGTAGGCAGAGGTGTTGTAATAACAACACCCACTTTTGACCGAAGATGATTAAATACCAACCTGACAGAGAGTGAGTCCATCGCCATCTCAAACACAATACGTTCTCAAACATATTTCGGTTTCCTCACGATGTTATCCTGCACCGTAAAGCACATACGTTTTTAGAAAAACTCATTGGAACAGGCCCCACTTGGAGTCGAACTTGCGCAGCAGAGCTTAAAACTAAGAATAATAGCGATAAATGGAGTACGTATGAAAATTTAAATGACAATGATTTATTCAGTTTCGGCCCTGATAAGGCACTTATGAACGAATAATTTTCTATACAACTTACCTATAGCGAGGCAACCTTAATGTGTATCCGACCTCAACCGATTCCATTCTCTGGCATTTGACAGCTGTCCTTTCTCTAGCCATCAAACTTTCTGAATATCTGTTTTGTAATCATCCTTTACAAGTGTTTCAATAGGTGCTAAGCAATCCAAGATTAATGATCTCGTCATTTTGGAACGAATTGAGAACGTACATGCAATATGTATTACCTGAAGCTATTTGATTTTTCATGTTTTTTTACTCGGGTTTGAACACGAAACTTTGTGAACTAGGAAGGGGACTCTGTCAAAGGGATACGCATAGGTACAATTCTTTGAATTTGTATGTCTGTGCACATTTCATTTTAAGTCTAGCTGTTTCTGTCAAACGTTGTATTGACACATATTTTTTGGGGCGGATCCCCCTAAATCCTAATCTAGGAGTTATGTACCCTGCAGGGCACAGCCCAAAATTTGGAGAGAGGATTTACACTAAGTATATTATATTTAAATTTTACTTTATTATTTTATATATTTATTTAGTATACTTATTATCTTTATTTATTTCTTTACATAATTTTTGTGAGGTCATTAACATAATTAATTCTTACAATAATAATTAATAATATTACCTACGTTTTATCATATTGTATTTGCTGTAATACCTCCGGTTACCATCTGTAACCGCGATTGACGCTGTTTGACACATTGCTCAAGTGTATAGATCGATCTATATACATACGCAATAGCCACTACGCTGACCCTCTCGAACATGTAATGCTATAAATTCATACAATACTTTCACTACAAGTAATTGGCAATCCTGTCAATTACGATCAGAATTGTTAATGCAAATCAACTGTACATTGATTTTCAATTGACCAGTCACTAATCGTAATCTTTAAATTCAGATGAGCCCCCATTTACGTTGTAAGCGTTTGGTTCCGTAGAAGAATATAAGTTGGCTATAACTGCATGGGATTAACAATAAAAACTATGTTACTCCTAGCGTAAAGAGCCGTGGTGGCCTTGAGGTTTGAGCAGTCGCAAGTCGACGCAAGTTCGAATCCCAGCGGGGCCTGTGCCAATGAGTTTTTCTAAATAAAACTTATGTACAGTGATTTTACACCACGTGCTTTTCGGTAAAGGAAAACATGGGGAGGAAACCTTCTGAGAAGTAATTCAATGACGTATGTAAAGTGTCTGAGACGGCGATGGACTCACCATCTGTCACGTTGGTACTTAATCATCTTCGGTGAAAAGTGGGTGTTGTGATTACAATACCTCTGCCTACTCCTGCGGGGAATACAGGCGTGAGCATATGTATGTATGTATGTCCTAGTGATAATTATTCCTTGTAATATTAGCTGCCAGTGATAGTCCCTTTGTAATCGATCCACACAGATAAGGAAATGATAATTTTTTTTATATAACTATCGTATATTCTTTCGTATGCATTAAGTTTGTTGACTATTGTCTTTAAATGTGTATTTTTGAAAAATAATTAATAAAATTGGTATTTAAAAAAATATGCGTCCTCACGGACAAATTAAATTTGATTGGAAATTTCGACTTAATTATGCACCGTGAGTCTATCACCGTTTGCCATTTTAAAGTCTTATAAATTAATACAAGGATTACATTTTTAATTAGTTTATTATTATATCGGAGTTTATTAGTAGTTAGTAGTTAGTTTCAAGACTTAAATAGGCAGTTATTACACTATCACACTTAAAACAGTGTATTTATGATCTTATCAACCTATTACTCAGTCAATCAATCAATCATTTACTCGTAAATTAAAGGTGTTATCATTATAATACTAAGGGTGGATTACACTGAGATCAAACTGCCGTTAATGTTTTATAATGTATAATTATAATTATTATGTATATGAGATGCGGTCGCCGAGTGGTTTGTGTTGATAGTCACCTGCAACACAAGTGACGCAAGTTCAATTCCCAGTGTCCTGAACCAAATATTAAGCCTAAGCTTTATGTAAAGGAAAATATCGTGAGAAAACATGCATATATCTGAGAACGCATTCAAAGACGAAATGGCGATAGACATACCATCTGGCACGCCCCCAATTAATCATCTTCGGTGTAAAGACTTATTCCAGGCAAGGCCAGGGGGCCTACCATCATCGGTTTAAGCACAGCGTATTAAGAACTTCTGAGCTTTGACGTTTCATTTTGGTACCATATAATTTCATCACGCTCACACACAAATAGAGATACTTAGTTTAAAATGAAAATCCCACATCAAAAGATGCTATTATCCGACACTACATTTACCTATTTCTTCTTAAGTAAAGCATACGGAACCTTAACATGACCTAAGGTCTTAAAATATAAAAGCGAGAGGGTCTCCAAGTTGAAAAGAATAACCCTTGATTACACAAAAGATATACAATTAATATGTAATTGTGACTGTATCATCAGAGGTGGAAGGGTCAATATTACATAGACCATAATATAATTTGTAGTCGACATATTATTACGATGGCACCTTGAACTATTCGATACTAAGTTCTGTAAGTATAATGATCGTTAATTATTAACATTGGTAGTATGCTACTGTGATTTGGACACAGATAATTAGTGATGGAAGATGTTGGTGTTTTGAATTCTTTCGCTTTGTATTAAATGTCCATTTAAATTGTATAAAATATAAAGAAAATTCTGTAAATAACATAATAGAAAAGGGTTAATGGACTCAATAAAAAATCTTATCAGTTAATAATAAAACTCGAGCGACGCCGCGGACGGAAGCTAGTAATGTGTATAATTTCTTAAATTATTAGTTGCCTCCCGTCTCGTCGGTCCAATGTCTGCCGTAAGGTTGATGTTACCCAACCGTTTTAGATATGACTTCAATCACCGACTGAACTCGGGCCTTGACCCGACCTTTTCAATACATTCACCTAATAGATGCCGATGAAATTGTTCCATACTTTTTAATCCTACTTTTATCCATCGGCTTAAAGGTATTCGCCTGTATTCCCCGAAGGGGTAGGCAGAGGTGTTGTAATAACTACACCCACTTTTCACCGAAGATGATTAAGTGCCAATGTGAGAGATGGTGAGTCCATCGCCGTCTCAGACACTTTACATACGTCATTGAATTACTTCTCAGAAATATGCAGGTTACCTCACGTTGTTTTCCTTCACCGTAAAGCACGGGGTGTGAAATGACTGTACATAAGTTTTTTAGAAAAACTAATTGGTACAGGCCCGCTGGGATTCGCAGGCAACTGCTCAAACCTCAAGGCCACCACGGCTAGCTTAAAGGTCCAGTAAATTTATAATTCAACCAGAAGTTACTATCAGCGGCCTTAGCGTGAGCTGTTATAGCAATGATAGTTCACCTGCATGACAGTGACAGATGTATACACGTCATATAAATCTATAATGGCAATAAGAGCTCATGGTAAGGCCCCTGACACACAACAAAAGTCATTAAATTTAGTTTTCACCTTGACACAAGTATGAAAATATTATGACCTATTTCAATGTTTCGCAGAGTAGGTCACTCAGCTGATAAATTAGTTAATCTCTAGTTTTGGCCAAACCCTTAATGCATTCTCAGAAATCTGAACCTGAATGTTATTTAAGAAATACTTCGATGAATTACTCCTCCGCCTCAAAAACACTATTACAATACAATGTAAAGTGTACAAATTTTTCATTCTTATTGTATTCGAGGAGCTCGTGGTACAGTTGCTATTGTGCATCATTCGATCGGCAAAGTTAAGCAACCCTAACTCATACCAGAAGTTGGATGGGAGACCTCCTGAGTTCCTTCCGTGCCTGGGAGAGCACGCTAAGCCGTCGGTCCCGGTTGTCAATCTTTGCAGGTCAGTCGGAGGCCTAAGATAGTTCCTCGTAAAAAGGGTTCTGAAGATCAGATAGCAGTCGCTTCCTTAAAATTTGGTGATCAGCAACATCGGGTTGAATCAAGTGCCGACCCCAACAATACATGGAATGTGACCAGGGTCATGATTGTGTTGGAGCTATCACTACCACAAGCGAATGTAGAAATATCCTGCGAACAGAACAATAACATTTTCCTAATAAGCGCAAATGAATTAAGCTTTTGTGATGGTGGCCGTGAAAAGTCTTGCAATAATGACAAATTACGTAACAAAGCGTCCTTGAGTGTTAAAGGCGTGACTATTAATATTCTTATGCAGTGGCTATTTTATCAAATGACTACCATTCTTCAACAGACCAACATTAACGGATTTTTCGTCATATATTTGTTTCCAGCCAACATTAATCATTCTTTTATTTTTATTCGAAAGTGACCGTGATGTATGAAGGACGGGCACTTGGCTTGCTTCGTATAATGCTCTTTCGTGTTTAAATCTTTAAACGACTATTCAATTCGTGCTCCAAGAGTCTAGTCCAAGGTTAGTACAAGATAATTTTATTAGAAAACGTTACTTAAAAAAGTTTTTATTAAGTAAACGTAGTCTATATTACTCCTTGTAACATTAGCTAGGTATCTGCCAGTGAAAGTCCCGCTTCGGAGATAAGCCGCAACAAACAGACGGATAGACAGAGAAAAATAAAAAAAATGTGTTATGTCAGTACCCTATATAGTCGGGATTCCAACCGATTCTTAATTAACTAGAAAAGCTTTGTATCCGCTACACACTTAAAATTGCGCAATATTTTTCAGTTTTCCGATAGTAATGAAAAATATTTCCATATTTCTTGCTACAGGTTTATTCAATTAACTTCGTTTTAATTACTTCTGGATTCCATATCCTGTTAGTTTAAAATATACTGCGACATTACCAACATGTATGGACCGAATATGATTACATCACGACTTAAAATTCATGATTGAAATTATTTTCTCGAAAAAAACTTTGAATAAAATATGTTCCGAACGTGACTCGGGGGTGGCAACTACTAAAAACTGACATATATGACAAAGATTTGTGTAATTGCATATATATATATATATATATATGCTTACGATATCCCGTAAGGCCTTTGAATAACTCCTCAGGAATGTCTGCACCGTAAAGCACGTGGCGTGAAATTACTGCACGTCTTTTTTAGAAAAAGTCATGTGTAGAGGCCGTTGGGATTCGAACTTGTGCCAGCTCAACACCACGGCTTATTTTTTTAAATATTTAGTGTTAATCAATTTATTTATTTTATAAATGTATTAATTATAACGGCTCAAGGCCAATTGCACAAATTAAGAGTAATAGTAATATATACAAAAATACATTCATTCAAAGTCAAAGTCTAAGTCAAAAGTATGTTTATTCGATTAGACTTTTTACAAAGTACTTTCAAATCGTCAGAATGACATAATTATACAGGATTATACATGCTACCGCCAGGTTCGGAAGGTTGCTTTTTACCTAGAAAAACCTGGCAAGAAACTCAGTAATTACTCTTTTCTAAATATTATACAATTTAAAGAATACATAATAAATAATTTAAAAACGTAAGCTCATGGACAATTTCCAATGCACACATGTCGATAAAATTCGCTGCCCTCACAGTACTCCAGGCATGCTAACATTATCGCCTGCCATTCATCACGATCAGGGTTGGAGTCCATGAGAGCGTTGTTTGGTCAAAGTTCGATAGTTTATGGTAAATAGTACATTAGTATCTATTATGGAATACCCCGACATATTGTCACAGGTGTAATATTATTACGAGATCCACTAACGAAGCCTAACGATATTTGACAAATGCTTAAAGTGATTAATGATCGGACTCCGACTAATTATCACGAACCGTACTATACAATCATTAGTGTAGTTTTAAACCTTGCTTAATATTCACTATTGCTTTATAATTACCTAGCAGGCAGAGGTGTTACAACACCCAGTTTGCACCTAAGATAAAAGGCACCATCACGCGAGATACTGAATCAGTCGCCGTCAATAGTTCAGGAATCATCATTAGAAAAGTGGCAAGGAAATTATCATAATCAGCCCCAGCAAGGGACAGATCTTCCAGGGCAGGTATTATGCCTGTGCCCCGAATCACGTTAAACAAAATATTCAAATAAAATTAATATAATTCTAAATTAACAGCTTATCACTAACTGTATATGAAAATAAATACGATGCTATCATGAAAAAATATATTGTTTTTAATTATATCTATCTGTTTATTCCGGTTACTCTCGCTAGTGGTCCCAGTCGCCTGCATCCTCTCTGAAACGGCTGGACAGATTTAAACGGGATTTACAATGGCAGATAGCTGATATTACAAGGAGTAGCTTAGGGTTCCACAAATTAAAACTGCCCTTGAAATGCTGGACCTGTTGTGCCCCGCGGTTTCACGTACGTAGACTTAATATCATGGATGAACCGCGGGACCCTAATGCTTTTATATATAAAAGTTGTCCTAGTTACTCCGTGTAACTTGTTCCGTGAAAATTGGTCCAGCCGTTTCGGATATTAACCAAAACAAATAGACACATAGTCAGAGAAAAACAATTTTTTTTTTCTGTACCTTATATAATTTCATATACATTTAGCGAAAAGCTGTTATTTTGAAATTACAAACAGACACTCAATTTTATTTATCTGTATGTATATACGTATATGTATGTATGTATGTATAGAATACATATAGATGTTTAGATTATCGTCACTAATTTGGAGCATGAATGTGCAGTTGTCTAATTCGGAGTCTGGTCGGCTCGAGCGCGAGTGCACATACGCTATACTCCCCAATACCTTCTGACACTGGTGGCAATTCGCAGAAATCTTCTACAGCGCCATTTAGGTTGTCGTTTCATCTAAATCTTGCTATTGGCAAGGATATCTATGTACTGAATAGAGAAATGATAGTGATAGTTTCCTTCAGCGTAATGCTTGTGGAACAAACAACTAATATTTTTATAGTACAGGAAAACAAACAAATCCTGATGGTAGGCGTTGTTAATATTTATATTGACAAATTATTCTTGTTTTTATCGATTAGAGAATACCTACGTGAGATTAAAGTCCTTGTGGCCGAGTGGTTTGGATAGTCGCCTGATACACAAGCGATGCAAGTTGCAATCTTAATTTTCACTACTAATAAGTTTTTCAGAAGTGTCGTGACGCACTAGAAGCTTTATATAAAACACTAGCGGAGGTCACCCGCGTAGTTCCCGTGGGAGTACGTGAATACACTATAGCTATATGTTACACGCTAAAATTATTTCAGCAATGATGCAGCTATCCATTGCTGAAATAATTTTCATGATCGGTCCAGTACTTTTTGAGCCAATTTGTTATAAACATTCTTACATACAAATCTTTCCTCTTTATAATATTATATTTGTATAGATGTTGAGGAAATCTGCGCATGGCTGAGAAGTCATAATTTCATTTCTTATATAGGCTGCAGTAGTTGACTATCAGGCAGACTATACATTTGTTGGTCGCCTTAGTGCTATATAAAGCAATTAATACTAACTCACGTAATAATTTATGTTAGTTTACTATAGGAATTCACTGTTCTTCATTCATTTTATTACCCAGCAGCGATCGTATTTCGAATCGTAAAACTAATAACTAAATGCATTTAATGTACCTCTTTTATAACGTACACAGTTATTTTAATGAGTGGAATTCGGACCGGATTGTTTTGAAACTATTGTCGTAAGCACGTTTTTAAACCATTTAGGTGACTTTTAAAGTCATCCTTCTTCCTTTTGACTGCCTCGTTGGCCTAATAGTCAGTACGTTCGCCTGCCGATCACGAGGTCCCGGGTTCGATTCCCGGGTCGGGTCAAACATTTATGTTGGGTTTTTCTGTCAAGAAAGTCACAATAAAACCTGATCTCTCTCCGGTCGTGTCGGATTGTCACATCGGACTATGAGAGTGATGGATAAAGAGTGCACCTGTTTGCGCACACACTTGTGCACTATAATATCTCCTGCGCACATGGCTAATCCTCGTTGAGATTAGCCGCCGTAACCGAAATTCGGTAGGAGTTTATTATTATTTATTAGGTCATCCTTCGTTCTATAACATATAGGTATACTAAGTAACTTAGTAAAAGGACGTAAAAAGAAAATATGATATGATCTGGGTTAAACCAGTTGTCGGTCTTTTAGTCCTCCGACTGACATGTAACGATTGCCAAAGATCATAAATAGAGTGATACTCATCCCTAGTAAAGAGAAGGTCCTACAGCCTGGCGAGTATCATGCCTGGAGAACGCCGGTTCCAACTAATTAACTTGCATCCACAAACCGCAGACTTTTTAAGCGCAATTTATTGGCAGAGCTGCGTTTCATGCTACATATCAGTTTGAAAATCCCTAATTGTTTAAAAACTGTCTATTTTCGGGTAGCTTAAACATATATTTACAAACATATAGAATTTAATTTAACAACAAAAATAAACACTATCTCATGTAATCCATCATCGTCCCTGGCCTTATCCCATACATTGTTGGGATCGGCACTTGATTCAACCCGATGTGGCTGATCACCTGATTTTTATACGAAGCGGCTGCCATCTGAAAATCTGTGATCTGGGTTAAACTAGTGGTCAGACAATTTTTTAGGCCTCCGATCGATGTGTAACGATTGCCGAAGATGATAAATTGGCAACCGGGACCGACGGCTTAACGTGCTCTCCGAGGCACGGAGGGAACTCGTGTGGTCACTCATCCAATTACTGGCTAGGATTAGGGTTGCTTAACTTCACTGATCGAATGATATGCGCAATAGCAACTCTGCCACGAGCTCCTCAATATTGTATGTCATGTCCCCCATAAAAATAAAATGTAACTTTGTCTAGGCCTGCTAAGCTGTTTATTATCCCGTATATGCGCGCGTCAGTGCGAGTGAGTCAACTCGAACGATTAGTTCCTCGTTTTTTAACTGCTTTTAGTAAGATCATAATGTATACTGTGTCCAAGGGTATAAGTAAGTATTAATTTGCCACAGCACGCTTCATCTGCAGTGTTGCCATACCTATTTGTTAATCAGTATACAGATAAAATGTGACGTAGTTGCTAGCCACAAAATAAACTCCTTTCAAAACCGTCCGTGCTACGTGTGCGAGTTGAATTATAAACAAACAATGTTGATTACATAATAACTTAGAAATCTAGCCTTTGATTTGTAATGTTACTTACTCAACTCACACAAAAGGCGAAACCATAAACGCTTACCCGTGTTTGAAACTTAAAATTCCCTGTATTAAATAATAGTCTTGTCGTTTACATGATGTTTGAATTCACGCAGTGATACAGACGGTAACTTTAATTTTATTCAAATACTGCCTAACGTCACGTAGTTTACCCGCGTAGTTCCGTGAGAGTACGAGTATAAAATATAGCCTATATTTCTCAGCCCTAACCCTAGCTAGTAATTGGATGGGTGACCGCCTGAGCTTCCTCCGTGCCTCGGAGAGCACATTAAGCCGTCGGTCCCGGTTGCCAATTTATCATCTTTGACAATCGTTACAGGCGAGGGGTTGCGAAGGTTAGATTATTTATTTATACGAAGCGACTGCCCTTCGTATAAAAATAAGGTGATCAGGCACGGGTTGAATCAAGTGCCGCCCCAACAATGTACGGGATAAGGCCAGGGAGATGATGATGTACCAAAATGTATGTAGTCAAAAGCAGATAGTTTAGATTTCCAATATTCTGGTTAGATATATCTTAATATATATAAATCTCGTGTCACAATGTTCGCCCTCAATGGACTCCTAAACCACTTAACCGAGTATAATTAAATTCGCACACCATGTGCAGTTCGATCCAACTTGAGAGATAGGATAGTTTAAATCTCAAATTATAGTCGCAAAGACTATATTTTATCCCATTACTCCCACGGGAACGGGAACTACGCGGGTGAAACCGCGGGACGTCCGCTATTATTATATGGATATAGATAGATAGAGAACATATTTATAGACTGACGTTTGAACAACACAACTGCTATTTGAAACACAATAATTATCTCTATTGATAAGCCACCGGGGCCACGGCATTGTTCGATTGTATCATCAATAAGCGCTTAAGAGGTGGCTATCGATCACAATAATCCAAATTGCTTGTCTGCGTGTTCGCACAAAAACATCACTTTCATAAGCACCAACGATCGAGCGCAGCTGCCGAATTATCTTGGATATTAATCTATTTACCGGTTGTAATATCTATTCCTTATATAGATAAATACAATTGAAGTATCTGTTTGTTATTCCAAAATTACAGCTGTTCACTAAATACATATAATACTATATACGGAAGTGACATTAAAATCAATTCACTTAATCAAATTCGGTGAAAAGTGGGAGTTGTGATAACAACACGTCTGCTTACCCCTTCGGGGAATACAGGCGTGAGCATATGTGACATTAAAACGTTTTTTTTTTTATTTTCCTTGTCTGTCTGTTTGTACCGGAAAATGTCCAAGTGGTAGATTTTAAGCGCAGATTTTAACGGGCCTTTGGCCGGCAGGTAGCTAATTTTACTAGAAGTAACTAAGACTACTTTTTATTAAAAAAAAACATTAGGTTTCCGCAGGTCACCCATGAATTTAACTCTACGCGGGTAAAACCGCGGGGCACAGCTGTTCAAAAATATATTTCCACACCACGAGCTGCAGTGGCCGTGGGGTTTGAGCAGTCGCCTGATACGCAAGCGAAGTTAGAATCCCAGCGGAGCCTGTACCAATGAGTTTTTCTAAAAAAACGTATGTGCAGTGAATTCACACCACGTGCTTTACGATGAAGGAAAACATCGTCATTAAACCTGCATACGTCTGAGAAGTACTATAATGCCTGAGACGGCGATGTACTCACCACACGTTGACACTTGGTGAAAAGTGGGAATGTGGATGTCGATATGGCAGCACCTCTGACTACCCTTCGGGGAATACAAGGTGTTACATATGGATGCAGATAAGCAATAATGTGTCAACCCGCATAAACTTGGTTTTGAGAAAATGGCGTCTTAAGATGATTGTATACGTGATTTAAGATTTGTTTTATGACATAAATCCATTTTTTACGTTCTTTTATGTTTCAGATGACTTGAAACACTTTTTTAGAATGTTAAATACGTGATGCATTATCAAAATATATCAAAACCTTTGAATTTGACTTTTTGAGGGTTGACACATTATTGCTTATCAGCATCCATATTACATACATTGCATATGATGTAGTGTGTATTGAAATCAATGCAATACTTGTTAAAACACATTTGACACAAATCCCGTGCTATTCAGGCCGTGAAATGATTCAATTTGAATATTATTTAACGTTTAATTGATGTAATTGGCAGCGGTGTCATGACTTGTTTTGTCGCACTCCGAAATCTGTATTTAGCATATCCACTTTCGCTCTCCGCCGAACTGACCGCAAACTTCATAAACCGACCGCAACTTTTTACATGTTTGCTAATCCCAACTCATGTTGACATCTAGATCCCGTCTCGAGTTGTGAACGCTGACCTTGTAGTCATTTTATGAGTTTTTTATCTGCACCTGCAATCTTTGTCTGTGAGCTTTACTCAGGCACTTTTATTTTATATCACCTTTTGGGCACTATGGAACTATGTCCATGGACTTATATATTTTTTTGTGATTTATATGTAACTATTGTATAACTTAACATTGTAAAAAAAAATTTTTAGTTAAGGCAACCTTCCTAAATCGGCGGTAGCATGAATAATCATGTCATTCAAACGATTTGAAACTACTTTGTTGAATATTTATTCAAATAAAGATTATTTTGAATTTGATGCGCAGTCACCGCCACTATTTTCGCACCTGTAAAATTGTGCTGTAGCCCTCCCTACAGAAGCCCTGTATCGTTAACGTATGCACAAAAATACTTCAATAATTCAAGTAACAATTTGCCCAAAATTTGATTGTTCTAACTTTACGTAATACACAGCTGAGTCAGAATAAGGTCGCGATTGCTCTCGTAAACTAATTGTTTATATAACGGATGCATTCACTCCGGATATTTCGAGTCCGCATCCGTTTTTGGCCTCCTTCCAATAATAATGAATAAATCAGACATTTCTTCTCAATATTACTGATGTGACCCTGGTTTATATAGCCGGGTTTTTTGGATGAAGCCTTTTTGCCATTACTCACCCGTGATGACCTATTCATAGTTTATTCAACGAATTACAAAATAAATAACAAATATTACTACAATATCCTATAATTAACTTGCTCAAGACATCGGAATTATAATTATGCCATGTTTAGATATACATAATATGATAACGCACTTAAGGAGTAGACAGAGGTGTATTTATAGCACACTCATTTTTGTCCATGTAACTCCAGACTGGTGGGCTGGCTAATGGGAAATCACAGACGGAAAAATCCAATAACACTTTTCCCGACCCTGGCATCGAGCCCAGGACCTCGTGTTTCGAAGAACCGTTTCGCGACCACTAGGATAACGAGACAATCCTAACTAAACTTATACATCATCATCCCATTATCCCATGTATTGTTGCGGTCGGCACTTAATTCAACCCGATGCGGCTGATCACCTTATTTGAGTAAGAAGCGACTGCCATCTTAAACTTTGCAACCTCTGCTACGAGAAAAATTGGTGATCAGGTTAAAACCAGAGTCCTGATTTATATGTAACGAGACACGGAGTAAACTCGAGCGGTCTCTCATCCAACGACTGGCTTGGGTTAATAAAAAAAAGGTTAAGTTAACTTGACTGCACCCAACAGCCAGGGTCATGGTATCCCCTACCTGTCGTAAAAAGCGACTAAAAGGGGGACGGAGGGCCTGCTGGTGGTGGCCGGGGTGGGTGCCTTGACTACCGAGCCACTGGCCCGGGAAATTGGCAGCGCGATGTGGGCCGCGCTCCTTGCACAGCGAGGTGTCCAGGGACAGGATACAGCTGGCCCGGGCATGTGCCCCAGCAAAGTGTGGAGAGACACCGCTGCGATCTACCAGAGCACCCGGAGTCCCTCCTAAACACTAAAGATGGTTTGAGTGCGGTAAAAATCCCACATACCCCGACCTGTCGCTCCCAGGGCGGTCGGGGGCCTTTTGAAGGTTTCCCCCTTGTCAAGAAAAAATATGAAATAAAAGGGTTACCTTCGCTGATCGAATGATATGCGCAAGAATACTTATTTAATAGTATTGTATGTATGTTACAGTGGCTCTTGAGTAGCTGTCGACGAGCTAAGTGATAGATAAGTGTTTGCTTAACCATTCACGTTTTCTCAAGCCTTTATGTGACCGCCATGTTGTTACAGTATTGGCTTTCAATAACACGTTACTTAATCCATATTCATATTATATGTTGGATTGTGTGTCTGGTTGTGTTCTCTATTCACGGCTTAAACCGATTTGCCCTTTCTCTCTTGTACAATGGAGCCATAGAAAAACTTAGGCTCAGGTGTCGTTGTTTTCGCAACATGTCATTACGGCACGGTTTTTTTATATACCATATAATTTGAAGTTACTCCTTGTAGTATTAGATATCTGTCGTTAAAATTGTTTCAGCCATTTTGGAATAAAATTAAAAAAAAAAAAAAAAAAAAAAAATTTAGTTCAGATAAAAAAAAATATATTTCATGTCAGTACCGTATATGCTTTCATATGCATTTAGTGAAAAGCTGTTGATTTGAAATTACAAGCAGATATATTTTTTTAAGCAGATTTTATTTGTCTGTATAGATGTATGTCATATTCAATAATTGATCACCCTTCGTTATTACAACTCCGTAAAAAACAACAGCCTATATGTATGGTTCCGATAACCCTTGCGAGAACATAACATATGACAACAGTACCAGCGACGACACTTCTGACGTCGGTTGATTTATGGCCGTACCCTTATTTGGTTAATATCCTGCGGAGTATATGAAGTTCCTTGAACTTTGTATCCGACTGACCAGCCTGCCCCGTTTTGACCTTTAAAATCCTCCAATTCTGTTGTCTACTTTCAGAATGATTTAATACATAAACGCTATTTGTGTAGAGTAGGCTTGCAAGGAGTCAATTTGGTTTGCTAATTAGTTACAGCGACTGACTGAACTTGAGACATTCAAAAGCTGATTCATGGTGATAATAGCGATTTTAATATTTAATTGTCGTTTAAACTGACCTCTTTGAATTAGTATTAGCTCCTTACATATGAAATGGGCGTTCTGTAAGGGAGTACCCAAAAGTAGATTTTTTCAAAATATAATAATAATTTATTGTTATCTAATCAAACGGTTTTCGAAAAACAAATGCATGAGTAAATAGCTGTATAAGTTTGAAATTGGAATTCCTAACCAAAGAGGAGATATTTGAGTTCCAAGTGGCCAGTACGACAAAACGCCAATTTCATATGTAAGGACCTAATAGGTCAGAGATATTAGAGATCGATATTCAAACAATGTAGATAAACAGATACGTTTTTTAAAAAAAAATACTTTGATGGTTCAGTGTTCTGCAACGCAAAGTACAAGGTCCTAAGTTTGAACCTTGGGTCGGGCAAAGTGTTATTGGTTCTGCAATTTCCCAGTGGCGCCGTAGAGTCTGGATTAGTGCTCTAATAAACTCGCCTCTTATTACATGGGAACATAACTGGCGAAATTTGGGTGTATTATAAATACGTATGTATGTACCTATAGGTATTCGAATAGGCGTGATGGCCGCGGGATTGGAGCAGCAACGCTACGCAAGCAACGCTCGAATCCCAGTGGTATCTCTGCACTAATTATTTTTTCTAAAAAAATTGTGTCCAGAAATTTTACATGTTCTTTAAGGTGAATGAAAACATCGTGAGGAAACCCGCATATGACTAAGAATTCATACAAAGGCGTATACTGCTTGAGACGGCGATAGACTCACCATCTCTCATGTTGCCACTTAATCGTCATCGGTGACAAGTGGGTGTTGTCATTATTCTGCCTACCCTTTCGGGGAACGTGAGGATAATATGTACGAACAAAAGTACAACATTCGATTGTTTGAATTTGAACCAACATAAAAGCTGCTAACGAACATTTGACGCGAAGCGAACGCAGCAGAAACAGCTCGCAATAACAAAGCTGTGTTTGATGAGGATACGGCTAATGAACGAACCGCGCGTTTTTGGGTTAATCGCTTAGCGGAAACTAAGAATTGAATATTGAAAACTACAAAACGATGAATTGCAAATGACAATAAATCCGTTTTAAGCAAAAGAATATTGCATTGGCCAAGGATACATGTTCCTCACGATGTTTTCCTTCACCGTAAAGCACGTTGCTGCTCTTAAGTTGTTAGAAAAATTCATTGGTTGTCAATTTTTGGCTGGGATTCGAACGTACGTCGCTTGAGTAGGAGGCGACTGCTCAAACCCCACGGTTATTTAATGTCTTTGAAAATTGGGTGGTTCACGTTTTCCTTGAAACTTTTGCGACACAGGAGATACAGAATGTTAGAGTTGTACAAGTATCAATTTGTTTGGCTACCTGCCATGGAATCAGCGCGCAATCTCAATGCTGCGATGGAACCATGTCACTATACATCGTAAATGCTCGTCTCACTGCGACATGGTATGAAATGGACCGTCGGATCGTTTCAATTCACTGTGACAAGATTCCATGTGGATGAGCTGTGTCTGTTATTGCATTTATTGCTGTTTCATTTCAGAAGTAACCATATTTGAAATGACAATTCGTTTCAACTGGACTTTTTTAACATAAAAATATATTTTTGAGTTTGGTCACATCGCCTTAGTACAATATCAGAAGGGCATTACTGACCTTAAGTGCTTAAGAAGATTTCGGATGAAGTCGAGCTAATTCCAGCTAGCCCCTATCACGAGTTTACTAATTTATATTCGATGGCTTCTCCGGCGAACATTAGTATGAGTGCCTAATTGTACAGCGCCTCCTAGAGGTGGTAACTTGAAGAACTAAAATATTTCATACCTACAAATTTTGTGAGTCACACTAGCGAGTATAGATTTCGGTGCAAAACTCACCTCACTGAGTAAATGTATATTCTAAAATATATTAGAAAATGCATTAGTTATATTTTTGCACCTATGACTAATATACGATGTATCTTTATAATTGTATAAAATTTATTACTATCATTGGACACTGTTTGCCATATAATGAACTATCTTTATTTCTTACTTAAATGTTTATGTCTTTTTGAATAACTTATAAAAAAAAGGGCAGCTGAGCAAACGTCTGGTTCCCCTGAGAGCCGACCTTTTGTACTTAAGTTAATTTTATTTGAGCATAAGACTTTTTCATAAAGTTATTTTCTTACTTTTTATAAACTATCTCCTCGGTGCAGACAACCGGAGGTTATCGCTTCCCATCGGTTACTTTACGCGGTTACATAACTCCACGTGAGACCACTCCCTTACGTGTGCACGTAGCATACTGTTAATCGTGTTCATTGTGTATGTGACACAGTGAACACGATTAACAGTATGCTAACTACACAGCATTGATTGAAATAAGATGACGTCTGTGGCTGTAGAACTACATTTGTATTGAAAATACCAGTACCTGCGTCAAATTATTATACAGGATTTTAAATCCTACAGCCAGGGTCACAAAGTGGCTTTTACTGTAAACATGTTATAAACTTATATACAGTGATTTCACTCCACGTGCTTTACGGTGAAGGAAAACATCGTGAGGAAACCTGCATATTTCTGGGAAGTAATTCAAAGACGTATGTATAGTGCCTGAGTCGGCGATAGACTCACCCTCTGTCACGTTGGCACTTAATCAAATTCGGTGTAAAGTGGGTGTTGTGATAACGACACCTCTGCCTACCCCTTCGGGGAATACAGGCGTGAGCATATGTATGTATGTATGATTCATAAGTTTAGTGTAACTCGCTGTAAGTTACTTAAATGCGAAAACATGTTAATTTTTTCAAATTCAAATTCAAAATATCTTTATTTGATTAGACTTCTTACAAAGTACTTTCAAATCGTCAGAAGGACACAAAATACATTATACATGATTATAAATGTTACCACCGGGTTCGGAAGGTAGCTTTTGTTGAGAAGAACCCGGCAATGGTTTAATGGTTTACTCGTCACTGGTATTTATGTTATCTTCTTTAAGTTTATAAACTGTATGTTTTCCCATTAATTAAAAATAAATAAATAATCGACAACGTATACCTTGAAGATAATGTTATAATGATGTGCATATAGTCTATGGGAACACAAGCCAACAAACCTCCTTTCCCAATATGATATGCTGAACACTGTTTCCGTATTCAAACAACGACAAGTATCTTCTATACAGATAAATAAAATTAAAGTGTCTGTTTGTAATTCCAAATTTACACCTTTTTACGAAATATATGTGAAATCTTTCCATACTACCAATTTCCAAAGAATTTTTTTCTCTGTCTGTCTGTCCGTCTGGTTGTTGTTGATTTTACGAGACTTTCACTAGTAAATAGCTAATGTTATAAGGAGTAACTTCCGCAACTATTAATTTAAAAAAAATATTAGGGTACCGCGGGCCACGCATAAAATTAAGTCTACGCGGGTGAAACTACAGGGTTTAGCTAGTTAACAATATGAATATTCGAGGAAACGCTCGCGGACTCAAACGAAAATGTACGATACAATTCCATTTCCTCGGGACATTTTAAATATGCATGCGAATGAACAATGGAATATGAGTTGAAGAACTTACTTACATGAAGAAACTTAACCACATTACGTAATGAAAGTGAAAACAGAATACTAACAGACCCAAATACAGAATCTGTCATTATGATCACTATTTCAATACACTGTGTTATCTGTAATGGAGCCGTGGTGGCCTTGAGGTTTGAGCAGTCGCCTGCTACGCAAGCGACGCAAGTTCGAATCCCAGCGGGGCCTGTACCAATGAATTTTTCAAAAAAACTTATGTACAGTGATTTCACACCACGTGCTTTACGGTGAAGGAAAACATCGTGAGGAAACCTACATATTTCTGAGAAGTAATTCAATGACGTATGTTAAGTGTCTGAGACGGCGATGGACTCACCATCTGTCACGTTGGCACTTAATCATCTTCGGTGAAAAGTGGGTGCTGTAATTACAACACTTCTGCCTACCCCTTCGGAGAATACAGGCGTGAGCATATGTGTTATCAGTTATAATTTTATATTTAAAAAATATCAAATCTCTTCGGAAGAGGCGCTCGTATAATTATGATAGAACTTCACTTACAGGTAAGTTCGTTTTATCATTTATTATGTTCAGTGAATAAATACTTTTATAAATATGACTTATTGATATAGAGAAATATATTTAAGATATTTAAGAAAACAAATACGTATTTAAAAGTTCTAGTAGTGCCTCTCATGTTGCCGTGCCCTAACAGGGTTTATGTTAGTTTATATTACCATTAAAATTAAGATTGTTTTGTATATTTCATGTAACAAACTACAATGAAATAAATATATCAATATATGAATATATTTTTAAAACATTTATTTCTTTTTCCAAATTCGAATATTCTATTACTGGCCAGTATTCATAAGCAGTAATTGCCACAGAGTAAAATCAAACGGTTGCACTACTGTATTGTTAGCAGCGCAATAATTAAATAAATAAGGCATGTCGGTAGAATAATTTATTGGGCGTGGATAGCTCACGCGAGTGGCTCAAGGGCCATTGACCATCTCTCCGACCTTGGATTAACCTCAAGTCATAGAGGCAAGAATAAAAACAACGATCGATCTACTCCATTATATTTTTTCCTCTGTATTTGGTTTGACTGTCGAATACTGCAATGAACTGTGTCTGGGACAAAATATTACGTATTCATTAAATTTTGGCATCAATACTGTTTTCTTTGACATAATTCGTCACTGCACCATCTGTGTTAATTGAATATTTAATTGCCGTAAATAAGTAACTACATGCGTCAATAAAGTTTCTGTCAGCAGCCATTTTTGGTGGCCCTGCTACGCAAGCAACGCAAGTTCGAATCCCAGCGGGGCCTGAACCAATGAGTATTTCTAACAACTTATGTGCAGTGATTTCACACCACGTGCTTTACGTTGAAACCTGAATATGTCTGAGATGTAATTCAAAGACGTATGTATAGTGCCTGAGACGGCGATGGACTCACCCTCTATCACGTTGGCACTTAATCATATTTCGTGAAATGTGGGTGTTTTGTTACCAAACCTTCGGGGACCCTTCTGAGATAGCGTGAGCATGTAATTTATTTAAATTACTATATATTAAAAATTTTAATCTTATATAATATACTGACGTAAATTAGCAATATTGGAAAGCTTTATCTTAGCCATAATTATATAATTATGTTAAGTGTATGAAATGTATGCAAACTTTTTTAGTGTTCCATTTTTTTTTGTTTGATCTCAAATCTATGCTAGCCACGGTATTACGTGCTATGTACACACAATTTTCCCAATAAGCCACAATTACTTTTATTCATTGCAGCAAATTGGTAAACTAACACATCGATTTGAAATCCAAAGAGATTTTTTTTACAAATGATCGCGGCTCGCTCTTACTTAATAGCAAAAAAAAACTCGTAATTCAAGGTAGCGTTAAAATTACGATCTCCGTGCTGTGAGTCATCTGTCTTAAGCAATGATATTTTATACAACTAGATGTGTCATTAGCGAAGAGTCAAGACACGAAAACGTGCCAACTGGTACGTTTTCAGATGTTTATCTCTTTTACTCGCGTGCTTATCCTTTCTTTTGTACCGTTCATTTCCGGGAACCGATTTCAAACGACATAATCATAACATATCTAGTTAGTTGTTACAATATCATTGGTCTTTTTACAATGAGACAATCTCCTAAATGTACGCTAATGTTGCTACACATTCGAGTCAAATTTGATTACCTGTTTCAGTAAGTGTCATTATGAAACATAATTTTGTAAGATATTTCTATGTACACCTATATAATATGTTACGAGGACAAATGAATACCTATATATGTAAGTCCGACGTTTAGTTATAGTCAGTTTTGGTATAGATGCCGCAAAAAAATACTACTGCTGTCAAAGCCATCGCTCAAAACTCTTGACTAACCTTCAGCATCCCACTAGAGCTAGCACAGCTTCCCCTCTTCCGGCGACCTTACTTACCTTATACACACGACTCTCGAAGATACAGCGATCTTCTGAGGTACAGTCTTCAATAAGGCAACCTTGATCCGAATGAGAGATTTTATTGTATATACAAGGTGTCGGAGAATAAGGAACAGTCTGTTGTCTTCTAGAAGTTGTAGGGTTTTATGAATGAAGTTGAAGTCATAAAATATCTGGTCTCAACGATAACGAAGGCTATGGTTGTTAAGGTCTGAAGAGCTCGCGGCCTTATGCGATTGAATGAACGCGCGGCCGCGTTTACCTACATT
This sequence comes from Watsonalla binaria, assembly GCA_929442735.1. NCBI lineage: Eukaryota > Metazoa > Arthropoda > Insecta > Lepidoptera > Drepanidae > Watsonalla > Watsonalla binaria. The sequence goes on along the minus strand of OV838917.1, from coordinate 1,293,193 downwards.
ACATACGCGGTAATTAAACTTGTTGTCATAAGAAGGTTTCGAAAAATGGTTTTATAGGATTATTTAAGGATTTTTTTGTGGGAGGAAAAAAAATACGTAGTTAGGTTTCACGTGAATAACTCTACGCTACCGCAGATTTTAATGCGAAAATAAGGTCAACTTTGAATGTCAATTACTCAGACACGGAAGAATTATACCTTATCAGATATTTTAACAGCTGTCCTTTTCTCCGACTTCCTGTATAAGTTGCACTGCCATCTGACCTCCGAAACCTTTCCAAGTTTCTGAACTTTGCTGATCAATAAGTGACCACAACACAAGTGACTACAAGGTGATTATCCATCGAAACCCTGGATTCGTAATCGTCTATTGGATGTGGTAACCGCTTTACATCAGGCCATGTTCTGTAGTCAAATAGTGGGACATAACAATCTGATCTGAAGCTATTGATATATGAATAATTGATATGAAAATACGGTATTTCTTTTTAATCAACATCTAAAAAGCTGAGCGGATAGCAACTTCAATTTATTATACAGCACATATAGATACCTCCAGGTGTATAATAGAATTATTATAAGCCATTTTTATCGCCGCCGACACGCAAAGAACGCATCAAAGCTTCTAGATAGAAATAATTACCACGATTTAAGGCCACGTCTCTGAACTCCCGTAAAACGTCGTAAAGATTACGCTATTGTATATTCATTACGTAACTTGGAATCTACAACCCCAGGTGGGCCTTAAGATGTTCCATTAATGTTCGGTTGCCATTGATCTGATAAGCCCACAGAATGCGAACGCTAACCCTACCGTTGAGTCGTACTAAGTATCTCTTACTGGTCAAACTTTCTGTAAAGGAAACATGCGCGTGAGTCGTGCAAAAAATTGCCACTGTCATAACGTAAAATAAATAAATAATGTTTGAAATCTTATAATCAACCGCCATCTAGTCCCAAACTAAAAAAAAAATTATACCAGATATGATACCAAAAATAATGTTTTTTTTTTCACCCAGATACAAGACAAATACAAATGAATATTGATGTATTACGTGAAAAAATATATTATATAAAAAATTATCAATAATTTTACAACTTATTATTAAACCATTTAAAATAAATTTAGTATAATTGAAAGAAAAAGAAAAAAATATATAAATAAAACACAAAATTTACATTTGTGTCTGCGGGAATAAATACTCATCTCCCTGGCGCGAGTAACCCGATATTACGTCTGCCTCTTACTCTAGGTGTACCACGAGAACAACGGTGTCGACAACTTACAGCCCACAGCACAAACTGCCCCTGAACTCGAGCTAAAACTATATCCATCCTATCTTAAATACATAACACAGAAAGAAATGGAGCTTCTGTTAAACCAAGCACTATCTTAGTCTATATTTTGTAAGCTAAAAAGAGGTTTGAGGATCGCTTCAAACATGTCCGCTGTAACTTAGATGCATTGCCTAAAAGAAAGTAAAACCCGATACATATTTCATGAGTATGTTTGCAAGCCATTGTTATTAACAGAGCGTTAAGTTTAGGATTGCCGCAAACGGATCACCAACACAGCCTCCAGTGGCCAGCGACTAGCAATTCACACGCCGTTAGAAACATTTAGTAAACCCTCTCCCCAGTATAACAAAACATTGTTTGAACAAAGACTAGAAGAATAATAGTACTCGCAATTACTTCCATCCTTTTCCATCCCACAAAAGAGCTACCTTTAAACCATGGAAGATCTTAGCCTATGTTATGTAAGAAAGGATTTTATTTATGGTTACTTTTTATTATATTTAATTACTCTTTTTTTAATGGGACTTCAATATAGAATTGGAAGATGACAGCTTTAATTTTGTGCTAAATTAACTTGGTTCAGCTATCCCCTTCATACGCTTTCCACGCATAGCGAATGGCCGCTATTCGCCACACGTGTGCGACGAAAATCTTACAAGTTTATGAAAAATGTAAACATTGCTCTGAGTATTTGACTTTCTAACTTTGACGAATGCGCTTGCGTTTCAGCGTGGCATGGCTCTGGCCACCAGTGGCGGTTGGTTGCCCGTTTGCGACAAGCTTTAGTGTTGTTGTATCTATCCGTTCACTTCACGCGGAAGCCGAGTGCATTTTATACTCCATCGTCACGCTATTTGCATTAAGAATGCATTCAAATAACGCTGATATCGTAATGTGTTTGCTTAGTTTAACTGTGGCTTAAAAACAAGCACTTTCATAGACAATTATATTATATACTTATTATTTCGTAAACGACTCGTTTTTATTTTTTGGTACGATTTAGTCTTAATCTAACTAAAAAACATAAACCTGCCTAGTTCTGAGCTTCTAGTTCACAGCCTATGCTCTTTTATCTCCATCTCTTCCACAATATATGCATAATTTTAGTTGAATTTTGGGCGGTGGCAGAATACCAGTGTTTTGGTCGTAAGAGCAAAGCGATACACTGAGCCATGGCCTATTTGCACCACTGCAGCGCACTGTCATATTGCTAGACCCAAGTTCCTTGTATTCGTTTACTCATTTACTATTAATATTTATTTTGTAGGTCTTCATCATTGTAGTTTTGTTTAACTTATTAGTGTGTGGCATAATAGTGTAGCAATAAACGTTTTATCTATCTATCTATCTATACTGTCCTTCACCTTCAATCATCTTTTCTGTGATAAGTAGGTATCTATGCCCGTTTCTTATTTGCACTTCAGCTCACATGTACCTACTCACGAAACACAATCTGACAGTTATAGGATGTAACGTATAATTAAGGTCAACAAAGGTCAGGGACCTAACCATGAGCTCTTATTGCAATGATAGTTCAGCTGTGTGACAGTGACAGATGTATACACATCATATTCATCTGTCTAAGTGGTCCGGCAGGTCACGAGGACAATATGTGACTCTCGCATAAGCTCAATTCAAAAGTATATAATACTTATAGTAAGGCCCAACGTCCTGGATGGAGAATGTTGGGCAAGAAAGATTGAAAGAAAGCTGCATGCAACAGGCGTAAGCCTTTCTTTTCCTCCCCGTGTCCAATCTCGTAAAACCGAGATTGGACAAGGTAAGGAATGAGTTTATAAGGAAGTTTACAAGTTGCAAGAGTGACTGAGAAGTTCTTCTCAGAAGGATTCACAGTTGATTGTTGTTTAAACAACATGGACATATCGTCCTGAAGTTGCTCACCATTGTCTCTAGGAACATTGCGTAATTTCATTCCCCAACGCTGTGAAATTAAAGTGAAAAATAATTATTCAGTTTAGGCCCTGATAAGGCACTTATTAATGTCAAAAATTTACCAACGGTTCGGAAACTAGCCTTCTGAGAAGAACCGGCATTCATTAAAACAATATTAAAAAGAATAAGTACTGGTACACCGAATTGGATGCATCATACAAAAATCGAATTTAATGTAAGGTTCTTTGCCTGAAAGCATAAAATAATCACTTGGAGAAGGACAGCCTTCAAACGTGGATGATTTGCGTGGATTACAACTTTTTCGGATGTGGTTTAATTCCAAAGATGACGGATTCGAACCACACTAATTTCACCAAATATGCAATTGAGTGTCGAGAACTTTTTAATCTAATACGATGGTGTTCAACCAATGCGGGCTGCCCTTGTGTTACTTCTCAATATTGCCCGAAGGTTATCTACAACTACATCACTTATTGCAATTAGATCATCTTTGGTTTTATTCGATTTTTCCCTTCACTGTACGCTGAGGTACTATTGGTAACTTATGCCTTAATCGGAGGTTTAAATTGTACTCGTGGGTAGAATATTTCAACAAGAACAATGCAATACGATAAAAAAATATAACGCTTATCGAATGCGTGTGTGGATAATTCGGGCACTTGTTGTAAACTTGTGGAAGGTTGCGTAACATCGTGGTATGGTAACATGTTATACCTACATTCGGCGAGGAAGTTGTGAAAGTTGGAACTTTTTGTTTGTAAGTAATATGAATTTTATTATAACACAAATAAGGTGGGCATTTCCCAATCTGACTCTCACGCACACACTAACATCGGCCATCTTAATTGTGGGTGGATTAACGCGTTCACCGCTATCGATGCGTATGTGCGTCCAACTGTTAGAGAATTAACTAAGAAGTTGAAATGTTAGCAGTGAATGCGTTAATCTTTTTTACCTTTTAACTGGTATATGCTTAGGCGGGTACAGGTACCGTCATGAGCTATAAGCGCTCATCGAATATAGTAAGGGTAACTGAACATGTATTTTACATACAGCCATACAGATAGACAGACTAATAAACTCAAAAATATCTTTCTCCGATTAGAATTGTAATAAAGTACTTTCAAATAGTCAGAATGACATAATTATACAGTATCATATATGCTACCGCCAGGATCGGAAGGTTGCTTTTACTGAGAAGAACTTGGCAAAAAACTCAGTGAGTAATTAATCTTTTCAAATATATTACTTAATTTTTTAAATACAAAATAAATTACTTAAGAAGTTATATATTATATAATGAATAAGTCCCAACGTGACAGAATGTGAGTATGGACTCACATCGCCGTCTCCGGCACTATACGTGAATTACTTTTACATCCATATGCAGGTTTTCTCACGATGTTTTACTTCACCGTTCAGTACGAGGGGTGGAATTACTGCACAAAATTAAAACCATTTATTTTATTTATTTACCGACTTCAAAAAAAGGAGGAGTACAATTCGACTGTATGTTATTGTTTTAATGTTTTTTGTTACCTCTGAATTTTTGACTGGGTAAACCGATTTCGATGATTATTTTTTTATTTGAAAGGTACAGTTCTGATGGTGGCATCCTTGAGAAGTCTTACTAGCGACTGGTGTGTTTGTAACTAAATCATAATTAAGATTTAGAAGAAGTATTTGAAGTGACCGACATAGCCAATCGGGTTAGCAGGCTTAAGTGGCAATGGGCAGGCCACATTGCTCGAAGGACTGATGGCCGCTGGGGCAGTAGAGTTCTCGAGTGGAGACCACGTACCGACAAGCGCAGCGTAGGGCGCCCCCCGCGAGATGGACAGACGATCTGGTCAAGGCCGCGGGGACCCGCTGGATGCAGGCCGCTTCCAACCGGGTGAGGTGGAAATCATTGGGAGAGGCCTATGTTCAGCAGTGGACGTCCTATGGCTGATATGATGATGATGATGATGATTTGAAGCACTACTATGTGATAACAAAGCGGTCACGAATTGAAACAGATAATTAAATTGTGGGCACTAAGTAAAGCCAGCAGAATAAGTACTTTAGCGTGGGCGGTTCCGTAGTTCAAAGCAAATGCACCGCTCAAGTGCATGTAGCTTTAAAAATAAAGTAGCTTAAAAGCGTGCTCCGTAAAAGCACCTAGAAGGACGCGGTCATTTTGTCGCGCTAAGTTTTATACTAACGCAGTTACACGAGGCTATACGGGGAATTTTATACGCTTCCCAGCCTTTATAATTCTTGAAGTTGTGAATTAAAGTATCATCGGTATTAGATACTTAGTAATTATGAAATTTTTAACTTCAAGTATTTGTGCTCGCTTGTTTGTTCGCATGTTTCTCAAACAAAAGTAAGCCTAGGTTATCTATATCTATATCTATACAGATAAATAAAATTTAAGTGTCTGTTTATAATTCCAAAATTACACCTTTTAACTAAAGTATCTACCTGGTTACTTTTTCTCACAAAAAACAAAACATTTCCCACAAAAGAAAAAACTTGAGGCAAGTAAAGTAATAAAGCGTTGTCACTTGGACTCGAACCGGGGTATAGCCTAATTTCGTTATCACCCGATAGCCTGGTAGCCTACCGTCCGTCCGTACATAAAAAAATTTCCTCTTTACAATATTAGTATGCAAAGTAAAGGCAACGTTTATAAAAGTGATGCGAGGGTGAGTAGGTTCTAAACATAAAGTAGGTAAATTTAATTTCATGAAACTATTCTACAGGCATATACGGATGTGAGGCCTGGACAATCAAAGAGAACCTCAAGAAATGAATAGAAGCCCTTGAAATGTAGATCTACAGGCGTATATTGTGTGCGTATATAGTGACCAATGAAGAAGTTCTCCGTCGAGCTGGTCAGAAACGCCAAACCATACAGACCCTCAAACGGAGAAAGGTTGGTTTCTGGGCTATATTATGAGACATGCCAGATACGAACTGCTGCAACTTATAATTAGGGACTTTGCCCCTGTCTGGGAAGAGGCCAGTAGGCCGAAGGAGGAAGTCGTGGCTGCGCAATATCCGCGAGTGGACTGGCATCAGCAGTGCTGCTGCACTCTTCCGCCTCGCGAAGGATACACAGAAGTTTACCGAACGGACAGCCAACCTTCAATAACTACAATAAGAAGATGATTCTACAGGCACTATTGGTGTAAAAGTTTATATTAAGACTATTTGAATCACGTAAGTCCTCAAGTTTCCAAAGTGTGTTCACGAGTCCAGCGGGTCCATTCGCCCCGTCTCACGTGATGTCTCACATGTGCGTCATGGCTACGATTTCGGTTCATACAGTCAGCATCAAAAGTATTAAAATGAAAGAGGAATAAATTTAATTCGAAAATTGGTTCATAATATCCGATTGCTTACGTTTCTTGTTTTCATTGTGGTTCTTTTTATTTGTGGCTTACATGCTTGTTTCTTATAATGAAATGTGTCATTAGCAGGTCCAATTTGATACCTGACTCTTCAAATATTGCAGCAATGGCAGTCTTTTGGTTTCATATCCCTCATTCTTTCACCAGAAGGTGAACTGACCCGAAGGTCAGTGGAAGTTACTGCTTATAAGAGATTCTTCATACTTGTTCACACCAGCAACTCAAATGGGCTACTTACTCAAAACTCATCCATCATGTTGGCTTATCCCACAGTCAATAAAATTACGAAGTATACAAAATTATAATCTGTGTTTGGGAGCTCAGATGTCTATATAACTGACTCTCCGCCTAGTTTAGCCATCTGCGGCAATACCATATATTAAATATGTTTGTAATAATTACGTTACCCATTGTAACGTTTACTTGTGTTAACTGTGTACTTACTTACTGTGGCAAAGAAATATTAATATTATTAAATATTATATTTATTGTAGTACGACGAATAAAATTTGTTCGACAGAAAAATCGATAGTCATTAATTACGCAGCAATTATAAAGCAGGTACAGGTATCGTCACAAGTCATGAACGCGCAGCTAAATAGTTGGTATACTGCGCATTTTTTTATTCGCCCCGTGCCATAATTAAAGGCAGGCTCATAAAATTCTACTACTAAGACTACTGATTCAAAGTGCGCGATCATAACTCTTGACGGGTCCTATGTACTGTACCCATATTACGAGTTTTGCTCTGCGCTCGTTATCTATACTCGCTGGCGTCACCGACAATGTTTGTATGGGATATTTTAGTTCTTCATGTCTCCGTTAGGAGGCGCTGAACTATTTCTTATAAAAATATTCAGCGGAAACGCTAGCGAGTATAGAATTGGAAAACAATAGCAAACTCGTGATAAGGGTATTGACACACATGTAAAACGAAGGTATGATTTGTATCACACAAATATGTAATAAGTACTAGGCCATGCCACTTTTGACGCTGTCTGTACTTATCTTAATGATCGGATTCTCAACGATATACATCATAGTTGGAACCGGTAGGTGTAACATAAGTGGTGGCCATTCGTACAATCGATCTTGTTGCATCATACATTTGTATGCACTCATTCGAAAGTACTTCTATAATAGCGAGATAAATCATATTCAGCTAGATTAGATTCGGATTCAACTGTGGGTTTACCAACCCGTGTATCACTTATAATTTAAAAAAAACTTTTTAATGTAAGTACTATGGTGTAAATAATTTTGTGAACAATCTCCTCGTAATTTATACCCACGGAGACTACCTCGTTGGTGTAGTGGTCGCAACCACAACTGCGGAGCACATGGTCCTAGGTTCGATCAAAATTCTATTGGTTCTTTTCCATCTTTAATTTCCCAGTAGCTAGTAATCTAAATTTCCCCACAAACAATAAATCAATCAATCCTACTATCAGTCCGGCAAATAACAACTGTGCTACAAAGCACGCCACAACGGACAATCACTAAAACAAACACAATGCTTATTTCAACTGAAACTATATTCGCAAATATTAATCCATTAAATGAACCATCCGTTTATTGCGCGTGCAACGACTTCGACGTGGATATAAAACGTATTTCAATTTAGATAAATATCAAAGTTTCATTCAACCAGCTTTGTCGATCGACCAATCGGGCCAAATGTGTGTGGAGAGTAAATACGACCAATCCAATATTTAGCGAAGAGATCGCCAGTAGAACGCTAGCTTTGCACACTTGTGATGTCCCCGAGGGACGGTTGGGAGTAGCTGTGGTCATTATATAAACGTTTCAGCGACGACAAGCCGTCACTGACATATTGGTTAGTCAGCATTCACATTCGATTAACTTTCCTTATAACGGTGTTCACTCTTAGCTATAAGTCTCTTGGTCGAATTCTTTACCAATTTTTAAGACTCATCCTGCACGTATATCGAGTATGGGCTCAATCCACACATGCGCTTATTGATAGAATTACCTCCGTTCTGCTCACTAAGTTATAATTATTTTCGATATTCATAGGCGTACCAGCTAAACTGAATAAAATGTATTCCTTACCTAACTGTTCTGTGCTATATTTCTTTGGTGTAATTTTCAAATTTAAGTTATTCAAATTGTCACAAAATTACGATCAAAATAAACACTTACATAATAATATTGGTCTGGTTTTTGTTTCCACAAAGATTTACATTGTTATGAAAGTAAATTGCTGTCGATCTCACTGATAAACCAACAAGGTCGGGGTCAAAGCTGCCCCCTTAGTTTTACCCCCGGGGTCACGTGAAGGGCACGTGACCCGTGGTTGATACAAGAACAACTTCAACAGACGGTACAATGGCGAGCTGCTTACCATCAGACTTGTCTGCTATGTTTGCAGTTTATATATAGGTATACCTAGGATTTTACATGTTACAGCTGCGGTTACGTACGAGTTATGCAAAAATAGTTGTGTTACTTGCGCATATATTTAACTCTCGTCATATCTAGAGCTTTAATTTTTATTTTTTTACCTACCCCATGGGATACAGACGTGAGCATATAATATAATAATAATATTCTAAATACCTGTCGACTGTTGAGGAAATTTTTACAAACTTATTAGAAACAACACATACACCCAACTACAGAATTAACCTCACTTACACAACATAACCAATACACATACACAACTTACTTAGACCTCCTGATGAACACTCGGCCTAGGCCCGTGCCATCAGAACTCCGGATAAAAACAGAGAACAAATTAGATGAACATATAAAATAATCATAATAAACGTTTATTTAATTTACAAGTTTAGATAAGTACGTATGTAATTTTTATTTATAAATTAGCTATGCAGATATTTGATATAATATCCCTCTCTTTATAGCTGAGTTCCTTACTGGATTATTTTCAGTAAAAGCAACTTTCACATAACATTTATGATCATGTCATTTTGACGTTTGGAAAGTCTCATTAAATACAGATATTTTAATATTGTTTTTTTTTAACTATACAATGCCACGAGCCATCTCTCACAAAATACTATTCGTACTATTGAATTATATTTTGTGAGAGAAGCTTCAGACGAGATATCCAAACGTATAATGAGTATATGATGAAACATATGATGAGTGTTCTTGTTACGGTATGAACTCAAATTAGTTTGGGAAGATCGCAAATAACTTGACTTGAGATAGAAGAGATAAAGAAATAACCGAAAGGTTAGTCGACATCACAGGAGACCGGAGAACTGGCAGCTACCTCGGTCAAAGAATTAGTCTTGCCATCCAAAGGGGGAATGCTGCCAGTATCTTCGGTACCTTGCCTACAGGGACTTCTTTTAATTATATATTTTAGTTATAAGATTATATATTTATAAGGTTTTTAGCTATGTAGTTCTTGAATTTAATAATATTATGTTATCCAGAGATAATTAATATCCGTAACAAATACAAATTGTCCACTAATATAATGTCTTTTCACTGGTTAAGTAAAACCGTAATGAACGGTAATGGAATAATATGTATAAACCAGACTTTTCACCCTGGCCCTTAAGTAATAACTTAAGCCCATGTAGTATTGAAGTCTTTAGCCATATATATTTTGTATATATTCAAGAATGCTACTATACCGTTAATGTTTTTTTTTATGATAATTACTTACTTAATGCAATAATTTAAAATAAATAAGTACATTATGTTATTTTTGAAAATGTTAACTTTAACTTGACCCAAGATTGTGTAAAATATATAGATAGTTATAATGATTTATAGACGTCAGGTAATTTTGTAAAATAATTATATTGTACGCCTCCACAGGCAGATTGTATTGATGCTCTATATAAATAAACTGTCATCTTTACATGCATACAGATAAATAAAATTGAAGTGTCTGTTTGTAATTCCAAACTAACAGCTTTTCACTAAATGCGTATTAAAGTATATACTAACTCGTATGATTTTCCAATAAAGCGGATGGTGAACAAATCGCCAACTAAGGTATAGAATATATCTTTTCATTTCGCAATTATAATTTTACGATCTTCAGTAGAATTAAAAGTACTTAAAGTTACAAGCAAATGTCGCAGCCACTAGGAAGCATAATGTCTTAACGAGTTATACTTCGCTAATACCACCCAGTGTGATAAAGGAGACGTGATTATGCAAAATAACAAATTAAGTAACATAAGATTGTTCGTGATAAATAGCAGCGTGCTGCCAGCAACATCCCCCCCAAAGCTCTTGAACGCAACTTGTCAGCCACGACGGTTTTATCGCTAATCCTACTTCACACAAGAGTCGTAAAAATCCGGTGACCTAATTACCTCTCCGTATTACCTTACCTTGCTCCGAACACGTGCAACTTTGTTTAAATCTTAAATATAAAAATATATATAATACCTTTAACACCTTTATCTGAATCTCGGACACGGCTCCAACGATTTTCTTAAAATTTTGTGTGTAGGAAGGAGGCTTCAGGGGCAACAAATGTATCTAGCTAGGTTTCATTTTTAGAAAACATTGTTTTGACCATATTTTCAGGCACTGAAAAACTCATACAATATCATTACAATACGACAGTAAATTTAGCCGACATCTGTCAAGTTATGGTGGCTCAACCGTGAGGCTTAGCTAACGGAGCGATAACAAAACTAGAGTAGGTACGGGTGATGTGTCTCAAAAGCAAAAATAACTCTTATATAATCCACAGACTTTCAAAAATGCAGGAGGTTTCTCAATTCGACCGTATATACTTTTTTTACGTGAGTTCGCGAATAGCTTCATCGCTTTCCCAAGAACGCGTCGATGTATCAGGTTGAAATGTATATCTGCAATGCCTTTGAATCCGTTTTACTACACTGTAATACAGTGGAGTCTTTAGAAAACTCATTGATTGATACCGTGTGATTCTAAGCGCGTTGTTTGAGTTAATTACTCGGCGCCAAGGCACATTTTACAAGAGGGTATAATGGTGAAAGAATTTTTAAAATCGGTCTAGTACTTTTTGGCCAATTTGTTAGAAACGTACATTCAAACCTTTTCTCTTTATAGTATTAGTATATATTGAAAGGGGCGTGGGCTAGCACCGACCGTATTTCCCGTGTTCAAATTTACTACGCTATATTGTAAATTGTATTCGAAACGTAGACAGGATCTCGTTTCATTACTGCTGCCCAAATTAAATGGGACACCACAACAGGCACAACGGCAATATTTATCGGTACTACGTATAATCCTATATAATAATGACGTTTTGACGATTTGAAAGTACTTTTTTGAAAGTCTAATTAAATAAAGATATTTTGAATTTGAATTGAGCAGCCGAACACTGGGGGATCTTTTGAAGGCTTCCCGCACAAAAAGTGTAAGGAATGGGGTAAGAATGGTAACTGTAGTCGACTTCCTAATGCATACCTGTATAGTATACTCACGAGATAAGGAAAATCCTCGCGTACATCGTACAAGGATGTTGGAACTATCAAATCGGCAGTAATACTATGCGCCTTCGTTATTATGCATCTAAGTGTTCGCCTTTTACCCCTAATGTATGGTAGCTGACTTGCAGTATATTTTATTTCCTTTTGCCTTGTCTAAGAGGCGAAAAAATACGTGGCTTTACAACACTAGCACAGCTTAAATATATGCTTTACAAGCAGTTAGGAAACTAGGAATTAATATGTCAAAAGGACACTCACGCAGACCCGCGTGTCTATGAGAAAATAATCAGAATATGTGTTATGGGAGTAAGAAGTTGGTCACGTTGTGCCCGATCGCGTATACGTCATTCAAGTGATCACAACCCTTACGGTCAATAGAGTAAACGTTCTTGAAGTAATTAAATACGCTACGATAATTGGGTCCGCTTTATTCAGGGTGTTCACTTAGCTATTTTATTTACAACCAGAAACATAAAAATCTTTTCTCCTAAGTCCTTCTGACATCTTGTGTCAAAACACTTTTAAACAATATTTGAATCTATATATATAAAAGAAAGTCGTGTTAGTTACACTATTTATAATTCAAGAATGGTTGAACCAATTTGGATGAAGATTGGTGGGAAGGTAGCTTAAAACCAGGAGAAGGACATATCAAGCCTACGCGGGTAAAACCGCGGGGCACAGCTAGTTTAATATAAGTAAGAAACATTATAGCGAAAGAGGTTCACTACCGTTACATTCTTATTACAAAAAATAGATCTGCAATGTAATGTACTTAATGCCTGACTGAGTTTCTTGCCAGTTCTTCTCATAAGGCTAGTTTCCGAACCGGTGTTAAATTTTCAACGTTCTTAAGTCTTACCAGGGCCCAAAGTGTTTTTTTTTCTTCATTATTATTTTTTATTCCGTTTTCTTTATAATAGAGCGGTGGTGGCGTTGGGGTTTGACCAGTCGCCTGCTACACAAGCGACGCGAGTTCGAATCTCACCGGGTGTACCAATGAGTTTTTCTAAAAACTTATATGCAGTGAATTCACACCACGTGCTTTACGGTGAAGGAAACCATTGTGAGGAAACCTGCATGTGTCTGAGAAGTAATTCAAAGACGTATTTATAGTGTCTGAGACGGCGATAGACTCACCATCTGTCACGTTGGCACGTAATCTTCGGTGAAAAGTGGGTATACAATACGTAAATTCCGTTCTCTTTGGTACGAAAGCTAACCTTTATTTTAAACATATACATTTTTTTTTAATTTAACAGTAGAAACCCACAGTGCACAGCCCGCCTGTTGGTAAATAGAATACTGAAACCTATCAACGTCACCATTAACGTCACTCGTGTGCAACCAATCTTGTAAAGAATGGAACCGCTGCGCCAATATAATGAGACGTATGGGTCTAGCTCATTCTCCACTCCTCTCTAGTTGCAAGCTTATTTTAGCCTTACGTTACAAGGTATATTTGATTATTATTTTACTAGCTCTATCACCTGTGCCGTGGTAAAAAGCCGTGGTGGCCTTTAGGTTTGAATCCCAGCGGGGCCTGTACCAATGAGTTTTTCTAAAAAACTTATGTACAGTGTTCTCACACTACGTGTTTTACGGTGAAGGAAAACATCGTGAGGAGCATATGTCTGAGAAGTAATTCAATGACGTATGTATAGTGCCTGAGACGGCGATGGACTCACCCTCTGTCACGTTTGCACTTGATCATATTCGGTGAAAAGTGGATGTTGTGATTACAACACCTCTGCCTACCCCTTCGGGGAATACAGGCGTGAGCATATGTATGTCTATCACCTGTTTCAGAGATAAGTCGGAACAAACAGAGATTTTTATTGTTTTTCTTTATGTAAGTAAACTTTCAAAGTAATTCAGCGAAAAGATGTTAATTTTGAATAACAAACAGAGCGTTTATTTTAATTTATCTAAAAAGATTAAAAACTAGCTTTTGTGTGCGGCCCAGAATTTGTACCGCGTGGTATATTGGTTGTGGTCTTTTATAGAAATTAAATGTAAAGTCCTGACTGACTGACTAATGCCTAAACCGCTGATCAGGTGAAGCTCCTGCAGCGCAAACCCGCCCGCTGCTTTCGTTGCCTAAGGGTTGGTCACATAGCACCTCAGTGCGCCTCAGCCGTGGACCGAAGCGCTCTCTGTTACCGATGCTGCCAAAGCGGCCACAAGGCACGTGACTGTTTGGGAGCGCCGCATTGCGCCCTGTGTGCAGAGGCCAAGAAGCCGGCCAACCACGTTGCAGGCAACAAAGCGTGCAAAGCGTCGCCAGTCAAACCGGCAAAGAAGAAACCAGCGCTCACAGGAAGGAATTCCCCTGCCGCTGAAGAGCTAGCTTTGATAGCTAGCCAGGTGGAAACGGTGTCCGACAATGAATAGTCGCCCTGCCAAGGTCCTGCAGGCAAATCTAAACCACTGCGCACGGGCTCAGGATCTTTTCCTGCAGTCCCTGCTGGAGTGGTCTATAGATATTGCGGTGGCTTCGGAGCCCTACTTCATCCCGAACAGGTCAAACTGGGCGGGTGATGTATTGGGCACCGTGGCCATAGCCGCAGCCGGGGACCTGGCCGTGAAGGAAAGGGGTCAGGGTTTCGTCGTAGTAGCCTGGGGTGAGGCCGTCCTTATTGGGGTGTACTTCTCTCCCAACAGGACACGTGTCGAGTTTGAGGCCTTCTTGGACGAGGTTGGGGCGGCGGTGAGACGAGCATCACCGCTGCCAGTATTCGTTCTGGGAGACTTCAACGCAAAATCGACGGCGTGGGGTTGTCCTGCTACCAATGCTCGTGGCGAAACCCTGGAGGAATGGGCGACATTGACCGGGGTCTCCATCTTAAATCGGGGGTCCGTCAGCACCTGCGTGCGGTGGCAGGGAGAGTCTATCGTGGACATTTCTTTCGCATCTCCTGCTGTCGCATCGCGAGTACAGGGCTGGCGGGTCCTTGAAGGGGTTGAGACACTGTCGGATCACCGGTATATCCGGTTCGACGTCTCCCCCATGATGGGGACGCGGAGTAGTAGAAGAGGTCAGTCGCGTCGGACACCGTTTGTCAGGTGGGCGCTGGGCAAAATGGACAATGACTTACTTGAGGAGGCGGCCTTGGTACGGTCTTGGTTCTCACAGCTTCCGTCGCGCATAGACGTTGATGGAGAGGCGGCGTGGTTCCAGGAGTCGATGACGGAGGTGTGCGATGCGTCTATGCCGCGTGCACAACGCCGACCACCGAAGAGAGCGGTATATTGGTGGACGGCGGAGATCGCAAACCTCCGTTGGAACTGCGTCGCCGCGCGTCGAGCCCTTCAGCGGGCACGCCGGAGGCAAATGCGCGACGAGGCAAGTAGGGTCAGCTGTACGATGCTTACAAATTGAGTAAGAAGACTCTGCAGCTGGCCATCACACAGGCCAAGACCAGAGGCCGAGAGGAGATGCTGGATGAACTCAGTCGAAATCCGTGGGGCCGCCCATACCGGTATGCGCGCAAACAACTGCGTGGACAGGCCGCCCCATTAACTGAGACCCTCCAGCCCCGCCTCCTCAGGGAAGTCGTGGCGGTGCTGTTCCCCGCAAGGACTGACTTGCAGACGCCGGCAATGGCACCGCCAAATACCGGATGTGGCACTGACGCCGCCCCCATACCCCCTATAACAGATGGTGAAATGGGAGCGGCGATCTTACGGCTCCGCGCCAAGAAGACCGCCCCAGGGCCCGATGGAGTTCCAGGCCGGGTGTTGGTCTTGGCCCTGGGAGCGCTTGAGGCCCGTTTCAGGGGACTGCTCGACGCGTGCCTAGCACAATGCGGTTCCCCTCGATTTGGAAGCAGGGTTTACTCGTCTTGCTCAGGAAGGAAGGTCGTCCTCATGACTCGTCGTCAGGACTTCGGCCCATTGTGCTGCTGGATGAGGCGGGCAAGCTCTTTGAGCGCATAATCGCTGCCCGCATCAAAGATCACTTGCGCACAGTGGGCCCGGATCTGGCCACCAGCCAATACGGCTTCCGGGAGGGACGTTCCACGGTGGACGCAATTTTACACGTAAAGTCCCTCTCCGAAGCAGCCGTCGCGGGGGGTGAGGTGGTATTGGCAGTCTCGTTGGACATCTCCAACGCCTTTAACACCCTCCCCTTCAGCTGTGTGGCTGAGGCGCTCCGGTACCATTGTGTGCCGGTGTACCTCCGACGGGTTCTGGAGGACTACCTGCTGGACAGGAGTGTCGTCTGCGTCGATGGGGATGGAGAGTTGTTCCGCCGGCGAGTCGAGTGCGGTGTTCCACAGGGGTCGGTACTAGGGCCCCTCCTGTGGAACATCGGATTCGATTGGGTGCTGCGCGGTGCTCTCCCTCCCGGAGTTGACGTCGTTTGCTACGCGGACGACACTCTTGTCACAGCGAGGGCGGCGAACTTCGCCGAAGCGGTCGCACTGTCGGAGTCTGGAGTGGCAGTAGTCATCGACCGGATCCGACGGTTGGGCCTTCAGGTGGCCCTCAGCAAGACGAAAGCCCTGTGTTTCCACGGGCCTCGTAGGAAGCCACCAGTGGGAGCGCAGTTGGACGGGGGGGGTGTAGCCGTCGAGATAGGGGCCGAAATGAAGTACCTCGGCCTCGTACTTGACGGCAGGTGGAAGTTCCACGCACACTTTAAGTGCCTCGCCCCCAAACTCGTTGCTGCCGCTGGTGCGCTTAGCCGGCTCCTGCCCAATACGGGGGGACCCAGTGCGTGCTGCCGTCGCCTGTACACCGGGGTGGTGAGGTCGATGGCCTTGTACGGCGCGCCGGTGTGGGCGGAATCCCTGGGCGCCCGTAATAAGGCCCTGCTGCGGAGACTGCAGCGGGTCATGGCGAACAGGGTGATCCGCGGATACCGCACCATATCACACGGCGCAGCGTGCGTATTGGCGGGGACCCCACCCTGGGACCTCGAGGCTGAGGTGCTCGCGGCCGTTTATCGTCGGAGCGCTGAGGCCCGACAAGGCGGCAGTGCTGTCGCGCCCGAAGAACTGAGGCGCGAGCGGCAGCAAGCACACGAGCAAGCACTGGGAAAGTGGCAGGAACGGCTCGCGGAGCCGGAGGCCGGGCGTCTGACTATAGAGGCCATTCGCCCGGTCCTCAAGGAATGGATGAGCCGCCGGCACGGGGCGCTAACCTATCGCCTCGTGCAGGTACTGTCCGGACACGGTTGTTTCGGGAAGTACCTGCATGGGGTGGCACAGAGGGAAGCGACCCCAAGGTGCCACGAGTGCGGCTGCGACGTGGACTCCGCCCAGCACACGCTGGAGCGATGTCCAGCTTGGACTGTGCAACGCGGTGTCCTCGTCGCCCAAACCGGAGGGGACATTTCGCTGCCGACGCTGGTTCTGGCCATGGTCGGCAGCCCCCAGGCATGGGATGCGGTCGTGTCCTTCTGTGACGATGTAATGTCGTCCAAAGAAACGGCGGAGCGGGTCCGAGAGGCAGACCCTCTGTCTGACCCAATCCGCCGTAGAAGGACCGGCCGACGGAGGCGGGCCGAAGAGCGGCTGATGCCTCCGTAATGAGGGCCGCGGGCGCCGGGACGGGGGTCTTGGCGCCGACGCTTGGCCCTCGCGGTTGAAGGGCGCGTTCGTGTTCTGACGCGCCTTCTCATAGTGTAAAAGCCGGGTTCAGCCTGGTAACGTAAGGAGGGGTCTGACAGGCCAGTCGCTGGGGGGGTCACGGCGAAGCATGTGAAGACGTATCACGTGCACCCCCCCACTTAGCGACTTGGAGGAACACCGTGGAGTTTAGTCGGTGTGAGTCCGACATAACCCTTCCGCTGCCCCCGCGGCGGTTGGTGTATCCATAACGGATTCTCCACGATAAAAAAAAAAAAAATAAAAAAAAAATAAAAAGGGGCATGAAATTTGGAGTGAGTGTTCTTGGTGAGGTGTAGTTATCCTCAAAATTCCACCCTAAGGGGGTTTTATTAACCTTTGATATCTTGAAGATTTCCATTAGTATTGTTACTATGTATATCTAAAGTTACGATTATCACTGTAATCAATAGTTACTACGAGGTTGACACCAATCTACCTTAAAATAATAATTTCTTGATATCAGGGAAGATCAGCATTAAAAAAGAATCTCCTGAATTTAGAGAAATTCAACCTTAAAAAATAATTTCTTGACGTTTGGGAAAATATGCCTCAGTAAATAATTTCTCGATATTTATGAAATGTTGTCCTAAACATATTGTCTAGTCTGCCTGCATGACCAATTCAATAAATGCAATGTTTCACGGCAAGCGCAGCGTAGGGCGCCCCCCCACGAGATGGACGGACGATCTGGTCAAGTCCGCGGGGACCCGCTGGATGCAGGCCGCTTCCAACCGGGTAAGGTGAAAATCATTGGGAGAGGCCTATGTTCAGCAGTGGACGTCCTATGGCTGATATGATGATGATGACGAATGTTTCACGCCGGATAGTCTGAGTAGCTAATATTTCAATCAAAATAGATGAAGCAATTCGGTTGTCAAATTGCTTGAATTGATTGAGATTGATGTCGGAGCAATAATGGTCATACTTGGGATAGTTTTAATAGAGCCCATTGGCTCAAATTGGATTAATTTACACAAATGAATACTACAATAGGTAACTGGCGAAATTTTTATCTATAAATACAGCTCTGCCGACCACTTGCCATGGCATATGTTGTTCGTAATTTCGTATTGTTTTGAACCGACTTCAAAAAAAGAGGATATTTCTCAATTCGTTTTTTTTATGTTTGTTTGCGAAATAATTTCGTCGTTTATGATTATTTTTTTATTTGAATGGTGATGCTTCCCTCGTCTCGTTTTAGATTGGATTTTGGATCAGTTCTGATGATGGCATACATGATAAATCGAGGGGAACCGTCGAAAATCTTACTGGCGACTGGTGCGTTTCTTAATTATTTTCATTAACATCATAATCATACATGTTAGCAACAACCTTATCAAAAACGATGTATAAAATTGTGTATGGAAATGTCGACTTAAAATTTTTTAATTTATTACCTACAGAAAATTACTGTCCGTATCTTTTAGGTATGTCTCGTACATACGCATAAAAAGCTGTTGCTAATTTCATACATTTAGTTCACAAAAATCTGGAAAAATATTTGCCAACCCTGCTGTGGTAAAAACGTTAAAAGCGTTTTTAAGCTGAGTGCCAAGTTGGCATAAATTATAAGTAAAAAGTTAAATCAGAACGTTAAATACTGAAAATATAATTGCATAATTTGACCCAACCATTAATTACCCCGGTCTCGGGTGCTAATTCATAACAACATGCCTACAGGGACGAGATATATCCCCATTTTCATAATTACCGCCAGTTTCATTACATTGTAATGACTTTGTGTGATACATATAGCGTGGTACTTAAATTATAGTAATTCGACGACCAATTACTAATTCTAAATAAATTCAAGTGCTTTAAGACTGCGCCTGTTGAGAAAAGAAATGCAATAGTTTAATTTAAAAAAAAACTCCCAACTTTTCATAGTCAAAGTCAAAGTCAACAATATCTTTATTCGATTAGACTTTTTACAAAGTACTTTCAAATCGTCAGAATGACATAATTATACAGGATTATACATGCTACCGCCAGGTTCGGAAGGTTGATTTTACTAAGAAGAACCTGGCAAGAAACTCAGTAACTACTCTTTTCAAAAAAATATTATACAATTTTAAGAGTACAAAATAAATTGCTTAAGAAACATAAGCTCACGGACACAGTTCCAATGCACAAATGTCGATAAAATTAACATAATAAAAAATCTAGTAGTTCTACTTATAACTAAATGCATAGCTTGAGATGACAAGCCCCTACAAGCAGCACCTGTTCACAAGTATGACGTGAATACCAGCCATTGACCACCTATATACGTCTTTGAATTGGGAGGAGCTCGTGGCACAGTTGCTATTGCGCATATCATTCGGTCAGCGAAGTTAAGAAACCCTAACCCTAGCCAGTAATTGGATGGGTGACCGCCCGAGTTCCTTCCGTGCCTCGGAGAGCACGTTAAGCCGTCGGTCCCGATTGCCAATTTATCATCTTTGGCAATCGTTACAGTTCAGTCGGAGGCCTAAAATAGTCCTACAACTGGTTTAGCCCAGATCACAGATTTTCCTCGTAAAAGTGGTTGCGAAGGTCAGATGGCAGTCGCTTCGTATAAAAATCAGGTGATCAGCCACATCGGGTTGAATCAAGTGCCGACCCCGACAATGTATGGGATAAGGCCCGGGAGATGTTGATACGTCTTTGAATTACTTCTCAGACATATGCAGGTTTCCTCACGATGTTATCTTTCACCGTAAAGCACGTGGTGTGAAATCACTGTACATAAGTTTTTAGATAAACTTTTTGGTACAGGCCCCGCTGAGACTCAAACTTAAGTCGTTTGCGTAGCAGGCGACTGCAGCCCCAAGGCCCGAGGCCACCACGGCGTCACGGTATAAATAACATAACAACATAATATAAAAATGTCTCTTCGCAATACCAGGCGAAAGTTAACGGTAGATTTTCTTAAAAGGATTGGGAATCAATAGGGAGAGCTATTCAAACGCGCGCTCGCCAAGACGGAACTCATTTCCATGAAAATACCGGGCATAATGGATTAGAAGTTGTAAACTCACTTTTACCGTTTGAGAATAACGCCTATAGTAAACTAACTGTGCTCTGCGGTTTCACCCGCGTTAGCTTACCCTAAGTTTTTTATTAAAAGTATGTAACCTAAACTTCCCCTATTTAGTGGGTGTAGAATTAATCAAAATCCTTTCTTAGCGGATGCCTACGTCATAACATAAATGCATGCAAAATTTCATCCCGATCCGTCCAGTAGTTTGGGATGTGCGTTGATAGATCACTATGTAAGTCAGGCAGTCACCTTTCAGTAATATATATTTAGAAATGATATCCTATAGGGTACCAGTAGGGTATACAGTACACCCTACCTTCGCTTTGTCTGTGTTTTTATGACATGTAATTGATGTAGTGTACGTTAGAGTAATCTTATATCTTTAAAGCAATTCTTGTATATTTATAGAATCTGAATCTCGGAAACGACTCCAACGATTTTCATGAAATTTTGCATGTAAGGGATTTCAGGGGAAAAAATAGATCTAGCTAGGTTTAATTTTTGGAAAACATCGTTTTGATCATGTTTTCAGGCACTGAAAATCTCATAACAATACGACAGCAAGTTTCGCCGACATCTTTTTAGTTATGGTAACTCAAAGGTGAGCCTTCCAGCTTACGGGGCGATAACGAAACTAGTGTACCCCCCGTTTGTGACTGACGTTCACCGGATTTTTTTCTTTATTTTTTGTGTGAAGAAGAAACCGTGCTCAGCTCGCTCAACCAGGTACATTAATTTAAACTGTTAATCTACAAACATATGCTCACGCTTGACTTTCCCGACCGGGAAGGCCGAGGTGCTGTAAAAACTGCACCCACTTTTCAACGAAGATGATTAGGTAAGTACCAACGTGACAGATGGTGAGTCTACCGCCGTCTTAGGCACTATACATACGTGTTTTGAATTGTTTAAGCTCAGTACGGCTACAAATGTGGTTATTGGTATATATACATCACGCCGTCTCACCCGCGTAGTTTTTGTTCCCGTAGGAGTACGGAGATAAAATACAGCCTATGTAAATTGTTGATGATGTAGCTATCCATTTCTGAAAGAATTTTTCTAATCGGTTCAGTAGTTTCGGAGCCTATTTAATACAAACATTCTTACCGTACCGTAAAATTAAACGTCAAAGCTAAGAAGTTTTTAATACGCGCGGCTTAAACGATCATAGAAGACTATATTTATATATTGTATTAGTAGCACTAATAGTGCTTTATTTACTTGCAAAATATACAAACTGCATCAGATTCTTAGTGAAAAAGAAGATTGTATTACACCATAAGTCATTTGCATGTAAAGTACTCTGAAGTTATTCATTAAAACTTGCATCGAATTTTCCACAAAGACTTTTGAAAGCAATATCCCGATTTTTTATTGCTAGATCCCACCTGTAAGTTATGCTAAGGTATTCAATGCAACCCAAGCCTCTTCCAAAGGGACAGTTTTTCAAACCAAATTTATAGGAAGTTTAGTTAAAATTCAAGCAAATTGTGCTCGTATCTATACTAATATATAACGATAAAGAGTTTTTTTGATTGTTTGCATATCAGGAACAGTGATCCCATTTGAAGCATTATTTCAGGTTATACATGTTAGTCTGTAAGAAGGTTTTAACCTCTCTCTTGTGTCTGTCACTGTGACATCTTTCTTATAAACCTATAAAATAAAATCCTAAAATAATCCGACGAATCACAGCTTCGTTTACTATCCCAACAATATATAGGCTATGATAATCACGCTAAAACCAATCGCGGGTTAATGTTATCGTTAGCGCAACTTAACTATTCCTAACTGTGTTTAGTTAAATATTAATATGTGTTGTGATGCTATAAACTATACATACATACACAATTACCTCCAACGGATACCAGGGGCCCAACAATGAGCTCTTACTGCATTGACACGTCATATACATCTGTCTCATAATATGAGCCAAACTATCATGGCAATAAGAGCTCATGTTGGAACCCCAGTCTATCATTACATCTAGTTAAGGTAAGGTTCGAGTTTCTTCGAATAACCAATAAATAAAGAATGTAATTGGTAGAAAATTGAGCGATTTGTGCATCAAACGATGTAAAATGCGCTGGTTGCCTTATTGTGCTTTCCAGCTAATACAGCCATTTTCCATTACCATTATTAACCCTCTAACAAATCCTGTCAAAGGCTTTTGTAGTAGCTATGTAGTTTTCATGTATATCTTTGTTTCTCATAATAAAAGCTAATTGAATTAAATTACAAGCCGCAGAGTTTGTTTGATTGAACGCGCTAATCTCAGGCACTACTGGTCCGATTTCAAAATCTTTCAGTGTTGGATAGTCCATTTATCGAGGAAGTTTATAGTCATATATAAAAACAAGTCCCCAGCGGGGCCTGTACCAATGAGTTTTTCTAAAAAACTTATGTACAGTGATTTCACACCACGTGCTTTGCGGTGAAGGAAAACATCGTGAGGAAACCTGCATATTTAGTTAGTATGTATAGTGCCTGAGACGGCGATAGACTCACCATTTGTCACGTTGGCACTTAATCAAATTCGGTGAAAAATGGGTGTTGTGATAACAACACCTCTGCCTACCCCTTCTGGGAATACAGGCGTGAGCATATGTATGTATGTATATAAAAACAATGTTATTATTGTTCGCTGTCTGTCTGTTTGTCGGGACTTTCACTGGTAGAAAGCTAATGTTACAAAGAGTAACTTGATTCAAAAAAACATTAAGTTTCCACGGACCACCTATGAAATTTTGTCCGCACGGATGAAACTGCGGGGCTCAGCTAGTCCGTTATAAGACGGAAGTGCTCCAGTACTGTGTTTGGTGTTACAAGCGTTCATTAGGCTACAGTAGCTCACTATCAACCAGTTTGCCATCTTTTTGGCTTAAAAGGCTTTTGTGTAGCACGTTGCCGGGTGATTGATAGCTTTTTCCCTGTAATATGAGCGAGGCAGCGTCAGGCCCGTCTTCGGCGAGCCTTGCATAAGCTTAATAACGTAACCACAGTATAAAAAGCTTTACAACCAGTAAGGAAACTATGCCTATTTTATAGAAATAAAATCGTTTAATCCTTGGAGCGTTGTATAACATTTCATGTACCAAGCAACTGCAAGAGACCTTGGTCCTGGCCATTAGCTCTTATTGCAATGATAGATCAACTGTGTGACAGTGACAGATGTATACACGTCAAATACATCTGTCTCATAATAAGAGTAAAACTAACATGGCAATAAGAGATCATGGTCCCCTTATCCTAACATAGAAAAGGATTCACCATATTATAGTGTATTGAGGATCGATACGGATATTTATTTAGTGTCTGTTTATAATTAAAAAAAAATTCTCTGTCTGTCTGTATGTCTGTCCGTCTGTCTGTCTGTTTGTTCCTGGTAAGCTCTGAAACGGATGGACCGATTTGAAAGGAACTTCCACTGGCAGATAGTTAATTTTACAAGGAGTAACTTAGGCTACTTTCAATTTAAAGGAAGGAATCAAATTAAATATAAGCGGGTGAAGTCGCAGGGCACAGCTAGACAATAATAATCATTAATGACTGACTCACTTCAAAGGTGATTCAAAAGTACCTAATTACAAATGTCAATAAAGCAAATATTAAAAAAGCAAGGTTGTTCTTTCAAGCTTTATTTAACTTGCAAATATTAGTACGATTGGAATATTGCAATTGAATTTCAAATATGTTGTCTTTAACTGATTGAACTAACAATAGATACACTCTTAATTGGGATGACAATACATGCTTAGCTTAATGCGTTATTGTAATCCTAATATGTCGGATAATCCAAGATGGCGGAATAGTTATTTTTTCAGTATGGGTATCAAATGACAGGGCATTCTGAGGAGAATACGAAACTTTGTTTAAAAAAGTTGTTTACCGACATTCTTCATTGAGCATTCAGGCGAATCTATCGACATTCAAAGTCAAAGTCAAAAATATCTTTATTCGATTAGACTTTTTACAAAGTACTTTCAAATCGAAAGAATGACATAATTATACAGGATTATATATGCTACCTCCAGGTTCGGAAGGTTGCTTTTACTCAGAAGAACCTGGCAAGAAACTCAGTAATTACTCTTTTCAAAAATATTATAAAATATTATATTATAAAGAATATAATATTTTATAATATTAAAAAGAATACAAAATAAATAATTTAAGAAACGTAAGCTCATGGACAATGTTTCAATGCACAAATGTCGATAAAAAATTAACATAACTAAAAATCTAGTACATCTACTTATAACTAAATGCGTAGCTTGAGATGACAAGCAGCACCTGTTCACAAGTATGACGTGAATGCCAGCCATTAGTTTCTTGCCGGTTCTTCTCAGAAGGTGAGATTCCAAACCGGTGGTAAATTTCTCGACATTCATATGTGCCTTACCTAAACTGAATAAATCATTTTCACATGTCAATGACAATTGTCAAAACTTTATTTAACGGTTTATTTGCAATTAGAGCTAAATGCTCAGGCCAGTTATTGATGTTCTTCGAAGTTGTAGGCAGAGGTGTACTTATAGTACACCCACATTTCACCGCCTAAGTTTAAGTTCCATTAAGTAGAAGGCGACCCGTTGCCATTTATTGAATGTTCAATAAATAGTATACCTAACTCAAATAATACTCGTGAAACCAAACAAAAGATACGTCGTTATTGCTAACAAAACTCACACTTACCCAACGGATTCAGAATAATTACCATTTTATCAATGTAGCGCCCGTTCAGCTGGCGATTGGTGCATTGCGCCATCCGGCCCTCGGGGAGGCAAAAAGCAATCTAATATTGCTTATTGACCCACGTACCCTAATACGATTAACGCCTTTTACCTTTTAAAATTTTCTCATCGCTCTCCGAGGCAGGTGTAACACCGTTCCCCATATTAATAAACGTGGCGAAAAGTGTGCTTAAGATAAGCCAACGATTAGATTAGTTTCCTCATAGTAGGATGTAATTAAACTGGGATAAGATCCACTCTTCGCCTTAGTACTCGGTGTTCCCACTAAGCAGGGGGTGGGGGGTTAACCTGCCTCTCCCAGGGATGGCACCTTTTGAAGGTTTCCCCACCATCACAATAAAAAAGTCCCGCTCGTGCCCTTAAACTTTTGAGCCTTTGAGTCCACTCGTCCCCTGATCTATCCAAAGTACTAGGTGATCAGAAGTTTTAAGAGGTAGCTCCAATGTTTCTCATCCGTATCTTACGTAACATTTGTACCAGAAGTGTAATGGGTACTTTAAAGTAATATATTAATAATTGACTGTCGTCCTTCCAGGAGACTAATGGGCACCTATATAGGGGTTGAATCTACAACTTTTATTCTAAGGGACGAATATTGGGGGCCCAGTGGCTCCTGACACGGTAGGATACTGATATCAAACTGGGTGCCAATGTAACTAGCTATTGACTCTTTGACGATCAATATTAACAACCTATACACGAAAATAAAATTGACGTGTCTTCGTACAATGAATCTATTATTAGGTCTAGAAAACAAATAGAAAGGTGGAGTTATTATTTTTCTATATTCTGTGTACTTAACTCTTTTAATAATGATGATGTAGATTTAGAGACAGGTTGAAGATGACTACGTCATGACATCTACCTGCATACCAAATTTCAGCCTAATCCGACCAGTGGTTTGGGCTGTGCGTTGATAGTTGATAGTGATTTAAATATGGTAGTCTCATTAATACAGGTGTATTAGCGATGTGCGATTGCGAAATGTTTCAACAATCGAAACATCGAGTCAACCCGCCCTGGCGATGAAACAATCCAGAGGTTTCTCGATTATTTTATGCAAGCGATTGTAATTCGCGCCGAATCTAGCCGAATGGCACCGAGTAAGACTCGCTACTATCGACTGCTATTGAAACCAGTCGCGATGCATCGAGTTGTTCGAACAATCGAAACAATCGCGATTAACGTCTCGCCATCGCACAAGGCCTCAGGCAACTTGAACTGCCCCCACTAATGTTCCCTCAGCTGCACATAGCGTATTATGTAATTACGCCTCTGTGGACAGAGGCCTCAAAAACTATTGGTAGGCCAATATGTGTGGAATACTGTTCCACACAAATTGGGCCGGTCCCACCCAAACATTGTAACTTACTGAAGGAACTTGAGCACCCTACACATAACATTTTCATACTTAAACTAGCGATCCGCCTCGGCATCGCACGGGTGCTATGTAGATACTAAGTAATATGCATGTTATTGCATAAAATAAATTGTATCTTGAATTAACTATCTATTGCTGAAAACTGCATTAAAACCATTTGAGTACTTTCAAAGATCTAAGCGATCAGACATCGGAAGCGACTTCATAAAGAAGACAAATTTGTAACCCCCAAGATTTCGCCAAGAGTTAGACCCTGAATTCCGAAAGTCTTAAAAATGTAAGCATATTTTCAGTGACATTAATTGATTGAAAATTATTATAACTCAGTTAAGTTAAATGATAATTGTACCGTCTACTCAGCGGATTGGTGAATCTCACGTGTTTAGCGACCTCTTTACTCTTCAAACCAGTCACTGTGCGGTTGCTGTCTATAATGAATATGGGATCCATTGCTTTCTTCTTATTAACATCCAAACTAGCATCCAGTTTGTTCACGAAGTAGATGGCGGGTAGGTTTATAGTTGCGTTATCCGAATCGTCGTCGGGAAAGACTAGGTATATAACCATGTGTTGGGTATCCTCTCCGCTTAGTTTGATATTAGGGGGAGCTGTGGCTACTAATATTTTGTAATTACTGAACGGTTGTCTGAATATGGGTAGGTTTACATTGTTGTCCCACGCTTGGGAATCAGTGTAATCCTTTTCTGATATCCTAGTGGGGAATATTATTTTTGCAATCTGGTTCGTACATCCCGTTCCCAATTCGGCGGCGTAAGGGACGAAGGCGTTGAGCATAGCTTCTCTCCCCTCACCTTGCGGTTTGTCCTGAGGGATTTTCGCAAACAATGCGCCGAATTGTTTGGTTAAAGTGTCATCTTTCGCCGACCCTGGGCTGAATTTAAGCGTGAACCCATTATTTATGGGCAGACTTGTAACAAAAAAGTGTGCCGTGTAGAAAACCAGAATTGTTGTTATCTGCCAACAAATATAATAAATAAATGGTGTGAGCATATTTTAGTACAATCATTTCTTCTACAATATTCTAGCATTAATTGTAATTTTTCTCAGTAAGTGAAATGTAGGTTATGGCTTATGAGAAAATTAATATCTAAATCCATATTATGAGGCAACTTTTAATATCACTGAAATACAAGTGTGATTAAGACTTACGAGCTCCATAGCGAGTGGAGTACCATTGAGACTTCGGGGAAATACTGTCCCAGCAACTACTTGACTAGAGAGCGGCTTCATTGTGCAGATAGTTTTATAAACAGAGCTGTTTGGAGGATGTTTAACCAATTCGAACAATCGAGGAAGCTAAACAAAGAGTCTAATTTACACAAAAACACATCCTACATACGGTACATACATATGCTCACGCCTGTATTCCCCGAAGGTATTCTCGTCATACTTGTGCTAGTGGGGGCTGATCATCTCAAGCTACGCAATTATTCGTAGTACTTATTTTTTGTTTAAATTTTTTTTTCATATCGACTTTTGTGCATTGGAACTGTGTCCATGGGCTTATATATATTTTTTATGATTTATATTGTATTACGTAAGCTGTAATTTTGTTTAAAAAAGAGTAATTACTCAGTTTCTTGCCAGGTTCTTCTCAGTAAAAGCAACCTTCCGAACCTGGCGGTAGCATGTATAATCCTATGTAATCGTGTCTTTCTGACGATTTGAAAGTACTTTGTAAAAAGTCTAATCGAATAAAGATATTTTTGACTTGGCTTGACTTGATTGGATAGACAGAGGTGTTGCAATAACAACACCCACTTTTCACCGAAGATGATTAAGTGCCATCGTGAACGATGGTGAGTCCATCGCCGTCTCAGACACTATACATACGTCTTTGAATCACTACGCAGACATGTGCAGGTTTCCTCACGATGTTTTCCGTCACCGTAAAGCACGTGGTGTGAAATGTCTGTATATAAGTTTTTTTAGAAAAAACTCATTGGTTCAGGCCTCGCTGGGATACGAACTTACGTCGCTTGCGTAGCAGGCGACTGCACATATCCCAAGGCCACTACGGCTCTCTCCTATTTTACAAATGACGAAACAATGGGAAACGGCAGAATAACGCCTAGCATTTGGAATAGGGGCACAATCTTGCTGCGTCACTAGTCATTTGTTTTACTTTAAGCTAGCTGAGTCCCTCGACTAGTCTCGCAATTTGTGCCGCAGTGAAATAAACGAAATGTGTCCTCTAGGATTTTAAAACGGTCCAGGCCCACCATACCCCTGACCATTTATAGAGATCATAAATGTATA
The DNA here is from genome assembly GCA_929442735.1 of Watsonalla binaria. Lineage (NCBI taxonomy): Eukaryota > Metazoa > Arthropoda > Insecta > Lepidoptera > Drepanidae > Watsonalla > Watsonalla binaria. Next base: position 1,264,096 of record OV838917.1, on the reverse strand, counting down.
TCAAAATCATTCAGATCACCGATTGATAGATTGATAGAAAGTTTTATGCTTACTCATGTCATAGGCCACTTTATCTTGACAGCTGTTTTGCTGTTAATTTTGGGGTTAAATAGACCAAGGGCGAAATAATTTATTATGAGTGGAGCCTTCTCTGCTTGAAGTTCTCGTGCCTAGCTTCATCATGGCAGGCCACCGCCAACTACCAAACTTCGGACATTTTATTGTACGTTTACAGAAAAACCCAATATAATTTTTTGGCACGACCCGGGAATCAAACCTACGAGACTAACGAGGCAGTTGAATAAAAGGCTTAAATAATACATGACCCAGGTATGATGACAAACTTTAAAGTCTAACCACTTCTTTTCCTAATTATTTACATTAAGTTGTATATTAAAACTAAATAACTGGGTATATAAACTGCCCTCGATACATAAAGTACTGCAAGGTGGTCTCCCAGCGTCCGGCAATGGATTTAATGAGAGGAAAACTGGGGGCCTACCATCATCAGTTTAAGAAGAGTGTATTTAAGAACGTCACAGCTATGAAGTTCCATTTCTGTACCGTCAATTCAAACTTCGACGCTGAGAAGTTCTTAATACATGCTGCTTAAACGATCATAGTTGCCCCCCTGTTCGGTTCGATTGCCTAAAGCATACAAGGAAGGATGCGTCATGCCCTACAATATTACCAACCTAACTGAGCCCTAAAAATGGTCTATATTCAATATTGAGGGCACTTTTCCTCCAGATGCAGTTGGTTCGGTTTTTCCAATCTACCTTCATTCATATTATCCTCACGTACTTTCATAGGGAAAAGACAGAAACGGAGTTAAAACACATAAACCCGGATGAGATAAGGGCAGGAGGATAACGAAGCACTTACACAGGGGAACATATTTTTTCCCGTAGTATCCATACAGCAGAAGCGACCTTGTCAACTATCCCTGGGGGCTATATGATACGTCTAAGCAGCGCGTATTAAAAGCTTTGATGTTTAATTTTAAGGTAATGTAAAATGAAACGTCAAAGCTCAGATGTTCTTAATACGCTTTGCTTAAACCGATGATGGTAGGCCTCCTTTAAGTAAAGGGAGCTTATTCCCCTCATTGGTTTCCACAATGACCGCGATGTGAACAAATAACAATTAGAAAAGTTGATATAATCTAAACATCTATACAGATAAATAAAACTGAAGTATCTGTGTGTAATTCCAAACTAACAGGTCTTCACTGAATGCATATGAAATATGTATACACGATACCGATGTGGAGAAACCAATTTTTGTAAATTGTATCTGTCATTCTGTCTGTCTGTTGTTCCGGCTAATCCCTGAAACGGACTTTCAAGGGCAGATAGACATTTCACAGGAAGTAATTTAGGGTGAGTTTATTTAAAAAACGTCTAGGTTTCCGCGGGAATGAAATTAAATCTACACGGGTGAAATCACAGGGTACAGCTAGTGTTATTATAAATCTTACTCCTAAGTGTATTAATCCATTTGCTCATTGGCTCCTACTTTATTATCATAACAAAAGTATAATAACAACCTTTTTTTGCTGTCGAATAACAAGGAAAATAGGTACATACGTACAGCCGACTTCTAGTGCGCGTAACAGCCGCAATATCTAGGATCTGACTTTCTGTACGTATGAATTCGCTAGCCGAACTACTAATATCTCAGTAGATAGTTGCGACAAGTTGGTATATAACACGAACGTGTTATCTTATTACAGTAAATTGCCTGACATAAACTTTAAATACATATAACGTATCACATCTTGGATATTGCCTCCTAACTAAGATAGCGGTATTGGATTTCGATAAATCGTGATGTTTTAGCGTTATAGCGAATTCAATACATATCTCGCCGATGCTCGCGGATACGCACATATTAAACGTTCGCTTTTATATTATTCTACTGTAGTATGTATGTAGTATATGTCTCATTCATTGCATGCTGCTATCATTGCATTGCCAAAGTGGTTTTTTATTAAGAACTTGTTCAAATGACTAAGATGGTCATAATAAGCAACGTTGGCGTGCAATTAATAAAATGAATACTCAGTAAATATTATTATACGTGAGGTTGCACGTCGTCTGGTAGAAGCTTCTCGTGACAAGCGGGCTGGGCCTTTTCTCGCTCAGAAACTCAGCATTGCTATTCAACGTGGCAATGCTGCCAGCCTTCTTGGCACGATCCCGTGAGACACCGATTTGTGCCAAGTTTTCTACTTGTAATTAGTTTTTAGCTACTTATTAGTTACTTAATTTAAATTTATTAAAATATAAAATACATAAAAAAAACTCCATATTTTTTTAATTTTATTTCGGTACATCGAATAAAAGTATGCCCCGTTCCAGGGGCATACTATCATAATTACAGCCGCTACCTCATACTAACTTCTTAGCATTGACATAAAATGTTGGTATCACAAAGTGAAATGTCAGATATAATAAGCTCTGCTTAAACCAATGATGCTTACTTGGGAAGAACAATGATGGAAGTACCGTCTTTAGAGAAGGTATACAAATGATTGATATACATTATTTTCAATTAATATATTGTAACTGTCAATATGGCATCAATGCAAGACCACAACACTGTATTCATTTTTATGAATCTGTTTCCGTCTGTCTGCATGGCGCGATGCGAATATAATAGATGTGACCCCCACTACTTTCGCTGAGCGCTCATAACTCATGACGGAACCTGCAGTACTTGCAATACAGTGCATACGCCAACCATAAATCCGTACAACTCAAATTGCTTCTGTATTTAGCTCTAAGTCTTGAAAATCTCATGTATTTTATTTTTAATTGCAGCGAAGTACTTTGAAGTTTTAATTTTCTTGATAGTTTACTGGCTTAGTTATTAATTATCACCGACCGTTCGATGAAGTGCTTTAAGCACAGGCCACACTGCGAGCCATTTTAACATGTCTTTTTTTAATGGCAATCTAAATAATAATTATTTTAGCTAGAGTTCAACTCTACATTTTAGTAACAACCGTATCGAGATCCGTAAAGCAGTTTATAAGAAATATATTTAAACAGACAAATTAATGTTGTATGAAAATGGCGACTTCAATATTAGACTATTTCAAGAAGCCTTTCCATGTCACGATATCTGCGAAGTCTCAGCTCAAATTTCCAAAGTATAATACTTACCTATAATATTTGATATTTATTTTCGCGAATAAATCTTGCAGTATAATTGTGCAACATTTTGAGGAGCTGGGGTTCCGTGGGCTTTGAATGGTTGCCTGCTACGACAGCGGGGCCTGTACCAAAGAGTTTTCTAAAAACTTATGTGCAGTGATTTCACACCACGTGCTTTACGGTGAAGGAAAACATCGTGAGGAAGCCTGCATATGTCTGAGAAGTAATTCAAAAACGTATGTATAGTACTTGAGACGGTGATAGACTCACCATCTGCCACGTTGGCACTAAATGATCTTGGGTGAAAAGTGGTACAGGAAATTGTGTTGTATTATCTGAGTATTATTGTTTTGTAAAATATTATATGATATATGATATATTAAATATTGATATGGTGTCAATTTATTTGAATTAAATAAGTTTTTTTTTATTAAGTGTAAGCCATTTTCGTGGTTTTGATTATCATCTGGCTACACAAGCAATACGAAGTAAATGTATTAATCTTAAATTGAAATTATATCGGTGTTGTAAATCTTCTCATAGCTATTGTTTTTTGTGTAATTATAATATAGTTGTTGAAAGTTAGTTACTTTTACTGGAATTACTTACAACTACCAAAGATAACATTTATGAATAAACTTAGGGTTTATTTATTGGAAATCAACTGAGCTGAGTGTGACCAGCGCTTAAAGTTAGGGAAACTAATTAAAATATGGGTGCAGGGTGCTACGTACCTCGGTGTCGCCCTTTGAATAGCAACTTTACAACCTGAGTCGATGCCCCGACCATTACTTATGAACTCTTGGAGAGACTATAATTTCCCCCGTGGCTTACCATTTGGTATTCGAATCACAAGTTCCATGAACATAAAAGAGGCACAGAACCGCGGTGGTGTGGTTTGAGTATTCGCATGCAACGTCGTCGCAAGTTCAAATCCCAGGCAGTTTTATTCCTCCTTACTAAAAACATTGTTTAAACGAAACCTTGGCTAAACTCGGAATGAAATTTTCCAAATTTAAGAAAAGTTGGTATTGTTGCAACGCCTCTGCTTACCCTACCTACCCTTTTATATATAGACAAAAATGTATACAGATAAATAAAATTGAAGTGCCTGTTTACAATTCCTGTTTTTCACTAAATGCATGTTAAAGTAAGTATATACCTACGGTACTGACTTACACAAATTTCTCTATCTGTCTGTCTGTTTGTTCCGTGTAACCTCTGAAACGACTGGACCGGTTTTAACGGGATTTTCACTGGCAGATAGTAGAGTAATTTGGGCTACTTTTGCTTAAAAAATCATTAAGGATTCCACGGGAAATGACAATGAAATTAAATCTACGCAGGTGACACCGCAGTCCACAGCTAGTATAATAATAAGTGACTTTTGCGCATTCAATGTCAGCGCTTATAGCTCTTTATAACTAGAAGCGTCTGAAAAAACTTCTTAGCTACTCAACTCTAGCATCCACCTGGATTCCTCACCTGGTACTTCCAGTAGGGAGTCACTATATGTATATCAGTGGCCGAAATGAACTTAACTTCATGTTCAGTGGCTTATGAAATTGGTTCGGTATCCAAAGGCGAATTATTTGTTCAGGCTAGTGACGTTTATAGTTACCGCAGCCTTTGGAACATTGCATTAAACATAACTAGATGGTGTTCGGAACAAGCTTTTGATTTAAACAACTCATTATTATGCCTATATACCTCGTTGATGTAGTGATCGCAAACTCCACAGCGGAACACGAGATCGCAGGTTCGATTCCTGTGTGTGGAAAGTGTTATTGGGTTGCGTCCTGGAGTCTAGATAACCAATATCATGGGTCTTAAGCTTAACTGGTGACACTAAGCCGGGGTAGGCTTCTGGGAATACAGGTGAGAAGTTAAACTCATTATTAACTCAATTTTTTTTTCACAAAACCAGCTTGTAGTCATATACAAAGGTTCTGGGGCCTTACCATGACCTCTTATGCAATATGGTTGGGCCCCAGAAGGCTGTTTACTTATGTTTTGTTATTCTTCCCCTTCAAAAGGTCCCCGACCGCCCTGAGAGACAGATCGGGGTATGTGGGATTCTTACCGCACTAAAACCCCCCCGGTGGCCATCCTCAGTGCTCAGGGGGGACTCCGGGTACTCTGATAGAACGCACCGGTGTCCCCCCACACTTTGCCGGGGCACATCCCCGGGGCAGCTGTGACGCCGCCCCTGAAGACCTCGCTGTGCAAGGAAGCGCGAGCCACGTCGCGCTGCCACCTTCCCCGGCTTGGTGGTCAAAGCTCCCACCCCGACCACCGCCAGCAGGCCCTCCGGCCCCCTTTTAGTCGCCACTTACGACAGGCAGGGGATACCATAGCCATATTCTTAGACCCTGGCTATTGGGTGGATTCTTCCCTTTCTATGTCAACCCGACCACAACATATGAATATTATAAATGTCACATGTCGCGCAATATCCCCTTTATCGCTGTTTTATATTTGTTTCCGTATTGCAATTTCTTGTTGGCAGGAAATAATAGTAATTTACAACAATACAATTATAGTAAGTTTTAGCTAGTCGCGGTTTTACCCGCGTAGACTGAATTTCATGAGTGACTCCCTTATTTTTTTAATTTAATAAAAGCAATCTAATTTACTCCTTATAATAATATGTATTTGCCAGTGAAAGTTCCGTTATAATCGGTCCAACCATTTCAGAGATTAGTCGGAACAAACAGATAGATAGAGAAGGAATTGTTTTTTTATGTGAAAGTTGTTCACTTGAAATTACAAACAGACTCTTAAATTTTATCTATCGGTATAGACTAGCTCCGTCGACGCAGGATTTGACAAATATTTTAGACAATTCACATAATATCTTTTATGAATTACAGTTTATATGTTATTTCTAAGTATACAATATATGTTCATACTTCATCATCACATACAATATTAATATTGCAATATTTTGATTCCTTATATCTATACATCTAAACAGATAATACATACATACATATATATACGGACATATACATATACACACAGATAAATAAAATTGAAGTGTCTGTTTGTAATTAAAAAAAAACAGCTTTTCACTTAATCCATATGGAAGCGTATATGGTAGGTACTGACACAGAAAAACAAATAAAAAACTTTGTCTGTCTGTCCATCTGTCTGTCTGTCTATCTGTCTGTCTGAATGAAATTAAAACGCGGGTGAAACCGCAGGGCGCAGCTAGTTATATTCATAATCACGAACACGAGATATCATGAGCAATAATCATGTCTGCAATTATACATAACCAAATGCACACGAGTTGTCCACAACAATAGAGCAGATGGACAATAGTTGATAATACATGGTTCTAGGTGAATCTATGCTGCAGTCCAGTCGAATTTCATGAAATGTCGAGAGATAATTTTCTTAATTATTACATTTGTACAATCATTTCATTGTTCTATACAGAATTATTTACTTAAATCTAGAAATAGAACTACGAGAAATAGAAAAATAAAAATCATAAGTAGAACACAGAGAGCCGTGGTGGTCTTGAGGTTTGAGCAGTCGCCTGCTACGCAAGTTCAAATCCCAGTGAGGCCTGTACCAATGAGTTTTTCTAAAAAAACTTATGTGCAGTGATCTCACACCACGCGCTTTACGGTGAAGGAAAACATCGTGAGGAAACCTGCATATTTCTGAGAAGTAACTCAATGACGTATGTATAGTGCCTGAGACGTCGATAGACTCACCATCTGTCACGTTGGCACTTAATCAAATTCGGTGAAAAGTGGGTGTTGTGATTACAACACCTCTGCCTACCCCTTCGGGGAATACAGGCGTGAGCATATGTATGTAAGTAGAACACAGAATTTCTAATGATGCCCAGTACGCTGGATGCGTTACCTCGCCAGCTTACTAAAACAAACCTCTGACCGAGGCCTATACTTTCTTACCCCCTCAATGGTATTAAGTATTAGTATGTACGTACTTACTTTGGGAGGGTCACTGCGAAGCATGTGAAGACATATCACGTGCACCCCCCACTTAGCGACGTGAAGGAACACCGTGGAGTTTAGTCGGTGCGAGTCCGACATAACCCTTCGGCTGCCCAGGTAAAAAAATTATAATAAGATACGTACTTACCCTGGCTTCTAATATTTTTTTCTTATCTAATAGTAGAGTAATAAGAAGTCCACGTTAAGATTGCGTAATTAATTTGATCGTAACAACTTTCTTATCAGCTGCTGGAATGTACGGGGTCAGGTCATAGAGGTCATAGAGGTTCGTGGGGGTCAGTGACGCCTCATTACTTTGGATGTTCCTCCAAATCGGTTTCTGTGTAGTCTATTCACAAATTGCTGCTATTACGTGCAGGCAAGGTTCACAAACAATATAACTTATTGTCTTAAACTATAGCGTGCCTAAGTGAGTTAGTTTTTAGTGCCTTACTGTCTCCGTTATTGGTGGATACCTTGGTTTCCTGATTTCCTGGTTTTGAGTTTTTGTTACTCGAAGGAATTAAATTGCTCGAAGGACTGATGGCCGCTGGGGCAGTAGAGTTGTCGTGTGGAGACCACGTACCCGCAAGCGCAGCGTAGGGCGCCCCCCGCGAGATGGACGGACGATCTGGTCAAGGCCGCGGGGACCCGCTGGATGCAGGCCGCTTCCAACCGGGTGAGGTGGAAATCATTGGGAGGGGCCTATGTTCAGCAGTGTTTTATGTCATGCTCTTTTCATAATTATGGTTACTCGGTCGAATCTCATTACACACTGAAACCCGATTCACGTAATGAAAACCGTAGCGATGTCGTAACGGCTTAAGTCAATTTCAATTTCAATTTCAATTTATTGCTTTAAAACATATTCTTAATGTAGCACTTACAGGTAGTGAGGGGTAACGCTATAAATTAACAATATGTACCCTGTTGGGCACAGCAATTTTTTGAGAGTCGTTGACGCAGTGTTCATTATATCGAAGAAAAAACGGAATAGTTCAATTGTCTTCGTGCAACTTCCTATCGAGTTGAATTCCTATCACCAAAACATTCAAAGATAAAAATAATTTTATATGATTAGAATTTTATCAAAGTACTTTCAAATCGTTAGAACAACATAATTATGCAGGATTACATTGGGACAGGATTTCGATCCAATTACTTTAATCGTTCATCGACAATTCGATCGTTTGTATTACGTGAATCGGGGCACTAGACATTATCAACAGTAACCACAGCTGAGACAGGCTCATACTGTGGTAATTAAAAATATGCTCACGCCACCCCATAATGGAACCCGAAAGGGTAAGCAGAAGTGTTGTAGCAACAAGACCCACATTTCACCGAGTATGATTATGAGAAGATTAAGAGCCGTGGTGGCTTCGGGGTTAGAGCAGTCGCCTGCTACGCAAGCGACGCAAGTTCGAATCCCAGCAGGGCCTGTACCAATGAGTTTTTCTAAAAAAACGTATGTACAGTGATTTGATATGAAACCTACATGTTTCTGAGAAGTAATTCAAAGACGTATGTGTAGTGCCTGAGACGGCAATAGACTCACCATCTGTCACGTTGGCACTTAATCAAATTCGGTGAAAAGTGGTTGTGTTGTGATAAAAACACCTCTGCCTACCCCTTCGGGGAATACAGGCGTGGGCATATGTATGTATGTATGATTATGAGCCAACGTGGCAGATAACGAGTCCATTGCCGTCTCAGGCACTATGCAGGTTTCCTCACGACGTTTGGTGACTGTCTTTTAGGAAAACAGATTGGTAAAGGCCGCTGAGATTTGAACTTACGTAGCTGGCGTTGCAGGTGACTCAAACCCCAAGGCCACCACGGCTCTATATATTTTCTAGCATACATTAACCATAATATAGCAAATATTTTTTCCGTTTATAAGGCAGGAATAAGGACAGCAAGCGGTGATGTAGGTCAGCAATTCTTGGCGCATCACATGAAGTAACTCCGTCTTAAAGACTCCAGGCGACCTCATTGCAACGTATTTTGGGATTCCGTGCCAAAATGTAATAATCAAATCTTTATATTCTCGTTAAAAGGACTGTCCGTCTATAACAATGTTATTTAATTCTGAACCGGTGGTTAGTTGTTTGTCGTTCATAAGTACCTATTGGGACGTCTTTATAGACCAGATTATGGCAGGCCTTGTATATTATATATTGGAACTTGAAAGTGCAATCACATATATTGCTTATCATTTTTAACATCTCGAATGTATTTTCGATATCTGTGCTTCTTACCATAGTAGATAGCTTCATCGGACAGTCGATGAATATTTTAATAGCAATCGGCAGTTCAATATCACATTGATTTGAAATAATATGAATATAAAGCCTGGTTATAGTAGCTTGCTAGTAGAGAGGGTAAGAACGAGTTGTATGAGAGGTCAGGATTTTCTGGATAACTTGAACCGAATCTACTTCAACTCTATTGAGTATGCGAAGAGATTCCAAGGAATAGCATAAGGTCTCACAGTCAACAATTACGCTGAAGAAATCATAGATCCTCCAATATATTGGTTGCCGTCTTGTATGAATAAGAATGTTCGGCTACGAAGGTGACTGAGAAAAGAAAGCTGTATGCTACTGAGATACGGATGTTGAGATGGATGTGTGTCGTAACGAGATACGACAAGGTAAGGAAGTTCAACGAGATAAAGTAAACATAAATGATTTCGAAGAAAGTGTAATGAAAATGAAAATGATTTATTCAGGTTATGCTTTATGAATGTCGAAGAATTGACCCGGTTCGGAAACTAGGCTTCTGAGAAAAACTATTTTATATATACGAGTTAATGAAAAAGCAGGCTGAGCCAATAGGGCATGCGCGTTAGGTTGTCAGTAGAACGTTAGTTAGTGGACAGTGACACCACTACAAATTTCGCACATTTATTGTCCCTATTTCTGACACTATTTTATAATAACCGTCTCCAGGGGGCCAACCACTATCGGTTTATGCAGAGCGTATGAAACACTTCTGAGCTATGACGTTTAATTTTGATACCGTAAAATTAAAAGTCAAAACTAGGAAGTTCTTAATACGCGCCGTTTGGACGATCGTACTGGGCCCCGGAGCCTGCCTCATTGTGCCGAAGAAAGTGACAGTCAGGCCAAATGCTAAAATTAAAATGGTGATGTGAGAAGCTTGCACAGAAGGTGCCTACTCAAACCAATCGACCACCACGGCTCTGTTGCTGAAATTATTCTTAGATAGGTCACTTGAACAAGCCATAGACAGATTCTAGTCCGGAATAAGTTCGTCCCTTAACGCTACTATCTGGGTGCAATATCAGCGTTGGTTTTATAAAACACTTTCAAATATTCAAAGAAATACTGAAAACTACGTCTCCCAGATGCCATGTCGACGGACTGAAGTTTTCAACTCTGCTGGAACAGAATATCGTATGAAGCTGAAATTTGCAGAGGAAAATTTCGCCAGAAGCACGTTACATTTAATTTACTTAGTACCTACAACGTTGCAGTAACCCAGCTAGTTTTGAAATGGACCCACTTGTTACATCTATACGAACAATAGTATTAAAATTATATAATATTGGCTGCGCTCGGCAGACGTTGTTTTGCCATATTTTATTGGGGTTGATTACTCTTATCGTATTAAAAATAGATGTTGACCGATTCTCAGACCTACATGAATTTCATACAATTCAGCTCAGCTGTTTCAACATCGCGAGAAATTTATATATTACGCCAGTTGTGCCCCGCGGTTGCAACTGCGTAGACTTAATATCATAGGTGGGTCGCGGAACTCTAAAGATTTTTTAAACAGACTAATATACTCCTTGTACCATTAACTATCTGATGGTGAAAGCTCCATTAAATCGGTCCAGCAGTTTTGGGGATTAACCGGAACAAACATATTTATATCAGTAGCCTATATACTTCCATATGCATTCAGTGAAACGCTTAATTTGGATTTATATACAGACTCTTCAATTTTATTTCTCTGTATCGATATATATAGTAGTATCTGAATATATTTGCTGAATGCCTTAAGTTATGGCCCCATAGGCGGATTAAAAAATATACCGGACAAACACGCGGTTAAAAGTTCATTTGAAAAAAAATTATCTTGAATTTGTGAATCTTTACACACCTCTCCTTTTCACTTGCAGGCGTTTAGAGAAAGACGACATTACTCTAAATGATACAACACTCTTAAGAGTATTTGTCCTGAACAGAACGTATTTGTTCAGCCGAAGTATAGAAAAAGTTGTGTAGCTAGTTAGTGCGTCGGTACTCGGGGCTCATTGTCGATCAAAAGTAGTCCTTATATCCACGTGCTAAGCTTCAAAATCTAAATTGCCACACTTTTTGTTTATTTCCTTTTTCAGAGACAAATGCCAAGGTACTTATGTGGATAGTGACTAGACAGTATACACACATTATGTAAATAGCCTACCTAAGTAAACAATGGCTTAGGTATAACAAAGGAGCTTTGTCAATACATTGAAATATAAGGCTTTTGATAAGTTATTGAACTCGCGTAATGTTTTCTTCCTGTTATTTTTTTTTATATTTAATACATTTTAGACGCAAATTTTTGACACTGGCTGGTATAATCATTTGATGATTATGACACATAAGACAATGTTGCCAGATGCTCATCAACTTTTCAAAGAGGTTGCACGTCGTGTGGTAGAAGATTCTCGTGACAAGCGGGCTGGGGCTTTTCTCGCTCAGAGAATCACCATTGCTATTCAACGTGGCAATGCTGCCAGCCTTCTTGGCACGATCCCGAGAGACACCGATTTGGGACAAGTTTTCTACTTGTAAATAGTTTTAGAAAATGTTTAATATTTTTTAAAAGAGTAATTGTTGAGTTTCTTGCCGGGTTCTTCTCAACAAAAGCATGATGGAACATGTATGTGAGCTATACGTCTGACAGTATATTAAGAAGAATATAATGAAGAAGAGCCGTGGTGGCCTTGAGGTTAGAGCAGTCGCCTGCGACGCAAGTTTGAATCCCAGCGGGGCCTGTACCAATGAGTTCTTCTAAAAAACTTATGTACAGTGATTTCACACCACGTGCTTTACGGTGAAGGAAAACATCGTGAGGAAACCTGCATATTTCTGAGAAGTAATTCACTGACCTATGTAAAGTGTCTGAGACGGCGATGGACTCTCCATCTGTCCTCCGTCTGTCTCCATCCGTTGGCACTTAATCATCTTCGGTGAAAAGTGGGTGTTGTACACCTCTGCCTACCCCTTCGGGGAATGCAGGCGTGAGCATATGTATGTATGTGTAGTATATTAAGACGTTTTTATACTTTTTTCCGCCGTTCCAAGCACGTCGATGGACTCATCATCTGTCACTTTGACCCCTATTAAGTAATCTTCGGAGAAAAGTGCGTATTTATTTGGATTGTTGGATTGCTTCAATAGGTTTGATTGAACATTGTTATGGATGAAAATAGTGATTTTAATTAATCATGGTATTAGAAATGAAAATAAATCCATTTGTATACCAAAATATAAACGATGGAGGTGGTGGTAATAAAATCATGGATGTCTGGGAATAAGCCTTTCGAGAACCCTTTTGAAAACGTGAACGAATGGACCGATTTTAATGGGACTTTCACTGGCAGATAGCTGATGTTACAAGGAGTAACTTAGGTTATTTATACATACGTACATACATACATATGCTCACGCCTGCATCCCATGGGGGTAGGCAGAGACCACCGTTAGCCACATGCTACGATCCTTACATACTTCTTTCGCTTCATCCACATTCATGCATCTCTTCATACACTTTCTTTAAAAACAAATTAGGGTTCCACGAATTAAAGCAAGAAACTAAGCCTACGCGGGTGAAACCGTGGGGCAGAGCTAGTAGGGAATATATTATATGACTTGAAGACCAACAACTTGAATAGCATAAATGTATCGTCACTAAAAACTTTCACCATTTTTATTCCCGTAACAATTATTGTTATTAATGTGTTCCATAAAGTTAAGCCTTCCTTAACCTGTCCACAATGAAGATATTTTACGGGGCCTTTATGTGGGATAATAAACACAATTTAAGTAGGCACTCATCTCGTTTCAGCCATTCGCCATCTTATTACATCCAGCCGTAAATGGCTTGTACTGGAATTACTGAATTACTTATCATATATTTACAAAAACTTTATTATACGTACACATACTATACAGGATGTCGGGGAAAATAGGACAGCTGTTAAAATATGTGACAGGGTTTAATATAACGAAGCAAATACAATTATTATTACAAAAATATCTTCTTCCGTTTTCGAGTACCTGACGTTCAAAGTTGAACGTATCAAGACCTTATTTTCGCATAAAAATCACGTAACGTAGAGTTATTCACGTGAAATCTAACGACTTTTTTTTCCTTACACTAATAGTTTTTGAAATAATCCCATAAAACCATTTTTCGAAACCATTAACCTTCTCCTTAATTTAACAAGTTGAATTACCGCGTACGTAATGTAGGTAAACGCGGCCCTTCGGCTCTTCGGCCCTTAGCAACCATAGCCTATAACTACGTTATCGTTGGAGCTAGATATTTTACGACTTCAACATAGTGATATATTCATAAAACTCTACAACTTCTAGAAGACAACTGTTCCTTTTTCTCCGATACCCTGGTATAATGGTCCCAGTTGCCAATATCCTTAAATTATCACGCCTACTAAACGGTTATTGTGCCCCCTACTAACTGCTCTCAACAGAGGTTATTCCACGGTGTCTAGTGACATTGTATCAATAAGAACGTTAATTAGAGATTCCTTGAATCGATAGACTAATCCTTTCAATTTAAACAAGCTTACAAACACGTTTGATATTTAATCGAATAGGGTCGACAACGAGCGAAAAGTACCCCGATTCATATTTTAGTAAAGCCCGAATTAGACATTTATTAATGTCGAACATTTACCACTGGTTGGGAATCTAGCCTTCAGGCCTCTGAGAGGAACCGGCAAGAAATTCAGTTATTTGATTTCAATTTATCATCAAGTGTTACTAGTATTAGCCTTCTTAATTCAAGTATTATGAATATGCTTACGTCAACCGAGAAGTTATAACACTTACTTTTTACTAAAGAAGATTAAGTACCAACGTTCATGAATCAAAAACATGATATTAGATGCCATTTGGACGAGCGAACATGCTCATGTTATTACCATATATAAATATATGACGGAACAGGAGGCTGAGCGGGGACCGTCATCTTGAAAAAGTAAATCAATCACACAATTATTATGGAAAAACTTTACTTCAGTCTTGAACACACAACAAAACCAAGATGACACTCTTATAACAGGAATGCGAGGAGAGTTGATACGACGTGTGCTCGACCGCTGCGCAATCTTCATGATAATGGCCGCCGCACCGCCGTCAGGACCCCATCGTGGCTAGTCTTTATCGTCTTTTTCATCAAATGCCACGATCGCTTGTTTTATCAAAGATTTCTTGATCGGCCTTTTCCGAAATATATATAAGTATGTTTCATTGTATGTCTTTTACAAAGATCGAAGTGATTTTTTTCCATACATACCTAGCACTGAGGTGGAAGGCAAGAAGAAAACTCATTGGTACTTAATGTCTTTTTCTGATAAAACCCCATCGGTGGTACACCATGCTTTAGTCTGGTCCAGGGTACTAGCCCTGGGATCCAACACTGTGAATTAATGAAATTCATTCACTCAGTTACATAATAATATCATAATATTTGAGCCGTGGTGGGTTTGAGCAGTCGCCTGCTACGCAAGCAACGCAAGTTCGAATCCCAGCAGGGGCCTGTACCAATGAGTTTTTCTAAAAAAAAACTTATGTACAGTGATTTCACACCACGTGCTTTACGGTGAAGGAAAACATCGTGAGGAAACCTGCATATTTCTAAGAAGTAATTCAAAGACGTATGTATAGTGCCTGAGACGTTGATAGACTCACCATCTGTCACGTCACTTAATCAAATTCGGTGAAAAGTGGGTGTTGTGATAACAACACCTCTGCCTACCCCTTCGGGGAATACAGGCGTGAGCATATGTATGTATATTTGAAAACTGACTCGATTGCTTCCGTAATAATACATATATGTAAGTGAAGAAAAAATACCACGTAATGTGCATCAATAAAAACGAATGCCGACATATTGCGAACCGCCATTTTTAAAAGTCAGACGTTTGTGAATACAAAGCTTTTTATATTCGCAACAAGTTGTTACTGACGACCCAGTTTCTTATTCCTCGCGGATAAATCTCTTTCTTAAACAATTACAGCCTGTTGATATTGGTCTTCGTTATATTATGCCAGTTTGGCATAATATTTATATTTAAAGGACCTTTATACGATGAGTAATGGGATCTCTCCTTTTAATTGGGACCTGCACAACTGGGACCCTCAATGCCTGCGGGGTGAGTAAGTTCGCCACTGTTGCCAGTGATCTATGAAGAGAAGATGCTGGGATTTGAACTAGTGACTTCGCAAACCTCGGCCATCACGTTCCTCTCTTCCCATTATGTCTTCGATACGTCGTTCCGTGATCAGTCATATTTCGATCCCATAATGATTGTTATTCCGGTCGGATCTCCTGATCTCATCCACTCTCAAATATCTTGATCTCATCTGACAGCTGACAGGGCACTTTTCCCTTAAATTTCCTCAATTAGTTTACTTTAAGAAGTTTTTCACCAATTTCAAAATGAATGTACCACGTTGCGGATAGCCCGAATACTTGTACTAAGTTATTCATAACCAAAATGGTTCTCTCAAATGTTTTATACGAACAAAGCGTTCACTTTAAAATGTTTTAAATTTATTAACGTCGAGTTGCTAAAGCTTCTTACCTTTGAGAGTTGCCAGCTTGTAGGTCTTGTAGTTTCCAAGGCTTCATGGGCTGCTCAGCTCAAACTTATTTAATCTGCGCAAAGTTAACATTCATAGTGTTGACAGTAAAGGGGTCACGTTATTGCAGCAGCCGGCGACTGCCGCGCACCTGATTTTAGCAAGCGTGGCTTATGTATTGAAGGTACAGTCACAAGCTATGAGTACTAAGCGAAAATTGTGGGGATAATGGCGCAAATATTTCTTCGCGCTGGCTCCATATATTATGCCCTTTAAATTACTAAACCGTATTCATAACCAGCACTACCGATAAGTGTAAGTGTAAAAAGAAATTCAAATCTTTTTACATTGCCCCGAAATAGAGACAAACGGCGAAGGTGGTTCGGGCGCTCTGTCTACTAGACGGTTTCGTTGACTGCCTGCAAGACTGCGGAAATACTAAGCTCCCACCTATATTTTAATATATACAGACGTATATTAAAGTATATATACTTTCATATACATCGAAAAAGTCTTTTAATTTTTTTTTTTTTTTTTTATTTGGCATACATTATGGTACATTTTAATTATCGATGTCATCCGCAGAAGTTATAAACTGTGTCGCGGATGGCAACGCCCACCTACGGAGTAGTTTATTTTTCCGGTACATGGTGTATGGCACTCATAAATAACGTGGCTGTCTAATAGTAAAAGATTTTCTAAATCTCACACTTATCTATCATTATTATATTACTACGTATTTATTGTTAGACACACACAATAGAGAAAAATAAACCGCTAATAATCAATGTTAACTGTAACGAGATAAAAGTGCTATCAATGAATAGCTCTTTATAATATGAGACAGGCTTTCGTTCATGCTGTTCATTAGCTAGGATGCACAGGCTTTATCACTTAAGTGTTGACAAGGTTAACTTCGCTCCCATGCACCGCGCCCCAGGGGCCCTTAAACCGCTCTATTCCATTAGTGTTACATTGCAGGGCATCGTAAATAATTAGTCCTAATTGACTAAACGTTGCTGGGAGTTTACTCATCGCCCATACTGTATCGTATTTATAAAATAGCATTATATATCGCATTTTTATTAACTAATTGTGCCCCGCGGCTTCACGTGCGTAGACTTAGTTTAATGGCTGTTTTATTAGCCTAAGTTGCTCCTTGTAATATTAACTATCTGCCAGTTTAAGTCCCGTTAAAATCGGTCCGACAGTTTCGGAAATTAGTCGGAACAAATAGACAGGAAATGTTTTTTTATATGAGTATCGTATATACTTTACATATGCATTTAACGAAAGGCTGTTCATTTGGTCTTACAAACAGACACTTAAATTTTATTTATCTGTGTTATAATAAGATATTTACTGCAATATAAATATGCAAAGGGGCATTTAATCCCGTACCTACGGGACTTACTAATTATGTTCCAAGGTGATCCTGAAATGATCACTGCAGCTATAGAATAGAGATGTTTCTCATGTTATCACAATAAATTACATAATTACATACATACAGCTACGCATGAATATAAATAAATATAATACTATCCCTCTGTATTTATATTATTTTTTATTATTATTTAGGATAACAGCATTAAAACTGTGATTTGGCGGATAATTCTGTTGTCTTTACAACAACCTCGGATGCACTTTACGATGGTGTTCAAAACATTAAGGGAATGCGCAAAATTATGATCTATTCCATCTTACTTCGGACGCAGAAAAGGGTCTTTGCTAGCGTCTGTGGGCTTTAGCCCCGATTCCCTGCTTCCCAGGGGACCTACTCTTATTCAATGAAATACGAAGTATCGGCTGAAAGTTCTCAAAGTGCCAACCATGATTTTTATTCGTTCAAAGATTACGTCCAAACCGTACTTGGTCCACAAGGAGATTATTTGACGTTTCTAAATTCTAAACCTACTTTACTTACTTAAATGCTTTCACCAGATTTAATTTCGTTTGTTTAGTAAATGTTTTTTTAAGTAAAAATTACTCCTTGTAACATTAGCTATCTGCACGTGGAAGTCCCGTTAAAAACGGTCTAGTTCAGAAATTACCCGGAACAAACAGACAGACAGGAAAATTTTTAAATTGTTTATTTTAAGTCGGTATCGTATATGGTTTCATATGCATTTAGTGAAAAGCTTTACAAACAAACACAGATGGCGCTGCTCACTAATCATCGAAAAGTTTGAGTACACGAGAATCTAAATCTAAATCTAAATAAAAAAGCTGCCAACTAGAACACACGGCTGGCTGGAAGATCTTCCCTTTACTGGGATCACTCCCTCTCCCCACACTAGTTTCGGAACCGGTGGTCGGTTCTTCGACATACTTATGGCACCAGAGCCTAAACTGAATAAATCATTATCATTTTCAGATAGCAATGTAAAGTTTTGCCGTGGAAATTTACTAGATCATAGGATAGGTACGTACAATGAGACGGGAAAATTCTAGACCGTCTGAACCTCCAGTCGAACTCACAGCCGAATGATTAATGGTAACGTACGAAATTTACTATTGAGAACATGTACTATCACGCACGAAATCTTCTGACGAGCGAACCAAATAACTCGGAGTCTTGCTATCTAAGAATTGTTCTTCATTATCGTGTACTTATTTAAATAGTTTTTTAAATTGCAGTCATATCTATACACAATTATTTGTCTGTCAATGCGTTCAAATAGACAATTTAATTTAAAATAATACGTTACGAATCGGCCATTACTAAACTGTGTATGAGTTGAACTTCGATGTGATTAGATAGGTATAGCTAATATATATTTATATATATAGTTGAGAAAAGTAAATTTTCAAAGCGAAGCCAGTGTGGGTCACTAGTATAATATTTAGAAACGTCAAATACGTAAGTGAAATGAAAAATATTAGACATCGATAGAAAGATTCCACTCGGATAAAATAATTGTTAAGTTACGTAATCACAATTATATTTTAAACATAATAATTAACTTAATTATTATCGAAATGCATTATTTTGACACTTCATTAAAGGTAAGATAAGAAAAACTTTGAAAGTAGAAAATAATAAAAAAATATTAAGTTATTACTGTGAATAAATGTTGTATCTTTGCCTACGACTGTACCTTTCGTGAAATATTATTCCTTCATGCTTTACCTTTGAGGTAACTTTGAACCTTCAAACGCCACATTTGTATTACGCTAAAAGCATTGCAATTTCTCTGTCTCCGCTGTTCCAAGCACCGGCACAAGATTTGTTGGCAGAACGTTCCTTGAATAACCTTCCATACCGATGAAGTATTTCAGTATTTTCAGCCATTTATAACTGAAAGTGCTTCTATGAAATAACGTGTTACGTACTTAAATAAAGGACGTCGCAAATAAAAATAAAACTTGTTTCTAATACATATAATACATGTTTTTTTTTCGTGCTTTTTAATACTTGCCAGCATGTGATCGTGAGATTTCTCACTTTCATACCCTTTTTTATCCCCTTAGGGGTGGAATTTTAAGGACAGTGTCGGGTAACAGGAGAGGCCCAACAGGGTGCATATGAGCTGCCTATGATAATGATGATGAGAGGTGGAATTTTGGAAAACCAGTTCCTAGTTGATACCTCACCACACACATCCTCCAAATTGTGTCTCTTGGCTTAGGCTGCACATTGATATTGTACAAAGCATTCAGTAAACTTTGTAATTTATATGTAAAGACTAACTACGTGTGCACCTCGGATCCATCCACGTAGATAGATATTTTTTAAAAGACTCACACTTACTTTATTCTGAATTCATATATTTAGGACAAAGGATAACAATTACCATTTTTTTATTTAGGCTAATCAGATATTGATGAAACGATCTTTGGACAACGATTGTATTGTCGTCTCGCTCCATGGTATATTGAACGACAGGGATCGAAGTCAAGACTCAATCAGGGCGAACTATCGCCGACTCATCGCCAATATAATGCGATGTGATATGACGTCATAAGGCCGCCGAAAGAGCTATCATCGTTATCCTCGGATATTTTACTTCGCATCAACTGAACATAATATTAACTACTAACGCGGTTTCACCCACATCGTTTCCATTCCGATGGGAGTACGAAGACAGAATATATCTATGTTACTAGCTGATAATGTAGCTATCAATGGAAGAAAGATTTTTTCAAATCGATCCAGAAGTTTTTAAGTTATTCGTTACATATAAAAAGACCAAAATATAGACGTACGTATATTTAAGCTCACGCCTGTGATTCCCGAAAGGGTAGGGAGATGTGTACTTCAAGTACACCCACATGTGGTCAGTTTTGTTTAAGACTCATCTAAATGGGGATAGCCTTTTGAAATTAGCTGGGCACTAACGTCCAAAGTATCTTAATGTGGTTCACATAAATAAATTCGATAAAAATCGGAATACAAGCCATGACGGTAATAACAGTAATTGAACATTTCAACCAATATAGGTTAGTTAGTAGATTAAGGCAATGGACTGGGATAAACAGCGTCGAAGATTTGTTTAAGCTTGCAAAAAATAAGGACAAATTTGCGGAGCTGACGGCCAACCTCCATTAGTGGAGAGGCACCGCAAGAAGAACAAGAAGAACTAGATTAGTAGAGGGAAGTGGACACCCGTCGCACATATGCTGCCGCAAGCAAAGGCATTTTAGTGAGCATGATAACTCAAGCCAGTCAAAACAATAAATTTCCTGGTCACGTTATCTTGAGAACGGCAGGTACCAATTTCATATATTTAAATATTTTCCAATAATTCGTAGTAGGTCTTACATTTACAAATACAAATCTAAGGTCACTGAAATTAAGTCTAGGTACATGAGCAAAAGCGTGGCGCACATTTATAATAAAGAATTGAATATTCTACATGAGACTACCTCCATCTTCAAGAAGATCACAGCCATTAAGCCTTAAGTAGGAAGTAAATCCTTTTCTTTGCTGAGTGAAAGGACAGCTAGGAAGGATGCTTCTGGGCTTCCTTACGACGACGCAACCAAAGCTCAAAGGAATTTAATACATGTTATCAGCTCAAAGAGTAACCCGCTACATCCATATCAAGTGTATTTTGCATATATTCACAACGATATTCCACGTAGCCACTAAATAAATGCACACAGAAAGACAGATTCCATACTTAGAAGTATTTGCTTGTTTGTTTGCATTGAATAATTTCCGAAACCAATCTTTAAACTACTTTCTGCAATGGATAGCTACATTATCAGCGAGGAACATAAGCAATATATTATCCCCGTACTCCCACGGGAACGCGAATTATTCGGGAGAAACCGCATGACCTCCGCTAGTTCGAGAATACAATGGATAACACTTGTTTGTAAGAATTTTTTTTTCTGTTCATATCAAATTAAGCTGTTCCCCGCGATTACCCGAGAAAACAGTTTTTTTCTGGAATAAAAATCTCTATATATAACATTCTAGTGTCACAGTGTTTGTAACGAAACTCCTAACGCTTTGGAGGGCTTAGACCAATTTTTATAAATATCTAATGTCTATGAAGTCTGAGAATTATAAGTAAACAATTTTCCATACCCTTAAGTGATAACCACCTCAAAAATGTATATGGAACAACAACGTTTACTGGGCACAGCTATACATACATACATATGCTCACGCCTGTATTCCCCGAAGGGGTAGACAGAGGTGTTGTAATGACAACACCCACTTTTCAACGAAGATGATTAAGTGCCAACGTGACAGATGGTGAGTCCATCGCCGTCTTAGACACTTTACATAAGTCATTGAATTACTTCTCAGAAATATGCAGGTTTCCTCACGATGTTTTCCTTCACCGTAAAGCACGTGGTGTGAAATCACTGTACATAAGTCTTTTAGAAAAACTCATTGGTACAGGCCCCGCTGGGATTCGAACTTGCGTCGCTAGCGTAGCAGGCGACTGCTCAAACCTTAAGGCCACCACGGCTCTCACAGGCACAGCTATTTATTACAAATATGTAGTCAGCCGACCGTTTCATTACACTTTATGTTGGGCCTGAGTGCAGCCATATTGCAATCCTTTACTTTGAATCTTATACAGGGAGTGACGCATCCATTTTCCTTAGATGGGACTCTTAGATCGATCTTATACGAGTTTTGTATCAATTCAATAGAGAAGGTAGGGGTAGGTTGTATTTCACTATTTATGTTTAAATCCCAAGTAATAGGGGCGAGTCTATTGCCATTAAACAGGCAGTAATCAATACTCCGAGTAGCTCCTGGGCTTAAAACCCAATATAACTTTGCCCTAGACCTTTGCTAGAGCAACGAGGTAGCAACTGCATTTCACAATATTATGTACTTACAAAAAAGTAAAGGTTTTATGATGACCACAAATAACATGGGATAGGGGCAAGAGGATGATGAACAAAATGCGGAATTTATAAAACAATCTTAAAGCAAATAGCGATATCTATATACATACTGAGATAAATAAAATTAAAGTGCCTGTGTGTGTGGAGTGGAATAAAAAATTCAAAATATATAGTTTTTCACTAAATGCATATGAAAGTATGTACGATACATAGAGGAAAGCACCAATTTTAAAAATGTTCTCTGTCTATCTGTTTGTACCGGTTAATCTCCGAAACTGCTGGACTGCTACACGGGACTTTCACTGGCCGATAGCTGATATTTCAAGGAGTAACTTAGGCTACTTTTATTTAGGAAAATTAGGGTTCAGCGAGTCAATGCGTGAAACTTAGTCTACGCAGACATTTGATACTGTAAGGCCTCAGCCTTACCCTTACAAGCTGGTTAAAACCTTTTTCGGTACAGCTTAGACTTTATGAAATATATTTAAATTAACCAAAAAAGAATTCGAAAAAAAACAATAAAACAAATAGAGGTTGTCAGACCCAGAACGGGATCGAACGAAAAATAAATATTAGTGAAAAGCGATATACTAATTTTATTGTATATAGCAAATAGTAGTGATCCCGGTGAGCGAGGGACCCGAGTCGGGGGTTGCTCGCCACAATACCTAGTCTTTTGTTATCTGCAACGATTAATGTTAAAAACTTCTTTTCATGTCTTAAAGGTGAGCATCCGAGCGCGCTGCATTGTCTCTGTTATAAAACTTTTGGATAAAACTGTGAATTACAGTCCAATCTTACGAATGACGGCTGTGCTAGTAATGGTACAGTCCGTTTAAAGAGAATTCCGTTATCCGCAACCAAAGTGACGGAAGAATAGTCAACTAGGAAGTGCTTTCCAAGAATGACTGCGTTTAAATACTTGGGTTGTAAATCCTTTGTGAATATACTGATGCTTTGACATAAAATTGTTGTAGGAGAAATTTTCTTACTCTCCTTACTTAAGTAAGTATGTCTGTTTTCTTAATATATTCTACTAAACCTTTTTTATAGCATTTCAAGTAGTCCTTTGTCCCACCCTCGCTTCACTTCAGCGTATGGTTTTGAAGACAACACGTTTACTTTTTTCTAGACTCTATAAACACTATATGCAGATTTTTTACAGACACACAGACAGACACGAGGAATCCATAAGGCTTCCGTTTCTTGCCATTTGGATACGGAACAATATCGCACCAAACTAGTGATTCAATGACCTTAATTACATTCGGAGGAATATAAACAGCTATTTAAAAATTAAACCAATTAGAAATCGGTAGAAAAAAAAACCTTTTATAGCATCATTATGTGCCAGTTACTTTTATTCTTACATTAACATTCTCAGTTATATCATAACTAATTATTCAGTCATTTAAGTAGAATCTTGTGATTAAGTTATAAGCGACCTTTTTATCGAAATTAGCTACAAATGTCATTTGTTACCTTGGGGTTTGTGAGGCCTTGTGGGCCTGTACCAATGACTTTTTCTAAAAACTTATGTACAGAGAATCCACACCACGCGCTTTACTGTGAAGGAAAACATCGTGGGGAGACTGCATATGTCTGAGAAGTAATTCAAGGACGTATGTATAGTGCCTGAGACGGCGATAAACTCAGCTTCTCTCACTGTGACACTTAATCATCTTCGGTGAAATGTGGGTGTTGTTGTTACAGCATATGTATGTATATAATCTGTATCCCTATTTGCAAGATATAATTAATGACTTAAGCATCAATTATATTATCTAATGAAATCCGCTAATAAATCGTTTAGTAAAGTAATAATCAGGAAAAGAATTTGTCCGCGTCGGGCTTCTTAATTTAATGTAATATACATTATGTAATACGTTGTTGTATAATCACTTATTTACATAGATATTTAGTACAAAACCACTTTTAAGATATAATTATGCTAATTATCTTGTTTATATTATCTTATTAGTTCGGTGCATTGTAAAATTTATGCAAATATTTTATTATTGTATTTTAATCTTGGGTCGTTAGTTCGCGTTATTCTTGCTAAGATACGGTTATTGCAGACTTTATTCATTTATATTCTTGTGGTGTTTTGAATAATGTATTTTTTTACACTCCAAGCTTTTCCATAAAGGTTCTCTATGGGGTGTGAAGAGGAACTAGGTACACCATTTGAAAGCACTGGTTATTTAGATTTCAAATTAAATACTTTTTGAATTCCTTTAATTTAACATAACATTAATATATACCATATTATTGGGATATACTTTCAAAATAGAGCCGTGGTGGCCTCGGGGTTTGAGCAGTCGCCTGCTACGCAAGCGACGCAAGTTCGAATCCCAGCGGGGCCTGTACCAATGAGTTTTTCTAAAAAACTTATATACAGTGATTTCACACCACGTGCTTTACGGTGAAGGAAAACATCCTGCATATTTCTGAGAAGTAATTCAATGACACCATCTGTCACGTTGGCACTTAATCAAATTCGGTGAAAAGTGGGTGTTATGATAACAACACCTCTGCCTACCCCTTCGGGAAATACAGGCGTGAGCATATTCATATGTGTGTATGAACTTTAAAAATGTATTTTAGATATGACATAATAAGCTAAGTAAAAAGGTTCACCTTGCCTACGGAACCCCACCCGTTATCTCCAACCTTCGCCCAACTAAAATATTAACAACGGAAATTGTCAATAAAATGGCGAAATTTCGAAAAGGTATTCCGATAGGGCTCTTGTTTTTATGTGTTCACGTTATACTCATAAAATAGGCGGTAAGGTGTGTGCGTGTGTTTCAACCGGTGTTGCCAGCTCGTGAGATATTTTCAACATATCTTGGAGATGCTACACTGTTCCCCATTCTCATATCAATCAATACTTTTCTATAGTATTTTTAATTACGGTAATAATGAACCCCAATTTTATATCCAATTACCAAATAACTAAATGACATCGAATCCTAAAATTTGTGAGACACAAATCTTTGGACCAGTGAGAAATTTTCTATGCACGTTCAAAGCTCTACAAATCCAAACAATATATGAAACGAAATCGAAAATCAATTTGTACTAGAGTTGAATCAATATTCACTGTTAATCGAATCGATACGACATAGCGCATCACATTTTGGGTCTATCTCTGTGGGCATAGACAAAATAAGTATCATTGTTTATATATAGAAGACAGAATTGATACAAAATCAATGGCAATGATATAAATCAGTCACGTGACATATGTAATTTCCATTCATTTATTAACGTTTCTACAAGCGAAGCGCGATGATAATGTTACTTCGTCTACAGGCTCAGGGGGTGTACTTTCATCGGTTTAAACAAAAACAAAGCGTATTACGAACTTCTGATCTTTCACGTTTCATTGAGGTACCGTAAAATTAAACGTCAAAGCTAAGAAGTTTTCAATACGCGCTACTAGGGCTACTTATTCGTTGGATAATCGCATGTCTTTTTCCGCACTAAAATCTGTATTGAACACATTTTGAATGGTGGCATGGGTTCTTTAGGTCGGATGGATTATAGGGGCTGCCTTTGTGTTCTGGTTTTGAAGTCACAATGTATAGAGAGACACTCGTGTGTGTCTGTGTGGGTGCCCCTGTTTCCGACAGTGATTGGAACTAGCCTTATAGAAGGCCATCAAAGTATTTGACGGCAATGTGCGGCAACACCCAATGTACTGGTGCAAACCACTTTGTTCCATAATGTATATTTTTTTCCGTTTTCTTACTGTTATTCATCGTCCCTGGCCTTATCCCATACATTGTTGGGCTCGGCACTTGATTCAACCCGATGTGGCTGATCACTTGATTCTTATACGAAGCGACTGCCATCTGACCTTCGCAACCTCTTTTTACGAGGAAAACCTGTGATCTGGGTTAAACCAGTTGTCAGACTATTTTAGGCCTCCTACTGACATGTAACGATTGCCAAAGATGATAAATTGGCAACCGGGACATACAGCTTAACGTGCTCTCCGAGGC
The DNA here is from genome assembly GCA_929442735.1 of Watsonalla binaria. Lineage (NCBI taxonomy): Eukaryota > Metazoa > Arthropoda > Insecta > Lepidoptera > Drepanidae > Watsonalla > Watsonalla binaria. The sequence goes on along the minus strand of OV838917.1, from coordinate 1,237,781 downwards.
ATTGAGGAAACTCGGGCGGTCACCCATCCAATTACTGGCTAGGGCTAGGGTTGCTTAACTTCACTGATCGAATAATATGCGCAATAGCAACTGTGCCACGAGCTCCTCTCTGTTTTGTTACTGTTATTGTGATCAATAAATGTTTATTATAATTATTATTGTCGCTAGCCTTACCCCGCGGTGTCACTCACATAGTCTTAATTTATTGAGTAGCTTTATTCCGCGGAAGTACCTTACTGTTTTTTTTAAAATAAAAAGTAGTGTCAATTATTCCTTGTAACATCAGCTATCTGCAAGTGGAAATCAGTCCAGTTGTTTCAGATATTAGTGGAAACAAACAGTCAAATACTAAAAAAGATGTCAGTATACATTTAGTGAAAAGCGGAATTATGTGCAATTGTTTAGAATTACAAGTAGACATTTCAATTTTATTTATCTGTATAGATGTGGTAAAGACCAAGAGATATCGTATCCAATTTCCTCAATATAAAAAGGTAATATAGAAGGAGGGCATGACTTTTACGTTCTGCATAAACTTTTATATTTACACTCATGATAGCTTTTATACATTTATGATCGATTCGTTATAAACTCTCGTAAGATCCCTTGTGTTTGATACTTACCTGTAAGTATAGGCTTAGCATGTGTTAGCGCCGTGAGTCCATCGCCGTCGCAGGCACTATACATACGTCTTTGAATTATGTACTTCTCAGACATATGCAGGTTTCCTCACGACTTTTGCCTTCAGCGTAAAGCACGTGATTTGAAATAAATGCACATAAGTTTTTTAGAAAAGCTCTATGGTTCAGGCCCCGTTGGGATTCGAACTTAATAACTTAACTAGTAATCTGTTTTGTTTAAAGGACGATGCATGCACACGTGTTCACAACAACATCTATACAGATAAATAAAATTTAAGTGTCTGTTTGTAATTCCAAAATTACACCTTTTGACTTAATGCCTATCAAAGAATACAAGGAATAGACGTAGAAAACCTAATACTCAAAAATTTCTCTGTCGGTCTGTTTGTCTGTTTGTTCCGACTTATCTTCGAAATGGCTGGAGTGATTTTAACGAGACTTTCACTGGTGAATACTTAATGTAACAAGGAGTACTTAAGTTATTATTAATAAAAAAAAACGCAAGCCACTCATAAAATTAAGTCTACGCAAGTGAAACCGCATGGCACAGCTAGTTCTGTATAAATTAGCTGGCTACACACTAATTTGATCCTCATAATTAGCTCGCTGCTTCAACCACGGCTAACTAATTACATCATGTTCATGATCAAAGAGACTTCATCGTTATATTCCTTGCTAAGAACATAAACTAAACCGATCTAGTCAGACGCAACAGGATATCCTGCTAAATTGAATTTAGTGCTCCGTAAAATAACGTTTCTCTACGTTCACTTTACCACCACGCTACCTGCCGCTACTGAATTATGGAATGGGTCACGAAGGAAGGCTTGTAATGTCAAAATGCTTTGAATAAAATTATAAACTGCTAGCACACGCAATATTCCAATCATAATTCGATATTTGTTACCGCTCTATGGCTTAATTTTGGATGTTACTTCGACGGTATATCGTTTGCCGAATTACGGCGATAAACTTCGATTAATATCTCGTTTATGAGCACTTGAAGATGATTCGTAACATTAAGCAAAGAAGTGTTAATAGGCGATGCCCAGTAAATTACGCTGTCAATTTGGAAAATTTTCTGCCAATGAATTTCTAATCTATACAGATAAATAAAATTTAAGTGTCTGTCTGTCGGTCTGTTTGTTGTTTGATTTTAACGGGTATTTCACTGGTAGATAGCTAATATTACAAGAAGTAACCTATGCTTCTTTTATTTAAAAAACAACATTTGGGTTCTGCGGGTCCCTCATGAAATTATCTCCACAGCTAGTACCTAAATAAAATTCTAGTGTCGCGGTGTCTGCTACCAAACTCTTCCGAAACGAATTATATGAAATTTTGTGTGCATATGGAGTAGGTCTGTGTATCGGCCAACATCTGATATTCACACCCCTAAAGGATAAGGGTGATCCACCCCAACAACAATATGGCAATACAAGGTATTTTGGGCACAGTTTGAATATTAAAGTTGTAACCATCTTAAAATACATTGCAAGATTAACCAATTTTCGGTTAAGTTGTTGCGGTATGTGCTCCAATATGTGGTTGACCGAGTTGTGCTCGGTTTCTTCTTCACACAAAAAAAAGGAAAAAAAATTGGTGATCGTCAGTCTCGAACCGTAGTACTCTAGTGTCGTTATCGCCCCGTAAGCTGGAAGCCTCACATCTGAGCTACCGAAATTTATCGTATTGTAACGATATTGTATGAGTTTTCAGTGCCTGATAACATGGTCAAACCGATTTTTTCCATAAATGAAACCTAGCTATATTTATTTTTTGCCCCTGAAACCCCCTACATGTAAAATTTCATGTTTCGTTGGAGCCGTTTCCGAAATTCCGATTATATATATACAAGAATTGCTCATTTAAAGATATAAGATATGTCCATATATACTCCGTCCGAGGTTGGAGGCTGTTGATAAAATGTTTGCTTTAATTGTACTTTTTCTCTTGTTTCAGTCACGGAGAAAGAAATTCGTCTATGGTAAGCACAAGGCATCTGCTATTCATATTCACAACCTCCAAAAATTGTCCCCGAAAGGTTAGGTCAGCTTAAGTACACCACCCTATAGCCAGGGTCTCAGAATTTTTCTATGGTATCCCCCGCTTGTCGTAAGAGGTGACTTAAAGGGCCGGAGGGCCTGCTGGCGGTGGCCGGGGTGGGAGCTTTGACCGCCGAGTGCCTCCAGTGGTGGGGGACAGCTGCCCCGGGGACACCGGTGCGATCTATCAGAATGCCCAGACTCCCGCCTATGTAACAATCCCACACACCCTGACCCGCCTCTCCCAGGGCGGTCGGGGACCTTTTGATGGTTTCCCACTCGTCAAAAAAAATATGTACACTTCCACTGAAACTAATTAAGTGATAAAAGGTGAACCTGTCACTCTTCTCGGTGAACTCTTCTACGCTATGCTGGAAACCTTACATACTAATCAAAATTCAGTGGCCAATTGACGTGGCTTATTAACGTGACTAGATTACTAAACACGCACACACACACGTCGGTGTTCTTGCGTATTTTCATAACCCTAAAAATGACAATGTGTCAAATAGTAGTTACTTTATTGATAGTATATTTATTGTCCTCTAGGCACAAAGGATTCCTGAAAGATTGTCCCAACGGCCTTCTCACGGAGCAGGTGAGTTCTTTTATACTTTTTCTATAAGTACCACATAGGTAGCAAATTGTCTGATAGTAAACGGTCACTAAAGAATGCAAGCTCACGTTTGCAACACCAAGAGTGTCACCCGTACGTCACTTACCTTATAAAGAATCACTGAGCCTACATTTATATAAGCTTTACAAGCAGATAGGAATCTAGGAACACATTGTTCGAAAATACACTCACGCAGACGCGCACATCTACGAGACAATAAGCGGAATTCCGTTCCTTATGACAGTATGAGGTGTCACGTCGTGGCTGATCGCAAACGTCATTCGCGTCACTCACTACATAGATACTCGCTAACAAATGCGAAATTCGAGTACAAATACACGAGAACCTAAATCGCTAATGAGAGTTTTCAAGCGCATTTCAGTAGATATATAATTATATACAAGTTTCCGACCAGAACAGTTGGAGCCGCGGTTCCTCAGGCATTACACCTGTCTGGAAGATCTTGTCTTTGCTGGGTATGAGCAATTACTCGCTCTCCTCACATTTCAAAGCGATAAAATACATACATATGCTCACGCCTGTATTCCCCGAAGGGGTAGGCAGAGGTGTTGTAATCACAACACCCACTTTTCAGCGAAGATGATTAAGTGCCAACGTGACAGATGGTGAGTCCATCGCCGTCTCAGACACTTTACATACGTCATAGAATTACTTCTTTGAAATATGCAGGTATCCTCACGATGTTTTCCTTCACCGTAAAGCACGTGGTGTGAAATCACTGTACATAAGTTTTTTATAAAAACAGCAGGCGACTGCTCAAACCTCAAGGCCACCACAGCACATTAAATCTACATTTTTATTATTAAATTTTGAAATCTTTAAGTTGATAGCCCTAACGCTCAATGGAGCAAAGATTTGTACTTCAATAATAAGCCTGGATTCCTTACTGCTTGCGCCCCATGCGGCGAGCGTAGGAAGTTTTACGTCTCCAGAAAAAGCGCAAAACGCAAGGTCAAGCAAACGTTCGAACGTGTCACTTGGGACACCGATTAGGTAAATTGTAGTCAATTCGTAATATATACTGGTAAGGAATGCTGGTCTGTCACTGCCATTATCTGGAGATGGTGAATTAAAATAAAAGGTCATAAGAACTCTGTACAAGAACGAAGTTTTATGACAACTCGTGCAACCACTGTACAATGAGCCTTACTGAAGTTGAGAAATAAGTTAATTGACGAAGGAAATTAATAGAAATGCGTATTTTCTTGAGGAAAATAACTTCGTCGATCATTTTGATGAGAGTTTTATGAAAGTTTTTACAATTGTAGAATATTATGTGTTTACTTGAAAGAATCAATAGAGTATTTTGTCACTATAGAAACCTTTTTATAAACAAACTGAAAAGACTTACAATCGTATAAAGTAATTTTAATGAATATTGGAACTCTCGGGCCTTGGCGTCCAGATGCTCATCAACTTTTCAAAGAGGTTGCACTTCGTCTGGTAGTGGCTCGTGACAGGCCGGCTGGCGCTGTTCTCGCTGAGAAAATCAGCATTGCTATTCAACGTTGTAATGCTGCCAGCGTTCTCGGCGCGATCCCAAATGGGGCCAAGTTTTCTACTTGTAATTAGTTTTAAGTACAGGGAGCCTACTATCATCGGTTTAAGCAGAGCGTATTAAGAACTTCTTAGCTTTGGCGTTCCATTCATGTACAGTAAATTCAAACTTCGAAGCAAAGCATTTCTTAATAGCTACTGCTATATCATAGTTGGCCCCCTGTTCCTTGTATATATAATAAAGTTTTTATTCAAGAAATATTTATTTAAAAACAAGTATATATTTATTCTGATTGTGAGTCCAATAAATCTGTATGTGTGTTTATATTTAATCTGTGTTAATACCCGTTAGTTAATGTTTCCTTAAACTTTCAGGGATTCATTAAGATATACAAGCAGTTCTTCCCGCAAGGAGACCCGAGTAAATTTGCCTCCCTGGTATTTCGAGTTTTCGACGAAAACAATGTGAGTTCAATTTGCTACTATATCTATACATCTATATTATACTACCTGTGCCCGGCATACGTTGTATTGCCATTTTTTTTTTGGGGTGGACTACATTTAGGGGGATGAAAAATAGATGTTGGCCGATTCTCAGACCTACCCGATCTGCACACAAAATTTCATACAAATCGGTCCAGCCGTTTCAGAGGAGTATGGCAACGAAAACTGTGACGAATTTTATATATTAGATTATATTATTATACATTATACAGATAAATAAAATTGTATAATGTATAATATAGAAGAGTCTATTTGTAATTCCAAAGTAACAGCTTTTCACTAATTTCATATGAAAGAATATACGGTATTGATTTAAAAAACATATTTTTTCTCTGTCCGTCTGTTTGTTCCGGGTAATCTCTGAAACGGTATTATAACAGGACTTTCACTGGCAGATAGCTAATGTTACAAGGGGTAACTTAGGCTACTTTTATTTAAAAATAACATTTATGGTAGGTACCTCGGGAATGAAATTAAATCTACGGGGATGAAACCGCAAGGCACAGCTAGTTAACTTATTATTTAAAGTCGCAACAAAAGAAAAATTTTTAGTGTTTCCATAAATTAAGAAACTGCCAGCGAATTTTAATTCTATAAGTACATTATTTTCAAATTATTATTGACTTTGCCTTTGGAAATTGAACTAAGGACCAGGGGCCCAACCATGAGCTCTTATTGCAATGATATTTCATTTATGTGACAGTGACAGATGTATACACGTCAAATACATCTATCTCATAATATGAGTAACACAATCATGGCAATAAGAGGTCATGGTAAGGCCCCTGCCAACACTTCACTTCACACTACTTTTAGACAGTTATAAACGTGCACTTTTCTTTACTAACAATTAATATAATATTTATTTTAATATAGAGATCCGTTAGAATAGTTTAGAAGAATTATATGTTCAAACAGACCATGACGACTTCAAATGTTTACTATTAAAAGAGGGTATATAATTATATACTATGCGTTTATGATACCTAGAATAGAATAAAGTAGCAATTGATTCGCCGCCCATATGATGTGGCGCCATCTATTGTAGAGTAGCTGGTATCACTTTTAGTTCATTATTCGCGGGCACAAGAATTCTTACTTAATTAAACCCTTTTAAAATATACCAACAAGTCATCATCATAATTCCAAGAGTTGTAAGTCTTGTCGGTGTAACCGATGCAACTCTTTCCATTCGTCTCTAACCAGAGCCATCTCTTTGACCTCTCTATACGTCACGACAGACACCTTTTCCTTAACTTGTCTCATGTATGATATCCTGGGTCCTCGTCTTCCTCTCTTTCCTTCTAATTTTCCTTCTAATGTGTTTTTAAGGAAACTCTCATGTCGTACAAGGTAAAAAAATACGAAACTTAAATACTGTTGTTTGTTTGGGTAAATCGATTTTGATAATTCTTTTTTATTTCATAGATAGATATAATGATATGAGTAAACCAAATAAGTCTTATATTTTGTTAAAATTTTATATCATTTATGTCAGTAGGCTTAACAAACTTTAAAATAAATATTCAATTATTATTTTTGTTTCAGGACGGTTCGATTGAATTTGAGGAGTTCATCAGAGCCCTCTCGGTGACGTCACGGGGCAATCTGGACGAAAAACTACACTGTAAGTATAATATTTTTTATTATTATTCCACCCATTTGCATCCAATGCTGGGTAGGCTTACCCGGCCACTGTTCTCGGTACAAGCCCTACCATGAGCTCCTATTGCCCTGATGGTTCGACTCATCGTATGAGACAGATGTAAATGAGGTGTATAAGTCCGTCACTGTCATAGAGCTGAAGTATCATAGCAATTATTCCTTTAGTTTGCTCCATTGGGTTGGTGTCCAGCACGGTATCCCCAGCCGCCTGTCTAATGGCTTGTGCCTTCCATGCTCCTTTCGGGATAGAATTTCAAAATGTAGAGTAACCTGCTTAACACAAATACACCCACTATACAGGCTGTAAGGATGAACGAAGAAGTAGAGTAATCAGTACCTGATTCTAGCCCATGAAACACGTAAATCATAAGCCTTTTATTTCATACCTCTCGTAAGAAATGCCTACACAACAAGACCAAGCCCAAACGTCGGAACACGTGGTGTCCTGCCGATCTGGCCCCACACCGCTTAGTATTTGTTTGATGTTTCGATTTCTTAGTATTATCTATTGTCGCTGAGCACTCAGAACCCGTGACAGCCCGGGAAGGGCGTGCGCACGACGCCAGAATTTGGTGACGTAACTTTCTCCTTGTATCTTTAATTAAGGTGGATTTTTCGGGGTATTGCTTGAAAATGTCCTTCCTAGCCTAACACACAGTATTGGATGCCTCTAAGATCAGCCTTTAGTTTAGGCTGTGGAATGATAAGTCAGGATTTTAAATTTTATGTGAATGTGAATATGTATATATTTTTTCTCTTACCTTTCACATTTTATTAAAAATATTGCAGAGAGTGACGGTACTGAGACTATCGGCGGCATGTAAAATGTTTCATTATAATAACGCTTAATTATGCCCCTTTTGATTATCATTGACAATGTAACATGAAAGTTAATTTGAAAGCGACGACCGTAAGCGTTATTATGTCGTTTGTAATGTACACAAACTGGTAGACAATAACATTATTACCAAACCAGTTCAACAATTTGTCCCGCAAATGAACATGCAAAATGAACATTAACGTTTTCTATTTACGGATAGTTTTCCGTTACGAATAACATATACCTTACTTGTAACGTCCTAATCTTATTAGTAGAAATTATTACGTTTTCTTTAAATTATTTATTTTGTATTTTTTTAATTGTATAATTTTTTTGAAAAGAGTAATTACTGAGTTTCTTGCCAGGTTCTTCTCAGTAAAATCAACCTTCAGAACCTGGCGGTAGCATGTATAATCCTGTATAATTATGTCATTCTGACGATTTGAAAAAACTTTGTAAAAAGTCTAATCGAATAAAGATACTTTTGACTTTGACTTTATTTATCTTTATATTTCTATTAAAATAATCTTAACGTCTGAATATTTTTCAATATTATTGTGTCTATTTGTATACTATAGTTACTATGCGATATAAAAATGAAATCATTTTTTAGAATTTCGGACCGTCTATCTTTCGCCGATATTTAAAACGGCTGAACCGATCTCGATGATTTTATTGAAAAAGAATTGATTAACTCAAGAAAAATACCAACCTTGACTCTACAAGAGTGAAACGGGGGGTCACCTATAACTTGGAAATCACAATTAGGTACTTTAAGGGTGCATATTTATAGATTCCACTAATTACTGAATGATATTAGTTGAAATGTTGAAAATCACTTGAAAAGTCTTGTCTATATATATTTAATTTGTGAGCATATTAAGCGTGTGATGATAAATGATCGCTATAACGGTAACCCTTTGCAATGTCAATACATCAGTTCAACCCCCGTACTCACCCGGGATTATCCTACTGATTTATGCACGTGTGTATACCTGAATACCTTCCATATATTCTGCTTCCTAAACATTTTGCGAGTAAACAAACAAATTTACAAAACCATATATCTTCTTGTTTTTGTTATGGCTACTAAATTCTATTTAAATGGGCTTTACATGTTAGTTTCGAGTGACTGCCTTGTTTTCCGCAGACGCTTCTACAAAACACGAGAGCTTGGATTTATTCTCTTGGGCTGGGTAGAGTTATCAGGATTTCCATCAGTATTTCCCCAGAAGCAGGCCGGAGTCAGGCCGGAGGTGCACTATAAATACACCTCTGCCTACCCCTCTGGGAATTTCCTAAATAATACCACTCAGATCCAGGTCCCTAACTCATCCCCCAGCAACGCCCTAAGCCGAGGTCCGAACCCCGCACCGGGGTGCCCTTAGCTGTGTTGCTTAGTTTTTAAGTTTAAGCTCGGCTGGAGGCCCTTGGGTCTGGCCCTTTAGTCCGGTTAAGCAGTGGAGGTAACTCCCCCCTACCAACTGCGAGAGACCATATCGTAAAAAAAGAAAAAAAAACCCTTCAGGGAATACAGACGTGAGCGTATGTATATATCGAGTGACGTTAGAAATAAACACCTATAAAAAATATACTACGCTACGCAGATATGACAGATATCATTCAGTCAGTCATTTAAACATTTTTGTAAACATTTACATAATAATTAAATGTCCTGACTTGCGAATTTTCACCCTTATTATTTGGTGTATATATACCCTGTATTTGGTGGGTTTAAACAAAGGTTGTGTGTGAATCTTACTGCCATACTCTCGGCCCAAGTTAGTTTCTTTATGAAATAAATCATCCTGTAATCGTTCGACTCAAATCAATGTATGCAGTGTCCTATGAGCCGACTAGAGGCATTGAAATAACGAAAAATATAACTCTGAGATAGCGTTATATTTCGTTAGGACGTCACGCGGTTACACCCGCGTAGTTCCCGTTCCCGTGGGAGTACGGGGATAAAATATAGCCGGTATTACTAGCTGATGATGTAGCTATACATTGCTGAAAAAATTTTTAAAACGTGCAATTAGTTTCGGAGCCTTTTCAATACAAACAAACAATAAAATCTTTTCTCCTTATAATATAAGTGTAGATCAAATCGGAGTTTCGAAAAATAGAGAGAAATCGATAGTTTGAAAAATAATCAATTAGGCCTATAACCTAGTTTCGTCATATGAAAATGCGATTACATTAACATTATTGATATCAATGTTATCTATTTCCAGGGGCATTTAGACTCTACGACGTGGACAACGACGGGTACATCACACGAGACGAGATGTACAACATAGTGGACGCCATCTACCAGATGGTGGTGGGTATTCAGTGTTTTACAATCTCAAACATAATTCCATCATCATCTTCCTGCCCTTATCCCATGGTATTTGGGGTCGACATATTGTGTTATCTTCCATTCCGTTCTATCAGTCGTTTTATACAATCCATCTATCATCACTTAGGTCTTCCTCACCCCTTGTAATAATACCGTTTCGTTTACCATCATTTACGCTGACATACAATTTCATCTACCCTTTCGCCTTTCACAATTATGAGTGAGTTACTCTTTTAGTGTTAGTCACGTTCATAGGCAGTAGCTGCTTACCGTCAGACGGAATGTACGTTTATTATCCTTCTTAATGTTATAAAGATAATTCCAATAGTCTATGACTGGCGATAACAATACTTCCATAAACTCATATTTTCTATAAATTCTATCATTAGCAGTATTCCCCTTTCGTGGCTATCATTCAAACATCAACCCTAAACGTCAATTCAATATTCCAGGGTCAAACACCGCAGCCGGAGGACGAGAACACGCCTCAGAAACGCGTGGACAAGATCTTTGATCAGATGGATAAAAACCATGATGACCGCCTCACGCTCGAGGAGTTCCGTGAGGGCAGCAAGGCAGACCCTCGCATTGTGCAGGCGCTCTCCCTTGGGGGGGATTAATCTACGGTCATCCTCTCGCCGGATTTTACCTTTACTTAAAGAGCTCTGCAATTTACTTCGCCGCGTGTATTTCATAAATAAATATGTATTAATTTTTTTTTACCGTCTTGAAATAGGGACATTCTCAATTCATTTTTATGATTGTTTTATTTAAAAAAATACTGGACTGTGTTTTAACGTATTTAACAGCCATGACGCATTCCAGTTTTGGGAATGTCATGACAAAACATCTGTTTTTAGAAAATGGCTCTCAAGATCTTGCTCTATCATTCACATTAAAAATATATGTAACGTTGTATAGATCCATAACCTATGGATGTTAAAACAAATTCTGGCATAAAAGAGAAAAAAATAATTTGTTTTTAAATAGAAATCCAAAATTTTGCCCATAACAGCCTCCACATTCTCATGTTCTTGTACCTACTGGATTGGGAAAACATTGAATCCTCAAACCACACCTCAAACACACAGGATGCTTATATACCTAGCTTCTCTATGTTTACATCCTCCTGCCCTTATCCCATGTTATTTGTGGTCGGCGCAATGTGTTCTTCTCTTCCATTTCTCTCTATCAGCTGTCATATCTGTATTCACTCCTATTTTAGCCATATCATATTTCACACAATCCATCCATCGTTTCTTAGGTCTTCCTTTCCCCTTGTAACCATCCACATTCATAAGCAAAAATTTTTTGGCAAAATTATCCTCATCCCTCCGCATAACATGTCCATACCGCGGCAAATGTTTATTCTTTAACTTCTCAGTGTTTTCTTCTCTATGTTTAAAAAATAGTTATGTAAATACACGTGGCGGAATAATATTGTTTTAAGTAATATTTGCCTATATGAACACCGGGCAATGAGCGAGGCTTCTTTTATCTTATTTTTATGGCAATTATATTTAATAGCTTAAACTGTGCTTGTTATTAATCGAACACTTAATTTATAAACCGCACTGACTTAAGTATGTATTATATCGTTTACAGTTGTACTACCTGTAACTCTATTTAACAATGTATGTGACCCGTTGGTACCGTTTCTAGTTTGTTTTTAGGTGCAACATCCACAATGCAGGGGAAACCCTGGTCACAGATACCAGCAAAAAGAAATATAGGAATAAATCATGCAAAATTACACACAGGCGCTCAATCTTCGCTCCGACCGATACATAATTTTGACAGTAAATTATAAAATCTATATGATTGACAACCCTCATGCTTAATGGAGCAGAAGTTCATCGAGCTTAGCTGTGACCTGGTGTTTGGCTGTCAATGATTATCGTTTCACTCTATCAGATTGAGCTCGCGCATTTAAAAAAGTGAAATACTTACTTACCTACTTTAAATAAAGATGAGTGACTGCTAAAATAATAATAAACAAAGGAACAACCTTTGTTTTGGTCGTTAACTCCTATGTAAACACGTCAATTTGACGCAAGCCATAAGTAGGATATGTGTATCAGGCGGACAGATGATGTTTGCATGCACCAAATGAAATTACCAAAATTACCAAAGTCTCGCCAACCACTTCATGTTGGCAAATAAATAAAGCTCTATTCAGTGTGCTAGCTGTAGATTCTCCAATAAACGAAACTGATTAAGAGAAACGCTGTGAACGGAAAAGTTTTAAAGGCGTTATCGACACCTAATGATTAATTGAATGCGAAAGTTGTGCAAATCATCCAATAGATGGCGGTATTCAGATGTGCAAACTTAACAGTTTCGTTTACAAGAAAGTCCACGCATTCTTGTGAAGTGTACTTAAGCGTACGCTAAAAAAAGGACTGATCAGTCTGATGTTTGATGCCTACTTAATACCTATCACTGGTTGATGAACTAATTGCAAAATAAGGTAATTTTAAGTCAAATCCGTGCGAGAGAGATCAACGGCCTCGGGCCGAACCGTTCATAACACAACCACAGCAATGACTTATTGACTCCGAACATTAGTACCCTCATCCCTGTTTGTGGAATAATAGTTCGCGCAAGCGTTACTTGTCTGTAGTTTGTGGTCTTTCTTCGGACCCAAGTAATTGAAATCACATCACATAAGTATATATTTGTATAAGTCAACTTTTGCCCAAGCATGGCGTTATTTACTGTTGTTGTTGATGGATCGCTAGGTTTTTAAGAGTTGCGCCCCATTATAGTAATATTTGCATTTTGTGACAATATAACATTTTTGGCATGCGTTTTGGGTTTTTACACCCTATAGTTGTTAAAATGTTCATTGGCCGTAAATCTAATTGTGGCGTTTTAAAAATTATAAAAAAACCGTCAAGTTTATAAAAGTCACAGTGGAAACACAAGACGTACATAACGTTTCTAAAACTTTTGAAAATTTGTACTAATTTAAAATTTTAAACATAAGTATTAAACGTTGTTTCAATACATATATAATCAATTTATTTTGGATATGTAGTGAAAGAAAAAATGCAATTAGTTAGGGGTAAGGTGGTTTGAATAACGGGAGTGAAGTATTAATGTAATTTATTGTATTAAATTATTATATTGTACTAACGAGTAAGTTCCGGGGCGCAAAGGGGCGCGCCTCGTTGAGCTCTTACCGTATGATAACCATCATCAGATAAACTACGATACCATGGTTCGCTTATACTCCATCCCTATAATGATTGCTACCTACTGCATGCATAGTCCCATCCAACGACAGTTTTAGCTCCTGTAAAAACAAATTCGTTCGACAACGGCCTGACAGTTGTTAGAATTGTTGGTCAACTAATCATAATCAACTTGACCGCACGAAGAGCTTATTACTAAAACCGAATTCCGCATTAAGACACCTTTATACTTGAATTTGTGTACAAGAGTCAAGGTGGCCACGTGTCTGCAATTATAAGTTCCAATCTCACTACCATATTACGTACATATGTATCAAAGGGATTTACTATATAATTACGTGGCGATGTCAAAATTCTTTGGAAAAAAAGTGGGTATTACACTCTTAGCCAATTTTGAGACTTCTTGTGCGTTCCATCTACGCATTCAAAGGGTGAACATGTTATCGTAGTAAATTCTAACTTTATTCAAGACAATTTATCTATATATTTAGTGTAGTTGGAAGCCGTAGATTGTGAACTATGATTAACTTAACTTTCGAATAGCACGAATCTCACGTTTTCAGGCCGGCGTTCAATGCCGGCGTAAGACCAGCACTTTGTTTGGAGAGCACATCTGACGTCATATGCGAGTCTTTATGGAAACAAAACTCGAAGATGACTACAAAATTGTTTGATACATTACACTAGTTAACAATAGGTAAAACATCGAGAGTTTTGTATACTGAAATAATAGGACTGTTCTATCATCTTTGCCAAATCTACCATACCTTATTTTGATCTATCTTCTAATAGTGTACCTAATAGCAACCTACTAATAGTGTATCTCTTTACATCTCCACCTCTCTTGGCGTATTCTGAAAACATATATTTTGGAGGACTTTTGGATATTTCCGTCAGTGACTCTCAATGTATCTAATACTTAGCGTATCTATATAATACTACTTATCTAGTTGTAAGTTTCACCTAATGTATATTGAAGGGAAGTACTCGTACAGCTTTATACTTACCGTCTTACTATCATTTGCTTACCAACTAAGTAAACTTTCTTATGATAATGATCAATTTCTATATTCCTAAGTAACTTGTTAACCTTCTGCTACTTGTAATGTGAGGTCGCCAATGCTTGCGATGTCTGAAAAGGATTGTTAAAAGTCGCACTTTATTAGTATGTTCCTGGTACATTTAAAATAATCAGTAGGTATACTTCGCCTGGTATGCTGTTCCCAGAAAGGCCTAAGATTACTTCTCTCGTCATTAAGGTCACGTGACTCAGCTGTCAAGGAATATACTTATCTCTCGAAGTTTACCTATTATTGTTAGTTCGGCCATGAGAGTGCTTTACCTATTGACAAAAAATTCGGTACGTCTCAAAATTGCTATACACCTTGGATCTTCTTTAAAGGTTATAGCTACAATTTGTCAAACGAAAATAGTTCTTGTGGTCCTATGAGGTGCAAATTATAATCGATCTTAAACTGGTAAAGGACTTACGTGGTCGATTGTACCATGTGGTTCAAAATGTTTGTAGGCGTAAGGCGTTTGACGAACTAGACTAGGTAAAGTCGTGGGCTGTGCATTTCGTATAGATTTAAGTAGCGGATACGACGTCTAATGACGGGTCGGGTGCCCACGTAAACACGTGCCTAGCGCCCCTTCTGAGGGCATAGTGCGAATTTTTCACTGCCGGTGACACAAGTCACGCAGATTTGTATAGGATCAAAACAGCGACATCTATCGGCCTAAAGCTGACACTATTGTGAGCCCATACAAGCGTTTACGTCGACGCGATTAGTTGTGACGGCGATTTTAAGAACACTCGCACTAGGCCCTCTGACTTCTGTTCAAGTTGTCTTTCAGTACACCTGGGGCAAGCACATCATGAGCACTAAAAGTGCGCACGACTTCATTTCCATTTGTTTCTTGAACTCACACCTTTGCTTTGCACAAACCTGTTTTACTCTTCAATTCAGTTAGTCAAATTTAGCTTGCGTGTTGATATATTTAAGTGCATATTGTAACCAAAGATTTGAATTTAGCAGTAATTGTTTGACTGTGTGTTTGTTAGTTCAGCTTATCTTGAAGTTATATATAAGCCCGCTGTAGGCTTGAATACCTAAGTAAAACATTCAATGAATTTATAAACCTCAGAATTAATTGAACGATATTGTCGTGCCTGGCTATCGAGAGAAATTAAATTAAAATCATGAAAGTCAACTTTATTTAGATACCTTAATGCAGTGACCCACTAAATAGTGCTTCTTCTGTTATAATAACGTACCTATGTAACTTTTAATACTATAGATAAATCATTCGATGTATACCTACAGTTTCAAAATAAAGTCAGTGTCGATTAATTAATTGTTTTTTTTATTTATCTATCCTACATTAATTAGACGTCACAATAAATTTAAAGCCTTCTTCCATATCCCAAATCGACATCACTATTATAAAGAGGAAGGATTTGTATTTTTGTGTGTATGTTTGTAATGAATAAACTCAAAAATTACTACGCCGATTTCAAAAATTATGTCACCAGTGGAAAGCTACATCATCAGCGAGTAACATATGCTCAGAGGACGCGGGTGGAACCGCATGAAGTCCGCTAGTTTTCAAAAAAACGCTTTTTTTTATCATGGAAATTTGACATTTGAAAGACAATATTACTACGAGCCAAATTTCAGTTCTACTAATTTAAGCTACGGTAATAACGTACTGTTATAGATGCGCTATGTACCCTTTAATGCTTACTTCTACTTTCTTTCTGTCCACTCATCATTTCTCCCTTGCACTCCCGCATTCATTCCTACCCGTCCAGTCAGTCTCCTTCCATCCTCCAACCAAGATGGCTGTCTCTAACTCTAATAATTGTTTTTTTAAAAAGCCTTTTATATTGAGACTCATTACAGTACCCACATCCGTACGCGAATGTAGTAGGCGCCCGGGGAATGTAGTAGGGATATCCGGGTTCGAATCCCGGTATCCAAACATTCAATGCGCACATCTTATATTCATTTAACCTTTTATCATAACGGATCTGTGGAATATTCATATGAATAACGATATGTAATAGGTAAACATTTAGAGATATGATGTGACTTCCAGCTTTTTTAAATTGAGACATGATTTTATACGGCTAGTCATAGTAGAGAAAATTTACTTGGCTTGCGCTCTTAGTGTCTAAGTCAATTTGTTTACTCACATACGAAGAAACATATTTACAAAGTTAGTTCAGTGGTTAAAGTCAATCTCAATTCTTCAGTAAATATGACGAAGGCCCCTCGTTGGGCACCAGTTTAAGACTGAGTTTGCACCTCGAACGAAAGAAGTGCAAATTCCTGATGATTAAGAAAATAAAAATAGGTACTACAACGAGACATTCACCACGATGTTGCACGTGCGGTTACCACTGAGGTACCAAGATCCTGAGAAATGTATGAATGGCGATATATGCAATATATATATGGTTTGGAAGCGTAAACGTCGAGAAATTCTGGCTAATCTGTTAGGTTTATTTTTTAATGCTTTCGTTATTTCGTACCGATATGACAAAACTAAAAATAAACAAAATTCATACAATTTCCACATATTTTATTTATATTTTTTTAACATCAACTCTTTTGTTTGTGAAGTCATGAGTATAATTGGGTAGTGCTCAAAACAATATATATTCTAAATTTAGCAGTACATTGATTCCCAAAATACAAGGTAGTTTGGTTTTATTGAATATAACTTTTGAATAATATCTTTGTCAATATAAAAAAAAATACAAAACAAAATTATCGCAAACACAACGAATTTCAATACGAATTATATAAGCCTATAAACAAGCTATCGGGGCAATGTGTCAATCCTAATTATACTGGACTATTTCTAGGGGTCAGTTAAGCCCAGGGGGCACTTCTTTGGTAAGTAAAATAATTATGACAACAGCTCTCCTTTGTAGACACACAAAAGTTGTATGCGAGAAATCAAGAAAATGGATTCTGCGGCGATATAAATAAGAGTAAATTTCTTATTAACTCGCTATGGATCCACTTTTTGAAATTCTTACATAATAACGAACACTGTCACAAATTTAAAAGCTATAAAATAATGCAGTTATACATTTGATAGATGGGAAATTGGCGGTTAGCTTGTCTTGGAGAAATCAACACCCAGCTGTTAACTTCCTTTCCTTTCCTTTATTTATTTAATGGCGATGAGCTTAAGTAAAACTATTCCGCCAAATATATCTTGTAAATTGTTAAAAATATGTGGAGGAACCCATTGGATTCCTCGCTGTCCGAAACAAAAAAACTACTCCGCTGTTAACTTCGCGAACATGGATTACACGCCAGACGTCACGTTCTCTTATTTACGTGAATTGTCATAATGACGAATTGACAGCGAGGAATCCAATGGGTTCCTCCACATATTTTTAACAATTTACAAGATATTTTTCTCAACAATCACTTGACATTGGCGGAATAGTTTTACCTAAGCTCATCGCCATTAAATAAATAAAGGAAAGGAAAGGTCATAATGACTTTGACACATGAATTCATAATATGAAACACACAAATGTACAAAAATATTAATTTCTACTGCAACCCAGGATGGATTTCAGTAGAAATTAATAGTTTTGTAAATTAATATGCTTATGAAACATAGCTTAAGCCAAGACTCGACCAAACCCGGGCTAAGAACCTAGGCTAAGGCTTTGAAAATCATAAAAATAAATGTAGATAACTACTTTTAAACCAAGGATTATCTTTTAAGATGTTATTTAAGAGTTAATCTTTGCCACTTTTCGGTGTATCTGATGCAATTTTCTCTGTCGATATTTCCATGGATTATTTTGATCTTGTCTTCCTAATCATCTCTAACCATAACATTAGATGCCAGACACAGTTGCCTTTCATGATTCTGATACAAAACAACGTCACTTCAGACATTTCATGCTTTCGCTTGGCTATGGCCAATGACGTTAGTATCAGCGACGTCGGGCGTATTAGTCCTCCAAGTAAGTAAATTATAAATGTAAGTACCTACTAAGTACATTGTGCGTTAGAAAATGACTATGTGAGGCAACTTAGGAATGCCAGATTAATATTAAATAAGAGCTACGATCTAGGTACTGTTCAAGTTATCTCATATATTTGAGAAAAATAGGATATCAGAAAGAAAAGTAAGAATAAGGAAATGTTTGTAATTCCAAATGAACAGCTTTTCACTAAATGCATATGGAAGTATAAACGGAATTCCTAAAAATAAACAATTATGTTTTTGCTGTCTGTCCGTCTGTGCGGCTGGAGTAATCAAAAATGTATATTATTCATAGTGACTAAATGAAAAAAACCGATACAATATGTTTTTTAAATCATAATAAATTACAGGTTACAATCAACACAACAATACATTATAAAGCAAGCATTATTAAATAACAATTACATTGAGCATCGAACTTACAGAACAAGTGTGATTTCATTGTGATTTCAGTATTAAAATATATTTCGTTAAACTAACTGGGCCTGTTGACAATGTAACATTATCCTCGTGCTTTACTTGTTGAAGCGACACAAATGTGACATTTCAGCATGTGACATATGTCATTCCTATAGAATGACATATGTCACATGCCGAAATTATAGTTTCTATTAGCGCAAGCGCTACAGAATGTTACTTTGTCTAGGCCTACTGGTTTAACTTAACTAACTTCTACATTTGTTTTCAAATATATCCAATGCCTTAAATCTAAGGGAAGGGTGTATTATTAACCCTAAAGCGGAATTATATTTCGGATCACCCTCACGAAAAGCAAACGATTTCCATGACCTAAGACGAATCAAAGGTGTAAAAAAGGTTGGCTCAGAACAGTCCAAATAAGGAAACGTATATTAAGATCAACACTGATTGTTGCGTTTATGTTTGTGAATGTATAATCTCTTATCTTATACTGAGTTTAGCTTTGTTATTGTTTGGTTACTTGTTGTGTTGTTTTCTTGTGGCAGTGGTGTATGGTGCAGGTGGGGAGAACTGCTGCATCGGGATTACCGATGCATTAGCGCAACTTACGGCCAAAAAAAAAATTGTACATCTCATATACTTTATGTATTTAAATATAATAAACACCACTCATTTTACTCATACACTGCAGATATCTATACATTTCAACATATTCATATCACAATTACTAAGTATATACAACACATATTTTTTAAATAGTAATTTATGTATATTTGGGATAATGTATTGTAATGTTTATAAGTTTCACACGGACAAGTCATGCACGAGCAACACTGTAATTCCCCCTCTCTAAGAACCTCAAGCGTTTTAAAGTTGGTCTCCTTAACCCCGGCTCACTTGGGAACCGGCACGATGAGTTCTTAGTAGCCATGGAGCGACACGATGTACATGTGATGGCTATCAACGAGACCTGGCTGAGACAGGGCGAGGAGGGTCGCGCGCCCTCAGTGCCCGGCTACCGCCTCCGCCACATCCCCCGACCGCCGAGCGTACGCGCGCGTGGCGGTGGGATCGGCTTCTATGTCAAGCGAGGAGTGAGCACTAAAACACTTGCGCATCCTCCCGCTGAACAAGTTGAGCAAATGTGGTTAGGCCTTACAGTAGCGGGGAAAAAGATAGTCATCGGTACAGCGTATCGTCCTCCATGGCTAAACGTGGATATATTCATTGATGCCTTGGCTGAAACTGTGAGTTCCATGACTTGGTGTGATAATATAGTCATACTGGGTGACTTCAATATTAATATGCTAGGTAGCAATGATATTAACCTTCAAAAATTAAATGCGTTTCTTCTGACATATAACTTGAAGCAACACGTCAAAAAACCAACACATTTCACAGAGCATAGCGAGTCCTTAATAGATATCGTGTGTGCCGACTGTGACATTAGGAACATAAATGTTGATACAATTATTGACCTGAGCAGACATGCGTTCATTACTTGCGAACTGGATGTTACTAAAAGCAAAGTATCTGCACCCCGTATGATAACATGTAGGTCGCTTCAAGCCATTGATCACAGTTTGTTTCACAACCATCTATTACTGACACCGTGGGACGACATCAAACTGTTGAGTGACGTCAATAAAATGCTAACTTTATTTAATAAATATATCATGTGCTTGTATGATATTCACGCACCTTTAAAAACAATACGTATTACCGAACACACATGTCCATGGATAACATACAACATTAAGCAGATTATGAAACGACGGGACGAAGCATATCAAAAGAGTCGCTCCGATTGTTCAGACACTACAGTCAAATATTATAAAGATCTTAAGAATTATGTAAAAGGTGCTTTGTACAGGGAAAAGACCGCGTATTTTGAATTTTCGATAAATAACGAGAATCACTCTAGTACACTATGGAAGCATATTAAAAATACAGTTAAAATTAAAAGTAACCACGCTTCAATTGATTTACCCAGCATTATTAATGACGCAGATAAAATAAATGACCATTTTCTGACATTGCCTAGCACAAGCTTTATCTCATTATCCAACTTGACTTTTTATGAATTCAATCGTTTCGGCCAAGATTTAAACTTTAGACTTCAGACAGTCACACAGGAAGATGTATACAAAACAATTAAATCTTTGAAGTCTAATGCCATAGGGGTGGATGGTATTTCTCTTGACATGATTAATCTAACATTACCTACTACACTTTGTGCTATAACAAACATAATAAACAATTCAATAATAACGAATAAGTATCCTGACATTTGGAAATTTGCAATCGTAAAACCTTTACCTAAAATATCTAGCCCTGAGGCCTATAAAGATTTGCGACCTATTAGCATTCTAGCTTGCATGTCCAAAATATTAGAAAAAATAATAGGCAAGCAAGTTTTGGATTTTATAGAAAGTAATAATATATTGCCAGCAGTTCAATCAGGTTTCAGAAAGAACTATAGTACTACCACGGCGCTGCTTGATGTCGTGGACAATGTATTATCTGCACGGGATAATGGAATGGGTTCGCTGCTTGTGCTGCTTGATTTTTCCCGTGCTTTTGATTGCATTAATGTACCACTACTGCTATCAAAGCTATCATACTACGGTTTTGATAATTCAGCCTTGTGGTGGTTCTATAGCTATTTTAATAATCGTTTTCAACAAGTAGAATTAAAATCTGAATGCGGTACAACAACCCATTCCACTGTTAGGGCTGTTTCTCGTGGTGTGCCTCAAGGATCAATTCTTGGACCCCTACTCTTTATTATTTATAGTGCTGATATAGTCGAGAGTATTAAACATTGCAAGTTTCATATTTACGCTGACGATCTCCAGTTATATATATCTTTTAAGCCTGATGAGACCGCAACTGCCGTTCATCTGATAAATGAAGACCTAAGCCGTGTATCAAGCTGGTCAGAGAAAAATAATTTAGTATTAAATGGGAACAAATCTAAATTTATGCTATTAGGGTCAAAAACGCAGGTAAATAAAATAGCTCAAGCCAATCCTTGTCTGTTAATTGATGGCCAACCACTTGAGCGTGTAACAGAAGCTCGTAACCTTGGCGTAGTTTTGGATGAAGAGCTGCGTTTTGAAAAATATATTCTTAAAATAGTAAGAAATTGTTTCTATAGGTTAAAGGTTTTGTACAAAATAAGAGATTACATCAGCACTAGTGTTAGGATTAAGTTGTGCGAATCGTTAGTCCTGTCTAAATTTAATTATGCCGATGCAGTGTATGGCCCGCGCCTTCTAGTTCGTACGAAAAAGATTATACAACGTGTCCAAAATGCCTGCGCAAGGTACTGCTACAAAATACCACCTCGTACACACGTCACCCCATACCTGAATAGTGCCAATAGCTTAAAAATGGAAGCCCGCAGAAAACTTCACCTTGCCACCTTGTTGTTCGGGGTAGTTAAAAACAAATCCCCGCGTTACATATTTGACCGGCTACAGTGGGTGAGTGACGTCACCGCGCACGCAGTCCGAGCGACGAGGAATGTGCTCATGTGTCCCCGTCATCACTCCGCCGCCTTCCGCGGCAGTCTCAAGTTCGCCGCCACCAAGTGCTGGAACGATCTGCCTCCTCCGCTGCGTTGTCTGCAATCAAAACACATATTTAAAACACGCTATAAAATTCTATTGTTAAATTCACAAAAGCATACATAAATTAAACCCTAACATACACAATAACTCAATGAAGTTACCATTATATTAAATAATATATGGTAATGTTATTGAATTGTTGTATCATTCTATATTGAGTATTATATTTTAGCACTATATTTTATTTCCTTTTATCAAAATGATTTAGGTACCTTTGTAAGTATTTATTTATTTATCTATTTCTTTAATGACCAATTTAGAGCAGGACTGTACATACCTTCGAGTTGCAGACACATAGCATTGGAAACAGAAAGATCGCCAGCGCTTGGTGGCTGGTTTAATCTGCGAGCGCGGCTTTTGATGTACTCGATCACTCCCACCCGTTATAATTTGTGAAACACAACACCACATTCATTATGTTTGCTTCATTTTAAACACGCCAATTTCATAATTTTGATTTTATTTTTGTCGTCTTCGATGTATTTTCAATAAGGAATGTCAGTAAAATGTTCATCAAGATCACTGCTTCGCCAAAGTCAGCATTCGCACACGACCGCTATTGGCCTCGCGCCGCAGCGAATTAAGTCGAGTGGTGTTTGCTCGCTCGTTCTTCCATACACATAAATATGTATTTTGCTTTTATATCATTTTAGTTTACTTTACTTTTATATCAGTGTAGGTACTTATAATTATAACATAATACATTGCAAATTATTCTTTTACATTAATATTTATTTTTTTTTTTCACATATAGTAACCATCACACGTACACGTATATATACTTTTATTATATAAGTATCTTTTTATTTTTATTTTTTGGCCGACGTCGTGCGCCACTCAGTGGGTCACACTGAAAATCAGCTCCGCTAGATTGAACTGGACTCCAGTTAGGTCTGCGGGTATAGTTGAGTTGTGGCCCTTTGATGACAATGTGCGGCAACACCCGATGTACAGGTGCGAACCACTTTGCACCATAAAAACATTTCTTATTTCTTTTGTGTATTCTTTTTTGTATATATTTTTTGTATGAGTTTTATTTGTTTTGTTGCTGCTTATTGAAATCAATAAACGTTTTATTATTATTATTATTATATTATATAAAAAATATTTTTATAGTCCGTTACAAAAGAAAGCGGTCTTGTCAGTATTATGTACTAATAGTACGTCACGTGCTAATAAAGGCGCGCAAAGATGACAGAAATGTGACAAATGACGTTCGAAAATAGCGGCAGACCTCTGCCACAGTATACGTACAACGCACTGAATAAATCTAAGCAGTATGGAGCACGCCGGTCGCTTATGATCTCGTAGAAGCGCGTGTATGTGCGAGTGTGTAATTTTCAACGAAAGTGTGTGTGCGTTTGCTACACAAGCACGGTGGCTGTTCTGATACTGTCGATTACGAATACGCTGAAACATACATCTTTATTATCAACATCAGCTAAACCTTTAAAATGCAAGACCGCCCTCTTCCTCAGGATAACTGAAACTCGGGATTTGGTATAAGATCGACATATTGGCAACTGTAAAAATATAGTACTTAATACGAGAAGGGTCAATTTCATAACAGATACATTAGTTTTTATTAAGTATTAGATAACCTTAAATAATTAATTGTATAATTTTCACGTTAATATGTTATAATTTAACTTATCATTAGACACAACAATTTCGTAGTATACATCACATTACGTCACCATTTTGTATTGTTTTAAACACTATCTCCCTTATTGCAAAACGTGGCCTTAGAAACCTTAGGTTTAGAAGTACCCGTCTCTTTTTGCAATACGGATTTAGAAAGAGATGGACATTTTTATTCCGTGTTTGATCTACTCTTGGTTTAAACCACGTTTTGTAATAAGGGTAATATAATTAACATTAAATATAAATCGAAAATTCTAATAGGTATTTAAATCTATATATTCTATTTAGACATTTATGATAAAGTGTGAAAGAAAAATAAAATAAAGATTATATTAAGAGAATTTTTTGTTGAAACAAAACATTATACATGTAAGGAAGGCATGAAAATAAGGGCAAGGAATTTTTGTATACTTATTAATTGTGAGTTCAGAAGTACGTGAATTCAGAAGAAGTGTGTGATAAGAGACAGTCGAAAGTAGAAGAGTGACCACAATTGAAAAAAGCTGTTGAGATGGTTTCAAACCATCTCATCACAAAATAAATTTATAGAGCGAATGTGAGCGGAAGTGTCGGTGGAGGAAGAACTACTATGACCAAATCAGTAGTATTTTTCAGAAAGGTCAAATTCGGAGCACTCGTAACCGTAGAAAGTGTAATGGATGAATGTGGATGAACCGAAAGAAGTATGTAAGGAACGTAGCGTGTGGCAAACGGTGGTCTCTACCTACCCCCATGGGATACAGGCGTGAGCATATGTATATATAGTTGAGATGGTAAATTGATACAAAAATGTATAATGCATTACCCTAAGCTTACCACTATTACATTGAAGAAGACAAATTGGAAGATAATTTATTTCAAGCGAGTGTATTTTAGACAAAGCACACATTAATATAGTTAATTCAATACAAATATTCCCCATTACAGGATCCATAAATTATACCCATTATAATAACACTCCGCTAGCTCCGTGCCCCAAGTACTTACATTTTACGTTGACAATATCGCCTGTGTATTTTACTCATTTTGTATGGAAACGCTAATAATACCTGAGGCATGTGAGTAATGATACAATTCCGTGTGTTCGTTTACACAATAAAACTAATACGTATATTTTCCACCATTCACAGTAGAAATGAATTTACTTTGTATTTTGCACCATTTACTAATAAATAACTTATCTACCTATACACCGACGACGTGAAACGTTCCTAATACGATCAAATTGTCCATCAAAGTATGTAAAAAAATCGCACTCTCATATTTAGTAATATAATAATAAACAATATTATAGAAAGAGAGCCGTGGTGGCCTCCTCGAGTCCATCGCCGTCTCAGAAACTTTACATACGTAATTTAATTACTTCTCAGAAATATGCAGGTTTCCTCACGATGTTTTCCTTCACCGTAAAGCACGTGGTGTGAAATCACTGTACATAAGTTTTTTTTAGAAAAACTCGTTGGTACAGACCCCGCTGGGATTCGAACTTGCGTCGCTTGCGTAGCAGGCGACTGCTCAAACCTCAAGGCCACCACGGGTCTCCATAAATAATCATATTAACACTATACATGCCCCGTCACGAGTTGAGCTCTGACCTTAAATACACAGTTATCATTTTATGAGTGTCTCTCTATATGTCACGACACGAATAAAGTACACGCGCATTTACTCCCACTACTTTCGCTCAGCGCTCGTAACTCTTGCCGGCACATGCCGCGTAATTCACTAAGGTTTCAGCGTTGCACTCGTCGAGTGTCGGTTTTAAAGGAACGAAATTGAATCTTATCCCCTACGTTTTATGTATCAATTCCCTATTGTTGAAACAAACGCTCGTCGTCGAGTTCGACGCTGATAAAGTTTGGTGAATCACGCGGCTGTATAAACAAAAACATTAAATAAATTAATCCAAGGCACGTCAGTTCGATGTTCATCGTGGTAAGTTCCCTCATACACAGACTGCTTGCGGCCGTCAACATGCGACTGCATATAACTATTACTGTTGAAATGTAAGCAAGTATCTTCACACTTGCAGTGTTCAAAATCACATACTTCTTATTTTTACTATATACGAGCTGTGCCCCGCGGTTTCACCCGCGTAGACTTAATTACATGGATGGCCCGCGGAACCCTAAGATTTTTTTTTATTTAATAGTAGCCCTAAGATACTCCTTGTATAATTTGCCAGTGAGTCTCGTTAAAATCGGTCCAGCGTTTCGGAGATTAGTCGGAACAAACAGACAGACAGACAGACGGACAGACAGACAAAAATTTCAAAAATAGTTTCTTACTTTTCAGTACCTTATAAACTTTCATATACATTTAGTGAGAAGCTGTTATTCTGGAATTACAAACAGACACTTAAATTTTATTTATCTGTATAGATTTAGAAGAACTCATACCTCTTTACAAAACATGGTTTGAATGAAGACTCGACCAAACTCGGACTAAACTATGTTCATCCTTTTTTAAATCCGTATCACAGACGGGGATAGAGCTACTTTTATAACGAGGATTATCTAGTCTACGTTTCGTAAGTGTTCTAAGTACGGGTCCCGTCATGATTTAAGAACGAGTACCTTTGAATACGCAGTAGTCATTTTATGAGTCTGTCGCTGTCTATATATATCTAATAATCTTCAATAAATTTAAAGAGACCATCAAAGCAGTTTTGCTCAAAAAAGGATATTTTACTGTAAGTGATTATATTTGTGATAAGGAACCCTGGGATGTATCTTTGTCGGAAAATTATTGTAAATAATCCCATTGGCACTGTACTTTTGCTACAATTAATTAATCTTAGTTTGATCTTTGCTTTGACTGGCTGGAATTTGCCATGCTCACAAATATTTGTAATATTTTAGTTATTATATTTGACAATTGAGCATTTGAACTGTGTCCATGGGCTTATATTCATGAGATCTAAATACTGTAACCAAAAACATTGTATAATATATATTTTTATAAAAGAGTAATTGTTGAGTTTCTTGCCGGATTCTTCTCAACAAAAGCTACCTTCCGAACCCGGTGGTAACATTTATAATCATGTATAATGTATTTTGCGTCCTTCTGACGATTTGAAAGTACTTTGTAAGAAGTCTAATCAAATAAAGATATTTAGAATTGAATTGAATATATGTATGGCGTGAGGTGAATAAAAATATGCCTAATATCCCCGCTATTTTACGCAGGGTGTACTTAACTCCTGACGGGGCCACCTTATAACGACCCTTGCACCGTTTTTGTAATCTATTCTCGATAGCGTCACTATCGTATAGCATGTGTTAGTTCCTCACGTCACCGCTAGGAGGCGCTGCACAATCTATACATCTATACAGATTAATAAAATAGAAGTGTCTGTTTGAAATTCCAAAATAACAGCTTTTCACTAAATGCATATGAAATTATATAAGAAGACTAGCTGTGCCCGGCAAACGTTGTATTGCCATAAATTTTTTTGGGGTGGACTACCCCTAACATTTAGGGGGATGAAAAATAGATGTTGGCCGATTCTCATAGATACCGGATAAGCACAAAAAATTTCATCAAAATCGTTCAAGCCGTTTCGGAGGAGTATGGCAACGAAAACTGTGACACGAGAATTTTATATATTAGAAGATAAAAAAAAACATACATACATATGCTCACGCCTGTATTCCCCGAAGGGGTAGGAAGAAGTTTTGTAATCACAACACCCACTTTTCACCGAAGATGATTAAGTGCCAACGTGACAGATGGTGAGTCCATCGCCGTCTCAGACGCTTTACATACGTCATTGAATTACTTCTCAGAAATATGCAGGTTTCCTCACGATGTCTTCCTTCACCGTAAAGCACGTGGTGTGAAATCACTGTACATAAGTTTTTTAGAATAACTCATTGGTACAGGCCCCGCTGGGATTCGAACTTACGTCGCTTGCGTAGCAGGCGACTGCTCAAACCTCAAGGCCACCACAGCTTTTCAAATAAAAAAAAAAACTATTTTTTAAATTGTACACTGTTTATCTATCTGTCTGTTTGTTTGTTTTGGGTAATCTCTGAATTGGCTGGACCGATTTTAACGAGACTTTCACTGGCAGATAATGTTACAAGGAGTAACTTAGGCTACTTTAATTTAAAAACCTTTTAGGCTTCCGCGAGAATCAAATTAAATATACGCGGGTGAAACCGCAAAACACAGTTAGTTCATCATATAAATATGGACAGACACGCTAATGAGTATAGATTACCAAACCGGTGGAAAACTCGTGATACTATGCCGAAAATATTGATTTTAGCATGATTTTACGATATCGCCTGCGTATTTTCCTCATTTTGTATGGGAACGTTAAAAAGCGTCCCAAGCGGCGAGTGTAGGAAGTTTTACGTCTCCATACAAAAAAAGCTCCAAGCACAAAGTCAAGCGTTCGAACTTGTCGTAAAACCAATACTTGGAGCAGAATACCCACGGCCCGCTCGAGTAGTCGAGTAGTAGTAGTATAATAGCACCTTTAAGTAGTCGAACTTGACTGATCGCAGTCTGTGTACGTTGATCTCTGGCTGTAATTAAGCTCCGTACATTTAGGCGGGACATTGTCGGATGAGCTCCGAGTCGAAATACGCGACGGTGACTGTGATGTCGTCTCGGAACATCCGGCTGACGTCAGGTGCGAGACTCAGGAGATGAGCCAGCCGAGAGTGGTCTACCCCGTACTCAGTGCCGCCTATAGCGTGCCGAATCAAGTGCGTCGCCGCGTTCCGGTCCTTCGGCTTACTTTTCAAACTCTCCCGTCTGTGCAGCAACAACTCGTTTATGTCACCCAACGGTATATTCTTCTTCGGCAATTGGAGCGGGTTAAAAAACACTTTTCCTTTCATGTGCTCGCCCACTAATTTGACAGCTTGCAGCGGCGTCATCATGTCCCATAAGCCATCCGATGCCATGATCAGGAACTTATCCTTCGGGGATAGTCTGTGGTAATATATATCCGGTACCGACGAGAGATAGGGAGGGGTGTGGTAGTTGGCTGGTATGGCTTTCTGGCCTACTAGGGGTACGGCGACTTCCGTCAAGGTCTCCGCGGACCATTTGTACCTATAGTCGCCGAGGCTGCGTAACGGTGCCAGCTCTCCGAGCAACCTATCCCGTCGTATTACCGTCTTTTTCTCGCTATCAGGATGCTCGTTCCAGATCCTTTTGAGCTCGTCTAAATTGTCCGAGTTGTGTTCTTTTGTGATTTTCTTGGCTATCCACTCGTTGTCTTCAGTCATGGTGCCGAGGACGGCGTTGCAGTCGCCGACATTAGCGACGTATAAGTGCGGCCCGTCAATGTGCGCGACGCACACCACAGCCCCCGACAGAGCTACCGATAGGGTCTTTTGATTCACACTCCCCTTTACCTTAAACGGTTCAACCACTTCTCTAGAAATATCTCGATCTAACTTCCCAATCCCATCCTGTAGCGAGGCCCTCACGTCCCTCCCATCCCGAGGGGCATCCGCTAATTCTATTAAATATTGTTTGAAACTTTTTTCGTATATTGATCGCAACTCCTCCACAAGTTCCACCTGTAACGCGACATTGGCATATTATCACAAAACAATAACAGAAGCGCAAGATAAGTGATAGAGGGTTATGCAGAATGATCTACTAATTTGATCACAAGCATTGTATTCTATGAAGTATTTTTTGGATTCGTATGGTAAGTATTCGATTCAGAGCATAAGAAGACAAAAATAAACCTTCACCCACTCCTTTTAGAGATATAATTTCGGGATACCTTTTCTTAGAGGATACCAACACCTCACAATGATCACACCCTCCAAATGTCATGTCTCTAGGACCGGCGATAGGCCGCGTGCGCCGATCCGTCAGTCAGGACTTTGAATTTTGTTTATAAAGATGTGATTAACTTACATTATCATTATAAGTTTTCAACAGGGTGTAGTTAGAGTAGTTGTCTATGTATTTGTTGAGCAGGTCCATTGGGAGGAGAGCCGCGGCAATGTATTTCAGTAGCCGCTTGGAGATAATCTGCGCGCACGCCGGCCCACCGTGACCATCGAACACGCCTAACAGCATGCCTGGAACACGACATTTATACATATATACTAGCTGTGCCCAACAAACGTTATATTGCCATATTTTTTTTTGGGGTGGACTACCCCTAACATTTAGGGGGATGAAAAATAGATGTTGTACCGGATAAGCACAAAAAATTTCATCAAAATCGGTCAAGTCGTTTCGGAGGAGTATGGCAACGAAAACGAGACGAGAATTTTATATATTAGATTTAATTGGCAGGGTCCCATGAGTAATGAGTGCTCAGAGATGATAGTGGATGTAACTGCAGACGTATACACAGACCTACAGAGACGGACTTTTTAAAATTACTACATCGCTTTTAATGTCAGCGCTCATGACTCGTGACGGGTCCTGAACAACACCTACATTTCACCGAAGATGATTAAGTGCCAACATATTATAACAACAAGCATATTATAGTGTAACTGAGTATATTGATGGCAGTGAGCTCACTCTTCCATTAAATTGTACTAAAACAATCCTATGTATAAAGAAGGGACACATGTAAAAAAATCCGGGAGTTTGTTTCGCCATTTCTTCTCCTGACATGCTTACATTTGGAAACGGTAGTAAATTAACTTAATCATCGTAAGATAAATTACGTTCAATGAGTGATCCAAGTGTCCCTTATATTGACATATTTTTTTTTTAATTTTGAATTGACATGATAGATGGTGAATCAGTCGCTGTCTAAGGCACTACACGTTAGAATTAAACACATTACAAACTCACAACTAAACGGAATCTAAAGCTTATTTTTACATACCTAACTACTAATAAACTTATATATAGAACGATAGAAATGTAGGTATGTATATGTAAATATAGACAAAATCAATAAGCAACGAAACGTTTCTACAATAGATTTAAGACGCCTACGTCCGAATACGCGAAGCCGGATATTATGCAATAACTAAACAATTTTATAATCTTATTTCTTTTAAATTGCATTAAAATCTAAATATTACATTATATATATACAAATTATATTGATTAAAGCATTATATCTACTAGGAACGGGCCTATTGATGCGGAAATAAAACTAATTTCTGCATTTTCGCAAAAGAAGGACCTACCTTGATTTAAGAAGTACCTAGGTACTTCGCGGCGCGCGCAATTTGTTCGATTCTCATAATTTTACGAACATCGGTAACCAGTGCCGTGTTATTAATAAAGAATTTATCTTTAATATTTTGGTGCATAGCTTGGATTTACTAGTAGCATTCAATTTCTCACGCAAATTAAGTTTGTACATGCAAACCAAACCCCATTAGAGGTATAAAAAATTTTTATTTGTCATCTTAAGTATCCATATGTGTAAAACACACGTAGACTATATATAGTTTAGTAAATCATTAGTATTCATGAAAATAAATAGAGTACAGTATTTTTATTACTACTGTGTGTAAATGCATGTATTTAGTGCAAACCATCTGTTGTAGGTAAGAAGTTTATATTTGGTTTTTAGAATATGCTTGTGTTTTACGCCATGCTTATATCTGTATCTACACCATGGAAAAGATTAATCCCAAGATGAATGTTCAAGGACAAAGATAAAACAAAGAAATAGCAAGAGCAGGAACAACATTCGCTGCAGCATTGGGTGCTTGAGTGCATAGATCAACTTAAATTAATGTATATCGGTTGCATGTATCATCAACACCCTGGCCTCATCCCATACCAATGTGGATCACCTTTTTACGAGAAAAATCTGTGATCTGGCTTAGGGCAGTTGTCAGACTTTATTAGGCCTCCAACTGGCTTATAATGATTGTCAATTATTGTAATTGTAAATTGGCAACTGGGACCGATGGCAAAACATCCTTCGTAGCTCATTTGAGTCTGATATTTTTTTTATTATTGGAGTGTATATTCCCATGTGTTGCCATAAGTTTATCTGTAGCATGTATAGTAATAATTCAACATATTACAATTCTAAGGAAAATGGTTAAATTCGACATAATTACCGCGTGTCAATTGACATGTTGCTTCACTTCTCGTGTCTTCAATGGGATCATTTGAAGCCAATTGATTTGAATCATAGGATTTCACAGACCCAGACGTAAATTCATGATTGAATTCGTTTTTTCGTAATATGAATGTGACCTGAAAAGAAAAATCAATAGTTAGACTTTTGTTGAAACATCATGGGTGTTAGGTTGTGCGCTTAATCACTGTGCTTTGTAGATAATAAGATCCAAGTCTGCTAGAATTGGACAAACAAACATTGGGTATAAAAAAATTTTTTTTTATTACACATGACAAATTTTTCCCGCCATATGTTGTTAAGGTTCTTAGAAGTTCTTAAGATGCTTAATAAAATATCAAGTTCAGCGAATGCGTGCATTTCCATTCCTAGTTTCCTCTAGGGATTTAAGACCTAGGGAAGTAGTGTGGGTATGCCTGTATTGTACATCAATCAATTTGAAAATGTATGTATGGTGTATCACTCTGCCAATGTACTATACATATATAACAATACACCAATGCTCTTTATTGTACACATCTTAAATAAAGAAAATGTATAAGAAATAAATTGGGTTTGCATTTCAATTTGATATGTAGCTAAATGTAACTTCCAATCAGTTGAGTTCGGATACACCGACCAACAGATGATGCAAGGCGGCCTCTAGCCAGCAAAACAAGGGAAGGAAAAATTTTATGCATGAGGTAGTATACAAGTTGCTCAATTGGCAGAGCATCTGCAGGGTTTGCATAGGTTGGGGGTTCGAGTCCTACCTGATGTTCATATTTTTCTTGACAATTTTTAAGAATTTAGAAGTGAATTGTGTAATAAATTTATCACATTCACCAAGAGGTAGAAATCTCCACGTGTGTACAGCTTACACAATGAATGACATGGAATAGAAAGAGCAAGATGAGTTCTGGATTTATAGAAATACAAGAAATGCCCAAGCTTTTTTAGTTGTTTCTGAGTAAGGGCAAAGAGTGTTAATATTTTGAATATTATATAGTATTTTCAAAATCCCTTCAATTTACAAGTAAGACTTTCCGCTTCACACTCTCATATTTTCCAGGGGCTTTAAAACAGGATTTAGATACTGGAATAGTAGGCGATGCATATGACCTGCCATTATTGCCAAAGAGATGAACTGTGTAAAGTTAATTGCCATTTAACTATATTAATGCCCCTAACAACAGAGCATATTAAGAACATCTGACCTTTGATGTCTTATTAATGAGACTATAACCCTGATCATAGTTGGTCCCTATCTATTTTCAAAGAAGTTTTTTTTGTTTATTTGTAACTTCAAGCTAATCAATCTATACACTTTTAGCTATGTTAGACTAAAAAGTGAAATGCAGCATGCACAGACAGTTTTTCTAGAAATATTAAAATGTATGTGAGAATTTCAATCCCAGCAGCTTTATGTTGTGTTAAGTGTGTTGTGTTGACTTAAACGTCAAAGCTCAAGATTACGAAAATATTCATACATGTGCCAAATGTTACATCATTAAATAGTTAGTACTCAATGCAGCAGATTAAAACCTTGTAGGAAACATGTGTAATGATTAACTTTATGACTTAAAAGCCAGCCTATTATTTGTGTAGCGTTAAGAGCAAATCCTTACTTACATCCTGAGGTGATAGAAGCACTGTAACTCCATCCTTTTGTGATTGTTGAACCTTATGAGTTGAACAAAAATAGCGAGCGTACGAAGAGGTATAACCGAACTTTAAGTACTCAACTGCACCATTTTTACACCAGTTACTTATTAGTTTTTGTCTCAGACTCCGGTCTAGTTTAAGACACGAGTTAAAAATTAAATGTATGTTTGAACAATTCATATTTACAGTGGGTTATAGCCGCGATAGCCGGCCTAGGACATGTTACGCAAGCACTTATATTATTTTGTCTGAAATAATTTGGTCTTAACCAAAATGTATTCTCATAAATTGAATAGATTACTAATTAATATAATAATTTCGGCCAGGATTGGTATTAATCATGTTTAAAATTATTTCTTTTCAACATTATTTTCTTATTTACTATGGCTTCTGTCGTTCTGCCTGCGGAGTTGCCAATATCGAAAACTATTAAATAAATCAAGGGGTCGCCACAAACAATTTTCGCTATTATTTTCATCTTCCATAGACATCCACAGTTTTCACTAAGGATAGGAGAAAACTATAATAGAAATAGAAATAATAATTATTCACATGAAATATGTTACAAAGAGGTCTTATAAAGATCAATAATTCATATAAATATTAACTTAATTATCTACTTAAGTGCTGCAGTTGCATTTTAACCACCTATTAAACTGTAATATGCATATTAAAATTAGGTTACAGATAAGTAAATACTAATTTTATCATATTTTTGTACTATAGTCATAGATGTTTCTATAAACTTAGTGATCTAGTTAATTATTTGATAATACAATGCTTAACTTCCTTTCTTCACAATGGCAGCTGGAGCAACTCATTACATCTGATTAAAATTCCACCACTAAAATTCCCACCCAAAGCATTACTTCTTTCTACATTGGAACTTTCGCTGGACTAGACTTTTAAGCGCTAGTGTTAAAATATTAGTGAACATTATAAACTACATAAACTAGAAACAGTACCCTAAGTTTTTCAATTAAAAAAAAATATTCCGGGCACGTGCAGTGGACAGATGGATGCAAGGACGGGCCCGATTGAAATACATTTGCTGTGTTTCTAATGGGTTCCATTTCAGTCTGGTAGACTTTGACTGAATGTGCTTACTCAAGGAGATTTTTAGCTATTCACTTTCCAACATGGATTATAAATTGGCGCAATGTCGTAGTATCTGCTAATTAATAACATTTACAAAACTTGTTTATTAAAATTTTCATTTACCGTCTAGACAACATATCGTATAGTAATTTCTTGAAAACGTCCTTTTCATGCAAATAGTATTAAGCCCCCAAAAAAATTACACAACTATCTATATGATATTTGCCAGTCACTACATCACATAGGTAGTGTGCGCCAGAGATGGCTCTCTACGACGCCGAAATTAAGTTGCTTAATATAAATTCTTCATATTTCCCAGAACGCACGCAAATCCAATTGCAATCGCATCGGTGACAAGTAGCGCCGAGAAGAGACCGCCTGCCTAGTATTGGATTCACCAGGGCACGGTTGCTGCGAGCGCTACCACAACAGTCGCCACGCCTCACCGCAGTTACTGTGCAGTGGACTGCATGGATGCTGGAAGCTAGAAGCGCGGTAGGCGGCCGTGTTTTTCTGCGATGATGTGATTTCACAGAAAGAGGTGGCAGGCTGGAGCTGGGAGGTAGGCAAGCCTCCAATTCATCGCTGCCCAGACGACCACCCACACGTAGGAGGCGTGGC
The DNA here is from genome assembly GCA_929442735.1 of Watsonalla binaria. Classification (NCBI taxonomy): domain Eukaryota; kingdom Metazoa; phylum Arthropoda; class Insecta; order Lepidoptera; family Drepanidae; genus Watsonalla; species Watsonalla binaria. Next base: position 1,202,300 of record OV838917.1, on the reverse strand, counting down.
GAGATGTGGGAGGAGGCACATCTGGTATTCTAATGCGCTCATTCATGAAGCTAGGTTTGGCCTGGGCTTAGAGAGGAGGGACCCAATCTATGTTACTGCTACGTTATGAGTCCAAAGGGGCAAGCAAGCGTGCTAACGTGAACGTGCGAATTTAAATAGATTACATTGTGCAATATACGCGGACGGACATTCCATCATCATCGGAGTAAGAATTGTGCTGTAACTGTGCTGTAGTGTAGCTGTGCTTTACTTGTGCTGTAGATGTGCCATAGCTGTGCTGTCAAGTTGAGTGACTCACCGGCGATTCAATAAAATTGTACAAAGAGTTTCAGCTCTAAGACAACTCAATAAAATAAAAGTACTCTTCTACCTCTATAGTAATAATTGATCTTTTATACATAATTTATTTTATAGTCTATAACAAAAAAATGCAAACTACTCGACTTCAATTTAAAAAATAAATCATGCAACTGGCAGCACCGTGCCCCTAGCCAGGAAAGAGAGAGAACGAATACGTATTGCGCATGTCGAATTCGTCATTCATCCATCGTTCGACGTTCGTTTGCTGAAGCCGCATCGCAGAACGGTCATTTTTTCTCATACTGCTAATTTTGCCAACGAGATACTCAAAAAATAAAACAAAATGCCCAACCAAGTGTTAATTATAGAGCCACAAAACGAACTGAAATTTAAAGGTGAGTGTTATATCGCTGTAATATTAGTGAGTTAGCAATAACCAGCCACCGCATTGAAGCTTAGGCAGCATACCTACATAGGCCGCGAGCTAGCTGCTGACAAATGGAGTTTCTATTTCCAGATATCGGCGTTTTGTCAGGGTGGGGTTTTTAGCGTTTTCCTTATTCCTTTGTAGTAAATTCTACACTACGTAAGATTGTAAAGCTGTGATAAGTTACAAGATTTTGGCTATAATCTGTTTTGTAAGATGGAACAAAATCTATCTACATCGTTCGCTGTGGCTAGTTAGGTACCTACTTCGTACATTCGTTACGGGAATACTTCTACAACCAAAACACTAAAATATGTGTAACTGCTAAATATTTCTGAGATGCCGTTGTTTTTTAAGCTATATTTTTGTTTTTAAATTCACTTTGCCTTTACTTTGCCAATTATATAGTTTAAACTGTTTAAACGAGGGTACTGACCCTCGTTGTTCCATTCAATATATTAATGTAATGGTCCTAATATGGTTTCAATCCAGTTTGAATACAACTCATGAGATTCAGTCTTTAAACTGAAGATTTTGTTCATGACCCATCCTCTGCTTATGCAGCAAAAGCAGTATAGTTGTCAGCATGTTTTTAAAATTGCTTTTAGTTAATCCATACACATAAATAAAATTGAAGTGTCTGTTTGTAATTCCAAAGTAACTTTTCACCAAATGCATATGAAAATATGTATAATGCTCCCCAAAATGCTCCCAAAGATTCAAGATGATTTAGTAAAATACCTACTATAAAAGCATTGTGTGTCCGTCAAGGTCTCAAGTACATTTCAGTGTCAAGTATTGAATCATTAGCATATACAATTCCTTCTGAATAAAAGTTCTCTGTGTTTATAGGTCTTGGGAATGCATAATGTAAGCAATCATACTCTTGACACATGAAACCTGCAAATTTATGATGACTTCAGTGTAACCTAATACATTTATACATGTTGCATTCCGTCCGAATACAAAGTGCAGGTTGATAAAATCCTGCTGATTTAAATAGACACTTTCTATATCAATTTTGTCTAAATCTCTAGATGTTTTATAAAGTAGATTTTATTCGCCTTGAACTTGGTTTAAAACTGCATTAACTCATTTAAAAGTTAATGTTATCATTTAAATAGATGATCAATCGTCAAGGCTATTTTATGCTGTGACTTATCAGCAAGGCTAATAATGTAAATTTTATGGGTATTTTTATATTAATACTAATTTGGCCCGGCAGTTTCATCCACATGTAAACCTAATTATTTTTCTAAAATAAAGCGGCTAGTCTGAATTTTATACTGGAATATCAGCTTAGTTCAAGTAAAAATCCTGTCAAAATTGTTTAACAAACATACAGACATGTTTTTTGGTACTTTATAAGGTCTTTATGCATAAGCATATTTTCACATGCATTTGTAAAAAAGTTGTTACTTTTGTTAGATTATTCCAACAGACATTTCATTTTATCTATTTTATTGTTTGCATGATTATCAGAAATTGGTACTTATTGCTTATTTCGATGATACACTGTGAAAGAAAGATTCAGCCATTCAGCATCTTTTATCATACATATACTTTTTATTCCACTACATTTAAATACATAACAGATATATTTTTCAATGACTTTCCATTGAAATTGAGGTTAAAATACATTTATTGAAAAGTAATTTCACTCGGTAGGAACTAGAATAATTACTAGTCTAGATATTGAATAACTAATATCCCTTTTCTATGAATCATCAGCCCTGTAATAGAGTTGTATTTGTTCCACTATATTGATCTACCCACTTGCCTGAATTAATTATAATTCTATGACCTAGTGTTGTAATTATTATAGACGGCGACAGATTCACCATATGCTATATTCGCACATAAATCTATCTTGATCCTGAATGATGCAACTAAAACATATATTTAGGAACACACATATAAAATAAACTGGATTTGTTACTTCTCCAGACTTCTTCTTTTTTAAGCTAAATTTATTATTATTTTTTTTGTATAATAACTAGCCGTGCTCAACTATTTCATGGGTGACCCGCGGAACCCTTATAGTTTTTTTTTCAATAAAAGTAGCCTAAGTTACTTCTTGTAGTATTACCTATCCGCCAGTGAAAGTACCGTTAAAATCGGTCCAGCCGCTTCTATTGAAATTAATGGTTTTATAAAGGAATACCTTGAGGAGAGGAAGGCCTTGAGGTTAGAGCAGTCGCCTGCTACGCAAGTGACGCAAGTTCGAATCCCAGCGGGGCCTGTACCAATGAGTTTTTCTAAAAAAAACTTATGTACATTGATTTCACACCACATGCTTTACGGTGAAGGAAAACATCGTGAGGAAAACTGTATATTTCTGAGAAGTAATTCAATGACGTATGTAAAGTGTCTGAGACGGCGATGGACTCACCATCTGTCACGTTGGCAAATAATCATCTACGGTGAAAAGTGGATGTTGTTATTACAACACCTCTGCCTACCGCTTCGGGGAATACAGGCGTGAGCATGTATGTATGTATGTTTTATAAAGGAAAACAATTATATTGGTTTTTCTATGTCAATATCGTGTATACCTTCAAATACATTTAGTAAAAAGCTGTTAATTAGGAATCACAAACGGACACTACAATTTTATATATCTGTATAGGATTGAAGTAATAGTAATATTGTATCAACACAATAATTTTACAAGCTATTAAGCAGTGTGAATTCATTTCTCAACTCTAGAATCACAGTAACGCCATATTACCTAGTGCGAGATTTTTTTATATCGCCGTCACAAGTTATCGCGTTGACGTAAACGAAGATATGTATAGTCATAATACTGCCATCTTTGGTCCGACAGAAGGCGCTGTTTCGATCCTATACAAATCTGCGTTTACGTCAACGGCAATGTTAAACTCGCACTATGCACTCATGTCAAACATCACGGAAGTAGTGACAATAACCGGTGATGGTAGGCGAACAATCCGTCCGGTTTTGTTAGGACTTTCGCTCTATGTCTGTGAACTTAGTACCGTTTTTTAATCAACCTACTATGGACCTACTAAAGATTTATATGTTTTTGCTTCAACTTAAATAAATGTTACATTATCACGTTAAATAAGAAACTCTTCAGTGTGGTTAAGACGCTTTATTTTGAAACGGTTAACCCACAAAAGCGGCAGCGATTATATATTATATTTTACGTGATTATACAAAACGTAGACGACACAAGACATGCAATAGACGCCACCGTTTAAATAAATAACTAGCTTAGTCGAGTTTCAAACATCAAAGAAATGGGTCATCAATACATTATTTATTAGATAAAATATGCTTTTGTTTTGTTGAATTTTGTTCATAAGTTGTATACGTAACATATTTCGCATACGTACGGTATCGATTAATGCACTCATCTACATCTACATAAAGAGGAAAGATTTTTATTTTACTGTGCCGATTTCAAAATTTCTTTCACCTTTGGAATTTTACATCATCAACGAGTAACATAGGCTATATTTCATCCCCGTACTCCCATGGGAACGAGAACTACGCGTGTGAAAGCGCGTGACATCCGCTAGTGTTCAATAAAACATTGTTTTTTCGAACGCAGGTATCGAACCTGTGACACATACCTTTAGACCAATGATGACCGATTTCTTTAATAATCTTTTCCGCTCAAGTTTAGTGGACCATTTATTTATGTATGTATTAAATATAAAGACAAGCTTAGGGTTCTAAGTATTTTTATTTATTTATTGGAAAACCATTTTAACATCATTACAGTATTATGTCGACGTTAAAAGTAACTTAAATCTGTTTAAAATAATAAAAAACTATATAAATAATTTAACTTAATATCTATATAAGTAACTAACTATATACTACGCAATAAAACATTAATACATTAAAACTTAATAGATATAAGTGTATTGTTATTACAAATTTATTGAAATATTATTTAAATAATTACAGCGTATCTAGATATTTCTAGGCATAGTCCTTCAAGTACAGGTGACAGTTTGCATTTAAATATTATTTATAGCAAAACTAACGGAATAGATTAATATTTTATATCAGTTCCCCTATCACGAGTTTGCAACCGTTTTCCTACAAATATTGTCGGTGACGCTAACGAGTATAGATTAGGAAAAGGATGCCGAAACTAATAACAACAGAGTGTGACAGAGACTTGTGACTTGTGTCTCTGTCACACTCACACCAGAGAGAGATGTTTGGGATCGAAACAGCGCCATCTGTCTGCTTACAGAATGTACTATTTTGATCCCATACAAATCTGCGTTTACGCGATGATTTGTGACGGCGATTTTAAGAAAACTCGCACTAGGCACTCTGGACAATAAAACTTTATAGTACCTACTTGCGCTACAAGACACTTTTGCCCTAACGGATATGGTCATTATTATTGATTTTTTTCAGTTGATTTTTCAGGGCTCATTGAACAGGGCTACACCACCTACATGCGACTGACGAATCCTTCCGCGGATACAGTCCTCTTTAAGATCAAGACTACTGCCCCAAAGAAGTACTGCGTACGTCCCAACTCTGGTGTGCTCGAGCCAAACTCCAAAGTGGAAATTGCAAGTGAGTATATTTTGACAATATCGTCGCCGACTGATTATCATGACGTTATCGGATACAGTGCAGGGTGAAGAACAGAAACGCCCTAATACTGTAGCCAGTGGCCCAAATCGTAGTGACGGCGCCTCAACCCAATTGTAACACCACGACCCGATTTTGGGGCACTGACTACCCGGGATCTATTCAATCAATTAAATTTATTAAAAGCTTTTAATTATTATAATACTCTTCCATCATTCTTATATTTCAAATCAATCTCTGACAACTCATATTATTGTTTTCCTTTTTCGCGGTGGAATTACAATACCGACCGATATCGTTGTAGTCTGTCGTGTCGTTATCGTGGCAGTGTGAAAGCGCCCAATCAGGACTATTAATTTTATATGTATGGAGTGAATTTTATTTAATAAGTATAATCGGTTATGTTCCAGTCACCCCACAGCCGGTTTACGTGGATCCCAATGAGAAGCACAAACATAAGTTCATGGTGCAGAGTGTAGTCGCTCCCGAGGGAAAGACCAACATTGATCAAGTGGTGAGTTCCATACATCATTCTTCATTTCATCACATTATATTTTATAACACTTGTTTCTGAGCGGCAATGGAAAAGCTGGTTGAATAAAAATGGTGTCTGGTTTAAATATAGTCGAAGAAAGAGGAGCTCGTGGCTCAGTTGCTATTGCGCATATCATTCGGTCAGCGAAGTTAAGCAACCCTAACCCTAGCCAGTCATTGGATGGGTGACCGCACGAGTTCCCTCCGTGCCTCGGAGAGCACGTTAAGCCGTCGGTTCCGGTTGCCAATTTATAATCTTTGGCAATCGTTACAGGTTAGTCGGAGGCCTAAATAGTCTGACAACTGGTTTAACCCAGATCACAGATTTTCCTCGTTAAAGGGGTTACGAAGGTCATACGGCAGTGACTTCGTATAAAAATCAGGTGATCAGCCACATCGGGTTGAATCAAGTGCCGACCCCAACAATGTATCGGATAAAGCCAGGGAGATGATGGTTTAAATATAGTGTGTTCTCAAGGTGTAAAGTAATTTGTGAAAAGTTGTCGGGATTGACAACAGATTGATTGATTCTCTCAGCCATGGCATTCAAGGTATGCCTCTAGGCCTTCTCAAGACGTTTTCCCTCACCGTAAAACTCGTCGTGTGCCCATCCATATAAAACGTTCGTTACAGCAAAACACCTTGTTTATTCAAAGTTAAAAGTAATACGAGTGCGGCTCGCTCACATACGTGTTATCTTCGCACACACTTGCGTAATTAACCAAAGTTTTCACAGCCGAATTAAACTTGTTCAAAGCCCAAATTAACTCGACTCAGATTCTGTACCCCTATCACGAGTTGGTCACCATTTTCGTGATCTATACTCGCTAGCGTCACTCACAATATTTGTACGAGATATGTTAGTTGTTCACGTGACCGCTAGGTGTCGCTGCACAATTTCTCATACTAATATTGCAACTAGGAGTATAGTTTACGAAAACGGTGGCAAACCCGTGATAGGGGTACTGATGTTTATATTGCTTGCAGTGGAAGGAGATCAGTTCCGAGCAACTAATGGATTACAAGCTGAAGTGTGTCTTCGAAACACCACGCGGCACTAATCTCAATGTGAGTATGATTTTAGTGTGCAGGTGCGGTCGTGAGTTATGAGCGCTAAGCGAAAATAGTGGGGGTATGTGCGCATGTATTATATTCGCGTCGCGCCATGCAGACATGCTCATAAAATTACTACTGCGCATTGAAGGTCGACGCTCATAGGCGGGGCTGCACGTAAATAATCTAATACAAAAAAATATGATGTAACCTCGTCTCAGGCCTATGTAATCTATATCTATACATACAGATAAATAACATTTTAAGTGTCTGTTTGTAATTCCAAAATAACAGTTATTCAGTAAGTGCATGTGAAAGTATATACGGTACTGACATAAAAAAAAACAATTTTAAACTTTTTCTGTCTGTCTGTCTGTTTGTTCTGACTAATCTCCGAAACGGTTGGACCGATTTTAACGGGACTTTCACTTGCAGATAGATAGCAAATGTTACAAGGAGTAATATAGACTACTGTTATTTTAAAAAAACTAGGGTTTCGAAGATCACCCATGATATTAACTCTACGCTACTCTATATTGACAGTTGTCGGACCCGCACCGTAAGTCTGTAAGTTATTTCTGCAGGCGTCGAGTTGAATGTTTCAATCATAAGTAATTCGTTATACATACACGATGAATTCGAAATTGGATAATTGGATAATTTTGAAATATCTTACAAAATTATACAATTATGTAATTGTTGTATGTGAGAGTGGAATAAATTCACAATCAATTTTACAAATTTGTTACAAAAAACAATACAAATTTGTAGGACTATGGTTCACCTCTTTTTAGGTCCGTGCCTCACAGGAACTCTATTTTTACATTCTTCTCAGTAAAAGCAACCTTCCGAACCTGTATAAACCTGTTCCGGCGGTAGCATGTATAATCCTGTATAATTATGTCATTCTGACGATTTGAAAGTACTTTGTGAAAAGTCTAATCGCATAAAGATATTTTTGAGTTTGAATTTGAGTTTGACATAATAAATAGCTCTTAAGGATTCTATATACATATGCTCACGCCTGTATTCCCTGAAAGGGTTCGCAGAAGTATTGTAATAGCATCACCCACTTTTCATCGAAGATGACAAAAATTATGATTTCAACGTGACAGATGGTGAGTCTATCACCGTCCCAGGCACTAAATACGTCATTACTTACCAGAAATATGCAAGTTTCCTTCACTGTTCATAAGTTTTTAGAAAAACTAATTGGTACAGTCCCCCCTGGGATTCAAACTTGTATCGCATGCGTAGCAGGCGACTGCTCAAACCCCAAGGCCACCACGGCTTGATTCTTAAAACTCATGGTAGGGATAAAGATTAGATATCGAGAATTAAATGATATTATTGTTATTAGTAACTATTCGTTTATTTTTATCGAAATTTGTGCATTTGAACTGTTTCCTAGCTTTGAATTTTATGAAACTTACACCAGTTTTCTTATAAATGGATACTCCTTGTATTATGTATCTATACATCTACATAGATAAATAAAATTGAGGTTTCTGCTTGTAATCCAAAATTACAGCTTTTCACCAAATGTGAAAGGCAGTGAAATTAAAAAAACAATTTTAATTTTGTTTCTCTATCTGTCTGTTTGTACCGGGTAATCTCTGAAACGGCTGGAGCAATTTTAACGGGACATTCACAGGCGGATAGCTAATGTTACAAGGAGTAACTTAGGCTACTTTGATTTGTTTAAATACTAGTTCTGCGGGTCAACCATGAACGCAGGTGAAACCGCGGAGCACAGCAATAACGATAGCCCTCAAAACAAAATGTACGCAATATTTTATTCTAAACTTTTAAAGGTGTTAGAATATAGATAGTTTTAAGAAAAATAGTGATATGCACAATATAAATACACGCAAGAGGGATAAACTCCGTGTCCCTGTGACTAGACTGCACAAAACTAGTAACTCTTTTGTGGGGCAAAGTATACGCCTTTTCAATAAACTACCATTAAAAATGTGTGAACTACCATTTTTAAGTTTTAAGGCAAGCATCAAACAGAAACTTTGTGAAAAAGCATATTATAGTGTAACTGAGTATATTGATGATAGCCAAACAGGGCAATGAGTTGCTCACTCTTCCATTGAAATGTACTTAAACAACCCTATGTATATAGAAGGGACACATGTAAAAAAAAAAAAACCGGGGAGTTTGTTTCGCCGTTTCATCTCCTGACAGGCTTACTTTTGGAAACGGTAGTAAATTAACTTAAGTTAACGTAAGAAAAATGACGTTCAATAAGTGTTCCAAGTGTCCCTTATATTGAATAAAACTTTTTGATTTGATTTGATTTGTTAGAAGGAAGGCGAGTAGATGAACTAATATTAAAATTGAGTTGACTCATTATCTTGTTCCAGGATTCTGGCGACAATGTCCCCCAGAATGAAGTCACCAAGAAGCGGGTGGCTGTGGCGGATGAAAATAAGTCGTCGACAAAGGTAGCGTGCCGTGCTCGTTTGTGTGGTTTGACTGTAACGAACCCTATTACCTAACTATGTTGCAATCAGTTACTACTCTGTTCTTACAAGGTAAACATGTGCAATGCTGGAATTGTCAAGGTTAACATCGCAAGATGCGCTCCGAAATGTTTGCTTCCTTTGATAACATAAATTCAGCTACTAATCAAAATGCAGTAACGAAAACATTTAACGTAAAGTAACTCAAATTGTCTTGTATAGATTAATTCAAGCCGCGTGGCTTCGTGTGACCATGAACTTATTTAAACAGCGTCTGTCAACTGATTGCAACAGCGTCGAAGTTCCACTGCCTCTAATTGCAAATAGACGCAGAGTTGTCATGCACGATACTTAATTGAACCCGTGATTGTGAAGCTTCTTATATTTTTATTTGCCCTTTCAATAAGCTGTGAGACTAATTTTACGTTTTGCCATCGAATTGGGTACTGAATACTTGGAATGGGAATGGTATTGGGAGTCTCACGTCTGTGACATTGAGATAGCGAAAGTGGTCAGAGTTTGGCATGTCATCTGAATTGTATTGCAGGATGCTGTTGAAGGTTTCATCCAGAACGAAGCAAAGAGGAAGGATGACGACCACACTACTGGAAGTTTAAATGCAAAAACGGTACCCGACACATTTTGATACTTTAAATTTTATTAACCGGTTTATTGGCTGACAATTTGATGTTAAGGTGTTATTTTATTTCGTGCTCACTTGTTTGGATCTGTTTTATGTGCATAATAAATACACTAACGAATTTAATTAAACAAATTTGTAAACTTTTCAAAATTACCTTGGGTTACGGGTCGCGTTCTAATCTAAAAAGTATATAATTTGTTTAAAAGTATATTTATATATAATATGGGTTACAAACTCAAAAATATTATGTATCGTTATTGCCACATACTTCTAAAAAAATTAAGGTAAAAAAAGATTCTGAAGAATGGAAAACCTCCTGTTTTTTTAATATGGAAAAAAACAGAGCATGTACAAATATTATGTATATTAGGTACCAGAACTGCATGTTTTTAATTTTCTTTGCATTTGTTTGTTTGTCGTTGGAATAACATAGATATTTATGTTTATTTTTATTTTTTTTTATTGCAGACTCTGGCTTACCCCAAGTCTGATAACGCTGATCAGAGTGATCTGCAAAAGGCGACCTTAGAAGTTATTCTTTTGAGAGAGGAGGAGAGCAAATTAAGACACGAAAACCTGCAGTTAAAAGTAAGTTATTTTTTTATTTCTGTGCCTCATCAATGCGCTCTTGTTGCCAAGATGAGTCAACAACAAATTTATACATCTGACTCATACGATGAGTTGAACTGTTATAGCATTAAAAGCTTTTGGGAATGCGCCCTAATTTTTTTTTTTATGAACAGCAACAATTTGTTGAAACACGTGTTTGCTACGCGAACGATTTCTGTATGCTGTGCCCAATGTATTTTTTTTAATGAAAATACCTTATGTTTTTAAATACGCGAATGTTATAATATATATATAAAAAGGTGGAATTCAGGACTAGAAATCATATGCATATTCGGACCAGTGATGAGCGCGAAAAGAAAAAATAGTGGGGTACTTACTGCGCATGTGGGGACTCATAAAATGCCTACTGCGCATTCAAGGTACGCGCTCGTAATTCGTGACGGGACCTGTATCTGTCTGTCTGTTAGTCTGTTTAATTTCAAATACCTGAATACATTTTAATGTAGGGTGTGCAAGTCTAAGAAATACAAAGGAAATTCTTTTGTGACAATAATTTGTTTATTATCCCTATATTCTTCACACCTTCCTGTACCAATAGTGGTGTAACAACACCAATTTTTGTCCAATACACTTGGGTTTTTCACAGTTAATGAGTCACTATACTTGCATCTGTCTGTCTGTCTGATTTTGTTAATATTTGGTACCTTAGGAATTGTGGTCTGTTACGCGGCATGCAAGCCACGCTTCTTCCGCCTAATCACTTCTATATACAAATGCGATTGTTTCTTTGCTTGAACGTGAGCTGTGCCGTAGTTCAGTGTTATTTTAATTTATTTCATGTTTTGTAAGTTTTTGTTATAAATTAAATGTTTTATTGAGAAACTAATAAGTAACTAAAAACTAATTACAAGTAGAAAACTTGGCCCAAATCGGTGTCTCTCGGGATCGTGCCAAGAAGGCTGGCAGCATTGCCACGTTGAATAGCAATGCTGATTCTCTGAGCGAGAAAAGCTCCAGCCCGCTTGTCACGAGCAGCTTCCACCAGACGACGTGCAACCTCTGAAAAGTTGATGAGCATCTGGACCCCAAGGTCCCAGAGTTTCAACCGCAAACACAGAAAATATGTATCCTTGACCAATGCAAGCATATTTCCGGCGCTTGAGGCACTCCAAATTAAATAAAAATCTTACAGTCTGTCTCTCAGGTGGCTAGTTTTCAATCAGATTTCGAAACTTATGTGTTGCCTAAAAGCTAGGTTCTACCTGCAGCTTCGCCCGCGAGTACAAGTGCCGTCGGGAGTTATAAGCGCTCAGCGAAAATAGTGGGGATTACTGCCTTTGTATTTATTCGCATTCGCGCAATACAAGACCCAAAAATTTACTTTACTTATTTTCGCACTCATCATATTTGGTGAAATGTGGGTGTTGTTATTACAACACCTCTGCCTACCCTTTCGGGGAATACAGGCGTATGTATGTATGAAGGTTTAACGTAGCAACAGTTTGTTAATAACTATGTTCAGTCAAATTGACCTTGGCCAATAGTGGCAAGGTAAAAACAGCACAGTGTTGACTCTGCGAGCTGACGTGTACTGTGACGTCACTCGCTTTAAACAATACCTACAAATTGGTACTATTGATGAATATAACACGTGGCATTGGTGTATGCTAAATAGTTACTCAGTTTGGTGGCTAAGTGTACTATTACGTAACTATAGTAAGTGTTGCAAACAAGTTCTTGATGAAGTGACACAACGCGAATTGTATGACAAATTTCAATTGCTTTTATAGAATTATTTTATTAAATTTTCCGCCTATATTGTATGTGGGAAGCCGTGGTGGCCTTGGGGTTAGAGCAGTCGCCTGCATCGCAAGTTCGAATCCCAGCGGGGCCTGTTCAAATGAGTTTTTCTAAAAAAAAACTTATGTGCAGTTATTTCACACCACATGCTTTACGGTGAAGGAAAACATCGTGAGGAAACCTGCATATGTCTGAGAAGTAATTCAAAGACGTATGTATAGTGCCCGAGACTCGGCAGGAGAATGATCTCCTACCGAGTCATGTTCATGTTCAGTGAAAAGTTGGTGTTTTAACACCTCTGTATAGGCAAGATATTCTTGAATGATCGTCGATCGATGCAATGCGTAGCGAATGCGGTTGATACATCTTATGAGCATGCGCTTTGATGATTGATCATAATCTGACTGCCAGTTAGCATGGTATATATAAATATATTTACTGACTAGCTGTGTGCCCTGCGGTTTCACCCGTGTAGATTTAATTTCATTCCCGCGGAACCCCAAATGTTTTTAAAATAAAATTAGCCTTAGTTACTCCTTGTAACATTAGCCATCTGCCAGTGAAAGCAACCAGGAAGGACTGGTTTTGGCGGGACTTACGTTTAAGAGATTACCCGGAACAAATAGACAGACGGAGAAAAACTTTGAAATATATTTTTTATTTTTAGTACTGTATATATTCTTATATGCATTTAGTGAAAAGCTGTTATTTTGGAATTACAAACAGACATTTCAATTTTATTTATCTGTATAGATTATCTATATAGATTTACGTAGACAATATTTCATGGGTGACTTTATTTCGCAGATCTGTAGTTATTTCTGTGCAATTCCCATGACAGTTTTATTTTAATTGTATGTAGTTAGATACCGTATATATTTTGATATGTATCTAATGTTGCCTATTTATTATTTCAATAATATCTGCTGCGCGATTGAAGTTTGATTACTGTTATCCCTCCATCAGCGAGTGTATCCCTTTGAATGTGGTCCACTCAGTAAACATGCGTCCATTCCGTTAGCGGGGAATAGCTTGTGTTGTGTGCGACATTTGGCAGTGTGTGTGTAAGAGTGCATTGTTTTACAGGAAGAGTTGCTGCGCATGCGGCAGATGGGTGGAGGAGAGGGCCGTACACGCTCCCACGTGTACATGCCGGAGAAGACCGCACAGGTTACTATTTTTTATACTAGGTAGTAAGGCTGATGGTAAGCGACGATGCTTGTAACACCAAGTTTAACTCGCACATACCTGATACTGAAATAATTAAATCCCTGTGCTGACGTAATTACAAGTATTGCTAGCACAGCGACTCCACTCCCACTCCTCCCCTCTATTTCAGAGGCAGCATTATTTGCTTGTCGTCATCTATAAGGTACAATTGCTGCGTAACTGCGCAACAATTGTTCCGTTTGCTGACAGTATTCACAAAACGAAGCGTGCCTTGTTGGGAAAACCTTACGATATATATTTTTTTAATTTATCATAAATTTTGTTCATTTTTTGAAAAATATGTGCACACAGCCTTCGTCTGTAATTATGATGGCGTTTAGCTTGAGACCGCGCTCGAACTACGAAATGAGATATGTAGGCATATGATTGTGTTGGCTATATAAATAAGTAAATACAGTCCCCAGTCGGGACGCTCCAGAGATCTCTATGCCTGTATTGAAGTGTGTCTGTGTGCAGGTGGCGTTGATGCCGTGGATTGCCACCGCCGTGGGCATGGCGCTGCTGGGCATCATCATCGGCAAGTTCATCATGTGAACGCTGGCTTGCCTCCGCCCCTACACCCGACCATCCCCCCGCACAAGGCAGCTCCTCCCCCGCACCAACCCCGAGATCACCCCGCGCCGCACTTGTGTTCCTCGCAACCCTCGCCACTCGGTCAGTCTAACACACTGCTACCCATCAACACCATACCCCGCTATCACGTTAACTCCATTCCTTTTACAATTACACATTTTATTTTCAAATATTTATTGTAGGGACAAACTTCCATATTTATAAGTTTCCCATGTTTAATATTATTATTATAGTGTATCTATTGAAAGCATTTGTTATCGAAATTTAAATGTATAGATTAACATCTGTAAATCACTCATAATCATAACATTAAGGATTTGTATAAAAGTTTTATTCGTAATATATCACTGACTCGTCACTTGAGATAGCCGTGTGCAATAGCCAAGCTAATGTTTACGTGTGGTTTTGACATTAGTGTGTGTGATCTAGCAGTCTTGCTGAGAGGTGGAAACTAGTGATGTAGCGAATATTTGCATGGTTTTTTGGCATTGTAAATCGAAATAATTTGACAATATTCCTGAATCATATCAAAGACAATTTACAGTATACATTGCTGAACAATTGACAAACCTAGAGTCGTGAATGACGCAAGTCTAGGCGATCACCGTCTTTACAGATGCCTTTGGAAAGCTTGATGTGCTTAATAATAACACACTCTTTAATACGTAATTCAAACCCTTACATACTGATGTCAAATACCAACACTACCTTTTGACCTCGTTCAGAAATGTGCTGTCGAAATTGTCATCACTACCCCTATCACGGGTTTACCACCGTTTTCGTCATCTATACTCGCTAGCGTCTCCGCCGGACATTAGTATGAGAAATTGTGCAGCGACACCTAGATGACGTGAAGAACTAAAATATCTCATACAAATATTGCGAGTGGACGCTAGCGAGTTTACGAAAACGGTGACAAACTCGTGATAGGGGTATAGAATACTGTCGAATGTCGTAGACAGTTATTCACGTCTGAGAATGTCTTAAAATGTTATATTAGTGACATCACTAGTGTAAACCATGGGTTGCGTAATATAGGGCTCGCAGATCACTTATTATAATTGGTCTCGTACACGTTAACGGTGTATTTGTAACAAATTATGATACTTTTGTCGCTGTTTTATTGTATTCTTGTTTTTATCGAAGGATAATTAGTTTGCTTATTCTAAATAAATATTTTATTGTTAGCGCAGTGTCGTAATTAATGTGTACAACACATACAATGTTGAGTTAGACCGGTGTTTGGGCCCTAAACTGGCGATGTCTGGAAACACTAGCACAAAACCGTCGCTTATTGGCATGAATGAAGGATCGTGCTAATAGTAATTGGCTTTACCGTATTTGGAAGTGTATGAATACATCTATGAATGTAGGTATATTAAAATGCCCAATAAATATAACAAATGGTAACAAATTATACTCTCTTGTGATAATACACACTTGGGGATAATTTTTCGCACCAGTATCTTGTTGGTACCATGAAGGAATTAAATAGCTTAAAATACGTGATACAAGAAGAAGAAGAACGTAGGAGAAGTTATATGAGACATTTTGTCAAATAACAATGAGGGGTTTTTTGAAATGAACAAATTTTCAGAACCGTTTTACTTGTATTGTATACTCTGTTTAAGATTCTGAAACACATTACGAAATATGTACAACGATAATTATAATATCAGCATTAATTTGAAACACTTTTGTTCACATAGACACATAATTATAGAAGGGTAATCAAAATAGGCTTGGGGCTGTAAATTTAAGAATGGGTTACCTTTCGTTCGCTTTAATTCAGATTAATATGCACACGCAGAGGTGTTGTAACAACAACACCGAATATGATTAAGTGCCAACGTGGGGTGAGTCCACCGCCGCCTCAGGCACTATACATACGTCTTTGAATTACTTCTAAGACTGTAATTTTATAAACACTGCCTTATAGCTGAGTGGTTCGATGATAAAACTCACAAAGTATTGAGATAGTAAGGTGATAATTAATTACATATAAATAAACTATTTCAAAACGCTACCCGCATTTTTTTGAAGAGAAGAAACTTATTTCCTCGAGCCTAACTTGATCGAGTCCTAATATAGTTTCAATGTTACCAGTCTTAATACAATTATTAGCGATTAGACCTCTGCGATCTGTAATGCCGTGGTGAATTTACAGACAATTGCTAGATATATCTATACTCTTAGTTAACAACAAATTACATGAATAAATCTTTAATGATATGATATTTACTGAAATGTGAAAGGTAGCGATGATTTAATATTGTTTTAAGTAAATGGATTCAATATGCCCATGTATTTATAGTTCGGTTAGCAAAGTATATGAGTTCTGATAGTCGATTTTATAAGTCATAATCCTCCTGCCCTTATCCCATGTTATTTGTGGTCGGCGCAATGTGTTCTTCTCTTCCATTTCTCTCTATCAGCCGTCATATCTGTATTCACTCTTTCACACAATCCATCCATCGTTTCTTAGGTCTTCCTCTCCCCTTGTAACCATCCACATTTATAAAGAAAACTCTTTTGGTAACATTATCCTCATCCCTCCGCATAACATGTCCATACCACGGCAAATGTTTATTCTTCAACTTGTCAGTGTATCGACAATTATTGTGAATCAATTCTTATTACACCATATGTCATATGGTATGGCTTGTATGCCTTGCTTTAGCCGAACTAAAGTTACTGTGCCTATATAAAAACGCTCATGATTTAATATATGGTCACTATTATATATCTTTTTCGTCTCAGTCTATGGTTTCAAATAACGCTAGATTTCCCCAAAAACTACTAATAAATGTATCTCTCTCTGTTCGTGTTTTCGTATACTGGTTTTCACTGAGTGCCTGCTAATGAGATGGAAAAATAGTGAGGTGGTTAACGTGATTATTGAAACGCGGCCGTTCAGCGTTCAGCTGAGCTTCACCTTCGCCTGTTATGGCATATACCTCTCTATAAACTTAAAGAAATACAGAACTCGTATTAATTATACACTAAGTTATGATGGAAGAAGGACGTAATCAACCGATAAATCATAATTAATAGTAATTAATAATAATACACAGAAAAATCCTTGTTAATAAAGGGCCGAGGAAACAGCGTATCCATGCTGACGCAATGCAAAGAAAAGGGGGCTGAAGGACACGGCGTGTTGCGTACCTATTCATTAAATGAGGGATTTATGATTTACATATTTGATTGGACACTTCCATCAAAAATTAAGAGCATTTTTTTTTATATATATTTAGGACGAGAATCAAATACTGTTCCTTCGTTCAGCCTTAGGCACTGTAGATTTAAGTTACGTACGGAAAAATATTGTGTTAAATGAAATTATTTTAGTTTAACAGTAGAAGCTCAGCTAGCGTCGAACTGAGATGAAGGTGTAAAGTGCGGATTTAGGAATGTCTTTGTATTTGAATCACCTGGGGTGTTGAAAACAAAAGAGAAAAAATGCCTTCCCATCACTGACCTCCAATATGCAAACACGCTGGACCGGCGACACCACAAAATTACACATACATTTGAAGTCGATTTGAACCGCCCCTAGAGATCGAACCCGGAGCCAAATCTTTCTTGGGCGTCAAAATGTACTTGTATAGTAGGAGTCAGTGTCATGCGTCGGTAAGGTTTGAACTAATGTCACACTCTGCTTATTGCATTTTTTTCTATATTTTTAATACATTATTCATATTCAAAGAGTTATGAGTGTATGTGTTGTAAATACATGCGCGTTATCCCCATTATTTCGCCGAGCGCCCACAACTAGTGTCGACACCTGTAATAATGCCGCCCCATACAGTATCCAATGTCGGAATATAAGTATGTTCAAAATTATTTACTATTGAGGCGTGCCTCCCAGCTATTATTATCATTAACCGACTCTAAAAAAAGGAGGCTAGCAATTAGGCTGTATGTTTATTTTTCACTTACAATTATTTTAAACTAGATCAAAATTTCAATACCATTACGATATTACCGAAATGTTTTATTTTTATCATATGATGTAAATGTGCTTCAATTGTAAATGATTTGTATACTTCATTGGTATGGGGAAACGTGGCCCTTCAGCCCTGTTAAGTGTAATGTTAAAACAATTAGATATTTGACTGTTGCACTGACATAGTAGAATACCTTCTAGTACTATAACGAATGTATAGTTAACTAACACACCAATGGAGTGACCATAATAATTTAATATTTATATATATATATATATATATATATATATATATATATATAAGTAGGTCCCTCAAATTTAAAAAAATAATTGAAGACAATAATCGATGTTTTTTGTAGATAATATAAAGAATA
This sequence comes from Watsonalla binaria, assembly GCA_929442735.1. Lineage (NCBI taxonomy): Eukaryota > Metazoa > Arthropoda > Insecta > Lepidoptera > Drepanidae > Watsonalla > Watsonalla binaria. The sequence goes on along the minus strand of OV838917.1, from coordinate 1,183,789 downwards.
AAATAAGCAGTCAAATACTTAATTGTTTAAGGTGATTCTACCAGTCAAATTGTATTAATCTTCTGCTCAGTTTATTACAGTATTCTGTATTTTGTTTGTATTAGAAATTAAGCACATCTTTTAACCATGCCTACCACAAGATAATGGTTTTGATCATTTTTAAATTAACAGTGTATCATACATAATTATTACTTAATTTAATTTTTTTTTGTATATGATTATAAATTTGCAAATATTTTACGGCTAATATCAGCATTGGATGTAGAAAGCAGTATTTCAAAGAAATCTGACTGCTTTAGCTTCAAAAGAAACTCTTTGGTGGAATCAATGAGCGTCTGTATATATATTGACTTTGGTCGTTAACGTTTTAATAATGAAATTATTCTCTTGATTACAAATATTGTTTCAGCGTAGTGCAGAACTTTGCCGATTCAAACGATCGAAATTCTGTCCCAATGTGTTCACGTAATTCGGAATCAGACTCCATAGGACGTATTCGCAACGACTATTAAACTATTACGTTTTATCCTTGATTGATATGGATATGACCTTGAAATACTAAGCTTTTCATTACGTGAATCGGGCTACATCGTTAGTTAATACTTGCACACAGCAATGGCATAACATATTAAATACAACGCAACTGCGTAATATGTAGTTTCACGTAATATAACTACTCTAGGTACGTAAACTACGGATTGATTGTTATTGTAATCAAAGTGTTAAAGAAATTTTCATTTATTTGATTGTTTTACTGGTAGAAACACTGTCTGGTGTCACTAAACAATTTGAATAAATATATAATATTATCGCTTATCATGTTGTGTTTATAGCGTTCATTTTGATTTGTGCCTAAGTCTGGAGTTACGGTAAAAGTTAATATAATATTAAAGATAGCTAGTGCGAGCATTTGCAGTTTTAAATAATTCTTGTCCCAAACGAGTGTTTAATATATTGGTGTTTTGTCATAATTAATTAATAATTAGTAGTGTAGTCTATATACGGGACTGTAGGAACGTGTATATGTACATGTAGTAATATGGGATTTACTATTTCTAGAGAGTTGCCCGTGGCCAGCTGGTGCGCAGGGTGTTCAAAGAGATTTGAGGGGACAATAATGATATTTTTAAGCACCGCGTATTAAGATTGAGCTCCGACAAATATGCGCTGCATAAAACGATCATATTTGGCCCCCCCCAATGTTTGGTAAGCTTGCTATCTTGGTTGGTCGTCATGTGGTCAGCGTTTTGGCTTTTCGATTTAATATATTATCATATTAATATGTATTCCATCCCAGTTGCTTTTAGTATTATCGAAATTTAATCAAACAGTTAGGGAGATGATGGTTTTTGGTATAAATAAGCCAATTTGTGCATTAAATAGTGTTTTTATTTTAAGGACACATTTGTCATACAAATTTCAGTACGATGTTGTTGTTATTAAACTATTATGCTATATTGTATCGTTTTCTGGAATAAAAGACTTAATTTATGATTATTTTTACTTGACATTTCATTTAATTATTAAGGTTAATTTTAAGCTTCATTGCTGATAGATGCGAGACAAAACAATTGTTTTACATTCTTGGAGTATATTGTATTTTTAAGGGTTGTCCGCATATATGTAAGTTCCCTACCTCTTTATACCTAATCGTTCTCAAAGACTCCACTTGGATCCTCAGCTCAGGTTTAGGTCAATATAGGCTCGCGCTGAATAATTCCGGTCTTTTGACGAGGAACAGTCATGATAATGAAAAATATTTATTCAGTTTAGGCGCTGGTAAGGCAATTATGAATGTCGAGAATTGACCACCGGTTCGGAAACTAGCCTTCTGAGAAGAACCGACAAGAATCTCAGTCAGGCATCATGTACATTTCATTGAAACAATTTAAACAGGTATAAATATTTACAATAGTGACAAATTGTATTAGCATGCAGGTATAAAAGTATAAAACATAATCAAAGAACAATACCAGATAGATTTAAAAGTGTTTGCATATCATGTATTTGCTGGAGCTACTTGTGCACAGTAATTTACTTAGTTCCATATATCGTTGCCATTTATATAATCCGAAATTTTATAATAGGCTTTCTTCATCAAAACGGTTTTGACATGTCTTAAATTTAGCACAATTTAGTCAAGTTCGTGACTCGTCGTTTTCCCAAGCGAATAGATATATTTATATTTACTATCGGACTGAGATATTTATTTACCTATCATACAAAAGTCATACTCCACACTAGACCTAATTGGATTTCCATTCGAGAATCACACTCACGATAGCTATAATGCATAATAATTAAAAATAATTTTTCAGCGTTAATATAGTTAATATATGTGGAACTATATAATATATAGTTCCACAGTTGGTAACACTATATACATCGTGTCGGTGCCTCCAATATTTATTTATTAATACATACATATGCTCACGCCTGTATTCCCCGAAGGCGTAGGCAGAAGTGTTGTAATCACAACACCCACTTTTCACCGCAGATGATTAAGTGCCAACGTTACATTTATTTATTTATAATCTGAATATATAAACTTACAGCTTAATATGCCAAATCTTAGTCAAGCAAAAGCGATAAGCGTCATACGCTTTTAATGTTCCATGTTTATATTGTGTGAACCATAAAATGCTTCTAGAACTGCAAAAAAAACATTTAGAAATTTACCGTCACGGTCACGAGATCACCGATTTCGAATATTTGTACAGCTCCTCCTAGCGGTGACGTAAAGAACTAAACTACCTATTGTGAGTAACGCTAGCGAGTATAGATTACGGAAATTGCAAAACTCGTCACAAAGCTAACGCTGGCTTGACGTCCAGCTTACACGTTCCTGTAACATCCTTTAGTTGACTTATAACTGTATTCACTACTAGCTGAGCCCTGCGATTTCCCTAAATATTTCTTTAAATAAAGGAGCCTAAGTACTCTTTGTAACATTAGCTATCTGCCAGTGAAAGTCCCTTTAAAATCGGCCCAGCCGTTTCGGAGATTAGCCGGAACTAAGACAGAAAAAAAATTAAAATCGGTTTTTCTATGTCAGTACAGTGCATACTTTCATATGCATTTAGCGAAAAGCTGTTATTTTGGAGTTACAGACTTTTATTTATCTGTATATTATAGATTAATGCTCTATTTTTTAAACTTACACTCACCACGAAGTAAATAAATATTCTCGAAAACAAATGATTTGGATTGGTATTCCGTTTGCAAAGGCAAGCCGCCGAAGGACTCCAATGGCTTGATAAATGACACAACAATATCATTGCACATTCATTTATTACCTACTAATACAATAAATACAGAATAAAAAAAACCCTGTTTAAAAAATAATGCCTGCTAATAATGCAATTACTATACAGAAACGTGACAAAGCAGCTGTCCGTTGCATTTATATGGTAAAGGGAACTTCTCACGTCCTGGATTTTATTCTATCAAGCTATTTCATAGCAAGAATATTTCATACTTCCGAGATTGAGACCATAAATGGAAATATTTTCAATTTCCAAAGTAGGTACAAGCCGAATTAACGATGTTAACTTTACAATTTGCTTTTGGTAAGGTTTAGGCAGGTCTTTCTTCTTTCAAACATTGAAAACTCCAGAACAGCATCTTATAAGAAAAGGATATCTGCAATATTTAATAAGTATTAGGGAAAGGTAGGGAAGTTAAGGAAACGTTATAATGTAAGTATTGTCTCTGGCTGTCTTCATGTTTGATTGAACGGACTGAGTGTAAATTCCCTTTCGGTATTCTTCGCAACGGTCCAAGTATGAAATGCAGTTGAATAATTTAGTAAGGTGTCGTAGCGAATAATGTCGTATATGCTGCATAGGGCAACTCTTTAAGGATCTATCTAATGGCAATTTATTCGATTGCCAGGTTTGTTGTTTGCCATGTTTCTGTTTAATTAATTCCACTACCGCAAACAATAAAATAGCCAGAATGCAAACATGTGTCTGGGTACAAATAAAATATCAATAATTAAATCGGTTACAGTTTTGGGGGTTGCAGACCAAAAGATAAGCTTAGACAAAGCTTAACCGAGCCGGCTAACGTAAACTAGTAATATCCCCAAAGAAGTGGTGTAGGTTAGACCCAGGCGGGAGGGACTTAGTTAGCTCACAGCTTAGTTTGCACTATGCACTTGACCCCTTCGCACACAAAGCGACGCAAATATTCGATTCCCAACTACCACATTATAAATGCATAGAGTTTCGTACTCAGGCACACGATGACGATCGTTTCAGCTAGAAGATATTCACACAAGTTTACAAAGATCGATAATTTCCAGCCTTGTGTACGAAGGGCCTAAGATAGCTTAGTTTTTGGTCTGTAACCCGTTATTGTGTTATATAATGGTGAATGACGTATAATATAATAATTCTTAATCTAAGCTTAAATACGATGGCCGTCCTATACCGAAACAATGGCAGATGCAACGAGGAAATAATAATACTGCGCATCATGAGATCATTAAAATGAAAGAACAATGTGCTGAGCAAATAAAGAACATTGGATAGAAAAAAGATATAATAAGTGCTTGAAACGGCGTTATTTTTGATAAACGCCAGTTTATCGCAAGAAACTAATAACCGCTCGTAATCTTGTGCACCATTGTAATACATACAGAGGCATTGAATCAGGGTCACCAATACATATCTTTATAAGGAAATATTTAAAAAAAATAGTTTATGAAAGTGGCAATGTCTCGCAGAATGCTGCTTACTGGATGCTGTGGCGCACCTTGGGAGAGGATTATTTCCAATACTGAACTCCGGTATAGGAAACTATTGAGTATGTATGTGAGCTGATAACGATACAATCATAACGCACCCTCTGAACAGGGTCTCTACTCAAAAATTTGAGAAAATAACTATGTTAAGATAGACAGACCTCAAAATGTATGTCTACACGTAGTTTTAAAAATATCTATTTATACTCATCGACAATGCACAATCTAAACTATTATTTCAAAATATAAAAAAACATTGTATTCAACACTGGTAAAATTACTGCCTGAGTTATAAATTTAAACTTGCCGATTGCTATTTAAAAGATTTTTATTGACGACTGTTATGCAAAGTGGCGCTGGTTCGATTTCCACGTCAGGGCAGATAATGCACTGTGTTATCTGCAATTGCTTAATTTGGTACTTGATGGGGCTGTGTGATAATCTCCAAACATTTATTTTAATATATTGGTGACCGTGATTCAAAGCTCCCAAGCGTATTACTAACGGCGTAACTGCTATATTCCAAGACAAGATCGAATAGAATGAATACAAAAAAAAAAAACGAAGTGAGTAGGTATTAGGACTATGGGCACAGTAATACCTATGTAAGCATATTAAGTACTTATAATTACCCTAAACATTTAAGTATCTTATTGTGATTTAAAAGAATATAAAATAAGCAAAAACATTGATTTAATACAAAATAAATTTTTGGATAATGTCAATAATTATAAGCCAACGTATATTATAGAGTTTGCAAACAAAACTATGACCTGAGAATACTAAAGAAGATTAAACATTAATATTAAAGTATAACAATATGTAATGACTAGCTCATTTTAGAAGGTAAAATCATATAATTCTGAATAAAAGTTAAGTACTATACTATTTGTATAAATATAACTCAATATAAAATTAGACCGAGTTTTATGTTTAAAGCTAACATTAAAAATGTCCCCCTTATTAATAAACGTGGCGTAAGGTGTGCGCAATATAATCCAAGGACCAGTACGACGAATTGCCACCGGTTTCGTAATCTATACTCGCTAGCGTCTCCGCCGAATATTAGTATGATAGAGATGGAATAATCTCGCGCCGGTTTCCTTTCTATCTCGGGAACTATGTTATGGTTCTTAGAAATTTCTGGTACAAAACAGTCAAATGTATTTAATGGTTTTCATCTCATTGAAAATTGATTTAAATTTTATTGAAATTGGATTTCATTTTTATTGAAAATGGATGTCATTTTATTGAAAATGGATTTCATATTATTGTCAAAAGGATTTCATTTCATTGAAAATGGTTTCTGTAATAAGGATTAAAGTGAATGAAAGCGCCAGCAACCTTTTGTGCGGTTTCATTACAGACGGTTTTGATAACACATTTTAAAGAATATTTTTTTATATTTAGCACAATTATCGAAAATATTACCCTTACCTCCGAAATTTACCTTTTAGTTGTAAACAATCTAAAATAATTAGTGCAAAGACTAATAATCTAAAAAATGAAACCTTCGCTCCAAGAATTAATCGTAATTAATAAAAATTTGTATGTATATATACTTTGGCGGATGGTAAAATTGGACTTTATGAAAATAATTAGGACATTTTATTTTGTTAAGACGGTTCGTCGGACGGCTTTGGAAACAAATAAGTCGTGTTTGGGTACGGCACCCACGATGTGTAACTACACGCACTTGACCGATGTTATTATTATTAATAAGGGGGTGGGGTACATTAACGACCTACTACACTTAAGACCTATATACTATAGACACGAAAATATTTAGGTAGCACAAAATAGGTTATAAATATTCTTACACATAAATATTATATTGATTACAAGTTAATCTTAACAGATACAAGATGTAAATCTAATAATAAATAAATAAATCGTACAATGGCAACAATCAACTAAGAAATAAGTAACTAAGTCGCGTATGGCAACATATTGATAAAAGATTATAAAAAAAAACATTCTGATAGGCTGTTTAGTAAGAGAACCATCTTGGGATGAGACGGCGCTGCTGCGCTTAGGTAGGAATACAATATCTTTCTGTAGCATTTTGAACGTATATACGCACATACATACATACGCTCACGCCTGTATTCCCCGAGGGGATAGGCAGGGGTGTTGTTATAACAACACTCACTTTTCACTGAAGATGAATAAGTACCAACGTGACAGACGGTGAGTTCATCGCCTTCTCAGGCATTAAGCACGTGGTGTGAAATCACTGCACATATTTTTTAGGAAAACTCATTGGTGCAGGCCGCGCTAGAATTTGAACTTGCGTCGCTTTCGTAGCAGGCAACTGTTCAAATCTGAAAGCCACCACGGCTGTTATTTGTGTATTAGTCAATTAAGCTCGATGTAGCGACTTGCTGGTTAATTTCCCTGACGCAACGGTTCTCTTACTGAACAGACGCTATACATAAATAATAATTATTTAACAACTTAAAGCACTGATCGGAAATAGTTAAGCTTTGGTAATACCAACGTCACAGTATAAGTATCAACTTTACTAGTAGTGAGGAATCTAAGAAACATTTGCTCCATTGAACGTGAGGGATGTCGATTTTAAAATGTACTCGTAATTAATCGTCTGTAAAGTTTTTTTGCGTATCCGCGCTAGGACGACGTGACACCCCTAATTCACGCTACTGCTATTATGCTTATAATTTCTTAGATGAGCGCGTGTGAGTCCCTAGATTCCTTTCTGCTCGTAAAACTTATATATACTGTGCCTACGTGTTCAGCTTGCGATGGTGGCGTGCACTGTGGTAAGGACCCTTCCATGACCTATCCTATCTGTCCAATTACTGTTAGTCTATGATTGCAATAAGGATAGACTGTAGTTATATGATTATGACATACATATGCTCACGCCTGTATTCAGAAGGCAGAAGTGTTGTAATCACAACACCCACTTTTCACCGAAGATGATTAAGTGCCAACGTGACAGATGGTGAGTCATTGAATTACTTCTCAGAAATATGCAGGTTTCCTCACGATGTTTTCCTTCACCGTAAAGCACGTGGTGTGAAATCACTGTACATAAGTTTTTTAGATAAACTCATTGGTACAGGCCCCGCTGGTATTCGAACTTGCGTCACTTGCGTAGCAGGCGACTGCTCAAACCTCAAGGCCACCACGGCTCTTATGATTATGAGTCTGATGTAAATGACGTTTATACCATTGTCACTGTCACAGTCAGACCATGGGGATAGAGATTACGATAAGGGTACTTGGATAAGTACGAGTTCGCAATGGTCTCCAAATCGATACTGTGTGCAAAATGTTTGTATGATTGTACAACGCCTGTTAGCGGTAATGTTGAAGATCTAAAACATCTCGTACAAACAATATATTATTGGGTTACGGGAATAAGTATAGTTTACGAAAACGGTAAAGCCATGTAATAGGGGTCCACATTACATATTCAATTTCATCGTAGTCGGTTGATCGCGAACGCTAACAATGATATTTTTAATACTTTTCGCACGCTACAACTGACCGCCACGAACGCAAGCAGAACACGCCGGTTTAACCTTAGCTTGAAAGGATGTTACGTATAATTCTCTTAACCTACGATAACATAGACGCCCAACATTTAGACACTAGACACTGGAACCTTGAGGGAATATAAGAATAATAATATAATATAATAACGCTGGTCCCGTCAGTAATACGCACTTATCCTTGCAAACAACACTACAGACTACACTAGCACTGAGCCACACGAATGATACGATCCCGTGTTTCAAGCTGCCTGTGGGGGCATGACCCCCGGGGCCCACCAATCCGTAGTTCCGTTCCAAAACAATTCTCATCATCATGCAGGGCATCAATTTCTCGATCCCTGTAAAAATTACACATTAATAACGTTCCAAGAAGGCGTAGTTTTTCAAATTTACACACTTCAAAAAAAATAAGACGTTAATTATTTTTTTTCGAATTGTATTATCTGATTCTTATACCTCATCAATAGTGAATCTTAGATATATATTCATGTCCCTAGCACCGTTTTAATCTGTGCTTTAATTTCAGTCAGTCTGGTCTTTGAAGTTTACATAGATATCGTCAAATCTGGCAAATTGCAATACATACTTTTAACTTCATACACAAACCAATTTCGCAATCAATTTAATGGTTAAGCGTTCGTTCGATGTTAATATTTTTGTTCATGTGTGTATACCGGCTGTCGGGGAAAATAGGACAGCTGTTAAAATATGTGATAGGGTATAGTTTTTATGAAGCAAATAGAATGATTAGGTCAAAAATATCTTCTTCCGTTTTCGAGTAATTGACGTTCAAAGTTGACCATATCAAGGCCTTATTTTCGCATAAAAGTCAGCGGTAAATGCCGCCGCGCGTCACTCGCTTAAAGCCGCGAGCTCTTCGGCCCTTAGCAACCATAGCCTATAACTACGTTATAGTTGAAGCTTGATATTTTACGACTTCAACATAGTGATATATTCATAAAATCCTACAACTTCTAGAAGACAACTGTTCCTTTTTCTCTGACACCCTGTATATGAGGGGAGAGTAGGATATACGATCACTTACCTGCAACAGCCAGCGGACGGTTAAAGTATAGCCACAAATACACCAATTTCTAAAAACCATTAAATATTGAAATATCGTGCGAACACTCTTCTACTCCTACTACTAGTACATTGAATAAATATTAAATTGAAGTGGATTATATATCGTCTGTAGAGCTGTTCCTGTGTTCCAAGAAGCTGTCCAGGCTGAAAATAACAAGTATTTATTATACAATATGACACTCGCGTGGCACTTTATTACATATCTGTGCACGATTCGTGATCTAATAGGAGATGCTAGTTGAGTGGGAACACAAAGATATTAATTTATTTCCGATAAAGGTTTAATGAGCATGTTAATCAATGCGACAGGTTTGATGTCCGAATATGCCTAAAGTGATTGCCTTGTCTCAGCCAAAGATGTTCAATTGCAATGTGGTTCACCGAACAATCTGCCGGGGCATGACAATTATTACATTTTTACTTTAATTATATATTTAATCATTTCATACCATGCAACACACTAATCTATATAGATAAATAAAATTGAAATGTCTGTTTGTAATTCAAAAATTATGCCTGACTAAATGCATATCAAAGTATACACGGTACATAAAAAAAACAATTTAAATTTTTCTTTCCCAAGTCTATCTGTCCGTCTGTCTGTTTGTTCCGGCTAATCTCCGAAACAGCTGGGCTGATTTTAACGGGACTTTCACTGGCAGAGAGCTAATATTACCAGGAGTAACTTAAGCTACTTTTATTTAAAAAAAGCATTTAAGGGCTCCGCGGGAATTAAATTAAATCTACGTGGGTGAAACCGCAATGCACGGCTAGTTAGACTAATAAATTATACGATAGCAAGCTATAAAGAGCTAAGAGTGCACTGTACGGCCAAAAAAATCTTCAAAATCTGACTGTTTGCGTTTGCGAGACATATTTAATATTTTACGAGCTGTGGTGGCCTTAGGGTTAGAGCAGTCGCCTGCTATGCAAGCGACGCAAGTTCGAATCCCAGCGGGGCCTGTACCAATGAGTTTTTCTGAAAAACTTATGTACAATGATTTCACACCATGTTCTTTACGGTGAAGGAAAACATCGTGAGGAAACATGCATATTTCTGAGAAGTAATTCAATGACGTATGTAAAGTGTCTGAGACGGCGATGGACTCACCATGTCACGTTGGCACTTAATCATCTTCGGTGAAAAATGGGTGTTGTTATTACAACACCACTGCCTACCCCTTCGGGGAATACAGGCGTGAGCATATGTATGTATGTTGTAATATTTAACAATTTATGAATATTGGATATCATAAATAAAGCATTACCTTAGCGTAAAATCCATGTGTTATGTCCGTGTCCGATGCAAATTATTGTAATAAGCATGTATTGCCATGGAATTAACAATTTCCTAAAAAAAATAAGTATGCTATTTTACATTACTGACATATACAAACGAGATTTTTAAATTATAAAAAATAATATAACAAATTTTACTACTTGCATGCATACAAGAAAGGTTAACTCTTCCGAATTAGTCAGAAAGAAAATAATGTGACGTGATGTTTCGTAGCATATTTTAAATTGTTTTTTGAACAAACTAATAACGAGGGTGTAACACAAAGATTAAAACCTATTTACCCTAAAATTAAGGGGTCAGGGTATTTTGATTGACATGTTTCACGTTATTTAAATTCGGTTCAATCTTTGCGATACTGCCCAACTACAGATGCCGTCAAAAGTTTTGAGCGCTCAGAGTAAATATTAGGATAACTGCGCATGTATTAAGACGCAAAGATTACTACTGCGTATTCAAGGCCAGCGCTCAAAACTCCTGACCGAACCTGTAGCTAAGAAGATACTTACCATGAAGTCAATCCGATGAGTGAAATATGTCACGTGGAAGCGATGTTATTTCTACAAAATCTAGTAGATGCGCCACAATAATGTTGTTGGAATAAAAGTAGATGGTACATTTCACTGGGTGTCTCCATTCCAATTTTAGTCACAGCAGGGTACGTATTATTCTTGAAAATAAACTTCAACACAACAAGGTACTCAATGTCTAACCACTACATCTGTCCGTCAATAATTATTTGTGTAAAAAATAAAACTTTATGTAACATGTCCGATTAGGTAAAAGACAACATCACCATGTGTAACATTGGATGTCGTTTGAGATGTGTTTTACTGGTCGATGTCAAAGGTGTTGTCCCCGAACGTGGGTTCGTCCTTCAGGAATGTTCCTGAGCGCTCCATTACAGGGGTTTTATTATCGGGTTTCGATGTCCCCGCGCCTTTGTTGGTTTTAGGGGTTGGCTTTGGCGAATCTTTCACGATCTTTGGCTGCATTTTGGCGGAACTAGATTTAGTCGCGTTCATCAGTGACCCGGGAAGTTTTCTCTCCGGTTTACTCCGACCGGGGAGTGGCACAGCGTTCGCCCCAGACTCTCCAGGCTTGGTAGGTCTGTTCCCTTTGCGACCCTCGTTCGGGTTCTTAACAGTGCTGCTCAGATTAGTGTGTTGGTTGGTGTACACTGGGATTTTAGTTTTCAATGGTTTGGCTTGTGCTACTTTGAGGCATTTTGGTTTTACTGCTGCAATAATGTTGTTTCTATTAGTATATGAGATTTGAGCTTGTTTAATAAGTTTGAAGTTAGAAATCTTCGCCGAATGCGTTTTAAGTTACTGGAACTAAATCTGGGTCCTCAGAAATTACTTAGCCACTATGTTAGTTTAAGCTCTTGAAAATTGCACATTTGGTTAGTAAAGAGAGAGTGAAAGTTATCGAAGGAGTGAGTTAGTAAAAATGATTGTTTAGTTTGTGAAATAATAGAGTAAGAAGTAATTTCCTTAAGAAAAATTGTCCTTACATGCGTCAGAGCCACTGGCATGTTTTGTCTTGGTGTATGTGGCGTATATGTTGCTCTGAGACTCAGTGAGCGAGTCCGTGGAGGGTTCTGGTGTGTGGGGGTTGGGGGTAGCTGGGCTCTCATCCCTCACTGGGGCACGGCTCGCGCGTTCTCTGCGCGCCAACACGGGGCTTGAGTTACGAGAGGACTCGCTCGACGAAAACATCTGCGGCCCCAACTTCCTACTCGCCCGTTTTTTCTCCTCTTTAAGTGACCTAGAGTCCAGATACGATGGCGAACGGTTTTCAGCAGTCACGCGCTGAGAACGTTTATCTATGTTATCTTGCGAGCTGCAATTTTTGATTTTATTGTATTTGGCTCGTTCTTCTTGAGCTTTAGTAGTTCTGATCACGGGTGCTGGCGGGGCGGCGCGGGCGGTGGTCGGTGGTTTGACGACGGATTGCGTCGACTCCGGCTGGCCAGCCACCGTAACCGGGCTGGGCGAGTAAGGAACGAAAGAAGAGCGCACGTGATCAATCGGATTACCGGCGACATTCACATTTGTGGTTTTAATCTTGGGCCTGGCTCCGGTACAAGCACCGGTACCGGCACTGGTGCATGAACTGGCTCCGGCACACGCGGAGGTCGCGGTACGGTTGCTTGCATACGTGCTGGTACTAGGCTTGGCACTGGTGCTGGGCTTGGCACTGGTACTGGGCTTGGCACTGGTACTGGGCTTGGCACTGGTACTGGGCTTGGCATTGGTACTGGTCTTGGTACTTGTACTGGGCTTGGCACTGGTACTGGGCTTGCTTGTAGGGCCGGTCCCGGGGCCGCTACTGGGTCTACCACCCAATCCGTAGCCGGAACTTGGCCCGGGGTAAATATTCCGCTGAAATCTCTCGCGTTGAGGAGAGTTTGGTATAGCATGAGGCCCGTACATGATGCAGCCGAGGTTACGTAGTTTCATGCGAAGTTCCGGGGGCAGTTCCCTGAATCCTTGTGTGGTGATCACGCGAGGCGCCGCTCGCACTAAGGCGTTCTCTACTTGGCGGAGAAGGGACACCGCTTGAATCGCAAGGAGGTTGTCTGGTTCGATATCTCCATCGGCGGGAATGTCGTTAGCGAGGAGGTCAGGTTTACAGTATGCTTGGGAGGCGATGTCTCTGACGAGGGTGCTAAGGTAATCGTATGCGCGACAGGCCTCATCGGGTTGTGCGCGTTCGATGGCGGCGGCGAGGCAGTCGTCGAGTGCTGTGCGGGCGTGCCTCGGTAGCCCGGCGGGAAGCGTCTCGATGTAACGCAGCAGGATCATCAGTCGCATCGACACGAAGTGGGCAGTAGTGTTCAGCAGACGACGGCACAGTCGAGCCACGCCTTCAGCCCAGCGCCCGGGCACCAGGGCACCCACTGTACACACATTCATGTTACAGGCGCCTCTATGAGCTATGAGCGTTCAGCGAAAATAGTACAGGTAGCATGTATTTTATACGCGTCACGCCACACAAACAAACAGGCTCATAAAATTACTACTGCACATTTAGGCTCAGCGCTCATAACTCGTGACGGAACCTTTTTCTACTTTAACAATAATTATAATCGCCTTCCACCATATCACCTCATTAAGCAGGGGCCCATATTCAAAAATATTTTTATAAAACTTACCGGTAATACCGCATCCGAAAACGACGTCAATGACATTGTCGCACGTCAAGTTGATGACGACGTTTTGATAGCACTTCTCCAAGATTTCAGAGGGCAATGTGGCGAACGACTTAGTGGGCCACACAGTGGTGAAGTGTTTGCTGATCCAAAGCACGCATTTGCGGAACAAATCATCCAGTCCGTACAGAGCGCACAGGGTGATGCACTCCAGGACACCAGCTACGCACACTGGACAAGGCTGAAATATTACACATTATTCATAATGGGCTACTACCGGAGCTAGTTTGTTCTGATGGTACTAGAAATAACACGATATATTACATAGTGGAAGTGGTGGCAGTATTTGGCCTTCAGTGTGAACATGATAGCTTCCTTCAGTCCCTCCAGACCCAGCATGTCCGCTAGAGTCGCCAGCTCCACGAGGCTGATCGAATCGGGGATGGTGCACACTCCCGAATATATATGGCACAACGCAAAATGTACCACATTGAACGTGAACCTGTGACAAATGACGTAACACATTATAACAGCACAGCAATATAATAATTTTATCAATACTCCTTGATACATACGATGGTAGAGAAATGACATTTCCAGCGCTCTCCACCCAACCACCGCTCAATATACCAGCAAAATACTGACATCTGTAAAAAAACAGCAATTATTCACATCCTATTTGGTCAGCATTTATATAGTTTCATGCTATTAAATACAATAAATCACTAAATAAGGTTCCATAGTATGTTTGCAGTACCTGGATGATAGGATGCACTTATGCGCTTTGATTCGTCTTCCAGCCGCTTCTACAATAACATCAGGAGCTATCTCCTCTAAGAACATGCGGAGTAGATCTTGCCCTAATCGTGACTGGCAGCTACCGATCAGACTAGATACATGACTATTGTCCTCGGTGGGGCTGCTCTCTGAAATGTAATATAACGCGGACTAAAATAGCTAAAATCATGCAGAAATTCATTGAAAAAATATTAACAATGTATACAACTGTTTAAAAGATTATTGTTTAATTTCTCACCCATTGTTGAAGGACCGGCGCTGCCCTGTACGTTGCTGTCTGAAGCATCCGAATCTTGATCATCCATGTCCCCTTGGTCCATTCTCTGAGGGGACCTGGCCCTGCTCGACACAGAGCCAGTCATACTCTTACTGAAGCCATTCTTCAAGTGAGGGAACAGTCTGTTAAGACTGAGAGCATTTTCCGAGTGAAAGGAACTAAGAACGTCTGCTGCTCTGGAGCTGTTCGCCTGGCTTCGAGCGCCCCAATTGTTTTCAGGGATCGACCTGGTCATGCGGGAGTCCCTTACTTTTTCCTCATTCTTTCCTGACGATGTAGAAGGTTTATCCAAATCAGATAATTTGACAAACATGCCGCTAGCTTGCCCCTCAGCTTTTCCTGCACCAGGCTCTTTCCCTTGTTTCGCACTGTTTCTCAAACCAGCGTCTTTGTGGTCTGAACTGGGCATCGGATCTTCTTTTATTATATCCGAGATAGATATAGTAGGATCATCACATAGTTTCTCTAATTTTTCAAAGGTGCATGTACTATCCATTGGTCTTGCTCGAGAAGGGGAATTCGATGCAAAACTTTTCTTCGTATTCAACAAAGACATCAATCTAGGATGTAATTCTTTTTTAATCGAATCTTGCTTCGATGTATCTTTCTTGACTGGTTCTTGCGCCGTTGTCTCTTTCTTAGCTGACTCTTGCTTCACAAATTCTTTCTTAACGGAATCTCTTTCCTCCGCCTCGTTTTTTGTCTCCTTGTCCACCGCCTCTCTTTTCGCGGGTTTCTTTTTATTTGATGTATCCCCTAGATCAATGTACATGGAGAACATGTTATTTGTCTCGCTAGATTTCTCTGGAGGTTTTTCCGGAAGGCGGTCAGGTAAACTAGATAGATCAATGAAAAACTTCTGACTTTTTCCAGTGCTGTCTGGAAGGGCTTGCGCATTATTATTGCGCTGCATATTTTCCGGATTATTATCAACACTTAGGGCGTTACAGCTGTTGTTAGTCTGATAGTTTTCAACCCTTTCCGCGTTACAGCTGTTGTTGATTGGATTATTTTCAACCATTTCCGCGATACAGCTGTTGTGAATTGGATTATTCTCAACCCTCTGGGCGTTGAATATGTTGTTAGTTGCAATATTTCCAACCCTTTGGGCGTTACAGCTGTTGTTCATTGAATTATTTGCAACTCTTTGGGGATTGTTTGCAGGATTATTTGCAATCCTATGGGCGTTATGAATATTGTTTGAAAGATTATTTTCAATTCTTTGTGCGTTAGACAAATTATTCCTTGGATTATTTTCAATTCTTTGGGCTTGACAGCTGTTGTTCATTGGAACATTTGGACCATTATTTGGCCCTTGTGCACGCTGATGAACGGGTTCTTGGTTCCTTTGCCCTTCAGCCGCACGTGGTTGGTTATTTGGTTCATTTGGATTGTTGTTGGACCAGTCAGGTGGATAAGCCGGTCTGACTAAAAACGAGGGAAAGGAGTCGACATGGTGGTACGGTATAAAAGGCCTGGTCGGCACAAGCCAGGGCACTCGAGGCTGAACGTCTTCAAGTGGAATGCGCCTAAACTCCGGCTGTATTAGGCCAGTACCGTTAAGTCGCGGTGGTAGTGCTGTTTTAAGCTCCTTCACTACAGTCACTGCACCAGGCATTAACATTGTGTGGAGTAGTTTTTCGGGCGTAAACGATGGGAAAGAATGTTCCCCAAGAGGGTCAATACGACAAAACCCATTTTCATCGTGAACTACAGCGTTGGCAACAATTTCAGCTTCATCGGTCTCTTCGTCATAGTCGTCGAGGTCATCCTCATCATAATCATCATCTTCAGAAGACGAATCTCCTATATAATCATCTGGCGCCAAATCAGGCCGAGGCAAATATTCCGGAGGATACGGTGGGTCGGTTGAAGGACTACTTGCGGCATTATTGCTTTCGTTTTCATCAGCTTCATTTCTTGCAACGTTCGATACACTCAACGATGACATGGAATTATTTGGCGTAGATGACATCCGCGGGAAGCGATGCTTTTCTAAAGGATACGCTTGTTGAATCAATTTCTGGTTTATAAACGTATGTGTCGTTAGTTTTATATGTTCAAATGGGAGCGATGAACTTGGATTCGCTTTTCTAGGTGAAACCTGGAATTTTTTAGGCGACACGACTTTTTGTGTATTGTTTCTAGTATCCTGTTTATCAGTCTGTTCCAAGGAATTTTTGTTACTCTCAGAGCGATCTACAGGACTTAAGTCATCTTCATTTAATGTCAAACTCCGTACTGGTTGACCCGGTGCTGGTAATGAAGGTGGGCCTGTGAGCGTTTGCTCGTTTGTATTGACCTCAAATGGGACATACTCTTCCACGTCATCTACTAAGCTTGCAGCGTCTATGAAACACGCAGAAGCCTTCACTGTAGATTTTGGGGCACTGCTCTGAGCTTGTGCAATATCAGTTCCACCTTCATCAATCACCGTATTGATATCATTGTTTTGAGGTGTATTGGGGTTTACTTGTTCAGTTTGATTATCTCGATGATTCGGGAATACCGACTCCCACGATCCTGTTTCAGAAGACAGAGACGATGACTCCATCATAACAATTTCTTCGTTTTGTCTTTGTTTTTCCGCTTTCCCCAGATTTTCCTTCGAATCATCAAGTGTGTTCCTACTTTGACCGGAATCAATGCCTGCCACTGGCGGAGGCGAATTCATAATTTTAGTTTTTTGCGAATTATCTTTATCTTGGTTACTCGACGTTGTTTCTTGAGAACCACCACTCGCATCATCTATTGTCAAATCTAAAGTACTTTCTGTAGAAGAAATGGTATCTTTCTGACTTCTTTCGAGTATCCCCGTATTTTCCAAACCTGAGTCCGATCCCGTACACACAGTCTCCATGTTTGAGGCGTTATCTCCCACATTCAGTTGCTGGGTGCACCCAGTTGAATTATTGACACCCGGTGAATAGGTGTAAGCAGCAGACAAATAATCAGATGAAGAGCTTGGTTCATCTGTGATTAAACTGTCCGGGGAATAGATTGAGTCTTGAACTTTATCCACAACGAGTTCATCTAGTGTATTGCGATCATCAGTATAGATTACTTGGCTGACATTATCACCATTACACCCGTTGCTTCTTGAATAATAATAAGTTTTGATTGGAGCTTCATAAAAAGTATCACAACTATTGGAATGTTGGTTTGTTTTGGATGAATGACTAGAAGTGAGATACAAAGTCGTGGGCTTGACACGTTGCGGTGTTACTTCACTTGTAGTGTTACATTGTGCCCTATTTATGGAGTGAAATGCATGAGATATCGCATCTTGCTCCCCGAGTTCCCTTTCCAACAGGTTGGTTTCGATGGGTACTAAAGCATAGTATTCTTTCGTTAGATCTGTACTGGGACTGGAGTTTATGGAATCATTGTTGGCAGTATATGGGGTGAGAAAAACTTCAGATTCTTGTTTATACTCCGTCAGAATCAACGGGCGTTTCGGTACGGTTCTCAATGCATGTATATTCTGATCAAGGTATTTTATGATCTCGCGCTCTTGATGTTCAATATCACATTCAGTGTACGCGTCACTGAAAACGAAATGTAAATAAATACTTACTTCCTTTTACAGTTAATACCTAAACGGACCATTTATTAAATTAATTTAATCATTTATTAAAAAAATCATAGCTATTTAATTTTGTTGCAGTGCCATTAACTGAAATATTACATTTTCGGCGTCGACCAAAAAATATTGTTAAGCGATGATAACCTTGTCCAACGATTAAGTTACTCTACGACAGATCCATAAATTGATGCAGACCAACAACTTATCAATCATACAGTAAATTTTAATTCCAACCAAAAAAATCGGTATTCGTATATTACTGCAATTTTACTGTATTATAAAAATAATAATAATACTTATAAAAAAATATTATATAAAAACAGTAAAACATATTACAAAATATTTTCCCTTTAATATAAATTATCGTCCCAATTGACAAAGAATTAATAATTAAATATGTTGTATATATAATGTTTACCATATGAGCGTATTTTTTTTTAATTCAAATTATTTGACTACTTCAACTACAAACGAAAGATTCGTCATATTCGTTTGACAAGGATAATAAGTATCACATTGGTAGTGCAAGAATCGAATCTTGACTTATCAATTAACATCGACTAACATTATCCAAGGGCCTTGCATTGACCTCTTATCGCCGTGATAGTTCGACTCATCGCATGAGACAGATGTATGTACATACATACATATGCTCACGCCTGTAGGCAGAGGGCCTACCCCTTCGGGGAATTTTGTAATCCACAACACCCCATTTTTACCGAAGATGATTAAGTGCCAACGTGACATGGTGAGTCCATCGCCGTCTCAGGCACTATACATACTTCATTGAATTACTTCTCAAACATATGCAAGTTTCCTCACGATGTTTTCCTTCACCGTAAAGCACGAGGTGTAAAATCACTGTACATAAGTTAAATCTGTCACTGTCATAAAGCCGAACTATCATGATATCATGGTTGCAGGTAAGGGAGGTCATATCTTTCAAGAAATAAATCATTTTGGTGACAACACTCCAAGACTCATTATCATTTTAAATTCATAATTATCGTCTGAGTTATGTGAGAAGGTATCCAAATATGTATTTCTTAAAATAATTATGATACCTATAAAATGGGACAAAAGATATCACATATCTTGACAAAAAACAAATGACAAATTGTAATTTAGCCAAAACGTTGGCTACATGTAACTATTTAATTAGATCATATGTAATTATTAAGTAAGCAACGTATACAGGTGCTTCAACACCCACTTTTCACAAGATCGGTGCTAACAAATTATTGCTGGATTATCATTTTGTAAAACGTTTTTTGTCAAATAGAAAAGCAAGATAATGATACATCATATAATATATTTATAAATATTGATAAACAACATCGAAGCATTAAAAGCTATCCAATTATTAGCGCGATGTACAATAGCTGACATGTTAATCCCGAAATAAGCGTTTAGCAAAATTAAATATATTTTTGATAATGCTATCATTTGAATATATTATACAAGGTGTTGTTGAGCATTGGTGCTATATTTACGGGGGTTGATGTATACATTGAATAGAAAATAAATAAATCATCATATTATAGACGTTACTTTTTTAAATTTGGTACGAACCAAGATGCAAGCCTATATTTTCAGCTTGATAATATGTAAAATATTGTGCATCTTTTGCACTCAAAAAGACCCGGATTTATTTATAAAGCAACGTTGAATTCCAACGGATTTCTTTTCGAAATACGTATATCATTTGATGGCTAACTTATATTCTATTCAATAAATATATGAACCTCCGTAAATATAGGACTAATGCAAAGCAACATCCTGTAGATATCGATAATTACTATCGACTGGGAAACAAACAAAATTACCTTAAAAATGAATAAATTTCATCATAAGTGTCGCGTCCAATGTTAACATGCAAGATCGACTCGAGTTTACGGTAGAATTTGAGTGAGCGTGCTTTCAATATGCAAGAATGGGTTAGTACTTTACATCTCCCACAAACCACTTCTACATCGGAATATATTGATTCATCAAATATTCTGGAACAAACACAACATAGCACTTTCTATCACCAACGTAAATAAGCACACAAAGTTATGACAACACCGCCACCACATAATATCCGGATATATACGTCGATACTTTTTACTATGTATGTAAACATGCACATACACGTTAGCCAATACGTTCTTCTTCCCTAAAAAATTCACGAGCCACGTTCAGTTAATGATTTCGAAGACTATCTATTCGGTACTTGTATCAGATAGAGAAAGCCACGGGCCAACTCCTAGCCTTTAGTTTAATACCACGCCAGGTTAGGCTGTTTTCATTCTGTCTCATAATACATTTGAAGGAAATATTTTCAACGTTACTAATTGGGAGAGATTACTGTTTATCAGAAGGATTTCAATTCACTTATCCCAAACACGATATAAAATAAACAAAACCATGTTACGGACAATAAGGAGTTATGTGGCAATTGTAGCAGAGGACAGGCTAAAGTGGAGATTTGTGTCTTAGATATGGATTGAACTTTGATGACATTTCATACTGAGATACCGGAATCACGTGATTGAATATATACTGATGTGCGAATAGTTAAATCATAATATTTTAAAATTGAGATAGACAGACACTGTGTCGAGTTCTCGCGCACGGGGTACAGGGGTGATGCGACGACAAAGGGGGGCGGTGCGAGTGCGAGCGACAGGCAGATTTTGTCGTCGTACCCACGCACCCCTCAATTTTCTCGCTTCGCTTTGTTGTCGTACCCCACACCGCACACCTCTTTCGTTCCCCTTTGTCGTCACACCCCACACCCCTGTACCCCGTTGTTCCCCTTTCTTGCCATTCCCCCGTACCCCGTTGTTCCCCTTTTTTGCCATTCCCCCGTACCCCTGTACCCCACGGACGACGACATATTAAGTGGTCTGTCTATAAAAATTTTTTAATCTAAAGATTTTCTGCAATTTTTTAAAAGTGGGTATGATGGCGTTTCCGACTTAGAATTTTGTGGTATTTTAGATTCAGGGGTTCTCGTTATTTTGATATAGAAGAGCGAACATAACAAAAAATGTGGAAATATTACTTTCTCAATTACTTTAAACATTGCACCCGCACGTATCGAAAATTGTTAACTTCATAATATTATCAAATCGCGAGTCCATCATAAGATCCATTATATAATTACCATTACATGTGTAGCAATTGAATAAATACATTGAACCAATATTTTAAAAAAGAGAAATAGATATACACAAGGAGCAGATACACGGTATCCGTTTATTACCACGTGAAGCGATTTTAGCGATTTTTAGACCAGTAAAATTTCTCGGTGGAATAAGTAACCATTTGAGCATTCTTTGACTAGAGCGATCGTATAGTCATTTGTTCCAGTTTGTTTCCAAACATTATGAAAACGTTATATCAACAAGTAGGTATACAATTCTAGCAAAGGGACCCAACAAATGATTAATATTTGATGCCGTCTCAACGGACATGCGACAACAAGTAGGTAGTATGAAGGTAGTTCGCGACAGTTAACAAATCAATATCTGCATTCTAAGAATAGCCTCATCGGCGCGTATGCGCGCGCATGCGTGGCGTCGGCGGGGTGAGGAACTGTGGAGTGGCTTTTATATCCAGCATCCAGAGCCTTGAGAAAAATTAGCACATATTCAATATGGATGCAGACAAAGGATATTTGTATGGAAGTGTGTTTTGTAGAAATGGCCATTAAATGAATCCAGATGGAAATCTGTCGAGTGACTTAATTCTTGGTTTTTAGGTTTTTACAATGTTTCAGTTTAAAAGATAGGCAGAGCAGGGCGTAAATAGCATTAATAGAGAGACAACACACTCTAGAAAATAAATGATATTAAGATATATATATGTCGCTTGCCACTACAAAAATCTTGCTTGCAAAGTAATAAAAACGTCATATCTTAAGGGCATAACACAGCATTAGGTTCATCAGCGCACTATGTGAGACTAGCGGAGCGGATAGCGTTCCACCAAGAAATGGGTAAAACCCCGAGCAAACGAAAATTGCGGGGTTCTTATGACTAAAAATTGCAAACAAATAGTCGCACCGTTAACTAAAAGAAGCAAACATGGCCAATATCCAGCAGAAGGGTATAAAATTAGCAAAATAAGACTTACTAGATGGATGACGCTTCCATTAATATGCCATTAATATGTCACTTAAGCAGAATGACCACCCCGCAAGTAGATTAATGACCGCACCCGCGAACATATACTAGTTCCGGTAATTAAGGGCGGACCTACCTCACCCACCAGCCGAGATGCGCAACAAGTGAGTGTGTGAGTGCGCTCAGGGCCCGCACCGGTGGCGCCCCCAAGCCTTGCTCATCGCGCCGACGCAAAATGGCGCCATTAAATATCTAACCACCCTTCGTCCCCCCTGAATACCTATATAAAACTACCTGTGCCCCACGGTTTCACCCGCGTAGATTTAGTTTTATATAATATTCAACCTCTTCATCCTTTTTTTTCGCAATAAAAGGTCCTATGTCCTTTCTCAGGGTCTAAAGATTGTCTGTTCCAAACTTCATCAAAATCGGTTGAGAGGTTTAAGCGGTAAAGAGTAACAGGCAGACAGACAGAGTTACTTTCGCATTTATAATATTAGTAGGGATTTAATATTACGATACAAATTTAACGTAGTTTATTATTTCAGACGATTTAATATTTTTTATGTTAATCGTTTATTGTGACTAAACTGTGATAGCTAGATATGTGCTCTCGCGGACTTTGTAGATCTTAATAAGACCTACAAACCCGTAGTACATAATTTTGTTCTATTGAGTCTATAGTTTTTGCAGCGCACTCACAAATAGGTTTTCGATTTTACACCTTGGGTTACAAAATCGCAATGTTCTTACGATCACTAATTTAATTTTAAAAACTATTTTTTTATATTCTAAGTATTCTAACAGTGCTTTCAAGGCTTGAAACTTGAATCTAGTTCTACGTGAAATATTTATTCGAAATTATCGCGCCTATTGTAGTCTAAAAGGGTCTCCTTTACATTCGGTTTTTTTTTTTGTCACAAGTGTTCATTATGCAGTATTCGCGTTAACACAATGCATACTATATAAAGAATTCAAATGGTGATATATTTTTCAAATATTTTCTGCACCATCAACCTGCCACCCGGCCCACGGCAAATGTTGGGAAGGCGCTCCATTTAAGTAGGTAGTATAGCAATAGTGAACAAATCGATGTCCGATATCTAAATATAAGTTTATCGACGCGTCTGCGCGCGAATGCTCTATAATACGGGGTGGAGTTTCTACTGCCTGGTCAGCGACAGCAACCAGTATATATGATGCCAATATATTTGCAATATGGAAGCAGAAAAATAATGTTTGTAGATACTTTAAAGTATATTGTATGGAAGTGGCATCTGTTTTGGTAACCCGTATTTAATTGGTAATTTAGAATTGAATGAAGCGCGTGATAATGAATCAAGGATGAAATTTGCTATTAATTACAACATAAGATTGCAATTTAAAACCACTTTCCGATTTAACGCGACTCCATCTTTATTGCGCAGTTTCCGATCAAAAGTATAAAGGCAAAAAGGCCACCTCCTTGTTCGTATATATCAGTACCTCTTATTTTCAAAAAGTAATTTATTTAAATTGCCAACTGATGTACACTTAATGGTATAAGTACATTTGCATAGCCTACTGTCAAAAGTGGCCAAATTCAGTAAGCACTGGAAATAAAATGGCTAACATTCAGAGACGCACAATGCCAATATTTGAAAAATACATAAGAATCAACACTAATAACCCTTAGATAGCTTGCCTACCACCTATATTCCTAAAATACGTTTAAGGAAATATACAGAAACGTCCTGGAATACATTGCGCCACAAGTTGCCAATAACTCCTTATCTCAAAGCAAACAATACAAATACATAATTCGTCGTTCGCCCTAAACATATTGACGCTCAGCGCGCACGTTGTAATATTTCGCATGCAACAGATGGTGCGCAATCAGATTCGCGGCTGCTGGTACCGGAGATGGCTGAAAACATTCGCAGTATCGATACACAGTCGCGGACTTACCTGGCAATATCCTCTTCAAGCTGCCGCTGTAGATGATTTTCCAGCTGCGCCGCCTCTTCGGAAGCTGAGCTCTCCGCCGAGTCGGGCTTAAACATCGAGCGACCCACTGGCATCAAGCATCGCTTTGGCCTGCGGACAAATCAATCGTTATACAAACAAACCATAAACAATTGAAAACAATTCGCCATATTCTTTGGTCCACAAAAAATCAATGTTAGTATACCTGCATTCTAAAAAGTAATAACACGGGAGAAGTGGACGCACCGCCGCGGCCACTGAAGGACTGAATGCGCTAGGGGTGGGATGCACATAAATCAATACTATGGGCGCTGTCGGATTTACCTAGGAACTACATCAGGTTGCTATAAATATAACTCCCGGGGAGCTCGCTAGGTCGTCTCGTCCTGGCGCTATTGATTTTTAGAGCGAAACGGGCATGTCTGGGAAAATTGTATAGGGTACATAATGCGAAAGACCTATAAGCACATAGACAGATGCAACAGGATTGAATTATGTACCATCACTCTTTATAGCAGACTTTCAACAATATATAATGTAATAATCACCTTAAAGACCACCGACAGCCACACCAAAAAGAACTTGCTCGCGTCGAGGCGGCCACATAACTAATTTATATTAGTACATTAGAATAAACAAGAAATCAATATAAGGTGGGTGTATTTGAGATGAAGTCTCGGAGCAGGAGGAGAGGTCGGTCGGTCGCCTTGGTAACGGGGTTGACTGACGCGTACCTACATTCGCGTTTATACAATGGAAAACAAAATGGTAACTTATTGCTAACAATGAAAAAGGAAAAATATAATAAAAATAAAAATTATAAATAAAACACGGAATTTAAATTAGTGTCTGCGGGAATGGTGCCCAGTAAGCTGGCTGCGTTACCTCGCTGGATCGCTAAGCTAATCAAAAATGGTTGCCGTTTCGTTATTTTTTAACGCTAGTTCTGTTTAACTGATTTTGCTTAAATAACTTAATTCGTCGTAATGAAGGATACTTGGGTATTACAAGATGGGGAACAGAATAACAAGTTGTTTCAAGTAACCATACAATTAAGGGAGCGTGTTGTAATTGAGTTTACAAGAAAGATAATTAATCTGATGGTGTCTTTTCTCAAATTGTATTCGTACCATCATTATCTTCTTTCGTTTTAAGGTACAAAATGAGCTGTCAAACTCTGTGTCATATGTCAAACTGCTATGTCATGAAAAATTAATCTTATTCGACGGAATTGACAGCGAGGAATCCAATGGGTTCCCCCACATATTTTTAACAATTTACAAGATATTTTTCTCAACAATCACTTGACATTGGCGGAATAGTTTTACCTAAGCTCATCGCCATTAAATAAATAAAGGAAAGGAAAGGACACTAGCTGTGCCTTGCTTTTTCACTCGCGTAGATTTAACTTAATCCTAAATAAAAAAAATTAATTAAATTTGCCTATATGTCTGTTCTGCCAAAATAACAGGTTTTAAGTAAATGCATGTGAAAGTATATAAGGTACGGAGAAAAAAACTATTAAAAAAAATCTCTGTCGGTCTGTATGTCTGTTTGTTCCGCCTAATCCCCGAAATGGCTGGACCGATTTTAACGGGACTTTCACTGACAGGTGGATAATGTTACAAGGAATAACTTAGGCTACCTCATGTTAATTAAGAATAGTAAATAGGGGTACCGCGGGCCACACATTAAATTAAGTCTACGCGGGTGAAACAGCGCGGCACAGCCAGAAGATAATAAAGTATAACCAAGAAAATAAAATAATAATAAAGAAAAACTATTTGCACTCTACGTGAAAATGTCCACTCTATGTGAATCTACGCGCGACAAAAAGAGACAGGCGTGTCTTCAACGAAAGCCTCCACTTTCTGTCTGGGGGGTAGGGGGATGGGGGCATAACTATAATTCATCGAATATATTCCATCCTGATATATCCCTATACGTGATTTTGGCCCGGCGTAACAAGAGGGGTGTTATAAGTTTGACGTACTGTATTTGTTATAAGTTTGATGTATTTGGGTATCACGAGACTATGCATACAATTTGGCAAACTAATGGACAGATTTGGACGTAGTCTTTGTTTGAATGAAAGATACACTTGATCAAATGTTGGTATTATGAAAGAAAATTTGTTCGGCTCTTGTTCTGTCGATTTCATATTTGGTATTTAGTAAGTTTAATAATATCGCAAATACTTTAGGTATTACATGAATCAAAAAATTGAAAATATCTTTATTTGATTAGACTTGTTACAAAGCACTTTCAAATCGTCAGAAGGACACAAAATACATTATACATGATTATAAATGTTACCACCGGGTTCGGAAGGTTGCTTTTGTTGAGAAGAACCCGGCAAGAAACTCAACAATTACTCTTTTAAAAACAAAAATTATACAATGTTTTTGGTTACAGTATTTATATCTCATGAATATAAAGCCCATGGTCACAGTTCAAATGCTCAATTGTCAAATATAATAACACATGCATACGCTCACGCTTGTATTCCCCGAAGGGGTATGCAGAGGTATTGTCCCACTTTTCACCGAATATGATTAAGTGCCAACGTGACAGAGAAGACAACGTGAGAGAATTTTACTCCATGATGTCAACATTTAGAACTAATCACATAATAATGATGTATTTCTGTTTCCAATATGACAACAAATACTAAAAAACCTGAAAAAAATAAAAGTTTAAGGTAACCATATAATAAACATGACCGTTTTCATAGATTTTACAGATCCTTTCGTGTACGAGGTCGACTCACACTCGGCTGGTTTTTTTTTTCATGTAGCAACTGAAACATCATTATTACCCCACTATCGAGTAACGTTTCGAGTTCACGAAAGTAAAAAGTTGATGTCCAAAGCTTTGCTAGGCAAATAAAGAATACCTGAGAGCAATATTTAATTATACACTTTGCAGTATGGATGCAATGTATTTGGTTCTCCTGCAAAAAAGTACTACATATGTTTTTACCAAACCTCGTGTTAATACGCCTCAAGAGACCTGTTGTCCTCTTGGGTCCTTGTGGTCTAAGTTAGATATGCCCTGAGTGCTATCTTTTGAGACATTTTAACGTTGTTTGACATTGCGTTTTGCGCTTTTTTTGTATGGAGAAGTAAAACTTCCTACACTCGCCGCTTGGGGCGCTTTGTAACGATATAAAAAGTTAGGTATGCAGGCGATATCGTCAACTTAAAAGCATGGTAAGACCTATAATTGGTACTGGTAAGCATACGATCTACGTTACGCTAACCCTACCTTGCTATATACATATTGCCCGGCAGAAAATGACTATCGTCTGTGGGCTCTTACACTATTCGCCGGTTTTATTGTACATGGCATTTTTCAAAATATATGGTTCCGATTGTCACGGCAAGCCAAGTTAGTCCTTAAACAGGCTGTTGAGGGAAATAGGACAGCTGTTAAAATATGTGCTAGGGTATAATTTTAGGAAGCAAATAAAGTTATTATGACATAAATATCTTTTTCCGTTTTAGAGTATTTAACATTCAAATTTGACCATATCAAGACTTTATTTTGGCATAAAAATCAGCGGTTATTTTTTATCTACCGCTAAAAGTTCCTGAAATAATCCCATAAAACCAGGTTTCTTAATTTATTTAACAATTTTAATTACCGCGTACGTAATATAAGTAAACGCAGCCGCGCGTTCATTCAATCACTTAAAGCCGCGAGCTCTTCGGCCCTTAGCAACCATAGCCTTATAACTACGTTATCGTTGGAGCTCGATATTTTACGACTTCAACATAGTGATATAATAAGACAACTGTTTCTTTTTCTCCGACATCCTGTATAAACCAGGAGCCCAATCTTATTAAACGGACTACAAAGTTTCGATTCAAAGTTCGCAAAGTTCGTTCCACATGTTTCTTATTTAATTAACTTAAAATAGTGAACGTCACGCGGTTTCACCCTCTTAGCTCCCGTTCCCGTAGGAATACAAGGATAAAATAAAGCCTATGTTACTCGCTGATGATGTAGCTTTCCAAAGGTGAAAGAATATTTGAAATCGGCGTAGTACTTTTTGAGTTTATTCATTACAAACATACACACAAAAATACAAATCTTTCGTCTTTATAATAGTAGTGTAAAAGTTTAGATGTAGATTACGTGCGAACGTGGTCCTTAAGAAACTCTCCTTTGACGATTATACATTCCAAACATTTTTAGTTAAATTATTTAACGAACGAAAATAGGGATTAGAAAAAACGAAAAAGAGAGTAGACGCTTCGGCGTAAAGCTCTTTAATTTCGTATAAAGAAAATTGAAAACTCGTTGCAGACAAAATAAGAAGACTTACAGCCGACCGGTACAGTATTTGTTTAAGTTTAAGTATTTACACGACTATCGACCCTATTTGAATAAGTGGACATGCGCACTGCACACAGACGCCATCTTCTTTAGCGAGAGAAGTATGAACCTAGTTATCAATCTATCAATAAATTATCTTTTGTTTTTAAGTTCTTTAATTTATTTGGAACTTTTGTCTAACAGACAATGTCAGCTCCATTGAGCTCGCACATCACAACTCAGCAATCATTAATCAATTAATCAATCCAAACATTAACCTACCAGCTACAACAGAGGTTCGCGCACCAAGCACGCCTAAAACCAGGCCAGATCGTATGGAATGACCTTTAAAATATCCAAAAGATGGTGAACATCTTATTTAGGGTACCATGGCGATGGCTCAGTCGTTCTTTATCTATACAGATAAATTAAATTGAAGCGTCTGTTTGTAATTAAAAATTACCAGCTTCAGCTTTTCACTAAATGCATATGAACGCACTGACCTGAGTACCTATAGTACCTACTGACAAAAAAATCTATTTTTAATCTGTTCTCTGGCTGTCTATAAAGTTCCAGGTAATCTCTGACACTGCTGGACCGATTTTAACGGAAATTTAAATGGCATATAGCTGATGTTACAAGCATAAAATTGCGGGTGAAACCGCGGGGCACAGCTAATTATACATTAAAAAAATGATTTTGGTTCATTGGAATGATTTTAATAAATAGGCTAAATATGTCACAAATGTTGGAGTTAGTGAAGGAATAATAATTACTGTAAATAAATTGATTCGGCTTGGACACCAGATCAGATTGGGTGCTGACGCTGACCAGAACGATGTACCCATCTAGTCTTATCATCCATTATAGTTTTTAGTATAAGTGAAAAACAAGCTCTGTAACTCTTAGTAATTCAAAAATATGTCCTTTTATAACATTGAACAAAAAGTAGGTAGTAAAGTAGTATACACACATATATAGAAACATACTTGTCTGACGCAGTGTCCTCATTATTATATAGAATGAATAAAGCCAGTTCAGAAAGTCAGATCATAATCATGGCTCCTCAATGGCGTTTATACCATTTTATTATTTGCATTTAAAAAGGATACATTTCCATTTAGAATGCGTATCATGGCTCTATTGTCTGTGACCAACTGTGCAGATGACATCACATGCATCACATCTACTCCATGGTTAGAATAACTTATTATTTCATGCAAGACAATATAGCTATATACATATATTATGGCTATCAACACAATCTATAATTCTGTAAGGAACAACTCTTAGATGGCTAATCCCCGCCATTTTTAGAGGTTAATAATACATAATAGTTGTAGGATTTTGAATTTTTTTAAATGCTTGTTTTTTTGGCCTTAGTTCAAAAATAAACATAGATGATATTTCTTTTGTAAGAAACATGAACAAAAAAAATATTAACTAGCTGTGCCCAGCAAACATACTCTTATCATTTAGGGGTAAGAAAATAGATGTTGGCGCATTTTAAGACCTACCCAATATACACATAACATTAAATTCAAATTAGTTTGTAGTACAGTTTGGTAATAAGCACGGCGACTTGAGAATTCTATACATACATATTTCCTGAGGTGGTGTTGTAATAAGAAACACCCACTTTTCACCGAAGATGATTAAGTGCCAAAATGGTGAGTCTATCGCCGTCTCAGAAACTAAACATACGTCTTTGAATTACTTCACAATATCCATGTTTCTTCATTGTATGTGTTTTAAAAAAAAGTCATTTCTAGCAGGGGACTGCTCTTTTTCACAAGAATTTTATATTTTAGACTAGTTGACAATCCTGAGTTTAAGCCTTCCCTGAACTTTCATAAACATATCAAAATCATAATTTCCCAATTTGGTCCAGCCACTTTCAAGTTTTAGTGAGACTATTGAACATATATGTGCTTCACCAACATCCCTCTCTCAAATTCCAACCTCCCTATTTATAAACAAGGTAAACACATTAATCCGTTTTGTTTGGCTTTCTATAAACTCTTACTATATTGTAAATGTTGAACTAACCATAAATTTTAGTAAGTTAGAAAAAAACTACCAGAGCTTCTATACATCTACAGCATCCACTAATGTGGGAATTCCAATGGTTGTTCATTAGAAAGTAATATTTCTTTAACACTAACACTCATCTCCCTGGCCTTATCCCATACATTATTGGGGTCAGCACTTGATTCAACCCGATGTGGCTGATCACTTGATTTTTATATGAAGCGACTGCCATCTGACCTTCTCAACCCTTACACGAGGAATATCTATGATCTGGGTTAAACCAGTTGTCAGACTATTATATAGCCTCCGACTGAGCTGTAATGATTGCCAAAGATGATAAATTGGCAACCGGGAGCGACGGCTTAACATGCTCTCCGAGGCATGGGCCTCGGAGAGCATGTTAAGCCGTCACTCTTCAGGGAACTCGGGTGGTCACCCCTCCAATTACTGGCTAGGGTTAGGGTTGCTTAACTTCGCTGATCGAATGATATGCGCAATAGCAACTGTGCCACGAGCTCTTTAACACTAACACTGTCAATATGTTTTATAAAATTACTCTAGTTTCCTCTGGATCTAGCTGAACTGCAGGCCTAGACTAAGTACCATAATAAACACCATGAACAAAAGTTTCACTGCAGTAAATGTTAGAAATGCTTCCGCCACCAGAATTTGAACATAATAGTACCACTGGATTCTATAGGTTGTTTGACTGATAGGAATCTAGTCAGAAAATAAAACATGCTTGTGTCAACAAAGTCTTTTTTTTGTTTTTATTTTATTAACATAAAGCTATGTGCTTTCACAAAAGACTAATTAATTGGATAAATGCCAATGGACAAATATGTTCCTCAGGCGAGAGCACATAGAAAGTGAAAAATGCCACACCCGCCAAATCATGACTTGATGATAGTAGCAGGCTCCATCTGAATGCAGAGCTGTCACGGAGTGTTGTGGGGCCCCGTGAAAGATGTCTAAAACAAGAATACTTAAAACAAATTAGTCCTATGTACCACAGGCTTAACACATTCACTGCTAACATTTCATCTTCTTTGTAAATTCTCTAACAGTTGGATGCACATATGCGTCGTTAGCAGTGAACGCATTTAGTAGTAAATGTTTTCATGAACACTAGACAGCAACAATTATTTTCTTCTATTAACAAGTTACACCAAATTTTTGATAAGTACTTACTGCACTTTATGCTGCTTAAGTCTTCTTCCATAGATGTGTAACCAGCCTGTATTATTATATACACTAACACTTCACATTAGTTCCTATGTTTTCCCAGTCTTAGAATTATTATATATTTTATCGGTAATCTGAAAAAGTCGTTGGTTCGTGATTTTTATAAATGGTGGGTGCACCTACATGCACAGCTTTAAAATAACACTTATCTTGTTTTATTTATCGATTTAACAAACAACAGCTTAGACGTTCAAGCTGAGGTCGCTTCGGCCCAGAAAAATTATAATTGAATTAATTAGTAACCGGCTGCAATCATAAAATGGGTAAGATTGATAGAAAAAATAACTAAATACCTTAAGGGTAGGGTCGAAAGTGGATTTTTAAACACTTGTATTGACAAAGGGTCACCGTTTCAATATTAAAGTAGGTTTCTAAGATGTGTTGCGCTCCGTTTTAATCATCGAGCGTCGTTTTAGAAATATATTATCAAGCAATAAACTAAAACTTACCAATAAGATTTCACTTCGCTAGGCGCTGCCAACAAATTTTGGTAATAAATGACAAAAAAACACACTGGAATGGATCGCGGAATCTATCAATCACTTTCCGAACCCACTACAGAGTTGCCAGTTATTGACAGTGACTTACCCCACATAGCAAAATTGCCAGTAGAAGAATACCAAATATGAAATATCCAGCAACTAAGTACATAATATAACATAATTGATAAATTGATAATATAATTTTAAACAGATTGTGTAATAACTGAGTCCTTGCGCCCGTTCCTAGTCTCTTTTCATTTACTGAAAGCAAAATCTTGGTAAAAAGTTTCTAGTGTACCTTATACTTTAAGGAGATTATCTTCGATCAAGATGCGTAGATATACACTTTAAATAAATTTCGCTGTTTTTTACCCAAAGATAGGTATTCTTATTTTGTGATCAACCCTATGAGCTGGTCATCGACAATTTTAGTTTTATTCAGTCGCCGGTAAGAAAATCGATAAAAGTATTCTAAATAATGTTACGTGTTGGGCATCCAAGTCTTTTGAAGAAATTGTTGGTACAAGTATTACTATTATTTAGTACAATAAGTAATAAAATTTGTTCGGCTCCGTAGGAAAAGTAAAATACAATATGCAGTGTATATTATGGAAATATAATATTTTGCCTTTTATTAAGAGAAAACGGGTCGGATCGGATTAAGCAAAAATCGGCTCTTTGCATTTGAGAAGGTTCTATTACGTTCTTTTGATTTAACCTACCGGTAAATCCCGAAATCGGTTTATCTGAAACAAAATCATTTCAGATTCTGGTACCACATTAAACCAATTTCTCGGAAATCAAATCATTATCATAGAAAACAGTTACATGGCAATTGCAGCCTCTTGCCAAAATTTATACTTTATGAAAAAATAAATAGGACAGCTTTCCTTGGTCTAAAAGTAAAAGAGATACAACCATACTAAGAACGTTTTCGTGTTTTCAATTTATGTTCGCTGAGGACATACATATTGACTCGTTTTTAGTTTTGTAAATTACTAGTTGTGCCCCACGGTATCTGCCAGTGAGAGTCCCGTTAAAATCGGACAGACAAACTAAGATTTTTTTAAACTGTTTTTTTTAAATATTTGTACCGTGTATACTTTCATATGCATTTAGTGAAAAGCTGTTATTTTAGAATTACAAATAGACATTTTAATTTGAGTTCAACTTTGAGTTAGATTATTGATAGCCATAAGGACCGAAACCGTTTTGTACAGAAACCGGTTTCCGAACGCCGATTTTTGATAAATAATTGGGTCAAAATAAAATTTTGCTCTGTGTTAATTTAAGGTCTATGGCTATAGGTTAATGGTTTTCCTTTACACTTTAGGAAATTCCATGCCATGCCCCGTGTTACAATATGTGTATTGATATTATTTTTCCGTGTCTGTGCTAACAGCTCACTCTGTGGCTAACATTGCGTGCTTTGCTGATTGTGATTGCTCAATCCTCGTAAATCTTGAAAATTATTGCAATTTGCATTAATATTGCAGTGACCAACCTACGAAGTCACGGTTCACGGTAGTCGTTGCATAAAGAAAAAACAAAATTATTGGTTTCATAGATTGTGTTGTTCGTAGAAAATGACGATAATATAACGATGATAATATTTCGTAATTGGTAGACAATTTTATTTTATGTCTTAGTGAAAAATATTGCTGTGAAGTGATCAATAGCCACAGGGCAGTATTTAGTGCAACAGTCAAATAAAACAGGATCAATAAATTCTATATTATTTAGATCTTTGACCCATTAACTGGGAAACGGACTGAATGACTTGAATTGCCTTCAACTACTTAGTTTCGAGTTCTAGATGTTTTTTTGGTGAATATGGATACTGTTTCTGAGAACTGGGATCCAGGTGAGATAAACACTTACTTTTTAGATAAACACTTACTTACATAACAAACTTTTTAACATACACATGTATCCTAATGCTAAGTTACTGCAGTCTTAGATTGTTTCCACACTTAAGGTATCATATCATTTGCATGTACCTAAGGTATGCCAACCTTAAGAAAGGCATTGCTAGCACAGCAATTCACTTCTTACATGGAGCACTTTATCAACTCCTCTGGCTTTCAAACAGATTATTGAGATGCTTATCATGCTGAGCTGAGGCAGAGAGTAATGAGTGCCAGGTAATTCAATCAAACAATCGTTGGCTGAAACTCCCCGCACTAGCTTGCATACTTGAAAAGGCCATTTACATAATTCATTGCGAAAAGGTATAACTTATTGACAGAGCCATATTAACCCTATTGCTGCCTCTTGGCAGACATTACATACAATTCTCGGAGACCCTAGGCAATAAATTCACAGGACCCTGCATATAATTGATATAGAATATTAACGCATTCACTGCTAACTATGCATCTGTGCGTCCAACAGTGAGCGAATTTACGAAGAAGATGCAGAGTTAGCAGTGAATGTGTTAAAGTAAGCATCACAATAACAATAATTTCTTACGGACAAATAAAGCAAGAGTGGTAAAGAGAGGTAGTAAACCTCTTCACTGCATAAGCAAATACTTTGATTCTGGTATATTTTTCTATTACAGCTCTCAGCAGGTTGCTAACATCTCTGAAGGAAGTGCAGTCGGGTGGTGAAGATGTGGCTTTCCTCAGTGAACTGCTCCAATCCAAACAACTACACGCTCTTGTGCACGTCCACAACAAGATAGTGGCCAAGGGGAAGGATGATAAGTTCTATCCGCTGCTTTCCAATGCTATGCAAGTGACTTTAGAGGTCTTGGACCTGCTAGCTGATGTAGTTACTGTCTCTCGTGATTATGAAGAACTCCTAAGCTTGTTGCAGAAACCACATTTTCAAGTGAGCGTCTATTGATCATAAATATTATGTCCATGCTTATAAGTAAGGTATACATTACTTATAAGCATTGCTGAATCAAGAATACAACTATACACTGAATCTCAGTATCCATATAAAATAAAGTAATGTATCCCTTTTCTTGTTATAATTAAAATCACATTGCTTTATATTTTTCTATTAACTTGTTATGGGATTAGGGTATAAGTTGGTCAAACTTTATTGTTATACTAGTTGACCCCGCAAACTTCGTATCACCATTTATTTTACATATGATTTTACAAATGATGTTTCCCAAATTTTAAACCTTCCCTGAACTTCAACAAATATATCAATATCAAAATTACCCAAATCGGTCCTGCTATTCTCAAGTTATAGCGAGACTAACGAACAACAATAAATTTTTATATATAAAGAAGATAGATCACTGGATCCTTATTTGCAAAATTAGTCTTTACTGCAAAAGATGTATGCAAACTCAAAATTGGACACCTTACAAAGTACTTTCAAATTGTTGGAAGGACACAAAGAATTACAAAGTGCAGGATTATAAATGTTTCCAACTGTTGTTCAGAAGGTTGGTTTGCTGGGAAGAATCCTACATGAAACTCAGCATTTACACTTTTGAAATATAATAAATAAATAGTGATCAGTAATATTTGATGCAGGCAATACTGTGCACCCATGATGCAGTGGCTCAGAAGGACTATTACCCTCACTTGCCCGACATACCATCAGACGTTGACGAGGAGGAGGAGACAGTTAAGATTGTGCAACTGGTCAAGAGTGACGAGCCTCTGGTAAGATCAGTGTCTTGGAATTTCGTAATCTAGATATGACTCTCGTTGCAATTTTTGGAATGTTAATCTGAATTTTAATGGAAATAGCCATGAAATAATTATTGGTCCTAAATTAAGCATGCATAATTTTTATAATCAATCTAAGATTGTCAAGGGTATATAAAATCTCAAAAAGGGGCTAGTTGAATACTCACATTAACATTCTAAATATTTGAATAACCTCAGACTTCCACACTGAGCGCCAATTTTTGAGCACTAAAATTCCATATTTTGCATCTGTGAGTTGCACACACGCTTACATACACATCTAACGGGTGCTAAATCTGGAATATATGGGTGCTTAGCATTTTGGCGCTTAAAAATGTGTTTGTGGGTAATTTCGAAATATTATGTATATCTATTGTCTATGTTTACATTGGAAATAGCAGCTAAATATTGGAAATTTGTAAAATCATTATGCATCATAACAAATGTAAAATGGAATGAGATATGTGGTAAGATATTAGACAAGAAGTCATTCTTGTTTATTTTACATTTAAACCGAAGAAGCAGCTCTCGGAAGGAGATTGAAAAAATAATCTTTGTTTAAAAGGGTGGAGCTCAGAGTGCCGAGCCAATTGTGGTAAGTGCCATAGACAATACTTATTTTCTACTTTATGATGCTTGCTCAACTTCATGTCTAGTACCTTTCCAAGTATAGTTAAGCATTCACCTTCCTACCTAATGCGGCCTTTTGGTTTATCATGTAAATGTTTTTATCTGTTACGAGCTTTTCTTAAATTAAAGTTATTCTTTTCTAAACTTCAGCTTTTATCTGCCAATGAAAGTCCCGGTACAGCCGGGGATTGGAACAACCGACAAACGGACAGACAATTTCTTAATATATGTCATACTTTACTTATAACTATGCTTTTAGTAAAAAGCTGTTATTTTGAAATTAACAACAGGCACTTCTATTGACTTATTCCCTTCTCCAACCTAAAAAAGAAGTTAAACAAGATGGAAACAACAATACTAATATATTCCCTCAATTCAATTAATAGGTTGGAAATCGGGACTTACAATTTCCAACTTCCTACCTGAGGTGGAAGATTAGGTTAGAAGATGGGAATGAGCTCCTCAATTATATTTATTTGTATAGTATTTGTCTATGTATTGTTTACAAATTGGACATTTTTTAGCTGCTATCTCTATATGCACATGCAATTTGTATTGCGATACTCCTAACACCATTATCAAGCCTGATTAATATTTTATTTGACACAATACACCGCACGCTTAGAACGATAGGGGCTCAACTCCAAAAATTGCTAAAGCAATTAAGATACAATCAGATCATCAGACCGACCTCAAAATGTATTTCTACACATACATATGCTCACGCCTGTATTCCCCGAAGGGGTAGGCAGAGGTGTTGTAATCACAACACCCACTTTTCACCGAATTTTGATTAAGTGCCAACGTGACAGATGGTGAGTCTATCGCCGTCTCAGGCACTATACATACGTCTTTTTGAATTACTTCTCAGACATATGCAGGTTTCCTCACGATGTTTTCCTTCACCGTAAAGCACGTGGTGTGAAATCACTGTACGTAAGTTTTTTAGGAAAACTCATTGGTACAGGCCCCGCTGGGATTCGAACTTGCGTCGCTTGCGTAGCAGGCGACTGCTCTAACCCCGAGGCCACCACGGCTCTTCGGTATTTCTACACTAACTCATAACGCTAATCGACAATGCACAACGTAATATACTTTAAAAATATTGCCTCGGGTTTTTCAAAAAAATTATGTACAGTCATTTTCACACCATGTGCTTTACGATGAAGGAAGACATCGTGAGAAAACCTGCATATGTCAGAGAAGTAATTCAAAGACCTGAGACGGCGATAGACTCACCATCTGTCACGTTGGCACTTAATGATCTTCGGTGAAAAGTGGGTATTGTGATTACAACACCACTGCTTACCCCTTCGAGGAATACCCGCCTTAGTTAAAAATTCAAACTTCACGATCTATGATTATGATTTCCAAAAGAATAATTTGTGAATTGAGCCTCTATCGTTCTGAGGGTGCGACATGTTGCTTGTGAGATATTATTTTATTTATCAACCCTTGACTGTGTAATTGCATAATATCTAAGCACTCGACTGACTTATTTACTTCACGAAATTATTATATTTAATTCAATCGAAGTAGCTTTATAGTGATTGCAATTATAGGTTATTATGCATTCAATCGATAGTAATACAAAGAAATGCTTTCCTCGTGTATTTTTTCGATTAGCAATTTCTACTAGATTATTGGTTGTTCTGCGAGGACAAATATTATTAAGAGATACGCTTACATTATTAGGTTAGGTAGAACTCTCATTTGTATGGGCTCACAATAGTGTCACGTTTAGGCCAACAGAAGGCGCTGTTTCAATCCTATACAAAGTGGGTTTACGTCGATGCGATGACTTGTGACGGTGGCAGTTAAAAACTCGCGCACCGACCTGGTGTTGTACTCAAATAACTAAGAATTATTTCTAAATAAACTAATCGTAACCCAAATTTACTTGAAAGCCTTAATTTTGACAAAGTGTCTATGGAATATAAGACAAAATCAAATCAAATTTCAGATGGGTCTTATCAGTGTATTAACTCTTATGTAAGAAGGTCTTCAAAATAAATAATTTCTTAAATATTTTTGTTGGTCTATTGCCTGGGATATCCTGTACATGTGATATACTTATAGTGATACAGGTTGTGGAGCTTGTGGCACAGTTGCTATTGCGCCAGCCAGTCGTTGGATGGGTGACCGCCCGAGTTCTCTCCTTCCCTCCACTGTAGCCGTCGATCCCCACCAATCGGTCGCTAATTTAGCATTATTGGTAATCGTTACAGGTTAGTCGGAAGCGTAAGAGAGTCTGATGACTGGTTTTACCTAGATAACGATTTTCTTCGTAAGGGGGGCTATGAAGGTCAGCAGACTTCGTATAAAATTCGGCTGATTGGCCATTTCGGGCTGAATCAAGTGCCGACCCGAACAATGTGGGATAAGGCCAGGGAGATGATGATGATGTTGTTGGTACAGGGTGCGACGATAAAGACGGACGAGGAGACCGGTAAGATAGTGATAGCACGCGTGATGCACGGTGGCGCCGCGGACCGCTCCGGACTCATCCACGCCGGGGACGAGGTTATCGAAGTCAACGGGATCAGCGTCGAGAGCAAGACCCCGGCCGATGTACTCGCCATACTGGTACTTACATAATGACAATATAACCCCAGCGACACGCTTATCAAGCTCTTATTGACATGTTACACGAGCTCTCATTGACATGATACATGGCGGGTGTATGTGTTATTATAACTCTACTAGCTGGTGCCCGCGACTTTGTCTGCGCAGTATTTAATTTATCTCCATATTTTGGTCAAT
This sequence comes from Watsonalla binaria, assembly GCA_929442735.1. NCBI lineage: Eukaryota > Metazoa > Arthropoda > Insecta > Lepidoptera > Drepanidae > Watsonalla > Watsonalla binaria. The sequence continues at coordinate 1,144,110 of OV838917.1, read as the reverse complement.
TCACACTAGTAGCTTTATATATATTCAGATATATTAGCTATTCTATTCAGTATTTTTTATCTGAAATAGTCATAAACATCCATACAATCCTTCAAGTTTATAATACATATTATTAGTATAATTAATGCACTACGTAGTTGAAACTATCAATCAATTTTATTTCATAGAAATATTACAATTACGAAAATAATATTGTTGTGTGGGCGGCTTGCCTAAAAATTATTTCGAGGAAGTCGCTCTAGCGATTAGAGCGCCCCTTGTCTACACGCGTTGAACCTTCTGCTTATTTTTTTCTTTACTTAAAGAGTGCAATAAAGAGTGTGTGTATTTGTATAATTCCAGCAAAGCTCGGAGGGCACGATCACGTTCAAGTTGGTCCCTTCGTTCGGCAAGGGTGGGTCGCGGGAGAGTAAGGTGCGTGTGCGCGCCTTGTTCAACTACGACTCGGCCGAGGACCCGTACATACCGTGCAAGGAGGCTGGCCTGAACTTCACTAAGGGAGATGTATTGCACATTGTCGCACAGGATGACGCATATTGGTGGGTATACATAGATTACTAAGCAGTATGGAAACTAGGATCAAATCGTTCGAAAAGGCACACTCACACAGACACAAGCCCCGGCAGATCAATACTTTTCGAGATATTAGCGTTATATAACAAGTCATTCGCGAATGCATCCCTGCCACCAGCTATGATTTTATTCAAGGTCATATTAGGTTTCACGACAATTCACGGAGCGTTATTACTTATTATGTAGATACCTAAATTTAGTTCTGTATTTTTATTCTACTTGTAACATATTTTATTCTTGGGATTTTGTCTGCGTCAGTAATACTTTACGTAGCGTTATATATAATCTTATATACAGTGTTATTTATTATAGACATGTTGTTATAGGTGGCAAGCTCGCCGCGAGGGAGATAGGGTGATGAGGGCAGGTCTCATACCATCCAGAGCGCTGCAAGAAGGCCGCATCATACACGAGAGGCAGGCAGACCCGCAGACTATTGATGGTTAGTACCTATACTATTATCTATATATATTCATCTTCCTGCCCTTATCCCATGTTATTTGTGCTCCATTTCTCACTATCAAAAATAAAGTTATAAAGTAAAAACAGTACCAAATGATTTACATAGTTATGCTTGCATGCCATGTCATTGCAAGGAGCTGATTTGGCAGGATGTGATTTGGTTCTCAGTTTATTACCAGTTTATTGGCAGTAAGATTTCATAAACAAACATTCAACCCTAATTTCACCCCTTTAAGAGTGGACATTTTAGTATTCCTTTCTCAGTGTTAACCTACAGCTCACCAAGAACACGCATTCCAAATTTCATGTTTCTAGAGCCAGCTGCTTAGCCTGTATGTTGATTTGAGAGAGAGAGAGTATATATATATATATATACATTTACACAAGTATACCACGCGAACGTAAGCCTAAGCAACGAATAAATACCCTTAAATACTGATAACTGTTGAAATTTTGAGCTTAAGCAACACTTGCCTTATCTACTTGTGCCATGCGAATATTTATACACGTGCAAGATACATGCGATTGTTTTAACCAAATGTAAGACTTATAGTGATGATAATAAGTCTCTAAATTGATTGTGTGTGTACAGGCAATACAGCACTTTGCAGCCCCTCGGCCACAAACACGGACTGCGGTCCGAAGACTCCTTGTTCGCCGACCCCGACCGCGACAGCACTGTTGCCTTGCAAGTCGACGCCTAAAGTGAAGAAAATAATATACGACATTACAGAGAATGATGATTTTGACCGGGAGCATATACCTACGTATGAAGAGGTCGCTCGACTGTACCCCCGCCCCGGGTTGGTTCGCCCCATCGTGCTGGTGGGCGCCCCGGGCGTCGGCAGGAATGAACTGCGCAGGAGACTGATCGCCACGGATCCCGACAAATATGTCACGCCCGTACCATGTAAGAATAAAATACTTATATCACATATTATTTGTTAAAATTCTCTCAATTTACATACATATGCTCACACCTGTATTCCCCGAAGGGATAGGCAGAGGTGTTGATATCACAACACCCACTTTTCACCGAAGATGATTAAGTGCCAACGTGAGATGGTGAGTCCATCGCCGTCTCAGACACTTTACATACGTCATTGCAGGTTTCCTCACGATGTTTTTCTTCACTGTAAAGCACGTGGTGTGAAATCACTGTACATAAGGTTTTTTAATAAAACTCATTGGTACAGGCCCCGCTGGGATTCGAACTTGCGTTGCTTGCGCAGCAGGCGACTGCTCAAACCTCAAGGCCACTCCAAGGCTCTTCTCTCAAATTGTTGAATTCAGTAGGATAGTTTTTAGAAGTGTAATTTGTCTAAAATGCAGCAGAATTTAAAAAGTTTCGCGAAAAAGCCGTAAATTTTAACAAAGATGTGACGAAGAGGTGACGAAGTTCGTATTATGTTTCAATAAATAATAGCTTAAGTATTCAGTTACTCTGTATAGAAACTCAGTGCGTCTTATACATTTCATCAAGGAAACAAATTATTATGTCTGTATATACTACCTCGATATTCTGGGGTTCAGGTCCTGGATTCCATTCAATGGTCGAGCAAAGTATTATTAGGTCATCTACAATTTCCAAATAGCAACACTGAGTCGAGAATTGTACCCGGTTAATGACAATAGGCTCGCTCCCTATTACATGGGAATCAAAATTAACAAGAAAACCTCTGCCTACCGTTTTGGGGAATACAGATAGGTACGTACACGAGTTCTGACCGCTCAGCGATAATAGTGGGGGTGAATGATGTATTATATTCGCGTCGTTACAAAAGACAGTCAGGGACAGACTTCAGTACCCCTATCACGGGTTTGCAACCGTTTTCGTAATCTATACTCGCGTCACTGGCAATATTTGTATGAGATATTTTAGTTCTTCACGTCACCGCTGGGAGTCGCTGCACAATTTCTCATACAAGTATTCGGCGGAGACGCTAACGAATGTAGATTACGAAAACGGTGGCAAACCCGTTATAAGGGTACAGATCATTCAAGATCAGACGTTCAAGATTAGCGCTCGTAAATCCTGACGGCACCTGTATGTATGTATCACAATCGACAGACACGTCACGCCAGCAGAAGCCAAGTGAACAGCACGGCAAGGAGTACATTTTCGTGTCGCGAGAGAGAATGGAGCAGGACATAGCCGAGGGCAAGTTTATAGAGCACGGCGAGTACAAGGGACATCTATACGGCACTTCTGCTGAGTGCGTCGAGACTATCATCAATTCAGGTTACACACCAATCATTTGTTAAGTAACATGACCTTTTATTAGGGTTTGTCCTTAGTAATTCTGTGTGCCTGAACGCCTGTCGCGCGCACTCTCTCCGCACTCAACGCGCCCATCGATAATCATCCTGAATGTGATGTTTGGAGGTTTGTGAGGAGATTACATGAAAGTGTTTATCCTTTTACTTTAAATGGTTTGAAGTCACGATCTTTTGGTAAATAAATAAGTATATAATATTATATTCATCGATACTAGAGAAAAGTTACGTTTTGTAATTATTTGCTTCGTATTTCCAAATATATCATTACCCGAAGTGACAAACGAAAGCAGAGGTCCTAGTGCGAGTTTTTCACTGCCGCCGTCACAAGTCACCGCGTCGACGTAAACGCAGATTTCTATAGGATCGAAACAGCGCCATCTGTCGGCCTAAAGATGACACTACTGTGATCCTATACAAATTTGCGTTTACTGACGTAAACTTGCACGAGTCACTCAGGTCGCTAGTGTAACATATAAAAAAGATACCAAATGCACATTGCACTCGCAAACGGAGGGCTCCGCACCATAATCTATAAAACTACAAAAAAATTACGTAGTCTGTATGAGAGCCCCATAAATAGTTATTCTGGTTTATTAGTATTTGTTGTTATAGCAGCAACAGAAATACATCATCTGTGAACATTTCAACTGTTACTATCACGGTTTATGAGATACATCCTGGTGACAGACGGACATCGGAGTATTGGTAATGGGGTCGTTTTTTACCCTTTTGGCCGCAAGGCTCCTGTAAAATGGAATATTATATGTGATTTTCAGGCCGTGTGTGTGTCCTGAGTCCCCACTGGCAGGCGCTGAAGGTGTTGCGCACGCCGCGACTCCGCCCGTACATAGTGTTCGTTCGCCCACCTTCACTCGAACGACTTATCGAAACACGTGCCGCGTCCAATGCGCGTTCAACGTTCGACAAAGACAGTTCCAGGGCTTTCACGGTCAGTACACACTCCTCGATTATTATAAAACCTGAAATGAAGAATGTGGTGGCCTTGGGGATGAGACCCAATTTCGAAACCCAGCAAGGCATGTTTTTTCAGCGATTTCTCGCCACGGTGAAGGAAAACATCGCGAGGAAACCTGCATATGTTTGATTGAAAGAGGTATGTATGAGACGGCGATAGACTAACCATCTGTCACGTTGGCTCTCAATCATCTTCGGTGAAAAGTGAGTGTTGTTATTACAACACCTCTGCCTACCCCTTGGGGGAATACCACCGTGACCATAATATGTATGTACCTAATTGTTTCTGTTTTGACAGTATTATTGGGTTTTGACATCTGTCATTTCGCAGCGCAGCCCGGAGTCTGGATTAGTGGGATCTTAACGTAACTGGCGAAATGTGTGTGTGCTATAAACACCTGCCTACCCTTTCGGAGAATACAGGCGTGACCATTTTATATATGTCTATGTAACACGTTAACGTTTGTGTATATTATGCGATTCCTATAATATTTTTCTGATTTGTGCAAGTGACGAATTGCATTATATTATGTACCATCCTAAAGGTCAAATTCGGGGTACTCGTAACCGAAGAAAATTTATGAAGAGATGCATGATGCATTTCTATTGATAAATCATTAAATTATTTTAATTTCAAAACAACGATACACCAGACACAAAATTAAGATGATAAGTGTGCCTTGCATCGCGATGAATCTAACAACCATTCACTTCACTTCTTGTTTATGGCTTCTGCGGGGTTGCCACAATTTCACCTAACAACCGTTATGGCCGCAATCAAAATGGGTGTCATTTGTCAAAAACAGTTGTTACAGCTATAACACTGACACATCTGATTGGTATTGACATTGGAAAAAAAATTACTGCACGTTTTCTTAATTTTGGAAGAAAAAACAAAAAATTTCTATGATTGGTCCGCGTCCAACATAGGTGCCGTTAACTTATAAAGTGACAGCTGTTTATTTGTAAAATTTTTATTTATCAGTATAGGTATAGATAAAAAAAACAAACCTCTGTCGTTTCCCGACTAATACGGGTGGACTGATTTCAACGGGACTTTCACTGATAGATAGCTAATGTGTAACTTAGGCTTTCATTTAAAAAAAAACATTACTTCTACGGGCCACCTATGAAATTATGTATGCGCGGGTAAAACCGCGGAACATGGCTAGTAGTTAATTATAACAAATAATTGATTGGATTTGCATGCTACATTTACAGGAGGAGGAGTTTCGAGAGATATTGCGATCTTCGAATCGCATCAACTTCCTATACGGGTACATGTTTGATGAAGAGATCGTGAATGACGCGCTCCCCGCAGCTCTGTCGCAGCTCCTGAAGGCTGCCTGGCGCGTGCAGTCTGAACCCCTCTGGGTACCCGCCTCTTGGGTACAGTAAACACGTGAGCATGTACCAAGGATGCTAGTAGCCTTTTTTATTTAACGATGCCATCACGATTTATGAGCGCTCAGCGAAAAAAGTGGGCTCAATTCTCTCGCATTTGCGCTGATAGAGACCATAAATTATGGAAATAACATAAATCAGTCACGTGACATATGTCATTCCCGTACATTTTGTATCGTTTCCATTAGCGAAGCGTGAGGATAATGTTACTTTGCCTACAGGCCAAGGTCAGCGCTCATTACTCGTGACGGCACCATTACAATCTGAAAAGGTTATGTCAGACTCGCACCAACTATACTCCACTGTGTTCCTCCAGGGGCCAAACCATGAGCTCTTATTGCAATGATAGCTCACCTGTGTGACAGTGACAGATATATATATACGTCATATACATCTCATCACCGCCCTGGCCTTATCCCATACATTGTTGGGGTCGGCACTTGATTCAACCCGATGTGGCTGATCACCTGATTTTTATACGAAGCGACTGCCATCTGACCTTCGTAACCCCTTTAACGAGGAAAATCTGTGATCTGGGTTAAATCAGTTGTCAGACTATTTTAGGCCTCCGACCGACCTGTAACGATTGCCAAAGATCATAAATTGGCAACCGGGACCGACGGCTTAACGTGCTCTCCGAGGCACGGAGGGAACTCGGGCGGTCACCCATCCAATTACTGGCTAGGGTAGCTTAACTTCGCTGATCGAATGATATGTGCAATAGCATCTGTCTCATAATATTAGTCAATCTAGCAATAAGAGCTTAAGGGGAAGGCACCTGGTCTGCTTAAGTGTCCCCCCCCAGCGACGAACCAAAGCGAATGTACCTCCTATTTTGATCTCCTCATATCATAGCTTCCAGTAAGTTGACATTGTAATCACTGCCTTTAGTTAAGTATGTTTACAAATTATATTGCTGTCAAATTTGTTGTTCGTTGAAAATATCGGATTGGAAATGTCGTGTTGATAGGGTACTTTAGAATTCAAGTACAAATAATTTCTAAATAACCACCATCTTTGTGTAATTTACACAATAATTAAAATGTAGTACATATTACTTGTTCACACCGTATAGGTCCGAAGAATCTGTTCAATGTACATCTAATACAATTCAGATATTGTATTCTTGTCAAAAAAGGCTCTTTTTCACAAAATTACCAAATAATGCTTACGATTTGTCCTTCATTAATAACTGCGTCGAGCGTCGGTTTTAAAGAGACGTAAATCAACTTTATCGGCTCAAACTCAAAAATATCTTTATTTATCATTATTTGATTAGACTTTTAATAAATTACATTCAAATCTGCAGAATCACATATTTATACAGCATTATACATGCTACCGCCAGGTTCGGAAGGTCGCCTTTACTGAAAAGAACCTGGCAAGAAACTCAGTAATAACTCTTAGGAAAAATATAATACAATTTTAAAAATATAATATAATTTAAATAAGAAATGTAAGCCCATGGACACAGTTCCAATGAATAATGTCGATAAATATTAACATAAATCCAAAGTCTAGTAGTTCTACTTATATCTAAATGTGTAACTTGAGACAACCAGAACCAGACTATGTTATGTATCAATTTACTGTGATTTAAACCGACGCTCGATGTCGAGTTCGACTCTGAGAAACGTTACAGAGTGCCTAGTGTTAGTTCGTTCTCTTAAAATCGCCGTCACAAGTCATCGCGTTGACGTAAACGCAGATTGAATCGAAATAGTGCCCTTTAAAGGCCGACAGATGGCGCTGTTTCGACCCTATACAAATCTGCGCTCACGTCAACGCGATGACTTGTGACGGTGGCAGTGAAAAACTCGCACTGGGCCCAGTTAATAAAGGGCTGGGATAGCATTACAAATAGGGCAGTATATAACCGTAAGGTTGGCCTATCGGGTACTGTAGCCTAGAAACGCGTGTCACGCCAAAAAATGGTTTCACCAGAATTTCTCATCTTCCCGCTCCCCATGGAGCACTAGTCTAAAGAAGAGTTATTTTGCTGAATTCTTCTGTAAGGAGGTACAATTCCCAGCCGGGCTCCTAATATCGAACGTTCCCCGTTCTGCCCTTCTTATAGATAGCGATTACATTTTGTGAAACAGACCTTTTATTTAAAAACGTAAGTGTTTTTTTAAATTGGAACATTTTCCATTGCTTCTTTCGCTTTTACCCTGGTAAGGCACATATGAAAGTCGAAAATTTTCCACCGGTTCGGAAACTTGCCTCCTGAGAAGAACCGGAATTTCATCCATACAATATTATAAACGGTTAGACTGATCTAAATCTAGTCCAGAAGTATTCAAATTATCGTATAGATTATAGTTTCAGTGCTATCTAGGTGTTATATGTAATTTTATTTAGTTAATATTAGCATAAATGCGTAAATTATAAATTGTTAGCTGTTTCGCTTCCCATGACCATAATACATTGTCTGTCTTATGTCCGAGGCTTCTTCCAATAACCATAGACAAGGATTCCTCATTTTTCTAATCTTACTCTCTCTTAAATCCGTCTTTTAATTCCATGTTTTTTTATATTGACTTAATATTTTGATTGAAGCTAATCTTAATCTAGTCGTTCCTTATTAATAAGACGGTTATTGTTGACACTGCCAGTTTCTGGCAGTAATCACTCTAATTGACTGCGAGATTTAGCGAGCGTCCACGGAACTAACGGATGGAGAGAGATGCAACAAGTTTTTGGGCTCCTCCAAATTAGTTCTCTAGTCGATACTAAATGGGGCTCTCATTTTAAACCACATCAATAGTTTAGAAGAAGTGACCAAACAGATATGCGAAAAGTTACGTTATTTAACACTGTTTATAGGCTGTGTTTGCTAAATTAGTCTGAATGTTACCAAAGTAATTGTGATTTTAACTGTATTTATTTAAATCATTGTCCTTCTAATTCTGCGCTTGATTTTAATATTCTATACAGTAGCTCGAGCACGAAGCACTTGCGATAAAATTTTGCATCTATCTGGGTAGGGACATTTACTCGAAGCGACGTGTGAGTGTGAAGTGCTTGGGCTTCGGGTAGGCAACCGTCGATAACCAATGGTATTCTCGCCCTCTATTAATGATCCTCTCTTGTATCAAGAGTAGCTTTGTCGATTGCAAATAGGATATTAAAAACCTGGTATTCATTATAACTACAGACATCGAGCGGTAGACATGTGTAATGCAATCTATAACATCGTAACGTAATGTCAAACTCAATCTCAAATATATCTTTATTTGATTAGACTTTAAACAAAGTACTTTCAAATCGTCAGATGAACGTGATTACACATTTTACGGAGAAGAATCCAGCAAAAAACTAAGTAATCACTGTCCTAACTGAATATCGGTCACGGCGGCTAATGTAACGCTGGAGACATTATTCACAGGTGTACTCTTCACTCCCTCACTCTCACAGTCCGATGGGAGGCGATCCGACCGGTTATGATCAATCGATACCGGTCAAAGGTCGCCAAAGGTCAGATGGCAGTCTCTTTGAGTAAAAGCACCTCTGGTTGAAGCAGGCACCGACCCTACAATATATGGTGTAAGGTTAGAGAGAAGACGATGTATGCCACGCTCAATGTCTGTAGTTATAACTGGACCTTTTGAAGTCGCACGTAATTTTTTTTAATGTAGTGTTGTTGCTAGTAAGTCTATTTAGAAAGTAAATACGCATGTAATTTGTGTCAGTATAGCGTGGTCGTGTAGATAATAATAATGTGGGTTCACCCACAGATATGTCAGGGACCACAGCTTTGACCCCCGACTTCATAAACAAGAAACAACGACTAAAGCCAATTCTAAAACATGATTAGAATTATCGTAAAACATTGTGTTCGCACGTTATTATTGAAACTATTGTGTATAAAATCAATTGCTCTCCTTAAGCCTAGTGTTGTACAATAATGTAATATTCTCAATTAATACTTTTTAATATTATTTTTCGTGTTTCCGATACAGTTGTTGTTCTATCATATCAAGTAAGCGGGTTGGTCTCACTGGTCTGTGTACAGAGTAACTGTGTCAAATTGAGGTAGTTATGCTCGTTCCACTACGAACCTGCGTGAATATTTACATGAATATTTCTTAAAATAATCCAGGCGCGGATACGGAATTTTCTTCAGGGGCGTTGAATACCAATGTTAAACCGCGACTCGCGATACGGTAGTTAAATGGCTGAACCATTGCAGCTTAATTTAGACACAATTTCTCCATTGTATCCGCGTCCATATCCTTAGATTTGTCTGAAGCAGCAATACTTCCAAGATAGAACATATTGTTATATATTGTTCCGCCAACGAACTTTCTTTAAAAAGACCATAGACTTATTAGCGAAAAACTAGGAAGTAAATATTGTGTTGTAATTAATTCCAGTTTACATCCACCCCTTTTACTAAATACCTTTCCATTATTTCGTAAGCTTACCTCAAAGTGTTTTTGAAGTGCGTGTATTCTCTTTCATTCAATTTTAATATGAGTCACAATTGGATGCAGATAAGCAATAATGTGTCAACCCGCATAAACTTGGTTTTGAGAAAATGGCGTCTTAAGATGATTGTATACGTGATTTAAGATTTGTTTTATGACATAAATCCATTTTTTACGTACTTTTATGTTTCAGATGACTTGAAACACTTTTTTAGAATGTTAAATACGTGATGCATTATCAAAATATATCAAAACCTTTGAATTTGACTTTTTGTGGGTTGACACATTATTGCTTATCAGCATCCAATTAAAGCTTATAAAATATATGGTAAAATAATAAATTTTACTAAATGGTGTAATATATTGTTTCTTCAATCGTCTTGTCTATAACCCGTGTCTATTATAATAGCGTTTTATTTAAATGTGTGTATGCGTATAGTATTCATGATATATAGCTTTTATTTTTGCATTCGTAATTTGAGATTCAGTAGCACAATTCAATGAATCCAATGTTATTGAATTTCGATCCATTAGTGTATTAAAATAAAGATCAAAATAGTTTGATTGTGATCCCAAATAGCTCTTGCGTTCAGTAAGGGCTATAAGTTAGAAAAAAGCAAATCAGTTCTACATTTTTAATGTCCAGATCTAATATACTTAACAATAGCTGGAGTAGGTTTTGTACCTGATTGGTTCACTGACATGTGAGTTTCGTATGTATATATTTATAAAGTATTCACATCCGTCGCCTGGTGCCATAGTCCAATCTTTGATAGTCCAATCTTTGCTGATTGTGAAACAAGGTGTGATTGTGGCACTGCGTGATATTTATCATTCATGTCATATTAAATATTGAAACAATTAGAAAGTTTCTACAATGTATGGAGTAGAAATGTCCAAGAAAAAAGATTGTAACAAAGTTTCTTGATGCATTCAGTAGAATTACTAAATCGGTGTTCTTTGTTTTGTATTGTTAAGTGTTATGCACCCATTACCGAAGGATATGATGAACATGAATGTGGACGAAGCGAAAGAAGTATATTAAGGGTACATGGGCTTTACAAGAATTGACACCAAAAATATATCTTCGTCACAACAAGTTCCCCAATCTCCACATTGCACTAGACAAACATTCTCGCGCTTTAATATAAACGATACAGCATGTATGGGATAAATCAGTCACGTGACATATGTCATTCCCGTACATTTTGTATCGTTGTTACTAGCGAAGCGTGAGTATAATGTAACTTTGTCTACAGACTGTCTCCTTGTAATCTTGTAATCATGTAATCTTAATGTCAACAGTGGCCTCTGCCTACCACGATTGGATACATGCTCGTATGTAAAGTAATAATTAAGAACTTACCTATAATTCTTTTGCCTACGCCACAAATGTCTGATTACCTTCGTCACTTAAAGAGCTTATACATAGATGTATGTTTTTATTGAGTCAGTAATGTTACTAGCAATAAGTTTAATTATGATAAGAACGGAACATTCCATGTTTTGCGTAGAGCCCTAGTTAAGTGATTTTCTTTTGTGTCTTGAAGTGTTTCTCAATATCTGAGTGAACTTTAACGTGCCAAGTATCCGTGGTTATAATCAAGTGGTCCATTGTAGTTGGAAACCCGGAACTGTAAGCGTCTGTAGGCTGCGGTAACCGCTTACCATCAGGCGGACTGGATGCCACATTTGCCGTATGGAATATCTAGCGTGTTTCGCTTCAAACAGTACATACATGTATTTGGTACAAATACTATTATTATATAGATCGGTAACGTAAAATATTGGCATAGACATTATGCTATATTGAAATGTGGCCAGAAGGAATAACTAGGTGTACCAAAGACAAAACACGACCCTATATACGTCGCGAATTAATAGATAGTATATTTCATTCGCAAGGTATCGACCATTACTATAAAAACAAATAAATCCTACTGTTGTGAGTGGTTTGGCGATTTTCTTACCGTGTGTGTGTCTCGCTTTGCCACAGATAATAAAAGCGCACTACATTGTATAATATTTTGGCTGTGTACGTTTACCTGATTGCTGTTAAATTTATAATTCAAATGTTTAAGCCTGTTTAAACGGACGATTCAAATGTAAGACTTTAACACGTTGGTTGTAGTGGAATTTACTCTATTTTGCGAAAACAATATGAATTTAAACACATGGTGTGTGTGTCTCATGCAGCGGACGTGTTAACAAAATTATACATAGTACAAGCTCACTGTGCTTACAACAATGTAGGCGTATACCCTCTTACTTATAAGCTCTGCTTTGCGACCGAATAGGAAGAAATCCATAGTTGCGAATTACCGCTGAATAATTATAGTAGTTAGCTGAGAAATAACTAAGTATCACTTAGATGTCTGTAAGTAAGAGGGGAAGTAGTTAGTTAGTGATAGATAAACTTCGAAAGGTATAACTTTATTCCTGTGGCAGTCGGTAGGTGTGTGTGTTTCAATCCAATTTGAATCAAGTTTCCATTGGTTAAGTAAGTACGGGGAACGTGTGTTTTTTAAAATACATATAACCAAGTAAAATCTCCGTAATGCAGCATTGGAATGTGGATTGAATGCCCATTATGGATAGCCCAGCCGTCGGATTAAATCGAACTGTGCCTTGTGTAGCATTGTCACAGGGATCACGCTATATTTTACATACTATATTTACAATTTTAGTTTTGGACAATAAGTAACAAAACAAATAAAATCTACTATTATGTATAATTATATTAAATTTACAATTACCTATATGTTTAGCTTCGCGCGCAATATATAGTTTATGTTGCATATTAGCCGAATGAGGCGCGCGAACATAATGGTACTAACGTATAACAATAATAATATATATCAAATAAGTCCTTTCCAGAATACATTATTTGAATTAAATTTTCTTGTCAACATGTATTAATGAAACGTTTATTGTAAGTATTGTTAGTTTTAATTTATTTTTCGTTTATTAGAAAATTGTATCTGTATTTCCTGACTGCCTTCACACTCGTCTTAGACAACTCTTACGCGCTATAATATGCATTGTTAAGGGTGCAACCCTATTTGTAAGCGGTTGTTATATATCATATTAATATATATTATAGCGCAGTCTGTGTTAATAATCCTTTGAGAATTAGATTGAATACAGTTTAACCTGACATTGTTAAGATGACTAGATCGGTAATACACTGCAGTCTGTAGTAGATATTTGTTAAATCGTTTCAATGGTATAAATCATATTCAAAATACACCTATACAGGGTGGCCCGTAAGTATGGCAAACATAAAGGTAATATAGGTTAAGGGGTCACAATAGAAAATAACATAATTATCTGAAATAGCAACAAACGGCAACTGAATGCACGCTCGAAAGGGGATATTTTCATAAATTACAAATATAAGTATCTCAATTTAATTATTAATACATTACAGAGGTAATGTTTCTAGTAGATGACCCCTTTATATATTTTCCTTATGTAAGATTTGTTGCCTTATTTACAGGAAACCCTGTTAAATGATATATACATAAAGTAGGTGTATTTCTGATTTCCTATTTCCAAAGTCTTATGATAAAAAAATATTCTAAACTTTATTGTTATTAGGATAAGTTTTGATTAGTGTGAGGACCACCATGAACAATACCATTCCTGTAGCCCTAGACAAAGTAACATTCTCTCGCGCTTGCGCTAATAGAACGATACAAAATGTATGGAAATGACATAAAACCGTGTGCTCTTATCGCCATGATAGTTTGGCTGTGTGACAGTGACACACTTATACACATCTTATACATCTGTCTCGTAATAGGAATCATCATGTTATAACGATAAGAGATCATGAACGGTTAAGACCTTTATGCCGAGACAAAGTATCATTCTCTCGCGCTTGCGCTAATAGAAACGTTACAAAATGTATGGAAATGACATAAATCGGTCAAATGACATACTATGTCATTATTGAGAGGATAATGTTACTTTGTTTACAGGCCTAGGGGCCGTACCATCAACTCGTATTGCGACATTGTAAGCGACAGAGTGATATGACCCGATACGTCTGTCTCGGTCACTCGGTCAAATAAGTGTTGATGGTATGACTTCTGCTAGTTAATATAGCCCAACCATGTGCTCTTATCGCCATGATAGTTTGGCTGTGTGACAGTGACACACTTATACACATCTTATACATCTGTCTCGTAATAGGAATCATCATGTTATGACGATAAGAGATCATGAACGGTTAAGACTTTTATGCCGAGAAAGTATCAGTCTCTCGCGCTTGCGCTAATAGAAACGCTACAAAATGTATGGACATGACATAAATCAGTCACGTGACATATGTCATTCCCGTATCGTTTCTCCTAGCGAAGCAAGAGCATAATGTTACATTGTCTAAGCCTACTGTGGCGTTACCGTGAGCTCTTCTTGCCACATATACATCTGTCTTATAATAAGAGGTAAACTATCATGGCAATAAGAGGTCATGGTAGGCCTTGAACTTTCAATTTTATTGTATGCTTCGAGATTCATTAAAAATGTATATTGTTTATTCAAAATGAATAGGGGTTAGACAACTCAAATGTTACACTGGCGCAATATGTACCATGTTTCTAGCAAATAAACCAATATTTAAATCGTACATTTGTTTTTATTTAACACATTTTTGTTAAATTTAAGTACCACGAAATGTCCTTTTATTTTTCAGGTTAATATATAACCACTCTCAAATAATGTGGGTTGCTATTGGTAAAATAATTTTCTTTGTTTAAACCATGTTTTGAAATAAGGGGGGTATCGCTTTATAATATAATTGCTATTGGTGATAAGAATGCCTAGAAGTTGTTAATTGTAATAATTATATTTTTCCAAAGACCATGTCTCCCTGACCGGCCACTTATTGACAAACCTCTTCATAGTGGTGCTCATGTTGAGTGGCAGCCCCAACCGCCGCATCAGATATCTTTGTCTATTCTGTTTCTTTAATATCTCCACCTCTGAAACAACTCAATTTATTATACCTACGAATATAAAACTTTTAGGGCTTTCGGGTTAAGTGTTCTCGAATCGTTGAAACTATTAGAAAATGTCACTGGCACCACAAACAATAAAATATTTATCTCCCAGAATTAATTAAAACAAATTTATATCACAATATAATTTGTTCCAAAACATTATTCATAAAAACGCAAGAAATAATATTTACATTCTGTTATTGTAGTATATTTTAACGGCAACAGATTATCTGTGAACATTTCAACCGTCTATCACGGTTCATGACACAGCCTGATGACAGACGAGTAGACATACTTAGGAACAGGCTTCGGTTTTTTACCCTAAAAATGAGCCATACCTTTGTTATGTTTCCTGTAGGGGGGTGGGAAGTTGGGGTTCTTGTTGGGTGGAAAGGAGGGCGCGACCATGGGGTTGCTAGCCCACGTCTTCTCTGGGATGTGTTCTAGGGAGTGCACCATTTTGTCTATGTCCATCTCTATCAAATGGATCTGCTCCACCCCAATAAAGTAGTGCACCGAGTGAATGGTAAACCTCTCGTTAACCCCAGCGGGCCACAGAGCAGTTTTGTTAGTTTTAAGAGCCTTGAATTGGCGGTAAATGTCCAGCATCAATTTATATTTCTCGCGTATTTTCCCTGAAATACAACAAACAAACGCAAACCTATTCTCTATCTATCTTCAAAAAGGACAAGTCTTCAGTTGACGGAATATTTTTGATGTCTCCCCAAGTTGATCGTTGACTCTAAAGGTGCAACCTGATGCAGTCGCCCGACGCTCAGGTTGCACCTTAAAATGGCTGAACTGTAGCCCGAGACAAAATAACATTATCTCGCGCTTGCGCTAATATAAACTATACAAAATGTATGGAAATGACATAAATTAGTCACGTGACATACGTCATTCCCTTACATTTTGTATCGTTTCTTGTAGCGAAGCGTGAGCTATATATCTACAGTCAACGTTAAAACACGATAAATCTACTAGAGGTAGCTTATCTTACCCATCATCATCCCGATCTCGAATGCGAAGAGGACAGAGCTCTCCTCTACAATGGCGTTTATTTGCCTAATCTTCAACTTGGTCTCACGAATTAATTCACGGGATATATTTTTCATCACACTCTTGTCAGACATAGTCATGCCGTCTGAGAATGCCCCCTTTGATATTGTCCATAGAGATGTTATAACTGCACAGATTATATTCTATTTTACAGTGCAGAAAGGAAAAGTCTAAACCTAACCATGTTTCATGCATAAAATTCAAGATGACAAAGAATTAAGTAATAGGTGACGTCACGAGTTATGAGCGCTGACTTTGAATGCGATGTAGTAATTTTATAAGTCTGTCGTTGTCTGTCTGTATGGCGCCACGCGAATATAATACATGCGCAGTTACCCCCACTGTTTTCGCTGAACCCCCATTGCTCATACCGAGGAGGTATGCATGGCAATATTGGGGCACTCGATTTATAATACTTACCAAGGAAAAAGGCTACGATATACATTGTGCTGAAATCAATATGCAGGTAAAGTTATATATAGTTTCTAATTTTTTTTCCAAATTAACAGCGCCTTTTCAAGTACCTATTAAGCTTCGATCGTATTCATAGTACAAGTGAGAGAAAGTCCAAACAAGTAGTAGGTATTTTCTAGGTACCTGTTACTGCAATTTTCCGTAGTTCTTATGATACGTACTTGTGTATAATTTATGTCGTATAGTATGTACCAGGTAATGTGCTGTTAAAAAACAATTACTGGATTCATAATTAAATCTTTAGTACTTGCTCGTACTTACTTATACCTATAGGATTTGTCGCTTGTTGTCCCTGTGGGGCAATGTAAAATGCTCAGATTAATCATATGAAAAACTCGATTTTTTATAATTTTTAAACTATAATATGATATATTCATCAGATAATTCAGTTTCTAGCATGTAATTTGTGTTTCATTATTATTAAAAACAATCCCTTAAATACAAATTTTCATTCATATCTAATGAAGAATTAAGATTTTTTAATAATAATAAGAATTAAGCCCTTTAGTAAATCATTTTCATAATATCAATTCATAGCGTGGTACTTATCACGATAAATACACCCTACAAATTTCGAGAATCTACGACCAGCGGTAGAGGTTACCTTGATAAATCAATCACTCATGTTACGTAAATAATACTTATCTGAATAATAAAAATTCGTCTTTATATAAATCGTAGTAATATACGTTTTTTACTCATTAAACTGCGACATATGAGTGTAAAATCAAAGTGGAAATGTTTTATATTAATTTCACCTCGCGGTCACAAGATGTCGCTGTACCATTTTAAAACACGCTATCGTTTGCCTCCGGGAAAGATAGACCTTATTTCAGTCCCGCTCATTTCGTTACAGCCTTTGAACGGTATCGTAAACATGTAATTTTGGTTTTTACGACTACCCCCGGTACGTTTTAAGTACCAAAATTTTTGGAAAGGTGCGGCTAGCTGTTTTAAGTTGGCAGCGCTTTAAATAAGTATTACAGTACATCTTTTCTGTACTATTATCATAAAGAGATAACGTTTGAGAGTTGTTTCTGACGTTGAAAGGGGTATCTCTGGATCTACTCAACCGATTTTCAAAATTATTTCACCAGTAGAAAGCTACGTTATTGTGGAGAATATTATAATTTCCAAAATTAATTACGCATCTTTACTTAAAAATCTAATCCAAGTTGTAAAAAAATTGCTTTCATCGCGTGCGCGACGGATACTATAGGGGATAGAACGAAATAATGTACTACAATATTAAAGAACATATCAAAATCTGTAAAAATGTCCGCTATAACATATGCCTATCTCCTACAGATAACTCACAATAACTGCTTTTACTGTTAAAATTGTCGCTTGATAATAATTTTTTGTGAAGATTATTTAGCCCATATTAATTTATCTATATTAATAATATTAAGAGGTAAGGTTTCTGAAAAAATCTTCATCATATTTATCTTTTATCCCGACCTTTTAACCTGAAGTATAAAGCACGCGCGACAAACGGGACGGGACCAAAATATTTATAAAGGGCACTGCCCGTCCTTCATAACCTTGCCCCACTAAACAGAATTATACAACTATACGAATTGGCTCAAAAAATACTGGACAGATTTAAAAAAATCTTTCACCATTAGACTGTTACTTAATCACTGAATAATATTGGCTTTTTTATCTATATCTATCTCTTGGAGCAGTGGGCAGTTAGGCTGTGCGTTGAAAAGTCGGTCAGTCAAGACATTAAATGAAAGAATGATATGCGCAATACCAATTGTACCACGAGCTCCTCTTATTTATTTATTTATTTAAAATGTTGCTCTGGACATAATCTCAAGTTTTTACGTTTTCAAGTGCCCAGATTACGAAAATGTTTATGAAAATTATCAATGTGCTCGTATTGTTATATTATGAACTATTATCGGCTTCTTAAAAATAAATTTAATATTCCAGCCATAACGAAAACATATCAGAGCAAATTTTACAAAATCATTGTGCGCACAAATAGACCCAAAATCATACTCATATGTATGGCAACAAAAGCACCAGACCAGTGTTATTAATCCCCACTATGTTATTACTTGTTAGTATCAGAAGCTTCGCCGTCGTCCTTTTTACTGATGGTCCTCATCATGTCAATCAGATGATTTATTTCAATGGCCTGGTTGGCTATCTGTTCGTATGCGTTGATATGCTCTATCGGCTTCCATTCATGATACAGCCTTTGTAGCGTCGACGATATATCACCCATTACGTTGAACTTGTCAGTCAAATCACCCATCAAATAACCAATCTCGAAGGCTGTGGAGTTTCTGTAATGATTTCGGGATAACTCGGCCCTTTTTACCTTCAGATCACTATCTCGGACCGTCTCGTACATGAGTCGGAACAGTTTAAGTCTCATGTTGTTCTCGTCATCATTTGTAGTCGCGTCGGTATTGGTCTCCCCATTTCCCCTTCTCGGACCGAACAGGACGGGAGGTTGGATGAGGTACTCCATCCCAACGCGTCTAGTTATCTCACTATCTTTGACATAATCTTTGAGGAGCTTCAACTTTGAAGACCATGACAGCTCTTCGAGTATCTTTTTGTGGAGGGGTGGAATCATAGTTGCAGGCGTCACTATATTACCTGAAAAATAGCCTTATTTATCCACTGGAATATAAAGTAACTAATGTAATTACCTACCCAGAATTTGTTTGTATCGTATGGTGCGTTCACCCAAAAGATTGAACGGAACATGTTATACAAATTAGTTACTTAGTTCACAAAGTAAAATATGGGCTTTCTAATAGGTCAAACTAAAGTAATATATAATGCATTAGGTAGATAATCTGATCGTATGTCAAGGTTGATATAAGAAAAAAATATTAAACAACTAGCTGTGCCCCGCGGTTTCACCCGCGTAGATTTTGTTTTATATAATATATCGGTTTAAAATTGACAAAGTTTTATACAAAATTTTATCCCCTTGGGGGTAGAATTGATCAAAATCCTTTCTTAGTGGTTGTCTACGTCATAACATCTACCTGCATTCCAAATGTCAGCCCGATTCGTCCAGTGGTTTGGGTTGTGCGTTGATAGATCACTATGTGAGTCAGTCAGTCAGTCACATCATATTTTCCACCGTTTAAACCTTCCCTGAACTTCAACAAATTTATCAATACCAAAATAACAATACCGAATCAGTCCAGACATTTTCATGTTTTAGCGAGA
Organism: Watsonalla binaria; assembly: GCA_929442735.1. Taxonomy (NCBI): domain Eukaryota; kingdom Metazoa; phylum Arthropoda; class Insecta; order Lepidoptera; family Drepanidae; genus Watsonalla; species Watsonalla binaria. The sequence continues at coordinate 1,124,243 of OV838917.1, read as the reverse complement.
CTAACGAACAGCAATTCATTTTTATATATATAGATGTTAACAGTGTTTAGAACTTACAGTGTATTGCAAATAAAATAACACTCTTATACATATTGATTCAGCTAAGTTTCAACGCGTAGTGTATACGGATACAAAATACTGCTTCAGGTAATTAAGATAATGTTGACCAGCTCAGCTTATGAGGCAGTTAATATATTTATGTATAGACTAGGCGTCCTACACAACTCTGCCTGTTTCATAGTACCTAGTAAGAAACGCTTGATATAATTTGGTTAAGTATTTTCCTAATTAAATTTATAATATCTTTACTGGATTAGAATTATTAACAACGTATTTACAAATGACATGATTACACAGGATTATAGATATTACCGCCAGTTATAGACGGTAAATTCTGAATCTTCTTTTGAGAATACCATAGACACAGTTCCAATACACAAATATCGATGGACAAAATCGCATAGTTCTGTTGTGTCGCTTGACAAGCAGCACCTAATAACAAGTTTGAAGTGTATGTCAGCCATTGTCCTCCTCAACCATTATATATATATACAGAGAAATGGGTAGCTTGTCACCCAGACGCTGCCGGTTTTGTGGGATGGGTGTTACCTTGTGCTAAGTTGGGAACATGAGTAAAACCACCCGTAGTTGTAAACGCACTGGCGCCATTTATTGAGCATGCATAGTTATACGGTCTAGTCATGACCATCGTGATCATGTGTACACTAAATACTGTTTACAGGAGACAGGCAGCGGTATCTCATAGTAAAGCCGACAGATGGCGCTAGTGTACATACATTACACATTGAAATTAAACGGTTAGCATAATTGGTTAAACAAAGTCCTCACGCTTCGGTAGTAGTAAATGATACATGTCACGGGAATGATATATGTCACGTGACTGATTTATGTCATTAACATACATTTTGTTTCGTTTCTACTGGCGAAGCGTTAGTATAATGTTACATTGACACAGGCCTACGGGACCCTTTAGCTATCTAATAATAGTAAGTCAGAAGGATAACAATTATAATTTCAAGCTAATATTAGTTTGTTAATTATTTTGTTGACAACCGTAAATATACTTCATATTTTTTTATAGTGTGTTTATTACATTATAGGAATATTCTTGAGTCAAGAAAACCGTTCAATGTCGTTAAAGAAACCTTTTCATTACCTAGTTGTTATTAGTGAGTATTATTTGAACGACATACATAAATATATATAAGTATTCGTGTATCAAGGTTACACAACTATGCACAAAAAGTACTTTTTTCTTATTGACGAGACGGTAACCTTCAAAAGGTCCCCGACTGCCTTGGGAGAGGCAGGTCGGGGTATGTGGGATTTTTGCCGCACTAAAACACTGCAGGTGGGATTACTCCGTGCTTAGGGGGGATTCTGGGTACTCTGATAGATACCGGTGTCTCCCTGCACTTTTGCCGGGGCACACATCCCCGGGGCAGCTATATTGCCGCCACTGAAGACTTCTGCATGGCAGTGCGAGCCTCATCGCGCTGCCACCTTCCCGGGCCCGCTGCTCGAAGCGGCCCCCTTTTAGTCGCCTCTAACGACAGGCAGGGGATAATATAGCCAAATTCTTAGACGCTGGCTATTGTGTGATACAATTAGTTCTCTAACAACTAGTCTCAAAGTATCAAGTTTTCCAATGCATACAATAAACAAACATTTTCACTAATACACAATCGAAATTGCCAAAATAATAATTATCTTCTAAGTAATATTTAATTGGTTTCTTAATATTAGCCCTTGAGCGCTTGTGGCAACTGTGAAAATTAAAAATGTACTGCGGGTACTAATAGGCTAATTAATAGAAGATTCTTCTCTTGCAGTATCCTTTACAGTCCTCAGAAATAGTAAGTAAAGTTCTAAGCACTTGTCACAATCAATCGCCAAGCAATATGTACCACGTCACGAGGTATGAGCGCGCAGTGAAAATAATGGACAGCTCAGATGGCAGAGTTTTTCCTACTTATTAGTCGTAGATAAATAAACTTGAAGGGTCTGTTTGTAATTCCAAAATAACAGCTTTTCACTAAATGCATAATATGAAAGCATATACGGTGCTGAGAAAAAAAAACAATTTTAAGACTTTAACCGCGGGTAAAACCGCGGGGCACAGCTAGTTGTCTTATATTATTTTGGGCAATATCTTTGTAAATTGTAACCTAAGTTGTGTTTTCTGATGTATATTATTACAAAGTATCATTGAAATCGATTCAGCAGTATTTGCGTGAAAGAGTAAGAAACATCCATCCTTCCATATATAAAAACAAACATTCAAGTTTATAAGAGCCGTGGTGGCCGCGGGGTTTGAGTAGTTCGAATCCCAGCGGGGCCTGTACCAATGAGTTTTTCTAAAAAACTTATGTACAGTGATTTCACACCACGTGCTTTACGGTGAAGGAAAACATCGTGAGGAAACCTGCATATTTCTGAGAAGTTATTCAAAGACGTATGTATAGTGCCTGAGACGGCGATAGACTCACCATCTGTCACGTTGGCACTTAATCAAAAATTCGTTGAAAAGTGGGTGTTGTTATCACAACACCTTTGCCTACCCCTTCGGGGAATACAGGCGTGAGCGTATGTATGTATGTCGAGTTTATAATATTAGTTTAGCATTAATATTAATATGGAGTAGTCTACCCCTCCTCCCTTCCATGAGCCACAGGAGACACTAGACCTTGCTACTGACATCATCAAACTTAGCTTCACTTAAAGGTAGCGTTATTTTTCAAGTTTGGGCCCAGTATGACTTCAAACCCTGGCCGCCTACATCCACGCGGCCGTTCTACTTGGGATGGCCTCTGAAACGGGAGCTTCAATACGTTACCATGAACAGGATGATATTGAATATGACTGCAGAGCTCTGTAAGGGTGAGTTCTATTTACAAAAGACACGGATGTCGTCACCCAGTTCGTAAGGCAGTAACCGGACTCAGCAATGAGCTGTTTTCAAAAAAATATATATTTTTATTTTGATCGTTATAGCATAAATACAATTTATTCCAATATCATACATATGTCAATAAGAATTAATTTAGTAGAACCACAGGCACAGTTTCTTCCCATGGTTCTACTATACTTTCTAGGCACTACGCCTTACAGAGCCTAAGCTGAAAAAAACATTTTAAGTTTTCATGATCTCCCTGGCCTTATCCTATACATTGTTGGGGTTGGGGTTGGCTCTTGATTCAACCCGATGTGGCTGATCACTTGATTTTTATACGAAGCGACTGCCATCTGACTTTCTGACCCCTATTTTGAGATCGATGTTCCTCATTTAGTACTATGGGAAGAAATTTCCCAGTACCCACATTTCACCGAAGATGATTAAGTGCCAATGTTACAGAGGGCGAGACCATCGCCGTCTCAGGCACCATACATACGTTTTTGAATTACTTCTCAGAAATATGCTGGTGTCCTCACGATGTCATCCTTCACCGTAAAGCATGTGGGGTCAATTTACAGCACTTCCTTTTCTTGGTCGTTATGTTCAATTATGAAGGTCGCGCCTAAAGTCAAAGTCAAATTATCTTTATTCGATTAGACTTTTTACAAAGTACTTTCAAATCGTCAGAATGACATAATTATACAGGATTATACATGCTACCGACAGGTTCGAAAGGTTGCTTTTACTGAGAAGAACCTGGCATGAAACTCAGTAATTACTCTTTTAAAAAATATTATACAATTTATATAATATTAGTATCATAGTATCATGGATTATGCAATGTCAACATGTCGATCGTATGCTAGATGCGGAATTAAGGATACGTCTAGCGGATATAGTACAGAACTACTACAAAGGGAGCCTGAGCTTCGAGCTGGGCACCATCTCTGCTGCCGTCAAGGATATCTTCAAGCGGATGATCAACAACTACAGGTTCTACAAGAACGACAGCAGGATGGACTTAGATACTCTTATACTTGGCTTGTACGTCATGGGTAAGAACCTATAGGTATTTATATAGCTATAGGTATTTATCGTCTCTACTTGTGAAGGCCGTTTCAATTATAGGAAATTGATACATAAAACATAGAGAATAAGGTTCAATTTGTTTTTTTTAAAACCGGCACTACGACTGCAACGCTGAGTGAATACCATGGCAGTAGTAATTTTTTGGGTGTGTATGGTGCGAGCGCAACCAGTTGATTCCTTGCGCAGTTATCCCCACAATTTACGCTGAGCGCGCACTTGTATGCGCATATGAGTATTTATGATGCGTTGAAACATTTTATCGTAAATACGCCGTATTATTTTGAATATTGACATTATGTCGAAGACCAAAAATATCGTCAATAACGTGTGAATTTATAATGTAAGTGTTGCTTCTGGCCGTATTGGCGTTTAAATGTAGCAATGTTTGATCAAGAATATAGTTAGTTACAAGATAGATCGAAGGCCGGAAAAGCCATAAAATAATCTTAATGTTCATGGAAACGTTAAGTTTCTGACAGCTTTTATAGAACAAGCCATCACAGCGTCGCTGTGGGGAGAGCTAGTGATCATACATCAAAGGCAAGATCTTCCAGCCAGGCGGGTGGCATGCCCGAAGGGATCATAGAGTGATTTAGGTTGTGGTTTATTTGTTCACAAACTTGCGATTGTCAGCCAATAGCGCCATCTATGTAGTATTATTTATAGTGATTGTTATTGCAGAAGGAGATTACAATGACATAAGAATGGAGAAGGGTCTCTATTATGATGTTTTAAGGACGCACCGTCGGAAACACGAGGTGTTACTCAAAGGGAAACAGGCGATGATTGACAAAATGAAACAGGCATTCATACAGAATGCCAAGTCGAAGCCGAGGCGTAGAGACACCAGACCGACCGGCGATGAAGAAAGATATAAGAAAGCGTTGAGGTACAAGTCCTGGGCGAAAAAATGGGCGAACTTTAGCCCTGAAATCGAAGGCATAGACATAAATATAAACGACCCTATGTTGATCTTGTAACGCACTGTAACGATACCTTATGCATAATATCTTTGTTACATACATACAGAAAGGCATAGGATTCTGTTTCTGTAAAGTCAACATTGGATCTCCAATTATACCGACATTTTACGACAAAATTGTACGAAACCGGACCCGTTATAGTATAAAACTCGAATTTAATGGTTAGATAAACTTAGTGAAACTTGATTTATAAAATTATCCTAATGCTCTAAAGCCTGCTTGCTTTTCACTAGAGTATCGAAATAAACTAATCTTGATATCCCACTAAAGATGTTTGAACATATCAAATATAAACGAATATATTTCGTTAGTTAGACCTAAATCTCAACAAATAATGCTTTGACACTTGCTTAAACACCGCAATATTATGAAAACCACTTCCAAAGATCAAATATCTATCTATTCACCCCGTTTTACCCGGTATTGGTTTGTACATGATCATGCGTTGTCGATATTCGAATGTATATTAGTATGAAACAACCTGGTTGACCGAGCTGTGCTCAGTTTCTTTTCAATGACGTTTTCTCATATATGTATGCTGAAAAAGAAAAACTTGAACCGATGAACGTCACTCTCGAATCAGGGTTTCTCTAGATTCGTTATCGCCCCGTAAGCTGTAAGCCTCACTAGAGCTACCATAACATGACAGATGTCGGCGAAATTTGTACGAGTGTCTCAGTGCCTGAAAACATGGTCAAGACGATATTTTCCATAAATGAATCCTACCTAGATCTATTTTTTGCCCCTGAAACCCCCTACATACTAAATACCAGGAATTTTTTTGGAGTCGTTTCCAAGATTCAGATTCTATATATGTATATACAAGAATTGCTTATTTAAAGGTATAAGATATGCTGATCCACTTTGCTTTGGAAACCTTTAAACTTGTTTCAAGCCACACCAAGACTCAAATGAAGTGGTTATAAGCCTTACTTAACGAGATTACACATTTTTATGAGGTAATGAAAAAGTTATCTTCTATATATATAAAAATGAATTGCTGTTCGTTAGTCTCGCTAAAACTTGAGAATGGCTGGACAGATTCGGGTGATTTTGGTATTGATACATTTGTTGACGTTCAGGGACGGTTTAAACGGTGGGAAATATGATGTGACTGACTGACATAGTGATCTATCAACGCACGGCCCAAACCACTGGACGGATCGGGCTGACATTTGGCATGCACGTAGATGTTATGACGTAGGCATCCGCTAGGATTTTGATTAATTCGACCCCCAAGGGGATAAAATAGGGGATGAAATTTTGTATGAAACTTTCTCAATTTTAAACGGATCTATTATATAAAACTAAATTTATGCGGGTGAAACCGCGGGGCACAGCTAGTATAGCAATAAAATACTTACACAGAATGTATTTTAATGAAATTATAAGTAATCTCTGTCGAATGCCATAAAGATATGGACGTCTTTTGGCTGTGTGCCTTACTGTGTAAGTAATTTATTTATATACTAGCTGTGGCCCGCGGTTTCACCTGCGTAGATTTAATTTTATGGGTCGATTTTTTCACGGAGCCCCAACTTAAAAAAAATATCCTTAGTTACTCCTTGAACAGCAACTACCTGTCAGTGAAAGTAACGTTGAAATCGATGCAGACGTTTCAGAGTTTACCCGGAACAAACAGACCGATAGACAGACAGAGAAAATGTTAAAAATGTGTTTTTTTATCCTTACATAGCATAGCTGTGAATTTGAAATTACAAACAGAAACTTAATTATTATTTATCTATATGTATAGATTTTCGGGAAATAGTCCTATGTCCTTCTCCTGGTTCTAAGCTACCTCCCTACCAATTTTCAGACAAATCTGTTCAGCCGTTCTTGAGTTATAAATAGTGTAACTAACACAACTTTCTTTTATATATATAGAAATTTAATGTATGAGTAGTGTTGGCCGTGGAGCTTAGCTTGTATAGGATAAGGATAGCGTTATCGTTCGTAGTAAGCTTAAAAAAATTACATCTATCGTTTGATGTTTGATTCATATTCCATTCAATCGAGATCCTTAAATATTATATACTAAACAACACTATTAATACTAAAAAAAGATCATTGTCAATATGCAATTTATTGACAATATTATTGCTTGTGTGCCGGTAGCCATAGACAATGGATAAATAAATAGTTATTATATTGATATAGGTACAAACAATTACAATGTGTTAGCTGTGGAGAAGACCGACCCCCGGATATATTTGAGGCAGATGGAGCACTTGTTCACCCCTGAAACGTACATGATCTTGATGGATAAAGATGATGATGGTATGTCCTATTCTTATTTTCTTCACATTTGGTGAACAAAGAATAGAGCCGTGGCGGCCTCGGGGTTTGAGCAGTCGCCTACTACGCAAGTGACGAAAGTTCGAATCCCAGCGGGGTCTGTACCAATGAGTTTTTCCAAAAACTTATGAGAAGTGATTACACACCCGTGCTTTACGGTGAAGGAAAACATCGTAAGGAAACCTGCATATGTCTGAGAAGTTATTAAAAGAAGTGTGTAATATATATAAAGTGCCTGAGACGGCGATGGACTCACCCCTGTCACGTTGGCACTTAATCATATTCGGTGCAATGTGGGTGTTCTTGTTACAGCACCTCTGCTTACCCCTTTGGGGACCCTTCTGAGACGGCATGTGCATATTTATTTATTTTATTTATAGTACAGAGCTAAAAACATATATCCATTGAAATAAAGGATGGCTACATATATAAGTAAAAAAAAATATTTTTTTATACTATAACCCGACTAATGGAAAATCACACTACGGATATGTGTAGTATACGACCACGTTATCTAAACAATAACCCTCTCAATACAAAGTATCATTTAAACCAAGACTAGAAAAAACACCATCCTTTTCTAAATCCGTATCGTGGAAAGGGATGGATCTATGTTTAAACCAAGAACTATATTTAGGGGTAAGGTCTGGAATAACTCTGTAATAAGGGGGTATTTGTTCTTTGAGAGCATACATTTTCAGTAGTTGGGTTTTATTTTTTAATAGCTGTGCCCCGCATTTTATCCCGTGTAGACTTAAATTTATTAGAACCCAATAAAAAAAAATACTTATCTGCCAGTGAAAGTCCCGTTAAAATCGGTCCCGCCGTTTCGGAGATTAACTGGAACAAACAGAGAACAAAAGAAAAAAAATATAAAATTGTTTTTCTATGTCAGATATACTTTCATATGCATTTAGTTCAATACTGTTATTTTAGAGTTACAAACAGACACGTCAATTTTATTTATCTGTAATGTAAGTATGTATTATATCTATTAAATATCCTATTCTATAATATACAAGAAACAGTACTAAAATTACAAGTAGAAAACTTGTCCCAAATCGGTGTCTCTCGGGATAGTGCCAAGAAGGCTGGCAGCATTGCCACGTTGAATAGCAATGCTGATTCTCTGAGCGAAAAGTGAAAAAGTAGTATAGATAGGTTTACTAACTTTTTTTACTTCTAGAATACATAGCGTACAATGCGACGGGGTACTTCCAGGCGACCACCCGGAGGACAATGATGAATTCCAATGCTAATCTCAGGAGGACGTACTATTCTTGGACCTCGGACAGTCAATACACGATGTGCTATTTGATTCAGACCATATACAGAGGGGCGTAAGTATATAGTATGTAGTGAAACAAGCAAGTTGCTTGAACACTGACTTTTATTTTAAATCTAAAGGGGTAGGCAGAGGTGATGTAATCACAACACTCATCACAATTTTTCACCACAGATGATTACGTATTTCTCGTTCCTGTGGGAGTACGGGGATAAAATATCGCCTATGTTACACGCTGATGATGTAGCTATCCAATGTGAAAGAAATTTTGAAATCGGTCCAGTAGTTTTAGAGCCTATTCATTACAACCAAACAAACAAAGTTTTCCTTTTTATAATATTAGTGTAGATGTATAGATTATTATTTTTTATTGAGAGCCGTGGCCTTTGGATTTGACCAGTCGCCTGCTACGCAAGCGACGCAAGTTCGAATCCCAGCGGGGCCTGTACCAATGAGTTTTTCTAACAACCTATGTGATTTCACACCACGGGCTTTACAATGAAGGAACACAGTGAGCAAAACATGTCTGAGAAGTAATTCAAATACGTATGTATAGTGAACGAAGTCGGGGATAAAGGCTAGTCTACAGTCGTACTATGAAGAGGGAAGTTTTTTTCTGTTAGTTGTTCTCTAAATATTATATTACACAACTCCTCCCCTCATGGCCCTCTTCACAATGTTCCCGCACAATATCTAAGGGAACGGGAGTGGCTGAAAGTGAGCAGTCGCCTGCTACGCTAGCGACGCAAGTGCGAATCCCAGCGGGGCCTGTACCAATGAGTTTTTCTAAAAAACTTATGTACAGTGATTTCACACCACGTGCTTTACGGTGAAGGAAAACATCGTGAGGAAACCTGCATATTTCTGAGAAGTAATTCAAAGACGTATGTATAGTGCCTGAGACGGCGATAGACTCACCATCTGTCACGTTGGCACTTAATCAAATTCGGTGAAAAGTGGGTGTTCTGATATCAACACTCTGCCTACCCCTTCGGGAAATACAGGCGTGAGCATATGTATGTATGTAATACAATTTACGGACAGCACAGGCTGAGCCATGTCCCTTTGCGTTTATAAGGCTTCAAACATTATTTTTTTTGTAATTAAAGTAACTTGTTGTAATTTTGTTATAATGTCTTTATTTCCTAAGCTAAAAAAGCAATAAAAGATCATTTATTTATTTATTCATAATGAAAATAGAATGATAAATATCACTGAGTAACATAGGATGTATTGTAAATCTACTTAAATAATGGATCCATTGTAAAACGCGGGCGATGTCGCGGACGATAGCTAGTTATTAACAAAGTTACTTATAGCCTTTATTTAAGAATTATGAGGTATACACCCCACACAGTAAACACTGGCTCTTCAAACTAAATTGAATATAGAATCTGTCTGTGCGTATAGTAAATTAAACCTTATTACTTACGAATTAAGTTGTTATTCATTTGAACGAGCTCTAGGCTTTCCAAGAGCTATAAATAATGAAATTTCGCCCTGAAAGTTACAGGCAGGGTGGTGCAGTGGTAGCACGCTGAGCTTTACAGTTTAGAGATCCGTGGTTCGAATCCACGCCCTGCATTGAGCACTCGAGCTTTTTTTTGTTTTCTTTTTATTTTTTTTTATCATAGGACATTTAGGTAATTATTTTATTATTCCTAATTATTTTCCAGGACCCAGAGTATCCTACGCACTTGCTCAGAAAACCAACTATGTGTATTTTGTTATACCCGCACATAGATCATTAGGTTTCATATTATTTAGTATTCGTACATACATACATATGCTCACGCCTGTATTCCCCGAAGGGGTAGGCAGAGGTGTTGATATCACAACACCCACTTTTCACCGAAGATGATTAAGTGCCAACGTGACATGGTGAGTCCATCGCCGTCTCAGACACTTTACATACGTCATTGAATTACTTCTCAGAAATATGCAGGTTTCCTCACGATGTTTTCCTTCACCGTTAAGCACGTGGTGTGAAATCACTGTACATAAGTTTTTTTTTAGAAAAACTCATTGGTACAGGCCTAATCAAATAAAGTCTAATCGAATAAAGATATTTTTGACTTTGACTTTGACATATTAAGCTATAATACTGCAGAGTATAATATTTATCTCTCAACTAACGGACGTTACCTGGTTTCACCCGCGTAGTTACCGTTCCTGTGGGAGTACGGGGATAAAATATCGCCTATATTACACGCTGATGATGTAGCTATCCAATGTGAAAGAAATTTTTAAATCGGTCCAGTAGTTTTAGAGCCTATTCATTACAACCAAACAAACAAAGTTTTCCTTTTTATAATATTAGTGTAGATGTATAGATTATTATTTTTCATTGAGAGCCGTGGCCTTTGGGTTTGACCAGTCACCTGCTACGCAAGCGACGCAAGTTCGAATCCCAGCGGGGCCTGTACCAATGAGTTTTTTTAAAAAACTTATGTACAGTGATTTCACACCACGTGCTTTACGGTGAAGGAAAACATCGTGAGGAAACCTGCATATTTCTGAGAAGTAATTCAAAGACGTATATATAGTGGCCTAAGACGGCTATCGACTCACCATCTGTCACGTTGGCACTTAATCAAATTCGGTGAAAAGTGGGTGTTCTGATATCAACACCTCTGCCTACCCCTTCGGCAAATACAGGCGTGAGCATATGTATGTATGTAATACAATTTACGGGCAGCACAGGCTGAGCCATGTCCCTTTTTTTTTATAAGGCTTCGTTTTATAGACTACTAATCGTGCCCCGCGGTTTCACCCGCCTAGTCTTAGTTTTATGCTTATATAGCTAGTGCCCGCGACTCTGTGTGCGAAGGATTTGACTTATCTTTATATTTTGGACATTTCACTGAATATCTTTATAAATATTGTGTTATTCTGATGTATAAGCTATATTATTGTAAAGGTTCATTAAACTCCATTCAGTAGTTTTTTCGTGACAGAGTAACAAACATCCATCCATCCATACTTACAAAAAACACAGTGAGGAAACCATGTCTGAGAAGTAATTCAAATACGTATGTGTAGTGAACGAAGTCGGGGATCAAGGCTAGTCTACAGTCGTACTATGAAGAGGGAAGTTTTTTTGTTAGTTGTTCTCTAAGTATTATATTACACAACTCCTCCCCTCATGGCCCTCTTCACAATGTTCCCGCACAATATCTAAGGGAACGGGAGTGGCTGAAAATGAGCGCTTAACGTAATACAATTTACGGACAGCACAGGCTGAGCCATGTCCCTTTGCTTTTATAAGGCTTCAAACATTAATTTTTTTGTAATTAAATTAACTTGTTGTAATTTTGTTATAATGTCTTTATTTCCTAAGCTAAAAAAGCAATAAAAGATCATTTATTTATTTATTCATAATGAAAATAGAATGATAAATATCACTGAGTAACATAGGATGTATTGTAAATCTACTTAAATAATGGATCCATTGTAAAACGCGGGCGATGTCGCGGACGATAGCTAGTTATTAACAAAGTTACTTACTTATAGCCTTTATTTATAGTAGGGGAGCCCACGATGGTAAATGTGGATTTACTCGAGCGTCGTAGAGACCTATTGGGTGGCAAAGCTTAAATGATAACAAGAAAAAAAATTTATATAATATATACCTTTTCATCTATGAGGGAAGCGGCTATAGATTTTTAAATTTGTAAAAAAAAACTGTTGCATGGACAGCCTCGAGCGCGTTAGATATTGATAGCATCAATGTCCTACGTATTTTTAATAATGTTAATCTGGTCGTTTGCATGATGCGGGTGGTTTTATGTGCGCATCAGATTAAGATATATATGGTTCATCTTTATGTTCTAAACGTACTGTCTCATAATCTGACGATTATCTCGAGGGATTCGCCAGATCTGACAAAAAAAATTAGAAAAACGGTTCACCCTAAAGGCCATCACTGCAACTTCCCGCTAATTCCATTCTTGGGCGCTTAAAATTGTACTTATGAGCTCGCTGAGTTAAAAGAATTAATATTTCTATGCATTTGAGCTCTCCCAGGTCGAAAGTCTGATAAAAGTTTCATAGAACACTATTTTCGGAATTTTTAAACCGCAGTAACTGTTGAATGAATCAAGCAATTTTCACGCGGTTGGCAGCATTCGACGCAGTTTTATCATCCTCTTAAGTTATTTTCGGGTTTTAATTGATCGATTAAAAAATTTCGGAGTTTTTTTTTGATAGAAACGCGGGGAAAGAAATTTAGGCATCACGCAGCTGCAAGCATTTAACTTTATCGACGAATTTTTGTTATTGCGGCTTGCGGAAATCATCCGATTATATATTTTTCATCATTCTTGAATTATTTCCTACAAAATAAAACAACTTTTTACAACTTTGCTGCCCTCTCCTTTCTTTACGTCACTCTCAAATTGTCAGATTTGTGTTATATACACTTTTTAGGAGATATTTTTTTTTTTTATAAATCTTATTAACGTAACATTTGAGTAACTTATTGCTAACAATGAAAAAGAAAAATATAATAAAAATAAAAATTATAAATAAAACACGGAATTTAAATTAGTGTCTGCGGGAATGGTGCCCAGTAAGCTGGCTGCGTTACCTCGCTGGATCGCTAAGCTAATCCTCTGACCGAGGTAAGAACCAGCTCGACGGTCACCAGAGACGTCAACCAGGCGTTTTGAAAAATCCTTAAAAAGGACCTTCGCATTTGGCCCCCATGGCCCCAAAGTCTCAACCCCAAACGGCAGAAATATACAATTATAACTGATATCTGCATATTTCCGCCGCTTGAGTTTTTCTGCACACACTGCCGCCGCCCCTGCTTGCTTCGATGTCGAGTTTAAGTGGCAGCGAGCAAGTGTGTCCACGCAGGTCACGTCCCACACAAGGGGCTTCCCGACACTCCAGGGAACTAACGTCATCCCGTCAGGTCTTTTGCCATCGTCTCGTGCAATACCAATCGGTTCTAGAGTTGCTGGCACGTTGACGGTGACAAAAGCCCTACCAGCCCACCCTACCTTTGCCTTACCCTACGCGCTCGAGAATTTCTGATAGTCAATTTTTTTTTACTAACCTGATCCTGTATCCTTCAGGGGCGGCCTTATATATGGGCCTCATGTTTGGTGGAGGTACTTAACCGGGTACAAGGTATCCCCCTGTATATTAATCTGCCGCGCTTTAGTAAATCCCTACTATTAAGGATTATGAGGTATACACCCCACACAGTAAACACTGGCTCTTCAAACTAAATTGAATATAGAATCTGTCTGTGCGTATAGTAAATTAAACCTTATTACTTACGAATTAAGTTGTTATTCATTTGAACGAGCTCTAGGCTTTCCAAGAGCTATAAATAATGAAATTTCGCCCTGAAAGTTACAGGCAGGGTGGTGCAGTGGTAGCACGCTGAGCTTTACAGTTTAGAGATCCGTGGTTCGAATCCACGCCCTGCATTGAGCACTCTAGCTTATTTTTGTTTTCTTTTTATTTTTTTTTATCATAGGACATTTAGGTAATTATTTTATTATTCCTAATTATTTTCCAGGACCCAGAGTATCCTACGCACTTGCTTAGAAAACCAACTATGTGTATTTTGTTATACCCGCACATAGATCATTAGGTTTCATATTATTTAGTATTCGTACATACATACATACATATGCTCACGTCTGTATTCCCCGAAGGGGTAGGCAGAGGTGTTGATATCACAACACCCACTTTTCACCGAAGATGATTAAGTGCCAACGTGACATGGTGAGTCCATCGCCGTCTCAGACACTTTACATACGTCATTGAATTACTTCTCAGAAATATGCAGGTTTCCTCACGATGTTTTCCTTCACCGTTAAGCACGTGGTGTGAAATCACTGTACATAAGTTTTTTTTTAGAAATACTCATTGGTACAGGCCTAATCAAATAAAGTCTAATCGAATAAAGATATTTTTGACTTTGACTTTGACATATTAAGCTATAATACTACAGAGTATAATATTTATCTCTCAACTAACGGACGTTACCTGGTTTCACCCGCGTAGTTACCGTTCCTGTGGGAGTACGGGGATAAAATATCGCCTATATTACACGCTGATGATGTAGCTATCCAATGTGAAAGAAATTTTTAAATCGGTCCAGTAGTTTTAGAGCCTATTCATTACAACCAAACAAACAAAGTTTTCCTTTTTATAATATTAGTGTAGATGTATAGATTATTATTTTTCATTGAGAGCCGTGGCCTTTGGGTTTGACCAGTCACCTGCTACGCAAGCGACGCAAGTTCGAATCCCAGCGGGGCCTGTACCAATGAGTTTTTTTAAAAAACTTATGTACAGTGATTTCACACCACGTGCTTTACGGTGAAGGAAAACATCGTGAGGAAACCTGCATATTTCTGAGAAGTAATTCAAAGACGTATATATAGTGGCCTAAGACGGCGATCGACTCACCATCTGTCACGTTGGCACTTAATCAAATTCGGTGAAAAGTGGGTGTTCTGATATCAACACCTCTGCCTACCCCTTCGGGAAATACAGGCGTGAGCATATGTATGTATGTAATACAATTTACGGGCAGCACAGGCTGAGCCATGTCCCTTTTTTTTTATAAGGCTTCGTTTTATAGACTACTAATCGTGCCCCGCGGTTTCACCCGCCTAGTCTTAGTTTTATGCTTATATAGCTAGTGCCCGCGACTCTGTGTGCGAAGGATTTGACTTATCTTTATATTTTGGACATTTCACTGAATATCTTTATAAATATTGTGTTATTCTGATGTATAAGCTATATTATTGTAAAGGTTCATTAAACTCCATTCAGTAGTTTTTTCGTGACAGAATAACAAACATCCATCCATCCATACTTACAAAAAACACAGTGAGGAAACCATGTCTGAGAAGTAATTCAAATACGTATGTGTAGTGAACGAAGTCGGGGATGAAGGTTAGTCTACAGTCGTACTATGATGAGGGAAGTTTTTTTGTTAGTTGTTCTCTAAGTATTATATTACACAACTCCTCCCCTCATGGCCCTCTTCACAATGTTCCCGCACAATATCTAAGGGAACGGGAGTGGCTGAAAGTGAGCAGTCGCCTGCTACGCTAGCGACGCAAGTGCGAATCCCAGCGGGGTCTCAATGAGTTTTTCTAAAAAACTTATGTACAGTGATTTCACACCACGTGCTTTACGGTGAAGGAAAACATCGTGAGGAAACCTGCATATTTCTGAGAAGTAATTCAAAGACGTATGTATAGTGCCTGAGACGGCGATAGACTCACCATCTGTCACGTTGGCACTTAATCAAATTCGGTGAAAAGTGGGTGTTCTGATATCAACACTCTGCCTACCCCTTCGGGAAATACAGGCGTGAGCATATGTATGTATGTAATACAATTTACGGACAGCACAGGCTGAGCCATGTCCCTTTGCGTTTATAAGGCTTCAAACATTATTTTTTTTGTAATTAAAGTAACTTGTTGTAATTTTGTTATAATGTCTTTATTTCCTAAGCTAAAAAAGCAATAAAAGATCATTTATTTATTTATTCACAATGAAAATAGAATGATAAATATCACTGAGTAACATAGGATGTATTGTAAATCAACTTAAATAATGGATCCATTGTAAAACGCGGGCGATGTCGCGGACGATAGCTAGTTATTAACAAAGTTACTTATAGCCTTTATTTAAGAATTATGAGGTATACACCCCACACAGTAAACACTGGCTCTTCAAACTAAATTGAATATAGAATCTGTCTGTGCGTATAGTAAATTAAACCTTATTACTTACGAATTAAGTTGTTATTCATTTGAACGAGCTCTAGGCTTTCCAAGAGCTATAAATAATGAAATTTCGCCCTGAAAGTTACAGGCAGGGTGGTGCAGTGGTAGCACGCTGAGCTTTACAGTTTAGAGATCCGTGGTTCGAATCCACGCCCTGCATTGAGCACTCTAGCTTATTTTTGTTTTCTTTTTATTTTTTTTTATCATAGGACATTTAGGTAATTATTTTATTATTCCTAATTATTTTCCAGGACCCAGAGTATCCTACGCACTTGCTTAGAAAACCAACTATGTGTATTTTGTTATACCCGCTCATAGATCATTAGGTTTCATATTATTCAGTATTCGTACATACATACATATGCTCACGCCTGTATTCCCCGAAGGGGTAGGCAGAGGTGTTGATATCACAACACCCACTTTTCACCGAAGATGATTAAGTGCCAACGTGACATGGTGAGTCCATCGCCGTCTCAGACACTTTACATACGTCATTGAATTACTTCTCAGAAATATGCAGGTTTCCTCACGATGTTTTCCTTCACCGTTAAGCACGTGGTGTGAAATCACTGTACATAAGTTTTTTTTTAGAAATACTCATTGGTACAGGCCTAATCAAATAAAGTCTAATCGAATAAAGATATTTTTGACTTTGACTTTGACATATTAAGCTATAATACTACAGAGGATAATATTTATCTCTCAACTAACGGACGTTACCTGGTTTCACCCGCGTAGTTACCGTTCCTGTGGGAGTACGGGGATAAAATATCGCCTATATTACACGCTGATGATGTAGCTATCCAATGTGAAAGAAATTTTTAAATCGGTCCAGTAGTTTTAGAGCCTATTCATTACAACCAAACAAACAAAGTTTTCCTTTTTATAATATTAGTGTAGATGTATAGATTATTATTTTTCATTGAGAGCCGTGGCCTTTGGGTTTGACCAGTCACCTGCTACGCAAGCGACGCAAGTTCGAATCCCAGCGGGGCCTGTACCAATGAGTTTTTTAAAAAAACTTATGTACAGTGATTTCACACCACGTGCTTTACGGTGAAGGAAAACATCGTGAGGAAACCTGCATATTTCTGAGAAGTAATTCAAAGACGTATATATAGTGGCCTAAGACGGCGATCGACTCACCATCTGTCACGTTGGCACTTAATCAAATTCGGTGAAAAGTGGGTGTTCTGATATCAACACCTCTGCCTACCCCTTCGGCAAATACAGGCGTGAGCATATGTATGTATGTAATACAATTTACGGGCAGCACAGGCTGAGCCATGTCCCTTTTTTTTTATAAGGCTTCGTTTTATAGACAACTAATCGTGCCCCGCGGTTTCACCCGCCTAGTCTTAGTTTT
The DNA here is from genome assembly GCA_929442735.1 of Watsonalla binaria. Taxonomy (NCBI): domain Eukaryota; kingdom Metazoa; phylum Arthropoda; class Insecta; order Lepidoptera; family Drepanidae; genus Watsonalla; species Watsonalla binaria. The sequence continues at coordinate 1,106,539 of OV838917.1, read as the reverse complement.
ATGCTTATATAGCTAGTGCCCGCGACTCTGTGTGCGAAGGATTTGACTTATCTTTATATTTTGGACATTTCACTGAATATCTTTATAAATATTGTGTTATTCTGATGTATAAGCTATATTATTGTAAAGGTTCATTAAACTCCATTCAGTAGTTTTTTCGTGACAGAATAACAAACATCCATCCATCCATACTTACAAAAAACACAGTGAGGAAACCATGTCTGAGAAGTAATTCAAATACGTATGTGTAGTGAACGAAGTCGGGGATCAAGGCTAGTCTACAGTCGTACTATGAAGAGGGAAGTTTTTTTGTTAGTTGTTCTCTAAGTATTATATTACACAACTCCTCCCCTCATGGCCCTCTTCACAATGTTCCCGCACAATATCTAAGGGAACGGGAGTGGCTGAAAATGAGCGCTTAACGTAATACAATTTACGGACAGCACAGGCTGAGCCATGTCCCTTTGCTTTTATAAGGCTTCAAACATTTATTTTTTTGTAATTAAATTAACTTGTTGTAATTTTGTTATAATGTCTTTATTTCCTAAGCTAAAAAAGCAATAAAAGATCATTTATTTATTTATTCATAATGAAAATAGAATGATAAATATCACTGAGTAACATAGGATGTATTGTAAATCTACTTAAATAATGGATCCATTGTAAAACGCGGGCGATGTCGCGGACGATAGCTAGTTATTAACAAAGTTACTTACTTATAGCCTTTATTTATAGTAGGGGAGCCCACGATGGTAAATGTGGATTTACTCGAGCGTCGTAGAGACCTATTGGGTGGCAAAGCTTAAATGATAACAAGAAAAAAAAATTATATAATATATACCTTTTCATCTATGAGGGAAGCGGCTATAGATTTTTAAATTTGTAAAAAAAAACTGTTGCATGGACAGCCTCGAGCGCGTTAGATATTGATAGCATCAATGTCCTACGTATTTTTAATAATGTTAATCTGGTCGTTTGCATGATGCGGGTGGTTTTATGTGCGCATCAGATTAAGATATATATGGTTCATCTTTATGTTCTAAACGTACTGTCTCATAATCTGACGATTATCTCGAGGGATTCGCCAGATCTGACAAAAAAAATTAGAAAAACGGTTCACCCTAAAGGCCATCACTGCAACTTCCCGCTAATTCCATTCTTGGGCGCTTAAAATTGTACTTATGAGCTCGCTGAGTTAAAAGAATTAATATTTCTATGCATTTGAGCTCTCCCAGGTCGAAAGTCTGATAAAAGTTTCATAGAACACTATTTTCGGAATTTTTAAACCGCAGTAACTGTTGAATGAATCAAGCAATTTTCACGCGGTTGGCAGCATTCGACGCAGTTTTATCATCCTCTTAAGTTATTTTCGGGTTTTAATTGATCGATTAAAAAATTTCGGAGTTTTTTTTTGATAGAAACGCGGGGAAAGAAATGTAGGCATCACGCAGCTGCAAGCATTTAACTTTATCGACGAATTTTTGTTATTGCGGCTTGCGGAAATCGTCCGATTATATATTTTTCATCATTCTTGAATTATTTCCTACAAAATAAAACAACTTTTTACAACTTTGCTGCCCTCTCCTTTCTTTACGTCACTCTCAAATTGTCAGATTTGTGTTATATACACTTTTTAGGAGATATTTTTTTTTTTATAAATCTTATTAACGTAACATTTGAGTAACTTATTGCTAACAATGAAAAAGAAAAATATAATAAAAATAAAAATTATAAATAAAACACGGAATTTAAATTAGTGTCTGCGGGAATGGTGCCCAGTAAGCTGGCTGCGTTACCTCGCTGGATCGCTAAGCTAATCCTCTGACCGAGGTAAGAACCAGCTCGACGGTCACCAGAGACGTCAACCAGGCGTTTTGAAAAATCCTTAAAAAGGACCTTCGCATTTGGCCCCCATGGCCCCAAAGTCTCAACCCCAAACGGCAGAAATATACAATTATAACTGATATCTGCATATTTCCGCCGCTTGAGTTTTTCTGCACACACTGCCGCCGCCCCTGCTTGCTTCGATGTCGAGTTTAAGTGGCAGCGAGCAAGTGTGTCCACGCAGGTCACGTCCCACACAAGGGGCTTCCCGACACTCCAGGGAACTAACGTCATCCCGTCAGGTCTTTTGCCATCGTCTCGTGCAATACCAATCGGTTCTAGAGTTGCTGGCACGTTGACGGTGACAAAAGCCCTAACAGCCCACCCTACCTTTGCCTTACCCTACGCGCTCGAGAATTTCTGATAGTCAATTTTTTTTTACTAACCTGATCCTGTATCCTTCAGGGGCGGCCTTATATATGGGCCTCATGTTTGGTGGAGGTACTTAACCGGGTACAAGGTATCCCCCTGTATATTAATCTGCCGCGCTTTAGTAAATCCCTACTATTAAGGATTATGAGGTATACACCCCACACAGTAAACACTGGCTCTTCAAACTAAATTGAATATAGAATCTGTCTGTGCGTATAGTAAATTAAACCTTATTACTTACGAATTAAGTTGTTATTCATTTGAACGAGCTCTAGGCTTTCCAAGAGCTATAAATAATGAAATTTCGCCCTGAAAGTTACAGGCAGGGTGGTGCAGTGGTAGCACGCTGAGCTTTACAGTTTAGAGATCCGTGGTTCGAATCCACGCCCTGCATTGAGCACTCTAGCTTATTTTTGTTTTCTTTTTATTTTTTTTTATCATAGGACATTTAGGTAATTATTTTATTATTCCTAATTATTTTCCAGGACCCAGAGTATCCTACGCACTTGCTTAGAAAACCAACTATGTGTATTTTGTTATACCCGCACATAGATCATTAGGTTTCATATTATTTAGTATTCGTACATACATACATACATATGCTCACGTCTGTATTCCCCGAAGGGGTAGGCAGAGGTGTTGATATCACAACACCCACTTTTCACCGAAGATGATTAAGTGCCAACGTGACATGGTGAGTCCATCGCCGTCTCAGACACTTTACATACGTCATTGAATTACTTCTCAGAAATATGCAGGTTTCCTCACGATGTTTTCCTTCACCGTTAAGCACGTGGTGTGAAATCACTGTACATAAGTTTTTTTTTAGAAATACTCATTGGTACAGGCCTAATCAAATAAAGTCTAATCGAATAAAGATATTTTTGACTTTGACTTTGACATATTAAGCTATAATACTACAGAGTATAATATTTATCTCTCAACTAACGGACGTTACCTGGTTTCACCCGCGTAGTTACCGTTCCTGTGGGAGTACGGGGATAAAATATCGCCTATATTACACGCTGATGATGTAGCTATCCAATGTGAAAGAAATTTTTAAATCGGTCCAGTAGTTTTAGAGCCTATTCATTACAACCAAACAAACAAAGTTTTCCTTTTTATAATATTAGTGTAGATGTATAGATTATTATTTTTCATTGAGAGCCGTGGCCTTTGGGTTTGACCAGTCACCTGCTACGCAAGCGACGCAAGTTCGAATCCCAGCGGGGCCTGTACCAATGAGTTTTTTTAAAAAACTTATGTACAGTGATTTCACACCACGTGCTTTACGGTGAAGGAAAACATCGTGAGGAAACCTGCATATTTCTGAGAAGTAATTCAAAGACGTATATATAGTGGCCTAAGACGGCGATCGACTCACCATCTGTCACGTTGGCACTTAATCAAATTCGGTGAAAAGTGGGTGTTCTGATATCAACACCTCTGCCTACCCCTTCGGGAAATACAGGCGTGAGCATATGTATGTATGTAATACAATTTACGGGCAGCACAGGCTGAGCCATGTCCCTTTTTTTTTATAAGGCTTCGTTTTATAGACTACTAATCGTGCCCCGCGGTTTCACCCGCCTAGTCTTAGTTTTATGCTTATATAGCTAGTGCCCGCGACTCTGTGTGCGAAGGATTTGACTTATCTTTATATTTTGGACATTTCACTGAATATCTTTATAAATATTGTGTTATTCTGATGTATAAGCTATATTATTGTAAAGGTTCATTAAACTCCATTCAGTAGTTTTTTCGTGACAGAATAACAAACATCCATCCATCCATACTTACAAAAAACACAGTGAGGAAACCATGTCTGAGAAGTAATTCAAATACGTATGTGTAGTGAACGAAGTCGGGGATGAAGGTTAGTCTACAGTCGTACTATGATGAGGGAAGTTTTTTTGTTAGTTGTTCTCTAAGTATTATATTACACAACTCCTCCCCTCATGGCCCTCTTCACAATGTTCCCGCACAATATCTAAGGGAACGGGAGTGGCTGAAAGTGAGCAGTCGCCTGCTACGCTAGCGACGCAAGTGCGAATCCCAGCGGGGTCTCAATGAGTTTTTCTAAAAAACTTATGTACAGTGATTTCACACCACGTGCTTTATGTAATTTTGTTATAATGTCTTTATTTCCTAAGCTAAAAAAGCAATAAAAGATCATTTATTTATTTATTCATAATGAAAATAGAATGATAAATATCACTGAGTAACATAGGATGTATTGTAAATCTACTTAAATAATGGATCCATTGTAAAACGCGGGCGATGTCGCGGACGATAGCTAGTTATTAACAAAGTTACTTACTTATAGCCTTTATTTATAGTAGGGGAGCCCACGATGCTAAATGTGGATTTACTCGAGCGTCGTAGAGACCTATTGGGTGGCAAAGCTTAAATGATAACAAGAAAAAAATGTTATATGATATATACCTTTTCATCTATGAGGGAAGCGGCTATACATTTTTAAATATGTAAAAAAAAATTGTTGCATGGACAGCCTCGAGCGCGTCAGATATTGATAGCATCAATGTCGTGCGTATTTTTAATAATGTTAATCTGGTCGTTTGCATGATGCGGGTGGTTGTATGTGAGGGCAGAAAATGTAAAAAAAAAAATACTATCGCGTCAGATTTTTTAAGGGAGTGTTAAGTGCACCAAAAAAAAAGCTCTCATTCACTAATTTGTAGATTTCGATGGGACGCAAACTCGCGGCCATTTTCATAATATGAAAAAAAATTCGCCATTTTGAAATACTCAAGCGCATCAGATTAAGATATATATGGTTCATCTTTATGTTCTAAACGTACTGTCTCTGACGATTATCTCGAGGGTTTGGCTTATCTGACAAAAAAAAATTTAGAAAAACGGTTCACCCTAAAGGCCATCCCTGCAACTTCCCGCTAATTCCATTCTTGGGCGCTTAAAATTGTACTTATGAGCTCGCTGAGTTAAAAGAATTAATATTTCTATGCATTTGAGCTCTCCCAGGTCGAAAGTCTGATAAAAGTTTCATAGAACACTATTTTCGGAATTTTTAAACCGCAGTAACTGTTGAATGAATCAAGCAATTTTCACGCGGTTGGCAGCATTCGACGCTGTTTTATCATCCTCATAAGTTATTTTCTGGTTTTAATTGATCGATTAAAAAATTTCGGAGCTTTTTGTTATTGCGGCTTGCGGAAATCGTCCGATTATATATTTTTCATCATTCTTGAATTATTTCCTACAAAATAAAAAAACTTTTTACAACTTTGCTGCCCTCTCCTTTCTTTACGTCACTCTCAAATTGTCAGATTTGTGGAATATACACTTTTTAGGAGGTAATTAACTCACCCTACCTTACCTTACCCTACGCGCTCGAGAATTTCTGATAGTCAATTTTTTTTTTACTAACCTGATCCGGTATCCTTCAGGGGCGGCCTTATATATGGGCCTCATGTTTGGTGGAGGTACTTAACCGGGTACAAGGTATCCCCCTGTATATTAATCTGCCGCGCTTTAGTAAATCCCGAAATCCCCGCTTGGGCTCCCCTACTATTAAGAATTATGAGGTATACACCCCACACAGTAAACACTGGCTCTTCAAACTAAATTGAATATAGAATCTGTCTGTGCGTATAGTAAATTAAACCTTATTACTTACGAATTAAGTTGTTATTGATTTGAACGAGCTCTAGGCTTTCCAAGAGCTATAAATAATGAAATTTCGCCCTGAAAGTTACAGGCAGGGTGGTGCAGTGGTAGCACGCTGAGCTTTACAGTTTAGAGATCCGTGGTTCGAATCCACGCCCTGCATTGAGCACTCGAGCTTTTTTTTGTTTTCTTTTTATTTTTTTTTATCATAGGACATTTAGGTAATTATTTTATTATTCCTAATTATTTTCCAGGACCCAGAGTATCCTACGCACTTGCTTAGAAAACCAACTATGTGTATTTTGTTATACCCGCACATAGATCATTAGGTTTCATATTATTTAGTATTCGTACATACATACATATGCTCACGTCTGTATTCCCCGAAGGGGTAGGCAGAGGTGTTGATATCACAACACCCACTTTTCACCGAAGATGATTAAGTGCCAACGTGACATGGTGAGTCCATCGCCGTCTCAGACACTTTACATACGTCATTGAATTACTTCTCAGAAATATGCAGGTTTCCTCACGATGTTTTCCTTCACCGTTAAGCACGTGGTGTGAAATCACTGTACATAAGTTTTTTATAAAAACTCATTGGTACAGGCCCCGCTGGGATTCGAACTTGCGTCGCTTGCGTAGCAGGCGACTGCTCAAACCCCGAGGCCACCACAGCTCTTATATTTGATAAAATATAGCCTATATTAGACGGCGATAATGTAGCATTCAAATGAAATAATTTTTAAAATCGGCCCTTTATGAGCAAATTCGTTACAAACATACTTACCTACATATAAATGTTTCCTCTTTATAATAATAGAGTAAGAAAAATGGCGTTCAATAAGTGTTCCAAGTGTCTCTTATGTTGGATAATGTTTTTAGGAATTTGAATTGGTATTAGGTATGTAGATTGAATTGGCCGCGATGGTAGGACTCGATATATGAATTGTCATATGTATCTGTGTAAGCGTTTGTGTTGGTGACTTCAGTGAATGCAATGTCCCTCAGGAGCTCGGATTACCAGAGGTACGTCCCTCTGCGACAACTGTACACGGCCCACAAAGACTACGCCTATGGATACATGATCTTCGACATCGTGAACAGATATCAAAATATCTTAGAAATATTTCAAAGTGTTCAAAAATGGTAAGTAATTTTATTGGCATACAAGTTAGGCCACGTTGGCGATATATTTTTTTGGGGTGATTTACCCTTATTGGTCCAGCAGTTTCGGAGGACTTTAGCTACATACACCTCACCACGACAAATTTATAAATTTGATATCGGTTTAAGTTCTTCAGGTCTTTTCTATGTGTCATTTCCGAAGCGAAAGAAGTATGTAAGGATCTTAGGATGTGGCAAACAGTGGTCTCTGCCTACCCCCATGGGATACAGGTCTGAGCATATGTATGTAATTTCCCAGTAGGAGCCCGATACTTGGATTAGTGCCTGATTAATGGCAATTGGTACTTAGTATACATCCCCTCACATGGGACCAAAGCTGGTCAATATATAAACTCACACCTGGAAGCAGAGGTGTGCTTACAGTACACCTACTTATCACCAGCTTAAGTAAGAAACTTCTCCGAAACGGCTGGCCCGATTTGTAATAACAACACGATCACGTCAAAGATGACAAATTACGCTATACGCAAATAGGTTTGGAGACCAGCCTCAAACGTACCACTACCCAGTGGGCCTCATGATCCACCTCTATACTACGATACTGAAGCAAGGTAAAAGCATAACGCACCTGGTGAACATGCTGCGGGAAATAAACCCCAAGTACACGGAGCAAACTATTTTTGATGATTATACTGAAGAACCCGGTAAGTTCTAAAATGTTTAGATGCTATAAAAAGCTTACTTCACTTATTACTTGACAAAGTACTTATTAGTAAACGGATTAACTAACATATAGGATAGCTGAAAAGGGAACTTTTATGAGATCACTCTCTTGTCAGTCTGTCCGCTTGTCTATCTGTTTGCCAGGAACTGGTGGATTTAGCAAGCTGAAATTTGTACCAGATATTGACGTTTATAGACCCTATTAGGTGTATAAATATCAAGGTCCTGAGTCGACATAGTGAAAAGTTATAGGCAAATATAGGTGTTCGCGAAAACTTCAAAGTACTAGAATTTACCTTTGCAAGGTCTTATATAAATTGGTACTTACAAGGTAACGCGAAAAACTAAAGTTTCTCATATCTTTTTATCGTGTTGACTCAGGACCTTTTTTAGATTGGCGTCCTTAGTACGCGAGACCGATTCGCAATTGGATTTATATTAGTATAGTTGTGTGACCGCGGCATAAGAATAACTAGCTCTCATATTGTTATATCCACGGGCTTCTATTCAATATTTATCTAAATTACCTGGATGACCGAGGTTTTCTGATTAATCGCCCCTGAAACCTCCTGCATACAACATTTCACGAAAATATTTGTAGCGATACAGGAATTGCTCTTTTAACTATTCTTTTAAATATGAATGCGTCTCTTGTAGAAAAGGGAAATAAAACGAGAGGCAAAGGCAAGCACAAGAAAGAGGCGATAGAACAACAAGAACTGGAAGATGAAGAAGAGGAGGGACCTGACCCAGCAGAAGAACTGTTGAGGGTCCAAGAAAGCATGGCGAGGGAACAGAAGAAACGGGCAAAGGCCAGGAAGAAGCAAATGCTAGCACAATTGCATCTAATATATAAACCCACGATTCCAAGCAGACTTCAGAAGAAAGGGTAAGTACCCAGTTGCGGGCTGTCAAATGCATAATTTTGCAAAGGGTTTATTCCCAGATATCCATGATTTTATTACCACGGGCTTATGTTTTGGTATACAAATGAATTCTTACGTCATCTAAGAAATTGAATTGTCATGGAGGTCGCGAGAATTATTATGTATATGAAACAAAATCTGTGAGCTGATGATATCTGGGAATAGGCCTTGCAATGGCGATTAATTTTTATCATTTGTCTTTTGTCAAATAGAACAGCTTTCATTAAAGCATTTAGCTCGAACGATAAAAAAAATATACTGAATTCACAATTTCTACACTATATGCCGACCTCAGCTTACCCAGAATGTTTACATTTCCATCTTTTATATATTTAATGGTGATGAGATTAAGTATGCCCAATGTCAAGTGGTTGAGTTGAGAAAAAAAATTCTAAATTGTTAAAAATATGTAGAGGAACCCATTGGATTCCTCGTTGTCAAAAATCTCTGTTTTCATTTCTGATAATTATATAAAACAATTGCTTTTATTTTCAGTCCATTTGAACTGCACTACGGTTGGTCTATTGAAGATTGGATTTAAATTATTCTAGGACATCGCGGTATAGCATTGTAGTGTGGAACCTTTCAGAAAGTAATGATTAATAATTAAAATACTGATTGATAAAATTAAACCCAACTTTTTCTTTATAATGAAACCTTTAACGGACTAATAAAAATAATAATATGGAAAGTGTGGGTAACACTTGAAGATGTTTTATACTCCAATTGAGAAATTATTTTCTTCTGCTTAGGTACCGTTTGAATCTAATGGTTTTCTGGTGGATTTCTGCATTGATTAAAAAAAACATTAACTGCAATGAGAATGCAAAATATTCTTAGTTGCTATATTCAAAAATTCTTGAATTTTCAAGCTCCATTCCTGAAAATCAGTGCTAGAAATTGGCAAGAAGTGCATGACACACACTTGACAGTGACATGTTGTCGCAAATCAAATTAGTGTGAGTAAATATTCTCCGATAATTATGTTTTTTAGAAGAACAATTTATAGACTCTCCTTCACGTTATTTTTTTATTACATATTTATACCACAATGTAGTTCAAATGAATATAAAGAGGATAAACTCTTATTGAGTCCAGTCGAGTTGATAGACTTCATCATAGAGGAGCAGAAGAGAGAGTATGGTCCGGAGGGAGTAAAGCAAGAGAACACAACTCCACACATTGCAGTCGACGAAAAAGAATTAGAAGAAGCTACAGGTAACGTGCTACATCTTTAAATCATCTCTCCATTCTTCTCCACTCGGTCCACGGTTTTGGTCCATCACTTTTATTCAATTGATCAGTTTAGGTCCTGGGTCCTGGTAGTGAAGAACCGGTAGGATACTCGGCCATTACCAGCGAGCTTAGGTGTATGAAAAGATTAGCTGTGTCCCACGGAAAGTCCTTTTTTGACAAAGAAATCCTCATCCGGCTTAGCATTATTATAGCTTGATCTATTTTATGGTATTTTCTGGTGCGGTAGTGGTTTCAGTCGGACTAATTTCCTGTCTGTTACATTATAGTTGATGCTATGCAAATTTGCTGAAATCTTCTCGGGAACAAAGTTGCAGACAAAACCGCTGGTGTGTATAATCGTTGAAGTCGCTATTTCCATACAAAATTATTGAACTATCTGTTTGAACTCATCGTTCTTTTTAACTCTACGTTGTGGAGCTTGATACGGTTTTGAGATGTAGGAAATTAACTCCGTTGGGCTAACAGTTAAAAGAATCATATTATATTTAAAGATGTCTGAGAATAATTAAAGGTTTCATAATAGTAAAAAAATATCGTAACCCAAAGCAAAATGTGCATGGGTTACGATTTGTTACGAACGTGAATTATAAAATTCAATGTAGATGGTGAAGATTCAATGAAGATGCGTAAAATCTGGAGTCGTTGGAGCAAGTGGGGGGGATGTTCGGTGACGTGTGGAGGAGGGATGATGGTGCGGCGTCGTCAGTGCGTCGCGGGCCGGTGTGCCCCGGGCGAGCGCGAGGAGCAGCGCCGGGCGTGCGAGCGCGCACCTTGCCTTAACGCACCTACCATCGACTCCTTCCCCGATGACCTGCGGGACTTTGACTGAACGTCATATTTTATGTTAGTATACCTACAAGAAATCACAAACATGGTGGCCTTAAAGTTCGAAATACTCGCAAGTATGGAAAAGAATAGAATATGGCAAACTTGCGGTTTTCCACATGTGAGTTTCTGAACCTACAAAAATATTGAAACGACGAAGGCTTGTGGTATTGAGGCTGCTGTGTAAATGTATAATGAAGTAAAAATATACTAAAAAAATATTTATTCATAAATTTTCTTCACTTATAAGATTTCAAAATTAATAAGGATGGTAACATGTGCTAAGTGGCGTCCTTTGTCAAAGTAAATAACTTGACTTTGTGACTAGAAAATATCAATTCTTTATTATTATCTAAGTAGGTCCAATTCTCGTACTACCTCCAGAATTTTTACAAATTACTAACGAACAAAACACGATGAAATAAATATAATAGCATTATTACTATTATACCAGCCTATTGTAATATGAAAATTCTATCATCTTCAACACGTAAACAATCAGTGATTACGTTATATACTTGTAAACAACATCCATATTTCAGTTGAGAAGTGATTTCATCAAAATTAACCTGTACTGAACGTTCAAGAACAGTATAGTCGTGTCGAGCGCTTCAGTGATAGCATTCGTACTTGAATTATGTTAGTGGAGCTGTGTTTATTTCTGCGAATCATATTGAATGAACAGCAAGAGTTCGCGGTAGAGCGGTTCTATGTGACACCATGCTGCCGAGGTAAACACAACTTTCCTTGAACTCCTTGCATCGAGTGTAATAAGTGTCGCAGCAAGCCCACTGACCCATTAGTTCCAAGCCAACTGTTCAGGTGACAGTAGTCTACGTACTTCTGGTTGAGCAACCAACATGTATATTATAGCTTCAGTCACAATTATCACAATGGTAACCAATTCCGTTTGGTCACAGTGTAAGTTTTTATAAAGTCCATATTTGCTTGATTCAGGATTTCAAATATTGAAACGTGTGATAAGTTTAAAGAGTGATTTCGGCTTTCCAATTGTATCAATGATATTTACGTTAAACTTGGATAAGAAGCAGATTATTAATGCGTCTGTTTTTTGTGAATGTTAAGTGTTTTAAAAAGTAACTCAACGGACTCCGGTAAACTGAGGTCACTTATTTTTCTTACGCGTTTTTAAAAAATGTACCATTTTCTAAGAACAGCTAAGAATGATTAACTCTCAAGTCAACTGCCAGATTTTCAATGTTTTTTTTTTATATTTTATGATTATATAATATTTTTTCAGCAAAAAATCTTATCGCAGTCCGAATTTTCTGTATTTGTTAACGTACCCCTTTTTCAAGACTATAGAAAATAAGTTATTGAAAATGCTTGAAAATTAAAATGAGAATGAAAAATATTTATCAGTTGAGAGGTTTAAGTGGGAAAGCGTAACAGACAGACAGTTACTGTCGCATTTATAATATTAGTAGGGATGTAGTGACACATTAATCCGCTTTGTTTTAGCGACAAAAGATCCGCCCAAAGACTCACCGGAGAAGGTGACCTCTCAGACAGTATCAAATCAGATCCTTGCTGACATCAGCAGCCCTCCCTTCAACTCTCTTTGGGTATACAAGCCGCCGGGACGTGTAAGTATTATATTATTATCATCATCATCATCATATGCCAGTTCATCTAGTCAGATGATTGTTGCAGTGCTATGTACCATAGCATGCATCTTCTCCTGTGGCTTAGCAGAACAATGGCAGCACGGCTTCCCTTGTCACATCTGACACAAGTGAACCGTGGATTTGAGGGTGAAACAGTAACTATATAAATATGTAGGTAGTATATAGTAATCTATACAAATAAATTAAATGGCAGTGTCCGCTTGTACTTTAAGGCGCACTTTTTTGCCACAAAGGCAATAACTGGAGGTATAATCATACATATTAAGCTCACGCCTGTATTTCCCAAAGGGGTAGGCATAGGAGTTGTAATAACAAAAACCACTTTCACCGAATTTGATTGAGTACCAACGTGACAAATGGTCTATAGCCGTATACAGGTTCTCCGACATATGCAGGTTTCTTCACGATGTTTTTCTTCACCGTAAAGCACGTGGTGTGAATTTTCAGACCATAAGTTTTTAGAAAAACATCATAGTGCAGGCCCCGCAGGGATTCGAACTTGCCACCCTAGCGTAGCAGGCAACTGCTCATGCCCCGCGATAGTTTAAAAATTAAATATTGGACATTTCATAAATTTTTGTGGTATACATACCACCAACCAACAAGCATCTGTTGGTTGTGACAAAAATTTACGCTTAAAAATTCTACATCCTTTATTTAGCACATAATCTGTTCTATATACGTCTATTCTATGTATTTAGTGAGTTCTATATTTGTTGGTCACAGGAACAAGCTAACTACAACGACGACTTCAGAGCTCATCACGTGATCGTCAAATCGCCGCACTCTGTGACCAAGCTCGCCAAATCGGTGTCGTTTGGGTTCGATCCATATTTTAGCAAGGTAATCTATATCTTCACGCCGTCCTCAAAAGGTCTCCATTTGTGAGGATCAAAATATACGCTACTATCCATTTTTCTCCAAAGTTCATTAGGTTAACGTGATAGATCGACTTTTAATTATTTTTTTTTACTTACTCGCCACCAACTCACGCCACCGGTGCTACGAGGAGAAATTTCCATTACCTCATTGTACCACGGCGGCGAGGTAACAATATTAGGGCACAGGTGGGTTAAGTAGTTTTTTACCACCTTAATGGTGATATTATGTAATTTGTTATTTCTCTTTGGACAAGGTAAGGAATAAGTATATAAGGGGAAGTCTGAAAGTAGCATCAGTGACTGACAAGTTGAAGAATAAACATTTGTCGTGGTATGGACATGTTATGAGGAGGGATGAGGATAATGTTGCCAAAAAAGTTTTGTTTATGAATGTGGATAGGAAGGGGAGAGGAAGACCTAAGAAACGATGGATGGATTGTGTGAAAGATGATATGGCTAAAATAGGAGTGAATACAGATATGACGGCTGATAGAGAGAAATGGAAGAGAAGGACACATTGCGCCGACCACGAATAACATGGGATAAGGGCAGGAGTTATTTCTCTTTACAGGGGTTTTTTGAGCCGTTTGAGAGAAGACCTAAGCCAGTAACGCTCGTCGCACTCCGCAAGAACGGCTTAGATCCCCGACAAAAACTGCAGGTTAGCTGATAAACAGTTTTTTGTTGATTTGTTAAGTTCTTCAATGTAAATACTAGATCACACAAATTAGAAAAAAAAATTCTCTTCCCTTACATCCTCGAAAATATCCAGGAAAGCTGTCAATGTGCTCTTATTTCATGATTTTTGCATATCTTATATTTTGAACAATTATCGGCTTGTTAAATATTTTTTAATTTTCCTTTCAAGATGAAAAAAAATCTTACAAAATCATTGATAGTTTCATGAATTGTGTGCATAAATTGACCCATTATCATTTTAAAATATGGGGCAAACCGCCGTAGACCAGTGTCATGTTATGTTTCATTAATGTCTCCTGTCAGTTTCCAGTTCAAGAAAAAAAACCTACAGGAATCTGCTGTTATAAATTATAATTTAAGAAAAGAAATGAGTTTGTGAAACGAAAAATAATTATTTAATTTTTTTTTAAATGTGTTCCGTATTTTGAAACCTATCCTCAAGGTTTCAAGAAATTTTTCTCACAGGTTGCCAGTAGCAAGTCGGCAGAAGTAGCCGAGCTTCAATCACCTTTTAATGAAGTCAGCAATTTCTGGGGAGACGGTCCCGATGACCCTTAGGAACCTTACCCTCCACCCGTTCGTATTAACTGCAATTCTTAATTGACCTCATTACATTTGTATATTAAAATACTTAGGTTTTCACCTTAATGCTAGTTACTGTTAAATAGCAACATATTTTTAATAAAAAATTTTTTTTAAAGCGAAGACGTTTTATTTAAAAAATTTCGTTTTATTATAACCTATTTTTTATATATGTACCTTAATTTCTTAATATTTGCATATGGGAATTCCATTTGTGTTCATTCGTTCAAATAAAAATATCCTAAGATCCCTGTAACATCAGCTATTTCTCAGTGATAGTCCCGTAAAAAGGGCCATCCGTTTCGAAGATTTGCCGGAACAAACATACAGCAGGACAGAAAAATATTTCCATACTTTACGTAGGTACTTACTTTCGTATGCATTTAGTGAATGCTGTTAATTTTGATTTACGGACAGACACTGACATTTTATTTATTTATTTATCTGTATGTATAGAATTATAGCTCCACACAAAAAAAAAATGTATGGATCATGCTCGTGTCTGTAGATCTCTGTAAGTTACTGAAACATATATTTAATCTTATTTATTTTGCAAATAAATAACATTAATGAATTGGTCCCTAGCAGTAAGAATACTTACCTATGAACCACATTAGTTTAAAACATGTTATTATTGATATAAGTTCTAACTTAATCGCAAGTACAACTACAGAATGTCGATGCATTGCAGAGAATATTTATTTATTATAATCATATTTACCCAAATAAATAAATATAGGAACTCAGTGCAACCACTTTTGCCAACTCACCAATTTGATTCGATTTAACTTCTTCACGTATACCACAATAATGTTGTGAACTGCAATACATAAAACATTTACGAGGGCGTAAATCTAGCAAATGTATTAGACGTGATATTACCAAGTAAACCAATGCTACTGAATTATGATTTTACATAGCAATAGGTGTTCGTCGTTATTGAGCGCAGTAGTTTGGGTATGGCTTGTGACATGTGATTGTCGGACCTCGAGCCTGGACACAACTGAGGATTCTGATGATGATGCTAAGCTAAACCAAGCGCTGCTCTTGATCGATTTGCTTAAATCAGGTATGAGGTATGATGATCAACTTTTTGAACAATAATCATTAAGTTTCAGTCAAAATGTTTTTTTGTTCGTCTAGACTACGTAACGGATCTTGATTCTTGATACGGTTTTTCTAACACGTAGGTGTTGAGCTCCGCAGAGTTTATAGCTTAACAATATTCCATATCTATTATATATATAGACAAGGTAGGTAAGTACTAGAGAAAAGTAATAGGAAGACTTAATAATCTTAGCCCGAAGTGATGTGACGGCGGATTGCTAGTTGTTATAATTAACCCTTAGGCTTACTTACTAAAAGGGCAGATTTTAGAAGTAGCTTGCGACAGCAAATTCGCCTGCTTTCCACCCCCATTCAGCCCCGTTTTATGTGAAATTTTGGTAAACTCTTCCTTAGTGTGTACAATTCGGCGGTTTATGCTGGGGCATTGAAATGATATTTACCGAGTAATATAATATATGTCAAAGTAATAATTATGATACTCGCTTACTGTCGCCCTTGCCATTTATATGAATGCTAGAAGCATGTAAAGAAACGCGACCATAATAACTACGCCTGCACATCTCATAGACAATACATACGTATGCTCACGCCTGTATTCCCCGAAGGGGTAGGCAGAGGTGTTGTAATCACAACACCCACTTTTCACCGAAGATGATTAAGTGCCAACGTGACAGATGGTGAGTCCATCGCCGTCTCAGAAACTTTACATACGTCATTGAATAACTTCTCAGAACTATGCAGGTTTCCTCACGATATTTTCCTTCACTGTAAAGCACGTGGTGTGAAATCACTGTACATAAGTTTTTTAGATAAAGTCATTGGTACATGCCCCGCTGGGATTCGAACTTGCGTCGCTTGCGTAACAGGCGAGTGCTCAAACCTCGAGGCCACCACAGTTCTCAAAGACAATTATTATCATTAAATAATTTCTTGTAAGACTACGTGAAAGCGTTGAGGGAAAACGATGCACTTCGCAAAGGGAGCATCTTCAATTCTACTTGTACGGCCACCGAGGGGGATGCAGCGGCTGATAGCCAAGGTCCTACTACCCCAACGCTGCAGGCCGCCAACTTGACGTGTGAGTCAACGTCCCCTTACTATATATACCTTATTATATACTTGTGACGTCAGTACAGACGTCACGCGGTATCACCCGCGTTGTTTTCGTTCCCGTGGGATAAAATATAGCCTTTATTAATCAGTAATAATGTAACAATCAGATGGTAATATAATTTTTTAAATCGGTCCAATACTTTTTGAGTCAATTCGTTACAAACATACATACAAACCTTTCCTCTTTATAATATTAGTATAGACTATGATATTGTATTCTTTGAAAGATTTATTAAAGAATGTAAGCCATGGATGACCATACATTATTATTATCAGTTGGGGTACGAGGATCTGGGGCCTACTAATATAGTTATAGCAGTGATGTTTTACTATCTTCTAAGCTTTGACGTTTAATTTTTATACCTAAAAATAATTACACGCTGCTTAAACGATCATAGTTGGCCCCTGGTCTTAAACCATTCTTGCCCAGGTGGAGATACCGGGTGAAGCATGGGCCCGGTCCCGGGTTATCATGTCTTCATTTGTGGATAAAATAGCTCTATATTCGACCCTTATAATTAAGTCTATCTTATCCACGCGACAGGCCTCGGAGGAGAAGGCGGGATGAGTTTAATGCTTTCAAGAGTGATTTGCTGCAGCCTTCTGAGGACAGGAACAGTTGGAATAGTGGAAGGGGGCCTTTGCCCAGCAGTGGGATACAACAGGCTCATAACAATAATAATATCCAATCTACCCACTGATAGAGTATAGTAATATTTTTGGCTATCGGTGTTGATATACAAAGTTATTCCTGCAAAGGCTGTATAAATGATGTATAAAAATACGCTAGACAAATGAAGCTAGAAAGTATTCAGAAGAGTTTTACTTATTTTATAACATTCACAGTAATACATAATATAAATGTCCCTTTTTACAGCCGTCAATTTACAGTCATCATCGCCGGTGTCTTCATTAGACCCAGTGCAACTGATGCAGTTGCCCCCAGCTCAGTTGTCAGCAGCACCGTTGTCATCATTACAGTTGCCATCAGTGCAATTACCTCCAGTTCAGTTGCCATCGGTGCAGATGTCGCCACCTCAGTTACCGTCTGTGCAGTTGTCACCAGCAAAGTTGCCAGTAGAACAGTTGCCACCAGCGCTATTACAGCATATGCCAGTTGAATGGGTCACACCGCAACCGCTTCCACAATTTTCACCCTCACTTCAATCTGCACAATATCGTCGAAGAAATCCTTACAGTAAGAAAAATCCTTATTAGATATTAATATAAATAACACTCGGTATTTATTGATTATGATATTTTTAAAGGCTACTTCAGACGGAGAATCCCGGATAACTATTACTATTACGGTTAGTTGATAAAATACTATTTAGTTGTATGTAGGGAAAGCGTTATTTTATGAAGAAATGAACCAACAACATGCCAAGTAATATCATAAAATTGACATCATGAAAGTGCTTCTGTGAATGAACGCCTTCGCTCATATCAGACTACTATTTACAACATTCCAGTTTCATATGAATGCATTGTTACAGCCTACTAGTGTTTAATTTTACATAAAAAGGTAGTAGTTGTAGGGAGCCGTGGTGACCTTGAGGTTTGAGCAGTCGCCTGCTTCGCAAACTACGCAAGTTCGAATCCCAGCGGGGCCTGTACCAATGAGTTCTTCTAAACTACTTATGTGCAGTGATTTAACACTACGTGCTTTATGGTGAAGGAAAACATCGTGAGGAAACCTGCATATTTATGAGAAGTAATTCAATGACGTATGTATAGTGTCTGTGATGGTGATCGACTCACCTATTATTTTTTTATTTATTTAGTAATTTATTTTATTAATAATAGTATCGTTACAGATGTCCCGGCAGGTAAATCACTTATTTATTCAGTAACTTATTACTTAAAGATCGACGAAAAATAGTGTGCCTTTTGCCAGCAATGTTAATAAATCCCATTTTGGATAGATTGGATTGCCCTGGCTTCGTGCCTTGAATAGTACAGCTGGTTGACCAGAGAGCATTTTCCTTTTTGTTGGTTAAAAATAATCTGTATGTCTGTTTGAATGTATCTATATTATATATAGAATTACTTAATGATTTGTACCCAATGACGGTGATCTCACCGTCAGGTGGGTCAATGCCAACGCATTGAACTGGGAATATGTCTTTTATTTCCATTTCATCTAGATGTAGCTAAATAATAACTATAGAAAAAAAAATCATATACAGAACCTTAGTATGTGTTAAGTATAGAAAGAATTGAGCAGGCATTATGTGAGGACTAGAATTCAAATATATTAATTGCAATAATCTTTACAGTTTCCGGATTGAACAATTACCGTAGATTTGCTGACGAGGCTCGTCCTTTAGACACAGGTATATCGAGTCAATAATAATCTGATAATAATTATGGTTCTCTCTTAAAATCATAATTTTAATATTTTATTAACTAAAATTTAATTCTACTTGTAATTAGATTTTTGTACTGTTCCTTGTAATATATAAAAAAAAATTTTCTTCAACGACATAGCTATCATATTTTCAATTACACACTAATAATGGCCTTTGCTGAAAATGGGTGCTGCAGGCCATGATGTTATGGGTGACAGATTGTGATGAAAAACAATCCTATATTTTTACCCGTCATATCCAAATTATTTATCCAAACTATTGTTCTCATAAAAGCGACGCACCTCCACCTTCCTTCAATCTGTTTCCGCATTGATATTTAACTAGAAATTGGTTTCGTTTCGTAGAATTTAAATTGTGTGTTTTTCGCATCAACATACAAAATGGTATATTTATCCTATTTTATCATATTTCTGTACTAGCGGCATCAACGACCACGAACGCCACGACACGGCCCGAAGCACCGTCTTCGTCAACAGCGGCGGTTAGTGAAGTAATCACCATCAGTACCACGTCAACCAACCTGAAGACTAAAACTAAACCCAAGCCGAAAAGTTAGTCGAAATGATCATACTAATATCATAAACACGAAAGTTTGTAAGAATGTATGTTTGTTATACTTTCACGCAAAAACTTCTGAAAGGACTTTGATGAAACTTTCCAAAAATATAGCTATATTATCAGATCAGATTATAATATCAGAATGCCCAATTCGTCGCGAGCAGCGGCTATTACTACTTATATATCAGCAGCTTAGACCCTTACTACTTATTGTTAGGTTTGGCACTTGATCGAGTCACAGACACTGTAGTTGATTTAAACGAAACGACTCCCATTACCATTGCAGTGAAATCAGTAGTATCATTTGTTTCGAGGATTCGGTTTGACCTGTAATGATTGCAAAAATTGTTCTATTCAATTACCGGTCAGTAAATCTAGCCACCGGCATGGGTTAGGGTGGCTTAATTTCGCTAATTAAATGATATATGCATTAGCAACTGTACGATCCCCTAAACCTGGTTCCATTGTATTATTCTTGCAGGGCCAACAATATCAACTAAAACTGCACACAGAAAATGGCTTTTGAGAGAAAACGCTAAAAATGAGACTAATCCCAATTCAGCGTGTACCAATAACAATACGACGATAAAAGATCTCATTATGAAACAAGTAGATACTGAATTGAAGAATGAATTGAATGAAGATGTGATACTGGATACAAAAGATAAAAAATTGAAAGGCAATCGTAAACACAATTGGGTGACATCATCAAGTAGTGTCATTCGCAGGAGCTCACTCAAGATATACCTCCATAAGAGCACAAGATATCCAATACCATTGCCAGAAAACCATGCGTTCTGCTACACAAACCCTAATAATGCACTCTGTCGGACACAAATGTAAACGAATAAAACATTTAACCAGTATGAGAACCCTCTCATTATTACTAACTAGCCACCTAGTTTTGTGGCAATCTATTAGTAAAATATTTTTTTTTAATCGGTTCTGTAGATCCAGAGATTTCTACCTAATACTTCTCAACCTCACAAAATTTACCTCTTTGTATTATTATTATTCATTATATGATTAATATCAAGAAAGCTACTGAAACCTTTAAGTAAGAGAAGTGGGAATATAATCTGCCTGCTTATACGCGACACTGCAAAGTAATTTGAAGCTTTTGTGAATGTAATCTTTCCGTATAACGAAGACATATATTTTTTTACTGTAAGTAGGCCTGAAGTACAATATGAAAGTGGTTTATTTAAATCCATATTAAATGTTAACTTTCACAACATATCCTTTATAAAGAGAACATAAAATGATCCAAACCGTAACAGCCCTGAGGTTTGCGTTTAGTGAAATTTAAGGTGGGTTGCACTAGAAAATTTAAGCCTAGACTTCATTTTTCATGTGACAAATTTTTCTATCTCTATCTGTCTGTGTTACTTTCAATACGTGAAAAGTGGGATATTTAGATATATCACTCCGTCCGTTATATCACTTAAATTCATCTGACAATTGTATAACAGCGCATCAATTTTATTGCCTATCCACCCAGTAAATTCTTTAATGATTTGTTTTAGCAAAACGGGGTTTCCCGTTCGAAATTCAGAGCTGTCGGTGTTCCTGCGGCGAGTAAGGTCGCCAGTGATCCATGGAGGGGAGGGAAAGAGTGGAGTTTAGTGGTATCGTGTAGTGAGACTTATAAGTAAATGTAATGGTTTATTTAGGATTTGCTTGAAATCTTCTTCAATCCCCAGAGCCTTATGATCCGAAATCGTTTCCGTATATATGGAATACGGTGGGGCAGAATTCCTTGGCCAGTTTTTCATAGAGCGTATTCTTCTCTATTTTAATGTCATTCGTCATGCGGTTCCAAAGGTGATGCGTATACGCAACACTTAGATCAATGCTACCCAACATTGCATTCGATTCAAAATATATATTGGAATGCGAGTAATGAATTGGATAAATAATGTTTTTGGTGTACACGTGGAACCCTGTAACAAAATTAAGTGTCTGTAATTACATCTTACTGAACGAAGCCTGAAGAAAGCCTGGCACATTAAAACAACATTTGAAAAAAAAAATGTCTATGTTTATAAAAACATGTGCTTTTTGGTGAAACTGTATTTAAGGATAGCTATGCATTTTAAACTGAATACCCGTTATGATTATATGAATACTAGACGCCACGTAGTTTCATCAGGGTAGTTCCCGTTTCCTTGGGAAAATAACAAAATACACGTCTAAAATTGGTATAGATATAGCTTCACCCGCATATTCTCCTGTTTGCAATAAGATAACAATCTGATATACCCTTGGGATTCAAGGTATATGTTATTTTTTTACATATTATAAGGTGTTTAACCCAGATCACAGATTTCCCTCGTTAAAGGGGTTGCGAAGGTCTGATGGTAGTCGCTTCGTATAAAAATTAGGTGATCACTCACAGCGGGTTGAACCAAGTGCCGACCCAACACTGTAAGGGATACGGCCAGGGAGATGATAACAGTAGTTGTTGGTATAAGTGGGACTTAAAACATCTATGTATTCAGGTTCAAAAACAACAGCATTATTTTACCTCCACATGTAGTAGCTGACCATTTGCTCACAATTGGCGTGGAGCATCGTCTTGTCAATACCCTTGTCAGACCTCCTGGGCCGTTCCAGCCCCATTTGTAAGGATTATAGGTAGCAACCAGCTCCCTAATTAAATATACAATGCACAAGGTTAAAGCTAATCTATTCACTATACTAAATTTAGGAGAAAAATTGGTCCTGCGATCCAGCCGCGTACAGGATGGGTGTAGGAGGAATATCAGTAACTGTCTACTCGAACCATTCCGATTATGCTCAATGATATAACATTGCTTTAAAAAGAGGGCCATAAATTACTGTATGCATGCAAAGAGCCGTGGAGACTGTGGGGTTTGAGCAGACGCCTAAAAACCCAAGCGACGCAAGTTCGAATCCCAGCGGGGTCTCTACAAATGAAAAACAAAATCTGAAGTGATTTCTTACCACGTGCTTTACGATGCATGTACAGATGGCGGTGGACTCACCATCTGTCACGTTAGGCACTTAATCATCTTCGGAGAAAAGTAAGTGTTGTTACTACAACAATGTTAATTTGAGTGATCATATGTGTGTTTGTATCCATACTTTACTTTATTAATCCAATACGTCGAAGACAGAAGGACATCATATAAACATGTTCAACTAACCGTAAAATATCGTCGGAAAAATTCTTGGCAAGTTCATCATTGGATAAAGCTACTGCGGCCGTGTTGACCTGTGTAGAGTCTTGCCTCGCGACCCAATTAGACCCCAACGGTGTCAGGTTCTTAACCACCATGATATCCGTGTCCAGATAGATCCCACCCCACCTCCTTAGAGCAGCGAACCGGAGCATATCCGTAACGTGCTCTACTCGCCACGGGCTTAGAACCATAATGTTTTTGGCATTCAGACTCTCAAGGGGAGTTCCCTTGACGAATTCAGTGATGTGGATCCTAGCATAATGTATATTGGGTAATGTGATCAGTTTAGCGAGGATGCTGTGATGAAGCGTGTAGTTGGTGATAGGTCCACAGAAGAGGATGAAGATGCGGCGGTCGGTGTGAGCGCGGGCGGCTGACTCCACGCTGCAGGCTTGCCGCGAGGTAATGCCGCCCTTGCACGAGCACTCCAGGAAGAATATAGACCCGATCGGCGGAGAGAACTTCGGGTCCTCTGCCGACGCCAACACGTCACCCTCCTCCACATCATGGCACTCTATGCTATCCGACTTTGTCATCACTAGCACAAAAGGTTTGGCATACATACATACATACACAGTACATATCAAAACTGTCAATATCACACACAAACTAATAATTTGCTTAGAGTGACTGAGCTTTCTAACCATTTTAATACGTTTTAACATGTCTCGGTTTTGACTGTTGACGAACTTCTGTATGCTTTGTGAACAACTGTCAAGCTAAGCAATTAGCAATCGCAATTGAACACTATAAAGTTGAAACTCATTTGAGTAACGAGAATGAAGTGACTAATTACGCGTACTAAAATACTGAAACGGTTAATTGGTAATAGTGATATAGGCTTAAATGGTAAAAGTTAACTTGCTGGGATTATATTACATCATCACACCGCAGTATCAATCAACAGCATTCATACAATTGACAATAACGCTGAGGTACCATTCATTAAAGTAAAAGTGTAAGCACACGCCAATTTCACCGAGCATATATCCACAAATATTACCTGTGTCTCGTGGTTTTACTTGGGTAGGATTATAAATAATAACTTTGTTATTTTGAGATATTTTTCCCGTTTTTGTACATTTTCCATTGATGGTTGACTTCTATTCACGATTCCCTTCTTCCTCGATGTATTGATAATTTAACTATTGAAAATAATATATTCCACTTCAAAACTATTAAAAATAAGTAGTTCCTGAGATAAGGGCATTCAACTAAACAAACAAACAGACTATTCAGCTTTATAATATCACAAGTAAATATTTAGGACCCCAGTGGATCTCTTCCTAATTTAACGCGTTCACTGCTATGGACGCACATACGCGTCGTTAGCAGTGAACGTGAACTGTTCGAGAATTTACGAAGAAGTTGAAATTTTAGCAATGAATGTGTTAAAAACTAAGGACTCGCTTGTCCGGTCTTGTCTTCTTGAGTGGTTCTATGCTCGATTGCTACCGCAGCAACTGCCATAAACAAATTGTGACTACGAATAACTGCCAACGAGAGGTGCACGCAATACTGCATACCTTTGTCGTTGTCGGTTGATGCGTTTATACCTTTGTGATGCGGATGCCCTAAACGCCCCGAAGGTCGCTATATCAATCTATATCGCTAAACGATATAGATTTACCACTGGTAAAGTTTGTAAGTGTGCTATATATTTAGAATAGATTTTGGTCAAGAGCATCTTACCTACATAGAATATTCTAAAAATAATGATGATAAGTATTTTTAAGCCTGCTTTTTACTGCCTACTCTACATTCATGTTTTTTTTTAATTTCACTTCTTTTTACACTTTCAGACACTCTTTATAAAACTGAAAATCAACTCAATAAGGATTTCGATTTGGAACCCAGTATAATTAATTCAAGTGTTTATCTCTAATATTGAACATCTTGCCTGAGTACCGCTCTGCAGGTGCATAGCGCGTGTGGAGTTCGGATAATATCCAAGTAAACAGAGCATTCTTCACAAGATTCACTTTATTGTACAGTTCAAGTTACAAGCGATTTTGTTATAATTAATTATTTATCATCATCCTCCTGCCCTTCTCCCATGTTATTTGTGGTCGGCGCAATGTGTTCTTCTCTTCCATTTCTCTCTATCAGCCGTCATATCTGTATTCACTCCCTTAGTCATATCATCTTTCACACAATCCATCCATCGTTTCATCGTTTCTTAGGTCTTCCTTTCCCCTTGTAATCATTCACATTCATAAACAAAACTTTTTTGGCAACATTATCCTCATCCCTCCGAATAACATGTCCATACCACAACAAAATTAATTATTTATGTTTTACTTAAAGTGATTTGTTGGAAAGTTCTGGAGACCACGTGTATTCAACAGTGGATAACTTTTGACTGATATTTTGTAATTTTTACAGCTGGAAATCGATACAGTTATGAAAAAAACGCTATACTATCTATACAAAATTACCCTTATGAAAGGAGGAAAGGTGGACGGAAAAACTTCATGAATATAATTCCAAAGGCATCCCTTAATTCATTCGGCGTTTCACCTGCGTTGTTCCCGATCCCATAGGAGTAGCATTTCTGAAAGAATTTTCAGGGTCGGTCCAGTACTCAGAGTCAATTTGCTACAAACATACTTACACACATTTCACACAAGTCTTTCCTCATTATAATAATAGTATAGATAAAACAAATAGAGCTTAGACACATCTTCTTAGGATAAATAAAAAAAACGAATTATTTCTTAACGTATATTAAAAATAAGTTAAACATAAATAATACAAGTTCATTTACTTGTACTGGTCCCTGTACAGGCGAATACTTGCGACTTTACCTGCCATCAAAGCCACTTACATAAACTTAATTACATACTTATATATTAAGAAAGGGAACTAATTATAAAACTAATTGTATAAGATGTACCTATTAGTGTTGTCTTTTAGGATATATTCAGCCTTATACGAGCGCTTGTAAAGTCGGCCATATATGTTAGAAAAAATAATTAAATAATTAATAGTAAACATATTTACCCATACATTTAAATTTCTATTATAAAACTAAAAGAACTGTAGAGTGAACTGTATCAATAGTATAAACTGTTTTCTATTCGGCAACATTTATTTTATTTTCCAGTGCTTATTTTTTTGAAATTCTCTGCTTTGGACCAAACTAGAAGTCAACCTTGTCCAAACACTTCATGTGATTGTTTAATGGCGACGAGCTTGAGTCTGGCTATTGCGCCAAATTCAAAACACTTCATGGCCGGCCTCACTTAGCGTCAAATACAATTAGACAAACAAATAATACGAATATATATATATAACATTTAGTGATACAACAAATTAAAAAGGTGGACACAGAAGGACTGGTATGGTGCCTAGTCGAGAAATTTGTTATTTACAAAATAACAAATATCGTCACAAAACGACCTAGTACCAAAATTACAAAGTTCGTAAAACTAGAAAATAGTATTTAGACCTGCATAGAGCTATATTACAATTACTTAAATGCAAAGATGTTATATACATGTATGTATATATATGTATAATGTCTAAGACTTATTCGTCTTATTAGCGTAGTGTAAAAACACTCCTTCATCATTACTATATCTTATACATGGTATTAATAATATCAGGTTGTTTTCGTATACTTGCGCAGCGCGTATTATGAATTTCATAACTATGACGTTTATTTTTACGGTACCAAAATAAGACGTCAAAGTTCAGAAGTTTTTAATAAGCTCTAATAATTTAATTTTTAATTCCTTTCCTCCGATTGAACCAAGACAACGATAACTTGCAAAAATCTAGAATTGAACAGTGGTGACGATATCTTTGGTCAAATCAAGTTTTTGTATAAGTTAAGTCACAGAACATGACAACCTAAATCGTGCTATGAGAGTTTGGGCGCATTTGAGTAGATACATGTATGAGTTTCCAACTAGAACACATCTGCCTGCCCTATCTTCCTCTGCCGATCACTCACTCACAAATCATAGGACCTAGCTAACACAGGATGGACATTGCTAGTTCTTTTTTATATACCGTGGCTTTTAGCTTCATAGCTGAATTCAAAATGTATGTTAATCACTCCAATTTCGTATGTGATGTTTTAGTTGCTTACGTGATACTCAGAGGCGCTGTTATTTTTTATGGAAGAAACATTAGACATAGCATTCTTATAAAATTGACTTTTTTTGAGCTTGATTTCAGTAGTTACATAAAGAGGTATCGTAATAGTGGAAGTCGCGGTGAAACCTCAATTTATTTCAATCAAACAAAATTGAACCTTATCGCTTATGTATACATGCAATATGTATTTCTCCTACCCCTAAGGTATGCACAAGTACAACAGATGAGCTTTGACCTGATAAATACTATGCTAGCGAGCATTATGCTGCCTTAGAAGTTTTTTATGAAGGATATCTAATTGGATTTGAACGCATTGATGATGGAGGCGATGCTCTCGAAGGTGCCGGTGAAGAAGATGAATGTGCCAAGGAGCATTATGGTGAGGTTCTTGATTAGGGTGAGGATGGGTATCCCGCTGGGCAGCTGCGAGGTGCTGACCAGCTCGATAAGCGGTGGGAACACCAATGCCAGCGCCGTGCTGCTGACCGCACCCACCAGGGATATGAACAACCCCAGTTGGGGTATCGACTCCGCTAACGCAACTGCGAAAATTATCATGAGTCAATACACTGAATGTCTTAAGATGTCATCTACTGACTCCAATTTTATTTTGGTTGGATGGTTTGAAAATAAACTCTCAAATACACACACAAATTCCATCCAACCGCATTAAGGAAGCATACCTTAATGTACAAATTCTATCTCATTATGGCTGTTCATTGCATTTTGGTAAGAGTCGAAGGAAGAGAACCGTCGCTGCCAAAGAGTGAATTAATATCACTAAATCCTCATCCAGCCCAACTACCTCGTCATGGAGACTAATAGACTAATAAAGAATAGATTTAAATATCGTAACGTGTAGACAAGCTTTTTGTTACTAAACGAAAAAGTTAATTACACCCAGCACCAGTTTCTCATCCCCCAACGGTTCTCTCTCCGCACTTGCTCTAGTAATACTTAAGTAGAAGTTTGGGCAAACTTTATCAGGTTGACTGGTAATCAGATCCATTGTATACTCACAGGTGAGGATGACTAGAATCGCCCTATAGATCATCTCCTTAGCGACCGGGGAGGTGGCAGCGAGCTTGCGGCGCAGCACCGGCCACGTGATCGACACAGGTACATATAACTGAAGAGGGTATGTGAACAGGATGGCCAGCGCGATCAGTCCACGAACCACATTACTAAGCCTAAAATATACACATACTGATGATTGCTTGGCGAACACATTTACGACGAAATATGTATATAATTGAGTGTTGTAAGCGTATAGAAGAAAGAAGGTTTCCGGCTCATCGGCGTAGAAATAATAAGTTTCTTACACTTGTCCCTGCGCCAAGTTGAGAGTGAGGCTCCCCTGCACATCCTCGCCCCACTTCAGATATCCCAGGAAGCCCACTGTGACGAAGATGCTGCCCACAACCACCATACCCACGTTGAGGACTCCCAGCGGCTTCTGAAACAACTCCGGACGCCTCATCTCATTCTTCAAAGGCAGGACCTGAAATAAACATTATTAATTAATTCATTCAAAACAAATATTTTGGTTTAGGCATAGCAAAACATGTGCAACATCATTAACAACTGAATAATGAAATCAACCAATCGCCATATTCCGTTATCCTCCACATCCTTCGCAATATACTGATAGTACTCACGAGACCAATGCCCTCGAAGGCGTAGACAGCGGTGCCAAAGTATAGCGGCAGCTGACGCCAGGGCGCGATGTAGGCCCTCGTATGAACCGGGGGAAGGTCCCGTGCAGCCTCGTACACAACTGCGCTCACTCCCACTGCCATCAGCACATTAGCCACTGTCGAGAACGGCGTCAGGTACTTCAGGTTCCGCACCATGCAGGCCAGCAGGATTGGTATGATCACCAGGATCATATGCACTGATAGTTCTATGTGGATGTTGTACTGGTCGCATATCTGGAACAAGGGCATTCAAAGTGCTTTCAAAAAAAGTTAAAAAATAACAGCATATTGCTTCTACATAATGACCCTTGATATCATAATGCTTAATTTGGATAAGGATTAATATAACGATACACATTTAACGTAGTTTCTTTCTTCAGAAAAAAATATATATTATGAACATAAATGCGGTTATTGTGATTAAACTATGATAGTTAGATATATGCTCTCGCGGACTTTTTTGTAGATCTTAATAAGACCTACAAACCTGTAGTAACAAAAAGAGCCGTGGTGGCCGCGGAGTTAGAGCAGTCGCCTGCCACGCAAGCGACGCAAGTTCGAATCCCAGCGGGGCCTGTACCAATGAGTTTTTCCAAAAAACGTACAGTGATTTCACACCACGTGCTTTACGGTGAAGGAAAACATCGTGAGGAAACCTGCATATGTCTGAGAAGTAATTCAAAGACGTATGTATAGTGCCTGAGACGGCGATAGACTCACCATCTGTCACGTTGGCACTTTATCAAATTCGGTGAAAAGTGGGTGTTGTGATTACAACACCTCTGCCTACCCCTTCGAGAAATACAGGCGCGAGCATATGTATGTATGTAAACCTGTAGTACATCACTTTAGACAGTAGCTATGATCATTTACCACAAAAAATTAGAACGAAAAAAAAACCACATACACAATTAAAATACACAAACATATACATAATTTAAAAACGTAGCAACGTTTCTACCACGGTTCTTCTTCGTTCTAAAATGACGCCCGAAAATGGTCCGCTAAATGATTCTTTCACGTTTATACCTATATCCTGAACTTACTTCAATTTAATATAAATAATTAGAGTTTGTTAAGAGCAAAGTGATACTGAACTACGTTTTTTTTTTCGGAGAAAGTGATTTGACCCCCGGGTGGTTTGGTAACGGAACCCTGCTTTTTGTTGGTAGCTTCTTATGTGATCGAGTGTAAACGGCTTAGGGTGTAAAATGAACCCTCATTATTATGCTCGGGTTAATTCCACGTCGAGAGTTATTATGATGTAGTTCCACAATTTAGAAGTGTGACAGACATACGGACACTACAGCGGTTTCAATATTTTTATTATATTTAATACTTATTAATCGCTAAAAGCGGAAATAGTAGAATAATTTCGTCGTATATTGTACAGATCCATTAGCTCAATGGTTAGAGCAGCACGATTTCATTCGTGTGGTTGTGGGTTCGAATCCCACATGGATCGGCCATTTCTTCTGTTTTTTATCTTTTTTATTTTTATCTTTTTTCGACCATATCTTGGAGCTTAGTTAAATCACGCTTTTTGAATCGACGCAATCAAGAGACACAATAGTATAAGAAGCAATGTCTTATACATAAAGGAAGAACTCTGATGTTTCTTGTATTATGTAATGTTATACCCCGGTTTCACCCGCATAGATGTAATGTACTTCCCGAATCCCTAACTGTTTTTTTTAATAAAAGTAGCCTAAGTTACTATTTGTAACATTAGCTATCTGCCAGTGAAATTCCCGTTAAAATCGGTCCAGCCATTTCAGAGATTACCCGGAAAAATAGACAGACAGACAGGCGGACAAAAATTGGTTTTTCTATGTCAGTTCCTTGTATATTTTCATTTGCACTTAGCAAATAACTCGTTATTAGTTACCAAATCTTTGCGTTTTTATACTCGTGATAATTTCTCAACGAAATGTCTGATTGGAATAAAACAAAACGTATTTTACTTCTACATGAATACTTTGATAACATAATGCATTATTAGGATAAGGATTAACATTATGATACATATATGACGTAGTTTCTTTCTTGAGACGATTTAATATTCTGTATGAACACAAAAGCGGTTATTGTGACTAAACTATGATAGTTAGATATGTGCTCTCGCGGATTTTTTATAGATCTCAATAAGAGCTATAAACCCGTAGTACATCATTTTATTCTTCTGTTTATAGTTTTGGCAGCGCACGCATTAATAGATTTTCGATTTTACGCCTTGGGTTACAAAACCGCTATTTTCTTAAGGATACTAAATTTATTTGAAAATTTATTGAGGAAAGTTATAGGCTATATTATAGCCTATAACTTTCCTCAATAAATGGAATATCCAACACTGAAAGATTATTTTAAACAAACGAACTTTGCAGCTTTATAATATTTAAGTATAGATAGGATTAGGAACCAACTGATGAGATTCATCTTATTGGAATAATATAGTTCTCTCTTAGAACCTTACCCAGGACGTCCTAAAGTGTCTATTAAGGTTTAAAATCGATGCAGCCCGCTACGTCGGCACGGCTAATCTGTACGTACCATCTTCACGCTCTCAGCGACGAACACGACGTAGACGCAGCAGAAGCCTAGCTGGGTAACGCAGAGAAAGGAGTCCACCATGATCCGCATCACCGGCGCTATCCGCCGCAGCCGCGCCGGCCCGTGGTGGAACACCAAATACACAGTCTCCGCAAACCCCGGGGGCTTATCCCGCTTAGTTTGGCGGAACATCTCCTCGGAACAATTTAGCTGGAATAAAAAAATATCATCTTAGTTGTATCACACTTCCCCATTTATAATAATACCGAGCCGTGGTGGCCTCGGGGTTTGAGCAGTCGCCTGCTACGCAAACGACGCAAGTTCGAATCCCAGCGGGGCCTGTACCAATGAGTTTTTCTAAAAAACTTCACACCACGTGCTTTACGGTGAAGGAAAACCTCGTGAGGAAACCTGCATATTTCTGAGAAGTAATTCAAAGACGTATGTAAAGTGTCTGAGACGGCGATGGACTCACCATCTGTCACGTTGGCACTTAATCATCTTCGGTGAAACGTGGGTGTTCTGATTACAACACCTCTGCCTATCCCTTCGGGGAATACAGGCGTGAGCATATGTATGTATGTATGTATGTATTATAATACTAACTGTGCCCGGCAAACATTGTATTGCCATATATTTTTTTGGAGTGGTCACCCTTATCACTTAGATTCTCAGACCTACTGAATACGTATATAAAATTTGGTAAAAATCGGTAAAGCCGTTTCGGAGGAGTACGGTAACTAACATTGTGACATGGAAATTGTATATATTAGATAGAGGACTGAATGAGTTATAATATAGAGACAGATCATTACCAGCAGATGCTGCGCGTGTACGCATATGAAGCCAAGAACGACAGTCATTATGGGTGCAAATATAATACCGCCGTTCTTGAAGGCGTCACCCATTGCAAGGAGGCCGCTGCCGATGTTGCCTCTGAAGATATGCAGCATGGTGTCCAAGTATCTGGGGGTACATGAACAATACAATATAATAATGGTATTCTAAAAGGCTGGAGTCTCGTTCTGTATTGTTTTTGTCAAATACAACATACATACATACATATGCTCACGCCTGTATTCCCCGAAGGGGTAGGCAGAGGTGTTGTAATCACAACACCCACTTTTCATCGAAGATGATTAAGTGCCAACGTGACAGATGGTGAGTCCATCGCCGTCTCAGACACTTTACATACGTCATTGAATTCCTTCTCAGAAATATGCAGGTTCCCTCACGATGTTTTCCTTCACCGTAAAGCACGTGGTGTGAAATCACTGTACATAAAATTTTTTGAAAAACTCATTGGTACAGGCCCCGCTGAGATTCGAGCTTGCGTCGCTTGCGTAGCAGGCGACTGCTCAAACCTCAAGGCCACCACGGCTCAAATACAAGGAAGCTATAATACTCTCTAAAAAGTAAACTTTTATTTTATTAAAGTTGGCATTTAAAAAGTACATTAATTATCCACACACCGCATCGTCTACAACAGCATAGATGAATACTTACGATGTTGGATGCGTGACTTGGCAGTGCGGGTCTGGTACGCCCTTACCGCCCTCGGCTTCTGCTGGTGTCTTTGAGTCTGGCGCCAGGATCATCTCCCGAGACTGGAATTCCATCGTGCCTCTGCAAGTCGGCCACGAAATATTTCATAGGAAGTTGATTAGGATTTGAAAGACGTGATAACTCTTTCTCACATACATTCAAAGTCAAAGTCAAAGTCAAAAATATCTTTATTCGATTAGACTTTTTACAAAGCACTTTCAAATCGTCAGAATGACATAATTTACAAGATTATACATGCTACCGCCAGGTTCGGAAGGTTGCTGATACTGAGAAAACCCTGGCAAGAAATCAGTAATTACTCATTTCGCAAAAATATGATACAATTTTAAGAGTACAAAATAAATCACTTAAGAAACATAAGCTCACGGACACAGTTCCAATGCACAAATGTCGATAAAATTTACATAATTAAAAATCTAGTAGTTCTACTTATAACTAAATGCGTAGCTTGAGATGACCAGCCCCCACAAGCAGTACCTGTTCACAAGTATGACGTGAAACGCTCACACTCAGTAAAATGTTACATTACAAAGTATAAAAAATTATAATCTGTGTTGGTTAGGTCAAATGTCTATACTACTACTGGCTCACTGTCTAGTTTAGCCATCTGCGGCAATACCACATTATTCAATATGATTGTAACATTTACCTATATGACTATGTGTGTGGCAACTGTGGCAAATAATAATAGACCGTTCACTAACTCCACACAATCCCATTAATGGTATTCACTTGGCCTAAGCCCGTAAACAGCAAAAAAAATATTATTATTATATAATTTATGATAAGTTAGGAACACAGTAAGTAGGTATAATCTTTTAACCCTATTATAATCGCACGTCTAATAATTACCTTTGTCGCAATTACATACTAGACAATAAGTAATAGTTTTATTGAAGCCTTAATTTTATGTGTGAGGTAACCAATCTCGCCTTCATGCTTGTTTGTAAATTCGGCGACAGATGGCGCTCTCACAGGTATAATATCCCTAATTTGTAACTAATTTTATTATAACTAAGCTTATAATAAATAAATTATAATTAACTAGAGGTGCTCCGCGATGTAACCCATGCAAACTCCGTTTAATGGGTTTAAATAAAATTAGAAAAAAAATATATTTTATACTACATTTAAGTTAATGGTTAATTATTAAACCATTATAACTTAAATTTTACGAAAAAGTTGTTAAATTGTCTGTCTGTCTGTCTGTTCGATACGCCGATTTTAACGAGACTTTCACTGGCAAATAGCTAACGTTAGAAGGAGTAACTTAGCTGAATTTTATTTAAAAAAACAGGGCATGAAAATAAGCTTCTACGCGGGTGAAACCGCGGGTAACGCTAGTAACGAATATTTTCGTATTTGAACACCTCAATATACGAGTGTCACACAGATACACAGAGAGAAGTCCTCCTTGTATTATAGAATAGGGAGATGTATTGATTGACGCACATCAGATGGCACCCCATAATTATCCACCCCTGTCCTAATACCCGATCGATAATATTTCGTATCCTGTAGGTAATTAGAAAAAAATCACGAAGTTGAAGTATAATATTGATTTGATTCAGTGTAATGATGCACAAAAACACATGAACGAATTTTCGTTATTATTTTTATATTTAATATTAAAAAGTAAACATTTGCATAACGAAGAATAACCTATCCATTTAATAAAAAAAAAATATTAAGTACAAAATCATGATGACACCTAGGCGCGAATCACTAGCTATTATTAAAAAAAGAGAAATCTCAATTACCCTTTTTTAAATAACCTATTTTATAACTACTCATTATAACTTTGTCAAGAAGGATTTGTTATTTTTTGACATCAACAGATTTTTTTTTATTTAATATAAGAAAAATTGGGGTCCAAAGCCCAATTAAAAAATAAATCCAAAATCTACAAAAGTGGAGTCAAAGTGGGTTACATCGTTCCTTGGGTACCCTTTTTATAATAATCATTCTTATCTGGGGCGCGAGGCCAGCCAGACTTAACGTGTAACCACGGACTCCACAAGACACAAGTTGAAATTTTGTATTTATGCTAACATCGAAGAACACTCCGATACCGCGATGTAGAACTTTCCTTAATTTCTCGAAAAATAGGCATTTACAGGTTTAGCCATTATTTTTAACAGATTCCTTGCTCTCATAAGTACTTGTGATAGAAAAATCACTTCTAAATAAGCAGCGAGAGCCGCGCAATTGAAAAAAAACACATTTTTCCAGACGATTTCCATGTAGACTATAAATTATCAAATCAGAAGAGTCACTCTGTAATAAAAATCAGTAATACCTACGAATATTTTATATGATCCTTAAAAACATATTTTGAGAAATATTGGAAACCAAATTTTGTTATTTACTTCTACCCGCAACTTTATCAGCCTACTACTGTACCTAAGTAGGCCTCAACCCTTGTTTACCACACCTAAAATATACCATTAATTTGTAAAACAACTTTACTTCACCTTTTATGTAAAGTAAATATATCCTTATGCAGAAAAAGAGTGCATTTTATATGTTAAAATATTTAAGGACAGATTCAGTGAGCTTAATTTCAAACGCGAACCTGTAAGGGTTTTCATATCTGTTTGTAAATATGTTACTCTCTGTGAATTGGGTGGAAAAAAAGAGAGAGAGCAAATATGATAGGGAAAATATCTATTAAAAGGTAATTTTCTCCCGGCAGTACCTATTGACGAGTGAGTGATGGAACATGGCGCTGTCTCTTTTTTACTTGTATAAGATATAATTAGTTGTTTCATAATGACTATGTTTGAGTTGTTTATTATGAAGTTTTCCCGGACTCCTCCCAATCATTTCTATAATGGTTAGAGGCGAAATATTGATTACCTGTCACGTAAAACTTTGCCAATTGAGAAGGAGATTGAATTATATGGCACAACTATTGAACGGATAACCTATAAATTAAATGGGGTAAGTTTTGTTTTATTATAGTGCTTCCGATTCACATTCGCAGTTTTAAAATAATGTTTTGCAATACTTCGAATGAATATAGTTTGTAATATAACAATACAAAATATTGTGCGTCTCGATTCGATATATTCAAATATATTCAAGCGTAATCCCTCGTTACGGAGCGATTGAAAATTAGGCTCAAAAGTTGTTCTTGCTGGGCATCACACATTGGTTAAACTCTATTGGCATTAAATAAAAATACGGAAGATTTCGCAGAAAGGCTTCATTCCTTAAATTCTCAATAAAAAATAAAAAATCTGTGATTTATAGATGAACATTAATTGCCGAGTGTATGTAAGCGCTGCATCTATTTATCAAATTCTTCTTTGTAGTGTTTGTAAGTGTCAGAACAAGCCAAATTTTATTTATATATTTATTTCAATGCACACAAATTATAATCTTAAGTGAGAGACGGACATTTTCAAAAGTGAAAACAAAATATCTAATTGGATTTATTGGAACGGATTAACGGGAACAAAAGAATATGCAAAAAGCAAACAATGTTTTTCTTAATAACCTCAAAATAAATAAGTAAATTCAATATTCAGCCGTACCCTATTTATATGACTCTATCGGTAATATGTAAATAACTGCATGTTTCCGAAGAATGATAATGTATCTATGGTAATAAATATATACTTATTATAAAACTGTAGAGGTCAAATGGGTGTAAATTTAATCCCGATTCAGTGGAGTATGTGAAGTGAAATAGAAGTAAATAGATTTTTGTTTTGTATCTCTGTTTGTACGGGGATTTAAAATTTAATTTTATATGATGGTAGCTTATGGTCAAAATATGGAAATTTATGATGCCCGTAAATAAAACAGTTCCCGTGTTAAAAACATGAACTTAATTTAGTACCTAATTATGAAAATAACAAAACTGTCTCAACTTATCAAAGCTAAAGCCTTGAGTATGTTACAGTTTTCATTTACGTGGCGTCATATCTAATGAATTAAAGGAGGTTAGGAAATAATTGCAAACAAAAATTTTTTTTGATTGATATTTTTTTTCTTTTTTCCAGTGCCTGCAGGCGTTCCAAATCATAGAGACTAGTGTCATCCGGAATAGCTAATATAATAACTTTGTGCAAGTAAGAAAATACAAATGCTTTCATTTAAAAAAAGGGAATATTTATTAATTAAATTCACTTGAAAAATCGTTGTAAGAGTTGAAATATAATTTAAAAAATATTTCTTCTTAAGACTTGTTTTAGCAGAGACTAGGACCCCGTATATGTTCGTCCTCACATATGTTCGTCCTTGGACCGCTAGAAAGTTAATCTACATAAATATATATTTTTGAAAACTGTTTATCATACTCAAACAGGATTTACTGATATTTACTGTGATTCTATAGATATTGTGTGTGCGGATGCATTAAGTAGAAGGGAGACATCACAATGGTAGAATTAGGTCAAAATCTGAATCAAAATAAAGGGGAAGGGATCGCGGGTCGCTGCAAGGCGAGCACTATTCAATACTCGCGTTGCAGCGACCTATATACGGGACGAATAGTGACTATTGTATTGTCATTTATCCACCGCCGTATGCCTGTCCAAGATGACATCGTAGGGCATTGTCTCGACTGACAACCCACGCTTCCTTTGCAACACACCATAACATTACAACACATAGGTTTCCTAAATGATGCAAGCCCCACGTCCTTCGACTTCACTCCTACGTTCACATTATATACCGAGTAAGGAAACAGCAGATTTAATGAATATTAAAATGTTATCTAATCGTCTTAGCTATAATATTATTTAAAATATACATATGTTCTCGCCTGTATACCCCGAAGGGGTAGGCAGAGGTGTTGTAATCACAAAACTCACTTTTCACCGAAGATGATAAAGTGCCAATGTGACAGATGATGAGTCCATCGCCGTCTCGTACACCTTACGTACGTCATTGAATTACTTCTCAGAAATATGCAGGTTTCCTCACGATGTTTTCCTTCACCGTAAAGCACGTGGTGTGAAATCACCGTACATAAGTTTTTAAGAAAAACTCATTGGTACAGGCCCCGCTGGGATTCGAACTTGCATCGCTTGCGTAGCAGGCGACTGCTCAAACCTCAAGGCCACCACGGCTCTTAATATAATATTTTTAATTTTCTTTAAATAAAGTTTCTCTTATAATAAAATTATCTGCTAATGGAAGTAGTTTTAAAAGCGACATAGTTTCAGAGATTAGCCGGAACAAAAGTACAGAGGCAGGCTATAATTTATCAAATATAATTGTTTTAAGTAGAATGTAGGGAAATTAGAAAACTAATTATAGATTCTGGTACCTAATTACATAGTATATTTTCAAGTGTGCATATTGCACATTAAGAAATATATATTTTGTGATATTGCTCACATATAAGAGATTAAAATGTAACTCCAGTACCTAGTAATTTACATGTCCTAAAATTGGGTGAAATATGTGATTCTTGAGACCTACCATATTTCATGTGAATAAATATCATGTATCTTTCTATTTACGCTCTACATCAATCAAGTATGTAAATAAACATTGACCGAGTGTGGATGAAAAATTCGCAAGTGCAAATATTTTAAGTAAAACAATCCATAAAGAGGACAATGGTTTTTAGAGATCTACAAGGGCACAAAGATAATTATAATTAACCATTATGAGTACGCCATAGCTTTTTAGAGGTAAACGGGATATAAGATAATTTATTATATGGTTGTTAATGATGTAGGAGACATTTTAGATTTTTTAAACTATACGATTAATTATAGACCTTGCAAAGTACCATCACCGGCTTTACTCGTATAGATGGTGATGAGATAGAGGTGGGTTAAATAGAGTTATGGAAATTTCAATTTTGAGACCCTCGTTGGTTTGTCCTCATATACATTTATACAGATAAATATAATTGCAGTGTCTGTTTGTAATAACTTTTCTCTAAATGCATACGAAAGTACGTACGGTACCGAAGTAAAAAAATCTCAGTCTGAGTGTTTCGATAAGCTCTGAAACGGCTGGACCGATTTTAAAGGAACTTTTACTAGCGGATACCTGGTGTTACAAGGAGTACCTGAGGCTTATTAAAAAAAATTGGTGTTTACAAAATAAAGTCAATTATTAAATTAAGTCTACACTGCTAGTTAATAAATAACAAAATAATGGTTATATGTACATTGCCACACAGCCAAAGTCAAAGTCAAAATTAGATTATTCGATTAGACTTTTTACAAAGTACTTTCAAATCGTCAGAATGACATAATTATACAGGATCATACATGCTACCTCTAGGTTCGGAAGGAACTTAGTAATTAATCTTTTCAAAAATATTATACAATTTTAAAAATACAAAATAAGCCATCAAGAAATGTAAGCCCATGGTCAAAGCTCCAATGCACCAATGTCGATAAAAAATAACATAAAGAAAAGTCTAATAGTTCAACTTATATCTAAATGCATAGCTTGAGATGACCAGCCCTCACAAGCAGCACCCGTTTACAAGTATGACGCGAATGCCAGCGCCATCTAGTGCCAAATCTTGTACGTATTCGTATCAGAGATTGGAGATAATACTTTTATATAGTGTTTTTGAGATTCAGCTTAATTATATTAATCCTTTCTTATCAACAGTGAGGCAATGATATGCATGACCGAGACCCCCAGGCAATCATATTACTACGTCATCAGTTGCGTTATATTACATTTACTCAAATCTGTTACATACTTTCACTTTTCGTCATCGGAATCCCCAACTGGGAACCAAAAATTGGTTAGTTGACTTTAGACCGTTGGTCACGGCACCCGCTTCGTGGAATCTTCACTTACTATGGTAAGTTAAGTGCATTCACTGCGATCGATCTAATGTAGATACTAGCCGTGTCCCGCGGTTTTTCCCGCTTAGACTTCATTTCGTGAGTTACAGTCATTAACGAAATTTCGCTGTACCCTAATTATTTTAATATTATACATGGTATTTTTTAATACAAGTAGCCTATGTTACCCACTCCTTAAGACATCAGCTATCTGCCTGTGAAAATCCCGTTAAATAGGTTCAGCCGTTACTGAGATTAGATGACAGACAGACAGTCAAATAGTTTTATTCGTAAGTTCCTTCCATATGCATTTATTGAAAAGCTGTTATTCCGAATTACAAACAGACACATTTTATTCATCTGTATGTATAGGTACATCGTATAGGTATACGAAGGCCTTGAATGACGGAACTTGCGCTCAGCTATTGACCAATTTGTATTGCGATTGTTGCAATGATACTGTGTCACATAATCATGTTGACATAATAATAATCAAATTTATAGATTTACTAGTTTTCGATCTTGTTTGGTCATGTAAGCGTTGCGGCATATTATTTCGGTTGTACTATTGCAGTCAGAAGAAACCTCAAAGTGTTTGCTTTGTTAATGGATTTTTCATTGTTCCTTTTCAGAGGAGTTTGCTGCTCGTAATCCTGGTGGTGCAATGTGCGGTGATGTTGGTGATGGCAGAGGAGGGAGACACGAGAGATCTGGAGGTAGACGACAGCGAGGAGCTCGGTCGCAAGCACCGTAAGAAGAAAAAGAAGCATCAGCAACCCGGCCCCTGTGGCTTTGGACGCACGTTCGGCTCTCATGACGTCACCTACATCTCAGCGCCTGTCAACAACTACTTCTTGGGATGTGGCCCATCTGCGCCGGCTCCTGTCTACTACCCACAGAATCAACAGCATCACGGTCACGGAGGTCATGGAGGCCATGGAGGTCATGGAGGCCATGGAGGTCATGGAGGCCAAGGGGGTCATGGAGGCCACGGAAATCAGGGAGGCTACGGGAATCTCGGAGGCTACGGTGGTCAATCAGGTCCCGTTGGATTTGGAGGTTATGGCACGTATGGTGGATACGGCGGGCAGCAGTTCCCCGGCGCATACCCCCAGCAGGGTCAGTACCAGCGGCCGTTCCAGGGCGCGGTGTCTGCCGCGGCATCCGGACTGGGCTCGGCCCTCGCCAACTACATCACCAGGCCAAGACGCACGCAGCATCAGATCAATCAGCTTCTGCGACCCATATACAAGCTATTCTGATCTTTAGCCTCAAAAGTCAGAACTTCGTGTTTAAGAAGAGTTCCGCGAAGTATTAAAAAGCATTGTCATTCGCCTTAGCGGTTTGTTGCATCAACGTACGATTGATAGGTAATATAATTGTTGCAAATACAGTTGCTAGAAAAACAATTAGCCTGTTAGGTAAATAAAAACACTGTTGTGGTGAACAAGATTGTTTTCGTCAGGCATAATGTGCTACACCTACCATATAAGCTAAGCGTTAAGAACATCAAATCGATCGCTTTGGATCGAAATGGTGTATAGGTTAATATTGAAAATGTGTTGTGTTATGTTGATAATAATTGCCGATAATAATATAATGATGATAAATTTTGTGACTGAGAATCCAAATGTTACTTATTAGATTAAACAATATGCGGTGAATAATTAAGTAATATATAAGTTTATTCAAAATACATTATTAGTATTGATAAAATTTTTGTAAGGGTTCAAACCTCTTGGTATCATATATATATATAAAATTTAAGTGCCTGTTTGTAATTCCAAAATAACAGTTTTTCACATAATGCATATGAAAATATATAAGATACTGAAAAGAAAAAACCATTTTTTTATTTTTCAGTGTGTTTATTTAGTTATTTCAGTATATTTTTCTGTTTGTTCCGGCTGATCTCCGAAACGGTTGCACCGATTTTAACGGAACTTCACTGGCAGACAGCAGCCTCGATGGACAAATTTTACAAGGAGTAACATAGGCTACTTTTATTTAAAAAAAAAATTTCTTTTCCGCGGGTCATAGTGAAATTTACTCTACGCGGGTAAAACCGCGGGGCATAGCTAGTGGATATTATGATGTTCAGCTGTTGAGTGTTTATATAAAGTTAAGATAGTAATACATAGATAAATTTCTCACGTGTCTGTAATCATTTACTAAGCAGTAAAACACGTTACTGAACCAAAGACAGCTTTTTCGATCAATAACAACAAACAAGTAAATTTAAACATTAAAAGTGGCTCGGGGTTTAAGCAGTCGCCTGCTCCGTAAGCGACGCAAGACGCTCCAGTCGCGTCGGAGGAGTTTAGTAACAAACACCGCGACAAGAGAATTTTATATATTTGATTATATAACCACCTATTTCCTACGGAGTCGTCGAAAGGTAATTGAACAACCTTGGTTACCGTTAAGTGTTCCTCTTGCAAAAAATATCGGTCGAAATCTCAATAAAATCTGGTGTATTTTACTTTATCAGTCATTTTTTAATATAATAATATTCGTAATAATTATTATATTTTAAAAAATACACTGTTGGAAAAGGCCACCATGGATCTGCGCGGCGTTTCGAAGGTCATGTTATAATGACAGTCGCTTTGCATAAAAGCTAGTACTATAATTATGATGCAAAAATTACATAAAAAAACTTCGCAACTCTGATTAAGGAAAATAAACTACCTTAGTCTTACCATGTGCTCTCAGTGGCTCGTTATTATCAAAAAGGCATTGAAAATTAATTTATATATTTTTAAAATTTTCTGTAATACATATTATAGCATAGGCGGACTTAACGCCTTACGGCCGTTTTCAATAACCTATCTAAGACTAAAGATGGATAGCTATCCCAGTTAGCTGTCAGATTTGATCTATCCTTAACTTGCATTTCACAATGGAGGATAACGGCTATCCCTGTCAAACAAACAGTAGATAACGTTTTCCTTCACATCTATCCAAAGAGATCGGTTTCACCTAAGGTTTTACTTAAGCAAAAAATAATTGAATATGAAATTTTGTATTATTTTATTATATTTATTAATTATTCCTAGTTTCTACTTACATTATTATATATTATTAAATGTGAAAATAGCTAGAGGTTTTTTTTAAACATGTAATAATGAATAAAATAATAATTAATAATGAATCAATATGTCCATTTTCTGCCATAAATTATCAAGTGCCGTGAAGTAATAATTTTATTATACCTACCTAGGGAAATAAAATTATTATACCTACATATATTCCCGAATCAATTATCAGAAATAATTCCATATCACTGTCATTACTAGTCATGTATTCTTCCATTTTAAGGAAATATTATGCTTT
This sequence comes from Watsonalla binaria, assembly GCA_929442735.1. NCBI lineage: Eukaryota > Metazoa > Arthropoda > Insecta > Lepidoptera > Drepanidae > Watsonalla > Watsonalla binaria. The sequence continues at coordinate 1,063,619 of OV838917.1, read as the reverse complement.
AATCGCGTAAATACGCAAGAACGTAAAATGAAACCCGGGATAAACCGCCGATTTTGACAGATAGCAGATGACATTACTAAAGATAGCATATATTACCTTCAGAGTATTGACCAACTCATATTGAAACGCAAGTAAGCCCGATTTGTATGACGTGCCTATCTTCAGCAGGCTAACCGTCTTCCCGACGATAATGTTGAGATAGATAAAGACAGCTAGCGATAGGTTATTGAAATGAAAGTAAGGACCGAAAGATAGATTTGCATATCTTTAGTAACCTAAATGACACATAGATAGAATATTGAAAACGGCCGTTAGACATGTTCTACCAGTCAACCTTTGGGTGACGCTGAAATATACATGACAGGCCCTGTAGACAAAGTGACATTATCCTCACGCTTCGCTAGGAATGACAAATGTCACGGGACTGATTTATGTCATGTCCATACATTTTATATCGTATCAGAGTGCTACTATCTTTAGGACAACTGGTGAATAGACAAGGAGATACAAATAGAAAATCAACAATATATATTATATAATTATTAAAATACAGATACATTATTAAACCAAACCCTCTTATTACAACCTCATTACTGGCTTAAACCAAGACTAGACCAAAGAAAAGAGATGTAACTACTTTTAAACCAAACAATATCATAGACCTTGTTTTGTAATAAGAGGGAAAAAGTTTTTCCGACATGTGATTTGATTAGAGAGAATATATGTACATACATACATACATATGCTCACGCCTGTATTCCCCGAAGGGGTAGGCAGAGGTGTTGTAAACACACACTTTTCACCGAAGATGATTAAGTGCCAACGTGACAGATGGTAAGTCCATCTCAATCTCAGACACTTTACATACGTCATTGAATTACTTCTCAAAAATATGCAGGTTTCCTCACGATGTTTTCCTTCACCGTAAAGCACGTGGTGTGAAATCACTGTACATAAGTTTTTTAGAAAAACTCATTGGTACAGGCCCCGCTGGGATTCGAACTTACGTCGCTTGCGTAGCAGGCGACTGCTCAAACCTCAAGGCCACCAGGGCTCTCTCTCATAATATATGTATGTATATTACTTGGGTTTGAGTAGTCGCTTGCCACACAGCCAACGCAAGTACAAATCCCATCGACCTGTACCAATCAACGTTTCTATAAACTTGAGTTTAGTGATTTCATACCACGAGCATACTGTGAAGGAAAACATCGTTTGGAAATGCATGAGTCTGCGATTTAAATCAAAAACGTACGTGTAATTCCTGAGACGGTGATGGACTCACCATCTGTCACGTTAGTTATTAATAATTTTCGGTGAACGGTGGGTGTTGTTACTACAACACCTCTGCTAACACCCTCGGAAGACCTTTCTGGGATGTGGTGTGAGCATCATTTTTTAATTACCTCCTTATTAAAAAAAAACGATTGAATGGTCCTCAAATACTTAAAGAATCAATGGTTTACATAACCTCAGAATGAATAATTATTTTCTTTTAATTAATTATAAATTAGCTTATTCAAAAATGTTATGAATGCTTAATTAAGCTTTGCAAATTATCTTAATAAGTACTTACCCCTGGTCATTGGAGATGGAGCCCAAAGTGGCTGCACTACAGATGTGGCTCACAGTCGGTGGCCTGCTTTCCGTCCCCATTATGTATCTGTGCACACAATAATTAAATTAAAAAATAATTCGTAATATAAAACCAGTAAAAACTATTTATATTATTCTAAGCAAAATTCAATTCCCAATTCAAAAAATACCACACAAGTATTTTATGTAATTAAATCACTTTTGATTTAAAAAAAAATCATTACCAACTTGTCATGCGTATTGTGACAATGAGGGAATCAACGCAATGATTAACTGAGCATGCGCTCCCGCACCTTAAGTACCTCCACTTAGGATTCGGCACGTCATTAATGACGTAGTAATGACGTGACGTAGCAGTAAAAATAAATATGCTCACGTCATCCCAGAAGGGTCCCCGAAGGAGTAAAAAGAGGTTTTGCAACAACAACACCCACATTTCACCGAATATGATTAATATTAATAGGGTGAGTCCATCAACGTTTCAGGCACTATACATACGTCTTTGAACTTCTCAGACACATGCAGGTTTCCTCACGATGTTTTCCTTCATCGTAAAGCACGGTGAAGGAAGGTGAAGGACAAAAGTTTTTTTAGAAAAACTCATTGTAAGAGGCCCCGCTGGGATTCGAACTTCGAACTGGGATTTCGACTTGCGACTGCTCAAACCCCAAAGCCACCACGGCTCTTATTTATTATGAGTTAGCGTAATGCTATGGCAAATCTAAACCATAATTTAAATATAAGCTACAAGCAGTTATAAATCTAGGAACAAAGCCTTTGAAATGACACACACAGAGACGCATGCATGTACGAGAAAATAAACGGAATAGGTGTAATGACAGTATGAGGTGTCACGTCGTGGCCAATCACGTATACGTTATTCACGTGTTTTACCGACATTTTTCAAAGCTTCAAATCGGCAAATCAACATTTTTTTGACAGTTATTGAAAGAGTAAATGTTTAATTCCTTTAGATTGATAACACTCACATTCAAATAGCAAGAATCTAATAAAAAAAAACGCCTAGCGTCCTTACCGCTTGTGGAGCTTATATACATATAGAGCTAATTACAATAGTAGAAATGATGTGATGTACCAGTGCTACGACAAAATATGAACAATACAGAAAAATCTACATTTGTTATTCATTAAGTGACGTAAGTAAAAATAAATTGCATATTGTTTCACGGGGTGATCGACCTAGGTCATACATGCACACGATGGTATTTTTCTTATTATATGTTTCGTAAGTGACTATGAACAATCTGCACATAATTTTTTTTTCTAAAACATCATTAAATTTACTTTTGAGGTTACACGGCGGGAGTTAGTTTTAAAAATCCCATGTTCCTGTAAATAAATCAGACATTCAGTTAAACACTCCTACCGAATATGTAACACCCAAAAACGCAATCCTTAAAAACCAACTATTTTCTATTATAACTGTAATAGAACAAATACCAGCTCTTTACCACCGAAGGTAATCGAACTCCATACACAAAGTCCTCTTTCATTATTTCTTATAGGACTATTTTAATTGTAGCAACTACTTACAGCGTTTACAAAACAAATAGCTATATAATAGTAGCCGGGAAATGCTTACATTGTCACTATAACAAATAACCACCGATTCGATGAGGGCCGCGTCAGTCAGTGTAAGGGCAACTAGTCTGTTCACTAGACTGCAATCGGCTCAAATCTACAGCCTATAACTATCAAAACACACAGCATCGACAGTCAATCAATACATTGACGCATATCTATCACTTGTCTGTCTGCCGTGTTCCGTCTCAGGTGCATCGTGCATGCAACCTACAAATTATACGCAAGCCGCCGCCGCCGTCACTGCGGGTACCTACGCAGGAGTAACTATGAGAGGAGTAACTATGATAGTTTACACATCGCGTATTAACAACTTCTTAGCTTCAACGTTTGATTTGAACCGATCAAACGCGCTGAGTGCAAACTGCCTGCATTTAAGGTACTCAATAATGTTTACTACAAGCAGTTAGGAATCTAGGTATCTGGTACTAGGCAATCGTTACAGGGCAGTCAGAGGCAGAATAGTCTGACAACTGGTTTAACCCAGATCACAGATTTTCTTCGTTAAAGGGGTTGCGAAGGTCAGAGGGCAGTCGCTTCTTATAAAAATCAAGTGATCAGCCACATCGGGTTGAATCAAGTGCCGACCCCAACAATGTATGGGATAAGGTCAGGGCGATGATGATGAGTTAGGAATCTAGGTTCAAACATTCAGAAATTATGCACTCACACAAACGCGCGCATCTACGAGATAATAAGCGTCATCGGTCAGAAAGGCGTTTCACGCCGTTGCCGATTGCGTATACATCACAAAGGTACGTTTGACAGATATTTTTCTAAACATTACTTTGAGGTTAGTAAAGGAGAAAATTAAACAAAATTAAGTGTGTCACCCTCACCATCGATGGAGCAAAGGTTCTTATTTAAAAAAATAGGCTCATATTCCTTACTGCTTGTAAAGCTTAAATTTTTACTGTGGTTAAGGTTTCCTCCTACTCAACCAGTTGTTATTCAACTGTCTGCACTTCCGTTCATTATCAATCTTTCAAAATCAAAGTCAAAGTCAAAAGTATCTTTATTCGATTAGACTTTTTACAAAGTATTTTCAAATCGTCAGAATGACATAATTATACAGGATTATACATGCTACCGCCAGGTTCGGAAGGTTGCTTTTACTGAGAAGAACATATTTTTTTATATTTAAGGACTTTATTGTAAAGTGCATCGATAATAATATACGCTGTAGATATTGTTAATGCGTTCATTTGTTTACAACATAACGTGTGAATCACAAAATAATGTTCGTAACATTGCATTTTTGTGAGAGCGGTTTTTTTTTCACGCGGTTTTACCCGCGTCGTTCCCATTTTCGTGGGAGTACGGGAATTCAATATAGCCTATGTTACTCGCAGATGATGTAGCTATCCAATGCTGAAAGAATTTTCAAAATCGGTTCAGTAACTTTTGAGCCAATTCGTTACAAACATACTTACATGCTAATCGTTCCTCTTTATAATATTAGTATAGATAAATATCTAAGAAGGGTCTCTGAAGGAATAAGCAGAGGTGGTGTAACAACAACACCCTCATTTCATCAGCTATGATTTTGTGCCAACGTTGAGTCCATCGCCGTCTCAGGCATTATAAATACGTTTTTTAATTACTTCTCAGACATATGCAAGTTTCCTCACGATGTTTTCCTTCACCGTAAAGCACGTGGTGTAAAATCATTGCACATAAGTTTTTAGACAAACTAAATAATATATTTTAGTTATAAGATTATATTTTTTTAAGGTTTTTAGTTATTAGTTTATATTTATAAGGTTCTTAGCTATGTACTAGTTCTTGAATTTAATAATATTATGTTATCTTACGAAAAAAAATAATTTATTATAACTAATTGTTACATGCGTCTTCAACATGTATTTTTGTAACTACGCCTTAAGCCACAAGATATTATATTCTATTCTAAAAACATTCTATTCTATAATTGATGCTTGAAGAAATTGACATAAGTATTGAACCCAACACCACTCAGATCTAAACCCCAAAGAGAAGCACACTAGTCTTTACTGTTTAGGACAACGTATTACCATGTATCACTTTAATTAATGTTGAATTAGAACCATAATCAAAATTCAAATAATGGTTTATTTACTTTACAGCTATAGTTTGCAAAGACATATAATATACTCGGTAAATTATAGTAATGAACGTAAACTGTACAATTGTTAAAATTCTACACTATAGAATACTGTCACAATACAAAATTGTTAAATAACATTTATGTTACTTCACTTATTTTCTTTGTCTTGATGCCCCCAAACACGAAAATCAACGATTTTCTCGTATTTTCTACGTTGTTTCGCTTCACGGTGTGTTAGTATGATTAGTTGTACCCTGTATCACGAAAAAGGAGTAGGCAGGTGGAAAACAGTGGTCTCTGCCTACCACAATGAAATACAGGACAGAGAGGTATCTATGTATATTAGACTATAAGAAGAAGGTAAGTACGTATTTATTCTGTTTACAGATAGTCAACCAGTTGAGGAAATTGCGGGTAAGAAAGGTGACGGTCCCGTGACGCAGAGGACGAAACATGCGCGTGCGTAACTTTACTAGCGGACGTCACACGATTTCACCCGCGTAGTTCCCGTGCCCGTAAGTATTATTCGAATAGACTTTTTACAAAGTACTTTCAAATCGGAAGGTTGCTTTTACTGAGAAGAACCTAGAGAGAAACTCAGTAATTACTCTTATTAAAAATTTTTTTTACAGCATTGAGTAATATAAATCATTAAAATATATATATATATATATATATATATATATATATATATATATATATATATATATATATATTTATATTTATATATATATTTCTCAAATTCCTCCCAGCATACCTTCTACTGCTCTGTTGATAGTTTTAATTCAGGATACCCACACTTCTGTGGCCCTAATATAGGTATACACATTCGAACGTCGCTTGAGACGTAACACTTCATTCACCGCTTGGCGCGCTTTTTTACGTTTCCATACAAAATGAGGGAAATACGCAGGCGATATCGACAACGTTATATGTTAAAACTTATACTAGGGCACTGGGGCGCAACTATAATCGTTTAAGCAGCGCGTATTGAGAACCTCTTAGCTTTGACGTTTAATTTGACGGTACCAAAATGAAACTTTGAAGCAAAGAATTCTTAAACTTTGCTTAAACCAGCGATGGCCCGCCATCACGGATTTGCCACCGTTTCGTAATCTATACTCGCTAGCGTCACTCTATGAGATATTTTAGCTCTTCACGTCACCGCTGGGAGTCGCTGCACAATTTCTGATATTAATATTCGGCGGAGACGCTAGCGGGTATAGATTATTAACCTACTGATAATTGTGGTTGAGATGCTGTAGGTGTATTACTTTGTGCATTTTGTATTACAATGATGATAGGTAATGATTTCCGCCGCTTTGCCGTGTGTATGCTAATGACGCTGTTTACTAATCACTCAAAGTATATTTAATGGTCGTTATGGTTTCCTTGAACCACGTAGTTCAAGTATAATCATGGTGCCATGAATGCCCGCTTACGATATAACCTAAACATTCTCAGTACCAAAACTTAAACTGAATTTGGTTTAGTAACCTAGTGTCTCGATGATTGCCGCTAATTATAAGATGAATGAGAAAAGTAATCTTTAAACTACTAATTAGTATTATGTATCTAGTACTCTATGGTATCAACAACTAGAAAACAGTTAGAAGTAAGGACTTTAGCCGGCGGATGAGATGACCGCAGCGAACATCAGAGAAGGTCATTGTTGTGTTCTGTGTGCGAGCCGCACCGACCTTCAACAACACGCACGTACAAGTTTGTCATACCGTGACTGCATTACGTCTCGTAAAAAGTAAGTACTGATTGTCTGTTTGTAACGACCACAGAATCATCTATCTCTACTAGGTAATAAAGTATATCTTTGTAGTAATTAAATACGGCGTGGTAATTCAATTCTACTTTAATTAAAATACTATATACATAAAAAGTAAAAATCTTTTCCTTAAGTCCTTCTGACAGTTTGTGTCAGAGCTCACTTTTGCAATCTTTATGAAATAAGAAGCGTTTCAGTAAAAGAGGTGCGTTACCGCTACATCTTCTATTCTGATGTACTTATAAACTACTAGCGGACGTCACGTAGTTATCCGTGTAGTTCCCGTGGGAGTGAGATGGATGAATTTTAAAGATCGGGCCAGTACTTTCTGAGCCATTTCGATATAAACAAACTTACATACAAATCATCCCTCTTTATAATATTATTGAAAAGTTTCATTAAAATCCATTCAGTAGCTGATGATCAAGGTGACAGATTTTTTCGCATCAATCCAGTAGTTTATTCGCTACATACAAAAATACAAATCTTTCCTCTTTATAATATTAGAAGGTCTAGACTATCGAGTAGGTACCTCCCTGTTAAACCGCTGAGCCCATTTTCAAACAACTGTCGAGGGCATATACAGGCAATAAATACACCTAGCCAATATTTTTACCCAGAATATTTGCTTTTTTTGTGTAAATATTAGTTCGCCTGCCCCATGATGTCATTTCAAAGTGACAATGTTTACGGATTCGTCCGCGAACTGCCACCTCAGTGATCACCACCGTGTGTACAAACATGTTTTAGACAACATCTACATAACTAGATATCTTTGTGGATAGAGGAATGAAACGAAACTAAACATATAAAACTGATGATGAGAGCAAGCAGCCAATCAACCAACACAAATTACAATAATTTTTATGAACATACAGGTGCCTTCAGGAGCTATGAGCGCTAAACGAATATAGTGGGGGATGCACGTATTTGTTCGCGCCGTACGAGACCCAATAAATTCTACTGGCATTCACATAATGACATTCAAAGTCAGTGGTCATAACTCGTGACCTGTAGGTACCACTCTTATGTACGTCTTACTCACTAACACACACGAGCACTAATTTCTTTCTCCTCTACTGGCTTTTTGCAATGAATAATAATAAAATTGCCACTGCCATTGGTCTGCTAAGCCTCAGGAGAAGATACATGATATAGTTACATAGCACTGCAACAATCATCTGACAAGATGAAGTGGCCTATGATGATGAATAATAAAATGACGACAAAATAATTGTACTTCCCTGTTTCATACCATCGTATGATCATTTATACCCGGAAATATAAAAGGAAGATCCTTACACCGACTGCTCGTGTAACAACTCACGTATTGAGGAAAACCTACGGTCAATCTGTTATTCCAATACAAACTGACCTCTTATTTGACTACAAGGCGAGGTCAGCTAAATGGCACCTGCGCCTGTATTTAGGTTTTGAATAAGCATTAAGAAGTTTTCGGAATTAAGAAGTTACGTCTACTTTACGTGGAGCTAAATGTGAGCAATGAATATTAATCGACCCAAGCCAGTAAGTTGGATGACCGCCCGAGCTCCGACCGTGCCTCGGAGAGCAAGTTAAGCCGTCGATCCCGGTTGCCAATTTAACATCTTTGGCAGTTGTTAAAGGTCTGTCGGAGACCTAAGAAACCCAGATTACCGATTTTCCTTATAGTAGAGATTACGAAGGTGGCAGTCGCTTCGTATAAAAATCAGGTGAGCAGCCATATCGGGGTGAATCAAGTGCCGACCCCAACAGACCCCAACAATATATGTGATAAGGCAAGAGAGATGATGATGATGATCGGATTGCTAACACGAAGTGTCCGTTTGCTATTCCAGATAAACAGTAGTTCGATAAATGTACATGAAAGAATCTACGATAGATAGGTGCTTACATAAATATTTAAATTTCTGTCTGTCTTTTTGTTCCGGCTAATCTGTGAAACGGCTGATACAGTACACCTGATAGTAACCGGCTACTGCATCCTACGAATACTTGTAAAACACCAAGTGTAACTCGCGCGTTTCCTGTATTGAGTTGAATGAAATCCCGGTGCTAATATTGTGACAAATATTGCTAGGACAATGACTTTACTTCTACACCTCCCCTCCATGAAGCACTGTCGACCGCAGGAACACAACACTACTCAGAGTTACAGTCTCCAGATTGTCCTACTTCTCCGGGAGTTCACCATCGTGATGGTCATGATAACATACTTCTCATCTATGGATGCCCGGAATAACGAAGACAATTTCAACAATTCTAAATAATTTTTGCATGGTGCTCAAGGAAATCAACGTACAGCCACTTGGAACTGACCCTGATTAAAAAGATTTGAAATTTCCTCGTTTGCAGGTTTTGATAGGCTTAAATTTGGAAACGGTTGGAAATTATCCTAAATAAATACGATGCATGAGTGTTTCAAGTGTCCCCTCTATTGTTTTTTTTTAAATTGAATTGAATTTTCATCTTTGTTAATTAGTAAGATACTGGGTATGTTTCTAACTATCCAAGTGGTCACAGGTGCTGAGGCTCACGTAGATCGCCTTGACATGGATGTTAAGTAAGTTACCAACAAGTACCACTTCACCTTATCTCGGCAGTTCTATCCGAGGAATCTATCAGTACCCGATAACTGCGGTGTCTGTACGCACTTTATTGTGTGCAGTCACAACTAGGCATGTCGTTCCGAACCTGGCGGTAGTATGTGTAATCCTGTGTGATCTTATCGTTCTGACGATTTGAAAGTACTTTGTTGAAAGTCGAATCAAATAAATATATTTTGAATTTGAATTTAATGAATGTATGCATATAAAATTCAACTGAAATCAATGCTCAACCTAAACCGGTGGTCATGAAATTCACCATGAAACTTTTTTCTACTTTTTCTACTAGGTAACAATGGATGGTTTTATGTTAAGAAGAATAATTCCAACAGCAAATCCACAAACATACCAAACTGCCGCCGTAGAATAAAATAATACTGGTAACCTTACACACCGCAGAAACACTACTAATAAAGAAGTGTCAATTGAAATGTGTCTCCTACATAGAGATAGAGATCTCATTAGTGTTCGAGGCTGCTGGCCAACTATCTAATAATAATTTAAAAACATATCTACGTACATAATATGCTCACGCCGGTATCCCATGATTAGGCTTGCCACGTGAGTATCTTGCCGCGTTCTTCTTCTGTATAATCATTTAGTTCTGACGATTTGAAAGTACATTGTCAAAATTAATAAAATAAAAATATTTTGGAAATTGTATTTGACATGCTGCGATGCTTACAAACTTGTTTCGCTTTGTCTACATTCCCGCATCTCTTCATACACTTTGGTTTTGAGTGTTCCGAATTTACCACACTGAAAAAGATTATTAATAAGGTCATGGCAGTTCTTCCATGAATGCCCTCTCTGACTCTTGAGACCGAATATGAGCTCTATAAATCTCTTTCATCACTCGCCTATGTTTTAAAAACGTTCATGAGGTATGACGACACCCATCGCCCTATTTAACCATTATAGAGAAAAGTGAGCGACCCGTTATCCAGATGCCGCCTCAGCATTTTATTTTATGGGATTTTCCATCTTTAATTTCGCGCTATTGCAGCGCGGAGTCTAGATTAGTGCCCGTTCAATGACAATGGGCTCACTCCCTGTTACAGGGGACTTAAAGTACACGTCTGTTAACCCCTTCGGGGAATACATGATGAACTTATATCATCATCTCCCTGTCCTTCGGCACTCGATAAACCGGGTGTCAGACTTACTTAGGCCTCCAACTGACCTGTAACAATTGCCAAAAATGTTAAATTGACAACCGAGAACGACGGCTTAAGGTGCTCTCAGAGGCACGGAGGGAACTTGGGAGGTAACCAAACCAACAACTGGCTTGGCTGATGAGCTCCTCATATTATGTACTTATAATGTTAATGGTATATTCGACCATGAATGTCCACCTTAAAAACGAATGTCATTCACACTTCGCAGGATAATGACGTATATTTACTTTTGTATTTAATGTAACAATTCGGCACTGACGTAAGAGGTGATGAGGGGTACATCAGCGCCGTGGCGAATTATAAATACTTGCTTCAAACTACTGTTTTGGCAGACTAGTTTCTGACAAATAATGTTTGTTACACCATTACTATGAATAACATTACACGGTAATCACTCTGTGAAGCAAAGTCACGCCGTCACGTACCTTCGAAAGTGTGATATAAATTAAACAACATTATCTGCTTCATATTTGCCAAAAAAATAATTATTATCGTCGAGATTCGAGATAATGCGGTAGAATAAACTCATTGTATTCATCTTCCGGTACAGTAATTAAGTATTATGGCACTACTAACCTGCGGCCGCTTCCAATAACCTAAGTCGGTAAACAAAAGTTTACCGATTTGACTGCTATCGCTAGTTATCTGTCAGATTTGATATGTCCATACCTTCTATTTTATAGTAATATTAACTAGCGATAAGTTGGTGGAAGTAAGCCCAATAAGTAAGAAAATAAGGCGGTTTAGCCTTCAAAAAGGGCATACATTTATTTTTAAATTTTTCACGTTTTTCAGTAGCTGTTTTGCACCTGTGTAGGTGTAAAGTTATCATCAATACAAATTAATCAAGACCAAACATCACGTACTGCTGTAAATCGTTGAAGTGTGACCTCGGCTGCTTGACTCCATTATCAGATCGACTCCAAACATACATTAAAATGTACTGCTTTTAAAGATTTTATATAAAATTGAACATACGCACTAGTCGCAACTACGATTTTCGCAGGTACCCCTCGAGATCGTCAGATCCTGATTCCCTATCATGGTACCAACCCTGGCATATCTACTTTCCATCAAAATCGGTTCATAAACCACTAAGTAATCCGCGAACACACATAAACAAACAAATATATAATATGTACGGTCGAATTGATAAACCTACTTCTTTTTTTTAAGTCGGTTTATAACGTCCGCTAGTTAGACGAGACAGAGGGTTAACGTTTTGACATATGTGCGAGTATTCTTAAAATCGCCGTCACAAGTAATCGCGTTGACGTAAACGCAGATTTGTATAGGATCGAAACAGCGGCATCTGTCGTCGATCAGAATTAAGTCGGCAGCAGTGAAAAACTCTCACTGAAGCCTCCTTGAAGACGGAGTGAAAAAGAAAGGAATTTCTGTAACAACAACACCGACATTTTACATCTACAGTTACGAGTTATAACCTCGGACTTTGAATACGCAATAGCCATTTTTTTGATCTTGCATGGAGCGAGCGCTAACAAATAAATGCGCAGTTATCCCCAGTATTTTCGTTGAGCGCTCATAGCTGACGACATCTGTACTTTCTTTTATTTATTAAATGATAATTTATGTTGGGGAGCTCAGATGTCTATATTACAGGCTCTCCGCCTAGTTTAGCCATCTTCGGCAATACCACATTATTCAATATTATTGTAATAATTACCCATTGTAATATTTACTTATATATGACTATGTGTGTTGACTGTACTTACTTTCTGTGGCAAAATAAATATTATTATTATTATTATTTATTTAATGGCGACGAGTACAGCTATTCCGCTAATGACAAAGGGTTGTTGAGAAAAAAAAACATATAAATTGTTAAAATATGTGGAGTTACTAATTGGATTCCTCCCTTTTAGGATCAAATACCTACATTTTGTCATATTATTGACTGAGGCTATATACTATCAGTGACAAATAGTTTAACTCGCCAATTTACTTCGTACTTATTGCAAACATTTAAAATATCTCAAATTCCCATTTGTAAAGTTTGTATTAAAGTATTTGTGATGAATACAAGGATCCATGTTAATAAATATTGAAATGCTTTAGCAAATTCGAATTCAACATATCTTTATTTGATTAGACTTTTAACAAAGTACTTTTACGACACGATTACACATGATTGTACATGCTATCCACATATTTATCCAAGCCAAATCTCGCAGATGTCTTCACTCATTGTTGCATATAATCTAGATATTGCATTAATTAGAAAATTGCGCAGGGGAGGATTTAAAGTCACATTGTATATTCAAATGTCATCCGCTTTTGTTAAACGTATAGTAATTGCAGAAATCCGGCGTCCTGCCTTTTGTCAGATGCTGAACGAATGGGTAGATATAAACTTATCTTCATACAAGTGATGACTGTAGGTCTAATTTCATACATATTCAAAAAAATCCCACAACCTTTTGCATAAGGACATTTTTATACATATATAGACGCCGTGGTGGCCTCGGGGTTTAAGCAGTCTGTGTCAGCGGGGCCTGTACCAATGAGTTTTTCTAAAAACTTATGTACCACGCACCACGTGCTTTTCGGTGAAGGAAAACATCGTGAGGAAACCTGCATATGTCTGAGAAGTAATTTAAAGACGTTTGTATCGTGCCTGAGACGGCGATGGACTCACCCTCTGTCACGTTGGCACTTAATCATATTCGGTGAAATGTAGGTGTTGTTGTTACAAAACCTCTGCTTACCCCTTCCACGCCAACCCAGAAGGTTCCCCCCTTCTAGGATGGCGTGAGCATATTTATTTTTAAATATATATAATATTTTCGCCTAATAAGCCTAAGCGTATAATTTCAGATACATTAAAGAAAACTTGTTAATTTATAATTTAAAACAGAAACTTTAATTTTATTTATCTGAATATATTTATCCATAGATATCCATTCATAATGATTTGTTCACGTAATTCGATTGCTAACAGCAGAGCCGTGTCGGTGGACCAAATGGTTGGAGTTACGAAGGCCATTAGATCATTATTATACGTAACTGATTTATTTATTTACGCTATACTGTCTTCAATTATTCAACGACACACTTACTCAGTTAACTCAAAAGATTGCATTAAACTTTGGTATTGTTATTACTCATAAAGACCAAGGTCCAACCTATGGGCATAGAACACAACGTTCTCAGTATTGTTACGAAGAAATTACAGCATTATTGTAATACACACATACATATGCTCACGCCTGTATTCCCCGAAGGGGTAGGCAGAGGTGTTGTAATCACAACACCCCCCACTTTTCACCGAATTTGATTAAGTGCCAACGTGACAGATGATGAGTCTATCGCCGTCTCAGGCACTATACATACGTCTTTGAATTACTTCTCAGACATATGCAGGTTTCCTCACGATGTTTTCCTTCACCGTAAAGCACGTGGTGTAAAATCACTGTACGTAAGTTTTTTAGAAAAACTCATTAGTACAGGCCCCGCTGGGATTCGAACTTGCGTCGCTTGCGTAGCAGGCGACTGCTCTAGCCCCGAGGCCACCACGGCTCTTGCAATGTCCACTGATTTTTCTAAACTCTATTGTATAAGCTGTTTTGTATTAAACCGTTGTATAGAATGAAATTCCTGTGCCAACACTCCTAATGGAAGGCCGTAGGTAGTACAGACCCAATCATCTCCCTCCACATGGACAATTCACCGTAGAAGCACTACTAGCATTATTTGGCTGCGATCTTCTGGAGGTAGCCCCGAGTCGGGCAGCCTTAATTTTCGGATGACCCTCCCGATCTCCCGTTAAAAATTTAGGGTTTACGACTTACCTTCACGATAAGGGTGGGGGAAGCAGAGGTGTTGCAGCACCAACACCTACTTTTCACCGAAGACGAAGTGCCAACATGACCGGGTGCGTCCATCGCCGTCATAGCTACTATACACATGACTTTGAATTACTTGTTGTCATGCTCACTAAAATACTTTGTAAAAAGTCTAATCGAATAAAGATATTTTTGTAATTTTTTTTGACTTCGCCCATTACCTCCGTATTCCTTCACCGTAAAGCATGTGAAATGACTGCATGTATGTTTGGTAAGTGAGTGTAATGCCGCATGGATTCGAATATGCGTCGCTTGCGAAGCAGACGACTACTCAAACCCCACGACTTTTTACGGCTTACATTTCTTTTGTATTATGTCATAACCAACAATCCCTAGTACGAGTTGGTCTCGTCTCACTATAGAGAAAACACGATGATAGAAAATATAGTTCCTTTTACCAAAGTCAGGTTCGAGGGCTCGCTCCGGTCCGTGAAAGCATAAACTCCGGACGCCGAAGGTTCTTCGACATAAATAGTACTTACATGGCCCTGTACTTATTTTGACGGTCCAGAATGATTAAAAGTTTCAACACACAATCCTACATATCTTTGTGTCCCCACCAATTACGAAAGTTTTCCCACCATAGCTATATAGCACGGCAATTATATGCAAAGTATTTATCGATCGATCCCCAGGGGTCGACGAAGAACTGCCTGAAGTATGCCAGGGGTCCATTTCAAGATAATGGATCTCATTTACGTATATCGGGACTCATTACAGTTAGAAAGAAGACATTTTAAGCTATTCATTTTCAAATAAAAAAATATTATATAAGTTGAGGTGGTTGACGAGATAACAAAGTTTGAGGACCTCTGTTGTAGGACTAATATAAACTAACCACAGTTTCAATACACGCTTTACAATCAGTTAGGAACAAATAGTTCAAACTGACACACACACATAGACGCGCATATCTACGAGACTATAAGCAGAATAGTTGTAGTGTATCCGATCGCGTATACCTACGTCTTTACGTATTTGTTTTCCCGACTTTATACAAAACTTCAAAACAACAAATTTAATTATTTTGACAGTAATTAAAACAATATTTTTTTAAATCTTTAAGATAGACAACCCTCACGCACAATGGGGCATAAGTTCTTAATTCAAAAATTTGGTCTAGATTAATATCTGCTTGTTAAGCATATTTTTAAACTGTGACCTATAACTGGCAGCGAGCTGTCAAAATACATTGAAGAAAAAAAAAAGTTTCGCATTAAAGGCCATATCACATATGCCACGACCTTCTGTCGTGCAGTGTTTGTTGTATTAAACACGTTTACCTTACTTATGTTGTTTACTCACAGAAATAAAAGGAAAAAATAACTATTATATAAAAGTACTGAGCCGTGGGCCGGGGCTCTATCTACGCAAGATCAACGCCCCAGTGATTTTTTTCACACACTTTTAAAAAAAATATTATATACACTATTATTAATTTGAATTTTTACATTATACTTCATTGAAATTTA
Source organism: Watsonalla binaria (assembly GCA_929442735.1). NCBI lineage: Eukaryota > Metazoa > Arthropoda > Insecta > Lepidoptera > Drepanidae > Watsonalla > Watsonalla binaria. Next base: position 1,047,433 of record OV838917.1, on the reverse strand, counting down.
TATTCTATTTTTTAGTTTGGTTTTCTACATAAATAAAGCGTGTTTTTTAGGTTTTCAATTATTTTTATCAGAAATAACTGTAGCCTGCGCAACTCCTTGTAAAATCAGCTATCTGCCAGTTAAAATCGTTCCAGCCGTTTCACTGGGAAGGCGTGAACACAAAACCAAAATATTCATTTGCTTAGTCTTGATATTATCGCATAAGAAGATTTCATACAAATTACTTTTCCATCCATTCTCAATGTAGATTATTAATGGTCCTAAAGATCCTGTTTCCTCTTTAAAACTTTAAAATTAAAAAGATATTAATTATTTGATCTCATACCAGGCTAATAATACCTTATACTTACGACTGGGATCATCGTATGCATTTTGGTAATAAAGGCTGTAAGTCTCAAGTAAGAATTAAATTAAAATGAACCCTTAGAACGTTATATATTCTGGTTGCAGCATAAGGTCGAAATTATCAATCAATTGTAATGTTAACGATTATACTGGCTTGCGTGAAGTACTTAATCAAGTAATCATACGCTAAAAATACCTTACAGCTTTTAGGAAAGGAGTTGATACTCTTACAGCCTGGATCAATATTAACCAATCAATAACCAAAGAGCTACGATGACACAGATAGACACACAACTAGAACAGTAGAAGGTTACTTAAACGGTAGTAAGTATTCTAATCTTGGAAGAATAAATATTTTTTAAGGCCTGTGAATATTTATGCTCATGTTAAATAGTAGTCGCGGTGAACAAATAATATTCAATTAAATATGCAATGTAGATATATATATATATATATAGTAGAATACTTAAGCCTCGTCAAGGCACATTGACCAGTGATTCAACACCAACCTTCGGAGAAGAACCGGTATTTAACTCAGGACTTGTTGTTTTGGGATTTTTCCATCTGTAATTTTCCAGCAGCCAGGTGTCTGGATAATAGGCTCGCCCGCTTGTATATGGGACTTGAATATAGCTGGTGATACTTTCCCCTTACGCACTTACCTACTTACGAGATACTTGTGTGATTTCATGGAGTCGCAGAACTCGGCGGTGTAGCAAATTCCAATCTCACAGATTAGTTGCGTTATTAGTATCACTAGTTTATACCCGCGACTTTGCCCGTGTCGTCTTTTTTTTGTCAGACACTGGAGTAAAAGCAATCAACATTTTCAGCTAAATCAGCTGCAATGAAAATGTAACAGGTTATACAGACTAATACCCTTTCGCATTTAATGTTATTAGGTAAAGACTAGCTGTGCCCCTCGGCTTTACCCGCGTAAAGTAAATTTTATGGGCAACCCCCGGAAATCTAATGTTTTTTTACATAATTAGCCAACTATCTGCCAGTGAAAGTCCCGTTAAAATCGGTCCAGCAGAACAGATAGAAAGGGATTTAATTTGGACTTTTTAATGTCAGTACCGTGAAGGGCTGAAATTTTGGAATCACAGACAGACACTTTAATTGTATTTATCTGTATATGTATATATTAGCCTTTAAACCCGAAACGTTTAATTACAATTGATTCTGTAGATTTTCCGTGATGCTTTTAAACATACAAACAGACAGGAATGAAATCCAAAACTAAGTGATTTGAACATAATATAGGGCAACCCATTTTTTGTAGGAAAATTTATAACTATATTGAAATGTACTAGGTTAAGCAAATGTCTGTTGCAGTATACAAAATGTTAAGGTACTAAATATACCTACTAGGTTAAGAGAACCGTATTTACTCCTTCTAAAACCTTGAGCAATCGTTCAGTAGGCTGTTAAGAAAAAGTTAATTTTGTATAACAATAGATGCAAATAGTTTCAAGTCATGTTGAAAGAACTGCTTACTTTATTATAATAGATACAAGTGCCGTCAGGAATTACTGCGTATGTATTTTATTCAGAGACAGACAGTCTCATAAAATGACTACTGCACATTCAAGGTCAGCGCTTATAATTCGTGACGGCATCTGTAAAAGTGAAAACAATACTACGTAGGTACAGACTGAATGTCTTTATTCAGTATAGGCCCTGGTAAGGCACTTATGAAAGTCGAAGATTTTACCACCGGTCCGGAAACTAGCCTTCTGAGAAAATCCGGCAAGAAACTCAGCTGGCATCATGTACATTTGATAACATAGTACACAATTATAATTACAAAAAAAAACATATAATTATCTATTACTGTGTATGTCTATATAGTTTAGAACGAGGTATTATTTATTTACTTCAATACTTATTAACGGACAAGTAAAGCAAAGATCATTAATTAATAAAATAATAGGAATGACGTTCCGCGCAATGCAAATGATGATAATAGATAGTTACATTGTTGCCTGAACAGCTGGAGGTAGTAAAGGTAGTTGACATCTAAACTAAATGCTAAAAACATTATAATTTAGAAAACTACCCTTGCCAGGGTTCTAAACTCATGTAATTCCAGTATTTTATGAATAATCTGAAGTAGGTATTTATATCATTAGGATTTTTTTTAAGTGTTTAATTTTAATTTAATTCAAAACCAATTTGGCGCGCTGGGATTACTTAAATTCGCCATCGTTAGTATGTTTCGTTGACATTTTTTATTTTTTCAAAACAAAGTAAGTAATTCGCTTGGCTACTAAATAAATGAACTTACCAAATGTGGTCACGGATACAGCAGTCGTAAGGTTTTGTATAGATGCACGGATTGACCGCGGAGAGCGAGCGTGTGTCTGGGCGCATGCGCGGTAGGTCCGAACGGCTACAGATGACTGCGCCCGCGCACTGATAATACTCTCCGTGCGCACACCGCCCGCTTGTTATCAAACAAGCCTGCTAATTCGCCTATACACTCCTGCAAAACTACTGGACATACATCCCACACCATTCTAGTTACTTGACTTACTAGTATATGCAGAGTTTATCATTAAATTACCGCATTAGATTAAATTATAAGTATGTAATGGTAGTGCCTGATGGCCTTAGGGTTAGAGCAGTCGCCTGCTACGCAAGCGACGCAAGTTCGAATACCAGCTGGGCCTGTACCAATGAGTTTTTCTAAGCTTATGTGCAGTTCTTTAACACCACGTGCTTTACGATGAAGGAAAACATCGTGAGGAAACCTGCATATGTCTGAGAAGTAATTCAAAGACTTATGTGTAGTCCCTGAGACGGCGATGGACTCACCCTCTGTCACGGCACTTGATCATATTCGATGAAATGTGGGTGTTGTTTTTTTTGTATGTAATGGTAGAATTAAGGTTTAAAAATAAAGTTTATTTATAACTGAATTCATCATTCATTTTCTACAAATATCTCTTACTTCAATGTTGTTTGTTTTAATATCTTAAAATTATTATTTTTTTCAGTTTTCAGACTCGTATACATAGATCCAAAAAAATATGGCATTACAAAGTTTTCCGGGCACATAAACTTACCTTAAAATAATTTTATATGTATAATAAAATATTTAATTATTTTTATAAGGCTGTAATTTGCAATAGTTTAAAATATAAAACGATTGTCCAGAGCCGATGAGAAACAGTCGATGTCAGTTGTAACATTTATATGCACATGCGACTGCTCGAACAATACTTGCTTACATCCACTCCATATAAACAACTTGGATTGAATAAGAAATCACCAACATAAAAACAATTATGCAGAACATGCTATCTTAGGCTCCGCTGGAAAATACGCCTTCACAGATTATGAGCGATCAGCGAAAATAGTGGAGAATCAAATTGAAATAATAATACAGCACATTCAAGGTCAGCGGTCATAGCTCCTGACGACACCTGTACCTGAGAATGTATCGAGGATTCAAGACCCACTCGCACCCTGAAATTCGCACCCTTTGCCCACTCGTCCCCTTAGTTTTTTGAGGTGTCCAGTCATCCCCTGATCTATCAAAAGTACTAGGGCGTCAGAAGTTTAAAGAGGTAGTAGCTTCAATAATTTCTGACTATATGTCCGTAACATTTATACCAGGCGACGAGTGGATACCTACAATTAATAAATAACTGACTGTTCTCCTTCTACTTAACAACTTTTAGGTTCGAATATTCGAATACTCAGGTTTGAATATTGGGGGCACAGTGGGTCTTGACCCGAGTCACCGTTCGTGCCCTCAGAACAATAGGGGCTCAATACGAAAATCCATTTCTTTCACCGTTTATTTTATGAAAATATGAGAGATAATCATTTTCAGAATTTCATTTTACAACTAAAATAAACGTTGTTTTATGATCCACACATCATCCATTAAACTTCGAACCTTTTGTAATCTCTAACAACCTCAGTTTAGAAACGCAAAAATAAATAGTAATTATAACGGCGAAAAAATTAAAACAATATTTTATTTGTTTATAGGTATTTGCTTCCGTGCTATCAGTACCGTGTACACTTACATGTGGATTTAGTTAAAAGCTGGAATTTTGGAATTTCTAACAGATATACCAAAAACGTGTGCCTAAAAAGTCTAGACCCTATTAGAGAATATTAATTAGACGTGACAATGTTAGTTAGTTATCGCGCTTGCAAGGTTGCTCCCATAGTAAAAGGAGTTCTTTATAAGAACATTCACCCCCTAGAAGGGCTTGAACATGTACCAACATTAGGTCATTACACAACAAAATAAAACTTACCGAACACCGGTTCCCATGCAATCAGGTAACCCGCACGCTTACACTCCAAGCATACTTACGTTTTTCTCGGTACTACTAGAAGTAATTTAATACACTGACTTCCGTACCCCTATCACGGGTTTGCCACTGTTTTCGTAATCTAGACTCGCTAGCGTCACTCGCTAGCGTCACACGTCAACGTCACCGCTGGGAGTCGCTGTACAATTTCTTATACGAATATTCGGCGGATACGCTTGCTAGTATAGATTACGAAAACCCGTGATAGAGGTACTGACCAAATATAGCGGTCAACTTATTGTATATATTTGTTTCGTGCCATTATGGCAGAGCCGCTTATAGCGAGAAGGTTATTTTATTTCTCGGTACTAACGTTATGGCGAGTAGAACACAATTTTCTTAATAAGGTCAGGTTTAGTTTAGGAGCCTCGCTAAAGGCGCTTCATATGAAAACAAAATGAAGTGTAGTTTGTCAGAATAGCGTAAGGCGCTTGTTAAATACCTCGTACATACTAATACATGATACAATTACGAGATCTTACACGCGTGCCAGTTCCCAAGCCAATGTAAAGCACCCTCCTAACGATAGGGGATCAATACATTTTTTTTTTTGAATTCTTAATAACTGTGCGGCAAGTTTGAATTTGTAACTTAGGCAGTAATCATTTTACCAGTTTTGAATACAATGTATTTTCAAAGTATAGGATAGGTTGTGCATTGTCGATACGTGTTAAAAACACTATTTTTTATTAAAAAGTACTTGTAGCAATAAATTTTGAGGTGTGTCTTATGATCGTAACATAATTATTTACGCACACTTTTGAGGGTGCGATAAGAAGCCGTCCTTCTGTTTGTTTTTATTTTGCGCTTATAGAGTGCTTTTTACCGGTACAGTATGTGGAAATCCGAATGCTTAAGAGAAATAAGGAAGCTGGTACAGATGTCTTGATAACTTAATGGCCGTGTAATGACGAGCTTCTGGGACAGAATATTCTATGAAAAGTATTTCTATTCTACAATCTAAATTCTTCCAACTGAACTACTCGTGATCCTACCTCATGCGGCGAATTTTCCCTACCTTGTTAAGCGGTTTTTGTTGACACAGCAACTGCACGGTTTGCAGAGGTCGTGGATTCGAGTTCCGCCTCGTGTTCGTATTATTCTGACCATTTTCAAGAATTTAGATCGCTATATTGTTGACAGTGAGCTGAGTAGGTAGGTATGTTGAAGCCGATCTCGAGATAACTACTACATCAACGTTTGTTATGGAATATGGAAACACACAAATACAATCTTTATAATACTTTAATCTTAAAGGTATTTAATTAATTAGCACTTTATGAAATACACAAGTTTATGAAATAATATAAAATAAAAACTCTAAATACACTTAGACATTAGTCCAATAAGTCTGCTTCATCCGAAAAGTCCTGCGAAAGAGAAAGGTAGCGTTAGAATAGATCAACAATATTTCACCCAATAGCCCGACTAGGCGGGGGCCGGAGGGCCTGCTGGCGGTGGTCGGGGTGGGAGCTTTGACCACCGGCGCGGGCCCGGGAAGGTGGCAGCGCGATGTGGCTCGCGCTGCCTTGCACAGCGAGGTCTCCAAGGGCTGCATCACAGCTGCCCCGAGGATGTGCCCCGGCAAAGTGTGGGGGGACACCGGTGCGTTCTATCAGAGTACCCGGAGTCCCCCCTGAGCACTGAGAATGGCCACCGGGGGAGTTTTAGTGCGGTAAAACACATACCCCGACCTGCCTCTCCCAGGGCGGTCGGGGACTTTTTGAAGGTATCCCACACGTCAACAAAAAAAATCAACAATATTTACTACAAGCTGTACTCCACGTAGACTTAATTTCACGGGTGGCCCGCGGAACCCTAATGTATATTTTTAAGTAGTTTAAGTTATTCCTTGTAACATAAGCTATCTGCCAGTGAAAGTCCCGTCAAAAATTGGTCCAGCCGTCCGATTTGGAGATTAGCCGGAACAAACAGATAGACAGACAGAACATTTTTTTAAATTGATTTTTCTCCGCATTACCGTATATACATTCATATGCATTTAGTGAAAATCTGTTATTTTGGAATTACAAACATACACTTCAATCTTATTTATCTGTATGGATTATTAAAATATACGACAACATATTTAGCAAAACTATTATTTCATCATAACATTGTGACGGACTCGGGCCCTCTCTTTATTGTTGTCGGTAACCAAAACAGTCTTGTATCATTAATATAAACACTCATTAAAGAAATACATACATAATGACAGACAAAACAAACATAGTAATATATACTTTAATAACATTGATATAAATATTATATTTGTCAGTCATAACATAGCCATAAACTAGAGTTTTGACTTATCACGAAGTCAGTACGTGTCATGTTAGTGACAGACTATCTTGAAAATATTGTACAACTAGCTGTGCCCTGCGCTTTCACCCGCGTACATTTAAGAATAACTATTTGTTTTTAAATAAAGGTACATTTATACAGATAATATTCTCATATCTATATATCATTATCGTGACAGACCAGCATCAATATAATAATGTTTTGTTTTGAAAAAAACAAATATTAGTAATTTTGGTACATATCGCCCGCTGCGCCAGATTACACATTAGCCTAATTGGTGCAGTTAGCAGTTAAAAATCCAACACTGTGAACTATGCCAGGTATAACAAAATATTCCACTCTGTTAGCGCTTAAGCTTAATAAGCTCGGGAATAGAATGATGTGGTGACCAGAATTAAAAAAAGTATGTTAAGATGGTTTGGACATAACGAAAGGATGAGTGAAAGGCGATTAACGAAAGAAATTTATAGAGCGAATGTGAGTGGAAGTGTCGGTAGAGGGCGTCCAAGGAAGAACTACTATGACCAAATTAATAGTATTTTTCAGAAAGGTCAAATTCGGAGCACTCGTAACCGAAGAAAGTATATGAAGAGATGCATGAATGTGGATGAAGCGAAAGAAGTATGTAAGGATCGTAGCATGTGGCAAACCGTGGTCTCTGCCTACCCCAATGGGATACAGGCGTGAGCATTTGTATGTATGGGAATTGTTAAAGATGGGGCTAGTTGCGTTTTAAATGCTGGTGCTAGGGTTACAGGAGACTGTGCTCTGATGGTCGAATATGGTTCAAGGGCCGTAAGATATTGTGCTAGGGTTATATAATATAGTACTGGGGTTGCAGGAGACTCTATGGATTGTGTTAAAGATGATATGGCTAGAATGGGAGTGAATACAGATATGGCGGCAGATAGAGATAAATGGAAGAGAAGAACAGATTGCGCCGACCACAAATAACATGGGGCTTCTGCCCTTATCCCATGTCCTTCTATGTCTCCTCGGATGATGTGCTAGGGTTGTAGCAGATGGTGCTAGGGTTGTAGCATATGGTGCTAGGGTCGTAGCAGATGGTGCTAGGGTTGTAGCAGATGGTGCTAGGGTTGTAGCAGATGTTGCTAGGGTTGGAGCAGATGGTGTTAGGGTTGTAGCAGATGGTGCTAGGGTTGTTGCAGACAGTGCTTGGGTTATAGAATATAGTACTGGGGTTGCAGGAAACTGTGCTATGAATGTTGAATATGGTTCAAGGGAAGAAAGAGATGGTGATGGGGTTGTAGGAGGTGGTGCTAAGTTTGCCACATGTGCAACAGATAACACGTACACTGTATCCACTCCAATTAAGCAGACTAGCAGGACTGATGCCGGGCGACATACAACATTTCCTTAAACATTATAAAATGTTATATGGAGATGTGGTGTAGCTGTCTACACAATGAATTGAAACGTCACGTATTTTTAGTTACCTTCTATAGGAGTTCCCTTGGGTCAAGAAATAACAAAACAATTAGTTAGAATCAATATGTAAATCCAGCTAGATTTTACGTTGGGATTAACGGATCCAAAATGTTGATATCTTTAATGGATGTTTTCAATGTTTATGAAGTTTATTTATTAAGTATAGTTTATATCAAGTATTATTAAACTTGCCTATCATTCTAACTATAAACAGTGTAAATCATGTCATATCTGTATATAGAGGTACGCCGACGTCTGGATCAGCTAATTGTCGCTTGTAAGATCCTTCGAGGGCATATTGACAGTTCCGAGCTCCATGAACTTTTCTGTCGGCTATTCGTGCCCAACAATTACCTGCGCCATCGACCCAGCAGCCGGCACAGATTGTTCGTTCAGCCGACCTGCCGTACTGTAGCCAGAGCCCAGTCTCCGGTGTGCCATACCCTGACCATGCTCAATGCCCTCCTAGATGCCAACCCTGAATGTGATTTGTTCGCGGATGCATGGAACTATATTTTGTCTGAATGTTTGAGATTCTGTGAGGTTAAGTATGCGAGAGTATCCACGATTTTATAAGTGTATATTTTATAAGGCATAAGATCCCTGTTCTAAAATGTCAATGTTAATTATTGTAATTGGTATGTCCGTAATAATTAACTATAAATAAATAAATATTTTTGCGGTGGAACTGCCGTAGCGGCTGGTCATATTCAACTATATATATTTAATAGCTATCACGAATATTAGACCTTGTATTATAGCTAGGGTTCCATTGAAAACAGAATGGAATTCAGATTGAATATTATTTGTTTGTCGTATTTTCGTTCGACTAACAGGAAAGTTCTGGTATGCTTACCACGGAATCTGCGGTGGTTTCAAGTTCAATGCCATCAATTTCCCGCTCGATTTCTTCCATGATGTCAATAGAATCTTTGCGTTTGGGTCGATCAGGTGCGGGTTGCGTCGTATCAGCTACTGTTTGCACGACTGGGCTTCTGCACACACATAATAACATATCTTCAAAGTATATTAGCTTAGATTAGAGCCGTGGTAGCCTCAGTCGCCTGCTACGCAAACGACGCAAGTTCGAATCCCAGGGGGGCCTGTACCAATGAGTTTATATAAAAAAACTTATGTACAGTGATTTCACACCACGTGCTTTACGGTGAAGGAAAATATCGTAAAGAAACCTGCATATTTCTGAGAAGTAATTCAATGACGTACGTAAAGTGTCTGAGACGGCGATGGATTCACCATCTGTCACGTTGACACTTAATCATTTTCGGTGAAAAGTGGGTGTTGTGATTACAACACCTCTGCCTACCTCTTCGGGGAATGCAAGCGTGAGTATATGTATGTATATTAGGTATTTTTTTTATTAATTAAAAATTGTGTCCTGTGGTTTCGTCCGCGTAGATTTAAATTGATTCCTCAGAAACATAAATGTTTTTTTAAAGAAAGCCTAAGTTACTCCTTATAACATTAGCTACTACCCGTTAAAGTTCCGTTAAAATCGGTCCAGCCGTTTCGGAGATTAGCCGGAACAAACAGACAGAGAAACATTTCAAAATTGGGGTTTTTTATGTCATTACCGTATATACTTTCATTTATTCATATGCATTTAGTGAAAAGCGACACTTAAATTTTATTTATCTGTATAGATGTATAGATAACTTGTCTTTATATTTAGAAACTCCTGCATAACGTTTCTGTTTCTCTAACAGTTTGAAAGTACTTTGTAAGAATTATCTAACATATAAAATTCTCGTGTCACAGTTTTCGTGGCCATACTCCTCCGAAACGGCTTGACCGAGTTTGATGAAATTTTTTGTGCTTATCCGGTATCTATGAGAATCGGCCAACATCTATTTTTCATCCCCCTAAATGTTAGGGGTAGTCCACCCCAAAAAAATATATGGCAATACAACGTTTGCCGGGCACAGCTAGTAGTGATATAAAGATATTTAGAATTTGAATTAGTATTACTTTATTAGCGGTCGTTCGGCGGGACTGTCTGCTTGTGTCCTGTCGTCGGAGAGACCGCCCAGCCTCTCCAGATCCAGTGATGACTGCGAACGAAAGACACAATTCACTCACCATGTTTTTTTTAGATGGACTCACCATTTGTCTCGTTGAACTGACTCTACTCTTGGACTAGTACCTACCTGCCTCCACCCAGACCCTACCTCTCGACCAGTACTCCTCCAGTCCAGGCACTATCCTGGACCAGGCGCTACCAACCTTCCTGAGGAAGACCAGGCTGCTCCCAGCCGGACCCTTAGCCCTACGTCAAGCCAGTGTTCCCCTACCTACCACCTACCTCTACTCACCACCACTAGCTTAGGAAACAGACGTAATAAACGAACCCACATTGTAAATATCAACTTTCTTATTTCTACACCACCTACCTAACCTGGTTCCTGTTACCGCGATCTCTCTCTTCTCATTCCCCCCGGGACAATCTATAGTTTCGGTTTATATTGGATGAACGTTGGTAATGTTACAGATTTTACATAGAAAATAAGTGATAATACATTCCATTATAGAGTCAGAAACCTTTGCTGTAAGTATATAATGAAATTGGTCATATGGCGCTCTTAAATCCCAAAATAAGCAGTTTTAATGATAAAACTGACGTTCTAGGCAATCATGTTTGTCACATAAAATTATCAGTGGCAGTCGTATACGCAATTAGTGTAACCATTCAAATAGTGAGCAAAGATAAGTAACATAAGAAGGAATGTAGGAGTGAAGGAATGAAGGAAGGAGTGTAACCACTATGCTACAGTAATTGCTCACATGATATGCTTCAAGGGAACTGGCTCACATCAGTTCCAACGCCGCTGTCTTCGTCCAAGGCTAATTAATTGTTCCACAGTTTAAAAAGTATACTGACCGTTATTTCTGGGAATAGGTTCCCGTATTTGTCGGGGTCGGCGAGGCTCTGACCTGACTTCTTGTTGGTGGCGGCGAGCGAGTCGCGCCACTTGGTCACCACCTCCGACATCCGGGATGGAATGTATGATCTGCGCACACACGCACACTTCATACAACAATTCATTCCCATTATATTACTCATCAAAAAATAATATATGGATATTATCACATGTATCCAGCGCAGTTCCTCCTTGCCAGTGTAGGATACAAATACTTGAAGGTCAGGAGGAAACGGGAACAGATGGTAATGATGCTGAAGACACTGTTTTACTCATTATATTCCTGGCCTTTCGAATATATATATACATTTTTTTTTGATTTATGTTGTATTACTAATTTTTTTTAATATTTTGGAAAGACTAATTACTGAGTTATTTGCCAAGTTCCTCTCAGTAAAAGCAACCTTCCGAACCTGGTAGCATTTATAACCTTGTATAATCATGTCGTTCTGACGATTTGAAAGTACTTTGTTAAATAACTGATCAAATAAAGATATTTTTGAATTTGAAGTATGTGTATGTAAATTGTATTATATAGACCACGGTAATCGCAGTTGGGTATTTAGTGTGTATGGGTGACCTGGCAAAGAATGCGGCTTCGGGCAGCTTGTTCCGTTTGATGAGGAGGTCGAGGCAGGTGTCGAGCTCGCTGAGCGTGAAGTGTGCCACGAACGCTATGTTGTCATTGGCCTCCTCGCCCGCCAGCCGCGCCACTTCCTGCAGCAGCGGCTTGTCTCCTAACATATACATCATATCATTAACACACTACTTGTAAACGTGGACTAACTATTCGAATATTCCTCTTAGCCTTAATTACCTGCTAGAAATCCAGTTAAAATCGGTTCAGAGATTCGACTACAGTTGAACAAATAGAGATTCATATGAAATGCATATCGTGTGTCTCTATTAATCTATATACATTTTTCACACCACCAAGCAATAAGGGCTCATCGCAAACATTTATTATGACAAGATTTGCGGGGCACTTCTAGTTTTAGTATATACCTATAAACTTAATATTAACACAAATGCTCGTAAACATTGGTCACTATAACGTATGTTTTGAACGCGAGACTGTAGTAATGGTGACTACAGACCTGTGGTGGTAGCGAAGAGTAGTAAGGCGCCGTAGTCCCTGGCGCTCTGGTAGCATATCTTGGTGAGGTTGGTGTCAGCGGCAGCGGCGGCGGCGGCTCCGAGCCGCGACCAGCGAGCGGCGGCCGACCGTGACGGAGCGCCCTCCGCCACGGTCGCCTCCTCCGCCAACTGGCGAGCGCGGTGCAACTCTCCCAGCGCTAGAGCCAGCTCGAACTGGTGCTCCGGCTCCGTGGACACCGCTAACGCTTGCTGCTTGAAGCCCTGTTCACATTACACTGCTTATTATTCCTGCGCGCTAGAACCCTTACGTCTTTCTCTGTGTAGCGACAGTTTAATAATAATAATATTAATTTGAAGCAAATGAACAATAAGGCCTTAACAGTAGTCTTTACAACTAAAATAACATACCTTCAAAACAAAAAAAGGAAAGAGAAACGAAAAATAAATAAATTATCAAGCTTAATTCAACATAAGATAGATGTCTCTATTTCCATTTTATTTTATATATAGCCGCCACGACTTAGCGAAAATAATGGGGATGTATTTGTTCGCGTCGGTCCATGCAAGACCCAATAAATAACTCCTGCGTATTCAAGGTCAGCGCTTTTAACTCGCAACGGCACCTATTCTGGCCTCGATACGGTTTTTCTAACATGAAGATAATTAATTAAAAACGAGTATTTCATAGATAGTAGAGAAACTTCATTTGTATATAATAAGTCATCATCATCGCCCTGGCCTTATGCCATTTATTTTTGGGTCGGCACGTGATTTAGTCCGATGTGGCTGATCCATTTTAAACGATACGACTGCCATCTCAACTTCGTAACCCCTTTTTCGAGGAAAATCTGGGCTAGACCAGTTTTCAGACTTTCTTAGACCTTTGACTGACATGTAGCGATTGCCAAAGATGTTAAATTGACAACCAGGACCAACGGCTTAACGTGCTCTGCGAAGCAGGGAGGGAACTCACGCGGTCACCTATCCAACTACTGGCTAGGCTTAGGGTTGCTTAACTTAACTTAATAGCAACTGTGCCACTAGCTCCTCTTGTTTTAGTAAGTAAGCCGAAGTGAAGCGAGGGTCTCTAATATAGTATAAAGAGTGTACCTGTTTCTCAAGGAAGTGTGCGACCCTGGTGCGGTGTTCGTGCGGCACAGTGACCAGCACGCGATCGGCGGTCTCGAAGTCGCCGCGCATCACCGCCGTCTGGTACTCCAGTACCGACAGCAGCACGGAATACGACACTATGTTCAACTCCTTGTCGTTCAGGTACAGCCTGCAGACACCCACACACATCACTTAAAGAGCGACACACACTTTTGTGACATTACTAATACAATAATATTAGAATTTATAAATGATAATAAAAAATTACAACATACTCACCGTTTATGTCGTACCTCTATATAATTAGAATTGTTAATCTTATAGAATTTACTCTACCTTCAAATTCTCTCTACCTAAGTCTCTGCCTATCCTCATGGGACACAACAGGTCAAAATTAAAACTGAGTGAGAATTCAGCAATCAAATTAATTAATCTAAATCATATAGCTCTCCCCTGAAGCACCTCAACCCAACGCAATTCCAGTGCCCAAATGTATGCAAAAAAACCTGTAATACTTTAATTGCAATGTACGATATATGTACCTATTCTCCTTGGCCACGTAGCCCAGTATGTACATGGTGTGGTCCAGATGGGAGATGGTGACTATCTCCCCCCCTACGTAGTAGTTTATCCGGTTGAGAGAGTTGGTGTAGATGAAGCAGTCTCCCACCCAAACGCCCGTCTTCACCGTCTCGTTCACCTCTCCTACCACCTGCAAAAGGTTAGTTACAGAGAACTATGACCTGTCATAGGGCAAACATATGTTATTTTCGGTATTAAGCAATGACAGTATTTTGTTCCCAGTACACTTTATGCTTACAATAAGCATTATCTATTTCATTTGACCACTTTTGTTGTATGCATCCTTATACGTCATCATCTTCCTGGCCTTATCCCATACATTGTTGGGGTCGGCACTTGATTCAACCCGATGTGGCTGATCACCTGATTTTTATACGAAGCGACTGCCATCTGACCTTCGCAACCCCTTTAACGAGGAAAATCTGTGATCTGGTTTTACCAGTTGTCAGACTGTATGCATCTTTATACAATGTTTATTTATATACATTTATTAGCTGTGCCCGGCAAACGTTGTATTGCCATTTATTTTTTTGGGGTGGTCACCCTTATAATTTAGGGGTATGAATTCGATTCCCAGATCTAAAACAGCCAAACCTTTTGTAGAAAAAACATCTTATCACGTCAAGGCCGATTCTCCCCATCAATAGGCTCATCATACATTACAATGCACTTCATTAAATCACTGTTACCAATTGCAAGGACGACCAACGCAAGTGTAATAACATCGATATATTCTCTAACAAACCCTCGGAATTTAGGCATTCCCTTAATCAGTTAAATTTATAACCATTATTTAGAAAATTTACATTTAGTTTTAATTAATATATATTTTGTTTAAGTGAAACTAGTATACTCTTTTAGTTGTCTTCTTTCATGCATGCAGTTTTCACCTATAATTAAGATGGCATTAAGCATGCTCTCAAAGTGATTTCAATGTTTGTTTTTATTTGTGATGATGTACATCTTGTTGGTGATCAATAAATAAATAAAAAAATTAAATAAAAACAAAATTCTCAGACCTACCCGATCTGTACACAAAATTTCATACAAATCGGTCCAGCCGTTTCGGAGGAGTATGTTAACTAACTTTGTGACATGGAAATTGTATATATTAGAAATAATAATATGTAATTAAATATATAAAAAAATTGTCTGTTTGTAATTCCATAATAACAGCTTCTCACCAAGTGCATATGAAAGTATATACGGTACTATTACAAAAAAATATTTTTTTTTTAAAAGTTCTCTCTGTCTGTCTATCTGTTTGTTGCGGCTAATCCCCAAAATAGATAGAAGGTAGGCTGGATTGATTTTAACGGGACTTTTACTGGCAGATAGCTGGTTTTACAAGGAGTAACTCAGGCTAATATTATTTAAAAAAGACATTAGATTCCGCGGGTCATCCATGAAATTAACGACAGGGTAAAACCGCGGAATAAACATTCTGAGATGTTGAAGTAGTGGAATGAGTACTAAATATTTTTATATGATTTACCTCGAAGGCATCTTCAATGCCATCCTCGGTGATGTTAGCGTTGGTCTCCTTGGCCCTGGTGACCACGGCGGCGTTGTACTTGAGGACATAGTAAGCCTCGTCGGTGGCCAGACACACCAGCGCGCCGCTCTCCGACCAGTACACGTGCCGCGGCTGGATCTCGATACTGGACACCACATTTACATATTTACACGTCATGCATTTATAAAAATAAAACTTTTATGCAGTGAGTTCACACCACGTGCTTTAAGGTGAAAACATCGCCAAAGACGTATGCATGGCACCTGAGACGGCAAGACTCACCATCTGTCGCATTGGCACTTAATCCACGACACGAGACTTTTATGTATTTTATAATTCAAGTACCTATTAAATAATACTTAGCTAAGCTTGCTTAGTTCGGGATTAAGTGGTGCTATATCTTAACAATTTATTTATTACTCTCAGTACTATGTAGCTTCAATACGAACGTTATGACATGGACATTATTTTGAAAGCAACCATCATTGCAGTTCAGAGGACAGTATTGATCCAACATACGAACATTCGCAACGTTTAAAATTCGCTTACACTGGCAATCGGTGTGCAAGAATCGATGTAATTTCGCAATTATCGTTCGCGCACGCTACATATAAACAATAAAAAAAATATATATAAAAATTTAACTTCATTATAAACCTATCTTTAATGATGTCATGGTTCTAATTTTTTAGAGTTGTTAGGTGTCTCAAACTATCTGCCCCTCTTCCAATCGTTAGTTTGGTAGTAATTACATAATTTACTAGGCTTTAACCGCGACTATTTCCGCGTTTTTTTAAGTCAATGTCATGCCTCAATCCTTGGGGTCGGTCCATACCAAATTAAAGTAACAGCATCGGCTTAGACAGACGGACACGTTCACATTTATATTAGTAAAGGTATGTAACGTGTAATTCGTGTACGCATTACTATGTTCACAATAGATAAATCAGAAGAGCACAGCTTAGGATATTGTGCAATCGCATTCGCAAAATAAACGAACTCGCCAAGCAGTCAAAAGTGTATCTAATAAAAGGGTGGATAAGGATAATATTCGTAGTTCAATATCCTCACCGTCTGATCAGCTCCAAATGCTCCCAGTCGTAGAATGAGAAAGCCATTCCGCTGATGGACTTCACTCCCAGCATGAAGCCTCCAAATATACCTGCAATAATTATGGGCACATTTTCAAACAATTCACTTCTCATAGCTCTATTTTTATATTCCTACTGTGTGTGTTACGCATGAACAGAATATTTGCTAAGAATAGTAATACAGCAATACCATTTTGTGTACAGGTGCCGTCACGAGCTATGAGCGCTCCGCGAAAATTGTTGAGTTAACTTATTGGGCAAGTATTTTATTAACAGACTATAAAAAGGAGGTTTTTCAATTCGAAACTGACAACTGTGCATTCAAGATCAGCGCTTTTAACTCTTGACGGGAACTGGACACGCCCAAAAAAAATTTACCCACTGTCCTCTTTTTTTTGGGAAATCAAACAGTTTATAATGCGGCTTACCTTCAGCGCCGTATTCAGGCTTGAAACTCTTCCTCTCCTTGAAGTTCTTAAACACTTTGATGGTGCTGGAGTTCTCCAGCGTGGCGTACTCGGAGGTGTCGAAGGCCCAGACGAACTCCTGCGCAGTGCCAAACGCCTTGTTCCTGAGTGCCATCGCTGTGTATATGATGTACTCGCCGTCGCCGCACACCACTACGAACCGGCCGTTGGGATTGTGCGCGATTGTTTGAGGGTAGATCTCGCAGGAGCCCATGTCTTTCGCTACCACTGGTACGCGCTCGCCGTCCTTTACTTCTGTACCTATTTGAAAAAAGAAAGCAAATAAAGTTATATTTATTTACAAGAATTATGTCATACTAGCGGACGTCACGCGGTTTTACCCTCGTAGTTACTCGCTGTTAATGTAGCTATCCATTGCTGAAATATTTTTTCTAATCAGTCCAGTAATTTTGCAGACTATTATTCAATACAAACATACAAATAAATCTTTCCTCTTTATAATATTGGTATAGATACAGACTTACAGGCTTAGACTTATTACGCGAACATAATCGGCACAAGGCATTGGTAGGTGATACATATAGTAAATCCTTTAACACTACTTATTCATTTTTGAATACACTACATAGTTATGAACATGTCATTAAAATGTTAAAGATTATTTAAATATATTTTTAAATTAATATATACCATCAACCAATGTTCTGGGATAAAAATGTTTAAAGAAAAAGCTAGACCCTATATTTTAACACGACGTTACGACATGTGTATTCGGTGTCTTCAAGCATCCAACTTAATTACTAACTACTAAGCATACATTTTATATATATACCAAATTGCAAAAAATATCAAAAACGTTTTTTACCAAACGACAAGGATTTACTGTTTACCTTTTAAGCAAGCACATGATGATCTGAATATGAACCAAAGCATTTCATCAAACAAACAAATTATACAGCATTTTTTATACATAATATTATATTTAAGATTACCTTCAGGCAGTGCTTTCAGGTTGACTTGCTGCATCTCAGAGTGCTTGGCCCAGATGATCTTCCCGCCGTTCACGTCCATCGATATGGCAGGCTCTTCGCGGCCGACCTTGATCATTATAGTGCCCTCATCGTATCTAAGGAATTATAACATATGCCTCAAAATTACATGGAAAAGCAGATATTTAATTCAATCATATGTAATACTAGCTTCCGTCTGCAGCGTCGCCCTTGTTTTATTAGGGATCTCTAATCTAACTCGACTTAACTACAATACAGCTGACGTTACTCAGTTATAAATTTATCATTCCGTAATTAAATGATTTTTTTTAAATCAGTCCAATAGTTTCCAAGCCTATTATAAACAAACAAACAAATATTTCCTCCTCATAATACTCATATGGACAAATCAAATGTCCGGGATAGTGTAACTTCACAATAATGAAATACATATTAAGTCAGTGTCAAGTGTATTGGCTAACACCGCACATACAAACATACAATTAAACTTATCAGATGTATACATACCCAATAGCGACGTTATTGGAGCCGTGCATGGAAGATATGGTCCAGACTCTCTCAAAGCCATAGTTGAGGGAAGACTCGAGCCTGTATGTGCCCGCGTGCCATATCCGGATGGTACCGTCCTCGGAGCCGGTCAGCAGGATGGGCAGCTCCGGGTGGAACGACACAGCTGACACGTTCTGTGTGTGACCTGCCAATCCAATACTTTAACACACACCACAGAACAAATATCTTCACAGAAGAGACACTGTGGTCGTTAAGATATTCATATACATAGGTACCAGATCTCTGTATGTTTCTATCGTTGAAATAATCTATGCTAATAAATGTACACTCTCCCTAATGCACTCATTCAAAATAAATTGTAGTAGCATCCCTAAGAATATTTCAAAGAGTATTTGAAGGCAGAATGAAATAATGCTCTACGTTAGTTAACACCATAAGAGAGAGAGTGAACGAATAGGAATAGAATAAGCATCGCTAGTTAGATGTAAATCGCCCTTTACATACATACATATATAATATGCACACGACTATGTCCTAAGAGGGTAGGCAGAGACTATTATTTGCTATATACAACGATCCTTGCACACTTTCGATTCTTCCACAATCATACATCTCGTCATATGGTTATGAGTTCTCCAAATATGAACTTTACAGAAAAGGTGATTTATTTCGTAATGACAGTTCTCCTTCGGACGCCCTGCCAATACTTCAATTATATGAGTACTTACTTTCCAAGGTTTGAACGCAGGTCTTGTTCTGGTAGTCCCATATCTTGACGAGACGGTCGTCGGCCCCGCTGATGAGGTACGGCTTGTCTCCGCCGTGGTAGTAGTCAACGCAGTTCACCCCCTTGTCGTGCCCTTCCAGCGTGAAGTTCGATATTGAAGACCCTAGTTGCCACACCTGTATGTACATTCAATAGCATATACACTTTATATAATACATACTAATGCTCACACACAGAGATATACTTATAATCCCATGTGAGACTATTGTGATTAACCAGCCAGCCACTAATCCAGACTGTGGTCTTCTACTGGGAGATTAGAGAGGGAAAACACCAATAAGATTTTAACCCAATTTTAGAAAATTTTTAGTATTATTCATTGAAAGAATGTATGGTATGGAAAGACATGAATGGTATGGATTTTCTATGTTTTCAAAGTCAAAGTCAAAAGTATAGACTTTTTACAAAGTACTTTCAAATCATACAAATGACATAATTATACAGGATTATACGTGCTACCGCCAGGTTCGGAAGGTTGCTTTTACTGAAAAGTACCTGGCAAGAAACTCAGTAATTACTCTTTTCAAAAATATTATACTATTTAAAGAATACAAAATAAATAATTAAAAAAAAAATAAACGTGAGCTCATAGACAATGTTCCAATGCACAAACGTGAGCTCATGGACAATGTTCCAATGCACAAACGTGAGCTCATGGACAATGTTCCAATGCACAAACGTGAGCTCATGGACAATGTTCCAATGCACAAACGTGAGCTCATGGACAATGTTCCAATGCACAAACGTGAGCTCATGGACAATGTTCCAATGCACAAATGTCCATGTTTCACAAACTTATAATTTGGTCCAGACAGACACAGATATTTTATGTGTCATGTTCATTTGGTTTAATAAGTTTCGAAATATGTAATACCGAGCAAACACTTAGTAAGGACGAACCTTGACGGTGGTGTCAAGACTAGCGCTGGCGAATGTGTTGTTATCCTTGGGGTTGATCACGATCTGCATGACGTAGTGGGTGTGTCCCTCGAACACTTGCTGGCACGCCCAGTTGCGCTCCCAGTTCCACAGCTTGATCAGCAAGTCATCTACATATAAAACACAAATGTTAAACCTTGTGAAAATGTAAATGAAAATGTTTTATTTAGCTTATAGAGCCGTCGTGGCCTTGAGGATTGAGCAGTCGCCTGCCACGCAAGCGACGCAAGGTCGAATCCCAGCGAGGCCTGTATTTTTCTAAAAACTTATGTGCAGTGATTTCACACTATGGGTTTTACGGTGAAGGACACCAGCATACGTCTGAGAAGTAATTCAAACACGAATGTATAGTGTCTCACGGCGATGAACTCACCCTCTGCCACGTTGGCACTTAATCATATTCCGTGAAATGTGGGTGTCACAACACCTCTGCTTACCCCTTTGGGGACCCTTCTGGGATGGCATGACCATATTTAATTAATTTTTATTTTATTTCATGCTATCAGGCTTTTACGATACAGGCTTGCCTAATGTGAAAACCACAGGAAAACTCAATTTATATAAATGTGTATTAAGATAATTAAAGTTTAGATGGACTGTACTGACTACTTACTGCTATTAATATATAATTTTAAATTATTTTCGGTTTGCCAGAATACAAATAACTATTCTCTACTTTAATACAATACCAATTCAAACACATTTATTTTATTAGGCTTTGAAAAAGTACATTTAAATATGGGTTACGGTCTAAGACATTTATTTCCCGTGAATAAGACAATGATTAGAAATACAATATGTAAAACTACACAAATGCTTGCTTAATGGATAGCAACTATATGATGTATATTGATTGCTAAAACAATGAAAATGCCTATGGACACAGTACCAATATGCTCATATGAGACATGTAAAGCGATTCTTACCGCTGCTGGTGAGTATGTAGGGCTGCGAGGGGTGAATGGCGATGCACCTAACGTAGTCGGAGTGCGCCTCGAACGCGTGCACGCGCTCCAGCGTGTTGTAGTTGAACACGCGTATCTGCATGTCATCCGACCCCGTGATCACCCAGTTCTTCCTGGGGACGAACTTGGCTGCGCGCACAGGCAGGTCGCATACCTATACACAAACAACATTTATATACAAAGGTATAAAGATGTTTTTAGGCTGCGCTGGTCCAGTAATTGAATAGCTGTCCGCAAGTTGTAGGTCACAATGTACGTAACCAAAGTTTCTGGTCTGGTGTAATACCCCTCTATTACAAAACATGGTTTAAGCGAAGACTAGACTAAACATGGACTTAAACTATATCCATCCCTTTTAAATATGTATCACAGAAAAAGATGGAGCTACTGGCTTTCAAGCCAAGGATTTTGAACCAAGCAGGGAAGGATGTTTGGTAATAAGGGGAATAACCAATAAGTATTATTCTCCATTAATTGCATGAGCCATAAAGTGTTTCTGTATTCTATATATTTACGGTGAAAGAAAACAATTTGAAGAAAGAGCCCGAGAAAACCATCAATTCCGATTACGGTATTGATGTTTTTCTCGGGATAAATGTATATCAGCATTATCATTCGTAAATAAACAATACAATACAATACAATCTTTAATGCAAAATACAAAACGTTACATAAACCCGCTGTATATAACATGATGACACCTTTTGGATCAGCTTAAGACTGTGATGGTCTCACCATCTGTTTTGAGAAGGTGGGAAGATATTAATGAATATACTAACACCACACAACTATGTTGATATCCCAAGCTATGAATTGAAACCTTATGAGGATGCATCTGAATAACTATCAGACTACCCATCTACCACATTGGAATACACATGTGTTAGTGGAAACCATTTTTTGTATTTCTTTTAATTTGTATGTCAATCAATATAAGAAACAAGTGAAGTCAGATAACATATCCTTTTTTAAGAGTTATTCTGGTCTGATCCCCTCATTTGATCCACTCTTCGTTATTCTTTTAATACCGTCATGATCCACTTTATATTTTGTCATTTAGGTATGATTTATGTCAGGGTGGATCAGAACAGCAAAGAAAATAATCATAAAATAAAATTGATCCACCAGTGGATCATAAATGTGGATCAACATAGCATCAGTTTTGTTTTTTATGAGATTAAAAGACCTACCTAAAAATATGGCAAACATAAAATCTAAAATATGCATCCTATTAATTATAACATCCATGTGAGATTTGTACTACATATGTATTGTATTGTTTTGAGCTTCTCATAATTTCAACAACATTCAGATTGGAAGCAACCATTCAATGTTGACTGGAACTGAACTTTGACCCAATTGCTATCAGCAGACATATTGGATAGTTAAAGTATGTACAGTAAACTATTGTATCAGTACTCCATTTAGATAAAATCTGAGATTCTAAAATGATAACCTTATCTTTAATCCATATTTTATAACCGTGCCCTGCGGTTTCACCCGCATGGAAATAATTTCATAGGTGGCATGTGGATCCATAATGTCTATTTATAAATTCTATTTATATCATTCCCACAAAAGATTAACATGTTTATTAAATAAAAGTAGTCTATGTTATTCTTGTGACATCAGAAATCTGACAGTGAAAGTCCCAATATCACAATCAGTCTATCTCTTTCGGAGATTACCTGGACCAAACAAAGAGACAGCCAGAGAAAAAACTAAAATCTTTTGCTATCTGTACTGTATATAATTTCATATGCTAAATGCGTGAAAAGCTGTTTTATTTAGGAATTACAATCAGATACTTCAATTTTATTTATCTGTATAGATGTATAGATGTATAGATGTTCACACCTGAATCCAATGTTTCATGATATTTAATTGCAGATAATTAACTTGCACTAACTATTTGTAAATTTTATAGCAAGTAAAAAAGTAATAAAATTGTTATAGTCAGTGAAAATTACCAAGTTAGTTTGTTTGTGGCAAAATATCCTGTAAATGTTAACATATTGGCAGGAAGCCAGCTTTATAAACATGTTAAATGACAAGCAACAACATTGCTACTTTACTGTGTGATAGAATCATCTCCAAAGAAAAATCTCCTGTAAGACATATCATTGGATGGTATGGTGTAACTCCATTGGTATAATTTGTAATTCAATATGTTTATTCAAATTGAACTTTTCACAATTTGTATACATAATATAGCATCTTTTGTAACCAGATGAAATTATTGAACAGTAATTTTATCATCTGCTACCTAAAGTAAACATTTACTGCAACAAATACAAATAATATAATTATAGAGTTTTATCTATGGCTATCCCAACCCACGTACATATGAATAAATTTAAACAATAATTATCCTATGTCAGTGTACGTTGCTTCTAATGCAATAACATTTATCTGATGGTCAGTCTAATGGACATGGAATAACACAAATATATAAGAATTTATAAAATAAATACACTTGCCTTGTGTGTGTGTTTATGTTTGTGTGTGTGTATATACCAAACTGGATGTAGGCACCACATTGGTATGTAACTGTCCTACCCTCCTACCCTACTTATTGTTTATACTTACCCCTCATAAAATACAATGCACACCCCTGAGTGGGTATGCATAGTGAATACTGTTCCA
Organism: Watsonalla binaria; assembly: GCA_929442735.1. Classification (NCBI taxonomy): domain Eukaryota; kingdom Metazoa; phylum Arthropoda; class Insecta; order Lepidoptera; family Drepanidae; genus Watsonalla; species Watsonalla binaria. The sequence goes on along the minus strand of OV838917.1, from coordinate 1,023,380 downwards.
CAATATAGGCACTATGAGTTCCACTGTACAAACATTTTATTATACAATGATGTCTATATATATATATATATATATATATATACAGATAAATAAAATTGTATTGAAAGTATACACAGTTTTAGCATTGAAAACCCAATTTGAAAATTTTTCTCTGTTTCAGTCTGTCTATATGTTCTGGGTAATCTCCAAAAGAGCTGGACCGATTTTAGCGGGACTTTCACTGTGAAGTCAACCTAGGCTACATTAAAAAAAAATACATTTAGGCTTGGTGGGCCGCTCATGAAATTAAGTCTATGCGGGTGAAACCCAAGGGCACAGCTAGTAGTGAATAAATAACTTGATGTCATTTGATTGATGTAGGTACCCTTGTATACATTTACGGAGTTTAACTTGAATAATTGTTTGACACCTCCGAGCCTGAGACTTATATGACAATAACAGAGTGTGCAAGGTATATGTTGCAACTAGAAGGCAAAGATAACATGAACGAGTGTACCTCAAATCGCTTGATCTGTGCGTGTGTCTCGAAGTTCCATATGTTGACGTCCCCATTGTAGAGAGAGCAGAGAAGCCACGGCTCGGTCGGATGCTGGTCCACGCACTTCACGCGGTCTGACCGCGCTGTCAGCTTCCTCTTGATGTCCAGTCTCAGCGGCTTCGGAAACATTACAACGGAACATGTTAGTGGCATGCTCCTCCGCCGCATCTAACTCCAATTACTTCACAATTACATGTATTGCAGAAGCCGACATTACAACAATAATGACACACGACCACCCATCGTATATACGTGGCCAAAATTTCTTCAGCGTTTACTACAACGTTATTAATTTGATTTAAAGCACCGACGAGAATTTAGAGTAATCCTTACCATTTTAAATACTTAAAACATGAAAAATCTTCATGCAGAAACAGCGAAACCAGAGAAGTTTGACAGGGCGGGTGGACGTGTCACTTAATTTCTTTTTCTTGTACGCAACATTCGTTTCGGATACACGTCTCGAGTATTCTGAAGCTATCGATAAATACCGGTTTTTAATATTTAAGTAAAATATATATATATATATTAGTCAACTGAAATAAAGACTTTATTTTTTAAGCAGTACATAATTAAGCTAAAGTAAAAACTTAACCCAAAAAAACCGAAAAAGTTCCTCGTGGGATCGTGCCATGAAGGATGAGCCTTGAGCCTGAGCGGCAAAATCCCAAGTTATTTTTTTAAAGATGTGTAGCTAAGTAGCTCTTATTAAAATGTTTTTAGTGCATAGCGTTTTGTGTTACCCTGTGAACTAATTTATAAGCATAATACAACTCTATTCTTTCATTCGTTCAATAATTAATCTTAAAGTAAAAAAATAACCAATAGAAACAGAACAAATTCCTCGTGGGATTGTGCCATGAAGGATCGCAGCCTTGAGCCTAAGCGGGTTTTAAAGACGTGTAGCTAAGTAGCTCTTATTAAAATGTTTTTAGTGCATAGCGTCTTGTGTTACCCTGTGAAAAAATTTAAAAGCATAACATAACTCTATCCTTTCATTCGTTCAATAAATAAACTTAAAGTAAAAACATAACAAATTCCTCGTGGGATTGTGCCATGAAGGATCGCAGCCTTGAGCCTAAGCGGGTTTTAAAAACGTGTAGCTAAGTAGCTCTTATTAAAATATTTTTAGTGCATAGCGTTTTGTGTTACCCTGTGAAAAAATGTAAAAGCATAACGCAACTCTATTCTTTCATTCGTTCGATAATCAATACATATATAATCGAAGAGTTGTGTACCAACCTAAGAAAAGTCGTCCCTACGCACTGCTGTGCCTAGATACCCACCTAATTTAAGTAATATCAATAATTTGTGACCTGCGCCTCGTGTGCCAACGCCCGGTGCCTGCGTGATCCATTGCTTCTGGACCATTCGTGAGTAATAGTCTTCTGAGTTGTGTATTCAGATATTTTTTTCCTGCTTACAATAAACACCTTCCTACCTTTTGTAAAAATAGGTTCTACAAGTAAAAGCTGATGTTACCCACTACAATATAAGGAAGTTGAAGTTGAAGAAATCATGTCAAAAAAATGCGAAGTAAAAGAGGAGCCGGAGCCGGAGATGCAGCTGGAGCCGGAGCCGGAGCCGGAGATGCAGCCGGAGCCGGAACCGGAGCTGGAGATGCAGCTGGAGCCGGAGATGCAGCCGGAGCCGGAGCTGGAGATGCAGCTGGAGCCGGAACTGGAGATACAGCTGGAGTCGGAAATGCAGTTGGACCCGGAGCCGGAGCCGGAGATGCAGCTGGAGCCGGAACCGGATCAGGAGATGCAGCTAGAGCCGGAGCCGGAGCCGGAGATACAGCTGGTGTCGGAGCCGCAGCTGGAGATACAGCTGGAGCCGCAGCCGGGGCCTTCTGCTTCCACCTCCAAATTAGAAGGCATTGAAATTATAGATTTGACGGGTGACGAGTATGAATGTGAAGTATGCCATCAAGGAAATTGGGTCTCGGAGACAGATGTGGAGATTCATCGGAAAGACGTGCACAAGGAACAACTCAAAATGCTGTATAACGATCAAACGAAAAATTATTGTGGGGTGAGTACCTAGGCATAATCAAAGACATTTTTTTATTTCAGCTTATTTCAATATTTCATATAGGTACTTAGGTAATTATATTGGCCCTTTATCCCCTTTGAACCGAACACCTAATCTAAAGAGTGTTGCTTCCCTTTTTTTTTAAGTTTGTTTCATATTAGGAACGTGACTAAATATAGCTTTAGTAAAATCTATCATGGAAATTAAGAGGTCATAGGATGCGCGGACATGCGCGCGCATGCGCGGGCATGTGCGCGGCAACAGGGTGTGGCAACTGAATGCTACGTCCATTTTGTTTGGTTATTTATAAAGGCGCATACTTTATGTGATACATATATGTGTCTGTGTATTTTAGTATAACAGAAACATGCGAACAAATTATATGAACATAGGTACTATGCACCTGCGAACGTCTTCGTTACAATATAATTGCCCACCATAGCATTTTCTTTGCATCTCTATTTTTACGTACTTTAAGCACATTACAGCTAGCCAGATTTCATGATCATCTAGGTCTATAGAAATTACCTTACCTACGTTAGACCTCACTACAGATTTTGATTGCCTTGCGAATGTCAGATTGTAGGACATAAATTAGGCCCAAATTGATCAATTGCGTTGTGTCATTGTAGACAGTAAGTACATAGGTATTTGAAATTAATTTCAGCTCTATTCATTCCCCCGATTCGAAACTTACCTATAGATAGAACAAATAATGCTACCTTTAGGTAGTGCTTTAATTATGGAGGGGAGGACCAAATATATAAAGAGTTTTTTATTTAAGTTACAAGTTTAGAAAGACAGTTGGGACATCTTTTTTTAAGTAGGAATACTTACCCAGTGTTTCATTATTTACTTACCACATTTTTTTAATAATGTAGGAAACGCGCGCTTTCGACACCAAGAGTGTTACAAGAAATCATAGCCGCTCACCATCAGACTTGTTTATCGCCTTAGTAGCATTAAAAAAGATGGACAGCGAAGGTGCCTCTTTACTTGTATACAGAGTTTGAAATTTATTTTATATTTTCAGATATGTACAAGACCTGAACTTACTCCACGCAGATTATTGAGGCATATCAAAACCGAACATCTACTAAGCTCACCGACCTCCACCTTTGTGGAACGTGAAATATTCTTCTGCGATGAGTGCGAAGCCATGTTTTTTAATAAAAAGCTTATGGCCATGCACTATGCCTATACTCATACAACAAAACTGTATAAGAGTAAGGCTAGAATAGAGTGTGCGATATGCTCGAAGGACGTGAGAGTTCAAAACAGCCATCTTTGGAGTCATTTCTTTTACCACAACTTCATTAACATTGCGACCTGCAAGATTTGTTTAACGTCTTGCACTAATAAAGAGGAGTTGAAAGAGCACATGAAAACGCATAAAAAATATGAGCGCTGTAGCTTTTGCCACTTTAGTGACTATGCTGGTAGATCGATGGAGGAGCACGCCTCAGAGTGTCACAGGAAACGAAATGAAACTGCACAAGAAAGAGGGCCCTACATGAGATACTTCATAGGCACTAACAAAGTCTGGCAGGTGGAGACTAACACTAACAGCATGAGGGGAACGTGTTTACCTAGGAACATGGCCATTTGTGTTCTGTGCAGAGCGATCTCCACAAATGAAGAAGAAATGAAGAAGCACATAGAATTCGACCATTTGGCTTAAAATCTTTGGTACACCTGGCATGACGTGACTGGTCGTCGCACTCGACGTCGAGTTTCAGTTCCAAAGTACGAAATAGAACTTGATCGTCTATATATTATGTATCAATTTCCTATAATCGAAACCGACGCTCCACGTCGAGTTAGGCACTGCGAGAAAGCTTACATAATAACGTTAAGCTTAAAATAAATCATCTGTGGAGTAACTTCTTCTACCATGGCTTTTTTAATATAACACAGTGTAAACTTTATGAGTTTTAATATAAGCGCTGCCAATTCTGCTATTGCTAAAATAATTAAATTATGTATTGGCGATTAATTGATCGATTAACAATTTCCAGAAGAACAAATTATATTGTAGAAGACAAACGATCCTTCATAAATACTGTATGCTCATAATATGTCAGATTTCTCGACAGGTGGCCAGTCCCTGGAGTGATTTTTGCTACCATGGCTTTATAAATATTTCAACATGCCAAATATGTTTGAAGTGCTGTTTAAAATTGAGAAGTTTTGCGAAAACATTAGCAAACTAAATCATAATATCAGCAAAGAAGTGTGGTGTTCGTTTTGTAAACCACTGTTTGGAGTGCCCCAGAAGAACGTGTAATATTGCAGAAAACACCCTTTCATAAAATTTAATACTTTATGTGAAAATGTAACCATGAAGTCTTGTCCGAAAGGCATGTTTATACTTCGAAATGTAGTCATAGTACATGAAATTAAGCGGCATATCGAATTTGACCAAGTGCCAGATGTTTCATAAAATATACAAATTCGTCTTATGAGGCAAGCTCGTTTTTCACGAACCTGCAACATAAGTTAAGCTTGATAAAAATCTTGAGGTTCTAACAAGATATAAATCTATTGTATTCTTAAAAATGGCAAAGAAAAATACGAACACGAGGCGGGACTAGAACCCACGACCTCTGCAAACCGTGCAGTAGCTCTGACAACTAAGCCACTCGTGATCCTACTTCGTGCGTCGAATTTTTCCTTCCCTGGTTTTTTAATAAGTTAAGCTCGTTAAAAAATCTCGGGGACATAAATATATTGTATATGTATACAATTAGGGCGTTTATTGGTGTGAACCCTACTGACTGGACAAAGACCCTTATTTGGTCTCTTTACAGTAAGGTCTTTACGATGACAAAACAAATATATCATACGAAAATCGTGGTGTTTAGGTATTGTAAGTACATTTTGTAGTTTTGATGTTCACATATTGCTCGGAAATCCTAAAGTCTGTTGAATTTTTGGAAAGCTGTGATAATTATGTGCTATTTAAAAATTGTATTTGTAAATATTACGTAATATTATTTATTTTTGAAGTAAGTACTTATTACTTTGTTAACCTTCCGGGAACCAACAAAAAGAAAACTTCAGGAAAACTGTATCATTTGTATCCGTTTAAACGCTTCATAGGTATTATTTAAGACCTTCGTATAACGCAATGTTGTGAATTGTATTCGGTATTTAGGTAAGCGTAGGTATGTCAATTTGAACTCTTGATTGGTTGTTGTTAACAACGGCAAACCTGGTTTTATGTAGGTAGGATTGCGTCCTGTAGCAAATCTTAAAATTGCCATGGGTCGCACAGGGTGTTGTACAATATGTCTACAAAATCATATCTCTCTATAATATTTCCATAAAGTTTCCAAACTACCTAGAGTTTGGAAATACTATTCTATATCTTATTGCATAATATAAGAAAATAATTGTGTAGTGTATCGTGGGTGTATAATTATAATCATAAGGTAAAGAGTATTATCTACGGTCTGCGTCTGCGAATTTCTAAAGTAGAGTTTTAAATATATTCCCATTGTTCCAACGTAAGTCACATCATACATGATTTTGGAGATGTCGACTTTTGTAGTATGTAATTATCTGTGTAAGTAAACAGAAGTAAATATAACCAAAGCCAGTTTGGCTGATGCTTTTCTGTCTGTAAGGCATGTAATGGTATAGTTATCAAAGGAGATGCTCCGTGTATCTGTTTTCGTCACGAAAACATCCAATGAAGTAGTTGAAGTTCTATCGAGAGAGGTTTGCGAAAGAATGACTTTAATCGTTCAACGATATTTCGAACCTATTATGGTCTTCGGTGTTTCTATATGGTATAAGTAGTTATTACAAACGTACCTTCTTCCGTACTTATGTTATTTTCTGTGATTTATGTTAGTTTGTCTTATCTAATGGCTTAATTTTGAAATTATATCCGTCTGGGCTTTGCCAGGTCCATAGCCAAATAGAAGTTAAGTATATATTGCAATGTTCTAGGGAGTAGGCTCTTGGCAATATTTATTTTATTTTAGACTTCATAATTTATTTATGACTTTTACTTAGTTCTCTTTGTTACAAGTTTCTACAATTAGAATTAAAAATAATACAATGTAAGCATGCAGGTAGGCACTAAGGCACATATACGTGTTTATTGATAGTTTTATTATAAGTAAATGTATTAAGTGTCAATAGATGTTTCCGTCTAAACCAATGCGTGTTTCATTTTGAAGTAGTACCTATGTTATGGTCCTATCGTTTTACGGCCGTTTTCAATATTCTATCTAAGACTAAAGATGGATAGCTATCCCTAGTTAGCTTTCAGATTTGATCTTTCCTTAACTTGCATTTCACAATGGAGGATAACGGCTATCCCTGTCAAACAAATAGTAGATAACGTTTTCCTTCACATCTATCCAAAGAGATCGGTTTCACCTAAGGTTTTACAAAAGCTAAAAATAATTGAATATAAAATTTTGTATTATTTTATTATATTTATTAATTATTCGTAGTTTCTACTTACATTATTATATATTATTAAATGTGGAAAATAGCTAGAAGATTTTTTTTAAATACGTCTATAATAACGAATCAATATGTCCATTTTCTGCCATAAATTATCAAGTGACGTGAAGTAATCATTTTATTATACCTACCTAGGGAAATAAAATTACTATACATATATTTCCGAATCAATTATCAGAAATATTTCCATATCACTGTCATTACTGGTCATGTATCCCATTAGAAGCCGTGGTGGCCTTGGGGTAAGAGCAGTCGCCTGCTACGCAAGCGACGCAAGTTCAAATCCCAGCGGGGTCTGTACCAATGAGTTTTTCTAAAAAACTTATACGCAGTTATTTCACACCACGTGCTTTACGGTGAAGGAAAACATTGTGAGGAAACCTACATATGTCTGAGAAGTAATTCAAAGACGTATGTATAGTGCCTGAGACGGCGATGGACTCACCCTCTGTCACGTTGGCACTTGATCATATTCGGTGTAATATGGGTTGTTACAACACCTTTGTTTACCCCTTCGGGGTCCCTTCTGGGATGGCGTGAGCATATATATATATAGTATTCCATTTTAAGGAAATATGATGCTTTAATCGCGTAAATACGCAAGAACGTAAAATGAAACCCGGGATAAACCGCCGATTTTGACAGATAGCAGATGACATTACTAAAGATAGCATATATTACCTTCAGAGTAACTACCAACTCATATTGAAACGCAAGTAAGACCGATTTGTATGACGTGCCTATCTTCAGCAGGCTAACCGTCTTCCCGACGATAATGTTGAGATAGATAATGACAGCTAGCGATAGGTTATTGAAATGAAAGTAAGGACCGAAAGATAGATTTGCATATCTTTAGTAACCTAAATGACACATAGATAGAATATTGAAAACGGCCGTAAATTGAATCACTGGTCTCACTAAAAAGCGAAGTGTCCAGGAATGGCCAAGACGTTTGTAAAGAAAATCACCGATCTGCTTCGTTATTCTGTAAGGTTTGTCAGAACACAAGTTTGAAACATACGAAATTGAACTTTATCTTGTAAGTAATACGTATCAATTTCCTACGGTTGAAACCGACGCTCGACTCCGACAACCTTATAGAATAACGCGGCTGTAGCCCGATTCACGTAATCTTCTTCTTAAGTTGCCTCTCCGATTAACGAAGGCTGGCAGTCAATTTGGAGTATTCCTCTCTATTTCTAGCGAGACGAAAGAGTTCGGCTACACTCGCTATCCCCGTCCACTCCCGGATGTTACGCAACCAAGATTTTTTCCTCCGACCAACACGTCTTTTCCCCTGATTTTTCCCATCATAATTAGTTGTAGTAACTCGTACCTATCATGTCTCAATACATGTCCTAGGTAGGCAACTTTTCTTTGTTTGACTTTGTTCTTTGTTTGATTCACATAATGAATACCGTCAATATGTCGTAGCGTTTCAATCGTTGACAACGTTTTCGTATTATATCAAAGAAAAAGTCAATAGTCGTTGTCTCAAAAACGCCGTATTGAATTGACATACATACATACATACATATGCTCACGCCTGTATCCCATGGGGGTAGGCAGAGACAACCGTTTGCCACATGCTACGATCCTTACAGACTTCTTTCGCTTCATCCATATTCATGCATCTCTTCATACACTTTCTTCGGTTACGAGTGCTCCGAATTTGACCTTTCTGAAAAATACTATTAATTTGGTCATAGTAGTTCTTCCTTGGACGCCCTCTACAGACTTGACCTTGAATTGAATTGACCTCCTATGGAAGTAAGGATCTCGTGTATAGGTAACCACAATGACAGAGGATTTCGAATCAATGAATTTTATCGCGCAACTATATTTATATATTTAATTTTTTTTATATAAATAATCAAATCTAAGTTTTATTCAACATAAGGGACACTTGGAACACACGAAATTTCTCTTACGATAACTTATGTTAATTTACTACCGTTTCTAAATGTAAGCATGTCAGGAGAAGAAGAAAGAGAAGAATTACATTACTTTGTGGAATGGACTTAGATGTATGGGATCTGAAACTTATTCATTTGACGAGGTATAGTGGAAGGGCGCCAAAACTGGTAGAACACTAGTCCCATTACCGCTTCCACCTAGCGGATCCTGGCTATAAATAAAACATAAGGAATGTCGCGATAAATCAACTATATTATTTTATTAAAAAATATAACGTTACATTATGTACAATAATATTTTTCTCTGTATAACAAAACAAATAAATATTAGGTAATAAATATGAAAGTCAATGTACCTAGGAAAAATTCATACATAAGACACCTTATTATCTAAAATTACATACACCCTTCCATAATGGGTCAGAATACATACATGGATTTTTAACTCTAATTACTTATACAAATTAATTAATTTAATATATTAGAGCAGCTAAGTCCATTCAAACGAAATAATTTGAAATACAATCTAAAATTCAACGCAACCAAATTTTAAACTTATTTTTAAAAAATATGTACAACCATAACTATACTTCGAAACAAACATTTAGGACTACTTACATAAAGGTATCATTATTTATTTATTGAATATAAGTATAAAATAAATAATACTTAAATATGCTCACGCCATCCCAGAAGGGTCCCTGAAGGGGTAAGCAGAGGTGTTGTAACAACACCCACATTTCACCGAATATGATCAAGTTTCGACGTGACAGAGGGTGAGTCCATCGCCGTCTCAGGCACTATACATACGTCTTTGAATTACTTCTCAGATATATGTAGGTTTCCTCACGATGTTTTCCTTCACCGTAAAGCACGTGGTGTGAAATAACAGCACATAAGTTTTTTTTAGAAAAACTCATTAGTACAGGCCCCGCTGAATATATTACATTAAAGGTACTTATAATGATAAACTTTTTAAACAATGTATATATTCTTACCTTCATTCATCACACCTGGAAATATTATCTCTTTTCAATTACATTATTTTTCTTCAATACCTTAAGGTCGCCTGCAAGAGATCGCTTTTGCGATAAGGTCGACAAATTTTATACTCATTATTATTGTTTTATGTCTTACTGTGTTTATGTTGTAATAAATCATATTATTATAACTATTCCAATTAAAAATTATTTATTTGGAATTTATAAATAGATTTTAAAATAAAAATAAATGTAATACATTGTAAAATACTCTTAATAATAATTTGTCAACTCGACTTTGTAATAAGAGTTGATTTTGAATATTAATGATAAGACTGTAGTAAAAACAGGGATTGTATCTATTAAAAATGTTAACATAAAATCACCGACATGCATATCTACTTAGTGTGAGCAGTGTCACTTTACGGTGAACTTTTTTTTTTTTTTTTTGACGAGGGGGAAACCTTCAAAAGGTCCCCGACCGCCCTGGGAGAGGCAGATCGGGGTATGTGGGATTTTTACCTCACTAAAACCCCCTGGTGGCCATCCTCAGTGCTCAGGGGGGACTCCGGGTACTCTGATAGAACGCACCGGTGTCCCCCCACACTTTGCCGGGGCAGCTGTGGCGCCGCCCCTGGAGACCTCGCTGTGCAAGGCAGCGCGAGCCACGTCGCGCTGCCACCTTCCCTTTACGGTGACCTTAATACAAGGTGTCATATGGTAAGGTTATGGAGATCAGATTTAATCATGCTTATTCTAACTTTATTTAGTTCAATGACGGTCACTTCTAAAGTAATTTTATGTATAAAAACGAGAAAATAACTACGTCTACCACTTACATCTAATAATCAATTACACACTATTACATCAATTAAACACTACATATCCAGTACATTATTGTTATTGATACAGAACTAGCGACCCGCGTCGGCTTGGCACGGGTGCCATGTAGATACAAACTAATATGTATGTATTATACATATGTGGTTATAGAACTTTATTTCTCTTAAGAATTTACAATTCACTTACAGAGAAAGATAAGTTTAGTACGCATTTGCCGTTCCGTTAGGCGGAGTGATTTAAACATGTCAATGGTATTAAGTAAGTACTTGATTTCTTAACGTTCATTAATATTTAAACATTACAGTTATTTTACTGGCTACCTATAACTGACTGACAATATTATAATATGTATAAACCTACCTCTTAATTACTCTATCTATAGCTGAAAGTAGTTAAAAAGTTCTGAGCGAACAGACAGCGGAAACGTAAAGTGGACGTCGCAGAATTATAAAAAAAAAAAAAAAAAAAATTGATAACCTCTTCCTTTTGAAAGCCGGTTAAAAAACGATTCAAATATTTTATTCCGTACATTCAGCAATAGAAAGCTGCTAAGCATAATATAGATTACATATATTTTTACTAACGCTTAACCTGATTAATTATATCTCACTATTTTGATCCTGTCCTCATGATTATTAAAACTATATTACTATAATAACTTGTCATATTACATTATAAAAGCGATACTTACCTACTCTACGACATATCGTCGCCTGAGTGCTAACACCGCGGAAGTCATATTTTGACCACAACGTTTCGCATGTCATTCCATAGGGGATCGATAGGGGATCGCAAGCCACATCGTTTGACGAATCATACACAAGAGCCCGAACTATTAAAGTATTATTTTCATTAGCACGTGGAATAAACATACATTTACGTAGTTGCTTAATGAAATCGTCATACTTGTGAACAGGTGCTGCTAGTGGGGGCTGGTCATCTCAAGCACACAATTATTCGTAGTACTTATTTTTAGTTTATAATTTTTTTATATTGACTTTGGTGCACTGGAACTGTGTCCATCATCATCATCCTCCTGCTCTTTTCCCATGTTATTTGTGGTCGGCGCAATGTGTTCTTCTCTTCCATTTCTCTCTATCAGCCGTCATATCTGTATTCACTCTTATTTTAGCCATATCATCTATCACACAATCCATCCATCGTTTCTTAGGTCTTCCTTTCCCCTTGTAACCATCCACATTCATAAACAAAACTTTTTTGGCAACATTATCCTCATCCCTCCGCATAACATGTGGATCTGTGTCCATGGGCTTATATATATTTTATATGACTTATATTGATTTACTCAAAGCTGTAAAACTATTTTTTTAAAGAGTAATTACTGAGTTTTATATGACTTATATTGATTTACTCAAAAATTAAATTATTTTTTTTGAAAGAGTAATTACTGAGTTTCTTGCCAGGTTCTTCTCAGTAAAAGCAACCTTCCGAACCTGGCGGTAGCATGTATAATCCTGTGTAATCGTGTCTTTCTGACGATTTGAAATTACTTTGTAAAAAGTCTAATCGAATAAAGATATTTTTGAAATTTTAATTTTGAAAAACTAAACGGTTTCTTTGTTTTCCTGAAAAGTTTAACTTCCGCAGTGTTAGAATTTAAGCGACTAATTAAGAGTCTAGAAATACAATACAACATCAATAGAGAAGCGACCAATCATGTCTAATGTACTGTTTGTCTCATTTCTTTATAAGAGGTTTACTCTGATGTGTAGATACTCCACCAGTAAATACTATGGCGCGTGGACAGTGACTGCAGTGCATGTGTGAATGCACTCCCGACTTACCGTCTGTATCAAGTATCTGGTGGAATATTTAGTCATGTTTAGACTTCAAAGTAGTCGCAATGAAGAGTCTAATGATGTTTACTTGAGATAGCTGCGGTAGAGCATGGGAGAGTGTGCCGTCTCGCGTTCTTGCTCCATGAGGAATATCATATCGCGGTAGTTGATGCGTTTGAGGCGCGTGCGCAGCGCCAGTTGACTGCGGCCACTCTGTAATATGTACACGTTGTTTTAATGAAACCAAATAATTAATAAAAGCATATTTTTTAAAGATAATAGATCGAGCTTGATTTTAATAAATATAACCAAAAAAATTTAAACTTCCTTATTTTTATAATTATAAACTAACATATACATTGGCGGCAAGCCTCAGAATTTAACTTATACAACAGTGGATTACCAGTGCGGCAGGTGGCTGGTGCTGGGTGGCGAGTGGTTCGGCGGCTGGCGGGGCGTCGAGGCGGGGTTTCTTGCGCGGTCCGATCGCCTGCAGAGCGGTCAGGTTCGCTTCCCGCTGACGCATCTCCTCCAACTCTGCTCGTTGCATCTCTTTAGCCTGCAATACGTACAAATTAATACTCATAACCTCATCAATTTAAAAAAGGACACATTTGAATTTAGTTTGTGATGAATAAACACAAACTATTTTTGGAGGGGAATAACCAAAGGAATAGTTTTGAGACCGAATTTACTATTAATAGTTAAAAATCGAATGCTACATGATGAACCGTACCTTAGCCTTCAGCTTGGCTTGTTCTGGGTCCTCAGTCTTGGAGCGTGACTTGGCGGCTCGCAGCAGGATCTCCCTCTCGGAGTCCTCTCGTCTCTTCTTGTCCACTCGGTCCAACTCCTCCAGGAACTTGAGCTGTCCCTTCACGTCCTGCGACACCTCGTAGCGCATGTCAGTCTGCAAACATCCACTAACATTAACACATAGTTACTTTATGAAAAACGTGGCGCAGCTTCCCGATTTGAAAATCAAAAGTTTCGTTCGATATTGCTATTGGTCAGTAACGAATCGATCGATTTTCAAAAACTATCAATAGACAGATAATGCACATCAAAGAACACAATATATAACTATTGAATAGTTAAGAACAGTAGCAATCACTCACAAAAAGAAATGCATGCAGTTACTTCGCAATAAAAACATAATTGTAATAATTTGAAGTCTTCCCTACCTTACTTCTTAAGGACGCAATGCATTTAATACGTTAGTATTATAAAATGTTCTAGCACTGGACACGTAACACAAAATTACTGAAAAAATAAACGTAAACCTCCTTGGATTTGAAAATGAGTATTGGTATTAATAAGGCAATGAAAAAAATTATCTCAAAAATTACAAGTCTGACATTTAAGGCATGAGTTGTACTGTCTTGTTCCTGTGCTATGGAGCAACTGATCCATAATTTAACAGTGACCGGCTACGGTTGCACATAGATTTGCCACTTTGGTAATATAATATTGTAACTGGCTTTAACCAGTCAGTGCCTGAGACGGGTATAGACTCACCATCTGTCACGTTGATACATATTCATCTTCGGTGAAAATTGGGTGTTGTTATTACATCAGCTCTGCCTACCCCTTCGGGGATTACAGGCGTGAGCTTATGTATGTATGATGTAACTTATACGAATGATGTGTACCATTAGACACTTACTAACATCTTAAATTAATTGAAGTCACCAGTTCTATAAAAAATGTTTTGTCTGTTTGAATGCGCCTCCTAAACTACGTTACAGGACTTGATACGGTCTAACACGTAGGAGTTGAACAGTGATTGGATTTAGATAAAAAGTCCACGTTACATACAAAGTCGGGAAAAGACGACGCTTTGTAATAGTCTTAAAAATCGTAACTCAAATCGAAGCAATAATATATACTAAATCATGTTTCATCTATAAATAAAAAAAAAAACAAGCAGTAAACTAAACAGAAAAGCTTCACGTTAATACAATGTCGATGGTATTTACTATTGGCAATTACACAATTGGACATAAAGCTGATTTTATACACCGAAGCTAACTAACAGACAGGTGTTCATTAAATGCACGTACATCGAACAATGTGCGTTTGAAAACCAATGGAACAATATTATAATTATAAATGGCTTACAGTGTCGACTTCAAAATTCTGAAGGGCAGCATGGACAAAAAACAATACATTGTAAGTAATCATGATATACACACACATACACAGCTATACAATTATTAGTATAAACTCGCACTTGTCACAACTAGTCGGTTAACCTTTGCAATACGACAGTTAGTGAAAAAACCACATATGAAACACAGATCGCCTGCATTGCGCTAATATTTCACACCAGCATAATGGTGAGCTTCTAGTGATACATGCATAAATTCTTGTATAATCGTGTCTGAGGCAGACTCAACAACATCTGTCACGTGGGCACCAATATATCATCGCAACTTCTCATAAAAATCTAATATCTTTATTTGATCATAATTAAAATAGATGATGCATTTTAATACGGGTTCGGAAGATTGCTTTTGTTGAGCAGAAAATATTGTGGGAAGTTATTTTACTTTTTGCAAGCTTAATGCCTATTATGTCGCAAGCCGCAGCAGGTACATATTTAAATTCTCGCACGGCAATATATGTCTATATTTAAAACATACAAGCCAACAAAAGTCCACGACTGTCTGCAAAATGTGTATTGTTGAAAAATATCCAATTCAAAAGTCTATCCTAGGTTTGAAGTCACTCTCATACAAGTTTATAGCATAATGGCGTTCAAATATATATGCGTTATATTTGAACGCCATTATGCTATAAAGAACCAACGTATAAGTAATCATAGTACAAGCAAATTTTTAAATGGAGATGAAGAAAGTCGCATTGCATCAAATTGCTTACGCAGTCGGTGTGGAGAATAAGTATGTATAATAAGTACCTTGATGACGACATCAATCCTGTGTTGAGCAATGACGGCCAGCTTTTCGATCAACGTCTTGAGTCGCTCGTGCACCGCGTGGTTGATAATACCGGCAATGTCGAGGGAGGCGTCCTCGAGCCCGTGGCGAGCCACCACCGCCTTCACCCTGCTCTGGATCACACCCATCGGGACTAGGAACTCTTCCTTACACGACCTGCACACAAACAGCATCTTCACATCCTACTTAATATTATAACTGTGAATGTAAGTTTGTTTATGACGCCTTCCCATGAAAACTTCTTAACCGATCAACATTTGGTGTTATACAGATTTTGGTAAGGCGTGAGCTTAAGCATTTGATTAATGTATCTATTAGGGGTCTTTGTTACGTAATCAAAACGAACCTGATCTGAGTGCCAATGAGTTCAGTGGAGCCGAGTATCCTCTGCGTCTCCTCGGCGAGGTTGACGCCGCCCATGGCCGCGACGTCATTGATGTCGTCATCACCGGCCATCTTGTCATCACCGAAGCCCTGCGGCATCAGACCCTTCTTCTCCTTGTCCTTGAGCAGCGACTTCCCGGGAGTGAGGACTGTGGAGAGGGCGGCGGAGTTCCCACCCGACCGAGTATACTTGCTGCCCGAGGAGTTGCCTTTACTCTTGCCCACGTTGATCTTTGTATGCACCGGGATGTTTTGAAGCACGGCGATTGTGTTGCCCGGCTTGTTCACTGGCTTTGGCTACAATAAATAAAGCTCCTATTAACATACGATACGTCTGCAGCTGACTTACCTCTATGCCTCGCAGAAGTTACTGTATTTCCTATAGGAGATGTACTACGTGGTATTTCTTGAGATCGGCTGAAAAGCCCAGTCAGTGAAGTTGATTCTACTTAATATTCATTAATCTTCGATCAAGCATGCCTTACATCAATGCAAAGCGTTCCAGAGGCAGTGGCACTCCTAACCAATCCACGTTTGACTCATAAACTTACTGTTTTGGTAAACTGTAACTTCTGTGACACATCATACTAGAGATAACGCTCAACTTTCATGCACTAAATACATGCACCGACCGGAGAAGAGTATTACGATTTCAGCCGTGCCATGTCCGTTTTCGCACGAGATTGAGCCGCACGAATGGTTCCGATCACCCATCACCGAATGATGCGGTACCACGCTAGTTCGCAGACTGAGTGTGCTGACTAAATACGATTTACGACAAAAAAGGAAATTCCAAACGAACTACTCTCTATATAGATTTACCCTTAGATGCTGACGTTAACCTTCTGACGTAAGTAAGATCACTACGTAAATAAACAAAATATAACGAGCAAAAATAATCCAGTTTGCGCACTTAATGCGTACGGCAACAATCGTATTTTAATATTCGAATATTTACACGGTCGCCGTTACTGATACATCTAAATAATAAGTATTCTACATAGCATATTATAGAGACATTGACATGAGCACAATAAAAAGGTGTGGACGAGGAATGCTGGGGTGAGTCACTTACACAGAA
Source organism: Watsonalla binaria (assembly GCA_929442735.1). Classification (NCBI taxonomy): domain Eukaryota; kingdom Metazoa; phylum Arthropoda; class Insecta; order Lepidoptera; family Drepanidae; genus Watsonalla; species Watsonalla binaria. The sequence continues at coordinate 1,006,363 of OV838917.1, read as the reverse complement.
AATAATACAAAATATCTACTTTATCTATCTATACGCCCCGAATGGCCCCGATCTTACCTTCCAAGTTGTTCGTATAGGAGCGTGCATTGATTATTTATAGGCATATAGACTTTGCCTGATTGTGAAAAACTACGGTTCATTCATTTGGTTGTTTACGACTGTACTGAAGTGTCGAGATGCGTATGTAAAGGGGATTAATTCCTGGAATCTCGTGGTACAGACGTTGGCGGGAGCAAAACACGTTCATAAGATTAACACGAAAATAACAGATTACAAAATCAATCTGCATAAACGCGTGAGCCATTCATCAGTGGTCCCCAAACGAGTAGGTGTTGTAATAACAACACCCACTTTTCATCGTTGATAATTTAGAGCCAACGTGACAGGCACTCAGGCACTAACACGTGGTAATTTGGATTCTTGTGAACTTAGCTCCCACTCGTCTCTACTATGTGCGGGTTCATAACTATCGATAATCGTTTGACGCTTTTCAGGGACTGTAAGGGATGCGTAACTGAATTAAATAAGAGTAAGTTTAATGAATTTCCTTGTTACGATAACAACAAAATTTTAACTAAAAAACTACAGTGAATATACTACTTTATTGGGACACGTAGCCCTCGCCACAACGGAAAATATTCTCTTTAATATTTGAACCTTTTTAGCTCTCAAATGGATGGCCTAAATTGAATGTAGTTTTCTTATATTCAAATAGTTCGTACACTTGGTTTTGAGCATATAATTAGTAATCAATTTTATTTCCCCTACCTGCATTAAATCCAATGCACGCCCCTAGCCTTTGAAGTTGTCACGTATATAATGTATACATACTTTAATTGAATAGCTTTCGCGAGAGATGGCGGCGTTACTTCCCGCTTAATAAAATAAAACACTAATCGAATATACACAACTAACTTCGACATAATAATTTTGAAACAATTGTAATAAAGATGCATATATTGGTCCAAGAACTAGTTCGGAAGACGCGATTTAATTAAAGATTTTGTTAATTTAAATACTCTTCACTGAGCTCCAATTAAATCATACGATGGCTCCGGTGCTAGTTCTAACGCCATTTTGTAACGAAAACATTAATCAAATTCCTAAATTAATAAATGCAACCAAAAAATAGCTGGGCCGAGGACATATGGACAGAACACGTGCGAGCCGCCATCTTATGATATTCTGATCACTGCTTTTATTCATTGGTGGAAACTGAATATTTATTTTACATACTAATGTTTCGCAGTTTTGAAAATAATAAACTGTAATCTACTAGTAAGTTAAACCGTTTCGACCTGATATAAATTAGTTGATCGTTAGGGTATTCATATTTCGCATCCAACATTTGGGTTTTCGTGAGGGCAATTTATAAGAATGTCAATCAGATGGCAGCCTAGGCGCGTTGGAACAAACCTGCGAGGAGGTAGTTGGCTGCATGGACACAGCTGTAACGGACTTTGTGCTGGGCACGAGAGAGGGCGCCAGTGTTAGAGGTAACACCGGCGGCAGGAGGGTCGTGAGCGTCGGGCTACCCTCCTCGTCTATGGGCTAGCACAACACGCATTTATGACTTCAAATGGACAACCTAACACCACCAACGACGGACGTGCTAACTTTATTACCCAACTAAATATATAAGATACATCACTATAAGAAACTCTCGTCCACATTGGCACCTGTATAATTTACTAAGTACTAGTTTATTATTATATTTCATATACAATTTACGATCGGAACCAGACGGAATACTTTCTATAATATATAGATCGTCAATAAAGATATAAGGATGTCCAAATAACAGTTGTTTGTATAGGAAGTACTTGTATTCAATTAACAAAAAAAATAAACAATAAAAAGACTATGGTGACCAGTAGGCACTGTGAGGAAAGGAATATATCTCTTATTTAATCAAAACTTCTAGCCAGTTCTAGTACCCTGTGCGACGGACTGTGACCTATTCAGGGACCGTGGTGACGGGGTCAAACCTAAAACGGAACCAGGAAAGATTATAAAAAAAAACCATATTTAAAAATGAAAAGGTTTATTCAATTTGGGCCCTGGTAAACTGTTGGAAAATTACCATTCAGACACACACTGTGATAGAATATTAAGAAATATGCCCGGATCGTATGTTTTGTATGACGTCAGATTGACACCTTTATTATCTTCATGGTAAGTGTTGTATGTACTCCGTCTTCCGGGCGGGGCTATTATGTATCCAATCTAGTTTCAATCCATTTATAGACAGGCACTAGTGGATAACAAACATTATCAACCAATAGTATTACTCATTACATATTGAAACAATAAATAATCCAGGGGCCGGAGTCTCGTAATAAGACTTTCGAAGAAGAATTAAAGATTTTCGAAGGTTGAAATAATTATGAGTAAAATTATAGGGTATGTCCTGACTGTAAAATTCACGACCAGTTTTACATAACTGACCAGTTAAATGCCTACAAGTGGGACGGCTACATAGGGCCGTTGTAGTTGATAGATACTAAATCATATACGGCATTATAGTTTGTCCTTGTCGTGTATACAAACTAATTACTTACATAATGGATTGTCAAGGCCATAAGCTCATTAAGATGGCCTGGTGAGTAGTTATTGTATTAAATCTCATAATAATCAAGGATGAACAAACACCTAAGCCAATCAAGTATTTTTGTAGACATTGTTAAATAATTGATTCTGGAAACATTAGAAATACATACACAATTAATATGTTCACGCCTATATCTCATTTTTGTAGGCAGATACCACTGTTTGCGCACGTTACCATCCTCTCACACTCTTGGTTCGTCCATATTTTGCATCTCTTCATACACTCAGAAGTTAACCCCCGAGTGAACGGAATTTCAGGAATAAAAATCACCTTAAAACAGCATCAAAGATGTATTGCTTACTTTAGAAGTGTTCCAATAGGGAAACGCGAAAGCAAACATTGTTTTATGCAATTAATTATCATTTGAAGAACAACAAGGTTGATTTATTAAAAAAGTAAGGATGTACAGAAACATTTCTTTAACCAAATATTGTCATGGTAAGCAACCAATGAACGATGTGTAGTTCACTAAATACCCAGACTCAACGAAATGTTACTCCTGGTAAATTTAGTGGACGCATGTACAACATTGGCAGAATTAGCAGAACGAATATATTGTTTTTATTCGTTCCAAAATTAACACCTGATTCAAATATGTTTGTTTTGTCTACTATATTTTTGAATAGTAAAGGATAAGTCATTCCAAAGTATTTGGATAAAGGTATGAGAATAATTTTTTATTCTTTTTTGTAGCGTTAAATTTGCCTATGTACATATAAAAGAATACATAATATATAATTATTCACAACCAGTGGTGTAATCCAGGGTTTCTACAGATGTAAAAAGTATGTGTATGTGGGCTACGAACAAGACAATAATTATATTGGTTTATAAACAGGAATGACGTGTTAGCATAATACATTGTGGTGGAACTGTGATTTTGGTGTAACATGAAATTTGCTTACCATCTGCATGTTGGTGGCGTTGAGTACAGGCTGCAAGGGCGAGGGCATGGGCGAGCCCATCGGCGAGGACATAGACGAAGCCATTGGCGTGAACGCCACGTGCGGCGACGGAGCTATGATGCCCTCGATCACCAACTCCTTCGTCACCAGGGACTGTCGCAGTAGCGGCAGGCTTTTCTGAAATCATTTTAAAACAAAAATGATTTAACATTCATAATTATACTCCCGTCTGTATTCCCCGAAGGGTTAGACAGAAGACTACTTATGTTACACCTATATTTCGCCAGTAACGTTACAAGTCCCAAGCAATAGGGAGCCTATTGCCACTAACCGGGCATTAATCCAGATTCCGGGCTGCTACTAAGAAGTAACAAATGGAAAAACTCAATATCACTGCACGACCCAGGGATTGAACCAAGAACCTCGGGTTCCGCAGTGACTTTTGTGACCAACGAGGCAGTCGTTTTCAAATTCATTTATTTTATTTCCATCTTCGAAGTTATGTTGTATGGTCCTACCGATAAATATGAGACTGAAGTCTCATTGAAGTTCTATAGTGCTATAAAAAAAACGAGGATTAAGTTTCATCTACATCGTGTTTTAATTGGGAACTGTCAGACCCCTTCATATATCAACCGAACTATATAATAGTTATGTTTCTTTTAGTACTTTTCTTTTCTTGATATTTGCAATAAGTACAACAAAATAAAGACAAAATAACATGAAATAATTATACCTTGAGGAATCCGATTAGGCAAGGCTGTGGGCTGGCGTTGAGAAGTCGCTCAAGACGGTCGCAGAACTCTTCAGGCTCCACTTGCGCGTCGATTAGCTCCTGTATCAGGGTGCGCACGTTCTTCTCAACAGACGGCGGCTCCTTGCTCGATAGGTCCAATAGGTTCGCCAGGAAGTTACGACATTTCTCTTTGGTGTTATCCGATGGTTTCTATTTAAAAAAATATATATTTTAACCATCTGCTAGCTTACATACACCTTGGAAAGAAGAGATAAGTTAGAGACAGAAGGATACTTATTGCAAAAATAATGTATTTCAAGACTTTCAAGGCAAAATTTACATTAATTCGGCTAAAGTTTCCATTGGTTGAGCCCATTTTTTTTGATAAACTTATTATTTCTGATGTTATAATTTTTTTATATAAGTAGCCGAATGGTTCGTCAAATGCCATTTTAATTCTGAACGAATTCGTTTCATGACGTTCACGCCTCAATAACCAACCAGGTGACTCAGGGACTGCAATGACATAATATTCAGAGCTAATAAGAATATACTAACGAGGTGCGTCGAAGGAACGGGTTGCAGTTGCTGCGGTGCCAATGTTTGCTGTTGTTGCATCTGCTGCTGTTGCATTTGCTGTTGTTGTATCTGCTGCTGCTGCATCTGTTGTTGTTGTTGCATCTGCTGCTGCTGCTGTTGCATTTGCTGTTGTTGCATCTGTTGTTGTTGCATCTGTTGCTGTTGCATCTGTTGTTGTTGCATTTGTTGCTGTTGCATCTGTTGTTGTTGCAACTGCTGCTGTTGCATCTGCTGCTGTTGCATTTGTTGTTGTTGCAGCTGCTGCTGCGGGGGCGGCGGGGCCTGAGGCATCGTGTTTCCTATTGCGCCCGGCGCCACGCTCGTCGACACCGTCGGTACGCCCGCGTGCTGCACACACGCTACACTGTACTGCCTGAACTTGACTTCCACAACGTTACTACACTCATCACACGCGCATTCACAAGCTTGGTAAGATGATACTAACTACATGACGTAAGTTATCTAGTGCTAACATCAGGCGATAACCAAAACTGTTGTCAAACTACAAAACTTAGACATTGATGTATATACCGTTTTACACGTTTAGCATGTAGTACATGCACTTATTACTAGAAGGTAACGCCCAACATTAAAACTAATGATACGGTTAATAATAATAATGTTTAAATTAATATATAATGATGATGATACATAACTATTATGCAGAACATTCTTACCTTGTTAATTACCACAAAACATGCACCTCCACCATATTCATGCACGATCATTTGGACTAGGAGGAAAACGGGCGAGCTGAGGAAGGGCGAGATGTGTTGTGGAGCGGGGCGAGTGCGCGGGTGCGCAGGTGCGCGCGGGTAGCGGGTGGCAGAGCCTACTTACTGCCGGCACGGTCGACAGCCGGATGGTCTGAGTCTGGGGCGCAGTGAGCGAGTTGGCCGCGGGCGCGGGGCCCACCCTCAGCAGCTGGTACTGACCATTCTCAGTCTTTAACAACAAATGACCCTGCTGCCCCTGTTGTAGACTTTGGAGCGTTTGCAGGGTGATCTAAAAATGAATGCCTCGTTTCAATTCCTTCATACTCGCATACTACTAGTCCGACAAGGGTACCTACCTACACAAACATTTATATCCATTCAGATGTCAGTGACCGAAGAGCAGCTCTCAATTGCTAGACAGAGGGTTGGTAAAATGGAACGGAGTTACATCAACATGAGGGAGATGGAACACCAAGCCACCAGCCAAGTCACTGGTTGCATTTGCAATGGTAAGCATGTCTCGGCTCATTCAGAACTTAGCATAATGTGTGTTTGCTGTTTCAACAACACAGTTTATTCATTTATGGCCAGTGGAGGTTCACCACAGCTAGGTAACCTTAATGTCCATTACACATATAACCCACTTCGATAGCATATGCATTCTTATACTTTACATGCATTTGATATATCCATTATAATATTAAACATATATTTTTATCACAAGGTGCAAAATGCATGATACACCATAATACTAACATTGGATTAAACATTATATTTGAGATAATGGTTGTGACATTCCCATTAGACATACCATGTTTGAAATGTTTGTGATGCCTGTGAAGGTTAGCTAAGGCATAACATTATTATAGTATTTTATGAAGATTACAGCTATTTTAAATACCATTTAACACCATACACTGAATAAAAGAGTTTGAATAAGTGGTTTTCATTTTAAATAAAATTGTTTACAATTCAAAATAAGAGCATCTTTCCGAACATAAACTTTATAATAGTCAGAGACTTTTATAACATTTTGCTTTCAACATTATATATCACTATATTTATACTTTTGAAAGTTTGTTAAGTTCAACATCTTCATAAATATAAATATCTTAAATGCAAACATTGTTTGAAGTTTACGTCAAGATGGAGCAATGGGTTACATTAATATTTTGCATGATTTCGTTTTGGAGTTGTTATAATGTTAGCCAATACTCAACAAGTGAAGCCATGGGTAAGAGGTTAGTCATACATAGAAAGGCAAGGGCAGAATCTTACTACCCACATTGAAGATTGTGGATTTCAACCATCTCATACATATAAGCAAAAATTATCTTCTGTCTGTGATTTCTGTTTTATTAGAATCTTATCAAAATGCAACTATGTCTGCCGGTTCCTCAAACTATATTTAAGTAAAAAGACTTAAATATAGTTTGAGGAAGAAATACATTTATTCTTTTTAAATTATTAAATATATTCTGTTAAATAGTAACAAGGATCATTTCATTTTGTTTCCTCTCCTCTGGTAACGGGTAATAATATATGGCTTTTCAAAATCCAATCATTTATAAAAAAATACAATTAAATTATTACAGATCCCAAACAGATTGGTAACAATATTTTTTTACTGAAGCTGAAAATGTGTCATTATGACAGGATAGTGACATCATTGATGTCTCAGACACAGTAAAAATGTGTTTGCATTTTTTCTCAAACTAATGCAGCTTTTGCAGCTTTCCTCATCATCTTTCCTTTGCTGCAAATCCCATCACATGTCATCAATAGACCAAGTTTTTAAAAAGCTAATTTTTACTAGGCTGAGTTTGGAAATTTAGCCCCACAGCAGGCATTACTCGCTCGCAAAGCTGTTTGTTTTTACATTTAATAAATATTTATTGTATGACCATTGGTCTTGCAATAAGTATACTTGACTATACACCTAATGCGACAGAGAGAGAAACATTTAATTTGTATTTACCTTGTGCCTGGGGGAGCAGTATGTATTTACATAAAAATTGTACAAACCCTGCTTAGTTTGGGACTAGATGCCGCTGTGTGATAGTGTTCAAACATTATTTAGTAACCATTTGAGATTTTTTTACCAGAACAAAAGCTGAGTAATTAAGAAATACAGGTTCCTCATATATTTCGAGACACAAATATACATCCTATATTAAAGTGAATGCAAAGGCAAGAAACTGTGATGCCAGTAGGATAGGATCTGACCAGATTTCATTTTGTGCAGGATTGCATCATCCATCCATCAAATATGCAAATTAAAATTTATGTTAAAATGGTCACTTCAGTAGTTCAGCCATGAAAACAGTCAGACGGAATAACTTTCACGTCATATTAGTATGAATCAAGTCAATGTTAGTGAATGATATACTCATTCAATTTTAAAACCAGTGCAATGTAATTATATAAACCTGTTTCAAAACCTTTAAAGCATTTACAATATATTATGTACAGTATGCATTGATTAAAATAAATGCAATGGATTGTTATTAACAATGTTTTGGCAAGTTGTAAAGACACAAAAAGACAACCAGTCCTCATTGACAGCAAAATTTATATAATATCTTTTTTAAACAGACCCACAGTCTCCCCAACTAAAAGCAGTAAGATACATGTGACCCTCAGATGTATAATACCCCATTAAATAAAACAATAAGTATTTTTAACAACTTACTTCTATAATCATCAACATCTATATAAATATCACCAAAATAAGTTCCGTCATCTAGTTTGTAATAATTATTCTGGCATAGCGGTTCTTTATGTTGGCAGCATTATTATAGTCTATATTATATAAATATATATTTCACCGCCATGTATATTATGTCACTTCTCATCAGAAGTGAGCATAGGGCTGCCCTATACATGCACAGATTAAATGAGCCCAATAAATATTATTATATAGGTTAAGAAAAGCAAGTGAATATATCATTGTTGTCTCAATAAGACTAGTTTTATGCAAGTTGGTGTGAGGTTGGGTGGACATCATTGGTAGCAAATTTGTACACAAAGCTGGTGTTTATACATTTGATGATCGGGGTTAGCCCACAAGGGTCAACTTTAGACTGATTTGGCAATTCTGCATTTCACACTGACATGAATCAATCAAGTTTATATTTAATTAAATTATAACTAGAATGTTTGCTGACAACACAATCTGGTTCACTTGAGTTACTAAAGAAACTTATTTACTTTGTAACAGTTAGAATATTAAATTAATGTCAACAAATGTTAATAATACTAAAGCTACATATAAATAACCTTATATTGTTTTATTTACAAAATAAAAATGAGCAATCAGTCATAAGTTCAGACTTGCAAGTGCATTGTATTTGATGAGTTTAGTGACAGCCTGAATGTGAGAGGCCCATAGAGTGAGAGTGATTAGTATAATATATTTGTACAACAGATATAGCAGACAACTTACACCTGGAGTGGCTGCTCTTGTGCCCACAACTTGAGGAGTTCCAATGACCACTCTCGGAGACACAGTGGCGACAGACTTCTGAGCAGCAACATTTGGAGTGCCTGGCCTCATATTCAAGATCTGAACATTTGGTATGATGGTAGGCTGAGCTGCACCCAAATTCTGTGTGGTGACCACAACGTTTTGGCCTCCAGGCTTGTTGAGAGTCATCACATTGGGAATGGAGCCAGGCATGGTGGAGTTGACGGTCATGGGTACCGTCACCATCCCCTGCTGCATGCCCACTTGGCCATTTGAAGTGCCCTGTTTGATCACGAGCGGAGTCTGCATAGTGACCGCTGAGCTCGCTGCCTGCGGTATCACACTACTGGCGGGCACCGCGTGGATCACCTGGCCCTGCGACGCCGGCAGACCGATGCAACCGTTCGCCAACGACTGAGCAGGGAACGTCACACGATTATTAGGGTTAGACAACGTCTGATTTTGTGTATAAATCACTTTCAAAGGCTCGTTAGCGTTAGGCACAGAACATGTTAACGTTGTGAATGCAGACGGAGCAGACGCTTGAACATTACTGTAAGATACATTACTGTTCGTGATGCTAGATGAAGGTTTGTGCACAATTCCGCCTGAGTTGACTTGGTCCAAGTAATACTTATAACCGCCTATTACAGAATTCACATTTGGCGTTATATTATTTGACTGAATCACATTCACTTTTGAGTTCTTTGATAATATGGACGAAGCTGTTGGAACTAACTGGTTTTCCAAGGAGCCTACAATTGCGTTCACAGCGTTTTCATCAACATCTATAGACAAAGCTTGCTCTAAAAACTCGGCTGACGCCATTTTATACAAATCAGCGGATATGGCAGGAAATGGTGAAAACCGATGCAAACGGAAAATACCGGTGTTTATTATCGGTATACTTAAAAAAGTCTTTCAAATTCAAATAAAAAATATCTTTATTTGATTATACTTCTTACAAAGTACTTTCTAATCGTAAGAAGGACACAAACATACATTATACAGGATTACAAATGTTACCTCCGGGTTCGGAAGGTTGCTTTTGTTGAGAAGAACCCGGCACGAAACTCAACAATTACTCTTTTAAAAAATATTATACAATGTTAATGGTTACAGTATTTATATCTCATGAATATGCACACAGTTCCAAAAGCTCAGTTGTCAAAAATAATAACTAAAATATTAGAAATAATTGTGAGTATGGCAAATTCCAGCGAGTCAAAGCAAAGATCAAATTAAGATTGTTTAGCTCAACTTTTTGGTTCAAAGTGCTTAGTTTAATACTAAGAAAAAGATCTTCGAGATTCTGCAATTTAAAACAATGTGCATAGGTAGCGGATACAAAAGAACTTTATAATCAGGTACAGACCCGTCTTACAGACTTGTTCTCTAAACGTGTTAAAATGTAGAATAAAATATGTTTATTATCTATTCATCAATTAATCAAACTATTAGTCCAAGAAACAATATTTTTCTTAAACTATACTACTTTAGTAGTTAAACTGGGCAAACTGGTTTAAGCTATCGAAACAGCTCTACCGGTTTAACCAGTACTTTGTTTAAGTAGAATATTGGTTGAGCTTTAGTTTTAGTTCCAATTATTAGTAAACCAAAGAACGAAATGTAACCGATTGCATAAACTAAATTAATCAATTCTTATGACTGGTTCCAACGACACCTCATTGTGAAATTTATCGATTGATATATAATTATATGTATGCTTGGCAATAACAAATTTTTTTTTGTTAAAAAAAATAATTTAAATTTTGATCTTTGGCTTGACTATTATAGCGACGCGTTTGCAAATATTTTATGTCTATGCTCTATGCTTCGATATTGCTTCGACTTCGACTGTGCGTCGAGCTATGGATTAGGCATGATTAGGCACCTATTTATTTTAATTATCTATAGCCTTGATCGAAGTGAGTGGTGAATTTTGTGATAGTTTTCTGTGGAAGTGACAAAGTGACTGAACAAAACAAAACGTCAAAAACAAAGTAAAATGAAAATTATATTTCGTTCTTCAATAAATAAGTGAAGGTTCGATTATAATTTGTGGTGTTGTGTCGTTGTTGTGGGCTAGAAAATTACATATAAGCGAATGAATAAAATGTTAAAGAATCACTAGGTAAGTTAACTGTCTTCTCACTGAATAAGTGCTCTCCATAAAGATAAAACCTGCCTCCACGTTGGTAATAGTCGCTGTTAAAAACATTTGCAATATTTTGCATCCTAATTATTACAGTTTGTTTATTTATTCTGATTAACCGATTTGTAGATACGATGATTAAGTAGCATTCAGTTTATCTTGTCAGTTTATCATTATTTATCTTGTTAAATTTTGCATAAAATGTAAAATTAGAATATGATGCGTGATGGTGGGCGTAATTTTCTCTTAGATCTATTCTGTAGGTACCTAGTTCTTTATAAATACTTCGCTGCATACTTCAAGTATTATTTCGCTGCATCCCTTGCAAGGTAGGCACTAAGAAGATTTTTATTTGAACATGAAACATGGCAAGCATTGCATTTTCAATTAATATATTTACAATAGGTACCTACATTAATAAAAAATTAAAACAACTAGGCATATATAAAAGATACATTCAATAAATAATTATATTTATTTCGACAGATACACCATGGAACGGTTCCCATTGAAGTCATCAGTTCCCAAAACTGGGACAACATATCAGTCTGTGTACAAAAAGGTTTGTGTTGTAGCTAAACTATACCTACAGTGACTAGTACTCATGAGATATGATCTATTGGTTCCTACACCAATGGCCCTGTAACTCCCCTTGTATCCGCTTTGGTTATATGCGGTCAATTATTTAATATACAACATCAATTTGTGATCCTCCATTGGCTAGATTGATCAAGCTGCTGATGAATTGTCATGTATTGCATATCTATTCATAATTTAATGAAGTTTATTGTTACTTTAGTCTGTTTAAATAAATTAGATTATTATAAATTGTTATAAAAGAGAGTCAAGACTTCATGTGTAGTGTGTTCATTTAAAAAAAATACTTGAATGAATATAATTTTTGCTTAATTCTTAGATTTACTATCTTATTCATATTAAAATGAATATTGAAAAAAGTATGTTAAGATGGTTTGGACATATCGAAAGGATGAGTGAAAGGCGATTAACGAAAGAAATTTATAGAGCGAATGTGACTGGAAGTGTCGGTAGAGGGCGTCCAAGGAAGAACTACTATGACCAAATTAATAGTATTTTTCAGAAAGGTCAAATTCGGAGCACTCCTAACCGAAGAAAGTGTATGAAGAGATGCATGAATGTAGATGAAGCGAAAGAAGTATGTAAGGATCGTAGCATGTGGCAAATGGTGGTCTCTGCCTACCCCCATGGGATACAGGCGTGAGCATATATATGTATGTATGTAAAATAAATTTTAAGGCAATACATTCAAATTATAAGACATTTATTCATTTATAAAAGATTTGATGAGTCACTTAGTTTAAAGCCGTGGTGGCCTCGGGGTTAGTGCAGTCGCCTGCTACGCAAGCGACGCAAGTTCGAATCCCAGCGGGGCCTGTACCAAGGAGTTTTTCTAAAAAACTTACGTACAGTGATTTCACACCACGTGCTTTACGGTGAAGGAAAACATCGTGAGGAAACCTGCATATGTCTGAGAAGTAATTCAAAGACGTATGTATAGTGCTTGAGACGGCGATAGACTCACCATCTGTCACGTTGGCACTTAATCAAATTCGGTGAAAAGTGGGTGTTGTGATTATAACACCTCTGCCTACCCCTTCGGGGAATACAGGCGTGAGCATATGTATGTATGTATGTATTAGTTTAAAGAGTAAAATTTAATTGCAAGATTTCAATAGTTTTTGTATGACACTGGTCACATTGTTTTATTAGCAAGGTTACACATGATGAGAATACTATGGCGCATAGCTTTTGATGATGAAGGATGTGATGAGTTAAGATGTACAAACAGGGTGCGCCGGCGAGCAGCAACGGGGTCGGCGCAAACTCGCCAGCTGAGGATGACCTGGTAGACATCACGCCGGGGCTGCAGCAAGCCACCGCCGCCGCCACAACGCCCACCAACCACGGTACTTTCAACCTCTACGAACATAATGCTGCCAGTGAAGCTGCCGCTAATGCCAACTGTAAGTACCTTGTATAACACACTTGATGTCCATATTATTTTTATGTGATACAGGTCCTGTCAGAAGTTATGAGTGTGTGCTGTAAATAGTGGGGATACTGCACATATTGTTATTTGACTCGCGCCATACATATAGACAGAGACAGACTCATAAAATGACTACTGCACGTCGTGGAATGTATAAGTCATAACTTGTGATGGGACTTGTGCTACCTATTAGCTCTAGCAGTTATATATGTAGATATAAAAGATGATACATCAATGTATTAGAATGAATATGCTAGACCACTAAAGTAGCTATGTAGAATAACTTTTATTCAAAGTATTTGCAAATTTTGATCGCAATGACTAAAAGTATTTTCTGTTTTCAACCTACAAGCCTCCATCGCGCATTACTTCGGCAAATCCACCGGTAAGTGAATAATGGTTTGATGCATTAGTTGATGTTGTATGTATGTGTTCATCATTGTTGCTTTACAACCCTGAATCTGTGCAGCATTCATCTAGACCATTTGGTGCATTGCTTGTTGTAGCATTCATTGACTACTAATTTGTCTGATAGAATGTAATAGCTGAGTATAATAGAACTTCCTTTCGTTAGTTTGTCTGTTGACAAGTAATCTTTGTAATAGAGATTCTGCAACAAGGCAATTGTAGTTCCATTGACTGGTCGTATTAGTAAACTGTGTCTTTGTGAAGGCAAATTCATGCAATGCATTTAGAACATTGCAATAGTAAAAATATCGAGCGGGGTGGCTTTCGTAAAAACATTGTCCTGACACAAATACGTACATCAGATCGGCACATTGCCTTGCACGGCCTTGTTTGCATATCTATGAACTTGTTGACAACTTATAAAGCTATTATAAAACATTTCAAAGACCTCATGTTTCTGAGGGTAAATAATAAAAACAGGCAAATAAATCACGTTTGTTGTATGTGAGCTCTTAAATTATAATTAATTATGTTTTTATCGTGCTCTGTTCGTAACTTAAATACGTCATCTGTGAAAATATCAACTGTTTATCACCGTTCATTTGATACAGCTTGGTGACAGATAGACAGACAGACGGACGAATCTTCAAACTATAATCGTTACAATCACTGCATCACTCTTCTATGCGTGAGCTTCTCTTTAAGGCAGTGTTCCGGTATTTGAAAGTTTGAGATTATCGAAAAGAATCCATTTCTAATCTCACGTCACAATTCTAGCCAAAAACCCTACATTTGTGTACAGAATCCAGAAGGGGAGGAAACAAAAAACGCAACGCTACAAAAAAAATTTTGCCCTGGGTATCATCGCAATGTTTTACGTTCCTAGATTACGAATATATTCATGAAAGTTCTCAATGTGCTGGTATTTTCATGATTTTGTTTTTAAGTTCTCGTTTGCATTTAACATCATAAAGGACGCTCACGCTAGACCGAGTGGAGCGTCACGGCTCGGTCTAGCGCGAGAAAATTGAAAGTGAGCAAATATGAGTATTTTTTTATTTCCTTAGCTATGTAGGAGTCCTACGTAATATGTAGCGAGTCTACGGCCATTAACCAGGCAATACTATATATTTGACCGAACCGGAGATCGAACCCGAGACTTTGTGTTCCATCGAGGCAGTCTCTATTTAGTATTCAGTTACTTATGAATGCAATCAATCAACCAATCAAAAAAGTCATGTCTGTTTTCTGATAATTCCCCTTAAATATTTGTTTCATTTTAATCTAATTATTAATATTAAACTGTATCAATTACTATATATTACGTTAATATTTCAAGCGTCTATCTGCTGCCGTTATCAATATCGAAAAATCAATATTTATTTTATTCTGTTTTTTAGTCTTTGTTGTTATAGCGGCAGCAGATAACGTAATCAATGAAAATGTAAATAATATATCTATATCTGTGCTGGTGACAGACAGACAGAAGCACAGCGAAGTCTTAGTAATAGCCAGGCTAGGTCTTAGCAACGGGTCCGCGTTTTTACCCTTTTGGTACAGAAACATAATCAGGGCGAGGGTGAAACCAAAAAGGTATATCAGATGTCGCAAACAATGGAACTTCCACCACGAAGTCATCTAAATCAGTTGTATTTGTGACTCGACGTAAATTAAACGGCTAGCGCTTATCATTTGGCGGTTTGCTGGCCTTGTCCCGTCATGGAGTTGTTTAAAAACAAAACCCGATAGTGGATATTAACCAAGTTATCGATATCTCATGCTTTGATTAGATAGGCCACAAAAAACTTTTACCTACATAAATGTAGTATGTGTCTGGATGCGTGCTTATGAATTACGTGTTTGATCTGAAATGAAGCCTTTAGGAGCTGATCCTGGCGATACGGAGCCATTTATTGCCGAAGATGTAGGTAAACAAATTGACTGCTTATAAAACTATTTGTTCACTGCTTATCATGTTTTCTAGGTATATCCTATGACACAGGATTTAAATACGCCAATATCGAAGTAGATTTTCACTGTTAAATCAGTGCCAAATGTTATTGCCTTTTCGGATACATTGACTATTTCTATTTTTCAGTAAATATTAACAATGTAAGTGTTTGCATTGTTAGTAAATATGTTATTATTGCTGTAGCTTTTGTAAGATAGATCTTGGAGAGGTAAGGCATAACGGCAAGGCCGTCTAAACTAGGCTGGGGCTCCTGGGCGCACAACAATTTGGGGCCCTTATGGAATGTAAAAAAGTATTATCGGTAATCAAATACAGTATGGTTTTTTTTGGTTACGATTATAATAAGGGTGTTTTTCGATATTTCTGTTGAGCAAAATTTTCTATTATATAATAGAAAACTAAAAAAATTAAAAAAATACTTTAAGGATATCCTTAAAGTAATTTTTTTGAAGGATATCACTATGTATGCTCATAATTGAAATACCTTCTGATAAGATTATTGGTTTGTGAAAAAAGTGTAATATACCAGACAATTTTTTTGAGAATAAATGTGTGAGAGAAATTATCTGTATTTCGGGGCCCCATAAGAATGGGGGCCCTGGGCACGGGCCCCGTGTGCTCTTATGGTGAAGGCGGTATTGCATAACGGTATCTCCTGTTCAATGTGTGGAGGTTCCCGACTCGGGACTGTACCTCGACCTTATAGAAGATCACTTATAGCTTACCATCAGCTGAACTGTAGGTACGCTTGTTTAACGCCTTAGTATAAAAAAATTGGTGACGTGACACTATTTCCTCTACGTCTTTAACTTAATTGTACCTACTTAATTCAACGACATATTTACGATGTTTTTAAATTAGATACCTGCCTAGTTAATGTAATCGTCAGCTAACTGGCGCGTGATTGGTGTCGAAATCTCAACATAGTTTCGATCCTATTCCAAGGTTATTTATTTATTTAAATATTCATTTTCCAGAAACTAATTACACTAAAGGGCAGCAATACAACTGCATTATATTACACAATATGTACAGTACACAAAACATTTATTACATATACAGCATATTATATAATACAAACATATTCAAATATTCGCTTCACAATACTCCAGACATGCCGACATGAACGTCTGCAATTATATTACATTAGCTCTTAATGGAGACTGCGTTATTTGTTCATAAAAACAAAAGAAACTGATATTCGTCGTGTCTATGTATTTCTAAATAGCGGTCGTCAAGTGGTTTCACATGCGTAGTTCCCGTTTAGCCTATGTTACAGAGCCCGTCACGAGTTATAGTTTTTTCATTCGGTCATTCTACGAGCCTGACTCTGTCTGTTGCCATACAGAAAGACAGAGACAGACTGTACCCGGAGTATAAGTTTTAACACGCTTTAACGCTGACGATATCGAGTGCGTATTCTAACATTTTGTTTGGGAACGTAATATCGCGCCTAGCGGTGAGTTCACAAAGTTTTAAGTTCCTGTATAAAATGAGGAATATACACAATCTATATCGTAATCTATACAACTATAGCTGTATCTGTACAGATAAATAAAATTGAAGTGTCTGTTTATAATTCCAAAATAATATGTTCTCACTAAATGTATACTGAAATTAAAAAAAACTATCTATTCTTAAAATGTTTCTCTGTCTGTCCGTCTGTTTGTTTCATTAATATAATACACAAATATCCTGGATTTTTTTAATACAAATATCGGTTTTGTAGAACCGGAGATTAACCCCTACAACATCACAAACTAATAAATTTTACCTCGATATAATATAGAAGAGGGGACCCCACCGATCCAACACTTAATTTCCGAGAAATTGTTTGAGCCCCTTAACCATACGCGCATTGTGTTTATATACGGGCATCGGCATTGGAAAAGAAAAACAAAATGAATCTACGAATAAAAATATGTGCCGCCCACATTATTATTATTGGGATAGGATGAAAGTAGATTTTAATGGAAATTTGTAGTAGATTTTAATGCAAAAATGGTAGAAATAGTAATTTGTATATGGCAGCCCCAATTTGACAGCGTAAAATTAGATTGTTCGAGCGGTGACAGATGGGAAGAAAAAGAAAAGAAAGAAATGACCGGACAGATTGCCTACCAGCCAGTTGAGGCAGTGAGAGACTAAAAAAGTGATAAAAACAATATTAACTAAAACATCGAAGGGCCAAAGTAACGCTCTTTTGTTTTTACTTGTGAAAAGGTGTGATCAAAATCAATACACGGGCTGTGCGCTAGCGCGCAGCCGCGGACTTGTTGAGATCAATATAATACTCAACGTCGCAACTGGTTGTCATTAAAGCAATTCGTCACCGCATTATGAAATATTGAAGTGACTAAGTTACTGCTAAATTGTTCCAGGGGACGCAGTCATATTCTCCGGCATGCAAGGTAATTAATATTGCTCTTCAATCTACGTACATTATGTCGTCGTTTCGTTGTTTTTATACTTTTGGATAGGTACTGCACGTCCGCCCTTTTTACAAACAATACCACATTTTTTATCTTGTATTATGATGAACAATTTCACAGTTTTTTAATATTGTTTGCATCAATTGAATGTGTTAACGTTTGGAAAAGTGTCCTTGGGCCATATTGTAAATTTTAGCTGGTTTGAATTTTATATAGTATAAAGAGTGTTCTTAGAACAATTGATACATACTTTTTGCAAAATGGGTGTGGCAAACAGACTTTATATCTGGCATTAAAACAGTTTTTATAGCAACACAATTAATTTAATTCTATTAAAAAAACTGAATATGATTTCATAAATTGAGCGGGTTGTGTTAAATAAAACATATAACATTTGACAGCTGATGATGACATCCCGGGGATCGGCCAGTACGATGACTTCCACACTATTGACTGGCAGAGGGACATTGCAAGGGACCGCATGCGGCATAGGTACATAGTTAAAAAACGACAAGACTCCATATGGGATTTAATTAAGGTAAACACATTGGACATGACCTTTAATAAAATTTACTGGCTTCAAACTTGACAGTCCTACTAATGTTTACGTCCACCCCAGGGAGCCCACGATGCTTGGTCAGGATGGGTGTGCGTATTGCTGGTGGGTGTGTGCACTGGCATAGTCGCTGGTGTTATTGATATTGGTGCCTCCTGGATGACCGATCTCAAGTTCGGCATCTGTCCACAAGCTTTCTGGCTCAACAGGGAGCAGTGCTGCTGGTCGGACACTGCAACCACCTCCTTCGATAGTGGAAATTGCTCACAGGTATGCTCCACTTTTAGCGCTAAAATTTTATTATGTACAGGAAACCAATGTTATTTTCTTTTTTTAAATAAACAAAAATATGGTATTGCCATTTTTATGTTCAGATGTAATTAGGTGTGGGCGTTGTGGTTTTATTTACTGTATGTGTGTGACAGTGGCTTACATGGCCGCAAGTGTTCGGTGACAAGCGGGACGGCGCCGGCGCGTATATCATCAGTTACTTGTTCTACATTGTGTGGGCGTTGCTGTTCGCCGCGCTCTCCGCATCACTTGTGCGTATGTTCGCGCCATACGCCTGTGGCTCCGGTATGGACTCTTTACAGTACATTAAACTCTTTATTTATTATTTTAAAATATAATGATATAACCTAATGTGTTTCAAATACAGGTATACCCGAGATCAAGACAATCTTGAGTGGGTTCATCATAAGGGGCTACCTCGGCAAGTGGACGTTGATCATCAAAGTTGTGGGGCTGATTCTCTCGGTGTCCGCTGGACTGTCACTTGGCAAAGAGGGACCAATGGTCCACATTGCCAGCTGTCTTGGTAGGTTACTTCCATTTTGCTGATTTGGCTTGCTGCTGTGAGCTTTACATAGGTAAAGGTATTAAGAAGTGTATGGAATAGGCATAATAAGATTTTTGTGTTTTGATATTCTTTTGTTATATTTTACAAGGCGTTAATGCTTATGTCGTTTATTAGTGCACTTGACAAAAGAAGTGCTCAGTTTGTTTGTATATTATGTTGACGATCGTATCAAATTGATTAGATAATATTAGCATGTCATTTTACTTACTTTTCTGCCGTGTCATCAATAGTGAGTGAATGCGAAAATAGTAAGCCTATGCTTCTATGAAATCTAACCCGCACGTTAGATGTGCATCGAACATAGGTAATAGTCTTATAATGTATATCATAATTTGTAATATCTACCAAATATGAACTGTAACTGAAAAATGTCCGACTAAGCGTCATGGTTAAAGTCAAATCGTCTATTTTGAGCAAGAACATTTATTTCTCTGATTGTAATAGGTTAAAAAATCATATCACTTTTATCTAAATATATAGATTTTTCAAAAATATTAACAGTATCATGATAATGATGAAAGAATTAAGATCAAAAAATCTTATTGCCACTTTTTGTAAACTGACTATTCACATCTCCACACACATAATAATATGTTCCTATTAACATTAGGTTGGTGACTTTTAATTGGGGTGTCACAAGCATTTGTAGACTACACCAAATGCTCGCTTACCTATAAACCTATGTAAACCAAATAGAAATCTCTTGATATAGAATATTTATAATACTTGAAATTTGAATATTGTTTCTGAACGTGGCAGTATCCCACACCAGTCCTATCGTGAACCAGAATTCCACATTAATTTAATCTGGCGTTTATAGTGTCTGCCATTTGTAGAATTTGGCGTTTCTAGAATGTGGCATTAATAGAATATGGCATTTAAAATATGTCTGGCATTTATAGAATCCGACATTTGTAGAGTTTGGCGTTTATAGGATCTGGCATTTTAAATACGTCTGGCATTTATTAAACATGGCATTCATAGAATATGGCATTTTAAACACGTCTGGCATTGGTAGAATCAGACATTTGTAGAATTTTTAAGTTGTCGACTATACCATTTCTTATTGCCATCATAGATTGATAATGATCATGGAACAGATGTATATGACGTGTATATGCCTGTCACTATCGCACAGCTAAACTGTCATGGCAAATAGAGGTTATGGGATGTTTTAGTAACACGGGTAAGGTATGGATACAAGGGTAGTGTGTGTTGATAAGTGCGACGTTGGTCCAGGCAACATCCTGACGTACCTGTTCCCCAAGTATGGGCGCAATGAAGCCAAGAAGAGAGAGATACTCTCAGCGGCCGCCGCGGCGGGCGTGTCTGTGGCCTTCGGCGCACCCATTGGCGGAGTACTCTTCAGCTTGGAAGAGGTATGTACAATAACCTATACTGATCGATACTAATATTATAAATCCACCCGACGCCGTCCGAGGCACGTCCTTATTGACCCTGACGACGATATCACATTGCTTCAGCAAGCAATGTCTCATAAGCACACACCAAACCGACCATTGTTCCGTCCTCGCCGGCGAGGCTCGTCGCGAACTCTACGTCATCGTCCCCCCCGTCCTCTGCTAGGGCCGGCGCGCGCCGAGCCACTAGCCTTAAACATGTCCCTAAATAATACCACTCAGATCCAGCTCAATCCCCAGCAACGCCCTAAGCCGAGGTCCGAGCCCCGCACCGGGGTGCCCTTAGTTGTGTTGCTTAGTTTTTAAGTTTAAGCTCGGCTGGAGGCCCTTGGGTCTCGCTCTTTAGTCCGGCTAAGCAGTGGAGGTAACTCCCCCTACCAACTGCGAGAGCCCATATCGTAAAAAAAAAAACTAGTATTATAAAGCTGAAGAGTTTATTCACTAATCTCAGGAAGTCCTGGTGTTCGGGTGAACAAGAGAAACACTAGATAGGTACGTCGTTTACTGTGAAATTTAATGGTCTTTGTTTTAAATATAAATGTGAATTATGTAAGTAATTCTTGAGTCTTGACTGCGACCGTTGATTGGCGTTGTTGTATGTTGTATTGCTCTCTCTTTCGCGCCCCTTTACGCTTATCTGCGCTGCGATGTGCGTGCAGGCTGAGGAGGCGTTACTCGTACAGCCGGATGGTCGTTGATGATGCGCGAACACCTGGTTTGAAGGGTAAAATATTTTTGTGTTGGATAGTACATTCATCGAGGAAGTATTTAGGCTTTATAACATCACGCTGCGAACAATGGGAGAGAAGCATCACAGGAAAATTTTGTTGTGCGGATAAAAGCTGCAGACGTCGTGTGATCTACGTACATATAATTGAGTTTCACAGTAAAAGCAATCTTCCGAACCCGGTGGTAACTTTATTATCCTGTGTGTTGTTTTTCTTTGTCCTTCTGATGATTTGAAAGTGCTTTGTGATAACAATCTCTATCGTTTATCATTAACAATCACGTGAAATAAGCGGAAAACGTAACGTAAAGCTGGTCCCCATTCATGCTTTAACTCGCGGAACCCTAATGTCTGCCAGTGAAAGTCCCGTTAAAATCGGTCCACTGCTTCGTAGGTTAATCGGATCAAACAGAGAGACAGACAGACGTACAGAAAAGTAGGAGAAAATTATAAAAAAATTTTTTTTTATATTTCTTACCATATATACTTTCATATGCATGTAGTGAAAAGCAGTTATTTTGGAATTACAAAGAGACACTTCACTTCAATTTTATTACAAACAAGGTTGAATTTATTTTTCACATTAGGTGACTCAATGTGTTCTTAGTCTGATTATTAGGCTAGGACTTGAACTTCAGGGCCACCACATATAGGCATCTCAATACATATAACGTGTTAAAAGCTAACTAATAGCTATCTATGTTCAGGTGTCCTACTACTTCCCACTGAAGACTCTGTGGCGGTCGTTCTTCTGCGCCCTGATAGCAGCGTTCGTGTTGCGCTCAATCAATCCATTCGGCAACGAACACTCTGTGCTGTTCTTCGTCGAGTACAACAAGCCCTGGATATTCTTTGAACTGATCCCGTTCGTCGGCCTCGGGATCATTGGTGTAAGTACATTTATTATTATCATGCATAGTATATATTTCAATTAATTCATTTATCTGTGTTTTGATAAAAAATATTAAATAAAAATGAATATGAAAAAGGGATAAGTGTTGCTTATCCATCTCCTTTTTTTGGTTGACTAATTTGAAATTGTGCTGTAATTATTTGATTATTTTTGGTGTTACCAGGGTTGCATAGCGACGATATTCATAAAGGCGAACATATACTGGTGCCGCTATAGGAAGTACTCTAAGCTCGGCCAGTACCCGGTGACCGAGGTCCTGGTGGTAACCTTGGTGACCGCGGTGATCGCTTACCCCAACCCCTACACGCGTATGAACACCAGCGAGCTCATATACCTACTGTTCAACCAGTGCGGTATATCTAACTCGGACCCCCTGTGGTTAGTGCCCATCATTCCTAACTACGCACTTTGTACTATCCTTTTGTCGTTTTAATGAAATGTTCATGATGTCTGTCTGAGTTTCTTGCCAGTTCTTCTCAGAAGGCTGGTTTCCGAATTGATGGTAATTTTTCGACTTTCATAAGTGCCTTACCAGGGCCCAAATTGAATAAATTAATTTCATTAAAAAGTATGAAAGCCAGCTTATTGAAGATAGCTAGCCCGGCAATACATATTGACGTGTTACCAGTAAAAGAGTGATAACTGAGAATGATCTACATCATAAAAGACATTAATTTTGTTAAATGTGCGTATCGTCACCATAGAAGATCAGGTGAGGATATGTGTTAGGAAACAGCTGCACGCTGATCGATGAACGATATGATAACGTCGACATGTTGAAAGGCTACAAAACATTATAAGAGAAACTATATAATGGTAGCAATTGTTATACTTTGGAATATGGTTCTCTGTTATATTATTTATTTTGATGAAATAGCGTAGAACTTGTCAATATATACTTTACTGTTCAGCGGGGAAAACTTTCAAAACAGGGTACTTGCATTTAATTAATTACTATTACTATTATTCTAGGTTCTCCTCGGTGTCAGAACATTCATCGTTTTCTAATAATTATACCTAGCTAAATCGTTTTATGCGCCCGAAGCTCCTTGCATACAAAATTTCATGAAAATCGTTGGAGCCGTTTCCGAGATCCAGATTATTAGATATAAATAAAATATTTAAGACTTGCTCCTTCAGAGGTCATTAGATAAATAGATTATTTATTATTACCGTCGTAAAACACAAGTCGATTCTAAGCCCATCATCGTTATCCTTCTATCCTAATCCCATATAAGGTGTTCTTCTCTTCCATTTCCCTCTATCAGCAGTCATATCTGTATTCTAGACATATATGTATCTAGTCGTGTCAAAGCCCAAATTGATAAAAATGTTTCGCGGTACAGTGATTACAACCGCAACTTCACGGACGTGAACTCAGCCATCGAGAAGGCGGCGGCGGGTCCCGGGGTGCACCGCGCTATTTGGCTGCTGGTTTTGGCTCTGATACTGAAGCTGGTGATGACGGTGTTCACTTTCGGCATCAAGGTCCCCTGCGGCCTGTTCATACCCAGCCTCGCGCTCGGAGCCATCACTGGAAGAATCGTCGGCATTGGTCACTATCACCTTCTATCTATTATGATTATTACCACATGAACGAGTCGTAGTGGCAGTGGGGTTTTAGTAGTCACCTGCTACGCAAGCTACGCAGCGGCTTGTACCAATGAGTTTTTCTTAAAACTTAAATGCACTGTTTTTTATACCACGTATTAATACGGTGAAGGAAAACATCGTGATGAAACCTCCGTATATCTTAGAAAGTAACGTAAAAGTTACATAGTATTACTAAACTCAGTAATTACAAACATGCTGTACCTCCTTCGCTTACTATACATATTGAACTCCTATTGTTGGAACGTCTAGCGGCTGCACGATAACCGCCGGTGAACGCCGCACCCCGCGCCCATTTGGCTACAGGCTTGCAACGGGAACGCACCTCATTCCTCGTAACAGGACCTTGTACGTGTTGCACCATTACGCCACCGAGTGTGATATTTGACTAAAATATTATATTACTTCACATCTTCGTTTTCTAAGTGTAAATACGATGTATGTTTTAATAACCCTGTAAAAGGCACAAGAAATAATTTAAAGATGGATGTATAGTACTAGATACGGCTATGAACTCATAATCTGTCACAAAATCTCTGCTTACCCTTTTGGGGACCCTTCTGGGATGGCGTGAGTTGATAGTCCAATGGAGACAAAGCGTAACAGTGGGGCGCATAAGAGATAAGTCGGAGGTGAAAGATAAGCTTCAATAAATGCTTAAAGTAGCATGAGTATTTGGCTTAGCAAGAGCCTATTAACATGCAAGACAATCCTGAACCTGTTCTAGAGGGAGATATAATAGAAATCAGTGAAGACCACGTTCAAGAACATGAAGGTCACGACGAGAAAGATGTGATTGAGAGTCACGAAGAACTTGAGGAGAACGTCAATTATGGAGATGATGTCTTTATCTATGCCGACGAAGACTTTAAATTTAATTGAGCCAGTGATAAACGCGGGGCCTATATACTACTTAAGAGAGAGACGATCGAGCGACCATCGATGGAATGGTTCGATGACTTCGTATGCTTCGTAGGAACAGAGAACATTCACGAATTCTTGTCAGAGAGATGACCATGCTGAATGTCAGAAGCTCACTTAATGTAAACTGAGTTCTCTAAAAGACAATGATGTTTGGACAGTGTGGAAGTTAATGTTTAACAAAAATCCTTTTCCATGCAATGGGTTCTTAGGATTAAGCCTTTTTTTTCTATTTTATTTAAAACCTTTGTGGTAAAAGGCTTCCAGCAACGAAAAGTTTTCAAATGTCACAATGCAACCCGGTTTGGATACCTTTTGAAAGGAATCATACTTCAGAACGAAAAGTTTTCAAATGTCACAATGCAACCCAGTTTGGACACCTATTGAAAGCAATCAGACTTCAGAACGAAAAGTTTTCAGATGTCATAATGCAACCCAGTTTGGACACCTATTGAAAGCAATCAGACTTCAGAACGAAAAGTTTTCAGATGTCATAATGCAACCCAGTTTGGACACCTATTGAAAGCAATCAGACTTCAGAACGAAAAGTTTTCAGATGTCATAATGCAACCCAGTTTGGACACCTATTGAAAGCAATCAGACTTCAGAACGACAAGTTTTCAGATGTCACAATGCAACCCAGCTTGGACACCTAATGAAAGGAATTCAGAAACAGTCGAGTTGAAGGCAATAAAGAAAAGAAATTCCCATATCGATGAAAGTGCGTCTTACAAAAGAATATACGAATCTAATTTCATATGATAATCCTGTGTTAAGCTACCAATTTAAAAATAGTCTGTCAGTTTGTATGTAATACGTATTATGCCGGTGTGTAGGTGTGGAGCAACTGGCGTACCACTATCCGAAGATATGGCTGTTTTCTGGCGAGTGTTCGACGGGCGAGGACTGCATCACACCAGGGCTGTACGCCATGGTCGGCGCCGCGGCTGTGCTCGGCGGCGTTACGAGAATGACGGGTAAGCCATATCCCATCATACTCCACCATTACATTACATTGAGATGCAGTCAACCTACATTTATTTATCGTATCACGTCACCTTCGCAGTGTGATGGGGATACGGAAGTGTTTCACTGTACTGCCTTGAATTATATAATTACGTCGCTTTGAGCTCTCAATAGCTCGTGGCCTATAATTTTAACATATGTTGAAGAGGTAGATATGTCACTAACATGCCAAAGCTGATGCGTTCAAAGTATTAGAATTCTAAACTCAGTCCTCGGTCGCTTTAAACCGATGAAAGATTAGCACGTGCCGTACTTACATTAGAATTGAATGTCTTGTAAGCTCTAGCTTGTAGGCTCTGGTTGTAGGCGTGTTTAACGTAGTTTATTCTTAGTAGTTAGCTATCTTCTCAAAAGATGCAATAATTACTTTAGAAAGGAAAATAATGGTCATAGAATAGAAAACGCAGACATTTAGACGTCACGTTGACGTAAGCAAAAGGACAGCTTTATTCTTTACACGCCGTGAGTGATAAGGACAAAAGCAAGGGAATATAGATAAAGCACAAAACAGAAGTGCCATACTGTTTTGAGTCTAAGTATGGGTCCCTGCTATTAGATACCTCTTATCAAAACTACACACGCCCATTAAATTTTTAAATCGAATTATATTTCGTTCCATTTTTTTATAAAGATTTGTAATTAATTATATATAACATAAATAAATGTTATACATTTCTTGAAAGTATTATTGTTAATTTCCATCTAATAATAAATTATTGAATTCGGCAATAATATTAACAACTCAGTTTTTTTTAAATATTTAAGAAAATAGCATTTTCTGTCATTCTCTCCAACCCAAAACAATAGTGCCATCTGCCTAGATAGATTCTATTTTTATACGTCATATTTGACAAATGGCAACAATGGCGGCGGAACATTTAAAATATTAAAATTATATTTATAATATCGTCTTAGACAATTGACTGTTGGCGTACATTCAACACGCCATCGACACCATGGATGGAGTCAACATCTTGCAGACCTTCAAATCTCACATCAAGGACGAGGAGATTCGTAGTAGCAAGGTGTTCATGTTCCAGACGCTCTGCAAGGCCGACTAGATGCCTTCCCGCCGGAGGGATGGAGGCGAGAAGAGTATCCAGGACATTATGCTGTTCTGGATACAATTCACTTAAAATTAGGCGTATCGGACAAAATCATATGCGATTTGCGTAATTAATTAACTTTATTACGTAAAAATGTAATGTTGGTGTTCGTCGTTATAAGCAAAATGCATCCGTCGGCAGTTTCGCGTCCACGGCATTGGATGGGTCGTCGACCTAAGTCATCGCTCGCGAGGCCACGTGCCCGTCACGTCAACTTCCTAACGTATCTACAAAGCTGTCGCCGCCAGCCTACCCGTGCTGGGTAGCTGAACTACCTGGGTAGTGGAACTACCCGAGCGGAGACTAAGAAGACGGAGACGGAGAAGAAGAAGCCTACTTGTCAGAATAAGAGTGGCACCGCGCCGACAGGTCCACCGGCTGCGACCCGCAATTCCTTCGACGCAGCTCTACATGTCTCGAGTGAACAACTCCGCCCAGGCTGAACATGTAGCAGAGTACCTACGGATGAAGACCAATTTCAACCTGAGGATCGAACCTTTAGAGTCCCGCCACGGGGTAAACTTTAATTCCTTCGTGATGAAAGTACCAACCGAACATCTGTAGACCTTCATGAAGAAAGATTTTTGCACGCTGCCTCACACGTTGCCGTCATTGCGTGAATTAATTAAACAAGTTTATTATATAATGCATATTTACATATATGTATTATATATGTTAGTATGGTAAGGTATTCATAATATTTTTATAAAATCTGCTGTCCTGGTATCGATGGTACTTAGTTTGGGACTATACAGCGCTATAACATTTTTGTATTTTATATTTGTATACCTATATGAATAAAAAACAATATAAAAATTATAAAAGTTATTACATAAAGTACCTTATTAATCCACTTCATAAAATGCAGCAGGTTCTCATCTCAACTCAACTGTGTGCTATTCTTTTGAGGTTCTGAGATGATTATTAACATTAGCGAACATAATCGACGTGACGTTTCAAGATGATTTTTAACCGCCTTCCGAAGGAGGAGGGGTTTCTAAATTCGACCATTTCTATTTTCATTCAATTATAGCCGACCGTATATAATAGCTTTATTTCTTATATATATATAATTAATTTCGCGGAGCCATATTTTTTTATATTAAAGTATTTAGTAACAATAATAATATTACTATCTGGCAGTGAAAGACCCGTTAATATGAATCCAGTCGTTTCATAGATTTGCCTGAACAAATAAAAATCAGACAGACATACGGAGAAACATCTGTAATTGATCATAGAAGATGCCAGTAGACTTTGTTGCCGGTTCTTCTCAGAAGGCTAGTTTCCGACGGGTGGTCAGTTCGACGACCACGATTGCTTTAACAGATCGTCACGAGTTATGAGCGCTGACCTTCAATGTGTAGTAGTAATTTTATGAGTCTGTCTCTGTCTTTCTGTATGGCGCGACGGGAATAAAATACATGCGCAGTTACTCCCACTATTTCGCTGGGGGCCTAAAGTGTATAAAACATTATTTTTAAGAGGTGATGTGGGGCGTTTGGTGTTACCTACACCAGCTCATGGAGACCGCGTTCATTGGCGCGGTAGCTGCAGCCAGTAATCTTCAAAGCCTTTTTTTGCTTTAACTTACAAGGTTCTATTCGATCCTAAATCTCTTATATATCTTCAGGAACTCTTTAAAAATCCTCCAGCCTTCCTTTTCCGAATCCTTTACTGTGCTAGCTGTTCGTCTCTGGAACTCACTTCCTTCATCGATCAGCCAAACTCAGTCCAAACACACCTTATAAAAAGACTTTTATATGATCGCTTTGATTAGTATATATTATTGTTTGTATGTATGTGGGCAATAGGTATGTTTACACTAATCACAAATTATTCTTTAGTGCTAGGTTTATGTATTAGAACATCTAAAATCACACCAATACGAGCTTATTACGTCACTGACTGCAAAACAAGATACGCAAAAAATTCCAAAGTAAAGAGGTATTTTTATTTTTTTGGACTTGTCAACATTAACGCGTTCACTGCTAACGACGCGCCTGCGCGTTTATCCGAACTTTCCTATATGCTAACGACGCTTATGTAAGTCCATACAAATTTCTGTGTCTTCACTGTGTGCTAAAGCCGACTCTGCGCGTCTATTGTTTAAATAAGACCAAATTGTAAGGGCCCTTACCCACCTTGCTATATAGAACAGATACGGAATTACACAGGTAGAGCTTAGGTAGGTGGATATGTACCGACCCTTTTCCTTTTCGCATGTTTTTATTGCCTGTCGTAAACAAGCGAGTGTTTTATGACCTGCCATAACAATACTCAAACGCGCAGAAGCGCCGAATAGCACTGGGGAATATGTTACGTGGACGCTATGTTGAAGTTTTAGCACAGAGCTAAAGCGTATTTGTATAATAATATGCGTTTCACGCACTGGTGTAAGGTCCGATTGTGTAGCACAGGGTAATGACTTTTTATTTAGCTCTAGCAGTGAATGCGTTAACCAAAATTTGTAAGGCACCAGAATTCAAACCTGTCTAGAACTAGATTTCCATCGTTTGATATCAATAATTTAAGGTCGATGATTATAAATTTGGTATTTTGTAAATACAATATATAATGTGCCGATATGGTAGCACTGGCAGCATCATTTGGAAGCTCCAGTATATCCAACTCTATGCCAGTTTTATAACTGCAGTAACACGGGAAGAATGTTCTTCCCGTTGTAGATATTATATTGGTTACAAATGATAACATTTTATGGTTTTTTTTGGCGTCTTTGCTCGTAGTCCCTCTCGTCGTCACTACAACACAGTACTACATAAAATAAAAACATGTGTAAAACTTTGAGATTTTCCGTTTACTGTACATTGAAGCTAATTATATATGTGATTCCTGTCGCCTGTATCCTCCTGTTAGTTATAAATGCCTTGATTGTGGGGCATGGGCAGGCGGTTGCAAACTTTGTGGTCAATGAAATATAAGAAAACACATAAACTGGACATACAGTCTTGAATCGCGATCAATGTTTTGTGGTTAGTGACGTCATGTCAGTCACGTGATCGGTGTAAGTTTTTTAGCGGGGATATTCAAAATTATTCTATTTATATACATTTTCTCATCGTAAAATCTTTTTTACGGTAAATAAGAGTAAATCTTCAAAATAAAAGCAATTCCGAAAAATAGTTAACATCCGTATTGAGTTCTATTTATATGTTTATATTTAGTTTTCACCCCTTCGTCTCACACGCCTAAGATTGTCTGGTAGAGATCGCTCTAGCAATAACACCGCCTTTTGTTACCGTACTCTTTTTTTTTTATATTTCTACTTAAGTTGTGGTGCAATAAAGAATATTGTAATGTAATTTATTGATTTAAAATTAGAATGATGATATTGTGTGTATATGTAGTGTCGTTGGTGGTGATAATGTTCGAGTTGACCGGCGGCGTGCGGTACATCGTGCCCCTGATGGCGGCGGCGATGGCCTCCAAGTGGGTGGGTGACGCCCTCGGCCGCCAGGGGATCTACGACGCCCACATCGCGCTCAACGGATACCCGTTCCTCGACAGCAAGGACGAGTTCCAGCACACATCGCTCGCCGCTGACGTCATGCAACCCAAGTACGATATAACCCCATACATACACTCACACGCACACATATATTATCAATAATTTAGGGAGCTACTTCGTCCTTACTTCTGGTTCTAAGATGTTTTACACCTCTATAAAATTATGAGATTTACTTGGGACGGTGGCAAAACTTAATTCTATAATTATTGAGTATTAAATTTTTATATGAAGTTTGAGAAGTTGCCCAATAATAGAAAGCTTGAACCATTTGAGCGTTTTACACATAGCTCATTCGGTTATCAGTTAACTCTTTATGATACTAATTGCTAAGCAGTGTAAGCTACTTAAGTTATTTAGGCTTATTAGGCGAAATTTTGTTAATTTAAGATTTATTGTATAGCTTTGTGTATGTGTTGTGCATGCTAGGCTGCATAAGCGAAATTACATGCGCTCAGCGAATGCATTAAATTGTTTAGGCCGAATAAGCATATTGGTATTTAATGCATGATCTCTCTGGTTCATTATGGACCAGTATGCTTATTAGGCGAATGCTTTTTAGGCTTGGTATGCGATTTTTTTAAGCCGATTAGGCGAATTTTTGGGCTGTGTAAGCGAATTGTTATATTTTTGTTATGCTTGGTAAGCGAGTGTATAATAATATAATATAATATTTTTTTGTATTGCTTATTAATATAATACATCGTAAATGTATGGCTAAATATATAATAGTAATTGTCGAATATAATGATTCCTCACGCGACGCTGAACTCACATTGGCTTATTTTATTAAGTCACAATATATTTACACAATCATTTACTTATTGCTTTATACCCACTTTCACATATATTTTAACACGGTGTGTTCTTTCATTTTTCCTGTAGTTCCAGTTTCTGGTAAGTATAAATTTAATGTAAAATGGAAATAGAATTATAAATACGGTTATACCTTGTCCAGCGAATAAGTTGCCCTATGACACACCTGAAAATGGATGTGCTTGAATGTAATATTGGAAGTTGGCTGATTGAAACATATTCATTTTTATGTACCCAAATGTACCTTATTGGTAGCAGACGTTGGTCTCGTACGCATTTCAAATACACCCAATACAATACGTTAATACAAAGGTCGGTGATAATTATTGATATCGGAGAGAGTTTCTTGCTAGTAAAAGCAACCTCCTGAACCTTGCGGTAGCATGTATAATCCTGATAAAAAATTTAGTTATGACGATTCGAAGTACTTTGTTAAAAGGGAAATAAAATAAATTAATCTTTTAGTTTGATGTCCGATGTCCAATACACGCTAAATCAACAGTTTTGATAATTTTCGTCTCTTTTCACTCGCAGTTATAGGAAACATGAAAACTTCATAGGGCAACGTATTCGTGTTCTGGGACATGGTATTACCTTTAAATTAATAATAATAAGGAAAAAATATCACGTTATTCAAGATTCTTCGGAAATAATAGTATGTAATATATAAAATTTCCATGTCACAATGTTAGTTACAGTACTCCTCCAAAACGGCTGGACCGATTTGTATGACATTTTGTGTCCAGATCGGGTAGGTCTGAGAATCGGCCAACACCTATTTTTCATACCCCTTACTGATAAGGGTGACCACCCCAAAAATATATGGCAATACAACGTTTGCCGGGCACAGGTAGTTTTCATATAAACCATTATTCTTTATAGCTCCATTAACTAACTCAATTGTATGACATGAATATACTGGAAACTAGATTCGATTTTAAAATCTACAGTGACTGTGAGCCCCTAGCTACAGACATATTTGTCGCCAGATATATATACAAGTGTTTTGAGTTTATAAATTAAAGTTGTTACTGAACCTCGGATAAGAAGATAATAACTGAAATTGAACCGTAACTGAAGTGTTAAATTAATATATGATTTGAGCTCTGGCGACATTATAAGCACCCAATAGTATACAGATAATATATAGTCAGAAGCAGAGGAATAAAAAATACATTGCTTATGTAGTTACAACAAAAAAACATAAGGATTCAAAATGTTTATACTACCTTTATGCCATGTTATTAGCGAATAAATACTTCTTATGTAATAATACATTCTATTGCAATTAGAAACTCTCGCTCCGGACTCGTTCAGGGTCACAGCACCTTTAAACCACACATTAATTTCACTAATCTCACTTGTTTTATTCCCGATAATTATATGGCTAACCTAAGCCATAGGTTCTACCCACGTATACTTTGTAAATACGACACGTTTGATTTTCTTCTCACACATAATATAGATTGCGTCACGCTGTTTCCTTTTACATGGTACAAGCAACAGGGATGTGAATGAATGAATGAAATTATACGAGGGTAACAACCGCAAATAGGATAACTAAATTCAAAGCTATCGGCGAAAAAATAGCCTTAGCAGCGGAGACACGGTTACAAAGGGGTGATAGGGGATATGGGCAAAGGGAATATAAAACTCGAACTATAGACACTCAGAAAACAAGATTGTACGCATTATTTTTCATTCCTATGCTTCTGACATTAACTAGGTAAAGTGAATCAGATTCAAATATGCATTTGGCCTTGTTTACGTGCCGTGACACGATCGGAACGGAGGAACATGTGAGTCAACCTAAATGATCGAAGACTACGATCATGCGAATGGAATACAGCCTATATATACATGCATATTTGTTTCGCACAAAAGCTGCAATTTAAGAAATGGATTCGATTGCCATATAACAACAAGGTGAATGATCATGCGACGTTGAAGACGTGAGGCGACGAAACATCATAACTTGGTCACAACATGTGTTTTGTCACAGCACGTAACGTAGATTCTTCAATTCATGCCCAGCGATATACTGCAATTTTTTGTAGTTAATAAAGCAAGCCATAAGCAAACCAATGAGCGACTTGATAATATGATTAGTAATGTTGTTGGCGTGTTTTATTGATTGTATTGGTTGGTATCGCAGACGTAACGAGACGCTGTCGGTGATAACTCAGGACTCGATGACGGCGGATGACGTGGAGACGCTGCTGAGGGAGACGGAACACAACGGGTATCCCGTGGTGGTCTCCAAGGAGTCGCAGTACCTCGTCGGGTTCGTGCTGCGCAGGGATCTCAACTTGGCGCTTGGTAACACACTATTATACTATATTTAACACTTGCTGTGCTTGGAGAAAAAATACTATGTTAGGTATTTAGTGATGTTTTTAAAAGTAGTCTTAGGTTATAAAAATTTTTTTTTCAATTTGTTAAAACACTAGTATCAATTTTATTTATGTGTAGAGTATGTCGAGATATTTGTCTTTTTATTTGCTTTGACCGATTTTAAAGTTATTTTCATTGGCATATGGCCAGATGCTACAAGGTGTAACAAAGGTAGCTATTAAAAAAAATGTGATGCGCATGATAAAGCTATTCATGGAATTATGTTTAAGAGTGTGTTACCGTGAGGTACAGTTATTATGTATGTTGTATATTTATTTTATGGAATGATTTTTTGGTTTATTGCAATACTTGACATTTGTAAATACATATAAAAAGTAATGCATGTGTGTATATAGGTAATGCGCGGCGTACGATGGAAGGCGTGACGGGTGCGTCGGTGGTGATATTCGCGGGCAGCCTGTCCCCGCCGGCAGCGGGCGGGGGCGCGCCGCCCTGCCTGCACCTGCACCGCATCCTCGACATGGCGCCCATCACCGTCACCGACCAGACGCCCATGGAGACCGTCGTCGACATGTTCCGCAAACTGGGCCTCCGGCAGACACTCGTCACGCACAACGGGTCAGTGACACACACACCTGAGTGCCTACTGCGAATTTTCCTAAAATCGACGTCACAGGTCATCGCGTACATTTGTATGGGAACAAAATGATGCTATCCATAAGCCGACAGGTGGCGCTGTTTCGATTCTATACAAATCTGCGTCTACGTCGACGCGATGACTTGTGACGACGGCAATGAAAAAGTCGCACTAGGACGTCTGGAGGCATCTATGATCGTTTAAGCGTATTTACAACTTCTTTACCCTGACATTAAATTTTACGGTACCAAAATAAAACGTCAAAGCTCAGAAATTCCTAATACGCTCTAATTAAACCGATAATGGTACTCCCAGTAAACAATTTCGATTGCGTATCTTCGTGTTATTATATCGAACCCTAAAAGCGCTTAACACTCCATCCTTATAAACACAATACAAAAGTGGTAATAGGATCGCAACAGTAGTACAAATGTTAACTCTCCAAATAGGCAAAGAACAGCAGATATGTAAGTACCCCATCAATACAGACATAGAAACAGCTCGACTCGTATGTTTTTGTTATTTTCATAGTGTTATGTCCTATGCTATTTTAATTTGGGGCAAAGCTGCTGATATAGAGAATATATTCACATTACAGAAAAGGGCTATACGATCAATTTATAATTTGGGACCCCGAGATTCGTTAAGGGAAAAATTTAAATCAATTGGAATTTTGACAGTGGCCTCACAGTATATTTTAGCTAACTTATTATTTGTGCATCAAAACATTGGATCGTTTCAAAAAAAATGTGATGTGCATAACATAAACACAAGGCACAAAAACAAAATTGTAGTGACTGCGCATCGCTTACAGAAAGTACATGGCTCATTTTTAGGACAGTGCACACGCTTCTATAATAAATTACCAACAGAAATTGTAAACTTGCCCTTCAATAAATTTAAAGAGACCATCAAAGCAGTTTTGCTCAAAAAAGGATATTATACTGTAAGTGATTATATTTGTGATAAGGAACCCTGGGATGTATCTTTGTCGAAAAATTATTGTAAATAATCCCATTGGCACTGTACTTTTGCTACAATTAATTAATCTTAGTTTGATCTTTGCTTTGACTGGCTGGAATTTGCCATGCTCACAAATATTTGTAATATTTTAGTTATTATATTTGACAATTGAGCATTTGTGCTGTGTCCCATGGGCTTATATTCATGAGATATAAACACTGTAACCAAAAACATTGTATAATATATATTTTTTTAAAAGAGTACTTGTTGAGTTTCTTAACGGGTTCTTCTCAACAAAAGCTACCTTCCGAACCCGGTGGTAACATTTATAATCATGTATAATGTATTTTGTGTCCTTCTGACGATTTGAAAGTACTTTGTAAGAAGTCTAATCAAATAAAGATATTTTGAGTTGAATACAATTCCAGGCGTCTGCTCGGCGTGATCACCAAGAAGGACGTGCTCCGCCACGTGAAGCAGATGGACAACGAGGACCCCAGCTCCATACTGTTCAACTGACCAGCACCACTCGCTACCTACTATCAACCCCCTAATGACTTTTAGTGAATCATTCACTCGCATGTAGGTACTGCAGCTCATTGTATATACAAACAATTACTATTTTGACACTTCACGTTATTGCAACAAGGGTTAAAAACATGCATGACGGGTAATGTATTAAGTATAACTGTCGGGACATTATAACGTTGTATGATTGTTTATTAGCAGAGAGATTACAATATACAATAAATTGAAGTGTCAAAATGTGTGTTTACATTTTAGTCAAATTGATATAAACAGAATTTACAAGTAATATGAAATGATCAACATTAGGATATATAAATATACCGCGTCTATTATACTAACCTTAATATATGGTGTTGATGGACGTTTCGTATTATATGTATATAATTGCCTCCGAGGCTTATGTTTTAAGAAAGTATATTTTGGTATTTACTTTACCTAACACAGCTGTTGTTATCACGGGATGCGTGTGATTGATGGACGTATATCATTTAAAAGTGCTCATTTGAAGCTTTGACTGTCATTGCGGATATTATTAATCATGTATATTAGTTTTATTTGTATATCGACAAAAAAGGACATTAATGGGGCACAGTACTAGTAGAGTTGTTCAGTAACTCGTCCCACAACAAGCTCGTCCTACGTGGGCAGAGTTATATCTCGTCCCACAATAAGCTCGTAAAAAACTTATTAAACGTCAAATACTTTCAATTAGTTGACACAGTTCTGAAAAAAGGGCCTGGGCGTGAGTGTTAAAATAACATTCACAGTTTTTATTCAATCAGTGTATTCTCATATTTAAAAGTAATATTAACAAGTAGTTGGTGCCTGATATATATCCTTATGTACAGCGATTCGCTGGTAATAACAACAGGAACAAAATATATGCCTGCATTGCAATGTACTTCTTATTACTAAAATGTAATCATTTGAATATTCGACTGCAACATCCCCGTATATAGTTAGTAAAACGGGACGAGATAATTAATGAAAATATTTTTTTCATTAATTCAGTATCTCGTCCCATTAGGCCGCGTTTTTTGGAACGAAAGTGATATGTATTATATGTATTAGGCAATATGTAAGTAATGTTGGTCCGTATAGGTGTTCGAACCAGTGTGGCTTTCCACTTAATACCGAGAAGTTATTTAAAGTGACGTGAACTCTCACCCCATGGTTGGATGGATTTTTTTAAATGAACTTAATATATATTCTCTATAATACTTTATCTAAATTGGATTTAATACGATGCAGGAGAGGAATATAGTTGCCTCGTTGACCTGGTGGTCCCAAACACGTAGTGGAACACGAGATCTTGGGTCCGATAAAGTAATATTTGGTTTAACATCTGTCATTTCCTAGTATAGGGTCTGGATTAGTGATTAATGACAAAAGGAGCCGTGGTGGCCTTGGGGTTTGAGTAGTCGCCTGCTACGCAAGCGACGCAAGTTCTAATCCCAGAGGGGTCTGTACCAATGAGTTTTTCTAAAAACTTATGTAGAGTGATTTCACACCACGTGCTTTACGGTGAAGGAAAACATCGTGAGGAAACCCCTGCGTATTTCTGAGAAGTAATTCAAAGACTTATGTATAGTGCCTGAGACGGCGATAGACTCACCATCTGTCACGTTGGCACTTAATCAAATTCGGTGAAATGTGGTTGTTGTGATAACAACACCTCTGCCTACCCCTTCGGGGAATACAGGCGTGGGCATATGTATGACAATAGGCTTGCTCCCAATTACATGGGGTTTTAACAGAACTGGTAGAATGTGGGGAACTCTATCTTCAGAAGAAGACAGGCGTGAGCATATGTATGTTTATAGCAACGTATTTGTTAAGTGTAATTCTACTAGGGGCAAATCGTCTCCTAGACTCGTAACCGTCTGTCTGTATACTCAAGTCGCACTCAATAAGGTGCAGTAAAATAATATTAGGAATATTTTAAGAGCATACCGGGAACATTGTCGCAAACATCAACATTTAACTCCCAATTAGTTGGTGCATATGAATGTTAACAATGGGAAAAGTCTGTTGTTAGTTGCCAGATCACTTACACAGATGTAGGAAAGGAAGACCTAAGAAACGATGCATGGATTGTGTGAAAGATGCTATAGCTATATTGGGAGTGAATACAGATATGACGGCTGATAGAGAGAAATGGAAGAGAAGAACACATTGCGCCGACCACAAATAACATGGGTTAAGGGCAGGAGGATGATGGTAATTGGCTATGTAAGTGGAGTCGTCTGTCTGTTGAAATTTCTGAGCTGATCTTTTTGCTGAGCCGATTTTTTTGAAATTTGTATCAGATATATCTTTAACTCCAAGTTGCAGGTAAATGCTAGTAAACAGTTTGTTATACCAGTGAGGTGGCAACAATGCATTTAGCCCGACTGATGGTAAGCGGTTACAGCAGCCTATGGCTTGTAACACCAAGGGCATTATTTGCACGTTGCCGACCACGAAAATACTATAGACGGGAAACCATGCTGCGGAGCTGATTCCGTAGTGTAATCATGGAAGGAAACCTTTTTAAAATGGTATAATTCGAGAGCATTTTGGTGACACGGTGAGGATGAGGTCATTCACGATGGGCAGAAGTGCGATGGTAAAATATTGGTGTGGGTAATCATTCAGGACACTGGCCATTGAACAGTCGTTGGAACACTCACAAAGCTCCTCTTCTATTAACTAAGACACATAGAAAATCATTAAGCGGAAAGAGTCGCGTGTAAAAGATAGTATATTTTCTCGAAGAACGGACACGAGCGTTTAGGAAATGATTGTGCATCAAGCCGCGGTTAAACGTAATATACAGTAATTTGGTACAACCTCATGGGATATGCGTGAAAGTATGTATGTATATACTTAATGGTTCATTTACTGCACCCTATTGACTTTAAGCAAAACGTATATTTATCACGCGCGCAGTGCTCACCATCTTATGTTGGGAACCCTGAAAACTACTGAGAACATCCAGATCGCCTGGTGGTGTGCGGTCACCCAACCTAGCTATAGTGCCAAGCTATATAAGTGTGTAGATCGTACAATGGCAGGAATAAGTACACTCGCAAGCATAATATGTATGGAGCCGGCAGCATTAAGCCTAAGCCATGTTCTAAATACTAGCCAGAAACCTATAGGAAACCTAACTTCAATGTTAGTGTACTTTGTAATCTTGTGTTCAGTTTAAGTATTGATGAAGTTTTGTTACCCTTTGAAGTCGCTGCTCTCTTTATCATAGAAGAGTTACAACATGTCTGTCTGTCTGTCGGTCGGTCTGTCTGTTTGTTCCGGCTAATCTCCGAAACGGCTGGACCGATTGGAACAAGACATTCACTTGTAGATAATGTTACAAGGAGTAACTAAGGCTACCTTTATTTAAAAAAACATTAGTTCACCCATGAAATTAAGTCTACGCGGGTGAAACCGCAGGACACAGGTATATATAGATAATGGTATGGAACCCTTCGTGCTGGTACTTGTTAAACACACGTGACAGTCTCCAAACTACTTAAACCGAACGCTCATAACTCGTGACGGTACATATACAGTGCTTGCTGCGTATTCGTCATATGTGGTGATTTTATTTTATTTTGATTTAATTATAATTGAAATGATTCGCGTGGGGTAGGAGTAAAGTAGAGAATACATAATAGGTGAATCCTATACGGGCCCATAGTAAGCGCTTGTTTACCATCCAGGCAGGTTTATTTGTCCATCGTAGCTGTAAGTGTTAGCTTTGTACGCAAATGGAGGTAATATTGTAATAATTATGTATAAAATAAGTAAATAAAGTACAGTTAAGTAACGGCAACTGTCGCATAGACTGGTATTGAGCGTACTATGTATATTTAGCGCATACACTGTATATTAGCCAAGATCGTGGGTATCTGTACTGAGCAGACTAGTGCTGCACCAATATAGGAATAATATTAGCAATATAGTATACATTAACCTTACAATTATAAGATATATATATATATGTGTTAGAGATACAACTGCGCAGACCATTACATATTAATTTGCATGAATTGAGAATTATATTGACACAGTGCTTTGTTAAATACAAAGTATATTAGGTTTATCAAGTGAATGAGTAAGAGACAAGTAAACTGGCCCCCTTCCAATTATATATCGAATGTGCCACCTTATCCAGACTTCACTCTCTGGTCTGCGCGACATCTTCACGACAAACATCATGTTGTTAATGAGTGACTTATAGTATAGCTTATTGGCGACCTCGTCACGAGATTTTCCAAAATAAAGTCCAGTTTTCATGGAAATCGGTTTAGTCGTGTTTACGATATGTCATACACAAGCATATTTTATAATATCAGTATAGATATATGGGCAACAGTTAACATACTACGATATATAATAATTGATATATGCACTCTACTTGGCTGAAATTTGTATTAGTTTACGTATATTTACTGTCATAATGAATATTCTAATGTTATGAGATTTTTAATAAATTTTACTTATAGATTGTAACAAACACTATTTAGTGCGTCCCAAGCGAATGGTTGAATGAATACTTTTATGTAATATCATCATGTGCATGAATACTATACTATATACATTTATAATTATAATTTTGAAATATCTCATTTTACGTAGTGTCTTAGAACGATGTATTACTTTGTATTTTAATGATATTTTAATCATCACGTTATATATTTATTGGATGGTTCGCCATTAGCGTGCCGTACGGCGCCTGTCCGAGCTATGTGCCGACTGTGTATATAATGTAAATAATGATGATTTTACCACATTATTTATTGCTATTTGTTTTAATGTATTCACTTTGTTATTAATGTAATACAAGTAATGTATCAACCAGGATTTTGTTTAATATACACCTATCAGTGGATCACCCCCTTTAGTACGTCGGTATTTACCAAATATGTTGTTTGCCTCTATTTAGAGTTCATACTTCATCATGGGTTTGAATTTGTGAATTTTTAGAAAGAACAATATTTTGTAAGCTTTTTACTTTTGAAAAGAGTAATTGGTGTGTTTCTTGTCGAATTCTTCACAGTAAAAGCAACCTTCTTCAAACCCAAATTCGGCGGCAAATTATATTCAAACTCTAATTTCACCATTGGAAAGTTGGATTTAATAAACAAGTTTTGAATTTTGAACCAACTTTTATTTATGCATGTTTAACCTGATCCCAGAAACTATTACAACTAGAGCATATCCTGCTGGAATATCAAGTAGCCCTGCTGCAAATGGTATTTGATATGCTTTTGTGGATGACAAATGGATGAAAAGCCACTGCACTATAACAATAGTATGACGATCAATGAGTACAATTTGAAACTACTGACTCGTTGGTCTAATGGCTAGCAAGTTTGCCTGCCGATCTCGAGGTACCGGGATCGATTCCCGGGTCGGGTCATAAATAGATATCGAGTTAAAACCGCCAGAGATATCTTATGTGTAATTCATGGTAGCTGAAAAAGTGAACCATAACTAGAATAAAAAAAAGTATGTAAGAATGCATGCATCGATATAATATGTTGATGAAACTTGACAATAATATAGCTTGCACACAAAGATATTCGGTGAAATGTCCAAAATATAAAGATAAGTGAAATCCTTCGCAGTCAGAGTCGCGGGCACCAGCTGTAAAACTAAGACTAGGCGGGTGAAACCGCGGGGCACGGTTAGTAGATTATAAAACACAGGTCAAAGTTATTGTAACAATCATTGGACCAGTATTTTCCTTTGCTTTTCGCGTCGGCTCATTCTGTCGGCCGTTCTGCAAAACAAGTCAAACTATTGAAAAATACCTAAATGTCCTATGAACATGTTCTATATGGCAATTCATGCAAATGCGTAATTACAAAAAAGAAAACAAAAAATAAGCCAGGCTACTTAACAATGGCAGGGCGTGGATTCGAACCACGGATCTCTACAGCTGTAAAGCTCAGCGTGCTACCACTGTACCACCCTGCCTGTAACTTTATTAATGCCTGTAATTTTATATTATTTATAGCTCTTGGAAAGCCTAGAGCTCGTTCAAATGAATAACAACTTTATTCAAATGCAATAAAGTCTACATTACCATATATTTCACAGACTGATTCTACATTCAATATAGTTTGATTTATCATTGCCATAGCCAGTGTTTACTGTGTGGGATGTATACCTCATAATCCTAGAATAAAGGCTATAAGTAACTTTAATAATATTTTCTATGCGTCTTTTTGTTCAGGCTATTCTCTGATTCTGATCTGATTTCACTGGCATGTTACAAGGAAAAAATATACTTAGCTTAGTATACTGATTTTAGAAAGGACACGCTCAATTTTTTTTTTCATAACAATAGGACCAACAAAAACAAACATAGGACAAAAAAAAGAAGAATGTAAAATAAATTACTTAGGTACTTAGTTACTTTTGAAGCCAAATAAGTGTAAATCATCTGTATAATGCATGATCCTCGTTCGTGTATCTCAGAGGTCAACTATCGATATCCATATGACCTACAGATTGAACACTGGAGGTAGGTGTCGCAGACTATATTATAAAAACTCTTATATTTAGATCGAGGTTGCGTCATCGATTTGATATTATGTAGCTAAATGTAACTTTATACGTATCAGTTGAGTTTGGATACACCGACCAACAGATGGCGCAAGGCGGCCCCTATACCGCAAAGACAAGGGAAGAACAAATTCAAGAGACAAGAAGAGCAACTGCACATTATGCAGAGGTCGTGGGTTCGAGCGGGACTTGAACTCGTGTTCGTATTTGTCTTTACCCTGTTTAAGAATTTAGAATTTAAACATGTATGTCATGAATAAAAAACTCTAAATAATTTAGTATTTTACAAACTTACTTACCTGCTAGCTTTTGCCTGAAATCCGTCCTTGGGCCGTGGTAAAGGCCACTAGATATTTCAGCAACAAGAATCGTCATAGGAATATCAGTTAGATCACAGAATAAATGCTACCTACGTTTTCTTAAATCTGTTAAATGCTCTTTTCATGCAACAACGGACAGGGTACTATATTATTTACTAGCGGACGTCACTCGGTGTCACCCGCGTAGTTCCCGTTTCCGTGGGAGTACGGGGATAAATTATAGCCTATGTTACTCGTCGATGATGTACATTGCTGAAAGAATTTTTCAATTCGGTCAAGTAATTTCAGTACCTATTCAATGCAAACAACCAAACAGAAAAACAATCAAATCTTTATTCTTATAATATTAGTGTAGATGGAATAAATATAGATTTGTGTACCTACCTATTTATAATAGAA
Source organism: Watsonalla binaria (assembly GCA_929442735.1). Classification (NCBI taxonomy): domain Eukaryota; kingdom Metazoa; phylum Arthropoda; class Insecta; order Lepidoptera; family Drepanidae; genus Watsonalla; species Watsonalla binaria. Next base: position 963,112 of record OV838917.1, on the reverse strand, counting down.
TTTACAAACACTTTGACAGCGCTTTATATTTAGACATTTTTTATTCTTGTACGGATATTCAAATATAAAAGTTTTACACTAGGTACCTACATAAACGTATAAAATACTTTATGTTGAAGCGTTTGTTTCGTAAAAGCACGTCATTGACCCCTGTTTTGATATGAAATACTGGGTTGCGGAGTCTGCACCTACCTGAGCCACCACCACCAAAGAGCTACTCACGTTTGAAGTCCAATTAACGTGCCCGTCAAGCTAGCGTACACATGATGGAATTCATGATGGAACACATCATAGATCTCGATAACGGCTTGCACTAGGATGATATTTTTACTGCTAAATAATAAGTGCCCTAACAGTGCCTCCAGGATGCGATTTTTCAGAAGGATTTATTCAAATAGACAAGCAACTCAAATTACATTCGTCCAGCTAGCGTACACACGCCGTTCATAGGGATAGCACAAATAGTGAGGATTACAGCCAAAAATTGGGCCTTCAGATCAGATTCAGATGCAATAAAATTTTGGAAATTCTTGTTGCCCGACTGGAGGCAGCGACATCGGTTTGACACTAACCTCTTTATTAGCAAAACCTACACTAAAAACGGACTAAATATATATCAATCTCATTTTCATAAAGAGACAGAGCTACTTCTAAGACAACGATTTTCTTAGGCGTCGCTTTGTAATATTTATAGCGAGACTCGACACCACCACTCCACGGTGTCGAGGGAATCAACGACACGAGAATGATTCAATATAACACTCATTAATATAATATCATAAGATCTACGTATTTAACGTATAGTTCAAAAACATATTATTTATCTACGTCTCAAGCAAAGGACGCTGGTGTCTTGAACCACGAAATCGATCATGACAGCTGAGCCGTGTTATGTTGGCCCTACCGTGGGAGCATTTTACGCATTCACAAAAAAAATGCATATTTTTTATTGTAAAAAACCAGTGCTATGTGAAGTAATGGAGCAAAATACACGTAATGAAAATACCTAAAAATGAATTGGGGTTTTGTATGATGCTTAAATATCATCATCCTCCTGCCCTTATCCCATGTTATTTGTGGTCGGCGCAATGTGTTCTTCTCTTCCATTTCTCTCTATTAGCCGTCATATCTGTATTCACTCCTATTTTAGCCATATCATCTTTCACACAATCCATCCATCGTTTCTTAGGTCTTCCTCTCCCCGTCCTATCCACATTCATAAACAAAACTCTTTTGGCAACATTATCCTCATCCCTCCGCATAACATGTCCATACCACGACAAATGTTTATTCTTCAACTTGTCAGTCAGTGGTGCTTCTTTCAGACTTCTCCTTATATACTAATTCCTTACCTTGTCCAACCTCGTTACGACAAACATCCATCTCAACATCAGCATCTCAGTTACGTGCAGCTTTCTTTCATCCGTCACCTTTACCTACATATATATATATATATTTAAAGGCGAAGGTATGCGTTGCTCCAGTGATAGATATAGAAAAACATTATATAAAAAGGACGACACCACAAAAAGGAGCACTATACTATAAGACTATTATGGTATAGCTTACTTACTTACAAGTGTTCGTATCTCAGTTTAATACTGAACTTTCCTCAATGTATTCCTTTGTTGTCGCAGTAACTGAGTAGGTACGTAATAAAATGAGCTCTTTGGATGAATGAATTATTTATTATTTATATTTGAATACAAAAACAAAATCGGATCACATGGCCATTTCTTTTTATTTTTATTTATACGACCTCCGGTTGGAGCAATGAATCCAATTCCGTTCACGTATACTACAATAGTTAGGTGCTGCCATCATTATTAACACAAACATCAATAGACAAAATTATAAAATAAAATCTTGCAATCCCAGCCTCTCCGACATCGCACACACACGTATTGGGGTTGAAATAAAATAATTACATATAGTATAAAAAGATTTTAATGTACATAACAATACACAAGAATACTGCTCGCAACAAGTGGGCAGGCTGTCCGACGAAGCGAGTCGGACAGCAGGCAAGGGTCGAGTTAGCACCGACCCCTTGCTCGTTAGCATTGTACCTAACTGAGATCAGCTTATTGAAAACTAAGGTCAGTACATTGGTTAGTGATAGTAGGAGTTAGCGCAAGGACATGTAAACGCTTGCATTCATTTAAGTGAAACATGTGCACGAGTCGTTTTTTCTAATGGCTATTTCTTAGAGTAATTAATTACATGAATATATTAAACAAGTTATGTGTGATAGACAGTTAGTTGGAGTCGTGATCGAATCAGCTAACATTCGTCACTATATCACAATAATGCACTGCGCATGGCCCCTCGTCTCTAGTGGAGAGTACGTTACATGATTATACACCTTCATATTATGTTGTTACAACTGATAGAGTTGAATACGTCTCAAATTGTTACGTAAAGAAAGTTTCAGAGCATACCATAAAGGCACATAAACAATACCACATTAATATATTTTCACTAAATCATATCGTACATATATTCCCCATGTCAGTTTGTTCTTAGATAGTTGATGTTATAAGGAGTAATTGAAACAAATTTTTAGTAAAGAAAAAACATCACTGTGTAACACAAATGCCGCCAGGCACAGCCTGGATTATATTATTGATAGAACAGTAAAATACATATATGCGCTGAATACAATGGCATGGCGTAGATTAATTATTAGTGTGTTAGAGATATATATTTATTAAAGCAGTCACATTGCCAAATGATCCTAAGGCCATTCAACCGGTAACTGCCACAGTAAAGGAGCGTATGATGGATGTAAATGCAGGTGTGTGTTTACACCCTATAGTGCGTGGGTTCGATTTCGAGTTGCGTGGGTCTGGGTCGCGGAGGCCTGGGGGCGCCGCAGGCGGGGAGGCCGCAGCCCACCGGCGTGGACACCGAGCGCAGCACCATGTGGTGGGTGCTGGCGGGGTTGGCCCGCCGCGCTATCACCCGTACTCCTGGCGTTGCAAGGCAACCGACACCTAACACACAACATACTACATTACACTACACTACATACATACATACATACATACACAGCGCACCCTCACAACGATACGGGCTCAACTCAACAATTTGCGAAAATAATAATGTTTAGATCATAAGATACACATCTAAATGAGTTTCTATTCATAGTTTTAAAAAAATTTTTAGATTAAAACGTCTTTTTAACACTTATCGACAATGCACAACCTAAACAATACTTAAAAAATACATCGTATTCGAAACTGGTAAATGATCTTCTGCCTAAGTTATTAATTCAAACTTGCCAATATTTTATTGCGTAATCAATTTTTTTTTTTTTTTTATTGATCTGAGATCCCTATCGTTCTGAGGGTACGGTATGCTCACGTTTGTATTCCCCGAAGGAGTAGGCTCATGTGTTGTAACAACAACACCCACATTTCACCGAATATGATTAAGTGCCAACGTGACAGAGGGTGAGTCCATCGCTGTCTCAGGCACTATACATACGTCTTTGACTTACTTTTCAGACATATGCAGGTTTCCTCACGATGTTTTCCTTCACCATAAACCATGTGGTGTGAAATATGCATGCATATTTTTTTTTTTGAAAACTCATTGGTACAAGCCCTTCTGGGATTCGAACTGGCATAGCAGGCGACTGTTCAATCCTCAAGACCACCACGGCTCGTCATAATAAAATGCTTGAGTAGAGGTTAGCAGTGTCATTGTATGTACGTACCTTGTACAGGCACTCCATGATGAATGCCAGGTTCGATGACAGCTCGCCCACGGGCCTCGTGATCGCCACCATTTCTGCAACGACACATCGTTTTACACGCGCACTTAACACACCCGCATGGGGCCGGCTGCTCACGCACACATATAATATGTCATATTCACAAAAATATACAGATAGTTCTTCCAGCAGATAGTTACAATGGTAAGAAGTATATTCAGGAATTCTTATAAGGTAAGGGAGTACATATATATATTATGCAGCTAAAGTAATTAAAGCACCTAGCTAAAGCACCTAGTGTTTGATCCAATGAATATTATAAATGAAGTGTTGTGGCTCAGTGACTCTCGTAATGGTTTTATAAATACACTAGCTGTGGCACAGCTAGTGTATTTGCATATTTGCAGATTGACCCGCCTGGATAAAATTATTATTGGATAATAACATACAAGTAACGTCTCTGTAATATCAGCTAACAAATAAATCGTATTTTTTATATTGATATCAACCGGACTTCAAAATTATACTTTATTTTTCAGACGCTTCCAGACTTTTAACGGACGCTAGTGACAACCAATAAGGATGAACAAGGATATACAAAGCTGATGGTAGACAGTAAGAATATAATCAAAAACATAAATCATAGTTATCAGCGACAACTGACCCGGGTGCGACTGGGCGAGTCCGCGACAGTAGATGTGGAGTAGGCTGGTGACCTCTTCCTCGGGCAGCTCGCCGCGCTCCAGTATTTGCTCCGCGTTGCGCTCGCGGACGAGGGCGAGGGCGGCGCTCCACCTGCACGTCACAACACTAGTGAGAGCCTCTCTCACTTTACATACAACAAATTGATAAACAATCCGATTGGCATGAACATCATTCGTTGTCAGGCTTACATTTGGAAACGGTGGTAAATTAACGTAAGTTATCGTAAGATAAATTACATTCAATGAGTGTTCCAAGTGTCCCTTATGTTGAATTAAACATTTTGAATTTTGATTTTGTCAAATAACGTCACTGGTGTAACTTTTTGCTATAAACAGTCGTTTATTTAGTGAACACTCTTCAAATACTAAAAATGATACCGTATATAAGTACGTATGAACTACTATTTGTCTAAAGCTATCTTTTATTAGCATCATATATCATATCTATTACTCCGAAGATGATTAAGTGTCAATGTGACAGATGGTGAGTCCATCACCGTCTCAGACACTATAGGTTTCCTCACGATGTCTCCTTCATAGTAAAGGCTGTTTATTCATATATACCAATATTCAATGTAACCTAAACCCGGTACCAGTGTTTATCAGATATAGATTAACGTATTATGAAAATACTATGAAAATTATCTAGTTAAATCCAAGTCAACTATTTTTTGATATGATTTGTGCAACTCTACTATGATTACAAAAATGGAAATGATATTGCAGTAATTTTTGTTTTGTAACCTATAATAAATCTGCTTTGGACGACAAGCCGTGGACAGTGAGATGAAATACCGCGGGGCATTCGGCCGGGTATTGTATGTATTTCCGAGCGGAACTTTGTGGTACCTTCCTACTATTAGACGGAGTACGTACGTTCAAGTGTGAACACATGTTTAAACACCAATTACCTCTGCCTCTGCAGTAGGTGCAGAAGCCGGGCTTCGTCGTGTGGGCCCGGGGAGTGGTCGGTCCACGCCTCGCTCGCTGCGATTAATGCCGCCCGGACGCTCGACACCGCGCTGCTCATCTCGACGCCCTGCAAAATATAATCACAGTGTTTTTAAGCCTATATGGGGTTGTTATCCATATAACACTAGCACTGTGCTAGTGGGGTATAAAAGTCAAAACACCAGATCACTATTACAAACGTTTACTAGTTATAACATATATAAGATCGCGTGAGAAGCGGCGTAGTAGTGCGCGAGAGGACGGACAAACGTTCCGCGTGGAAGACTGTTCCTCTGGCACTAGCTCAGCGGGCGTTAGACGGCGCTGCTCTCGTTGGTGGGGGATGCAGATAAGGCAGCCACCACACACTCATTTATTTTTCAATTTGGTTACAGTTCAGTCGGAAGCCTAAGAGAGTCAGACAAGTGGATTAACCCAGATTGGCGATTTTTCTCGTTAAAGGGGTTACGAAGGTCAGATGGCCGACGTATCGTATAAAAATCAGCCACATCGGTTTGAATCAAGTGCCGACCCCAAGAATGTATGATGAAGACTCTTCTTGCAAATGCATGTTAGTTGCTAATAGGGGCCACAAGTTATTCTTGGTTGTTCTTGACAAATATAAAGAACTCAGAAGTTATAGATATCACCGATAGGGCGAACACAGGTATCACTCGCGTATTTTAAGCTTCATCACAATATTTAAGACCACAATCGGATGTACGACGCAAACGAAGTGCTTTTATTAAATACAAATAATGATCCTTCGACGACGAATTGGTTTGATCAATTAGGGTTGTTACTTCCGATTACTACTTCAGAGTAGTGACAATATATTTCATAAAAAGTTCATAGAAAGCAAAAGGTTTCGCTTCGGAAAGAATTATAAGCAAGACATAAAAAGGGTTATAAAATCTAAAGATTGAGAAACATCGCATAACTTCACAAGATTGTATCTAAAGGTAATCTATACTAAACATTATAAACCTGAAGAGGTTGTTTGTTGGTTGAACACGCTAGTATCAGGAATTAAGTCCACGAATTAAAAACATATTTTTGTGTTGAATAAAATCATAAATCTAAGGCTTTAAGACCAATAAGAGCGAAGCATCAATGGTTACAAATACGTGAGACATTATGCATTGTGATTCGACCCTCAGCTAGTTCTCAAATAAATTATAATAAAACCAACAAATAAAGAGCAGAGGAAGTACTCACATGAAAAGATAAGGTGATCATTTCGCCAATGCGTGTACCAAATGCCTAACCTGATATTGTTGACAGTATTCATAACTGAACGCAACTTACAATGCAGTTTATAGATGTCGCTCTGCAGAGTTAACTGAAGGCTAAGACAATGCAACACTCTCTCGCGCTAGCGCTACCAGAAACGATACTAATGTATGGAAATATAATAAATCATTCACAGGACATACGTCATTCCCATACTGTTATTTTGCCTGAACCAATATGTAGTATTATTGAGTGCGCTCACGTCGTGCATTAATAAAACAAAATTGTTTTAATCGTAATTCCATAAATACTTTCGCATTTAGTACAATCATCACTCTAAGGAATTTTAAAAGTCAGAGATTTTACCTCGCTGTTACCTACACAAAGAAGCGAATGTGAATAAATAACGGGCTACTTATAGTTATTGTGAGCTGTTATAAGTCAAAGAGGAGGTTTTCTTCAACATGCCTTCCCACCCACAAGTTGCCTCGAAGCTAGTTCAAAGTATCACAACGCCCACTTGTAGCTTAATACGCTTTTTATCGACGAAAAGAGTTTTTAATATCGTATATTTCTGTCTGGCATTGTGTTGGACTTAAACGGCCTTATACGTATCTTCAAAGCAATGTTTAAATTAGCCACGTGTAACTCCTGGGCGCATGTGTTATGATTTTTGTGCCAAATAAACCACTGTCTCTTATTTTAGTTAAATAATTTTCCTCTTTCGTATCATCATCATCATCTTACTGCCGTTATGCAGGGCGATGCAATTCTCGGGGCTTCTGTATTCTTTTATAAAATTTTTAAATATTTTATCTCGGGCCCCTAGTCTGTCGGAGCCTCTGGGCAGTTGCCTAATCAGGCGCTGACGTTATCCAATGTTATGTAACGTATCTGTGTCAAATTCTCCTTCTGCTTCTTCTCTAACTCATCAGAATATAAGTTTAAAATCTAAACCCATACTTTGTGTTATAATTATAATGTGAGTTGTTTAATGAGGAACTTATTGACATGTTTAAAAATACTTGTTGTCAGTTCTGACTGATGCGGCGGCATCATGTGGGTAAATAAGAAATTAACTGTTTATTACAACGTCACGGAAGATTTCGTTCCACAGTTGCTATTGCCAATAAAATTCGATCAGCGAAGTAAAGTAACCCTAACCCTAGCCAGTAATTGGATGGGTGACCGCCGAGTTCCCTCTGTGCCTCGGAGGGCACGTTAAGCCTTCAGTCCCGGTTGCCAATTTATCATCTTTGGCAATCGTTATAGGTCAGTCGGAGGCCTAAAAATTGTCTGACAACTGGTTTAACCAACAACGTATGGGATGAGGCTAGAGAGAAGATATAATGTCACGACTGAAGTGGTAACGAGAAAATTTGCAATAGGCATAGCTTAAAACTCCAAGAATAGACATAGATTAAGTTCTAACAGGCAGAACGCGGCCGAAGGGGCAGGTAAAGGATAATCTATATACATATAATCTATATACATATACATTTAGTCAAAAGGTGTAATTTAGAAATTACAAACTGACACTCCAATGTTATTTTCATGTAAAGTTTAACGGCGAACTTTTTTCAGTCTATATCTTAACCACGCCTCCTGCGAAAATTATCCGATGGATTGTGATATAGCGCGGTATATGATAGCATGAATACGCGAGTTAACATGTAGGACACTTCTAGTAGCGGTACCTATAACAACGACATTTCACGGAAGAGTATCACAAAACATAGTTTTAGGTCAAACGAGTGCACCAATTCTGAATAATATAAGTATAAGAGAAGTACTTCAGTTCTTTAGAGACGGACGAGAAATAAACTATTTAAATCTTACCAGGAAATACAGTCGCAAAGAATTCTTGAAAAAAAGATGTCATCTTTGCACCAATTATGATAAAATAGTGTGGATTGGTATTTAAGCTCTTGTTTGGAAGTAGATGGAGTGCTTAAACCTCCAAGGAAGCTAGTTTTGTTGATGCGACGTGGTGCGCAGCCCTGGGAACGGCGCCCTCCAACTTGGTCGTATTTAACACCCCTGTCTACCGATATGTATCTTTCGATACGTGATGCCCTACACAGGGCGTCGTGGATATGCCTAATGGAGGAGAAAATTGTCTTAAATATTGTAAAGAAATAAGTTTTGAATATTAGTAAGTTTATATGAAATTTCATTTTTAATACTTGTACTTCTTGCAGTTAAAGACAAATTTACATAAAAAGAAAGGAATAACCTAGGTTGGTTATTCCTTTCTTTTGAGTTACTAAGTTTCTTTGAGGGGGTTGATATTTTTTTATTTGTATGCGATTGGTATCATATAAAGGCCGCAAGAGACAGCGCTGTAATATATATTAATATAACTGGAATACGGTTATATTAATATATAATAGTTATATATACATAATAAGCTGTGTACAGGGTGCAATCCGTGAGAATTTTTAATACCTTGATGCCACTATGTACTTGGAAATAAATATTTTTATCAACAAAATGTCCCTTTGCACTATAATTTGAGCGTCCTGTATCAATTTGTTCGCGGTGCCCGAGTTTCACTGAATTTGATACATTTGAGTCATATATAAAAGAAACATGTTTTATGCAAATTGGCTATAATAATACTACTTGGTAAGATCAGAAAAAAGTACTTGACACCTTAGCTATCAATATTATTGTTATTAAATTCTTTACCCGATTGTAGTTCAATTTATTTTTATTACTTTAGTATCAGTTATAACTTTAGCCTACTTACATCGCATGAATCGCAGTATCAGATATCTTAGGATCAGGTAGAAAAAGATTGCACCCACTACAAATTCGAGACCAGGAGACACCATTCTTACAATTTGAAAACTTGAAGTCGTAGTAGAAGTATCGCGCAACAATGTAAGCGTGTTGACGCTACCGCGATCACAGCACACTGGTGGTCGGTGATAGCGCGCCTAGGCTCCGCGTGCAGGTGAGGTAGATAGTTTGAAACAGGATAAGCGAGAGCGTATATAACTACCCCACAACAGACAGGGATAGCTATGACTATATCGTTTACTCTGAAAATACGTCACTGCCGCTTTATATAGAATACGTACCGCCCCTACGCATCGCGCCGTCTCGCTCTTACTTAATGTATTATCATTGGTTTATTTATAAATATTTTGATAACATTAAAAATATTCCCTTACTAACGATAGCGTCCCAAGGTGAACCGTTGCTTGAATTATATACAGATTTCTTATTACGTTTGCAAAGAAGTCGTCTTTGAAAACATTTTCTCTCACCCAAAGATTAGAAATACATTTGAAAATTTTAGTAAGGCCTTTCGATGTTGATCAATGAAATGGCGTAATTATTTTTATAAATTCAGTATTTATTTTGAGCTTTTGCACGAAACAGGTTCACTTTAGAAGCTTACACCATGGTGGTTCAATTTTAATTCAAGTGGTCAGATCGCTAAAAGGGCCATTTCATATTTATAACTAGCTGAGTCCTGCGGTTTCACCCGCGTCGGTTTAATTTAATTCCCGCAGAACCCCAAATGAATTCAAATAAAAATAGCCTAAGTTACTCCTTGTAACGTTCGCTATCTGCCAGAGAAAGTCCCTACACATAAAATTTTAATCGGTCCAGCCGTTTCAGAGATTACCCGGAACAAACAGACAGACAGACTGACAGAGAAAAAAAATAAAAATATTTTATTCCATTCAGTACCGTATATACTTTCATATGCATTTAGTGAAAAGCTGTTATTTTTGAATTACAAACAGACACTTCAATATTATTTACCTGTATAGATATCGGTGGTCGGGCACAGCAAATTAACTGAAGGGGTTTCCTTTGCTTTTATATTGAATTGGTCCGCGTAATCTGATAATGTTTTATTTGTATTATGGTAGTTAGTTCGATAAAAGGTGATTTTAATTGTGTTAAAGTACTTGTTATGTTAGTATATTGTCTTCACCACACCTGACTTCACCTCATTGATTAACATAGACCATCTTCTGAGCTCAGAATTACTTACAGAAGAAAATATTTTCCCAATACGACTACACCGCCCATCACTTCACTATTGTACAATTTCTAGCCGCGGTTCCTTGACCCAAGAAAAAAATCACTAGCATCGATTTAAAAAAATATTCAGTCAATTGATCTGTAAAATAGGATTCTAACATTATTCTAGGCTAGTCATATATTTTAATTAATTTCAAATGCAAATTTAAGAAAATTTTTTGTAACCCAGTTTTCTTAGAAAGTACTTTCACATCGTAAGAAGAGTATAGAAAAAAAAACACATACGACACTAGCTTATGACCGCGACTTTGTCCTCGTCATAGTAACTTTGGGCTAATGACAACTCTAACCTACGATTGGCCCTAGCTTGATATAAAGCCTATTGACAACACTTAAAGAAATTTTCAAATTGGTCCAGTTCCTGAGTTTAGCACGTTCAAACAAACACACGCTTCAGCGTTATATATTAGTATATGGATGTGCTAACTCCGGGTTAAGATCAATATCAATATCTTGATGCATGGTCATCAGTTACAGGTACTATTATTTTTCAATATTTTCCTGATCTTTGTATTCTTTGGCATCTTCCAGACACATTCCTACATATCTTATGGTTAGCCTTTCATCGCTCATTCGTTTTATAAGTACACTAACGAGACATCGCTTCGCTGTGTGTTACGAGTAAAACAATTACGAAGCTTTTTGATATAAGTAATATGGGAAATTTTTAGCTGTAAGCCCACCGGAGCTCATCTCGTTCAACATTGTATAAACCTTAACAAGATCCGTAACGTAAGTGGTTTAGATTAACGACACGGAAAAAATAATTTCGTCTGGAAATGGCGACTTTAATTCTTACTGTTTAAAGATTAGCTGAGCTCCTCTATTCCACCCGCGTATATTTTTACTAACAAGAAAAATTATTTAAATTTTTCAATATATAGCATAAGACACACCCTCACAAATAACATAGATTTCAATCGTTAAAATAATTTTCAAAATCGGTTCAGCAGATCCAGACATTACCCACTCTAATCTCTAATAAGTATATATACAATTATCGTGTCGCGGTGTTTGTTACCAAACTCCTCCGAAACGGGTGGACCGATTTATATGACATGTAAGGCTATGCTCGCTATGTAAGGCAGCGCGAGCCACATCGCGCTGCCTTACATAGCGAGCTCTCTAGGGGCGGCGACACAGCTACCCCGGGGATGTTCTCCGGCAGTGTGGGGAGCTCCAGTGCGATCTACCAGAGTACCCGGAAATCCCCATAAGCACGGAGGATGGCTACCAGGGGGGTTTTAGTGCGGTAAAAATCCCACATACCCCGACCTGCCTCTCCCAGGGTGGTCGGGGGCCTTTTGAAGGTCTCCCCCTCGTTAATAAAGTAAAAAAAAATATAGGTAGAATAAATGCCATGTGACAATCACGGCGCATCCAGCAACACTAGTTGCGTCGCGATCCTTTCAAAGCGAATTTGGTTTAAATCAATATGAAGCGCGTATCGGAGCATAAAAATAAATCCGTGACAAAAACATTGGATGCGGTAAATTTATTGTCTCGGGTTGTATCCACCGAGGCCGAGGGCGGGCCCGCTCTGGCTCATGGCGGACTCTCTATGCATGTATTGTTCGTCACTCGGAACCCTTGTTGTTGCACATTATATACAAAAACATATAACGCATTTTGTCCGGCAATGATGATTTATATATTACTATCTGGTTAGTAGCCCGCTGTTTAATAGGGATCCCCAATTTAACTCGATTAACAATATAGACTATGTCACTCTACGCTAATATTATAAAGAGATTTGATTGTTTTTTTGTTTGTTTGTCTGCATTGAATAGGCTCCGAAACTACTTGATCGAATTGAAAAATTATTTTACCATTGGATAAATAGCTACATCATCAGCGAGTAACATAGCCTGTACTACTCCCTCGAGAACGGGAACTATGCGGGTGAAACCGCGTGACGTCCGCTAGTTAGTAATATCTTAACATTATGTTATTGAAAGAATGTTGATTATGCGTAACTGCTAATCAATATAAAAATATTAATGATGAATGAGATTTATATAAATGGAGCTATTTCTCCTGGTCACGCTATAAATTTACAAGCCAATTATTTTTAATGTTTTCTAATATTCCTAGAACATTCTAGTATTTAAGAAAATGGACGTACGCGAAATAACGCAACCGATGAAAATGAAGTCTTAAGTCTCTTACTAAATGCATATTCATATGTCATAGGTACATTAATTTTTTTTCTATGTGTTTGTTTTCTTTTTAATTCTCGAAACGGCTACACTGATATGTATGCGACTTACGCTGGCGGATGATATTATATTGAATAATTTGGGGCACATAGAAAAAGACCCCTGCAGGTTCGCTTTGGTATTGTATTGTTAATACAAACGCAGCGAGCCATATTGCTCAAAAATTTTGAATATTAATAAAAACTAATTCAAAACGTTTTACTTGTTTTGTTACGTCAAAGCTACAAAATGATAAAATTTTCAGTAAAATCAGTGCAGAATTTCAGCCGTACGGAGGAATTTATGAAACAGACAGACGATGACGCATTTATAATTTTACTAATATGAATAGTATAAGCCCAATACTATTTTAAGCACTAAATAAAAGTATTTTAGCTATATATTATGTTATTTATCCAGATAATATACAAAAATTACATTTCTTTAGTATGAATCATTAAACAATGGGCCGACCCACCCTTTAAAAAACATGACGTTTGACATTTCAGGTGTTTCGTAAATTGCGCATAAGTTTCTATGACGTTTGTCAAAATCTGCCCTAAATTCCCATTGTTTATTATTCAAAGCGAGTAAATTGCATTCGCACGGCTTCATATTTTTGGGCAACAACACGTATGTCTTGACAAAGTAAAATTTTCCACAAATCCATAACGTCGGCAACGTGAGCTCTCACAATATGTATATCGATTTGATACCCAACAAGAGATTAACTCTTCAATTCACGATGTTAAAGTCAATACAATGGAATTATAGTGAGCGGCCTGCGGTTTTACCCCCGTACACTTTCCCCATACATATGCCACCTTTCTTTAATTTTATGGGAGTCGTTTTTCGCAACTCCGTTTTTTTTATAAAATAACCTCTTGATGTTACAACATCTGCATTCAGTGAAGAGCTAATTTAATGTTACCTATATTACAGCCAATGATTGGTTTTACCAATCCGCACATTGTCCATTGCATATAATACATAGCCATTAATAAAGTGAACCAACCCTTCTGACATAACCGCACTTGTTAATATATTTCAGTGCATTACATTATAGGGTAAGAGTTAGCAATGGAGTTGTAAATCGTATAAATATGTGTGTGTACGCGTTCCTTGAAGGGTCTCTGAAGGGAAGGGGTAGGCAGAAGTGTATATATAGATACATATTTAACTATTCTCGGACGGTTTTTGTTTTGATATAACTGCGAAGTAGAGAGAAACGTGACGTATTTTTGTGGGATAGAGATAAAGACAAAAGGGAGAAATGACGCGCTGAGTTAATTGTCTTGCATAAATGTTATTTATTGCTTATTTTTAAGGCTTCCTGTTTTTTTTTGGCTTTTCAACAGACACAAGCTATTGTTACGTATCATGACGTAATACTGTAAGCAACAGTATCGAGCGACTTCAGATATTTGTTTTAAATACATACAAGTATAAAGGAAACATTTGATAAAATTAATATGAAAAAAAAGAGAGTTTTTTTTACAGCGAAACTAGCAGAGATATTACAATTGCCATGACTCCGAGGGGGTGCACACCCTCCACCTCGTTCCACATACGCGATGTAGTCGGTTTAACTGTTCATTTTCGCCACGGTGAATCGGTAGGCGATGCATATTATAATCTCCTTTAATTTGCAAACGGTAGTATAATAGAATAAGACTAGTTAACAAATTACGTTTAAAGTTTCAAATTTACCTATAAGACTTGTAAATTTTACAAACGTGATTTTGATACTTTCTTTGTAGTATTATAAAAACTAAAAACTTAAGCAGATCCTGAACACGCATTGCAGTTTGACACATAGATTAATTTTAAGTTCATACGAACTAGTTGCGCTCCGCGGTTTTACTCATTTGCTCTATATTAGTACATAACATCAAGTTTTTATAAGTGGGAAAATTTGTTCTGTTCCTGAAATATAATAAATACGCAATTCCTTCTAACATCAGCTATCTACCAGTACGTAAAAGCTGGATCGGCCGTTTCGAAGAATTATCCGTAACAACCAGTAGGCTAATTCTCGATAAACGTTCAAATAAAATTTCGTTGAAGTTCCAACCTCGTTCGATTGCAGCCCTATCGAGACTTGGTATTCACGTGTTTTCCAATCGCAGCTAAGCTATTACTCAATGATTTGTTACCAGAACCTTCATCCTATTTGATACCAAGTAATTTTAATAATTCATGATATGTTCAGAAAAATGTTAAGAATCGCCTACATAAAGCACAATTTAGTTTATGAGAATACGCTTCAACGACACTCCGATCGAACGACTTTAGAATCGATGTCGATTGACGGATGAGAATACGATAACGCTGCGACCAAGTCACTACGATATCGCAACGGTTTTCATTATGAGAATTAGCCCACAGACTGATATTTTTTTTGTAAATATAATATGAATTTATTACAAATCTGTTAGTTTGGAAACCAATATTTAATTTTATTTTACAGATGACAGGTTACGAAACTAAAGTCGATACTAAATGTAGAGGGTTATTCTTTACGAAATTTACGTGGGTTGGCTAAATGGGCAACCTTTGTAAGAAACATTAATTCAATATTGTGTACGTAGAAAAATGTAAGTAAATGACACAGGCATGTAAAAGCACTTAGCATACACTCAAACTCAGAAATATCTTTATTCGATTAGAAGCTAAGCTAAGAAAATAGTATGTCATACTATTTTAAAATCCTCAGAAAGAGATGATTACACAGGATTATACATGCTACCTCGAGGTTAGTAAGGTTGCTTTCACGGAGAAGAATCTAGCAAGAAACTCAGTAATTACTCTTTTAATCAATTTAAAAAAACATCATACAATATTAATATACTATACTAATATTATAAAGGGGAAAGGTTTGTACGTATGTTTGTAACGTATTGGCTCAAATATAATGGACCGATTTTAAAAATTCATTATCCATTAGAATGCTTCATTATCACTGATTAATATAAGCTATATTTCATCACCGTACTCCCACGGTAACGAGAACTTCGCGGGTGAAACCGCGTGACGTCCGCTAGTACAAAATAAATCACATAAGAAATGTAAGCCCATGGACACAGTTCCAATGTACAATTGTCGATAAAAGTTAAAATAAAGCAAAAGTCTAATAGATGTACATAGGGCATAGAAGCGTGGGTGTTTGGTACGTACCCGGTTGTCGAGCGCCGCGTGGTACACCGCGACGACCATCTTGTTGTTGGTCTCGAGCAGCAGCAACAGTTGGAACACGAGCCGGTAGATGCTGCGCGCCGCCTCCTCGCCGCCCCCACGACTCATCTCCAACGTCTACACAACACACGCCGTTACTCAGTTACGTAGTCACACTATTCTGGTCAAACGTTACGATTTTGCCACCACGATCCAACATGCTGACCTATTCGCAGATTCGCTGCCGTCTCTCATACATAGTTATAGATCTATTTTTGTAAATTGTCTCTATTATAGTTATCACTTAGTTTTATATACAGCCTTCGCACTAGCTGTAAATTTATATATTCCAAATTATACTTAAAACCACGCTTTATATAGAAAAGCTAAATAAAGAATTAAAATAAATGAGTAATAGTGTAAATAAGAAGAAAATGTTTTATTTAAAAACAAGCGTGGGGTGCATGGTGTCAATAGATTTTTGATTGAATTTTATTGTGAAATATGAACAAAAGGATTATCATTTTTATATCTTAAAAACCCCATGGTAAACTAACCATTATTTAGTAAGAAAATATCTTTGATTGAATAACAATAACAAACTGACTTTTAGGCTAAATAGGATGTGTCACGAAGGTGGATGTTTCCGTTGGGTCACAGCGAAAACTGGTAAAATGTTGTTATTTGTACACATGATAAACGTATATATAGTGTAAGGTTACCTCAAGCGCGTGCTCTCGCCGGTCGAAA
The DNA here is from genome assembly GCA_929442735.1 of Watsonalla binaria. NCBI lineage: Eukaryota > Metazoa > Arthropoda > Insecta > Lepidoptera > Drepanidae > Watsonalla > Watsonalla binaria. Next base: position 946,319 of record OV838917.1, on the reverse strand, counting down.
TATGTGTCGAGGTGTTCGTGTATTTGTAGGGCGGCGTATCTGACCGCGTCGCGCACGCGAGGGGTGTCAGCGGCGGCCGCACCGGCCCACAGCAGCGGCGGTTCCTCGGCGGCGAGCCGACCCACCACGCCCGCCAGCTCGCCCGCGCCGCACCCGCTCCACGCGCCGCAACCACTCTCGCCGCATAGCGACACCGTCTTACACGTCACTTCCTATATACACACAACTCCAATAAAAACATTATATTTCATAAAAGGCATAGGTCCTTGAAACACTCCAATAAAAGTACTTAAAAAAAACACTGTAACCAACCATCTAATATGAGGTAAACCTATAAGTAAGAAAGAGACCACATCATGTCGGCGGTAAGGACCTGAACAGACCAGGTCCAATGAGCTTTGACCGGCTTCATCAGATGTCCCAAACACTCACTGAATGTCATAGTGGTACACCCACAAAAGCTTAGAGTGCAGTTGCGAGAGGTCATAAGTACATTTAACACATTGGCACATATAATTCTACTGTACGTGTGTATGTAAGTGAACTCGTCCTAAACGGCTGTAGCGATGTACATGATTTTTGTATCCAATCGCATACACAAATCAGCCCTGTAGATAGCGCTGTAGTTGGGTCCGCTAGCATACTTATAAAATTCTCGTGTCGCGGTGTTTGTACCAAACTCCGACGAAACGGCTAGATCTATATAAATACCTAGATAATAGGCATAGTAAATGTAATAGCAGACATTGTTCTAGAAACAGGATCCTCTCCCCTCGGCCCCAAGTCTCCAGGATTGCGAGTCCAAAACTACGCCCACTTCATGTCTTGTAATATTGTGTTGCCTATGAAGTTATTCCAATAAATCTCCAAAAATGTAAGCCGCTTATTAAATTATTGGAAAGGAATTATGCTCGTTTAAGTTGCTTTCTACGTATTTGCTCAACAAACAATTCTTAATAAAACATGTTTAATAACACAAATACCTTATGTTGTTGTTAGTGAACATTAATATTTGCTTTTATAAATCTGGAAATAAAATATGACGCAGTGCTTTTGTCAAACATCAAGCCACGTACCCTTTGTACATAAATAGGTGAAATTCATCTTTTGTTTCTGTTAATAAAAAGTTAACAAGAAGAATATACAAATAGCACAAGGGTGCTAGTGTTTTTCCAAGCTATTTGTAATTCACTGTTGCGTACCACCCCTGCACGTGTACTACCTGTTGGTTGTTTATCAAGTTCTTGTTATAGAAAAAATCTTTTGTTTCATTCAAATAGCAAGGAACATCACTCTCTTGAGGGACTTCAACCTACGCATGCGAGGTCATTTTGCAATTAAATTTTCCATGCTATTTGGAGATAAAGCTAGTTGTTCAAGGATAGAGATGGATCAAATTTAAGTGTATACGGAATGTATACACTGCCCGTCTGTCTATTCAGGACCGATTTTAACGGGATTTTCACTGACATATAGCTGATAAGGAGTAACTGAGGCAATTTTTATTCAATTTATCGATAAGAGGGTTCTGCGAAATAATGACACAAATAATTAAATCGGGTTAAGCGCGCGGGGCACAGCTAATCATGGGCTATATATTATCCCTGTACATCTATAGGCAAGGGTACGATGCTGTATGTATATTATACAATATAAGGAATACAAAAATAACTAAAAATTAATTACAAGTAGAAAACTTGGCCCAAATCGGTGTATCTCGGGATCGTGCCAAGAAGGCTGGCAGCATTGCCACGTTGAATAGCAATGCTGATTCTCCGAGCGAGAAAAGCCCCAGACCGCTTGTCACCAGAAGCTTCTACCAGACGACGTGCAACCTCTTTGAAAAGTTGATGCTGTATGTTAATATGTTTAATATATGCGTGAGTGTGTGTTTACCTTGAGTACGGTGTGTAGTCGATGCAGCAATGCGAGTGGTTGCATGTGTGTAGTGTGCCGGAGTAGGGCAGCCACGGATGCTCGCCACGCGTCCCTCACCACCACCGCCCCCGGCACCGGCGTCACATCCCCACGGTCGCCTGTATCGCATCACTGTATTATACCTACCAGTGTTAACCTAATAACTTGCCGTATGACACACTATGATATTAGACTTTATAAAAAGGGATACACTACCGTGTCCAAATAGAGGCGTTAAACCGAGTACATAATTTTTCATGACACATGATATCTCTTTTATTTATATTCTAATATAACAACCGCCTCGTTGGTCTAGTTGCAAGTGCTAAAACGAAGACCTAAGTTCGATCCCCGGGTAGGGCAAAGTATTAGCACACTATAAAGACATCTTTGCCTACAAGCATGAGCATATATACTATGCATGTTAAGGATTCTCGTATTTCATTATCAAAACCGACCAAACTATAGATCAACTACGACCATGTATGGCCATTAATTAAACATATTTGTATTATACGGAATTTTCAAACAATACAGTGGCAACATTACACTGTACCTAAAATTGAAGATAAATATAATATTCGAAGCAGTGTTGCGAATACAGCGACGCAATAAGAAATTTTAATTTATTATAATTAATTTATTGAAATGTTATTTGTAATGGAGAGAAAGGGGTGTTTAATTAATAACGCTCCCACAAGTGTTGATACGTATAACTTGACAACCAATCGGACGATACACAGGATGTACATTAATAACAGTGCGTCCGGGAAACAGTCACAACAGGGTAAAATAATAAAAGGAAAATATTGTTTTCGTTAACAATGGAAAAGCAACCTTGTTTGTACCTGGGATTAATACACTTATTATAAATCAAGCGATACATGTACATAGGTTCACATCCTGTAAGTTTCATTAAGTTTCGTAATCAATGGCTATAAAATTGTGTTGTGTGTTAAACACTTGTTGTGTATTTTACATCTCGCTTTGTTCCGTTCACGCGAACATATTTCTAAGCACTACATTACTATATAAGATTAGTCAGTGCGATTGGTTATGTATACTTTTAAGTGGTAGGTAGTGTTTGTGTGCATTCGTGTGTAGTCAGTGCCTATTGGTGTAGGTGAGGTGGGGTATTTGGTTAGTTGATGTATGTACCGTCGGGCTCACCGCTGGAGGCGGAGGAGAAGGAGTGTGTGCGCGGGCGCAGCGCCAGCTCGGCTCCGGCGCCGGCGTCACCCTCGCCCCTCCCGCCCTCCTCCCATCCCCCCTCGCCACCCTCGCCGCCCTCCTCGTCCGACGAGTCTTCGTGACCGACCTGATAGTAACACTCGTTATTATCACATGTGACCCATTGGAGCCTAACGTCCTCGGATTCGTAAAATTAAACGTCAGAAGTTTTTAACACGCACCGACAATGGTCTACTATATTTAACTACATTCCGCCTATATATGATTTCACAAACAAACTTTGGACTCCCATTTAACTCCCATAGGGATAGTATATCGGGAGACCCAGTCTTAGTGCATACTTACAACTCACAAAGACCAGACCTTCTAGATTTCAGGGCTGTAGGACCAGCGGATAAGGTTATACGTTGATACATCAGTCAATCACCCTTGCCTTTTATGTCATAAATATAGATAATATTTTAAAAGCATAATATGAAATCTGTTTAGAGCAATAAGACTCATAATGTAAAGTTAATATAATTTATTACATCAAGCATACACTTAAAATAATGTTTTTGTTAAAAAGTGTTGTCTTTGTTCGCAGCAGGTTGTTGAACGTGGAGCATCGCGTGGGTGCCTCCGTACATTAGAAAAGTAATGATATTATAACATAGTACTTTTCATCTGTACGTAGGGCGCCTACACGAACCTGGTCCTTCAAAGGGTGCTCGTCGAGTTGATTCTTGTATTTTTCTATCTTCGATGTTATTCATCGCCCCTGGTGGTTAAGCTTCAAACGGTTACAAAAATACAATCGTCTTAACTTTCTATTTTTGTACGATAAGCCATCAAAGGATTTTGCCACCTGAGATGACACATAATTTGCGCCTTACAGGATAACAAGACCTATTTTCAGTCGGCAGGTGTGTCGTTTGAATAGTCAAAGTCAAAGTCAACTATATCTTTACTCGATTAGACTTTTTACAAAGTACTTTCAAATAGTCAGAATGACATAATTATACAGGATCATACATGCTACCGCCAGGTTCGGAAGGTTGCTTTTACTGAGAAGAACCTGGCAAGAAACTCGGTAATTACTCTTTTCAAAAATATTATACAATTTAAAGAATACAAAATAAATAATTTAAGAAACGTAAGCTCATGGACAATGTTCCAATGCACAAATGTCGATAAAAATTAACATAACTTAAAATCTAGTACATCTACTTATAACTAAATGCGTAGCTTGAGATGACCAGCCCACAAGCAGCACCTGTTCACAAGTATGACGTGAATGCCAGCCATTGACCTCCTCAACCATCATAGAGGGAAGTGGACAACCCGTCATCCAGACGCCGCCGCAAGCAAAGGCATTTTAGTGAGCTTGACAACTCAAGCCAGTCAAACAAAGATCAAAACTAATAAATATTAAGAATTGTAACATAAGTACAGTGTCCATGAGACTACTTACAATATTTATCTGGTAATACATTATTCCAAGTTTCTTTATCACATATATAATTACTAACTGTATAATAACCCTTTTTAAGTAACACAGATTTTACAGTCTCTTTAAATTTATCAAAGGGTAAATTTACAATACATGTAGGTAACTTATTATAAAAGCGTGCCCTAAAAATGATCCCTGGACTTTCTGTTAGCGGTGTGTAGGTACTACTATTTTATTACACACTACACTTCTTTTGAAAAGAATTAATATTTTTATGTACAAGTAATACATTTGCTAAAATATACTGCGAAGCCACTGTTAAAATTCTTATTTCTTTAATTTTTTCCTTCAAAGATGCTCTAGATCCAAAGTTATAGATTGATCTTACAGCCCTTTTCTGTAATATAAATATGGCTTATATATCGGCAGCCAATATAAACCTCAATCGCATTCTAGGAGGTATTTGTTGTGAAAATTGGTAGTTATAACCACTCTCATGGCCGACTTTACATGCTATACTTAAAAAGAGTAAGGGAACAAAGTCGAATGATTTATTAAATCGATGGTCATGCGTAAATAAAAATAATAAACGTACAAGTACAACAGCCATCGATATGAACCGAGGTCTAACATACAAATAATGACACCGGCAGTTATTTTTCAATTGACAGCTTATTTTTCGCCGTCAATGCTAAAGTCATAGCTATTGTCTTCGTGAAATTTGCCCTTAGCTTTATTTATATTCCAAAATCTATTCTATTACACTTCTTACAAAGTAATTTCCAATCGTCAGAAGAACACTGAAAGAGTTACATTGTACAGGATTACCATTTTAATCATTAACAAGTATTATAGCACACCCCTTAATGTGTTGGTTGTGTTTACCGGTTTAGCGGCATGCGCTGCGCCGGCCCTCGGCTGTAGCGGCGGCGGGCTCCGCTCGGCCGCAGCCGCCTCCTCGCGGTCCGAGCTCGGAATACGACGCCGCACGCCCCAGTTGAAGTTGTCCGAACTCTCTCCCTACAACATACCACTACACTCTCAACATGCACTAACACCATACAAATTTAAGCCTCGGCACGAAGCTAAGAATGAAATAAAGATAAATAAATACGTTCACGCCATCCCAGAAGGGGTAAGCCGAGGTGTTGTAACAATTACACCCACATTTCACCGAATATGATTAAGTGACAGCGTCACACGCTGTCATCACATAAACCTGTACACAGTATACATACATATGCTCACGCCTGTATTCCCCGAAGGGGTAGGCAGAGGTGTTGTTAATCACAACATCCACTTTTCACCGAATTTTTGATTATGTGCCAACGTGACAGATGGTGAGTCTATCGCCGTCTCAGGCACTATCGATACGTCTTTGAATTAACTCTCAGACATACGCAGGTTTTCTCACAATGTTTCTTCACCGTAAAGGGCGTGGTGTGAAATGACTGCACATATTTTTTTTGAATAACTCATTGCTACAGGCCCCGCTGGGATTCGAACTTGCGTCGGCCACCACGGCTCTCGTAACTAAAATAAGATAAAATATGTATTTGCATTCTAAATGTTACAATGGTATAATGGTAAGGTTATATTATAGAAGTCCTTAATAACTTTATGGCCCATGGCAATATAAGGGTGCATTACCACCATGGATCTGTACATTGCACAGAGATATGCAAAACTTTGAAATATGTTCGTTCATAAAAACCTTATGACGACAATTACAAACACGACCAAGAAATAATTAGGCACATTGGTGAAGCCATTATCAAGTTTTAAGCCTAGCAACCGACCTATTGATTTCCACTTATACAGTTTATTGGGAGTTCAAGGAAGCAGCGGGCGCTGCAGGCTCAAGTCCCGGAAGCTTCAAGGTAATATTAGGTCAGTTCCGCATTTGCGCATTCAGCTGGGGTGCATTTTGAGTAAATCAATACGAATACGGGTCAGTGACCTTATCTCGGGATCGAATCTTGACCTGATTGCCTCCCCTGTATATCACCGTAACAATGTTTATAAATAAGTTACAACATTTATTTATTTATTGTAACTATAACGCTTGTACCAAAAGACACAAACTATGAGTTATTGAGGGCAAAACAACATGAAAAAAATCCAAACATTCTAAAATCTAAACTTAAGTAGCTTCAACATAAGTAATTATAAGAGTTCAGTGTGGAGTCTATACCTATTTATATATAAACGTAATTTATAAGACGCGCCATGCGTTCAAACAGACCAAATAATTTTGTAAGAAAATAGTACCCCAAATATTTTAAGCCCCAGGTGTCATAAATGCACGGTTCATTATTAAGACAGTAAACGTATTTAAGAAAAGTGTATGCACCTCAATGCTCTCGCTCTCGTACTCGAGGAAGTCGAAGTCCTTGAAGACACCGAAGTGGTCTGTAGGGGGCGCCCCGCCAGAGGGCTCGTTGCCCGGCGTGCCCGACACCTCCTCCAGCGAGGAGGCCATCGACGACTCGCGCTCCAGTAGCTCAGAGCTCTGGCTGAAGATCACCTGGAACATCACGCTCTACTTTACACTCCTCATAAAACACATCTATTCATCGCACACATGATAATTAATTGGACTCGATCAATCATTTAATGAGCGTGCCGCGTTATAATTGTCAAAAGTCTATCCGCTATCCTCGGTTGCTCCCCAGTTTAACACTAGCCATTCGACAAGTGACAAGCTGCGTACGAATTATTTTCTGTTCGTTTTGTGAGCGCACAATCAATACCGTAGCTGATAGTAGGTCATCTTGTCGTATTTCCTGGAAAGTCTCACAGATGTCGCGATACTTTCGAGTAAGGATATCACTCAAGGCGCTTCTAACGTGCGTTCGAATGATTCTAATATTCCCGTGAGCTCAATAATAATAATATAACTTAATACCAGCATAACAATACCTATTCTCGAAAAGCCCTCCTCATAACGCATGATAAAAAAGGGTAGAATTCAAAAGGTGCGCTATAAGCGAATGTAACGATATTACAGTGGCCGCGATAAGTACACTGTCTCCTACTCACTTTATAATCGACTGAAAATTCAAAAATATTATGTATTACAATTGTTATTCCATACTCTTATAAAACGCCGCCATCATAATCTCGTGTAGTGATACAAACAAAGTGCTTAAATTGCGGTTCCAATTAATATTAAACCACTGCGCAATACGAACAGAGTAGTCTGAATTAAAGGCTGATATTTATCATAACAATATATCAATTGACTCGCAGATCCATAAAATATAACAATTTTAGAGCAGGTTACGTGTCCTTCGACGGTACAATCCACCCCAATACACTTAGTCCCCCATTCAGATCACCATGACAACCCGCGAGCTTACATCCTACGCGTCTTTAAGCCTGGATGCCTCTACTTGAGACGAAATGCGAATTCTATTATAATTTATTCATCTCGGTACATACACCCACTTTATGTATGTACTAGTTGTGCCAAGCGGTTTCACTCGCGTACACATAATGTCATGATTGTCTTTTGTTTTGCCCTTTTCATTAAAAATACAAGTGGCCAGTGACAGTTGATATCCCAGTTTCGGACATTACAGACAGACATATGAAGAAAAATATTACAGACAGACATATGAAGAAAAAAATATAAATAGGTTTTCTATGTGAGTAACGTTTATACGTTCATATGCACTTAATGAAAAGCTTTTATCTGTTATTACAAAAACACTTCAATTTTATTTATGTATAGATGTATGTTTAATACGTATTTCCATTCTATGAATATCTCAATATCATATTACGTAATTAAATGTAGTGTGCATTCTAAACTGTAGTCCCCGTAAATTCGCACTCATACATGCTGTATTGATTAAACGGGATTGCATCCAACATTATTATAAAAGGGAGATTAATGAACATATCAGTCTGTATGCGCAAAGAGTCCACGGCGGATGTGGCGGATTCATTTTGTAATTGCTTTTGCACATGCAAATGCACAGTACATTTTTCAAAATACTCAAGCTAGTCTACGTTTGATAAAGGTGAACAGACATACTGATCGCTATGTAGTGTAGAGAAAACAAATTACTTTATTAAGTGGAGCTAAGGGTGGGTATAAAATGAAGGGGGCTAAATAAAATACGACAAGGGCGCGAGTGAACCCTCGCACGGGCCGCGCAAAAAGAGGGTTTGTAACCATCCCTATGAATATTTTTGGCAACAACCATTAATGAACAGATGTGTTGATACACTCGTACTGGGACTTACAGTGTGTGTGAGTTGTAGCACAGACCATTTAACTATGCTATTGATATTTGTAGCTGTTTGAGTCCTTATTGGATCTGCCTTGTTACTATAATAACTGTAATACTTATATCGCAGTATAAATACATGGTTTACAAGGAGTAAGGAATATAGGTCTATTTCGAGAAATAAGAACGTTTGCTCCATAGAGAGTGAGGGTTGTCATCATAAACATTTTAAAATATACTCTTTCATACACACATACATATACTCACGTCTGTATTCCCCGAAGGGTTAGGCAGAGGTGTTGTAATCACAGCACCAACTTTTCACCGAAGATGATTAAGTGCCAACGAGACAGATAGTGAGTCTATCGCCGTCCCAGACACAATCACAATACATTACAAGTCTTTGAATGATTCCTCAGACATATGCACTCCTCACGATGTTTTACCTTCATCGTAAACGTGGTGCGTGGTGTGAAAGGCACTGCACATATTTTTTTTAGAAAACCACCACGGCTATTTTTTTTACTGTCAAAATAATATGGATTTGTCTTTATAAATGTTTTGAAAAATATCGGTTAACACGTAAATTACGTATACGTGATCGTCCACGAAGGTACCTAGGTATTTCCATTCTTGAAACAATTAATTAATTTACTTTAATGACGACAACGAAAGCAACGAAAATTAATGTTAGCTCAGAAGTTGTTACATCAATGCCTTAGTATGTGTTATTCGACTCGTGATTATTAGACCGTGAACCACATCAATTGGCTGTAGATGCAAGGTGGCTCACGCTCATTAGACTAGCCACAATATTACAATGTTACGGTAACATGCACCCTCTATACGTTACATACTATTATGTTGGTATGGTGTGATGCGTTTAATATAGCTTGTCCAACGAATGAGTAACTCTGAGCTTTTGTAGTTATACACTGTTAAAAAAGTGATGCACTATCGAATATATTTTTTACTTTCGATATTCGCTATATAATAGAACTAGCGGACATCACGCGGTTTCACCCGCACAGTTCTCGATCCCGTGGGATTATCGGGATAAAATATAAACTAGTGATAATGTAATTTTTTACATTGGTCCAAGTGTTTTTGAGCCAATTCGTTACAAACATACATTTATTTATTGCTTCTTTTTTATATCATTAGCATAGATAATTATATAGGGAGCGATGGCCTGGTTCTATCTCAGGGCTACTTATTAGTTGGTATGATATTGTACATAAGTGGGTGTAGTGCACACCGTAATTGTTGAATATATTCCCCTTTATTTCAAAACATTGAAACCAAGAGTTTTACTAAATCCGAAAAAAAAGCACAGATAGAGATGAAGCTACTGTTAATCAAAAGACTATCTTAGTCTGTTTTGTAATAAAGGAGACTAAGTGTAGAGTGCCCAATGACGTGTAATGCATACTGTACGTGGTGACGTCGAGTGTACAATGCACGGTACTCAGCTGTGGTCGATGTGGTTATGATGGACCGCTACTATATTATTTCGGACGTTGCATTACGATATTTTAAATAGATTAAATTGTTAAAAACCACTGCAGGTTTAATTATAAAATATAAATTGATGCCAACAACGTTATTAGTGCAAGGGTTGGCCGCGTTATAATAATAATATTTATTCGCTAAAAATGTGGTATAGAGGTGGTATAACGGAACATACATGTTTAGCTAACTTATATTATATCATGCGAATGTTTGTCTGGCGTCATCACATAAACCTGTACACAGTGTACATACAAATGCTCACGCCTGTATTCCCCGAAGGGGTAGGCAGAGGTGTTGTTAATCACAACATCCACTTTTCACCGAATTTTTGATTATGTGCCAACGTGACAGATGGTGAGTCTATCACCGTCTCAGGCACTATACATACGTCTTTGAATTACTTCTCAGAAATATGCAGGTTTCCTCACGATGTTTTCCTTCACCGTAAAGCACGTAGTGTGAAATCACTGTACATAAGTTTTTTAGAAAAACTCATTGGTACAGGCCCCGCTGGGATTCGAACTTGCGTCGCTTGCGTAGCAGGCAACTGCTCAAACCCCGAGGCCACCACGGCTCTCAGTATACATTATATTCACAATACATTTTTTTAAACAAGAATTTCTCTCCGCTCCGACTTAAATGATTTAGTTTTATGCTTTATTTCGCGGAACCCTGACATTTCTAACATCAGCACCCAGTGAAAGTCACATTAAAATCGATCCAACCGTTTCAGAGATTATCCGGAACAAGCATACAGACAGACAGGCTGAGAGACAGACATATTTTTTTTTTACAATATTGGTATTTTAATGAAAGTACCCCACATTCATATGCATATAAGTGAAAAGCTATTAATTTGGTATTACAAACAGACACTTCAATTTATGTATTTGTATATATTATATTTATATTTTGAAGCTCATTTCCATTCCCACATTCATAAATTCCTTCTTAATTTAAATATCGATTGAGCTAGTGTTATAAGACGTTACAAATGAGACTCGCTATGTTACATACAACACACTAGCAAGATAAGTAACGGTGACATAGTGTTGAAGCTTTGTGTGCGTGAGAAGCGATGCCACAGATGCTTATGAAGGGCAATAGGGTTACCTTCGAACATAAAGTGGTTATTAAATCGTCCTACGCAGCGATGGGCAGAAAGTATCGTTATTATTGTGGTGTCACAGAGAGGGTGGGTGTCTTAACTCATACACAGTTATATGTATCTACTTACGGAGGGACTTTTAGGCAGGCCGACTCGCTGGCCGCACGTGGTGAGTAGGTTCACCAGGCACTCGCGCACGCGACTCTATGACAATACAACCCACATGTCTTATGACAACTTATATTCCACCTACCAACTAAAAGTTAAAATCATACACCTGCTGCTGAATAACACTCTTACTAATTTTTATATTACAAAGATAATAGAGGTAGGGCATAAGGGGATCTAACTCTTCGGAGATCTCATACATATCCTCACGCCTGCATTCCCCGAAGAGGTAGGTTAAGAACATGATTAAGTAACAACGTGACAGATGGTGAGTCTATCGCCGTATCAGGCACTATACATACGTCTTTTGAAATACTTCACTGATATATGCATGGTTTCCGCACGATTTTTTTCTTCACCGTAAAGCTCGTGGTGTGATATCACTATACATACGTTTTAGAAAAACTCATTGTTAAAGGCCCCGTTGGGATTTGAACTTGTCAAACGTCGCTTGCGTAACAGGCGACTACAAAAACCCCATGGCTATTTAGTAGGATAATAAATAAAATCTAAGAGCAGTCCAATGACTAGTGTGTAGAATAATAAATAACAGCATAGTGTAGTGTATGTTTTACCTGTGACATCCAGGGTCTCTTCCAGCCAGAGGCGAGAGCGTCAGCGGGCGAGAGGGAGAGAGAGCGGCGGGGGGAGGCGGCCGCGTGCGGGGGAGGGGGAGCGCTCTCGGCTCCCACCACCGTCGCCGCTGACCCACCCGCCGACCCTGACGATCCTGGACAACAAAACGCACATTAAACCCCTTAATTACTGAATATTCATAGCGTAACTGCATCTGTATTTTATTTGCGTTGCACCATACAGACAGATATAGACAGAATCATAATATGTCTACAGCCGATTCAAGGTGGGCGCTTATAACTCGTGAATACACCTATACAGAACCTCACCTAAGATATCCACCTAGAATCCTCGGTTCAAATTCTGTAATTCCACATATTTTTGTGATACGGATTTCAAAAGGGATGGACATAGTTTTAGTCCGAGTTTGGTCTAGTCTTGGTTTACATTGTTTTTGTTATTAGAGTGAACAGGCACCCTACCCTTATGTCAGGCAACTACCGAAGCTTATGGACGCTCGCAATACCAGGAAAACACACGTGTTGCCGTCCTACGGTGAGTACAAAATATATTACAAAATCAATAATGTTCAGTCGACAGTCACATAACGCAATTCACGGTTATACATGTTTAACTTAAATGGTAGTAAGGTTCATGAAATACCCTTGTCGGGGGTGCCACTGGAGGTGGACAACGAGCTGGGACCCGTAGGAGGCGCACTGCCCCCCTTGGGCAGGTACTTGCGGCCGATCACCGGTGTTTGGGACAGGTCGAACGTAAAGTCCATTGTGCGCCCCGGAAGCTCCTGCAACGCAAAACTCTGTTGCACTTTTCGTTCAACACTCACTCATTACATATTGTTGGTATACTTGTATGGGATAATGTGTGTAGCATACCTTCTTTCCGTGTAGTTCAGCGTCGAGCAGCGAGGAGGCGTGGTCCCAGTGCGGCGGCACCACCAGCGTCGAGCACCGCGTCACCACCAACTTCAAGATCTTCATAGCCTCTTTGTAGTTGTGACCATCTTGCTGCGTGCGCGCAACACATGTACCGTTAGTCTTACGATATTATTGTGAGTGATCGATAAATTATACGAATTTGAAAAAAGTTTATAGAATTTTAAAAATAAGTTTATAGTTTAGATACTCAAAACGTAAAGGAATGCGAGATCAGCTTATATTAGAGATCGTGCTTGATAAGCAGTCGCGTGTACTAACGTCAATGAACTTAGCGACGGCGCGCAACAGGTCCGCATTAACGGGCTGCGCCGCGGGCGTGTTCAGTTCCACGTAGTACAGCATGCAGTGAAGGATGGACAACACCGACGGCTGCAGACTTGCAGCTCCCTGAGAACATAATGTCACTTGACCACTACGACCCACCTTCGAGCCCCGCTAACAAGCATACGGGGTGAATGCTTGATTGTCACCCTCAAAACACTGATGTGAGAACTGAAACGGGTGAAGACTGACTTACTTGCCAGGTGATTTGAATGTATAGTACTTTCAAATCATATTAAATCAGTTAACAGTCTAATAAAGATAGTTGTGAGTTTGACTCCACGCGCTAGTTACATTCGTGAAATCAATGTGCACTGCTTAGCAATTTATTTATTATTTATTTATTAATACAGTTACACCATCAGTTTATCATAATAACATTCAATTTGTGGTTACAGATAGGTATAGGACCGTATGATAGACCATTATAGGTGTAAACAAAGCAATGGTAACATTCAGTCACAACTACTTATTTGTACAATGTTCGTCAAACGAGACATACCGGTCGTTATCTTTACACCGCGTTCTCTCGAATATGGACAATTTGTAAAACACTTTCAAGGTTTCATTGAAATCACAACGCGATTACTTGCGCAAATACCACTACAAGGTTCGTTTTGATTAACTCGAAACATCTCGAAGGTAGCTTCTTTGTACCGTTTTATTATTTGCATGAGCTGAAGACTGATCTAAAGCCATACAATGATATTATAATAGAGCGGCGGGAGTATCGTGTGGGTGGTAAGAAGGCAACCAAGCTTTCCTCCCTACGAATATGAATTTTTCTGTACCTATCGCAAAACTTAATTTGATACTACACTTGATCGAAAATTTAACTCATCGAGTGATATTATTTGCAGGCTGTATCTAATATCAGACAGTTTGCAAGTATACAAGTTTACCAATTTTGTAACAATGTACAGTCAAGCGTCGTAGATAGACACCTTTCGTTATATTGATTGATTGGCGAAAAGACCCGGATTTTTTAATCATTCCAATCATTTGTACTTGTTCTGATCTGAGAAACGTAAGATCTTAGTACACATTTGACAATAAATACGTTTCAATTATCTCAGAATATTAAAATATAAATTCCATTTTCCTTTTTGCATGCATCAACAATGAACATATATATTGTACGCAAGTTTACATGACAAGCGACCGTGGGAACCGGATCATACAAAATTATTGATTGCAATCATTAGCACTTCAGGGTGTTTCGATCGTGAACCCGAAAGTACTTAAATAGTAATCGGATCGCAATGCAATCTCGACTAATAGCAATAAAAGTCAACTTCTACTGACTGAAATTTGCGTTGGCGTTCTCGACTCAATGTAATATTTCAAATTAAAATCTCGCAAAGGCTTTTTGAAAGGCACTTTACTCACTTATTAATAGAATAGAATATAATAATTTATTTACATGAAATATGGTTATAAAAGATACGCTGCATTATTACCTTTTCGAGGACTTCGACGAGGAAGGCGAGCATCTGCAGCGAGAGGTGTGAGTATGTGTCCCAGAGGTACTTCACCACGCACTTGGTCCACTGGAAGCTCTCCTTGCTGAAGGTGCGCCGCGAGTACAGAGTCATCACCGTGCCGAGATTCTCCAACTTCTTGCTCTTCTCCGCCGTGAACTGGCCACACACAGACACACACGCATACATTCATTATTCATTATATCGCTATGTGACGGACACACAATTATACATCATTCTCAAACATAAAACTAAGCATTCTAATTGGATGCTGATAAGCAATAATGTGTCAACCCACAAAAAGTCAAATTCAAAGGTTTTGATATATTTTGATAATGCATCACGTATTTAACATTCTAAAAAAGTGTTTCAAGTCATCTGAAACATAAAAGTACGTAAAAAAATGGATTTATGTCATAAAACAAATCTTAAATCACGTATACAATCATCTTAAGACGCCATTTTCTCAAAACCAAGTTTATGCGGGTTGACACATTATTGCTTATCTGCATCCAATTATAAAACACCACTAAGTATTTAAAAGACTAAGTTTTAACCTGTACCAAAATTGTATTCAACGGAACACTAGCAAAGATGTAGAAATAAATATAAAAGATCCTCCTTCTACGCAGCTACATTCTGATACATAATAATAACCTAGCAAAATTTTCCACTGAATGGAATTACGTGGGCAAGGGTGTGTCTATACAGAACAATAAAATTGGAGTGTCTGTTTGTCATTCCAATATAACAACCTTTCACTAAATGCATAAATGCATAAAGCATAGTAAAAGGGTATGAATTAAAAAAATATCGATATTTTCATCTGTCTGTCTGTTTGTTTGTTCCGGATAATCTCTGAACTGGCTGAACCTATTTTAATTGGACTTTCACTGGCAGATAGCTAATATTGCAAAGAGTATCTTAGCCTACGTTTAATAAAAAACATTAAGGGTTGCACGGGAATTAAATTAAATCTACGCGGGTGAAACCGCAGGGCACAGGTAGTATATAACAAAGATATTAAATGTATTTTCGACTCTCATAAGGGCCTGAGCCTTCTTCACTTCACAGTGTACAAAAATAAATATCACATTGTAAAGGGCGGAAAGCCCATCCTAATTGGCAATTGAAGTAGACGCTTTATTATGAACATTATATCCCCCTCGCCATTTCTGCCGTCATTAAGTGCTTATAGATTTTCCCCAAAAAACGTTTATATTTCTCGGCCTCTTTGAAGACAAAATCTAAACGTTAGGTTATATATTATTCTAGTTTGCCTTTGAACATATCATAAGTATGTACTACCATCAAATACAATTACCTAAAATATAATTTTAATATACACATAAATACAATTGAATTGTCTATTTGTAATTTTAAATCAGCAGCTCCTCAATAAATGTATATAAGTAATACGAGCATAAAGAAATAAAAAAAAAATTCTCGGTTTGTTAGTCTGTCTGTTTGTTCTAGATATTTTTCGACACCGCTGGACCGATTTCAACGGGACTTTGACTGGTAGCTAAGGCTAAAAGGAGTAACTTAGGCTATTTTTGTTTTTAAAAAACCTTAAGTTTCCGCGGGCCACTACCCACATTGAAATCAACGCGGCTGAAACCGCAGGGCACAGCTAGTAAGTTATGAGTTAAGTTAACTCCTGTGTGTAGCTCCAGTTACTAGAGTCAAGACTGCGTTCTCCAGGAGACAGATGTCAAGTCAATCCGCCTTATATAACTTATATAACATACTAAATAGAACACTCAATATTTACCCAAATTCCAACCATGTCTGCAAAAAAATGTGTTACAATACACCTTAAATCGATCAGCTATGACGAGACTGAAGCTTTTTGTTATAAATGCAGATAAAAACACATGTATACAAACAAACACACGCACACACACACACACACACACACACACACTCTCTCTCTCACACACATACTTGCACCGCAAACTTAGGGGCGAATTCACCGATCGCTATAAAATCTTAGCTTAATAAAGCTAAGTTTCCGGTAATCTGGTTTAAAGATCAGTGTTAATCTCGTTTAACGTAAAACTCATTTCACCAGCACCATTTTAACGCGTTCACTGCTAACGACGCGTATGTGCGTCCAAATGTTAGAGAATTTACGAAGAAGTTGAAATGTTAGCAGTGAATGTGTTAACCGCGTTTACGAAAGCCATAGATAAAACAAACATTTCGCTTGGCGCGAGCCCTAAAATGTCGTAGCCGCGTTTAATTTTACGGAAAAATCTACGATGTCATACGTATTTCAAGTATAGAAGTAATAACAAAACATGTTCGATAGTTCATAGTGTTACAAGCTCCGAAAATGTTCTCTTATTAAATAGGTAATACGATAAAAAAATATTTAGAGTGAGATATATATTTCATTTTAAAAAAATTTTTAAGATATTATTCCAAACATATTGTTTTACTTTAATGTAATAACTTATGAAAATTCGTGACGAATTTTTTTCACTATTGGCAATATTGTGTTTCTCCTTAGTACGGAAACTTTTACATCTTTCTTTATATAATTTTATTATTAGCCTGTGTAAATTTGTTTTTCCGTGTTATTATTTACTCTTTATAAAGAATGGTTGCATCAATTATGTACAAAGCATTTTTATGTTAATTATTATTGTGACATTTACAACAAGTGACAGCGACTAAACGCGTTTAAGGCACCTGGCCAAAATTGGGCGTTTAGAATGAAAACTAAGCTTAGCTTGATCCAAGTTCTGTTTGTGCTGGTGAAATGTAAAATGTGCATCTAATCCAGATTAAGCTCTAAAACTGTGCTTCGTCGGAACTAATTGCGATTAGTTTCATCGGTGAATTTGGACCTTACATTTTAATATTTTAATCTTAGATTACCAAACTGCAAACTAGTAATAGATAATTATATAAGCTAACATGAAATAGTTCTGGAAGAGCGGGGTTCCCTAAAACAGGTATTTTTATACTTAAAAGGTAACCCCATCCACTTTAAAGATACTGTAAACAACCTGGTTAATGAATAAATAATTTTGTATTTGTATTTGTATGTATGCGTCACGTAACATTCGGAAACAAATCTCTATAAGTAATACCTGATAGGGCGCCATTCGGGTTAGACGATGTCTATAAAAAGCATCTTATCGATATTAACGGACCTATATTAATATCGCTATTTATGCAGTAATCTCAGGCAGTAATTTCAACAGATTTTTTTAAACTGGTTTCTTATTAAATCGCCGTATGTACTTTCATATGTATTTAGAGAATTGAAAATAGACACTTGTATTTTTTTAATCAGTATTTAGATATATATGTGAGCAGCTCAGATATGCTTCAGGTAGTAAGTACCAGAGCAGAGAAGTGAGTCTTTTGTTGGTAATACGCACGTAGGTACGGCGTGGGCGACCTTGTCGGCTTACGCGTTACTTTATTCATGTGTCGTCAACATGTTTACCGTTTTGTAGTTCAATGCTTCCATCGCTTCAAACGACATTGGCGGGTGGGTTATTTTTAAATTAAAGCACTGCATATACTTTCCAAGAACGTGGCTACGAAATACAATATTTAAATTTGTTTCGATAGTCGAGGGTGAATGTATATATCTCTATAATTATTGGTATCGTAGAATTTAATACATGGTCTAGCATGGTCGCTACGGTAAAGTGTTCACGATCGGAATTTAAGCATCTCTTGACAATGACTGAAAGAGGGAGTGACTATCGTGGTATACATGTTAAGCCTAATGTTATAGCTGACTGCTGTTTGCTGAATTATCGTAAATCTATACGAGAATAAACAAAGCTTATTAGTGTTTGTGTGTGTATGTGTGTGTGGTGGGTAATATTTTTTTTTTATTTAATACTTTCTTTGCCAGGCTAACGTTGGGGGGGTGAAAAATAGACAACAACCTATTCTCAGACCCACCAAGTGTGAGTATAAAATGAGTAAAATTCATAGACTAGCTGTGCCCCGCGGTTTCACCGGCGTAGACTGAAGTTCATGTGGACCGATGAACTCTTAAGTTTTTAAAAAAAAATAAAAAGTAACCTCAAAGTAAAAACCTAAAACCTTAAAGTAACCTAAGCTACTCCTTGTAACATTAGGTGAAAGTCCCGTTTGAATCGGTCCAGCCGTTTCGAATATTACCCGAAACAAACAGACTGACAGAGAAAAAAAATCATGTGAATATCATACTATTTAATATGCATTTGGTGAAAAGATACAAATAGACACTTAGATTTTTCTGTATAGATGTGACGACATTTAGGGTAAGACTGACCTGTGCGATGTGGCAGGCGGCGCGCACGCACAGTTCATTGGCGTCTTCATAGTGCAAGAGCATGTAGGGCAGCAGCGCGACCACTGTCATGGGGAAGGCGAGCGACTGCGTGGGGTCGATGACCTGCAGCTCCAGCAGTGGGATCATGTCTGCCAGCACGCCCACTACTGGCTCGTACGTGTTGGGGTGCGTGCAGCCCTGACACCATACATGCACATTATTTCGACTGGCTTCACAATCGCTATATCTACTTAAGAAATGTTAAAAGAAATCAGACACTTCATCGCCCATCATTCCAATCCTATTTATTTTAGCGTCCTGCTGCACCTTAGGTCCTCGGCTTCTCGTGAGAGGTCAAATGGTATTTTTAAATTGCAACTAAAACAATAATAAAAAAAGCTGCTACATTTCGTAAACGCGTGCTCATGTTGCTGGAAAGAACTTAGAACTATTCAACTTTATTTTATTTTACATTTACTGAGCTAAATACCTTCAGAATCCGGACATCCTATATTCATCCATCCATTCGAAACGACTTGAAAATCATGACATTGTCAAAAATCTAATAAAATAAAGATTTATAGTTCGACGATCTATACCTTGAGTAGTAATGCGTGTAGTGAAGGCGAGACGTGTGCCTGTGTCCGGTCGAGGCGGTCACGCGCGTCAGGTCGGTCGAGAGGCAGGCGAGCCATGACTCGCGCTAGAAGTCGCACGCCCAGCAGGAACTCGTGCTCGTAGTCCGATTCCAGCAAAGACGCGCCCACCCAGAACAGCGTCGCCAGGATCGTCAGCTTATCATCCTAACACACACGTACCGCACATGTTAGCATGGCCGTGACGATACTTACCACCTTTAGTTTTTATTCAGTTTGTAAACTTGACAATCGTCGGTATGACTACTTATACTGATTAAAAGATGTTGTTAACACTGGTAAAGTAATTTCACGGCCGAGTTACCATCCGTACCTAACGTGTCTACACTATTGTTTTGTTCATTCCAGTTGGCTTGACTAACTTACAAGTGTTCCAAATGTATGAGAAAAAAGCAACCCCCTTAATACAAAACATGGTATAAAACAATACTAGACCAAAATAGGACTAAAACTATTCCATCCCTTTTGAAATTCGTATCACAAAAAGACATAGAGCTACTTTTAGACCAAGATTTTAAGAATAAGATTCAAAAGTGCTTGCACTAACTTTTCGCACAGATAACAAGTTAGTAAACCATTAGTGAAACTTAAACCCATCTTAATATATCTCATCACCAGTAACGTATTAAGCAGTTTAGTCTGTCCATATGAGTATTTGTACCGAGAGTTCGGTTCTTTTGAAAAGAGTAGGTAATTACTGAGTTTCTTGCCAAGTTCTTCTCAGTAAAAGCAACCTTCCGAACCTGGCGGTAGCATGTATAATCTTGTAAATTATGTCTTTCTGACGATTTGAAAGTGCTTTGTAAAAAGTCTAATCGAATAAAGATATTTTTAGCTTTGACTTTATGAAATTCTTAGTGGAACGATCAACACATCACGGCACTGCACTCGACTACGCCTGAGGGAGCAAACGAGGGGACGGCGCGATCACTATTAACTATATGCGGACACACCGCTATGGGCCGATGATCGATCGGACAATAGGACAGTGCACCCTCTTACATAGATGACAATGTTACACCGATGAAGGGTCAACAGTTGCAAGCAAAAAACCTCACGGTGAATGTAATTTCATAAATCATACTCAAATAAATTTGTCTAATGTGTTGAATTAATGATTGATTTAAGTGAAATTGGTGAACTTGGTACCACCCTTGTATTCACTTATATTTTTTTACATATTATTTGTATTTCACCGTTTAACTGAACCCTGAACTTTAAAGTGGTCCAGCCATTTTCAACAGTAATTCATTTTTTGAATACAAATATTATATTTAAAGATTTAACGCAAAGGACAAGAAATAACTGAATCTTAATATTACGGCTGATACACGAATGAGCAAGGGAGCAAAGACATTTAATGATAATTGAAAGTATGTTGCGTGTCGAATGAACTGAACATCACGGAAGGCTTACATTTACTAAGCCCAGTGTCTACTCATTGACATGAACCTTATTGCAACTTAGTGTTAGATTCAATTGCGACAATAATTTTGATGTGATCTGATCCGTAGCGACAGATGAGGAAGGGAATATATTACAGACTCACCCACTTCACGCGCCGTGATTCATTCTGGAGTTGCGGGGAGTATAGAGCTCAAGTTAATATTGTTGTGTGTTACTATACGTATAGGTGACATCACGAGATAGTAGCGCTGACCTAGTTTTGGGTCTTGTATACGGGAGCAAATACATGCTCATTATTTTCGCTTAGCACTCAAAACGCGCGATGGCACCGTATACATACGTCACTTATTTTTCAGAGAAGTGTAAGTACTTGGATCACCAAGCTCAGTAGGCTTACTCTTGAAAACCATCCCAATCTCGATCCAATTCCAATCCGGTTCAGTTTCAATTCCAATGTCCAGAAATGTTTATCATGTTTTATTTGCATACATAAGTATTTTAACGCTTATAATCAAGGAAAAAAGGCGTCTGTGAATGTCAATGCCCCGTTGTCTTTGCCTATACGTTCTATTAAAGAAAAACCCCGCGCCCTTGACATGTTTTGAAGAACGGCTGTGATAATGTAAACAAAGGGGACAACAAGTTCGGAAGAACAATGTTTTTAAGTGTTTCGATGTGGAATATGTTACATTTATTGTACAAATGTTCAAGTTAGTGTTATTTAAATACTTCAATCGGGAAGACGAGAACATGAAGGTAAATCGCATTTAGTTCCTAAGAACTTTAATACGTATTAGGTGCTTTTGCTTGATACAAATACTTATTGTTTTGACAGAATGAGCCAAAAGATGAGTAATAAGATTTAATTGTGCCTTTATTCACAGAAAAAACTTCATAAATCAGTCAAAATATACAAACTCGAATCCAAAAAAGTTGCCTTTTTGTGATCGTAATATTTTTATCGCAAACTCGAATTCAAGCTGTCAATGTCAAATCTCGTCAAGAGTATCGAAAAAGTGCATCGTTCGAGCGATGGCGATTTCATTTAGTTCCGAAAATGTCCGTAATATCCGAATACAATCGCTAGTGTAGCTGTCGAGAGTGCCAAATGACAAGTTCTCGGTCCCAATTTCCAATTCGTTTACGATCGAGTGTCGAGAGTAAGCCTACTGATCGGGATATTTATAAAAAATCGGACTAGAGAAATCCTTGAATTGGACGGGGTCTTCTGGTTACGCCCGATTTCTCGCCTGAGATTTTATAACCTTGCGAAATTAATTTCGTATTCTAATGACATTTCAGCAGCTTCTCACACAGTGAAAATCACACGGAGAAAACTATGTTTTTTTTTATACCGCCACGCCGCATACAAAATTTCGTAATAATCGTTGCAGCCGTTTCAGAGACCCAATTATACACATCATCATCTCCCTGGCCTTAGCCCATACATTGTTGGTGTCGGCACTTGATTCAACCCGAAGAGGCTGATCACCAATTTTTATACGAAGCGACTGCCGTCTGACCTTCGCAACCCCTTATACGAAGTAAATCTTAAACCAGTTGTCAGTCTATTTTAGGACTCCAACTGACCTGTAAACTATCGTCAAAGTTGAGAAATTGGCAACCGGGACCGACGGCTTATCGTGCCCTCCGAGGCACGGAGGGAACCCTTCCAATTCTGGTGTGGGTTAGGGCTAAATTATATATGTTCTTAATAACACAATAGATACAAGATTTGATCGTTTAAAAATATTAGACATTGTGCTTACCTGTGTAGCGGTATCTCCGAGCAGTTTGAGCGACTGCGCAGACCGCGAGCGGCAGAGGTTGGAGCACGCCTTGGCCGCCTCAGCGCACACGCGCGCACGATCTACAACACGACTCACTATACCTACACTACTTACACAAAACTATGATAACACTCCACAACTGTAAGCGAAATACATAAAAAATTAAAGCTACCATTAGACTATAGATTTGTAACCGTGTAACATGTTGGTGTTGCAACGTATTACGAGCTTGCAACGTGCCGAATGACAAATTGAGACACACCATTTTCTCATCACAGCTCAATTTGTCTTCGGCAAACAGTAGTTGTAATACTATATTCAAATGACGTGCATATTTATCTGTAAACATGAACACGTGACGACCAAATGTAAGCGCAGTGCGAGTAGTTACCATGTTGTTGTTTGTCTGCGGAGGCTGGCGCGTTGCTCTTGCGAACACAGTACGACACAGAGTAACTGGTGCTGCGTGTGTGGTTCGACACACAACCGACGCATACGCCGGGTGACCGCTTGCCTGTCGTACCACACTTGTTGTCAGCAATCATTTTAATAACCTTAATTTTTAACAGTAGATACACATATGAGTAGTGCCTGAACTAATTCTAATTCGAATTATATTTAGTTGATTAGACTGTTAACAAAGTTCTTTCGTCAAAACGACATGATTATACAGAATTATAAACGTTAACGCCTAATTATCCAAAGACTAAATTAGTGCTGTGAAAATTGTATAATACTCGACCAAACATAGCACGATATTAGATCAAATATAAAAACAATAAATCAATCCTTTCAATTAAAGGATTACAAAACAAAGAACAATATGAGAGTTACGAGAACGTGGCCTGTGAATAATGCAAGCTATTACAAGGATATAAAGTAACGAAATGAGTTCGTATGTGTGTACCTGGCGTGGCAGCTTGTTGGGGCCCGTCTTTATTATTGAGGTTAGGGGTTGACTTGAATATGTCGCGCATGTAGTCGAGCGGACGGAAGTTGGACTCGAGCGAGTCGACGGCGGCCTCTAGCGTGAGCAGCAACTCGGTCACGTAGCCCTGCATGTCCTCGCCTTGCTCCGCCACCGTCTCCACCAGCCGGGACAATATGTCTGACACCATGCGACCAGTCATCGCCACACCGATGAACCGGAACACCTAACGTCACATCTCTATTTGGTAACCGTTTCTCGTAGGCTTGTGATAGGTCATCATGCTATAGGTGCCTTGAAAGCACAGTCGTCATATATTATAAAAGAGAGTTAATTATAACGGATATATCAAATATATTCATCTGTATATAAAATAAAATGATAGTCATCTGACCTGCAGCGACCTGCCGGCATAGTGTCGTGAGGGGCAGGAGAGGCCGAGCTGCAGCGCGGTCTGGGCCCACCGCTCCGACACCAGCGCGTGCGGCAGCGACTCGCGGAACACTCGCTGCACGTGTCGCACCAGCGTCGACATCTGCTGGCAGCTGCGCAGCGTCCACACTAAACACCACCAAGTTACTACCTACAGAACGCTGCCTACAAACATTCATTGTGGGTCGAAGCGTGCCGGTGAACATCCAATAGTTCGAATGCCGATTGATAGTACTTAACACAACATGAGCGGAGAGTCTGGTAAGTATGCGTCTGTGTACGTGCACCTTTGACCGTCCTTATGTATTTCTACGTAGTTCGTAGAAGTAAACGAATAGGAATGCCCATTTTGTAAATATGTCCTAAAGAGGAGAACCTTCGGGTGAATTATCGACAAGAAGGTGGTAGTTCGTACCATTATTATAATAAAGTAACCATTGAAATTGAAACTGTGGGGCATTATTATAATTAACGCCAATATAAATGTATTCCACTCCAGAAGCATGCATGACTTTTGGTTCTCTTGAAAAATCGTTATAGAGTTGTATCTTACGCAGTTTTTATACGCCATTCCGTGTTATAAGTGCGGCTGAAACTAGCTACGAATTAAGCGTACACGTACCTTTAGCAGTTATGTCTTCGTACTGCCAGAGCGGCATATGCGTGGGTCGTGTGGCGAGGAAGTGGACGAGGGACTTGATGACGTCAGCGACGGGCAGCTCGGCCGGCTCGGGCTCGGCCCCAGCCTCGGCCTCCACCTCCCCGGTCACTATCACCGGCAGCGACGGGTAGTTGTCACACTCACCTACACACAGTACCCTATCTATCATATCTCTCTATTATAAAGCTGTCGCGAAGTGGAATAAAAGCGACGAGTGTCTATTGAGACGGCTTACTGCGAACTAACTTGCGCGGTTCCAAGGCGGGAACAAGTCGATTGATTAATTCATTTTACGAATATTCCAAACAAGACCGTCTGTGGTTTAAGAGATACTGCAGCCTACGATTTATTTTTAACAGATAGTATCACTCAGAAACCATATCAAATAGGTTCTTTGAATGAATAAGTAGAGTTCTAAAATGTTTCAATTGATGTGGGAATTCAAAATGTTCTTCATATACACGCTAAGACAAATTATTGTTAAAGGAGAATGTAATACTCAAGTTTAATATGGTAGGTAAATAAGTATACCTTCAGGGGTGACCTGGGGGTCAGAGCTGAGAGAGCGCGCGTGTGACCGCGGCGAGTGCGCGCACGGAGGCGAACGGTCAAACGCCGCGTCCGGCTCTGTACACAACGATGACAAATGTTAACTTATAACCGCAAGATAATATTCACAAGATTATAAGCCAAATTGTTTTCGCTCTTGTAGATAACCCGTGAAGCTCATTCAAACAATTTTCTGCATAATATAGTCGAATGCCTACGTAATGTTTGAAAATAACTTTACTAAAAGATCACATTTAGGTTAAAAATATGAATTGATAAATAAGCAGTGAGCTAGAAAAGTAAATTCAAAGGTAATGTACTGACCGGTAAAGTTGTGTTGCAGGATAGGTAGCGAGGGCGGCGGTACACCGAGGCCTAGATGTTGTGACCTGCTAGCGAGCAGGACTCGCGCGACTGTGAGATGGTCGTGGTGCGCCGCCACTGCCACCAGCAGGTTCAACAGTAACTGGCGGCAGTGCTGGTGCACTATCCAGCGCGTGTGGTCCATGCCGAGGAACACGATGTGCAGCATCAGCGGCACGTGGATCGACCAGTCCAGCTCCACGCCGTCTAACACCACGTCGCACAACAACATCACCGCTACGTTGCACCTAACACCACCACTATATTTTATACAGTTACCGCGACAGCCATATACCACACGATTATTTACGGTTAAGAGCACAGAACACGCCATGTCGAAGAACGTCGTTCCCGAGTCTGAGCGTAGGGAAAAGGAGCTTTATTCAATCGTTTAAAAAGTCTAAATTAATAGTCACCACGAAAGCGCGAGCTGAGATGGTGGCTGTGGACGAATCATCTCAAACAATTCTTTAATTCAATGGGTACAATTTGTGGGATTACGATGTATCGGCGATGGATGGGTTAATAGAGACCTGTGAAAGCCGGAGATGGGCTGGCTACTGTCGGGCAAGTACTCGGTGAGGAGCGCGAAGAATCCTCCGTACTCAGGCATGGGCAGCGGGCGCGGCTGTGGCACATCCACGCGCGGCTCCTGCGGCGTGCCCGGGGCGCTGCCTCCCGTCGCACACACCTCCCCGCACGGACCCGTCTATATACATACGTTACACGTAATGTAAGCTTCGAAGGTGTTGTCTGTCCAGTGAGGCAGTCTTACATCGAGGGGACCTTGAACGCACACACCTAACGCTAACCACTACACTGGACTGGTGTTTGTAAGTCTACATACACTTCTTTTATTAATATATCCCAAAGTAAAGTGGAACGTTTTTAAAGCATTGCTTAAATCGAACGTAATATTTGTTTATTGAAAGCCCAAACAGTTCTGGAGAAGACACTCAAAAGAAGGGTAATGAGAGAGTGAATGTATTCTAACCGGCGTGGCGTCACCGTCGGAGGGCGGCGGCTCCTCGTCGGCAGGAGGGGTGGGGCACGGCGGCGCGGACGCACGCTTGTCTGCGCGCGCGCACCCAGCCTCGCCCACTTTACTACCGCTAAAAACACACCCACAATGCTATTATTCCATAATGGGCCCTATACGCTACGCCAGGCGCACATTATTATTTAGCCGCTTTGAATTTGATTGCGCACGCGCCTTCGGAAGTAAATACCGTTTCACTCTCCTAGTGTATATGAGTATATAAAAGCAAGCCAGCCACTTGTAGTTAACATCTAAATTGTGATTTGTTTGTAAGTCGTGATTTGTGTAAATAAACATTTTGCAAGAAGCTTCGGCTGCGGATATACTTAGTTCCAGGAAAGTGTCTAAATGATAAAGAATTCAAGCCACCACGCTAAATATGTAGGTGGAATGCAATACAATGAGTAGAATATGTTTATGTGCATAGTTATAATACCCTCTCACTTTTATACACTCACTCATACTTAATTATTACGCTCTCAAAGAAAAATTTCTTGCGCAATATTATAGCTAGCAAAATAGAATTTATGTTTCCTTTATGATGTTAGAATAGAAATTTAATCCTGCAAATTACGCTTTGATTGAGTGAGAGCCGATTGAGTGTTGCTATTTATGGCGGCAACACAAAGGGATTTACCCATCACTATCTAGTTTGTTTTCTAATGCACCGTGATAGATCAAGTGCAAGTGCAAGCTTTGACTGAAGAACAATCGAACTACGCGGTACTAACAATATTGCCTAGTAGATTACTAGATAATTTCTCAGACAAGTTCATTCTTCTCGTCCACTTTGAAATATTGTTATATTAGACTGATTGGCTATACAATTCCAAGTTTATAAATAAGAGATAGAAATGTTGCAGAATGTTTACTAATATAATCTTATGGTTGGCTACTAAGGGTTGATTGGATAATATTCCAGATATCGCGTGTTCACAACACAAAGTTACATATCAGCATGGTAGAGTAAACATTAACGTAGTGAGGGAGCACTAATATATTAAGTCACTTGAAATGTACAAGGATCAACCTGTCAAAGAGCCGTATTGGAATTCCCTAACGTCAGTGTCTAACAACAATAATAAAATTTTAATGTAGGTACTACATATAACTGTGTTGCTTGTGATGACCAGCCCCCACAAGCACCTGTGCACAAGAATGACATGCAAAATGTACTAATTATGAGCGCACATACAGGTTGGCCATACAAAAAAAACCAGGGCAAAATTTACCATATGACGAAATATGAAGAAAACACGCTACGCATATTTTATCAGATAGAAAACAGACTTGGACTGTTTGTAATACTATGTTTATACATACATATGTTCGAGCCTGTATCCCATGGAGACTCCGGCAGAGACCACTGCATGTTACGATCCTTACATACTTCTTTCGCTTTGTCCACATACATGCATCTCTTCATACACTTCCATCTGTTACGAGCGCTGTTTATGTTTTTAATAGGTCATACCAAGTAGGACTATACTCTAGTTCCGATTTATCTTTTGAGTTATTTTTCAGCATATGTTCGTATGTATGTATATATGCTGAGCCTTCGTTCTGCGTCTAATTAATTAAATCAAAATTTAAACAATCAAAATTTTCAGCTAAGTCCCAATATTGGGCTAGATTATCAAATCGTGCCGAAAACGCCGTGTATATTTGCTCGTTATCATAATAACGTGATAAATTAGTAATCATTGCGCTCAAGGGTAGCGCGCGAGGCTTCCGAGGCCATTGTCCTGGAGTACATCCATATCTGTAAGCTTCTGCTTCGATATTAACGCTTGTTCAAACATAACAATAATACATGTCACACTCCGTCCGCAAGATTCAATAATTATTGAACAGTTAATAATACTGTTAGTTACTGTTCACGATCTCGTCAAAGTGATTTGAGCTGTATTTAGTGTAGCGTGAAACCTTGTCCAATACTAGAATATCACTTAATAACGATGTGCTGCCTTGGGTTGAGGTATATATTCCAGTTGTCCGGATCGCAGGCAACAGTATATGCGTGCGAGCATGAGAGACTAGGGGCCGCCGCCCTCAGAGCGAGGGGTGCAGTTGCCTGGCAACACTCAGTGCCGATTAATATACGGACACTGTTTACCTCGTCTCAAACTAATTTTACTGAGTATTATTGTTAACACTATATTTATGTTCGTATATACATATAGTGGAATTGTCACTCTTTTCACTCTGTCTACTTTGCGTGGGAATCAGCACGATGAGACGAATAAAAGATTTCGTACTTTTTTACGGGTTACTTAAGTGAGTCGCTGATTTCTCACAAATGTTTTATTTCCAGGATAAGAAGCGCGCTGACGCAAATAGTTCGTTCATCCAATTACGTTATTGTGACGATTTGAAAGAGCGCAGTTAAAAGTCTAATCAGATGAGTCAAAATAGTTTTAAGTTAACTTTAATAATTAATTATAATCGTCATCATGGGCCATCTTGACAGATGATTGTCCATTTATTACATTCGCTTTCGATAACACATACTTTACGCAAAATAAACTTAATTTGCTTTACCACAAAGATGTTAAACAGAATTGGTATAATATACTGTTATTATATATAATTACGTCTCGGTATGTACGTATAATTATATTGTACTAAACTTGAATCGAACAGTCGCTTTCTGATCTTAATCTTACAGTAACAAGTTCAAGTTCAAAGCAAAGAAATTGGGTTAAATTAAGTGCACACCGAGGCGAAGCACGGAGGGAGTTTTCCTTAATGGTACAGGGGCTCCACACGTGTCTCTGTGTGCGAGCATTATTACTCGCACACAGACACGGCGGCTTTTGAACAAAAAATAAATAAGCGAGTGACAGCTGCAGCACAATCAATTGAGTTACTACGCAAATGAGTCACACAGTTTGTTCGCGGTGGGCGGTCCAAATCAAAGGATTATGGTTTATGGATGCATGTATATGTGTGCGTGGACACGGGATGCGAGCACCATAAAAAAAATATTCAAAATAATGAAAGAGATGCAATATATGTGTGATACAGAAAATAAGCACCTCCAAGGCATTTGTTATTATATATAATAGCGTTCGAATAATAAAACTGACTATGAACTAAATCACATGTCAATTGTACAAGGAAGTATTGTTAAGGGTGGCGTGTTGACTGGGACAATCACTTAGGCGAGGTGTGCCGGTGATGTATGGGGCCCGGGGTGTCCGATGTCTCACATACACATTTAGATATTACAATGCACTGCCAGCACCCTGATTACGATTATATTAACTTGATTAAACCTGATGTAGCTGATCACCTGATTTTTATACGAAGCGACTGCCCTCTGATCTTCGAAACCCTTTATACGAGGAAAATCGGTAATCTGGGTTAAACCACTTGTCAGACTTTCTTGGCCTCTGACTGACCTATAACTATTGCCAAAGATGGTAAATTGGCAACCGGCCGACCGGGATGGCTTAACGTGCTCACCGAGAAACGGAGAGAACTCGGGTGGTCACCCATCCAACTACTGGCTTGGGTTAGGGTTGCTTAACTTCACTGATGAAATGATATGCGTAATAGCAACTGTGCCACGAACTCCTCAATTAATACCTTTCAGTCAGTTTCACTACGCTTAAATAAATAACATGTCAACGAGAAAATAACACTACACAGGAGAACATTTATACCCAAAAAATCAACTACTACATCGGTAAAGGAATGATTTGGATATTAGAATGTGAAACGTATCAACACTTATAGGGTGTCCTATTGATACACCCCACTGTACGTACGTGGCCTTGATCTACGAGGAAGGGCGCGAATAAAGAAATCGATGAGCGGCACTCGACCTCCGTCCAAAATCCAGCGAAGATGATACATCTGATTTCATGTCAATTGAATGCGTGTATTTACACTTACTCCGCTAGCAATTTTATGCCTATTCGTGGTCTAACGTCGCCTAACTCGCGTAGAGTTAATTTCATAAATGACCCGCGGAATCGGCAAGTTTTTTTTAAATAAAAGTAAATTTAGTTCCTCCTTGCAACGTTAGCTATGTACCAGTAAAAGTCCCGTTATAAGATACAGGGATTATCCGGAACAAACAGACAGGCAGACAGAAGAAACAATTCTAAATAGTTTTTTTATTTATGTCAGTACCGTACATATTCTCATATGCATTTAGTAAAAAGCTGTTGTGTGTACTTTGGAATTACAAACAGATACTTCAATTGTATTTATCTGTATTAATTACACTTCTATTCATTTATTTATTTATTTATACATGTATTAATTAGAACGGCTAAAAGCCAATTACACTAATTAAGAGTAATATTCATTCATTCGTTCCCTCACAATAGTCCAGGCATACTGACATTATCGTCTGCCATTCATCCGCGAACACATCACAATCAGGGTTGGCGACCAAGAGAGCGTTGAGAGCGGAGAGAGTGCGGGGGACTGGGGAGTGAGCGCGCGCCACTGTGCGACTTGTACCCACTGCAAATAAACTGTGTCTCCGGCCGCGTATGTAGTTGTTAGGAACAAATATCCTAGACAACTCTTCATGCAGCTCCGGAGCATCTGATTTTCCATGAAGGACCTTGCACATGGTTTTAAGTTGGTCAAAGTTCCTCCTAACCTCAAGGGAATTATAATTCATACATATTAACCAATGCCTTCATACTTTTCACGTGGACTGGTTTAACGATCAAGGACGTTTATGTTACCTTGGAAGCTGGATTAATACATACATACATACAAATGCTCACGCCTGTATCCCATGGGGGTAGGCAGAGACCACCGTTTGCCACATGCTACGATCCTTACATACTTCTTTCGCTTCATTCACATTCATACATCTCTTCATACACTTTCTTTGGTTACGAGTGCTCCGAATTTGACGTTTCTGAAAATTTATCTATGACTTATTAAGTGATATACATAAGAAGACGACAAATATTTTGTTACATTCCAGTTTTCCGCAGAACGTGCCACGACATTGGATGTAGGGTATTAGCAGGAATTAAAGCGCTGTAAAGCTACGCGTACACTACGTAGGATTCGGAATCAGTGTTTTCAAAACGCACTGACGTTTTGGTTCGTCCACTGAATTCGGATTTTGCATCTGAATATTGGTACAATCCATACGTACACATATGCAAATTATGGAATATAGTTACGAGGATATTGTTATGGCTGGAATGATGGCCTCTGACAAAGAAATGCTGATGGAGTGCACGCTATTCCATAAAAATCTAAACAAAGCAATAAATCCGTACGTTACGATTCCGACGCAGTGGGAGCGAAGCTTTAAGGATGTTTGTTGTCTAATTTGTGAATTAAGGGTAAGAACACAATCTAAGGCATATTTTACAATGCGAATATTAGATCGTATAATGTGTATACGGAGAGCAATATAAAATATACTATACTATGTGTTGTCACTGAACATTATGTAGTATAAGATACAACATTAATAAACACATATATCTCTATATCTATCTAAACATACATACAGATATATAAAATCGAAGTGTCTGTTTGTAATTCCAAAATAACAGCTTTTAATTAAATACATATGAAAGGATATACGGTACAGACTTAAAAAATGCTGTTTAAAAAAACTCTCTCCGTCTGTTTGTTCCGAAACGGCTTGACCTTATATTTTAACGAGACTTCTAATGCTTATTGTACTTTAATTTAAAAAAAACATAAGGTTCCGCCGGTCAACTATAAAATTAATTCTACGCGGGTAAACCCGCGGGGCACAGCTAGTATATTAATAATATTTATTTGTCACAGTAAGTAAGTATTGATTGATTAGTTTCGAGAGTACACAGCTGTGTTTGATAAGCGTGGATAATGAAATATTCACGGTCACGGTCTAGTCCGTGATGAGCCTCATGAGCCGAGCCTGTTCAGAAGCGACACGTTTGAATTGTTTATTTTTCCGATAGCGCCCAATTGGATACCCAAACGGAATAATAAACAATTATCGTATATAAACACGGCATCTCTATTTGATGAGATTTGATAAGACCGAGAAATCACACCAGTATTTACCTAATTAACTAATGGTCACTCAAAGCCACTGCTTTGGTTAGGCTTTGCCAAATTTATTATTAGTGCTATTTAAGTAACTTGCTGGTTTTCAAGGGTCCGTGGAAATATTTTAGGTACACGCGCAATGACGCGCATTGCTCAAGCAGACTTTCGACATTAACATGAAAATACCTTGGGATTCTCTAAACGTCTTAGCATAATGTTCGTTTAAAAATCTACATAATTATTAGCATAGGTATATTCCCAAAATACTTGTGATCGCGATTGTATGCTGTTATTAATGCGATAGTGCGAAATAGCCGTTAATGTAAATGTACATACGCACACGGAACTGTATTGGAACCGCATAAAAAGTAGATGCGACGTTGAGCTTAATTCCACGTCGACACCCCGTGAGGAGGCTAATAGAGCGTGTATTCCGGTCTCTGGTGCTACAGGATTAGCGGTCGAGACAGCTGAGCTGCACTATGCAGACGAGTGCGAACATTAACAATGGTGTGTAGGTAGTATTCAACGGGAGAGAAGACTTAAGTACTACGGCTGAACATATATCTACTAATTTATCAGCTTCGTAACAAAATTTTAAGTTATAAAAATAATCACAATTAATACTTAGGATGTAGTAGCAGGAAAAGACAACAAGAAACAATTAATTATAATCGAGTGAACATAGTCGGTAAATATCAAGGCAATTGTTAATGAATGAAGCAAACGAAAGTTTATTTTTATAAATACTATAAAATGAGTATTTATAGATAGAACTCTAGAAACAAAAATAGTTCCGTGTATGAAGGTTGCCACAGTACCTGGCCTTGGCAGGGTCCTCTCCGCTGTGCCTCTTGGTGTGTATGGTGCCCTTCTCGACGGGCGCCAGCTCACCGGCGCGGCCCGTCGCGTCCTGTGTCATACGCACGTATGATGATTTTACCATCAGTACACACTCATAATAATGTTCTATCCTTGCAGATACATTTATGTATTACAATTTACATCTAAGAAGTAGGTACATTAAGTTTTAACATTGAAGTAATTGGCCAGCGACAATTCGAGCCTATTTATGTGGTCAGTATAGGAGTAGTATGCAAGTGGTTAAGTAGTGTATGTACCTGTGAGCCGGCTCCGGGTCCGTCGCTGTGTCCGGAGGTGGCCTTGCGCATGGAGGTGAGCCGGTAGAAGGGCGGTGTCTCGGTGCGCTCGATGAGGCAGTTGAGCGTCTCCACCGTCTGCAGCTCCGTCATCATCTCGTCCAGCAGCCGCTCGGGCCGTGACCGCGCCAGGTACAACACGACGCGCTTCGCCTTCACACATCATCACCACCATTACTCTCAACTTCACACCAATTATCCACTGTCTACAGAATTACACACACGACATGCGCTAATTGGGGATTACGTAACGGCCGACCACACGCCCGTTCAAAGTGTTTACGATTTATCAATATTGATCTCTGAAAGAAGATTCCAAATAGAGTAATACTGAGATCAATCAGTACCTGAAATATGTCTGATTTCAAAGTAAGAATAATAGTGTTTAGAGGCAACTCACATAAGGCAACAGTTCGTTGGGAGCCATCCCAGACACGATGATGAGGTACCGGATGATCACTTTCAGGTTGTTGGGCCAGCAGGCACACAGCGTCGACCACAGTTCCTCGATCTCCTTAGGGTGTTTGTCGGAGAACTGCACAAAAATACAGTAACCGCTTACGACCATACGACTCCAGTTGGTTCCTACATGTAATTAAGTAATAATGAACCGCTAATAACATATCGCTTCGTAAGACGATCCGCTAATGAATATTGAGAGCGAGATGAAATTATGTTAAGCTTACCCTTACGATGGTAGCGCGATTATCATGTATCTTAAATATTGTTTGCTTGTTCTTAATTGACGCAAGTGTTTTCTAATCTCCACAATTTAGCACTTAAGAAACTTACTTCTAAAAGTAGCCTGTGTGAAAGTGGTACTTTGCTAATGTGTTGTTCAAAGGGGACTTACTGTCCATGTTTTGATGTTCTAAAGTAAGCTAGACATGACTTTTCATACCTAAATGCGTATTTGAGGAAAATTTTCGAAAATACAAAGATTATTTTATCGACATTCGTAAGTGCCTTATCTACAAGGACTTAAGCTTATAAATCATTTCCATTTTCAAACGTTGTACTTCAAGCAGCTTTCAACACTTAAACACAAATAAATAAGGCAAGCTTTTTGATAAAATAAGAAATTTTCCATCCATTCCAAATCACGTGG
Source organism: Watsonalla binaria (assembly GCA_929442735.1). Lineage (NCBI taxonomy): Eukaryota > Metazoa > Arthropoda > Insecta > Lepidoptera > Drepanidae > Watsonalla > Watsonalla binaria. The sequence continues at coordinate 911,005 of OV838917.1, read as the reverse complement.
GATGGCACTATGCATTACCTAGGCACTTAAATTTCACTTATTAGAGCAATCCAATAAGTGAAATTTAAGTGCCTGTTTGTAAAAGTATGAAAAGCTTTCAATGTGATATGATAGTCATGCATTAATAAATGCGTATGAAAGCGCGACACAGACGAGCGCGACGCTATCGACTGTTAGATCCAAAAAGTCTTTTCTCTCTCCTATGTAATCATTATTTATTAATTTAAACATTCAAAATAAGTGTGAATTAAACTAATAACTTAAACCATGGTAGCTACTACTTTAAGCTTTATGTATGAGATTGCTGTTATTATTTAAGCTTGTTAGATAATTGTATTTGAAATTGAACAAGTAAGATTTATCTCTGATAGCTGCATAATATGTATTTTATTGCACTGTTTATATTTTGTACATGTACAATAAACACATACATAATAGAAGTTCTATAAAATATATGAAAATTCTGCTCGATTTGGACAACATTATATTTTTCTCCTCTCAGACGTGTGGGTGGAACTGATAGAAAATGCAGCATTATGTTATCCACTATACTTCATATAAAAATACATTATAACTTTAATATTTAATAACCATGATTTCCATCGGTCTTTCACTGGCAGAGAGCTCATGTTTTAAATCATTGAGATTATTTTAGAACAAGAAATAGTGTTCGCACTAAAACTACAACGTATAAGATTGAGTTTACGCGGGTAAAACTACAGCTAGTCAAGCACATGGAGGAGCATTAAATATAAATAATTTAATCTCAAATCGATACGTAGGCCGACATCTCAATACGAAAAAGAATTAAGAAGATGGGAGACAGTACTTAAACAGTTTATTTTCAAATGCCTATATAAGAAGCATCTTCGCGCGCATACATACGAATGTTAAATATGTGTAGGCAGTACTTACTGCTTTTATTTTTAAAACATAACTATGGAGTATTTTACAAAAAATGAAAAGACACTATAGCAAACTGGATCTTCACTAATGGTGACCTACTACAGGAGCACAAACAACACTCAGCAGGCCGAGCATTAAATTAAAGCGTTGTAGTCTCCAGGTTATGCTACGTTTCATAATAGTATCGCGTCGGGCGCGCGATTAACTGTAGTTATAAGCCAATACTTTTGCAGGCGTGCTGTAATCAATGCCTTTGAGTTTGACTTTGAGCTCCACTGACTAAATGGAAAACTATAACCTTCAGTAAGGACTTGACTTGTGTGTGAACCTAAATGCAATATAGGAGATAACACTTATAATAATTATTAGGCATCCTCTTCAGGTTGAATGTAAATTCATTGCATCCATGTTGAGAGCGTTTATTTTTACTACACGTTGGGGTGGTGGGTGGGGAGGCGCGCGAGGGATGGGCGCTAATAGCACACAACGGTAATACCAAGTACCTAAGGGTACTCATTAAACGATCTCAGCACTGTTTAAACGCGATTTCAGAAGAAGACTTTAGAAGAAGCTACAGCAATTTATAATTTCAGTAGCGCTAGTGAAAAAATTATAGAATGATAATTTACATGTATAAAATCAATACATTGTGGAAATAAGTGTGAGTCGAGATGGTGACGCGCCGCGGTGTTAAGTCAAGTAAGTAAATAGTGTGTCCGGCGAGCGGCCTAATGTGCGCGGGCAAGGCCGTCGCCGCGTATGACGGATGGATGTATGGTTAGACAAACAGACGCACCCCTTGCCCTAACTGCGTGCCCTTCGCCCACTGCCCGCTCACTCAATGGGTTGTTTACCACTTATTTCATAACAAACGATTCGGCCCACCAATTTCCTTGAGTATGTTCGCCATGGTCGCTCTCGCTCTCTGTTGCATGTCGTAAAACAAATCCTAAAATCGACAGGTTTCACTTTTAATAAAATAGAGCCGTCTTCGAATTACCATAGGAAGAAATTTAGTCCGTTAGCTACTGTGATAATGGTCATATTCATATACCTATAAATAAGTATGGATAAATAAACGCACACTTAGATATATTTTTAACGAGTTACAGCCGAATACTTGTACTTGTATCAAAACCAAGTTCATCTCACATTGCAGCGTCTTCCTATAAACAAAAGCTTGTCGAGACATGTTAAACAGAAGGCTTTACAATTTGCATGACGTATGTGAGGCTATGAGTACACTTACCTTAGCAGTGATGTAGAAGAGATTGTTGAGCACCATTTCGGTGGCTTCCGCGGAGCCGAGCCCCTCCCGCCGCGCGCCTCCCCTCCCCGCCTCGGTCGTGTAGTACTGCAAACGGACACCTATTACACCCACTGTATGGCCCACAGCACGCTCTAACACCTTATATTGCGCTTCAACATCTTTCAAACTTTCCACACATTTCACCCTCTGCCTGATTCTTCACACACGATATTAATAAACTTTTAAATAGGTGTACAAAAGCAAATAAATTTAAATGACTTCAGTCACTTAAGTATGATAAATAATATTCAGAAGAATATTAATTATGAGCCTGCAGTTTGCACCACCAAAATTGACATAAATATAGATAGCAAAACCTAAGTAATAGCAGTTTTAAAAAAAAAAAAAATTTAGAGCGCTATATCAGAATACAGAACATCGTGACTTATTTGTGTCTACGTTTCAAGTTTATTTGATACTTTGAGGATCATAATGTCCGTTGTTAGGTAATCGAATACATCGATCTATAATAATAATGATCATCCGTGATATTTTCCACCAGGTGTTACCTGTATGTATGAGAGAGGGTTGGCCGGCGGCACGTTGGGGTCGACCAGCTCGATGTTGACGAGCCACGGGAGCAGGTACTGCAGCAGCAGCTGTCGCACCTCAGTGCGTGCCGTCTGGAACCGCGCCGTTATCTCTACGCAAATACAACACTTACGTCACCACACGCCTTCAAATAAACATGTATGTACTTTTCCCTACAGAACCTTTTCTAACCGAATCCAATAACCACCGATTTCTAGGTAAAAGTAAACACGATGATGCATAAATACTTAGTAAATATTGTGAAGTTCAGCTCTAGTACTATACGCCGCCACTTGACCCCATCGGCCCCACACTCACACCCTGCCCGCCGCTCCACGAATATTCGCTACTGAATATTCGAAATCAAATAAACTTTATTTTAGTTAGACTCAATAAAGGGAACAAAACGTTACATTTGTGACATTTGTTTTGAAACCTAGTAACATTGAGTATACCTGCTTTATCACTATGAAATTAAAACTTTTAGAAATTATAATACCTCTATATAGGATGATCCTCTTCGGGTATTCGCGTCTACTGTTTTCTTAGGATGCGCATATTGCGACTTTATAAATATATCGTTATAGTGAATCGTTAATGTCGTCGTACACAAACCTCGTTCAGTCAAAATTTAAACACCAAAAAGCTCAATGCGGCGGTATTGAAATATTTTGTGTTCCTGTGAAATTCTGAAAATCACCTATTTTTTTCCAATATGATACAATCAATACGGACTTATACTAATTTTCAAGGCAATTACAAATTTATGCTTCCCTATTTCTAACTACACCATCTGTTTTTTATTATTATAAATGTTTCGTGAGAATTCATTATACGCGCTTTTTCTGGAAAACACGGGGATCGATGAACATCACTTGGAATTGGATGGATCGCCCGAGTTCCCTCCGTGCCTCGGAGAGTACGTTAAGCCGTCGGTCCCGGTTGCCAATTTATCATCTTTGGCAATCGTTACAGGTCAGTCGGAGGCCCAAAATAGTCTGACAACTGGTTTAACCCAGATCACAGATTTTCCTCGTAAAAGGGGTTGCGAAGGTCAGATGGCAGTCGCTTCGTACACAAATCAGGCGATCAGCCACATCGGGTTGAATCAAGTGCCGACACCAACAATGTATGGGATACGGCCAGGCAGATGATCTTATATTATTCAGTAATAATGTAGGATTCAAATGAAGAAATAATATTTAAATCAGTTCAGTACCTTTGGAGCCCATTCGTTACTAATATCTTTATAATATTAGTGTAGATAATATTTCGCTGATTGGACGTAGTTCTGCAAACCAGTACCAACCCAGAAAACCGTTGATATTTACATAATTTACTAGCAGAATTTACGTGCCAACATTATATGCTTAAATACTGCGCAACATTATTAATAATAAAGATGTTTACCTTAAATAACTTCCCTCTTCTGAGTTTTTGTCATTTAGGTACGCATTATTTACATAATAGTCTGTCTGTCTCCGTATATATGTATGGCGCGAGGCGAATAAAAACACAATTTTCGCTGAGTAGTCTTTACTCGTGTATATTTACACTGTACTTGCAAATAAATTACGTTCTTATTTTCATAACTTCGTCCAATTAGAGTTGAAAAACAACAATTTTAGTATGCAGTGTGATTCAACTGATTGCTTCTCTACTAAAGTCAAGGTTCTGCACGCGCTTTCGCCTCCGCTGAGTTCGAAATTGTATTTATGTACAGTTTTAAAAAATGCAAATACATTCCACAGTTCCAGCATTTTTGGTATGGGAGATAGATAGGCTATTGTTTGAAATGTCCCCTCTCCCCTTTTACAGACAAATCAAGTATTCAATGAACAAACACGGTTTCGTTTCAGTTTTATTATAAGGACGTGCTGCATGGGTGTCTGATATTTAATTCTTTTATTCATTTTTCTATGTATTTATGAATACACTGTAATTTAATTATGAATAATTACTTTTTTTCTAGCATTTCTACATCATCGACCCTGCATAACTCCACAAATATTGATTCTTCGATTTGTCTCGGGTCCATGAGCAGAAAACAATAAAAATCTCGATTTAATGTTGCATTTTGAATAAACATAAAAGTGAAGCTGGCAGCTTTCCTGAAGAAGTTTCGGAGCCTATTTAATGCAAACAGAAATCAAATCTGTATAATACTTATAAGTGTAGACGACTGCGGAGATGGACATGTAAGAGAGCAAGAGTTAAGGTAAGTGCCTCGTTGGTCATGGTTGCTAACGCTAATGCGAAACTTGGGGCCCTGAGGACTGTGTTATTGGACTGAATACCATTTGATGAAGTATTAAAAAAGTACAACATTTTACAAGCAACAAGCACCAAGGTCACGCACAGAATTTTACGAAGCATTGATTATTGAAGAAGACACACACAAGGAGCCTCGAAGTTTTCGACATACAAAAGGTACCAACTGCTACAACTGATTACGATGGGCAATGTTGAGGGGACATGCTGGAAGAAGGAAAAAAATCATGTCTTCGCAATATCCGAGAGTGGTTTGGGATCTCAAGGACTGAACAACTTTATCGCTCGGCGCAATACCGGAATAGATTCACGTAACCAACATCGAACCTCCTGTAGCGGAGACGTAAATTATTATTTACATATGCTCACGCCTGTATTCCCCGAAGGGGTAGGCAGAGGGGTAGGCACTTTTCACCGAATTTGATTAAGTGCCAACGTGACAGATGGTGAGTCTATCGCCGTCTCAGGCACTATACATACGTCTTTGAATTACTTCTCAGAAACATGCAGGTTTCCTCACGATGTTTTCCTTCACCGTAAAGCACGTGATGTGAAATTATTATTTATTAAATTAACACTAATTAACGGGTTTGGTTAGCTTTTTATGGACCAGTGCCGTCGCTTTCCAGCACCATTTACTCTAATAACAGTTTTTTCTAACTATTTTAGTTAGAGGAAGGAACATTTACTTACCATACCAGTGTGCATGCCATCTAACAATATGACGCGGCCTGCCCGATATTGAAACAGAAATTCCAGCAGCCATTGTAAATTTTTTATACGCATGTACTAGTATGCACTACCCTTTGATGCAATTACGGGCGAGGGGGCTGGCGAACTTTAATTAACACAGCTTTTGGCTTCATAGATTCATGTGCGTGCTCTGATAAAAACAGAAATATCGCTGCTCTCAGGTTGCTACCGAAAATTATGATACACATTGCAGCTAAGACGATTTTCCTGAACATTATTGTATTTAATTTAATTTTAATAGGTATGCTTTGTTATTGTTAATCTATGGGATGATCCGAATTTGAAAGCGATTGTACATGTAAGTAATATCCATATTGTTTTAGAGCGTCCTACACAAGCGCTTTGTGAGTTAGGATATCTTTAAGTTTGGTAAAATTACCTGAGAACATAGGCATTGTGAGCTCCGGATGCAGTTGTGACAGCTGCCGCGAGAGGTACAGCTGCGAGCGGCAGTAGGTGGTGCACAGGAGCGCGTCCAGCGTGCCGCGCCCCTTCTCCGAACCTAGAAACATTCTTATTTAACAAACAGGTTGACCACTCCTTACCAATTGGGGCCTGAGCAATCGACTTTACTACTGACTACGTTCAAGGGACTTGGGGTGGAAACGTGTTGGGACGTCTTGTACATACGCGTTAATTTACAAACTGTCGTTAGAGCTGGCTTAAAAGTAGGTATATATTGGCGTATTTGGTAAGACATCCTCTCTGTAGTGCACTTTACAATAAGCCAGCGAAAAAAAATTACCAACTTCAAAATAGAACATATAATATTGGTGTCAAATGTAGGATCACACTACATCAGGAACGTACATCAAAAGTAAGTAAGTAATTAAATAATTGCATTAATTACTAACTGTGATGTTATGTTAGAAATAAGTAAACTGTTATGTTTTATTTAGATCACTAGTTTAAGATTTTTACCATTATTTAATGTCCCTCGTGCGCGCACCAATATATTCAAATGCGCGCCTATAACGCGGGCGCTGCGTACACTCAATGCGGTCGCATCGCGGGTGGACTTGTTTTCGGGCTCATTGAACGACTTCACATGGGCCACAATATTATATTTAGGTGTAGATTAAGATTGTATTAGATTTAAGCAATATTATAATATTATTTTGTTTTCCATCGCATTAGGTTAATAAATATCTGTAATGATGGTTTATAAATGATAAATAAATAAATAAATAAATGTACAATTATTATTGAATATTTATGAACGAATAAACATATTATGATGACCGTAAACGTTGTAGGGCAGTGTTTTCCCCATATTATATTATAATAAGTCCCGAGCACACGGAGAACACAAACGTGTACAAATGCAAAGTGAGTGGACACACTTCTCGTGGTGGGCGACTGCTTTCAACTGCAAATCCTGAAGTACCACCCTATCCATTCTCCTCCAGATGAAAACTTCTCAAAATAACAACATGAAAAAGAAATCGAGCATATATTGTAAAGAGCCCCAAGTTACGAGTGTTTTGAAAACCAAAGCACCACAGTGGCCGATACGCACTTGACCAATTTGTATTTTCCGCTCTTTGTAGGGTAAACATTGAAATGCTCGTAACGATTGAAATCTTCAAGAGCAGGAGTATGTCCTTCCAATATGAATTTTAGGATTGCATGCTTCATTGAACTCAATTTTATTCAGTAAAAGCAGGCTGCTGAAAAAAAACTATGTGTAGACGTATTTGAATTGGGCCTTTAGCCGCACTGTCCTAAAATGCCTATATTCGTCCACATAAGAGCGTGTCTGATCGTGTGGATTATAAAAATGAATTGCGAAAATATATTTCTATATGTAGATTTGAGTGATGAATACAAGCCGTTCGAACGATGTCCTTGAAAGGAAAAATCGGCTACTTATATCTGTTGAAAAGTAACATTGTTAGATGCTCCGCCATTTCGTCATGTACACGAATCAATGGTACGTTAATAATGGACAATTCATGCTCGTGGAACCCCAGTCAAAAGGTATCCTACTTATATACTTACTTATATTACAATATTGTAAATGTGAAAGTTTATTGTCTGCATCAACACCTAGGATACTTTATATCCTGGGAAATTGTTAAGCTTCAGTACGGCGTTTGACAAGGTGGCAACGTCACGGACAACATATTTTATCAGTGAAAAGTGAGTGCTGTGAAACTTCGGCCTACAAAATAACTAGACGTTAGTTAAGCTAGACGTATATGTAAGATGTAGACTCAAATACAACACTAAGTAACCGAAGGGCTAAAATCGAAAACCATTAAAAGCTTACCGACGCTCCACGACATTGAATTTGTAATGTATGGTCAGCCTCAAAGGTATGCTTCGAATATAGGGTTTGGACGTCGACGATTTAATTGTGTGTAATCGTGGCTCTTATCTCGCCTCCGAAAAAGTATCAACACATTTCGAGTCACACTAATACGTTAATAAATCTTCGTCGTTAAAACATATACAAAATGCATTCTCGCTACCATACTTACTCGTATATTATATGCTCACGCCTGTATCCCACGGGGGCAGGGCATTGCCACATGCTACGATCCTTAATAAGTACTGAAAGTACTTGGTTAAAAGTCTAATCAAGTAAAGATATTTTGAATAATTAGTTCCCATTCCCGGGGGAGTACGGGGATAAGATACAGCCTATGTTACTCAGTGATCATTTAATAATTGCTGAAAAAATGTTTAAGATTGATAATTAAGTTTCAGAGCCGAGATTCAACACAATTAAAATCTTTACTCTTTATCATATCAGTATAGATTTCGATATTATTTACTTCTTCAATAAGATCATTATAGCATATATAAGCATTTTTTCGCACGTCTGATTATCACCGAGTAAGTTTGGGATTTCATTGAATAAACCCTAAGTTTATTCATAAATGTTTTAATCAAATGACTATCAATAATAAATCAATATATGAATGATTTCTTTTTCTTTCAATGTCAAAGTCAAAAATATCTTTCTTCAATTAGACTTTTAACAGAGTACTTTAAAATCGTCATTATGACATAATTATACAGGACTATACTACATACTACCGCAAGAACCTGGCAAGAGACTCAGTAATCACTCTTTTCAAAAATATTATACAATTTTAAGAATACAAATAAATCACTTATGAAACATAATTTTACAAACAGCAATGAGTAGTTATGAACCTTCTTATCTCTCACAGTAAATTAGACACTGATTGCGTTTGTTTTATTAGATTTCCTGGGACAGTCACATTTGCGGCTGACGTTACAAACATCGGTTCTGTGCACACACTATTCGATGCATATGTTGCAATGGAGCATGCATTTATGGTTGGATGAACTCCGAGCCTCATTCAGCTTCTACACAAACTAGCAATATTTGACACTCTTGATCGGATCGGAGTACCGTAAAACACGCACTATACAGTCCACGCCTCAACATAATAATATTTGTTCAGTATCTATAATGATTCAAAGTCAAAGTCAAAAGTATCTTTATTCGATTAGACTTTTTACAAGTACTTTCAAATCGTCAGAATGACATAATTATACAGGATTATACATGCTACCGCCAGGTTCGGAAGGTTGCTTTAACTGATAAGAACCTGGCAAGAAACTCAGTAATTCCTCTTTTCAAAAATATTATACAATTTAAAGAAAACAAAATAAATAATTTAAGAAACGTAAGCTCATGGACAATGTTCCAATGCACAAATGTCGATAAAAATTAACATAACTTAAAATCTAGTACATCTACTTATAACTAAATGCGTAGCTTGAGATGACCAGCCCCCACAAGCAGCACCTGTTCACGTATGACGTGAATGCCAGCCATTGACCTCCTCAACCATCATAGAGGGAAGTGGACAACCCGTCATCCAGACGCCGCCGCAAGCAAAGGCATTTTAGTGAGCATGATACATTTATTGGGATTCATTGGGATACAATTATTTTTAGTTTACCATTTCAAATTTCACGAATATAATAGCGCCTCCGAATTAAATTGCTCCCCAAGTCCACGCCTCAATAAATATAGACTAGCGACCCGCCCTCGCTTCACTTCGGGTTATTGTTTTTAGGACAAATAAAAAATTACGTCATTTACCATTAAATTTTATTTGCTTTTAAGTTGAGTTTAACTCCTTATATTACTGAAATCCGTATCAAGGTCCGTAAAGTTCTTTAGAAGAACGATGCGTCTAAACAGACATAATAATTTAGTATGTCGATAAATATACTCTATTTAAGGAAGACAGCATTCATATTATAACAACAATTGAGGTAATTGGAAAATTACAGTTGTAGTGTGCAGTCGCATACAAAGTGACATAATGTAACATCTAATGCCGACCCCAACAACGTTTGAGATGAGGTACACAGTACAGATAAATAAAGTGTCTGTTTGTAATTCCAAAATAACAGCTTTCACTAAATACATATGAAAGTATATACACTACCGAAATAAAATAAACACATTTTACATTGTATCTCTGTCTGTCTGTTTATTCCGGTTAATCTCTGATTTTAATAGGACATCCACGGGCAGATATCTAATGTAACAAGTTTATTAGGATAATTTTATTCAAAAACCACACTAACCCGCGGGGCACAGCTAGTCGAAAGTATAATAATAAAAGTGACACATAAAATCATACCTTTCACTTCTATGCAACATAGCTGCCTTTTATCATTTATTTTAAAACATTCTCGTAATTTCCATTAGCGTAGCTTCATACTTCAAAAGGTAAAAATAAAGGGGCATACACGAAGAAAACATCTATAAATACGATCATACTTTCGTAGCAGCTACTGAACAGCTACGGCGTAGAATAAATACGTGCGTAGCGGTTCTACACGACGCGCGAGCTGTCTACGAACTACGCGGCGTACAGTCTACGAGCGGCGTAGCGGAATATAATCATTTAGTAGATGAATAAAATAAAATAAATAAATATGCTCACGTCATCCCAGGCGAGTCCCCGAAGGGGTAAGCAGAGGTGTTGTAACGACAACACCCACTTTTCACCGAATATGATTAAGTGCCAACGAGACAGAGGGTGAGTCCATCGCCGTCTCGGACACTATACATACACTACGTCTATGAATTGCTTCTCAGATATATGCAGGTTTCCTCACGATGATTTCCTTCACCGTAAAGCAAGTGGTGTGGAATCACCCCGCTGAGGCCACCACGGCCTTCTTGCCATCATGTTCACACATGATGAAAGTGTGAACATTATGTAACTGATACAAAAAAAATATATTACTTCAAGTGACTATTTAATGTCAAATAATAAGCCTTTTACTATACTGATATAAAAGTATGTACCTACTCTGTCTGTTTGTTTTGGCTGATCTCGGAAACGGCGTGACCGATTTTGACGTGACTTGCACTAGTAGTATAATTTAAAGAGCGAGTTCAGTAAGTATTTCTCAAGAAGGACGTAACATTTGTACAGGATTGTTTGTCTGTAATAATAACTGATTGAAGTGTCGCAATAATCTTCAAAACCGCTACCAATTAGGCGGGTAGTATTCCATTGTTTCAAAGATTGCACCCTACCAACCACTTCATAACAAGTAAGTTGAGAATAAAGTAGGAATTAACAGTTAAGTTGGGTAATTGGTGGGAAAGGGGAGCAAGAGTTGGAATGAGTGCATGGGGTGGGCGGCGCGGCTTTGGGCGGTGGGCGGCGCAATGCCGTCCGCTGCAACCGAAATCAAACAACCAGGTGCCAGCTCGCTTCCACCGAAACACATTAATTTGAAGACGAAGCAATCAACAAAACTTAACGGTGGTCATCATTACGAGGTGACAAGTATATATTGGATTCTATCCGAATTCTTGCTGAATGAAGTAGTGAAAAGCAGCGAATACCTGTGGGGGTTTAATATGATTGAGTGCGTCTGTGTGGGCGGGCGGCGAGGGTATAAAGCGAGGCGCCCGCCGCCGGCAGCGTTAGTCACGTCGTGAAAGCATGGCAGCCACACGTCGCTTCGGCACGCAGCCGACTGACGTACCGGTAGTGGACACTACGACGCGCGCGTTCCTCGCGGACTCAAGCGAGATGATGGCCGATAAAGTTTTGGACCAAGTGGCTACCAGCCTTACCGTGTACTATACGCCGCTGCTCGTGGTGCTCGGCTCGCTGGGAAACGTGCTTTCAATTGTGGTCTTTTTTTCCAGCAGCCTATGTACCCAATCCACGAGTCAGTATCTATCGGCTCTCGCCGCCTCCGACACCATCTTCCTGATACTGTTGTTGCCTCCTTGGCTGAAAACTATAAATGCTACCACGGTGTTCTACCGGGACGGAGTGTGCGAAGCGTCGGTGTACCTTTGCTACGTGAGCTCGTGTCTCAGTGCCTGGCTCGTGGTCGCGTTCACGGTAAGTACGATTTGCCACCACCACTTTACTTCTCCCGTTTGAATGATTTTAATATTTTCTTCATTAATTGAACACCATATATTGTTTACAATAGATTATTAAAATAAAAAACAAAGTGCTGTGATAAAAATCGTAGGCTCGTATAATAAGTTACAAAAAGGCGACGTAATTATTCCGTTATACAATTATGACTATTATTGCTCTGCTGAACCTTTCTCAATATATTACGAAATATTCTATTTAAAGGATTATTTCAAAAAGCAATTAAATATTTTTGGGAAACTTGTCTAACTTAACGGCTTTTATATATATTTGTAAACCATGTCACTATTTGCCGCCAGTCGTCGTACGCGTGGTTTTTGAGTAGATATTATTATTATTCTTTATTATAATATATTATATTATTTGTTAAAAAATATTGGAATATTTAAATTTTTTACATTCAACATAAACATCGTTTTGAAACATCTAAAATGTATTGATTTTGTACTTGGCAATATACATAATATATACATATACATAATTTCGAACTGAATATATAACTAAAATTTTCAAAATTTTAAATCAATTTTAAAAAATCTTGAATGTAAATGCTTGCAATTTAATAAGATACAAAGTTTTTTTTGTCATAAACTAACTCTTTATAAATGGGAAAATTATTCTGTCAGTTATCAGCTGAAGAGTATTTACAGACTTAAGAAATATTAACGTAACGTTGTTAAGTACAGTGCTACGTTGAGGATAAATAAGTTGTCGGTCCGTCCGTTATCTTTTCATGGCTGAGCCGCTGAACCGTATTAGCTGAACTTTTATAATAGAAATATATTTAAATGCAAGGATGTACATGTTTTGTAATGTTGCTGTATATAGTTTTGAGAATCATTCAAACGGGTAAAGTAGTCTGGTTGGTCGAAATGGCGGAGATACGAATGAGGGTATTTGTGTCAGGTGGAGCGGTTTGTGGCGGTGCTGTATCCGCTGCGCAGGCATGCGACGTGCACGGTGCGGCGGGCGCGCATCACCATCGCAGCGGTAGTCGCGGCCGCGTTCATCGTCAACCTGCCCCTGCTTTTATTTGTGGAACCGACCAAAGACAACTGCGATATAAATGAAAAATACATGAAACCCGCTAAATGGTTCAATTTCATGGACACCGTCACTTCTTTCACAATTCCGCTGGCAATGATCGTGGCCCTCAACTCCTGGATAATGTTGGGAGTATTTCGCGTGGAGCGCGCGCGCCGCCAGCTGCGCGAGGCCCAGCCCGGCGGGTACAGCATGCCGTCGAGACCCACTGGGACGCAGCGCGCCCAGCAGAGGGTGACTAAATTGCTGCTCGTCGTCTCCTCTGCCTATGTTCTATTCAACGTCCCGGCTTACACCATGCGCATCTTCGCCTACGGTTTTGATATGGTAAGTACATAATTACCATGGATTGTACAGCGGCGCATAGTTGGTCGTGTCATATGTATTTTTGCATTGCAACAGCATTTCCTGAGAGCTTTTGCGATGTTTTCTACCTCATGTGCTTTATTTACACTTTGTTGCCAAACAATTGTTGTCAGTAAGCAATAAGCGCAGACGTTGGTACCACGTCCGCAGGAACCACACCAAGGATGGACTTAGTGGCAAAGCTGCGAATATTCATTATTGCTATGCTGTTATATTATATTTCATTATGTATCACCACGCTCAAGATCCCGCACTGCGCCTCGAGAAATTCCATACTTATTCCTTCATTATTATCCGATTTAAAAAAGTTACCGAGTCACAACAAAAAAAAAAATTAAACAGATGCTACCTGGACTTCGCTGCGTGAAATTCGACAATGAGATGATGTTTTTCTGAGAGAGTGTGGTACACCACTTTTCAGACGGATCAAATACGTAATGTTTATAGTTTCAATACAGTGTTTTATAAGAACAAGCGCTGCAGGGGTTTGTGATAGAGGTGGTTATTTCTCGGCGTTTATTTTTGTATTTATTTACATTTTCATTTTCGATTTCGTTTTGCTCATCTCGTTGCAGTCTGATAGATTGAAAATTAGCTTTGTTTCTTGAATTTCGTATTATTCGACTCTATATAAGCACAAAAATCTGGGATCGATTAATCGGAGAATCACTGTGTTCGATTAATCGATCCCAGATCACCACCACCCAAGAATTGGTATCTAGGACTGACTTCTACTAATGGTAGTTTATAGTGAGCATAACATGCTGTTAAATTATAAAATAGCATTTGCCGGGTCTGCCTTCCTGCTGTAATTATATACAGCGAGTGTCTTCTTTACATAATTAAATTACAGACTAGATTATATATTCTTGTAATTTATTTTAGTCTTTTGTCAAGTTTTATAATTTCGGATGTCGCTTTCTACGCACTATTCTATCTTGACCGATCCAATTTAATATCTTTTTCATTGTAGAATGCTAATAATATTAAATTAAAATATAACTAAGAAGCAATTATGTCAATAACGCGCATACAGTGATAAATTAAACGTTACAACTATTTATTTTACTCTCGTACTTCTCCTATATTTTGTACTATTCTTTCGCGCGACGGGATTTTAAACGTGACTTTTTACTGTGATCGTAACATAGACTATTACATTCATAGTAATCGATGGTCATCTCAAGCTACACAATTATACTTAGTACCTATTAGATTTTATTACGTTTTTGACATTTCTGAATGGGAACCGTATCCTTGGGCTTATATATTTTTGTGATTTATTTTATATTACATACTCAAAATTGTAAAAAAATCTTTTTGAATATATTCGTTTCATTCGACGTTTATTCGACGCTATGGGCTGGCCCCGCCGTCCGCGAAGGCTTTCATCTATATCTATACCAATATTATAAAGATGAAAGATTTGTTTTTTCGTTTGTCAAGAATCTACTGCTGGATTTTAACAATTGCTAACATAGACTACAATGTTAATCGAGCTAAATTAGGGAGCCGCAATAAATGAGGCTACGATATAATAATAAACCACGAAGTCAGAGCAGATGCACCCCATGTTTTCTGTTAATAACGTTTTGCATTCATAAATCAATTTACAGGCCTTTATTACTTTACTTTTGAAGTAAGGATTCCTATGAATCATTAATATACAGGTAGTTTTACTTCTGTTGTACTCTGTTAGAAGAGCAAAGTATGCGCAAATGACTGGTGCAAAGTAATTTTTATGCTAAATATGACCTAGCGTGAACTTAAGTAAAATATCTGAGTTATGCATACTATATAGCCAGTTGCCGCCTCCGTGGAAAATTCACTAGATATTTTTCAACGCCAACGTGCGAATATTGATTGAAATGTGCACTAGACAGCACAAAGAAAACAAAATAATATTTTGTTTGTACATCGTTGGCCACTAGAGTTGATAATTTAATGGTTAGGCTAGGCACACACACACAATATTATTCACAATAGTATGGAACAATAACGCAATACTCACACAATATTATTGAAAATATACATTTTCACAATTATTATTGTTTGTGTGCGGCTAGCCTTAGAAAAGGGAACAAAGACTTTTCCGAATTGAGACGCTAGATAGGTAGGTTACACTTCTAATAGGATATTTTTGACTGATACTGATACACAAAATTATAAATACGGTAATGAACGAAAAATCTAAAGATGATTAAAGATGGAATACGGGAAATGTTGTGGTACCTACATATACCATCAGTATCTAAGCACTGTTTGTTTTAATGCGAGTCTAATTGCAATTTTATTGAAATCACATGAGAACAGAGACATAATATAATATAATAACCGGATTACGAAAACGCAAGTATATTTGGGTGTCAATTAGTAAGAATTCTCACTAATTGACATGAATACCCGTATCTACACATACGTTCCTTAATACAACTCGCCAATGAATACAATATCCGTGCGTAAAACATTCGGAACTTGATTAAGTTCAAGAAGAAAGATATCTGAAAAGACTGTGTGTGTTAAGGCGCGGCGGCGGGTCGGCCCGACGGGACGGGCTCGCCACCTGTTGCACTCCTTGTATGTATCGACACCGAACCCATATAAACTTCGATAAAGTATACTTATTTTTACTCGCGACTCCGCGTGGCATGTATGGGCGCAATGTTTTATTTAAGAATGTTAAGTTATGTTCGTAAAGTAAAATTTTACACACTGCAACACTAAAGTTGGTGTCAAAAACTATGCTATTTTGTATTTAAAGTTACTGGAGACTTATCACGATAATATTTTGAAAATAACGTACCTCGACGTTTCGATTGGGTTACAATGGCGAAAGTTTAAGAAATATTATCCTATTTTGTGTTTGTTTTTGAAATACAATACGGATATGCACCAGCGCAAATTATATTGATTTTCTCTTTGTTAACTACGGAGACACAGGAGAAACGATATTGTTCGTATATATTGATACGTGATTCAAAATATACATACATACATATCCTCACGCCTGTACCCCATGGGGGTAGGCAGAGGCCACCGTTGCCACATCCTACGATCCTTACATACTTATGGGGAAGGACCCCATATGTACCATGTATATGGGATGACGCCTAGGCGGCAGAGTTTGAAACATAAGCAAAGCACTTTAGTATGATAGTCCCTTTTTTCAATAATTCGTGGTCGGTACAATTTGTATTTCTCCTCCATTTCTCTCTATTAAAACTTCAAGTCTGTATTCACTCCTTTTCTAGCAATTTCATATTTCACACAACCCTTCCAAAGTAACCTTTCCCCTTCTGTCCATCCACATTATAAATAACATATTCATCATCATCATCGTCATCATCCTGCCCTTATTTCAAGTTATTTGTGCTCTTTTATTCCATTTGTCTCTGTCAGCCGTCATATCTGTCATCTTTCACACAATCCAAACGTCGTTTCTTATGTTTTCCTCTCCCCTTGCAACTATTCCCCCCATTACATGTAAAATATTGAAAGATTAAGCACCTGTAATTGTTATCTACAATTTATACGGTTTGTTCTCCGGGACGCCCGAGCTACTCAAGAACAAACTAAGCGACAACCGCTTTGAGTGTTTACCGCTCCTACAGAATGTCAAGTGGATGCCTTTAGTTTGTAACATTATTATGTTTCTAAATACCAGATGGAGGATGTTTACCTTGAGCAATATTGATTATATTACGTTTCTCGGGTTGCTGTTTCTTAGTAATAAATAGACGATCTTTTAAAAAACTTCCATGACTTGAGCCAACAAACAAAAATATAAAAACAATTCGCTTTAAAAATTATAATGCTAGCTGAGCCGCGCTTATAATTTCTAAGAAGTTTCTAGAGCTTTGTATTAACGAACTCTCAAATACGCTTAGTATTTTCGGGGAAACTGTTTAAGCCACTTATCGGAGGTATTATATTTCTTAACAGCTACGCCACGCGGTTTCCCCGCTTGCATTAGACTTCATGGATGTCGCCGTGACATTTACGTTTGGAAAGCTCATAGATTTGTCTATTCTAACATCATCTCAAATTACCACCCGGGGATTGAGCTTTGTACACTGTGCTGAACAGTTTTTGTATTATTTCCAAATCGAAATATAGGTATTCTTATTTTTAGCATTCATGTGAGTCTAGAATAGAATGAAGAGCTTTCAGGTTTCATCTTTAGAAAACATCGTTTTAACAAATTTTTAAACAATGTTTTCAGCCAAATCAATAATTCCAACTATCATACGAATGTAAATTTCGCCGACATCTGTCAAGTTACGATAGATCAGACCAGATAGGAAGGCTTCCGCCCTATCGGGTGACAACGAAATTAGACTATATCCCGGTTCGAGTCCAAATGACACCGGTCCGTTTTTTTGCAACTTGTTTTTTTATGAGAGAACGTCATCTTCTTTTGTGGGAATTTTTTTTGTTTTTTGTGACATACAGAAACTTCTCATTACGTCAACCGTTTTATAATGGATACCTACAGCTCACAACACAACATCTTCGGTTTTGTGCGTTGATATACGAGTCAGTCAGTCAGTCAGGACTTTTATATGTAAAGATTTAGACAAGTAGAGTGCTACAATATGTTCACTGAGCAATATAGGCATATTGCTGATCCTATGCCGATGAAACCGAGAGGCAGGCTTGGTAAAAATAAATAAGTCACGCTCTTTTGTTATATCCTTATTGAAGTAAACCGGAGATAATAATCCAATCATAACAGCTTTCTCATGAATAGATTGTGAAGACTGTAAGCGGCTTACGTCTAATCCAAGTTAATGAGTACTTATTTTTCGGTGATCTCTCTTCGTAATAAAGAATCGCGCTAAATTGGAGTGTGACCCAAGAACAGTGTCAATAACGCTTTAATTGGCTCAACTGATAATAAACGGGTTAGATTAAGCGTCAGCAAATATAAGTTCAATCGTTTCGTGTTGCTTTTATACTGTTTTGATACCTATTCAATAAAATATATAAAGGTCAAGTGCAGATTCTCGCCTACAGAGAGTTTGGTACCGAAAAAACACAAATTATATATTTTCCAAGCTCCCAGAACGTAGGTAATTTCAAAACATAGTGAAAATGAAAATGATTTATTCAGTTGAGGCACTTATGGATGTGGAATAATTTACCATCGGTTCTGAAACTAGCCTTCTGCGGAGAACCGGCAAGAGTATCAGCTGGCATAGTGTCCCGAACATTCGATTTGATTTCTATAGAATTATTTGGTGATTTATTTGCATTACGGTATAGGTATTACTCTTTTTAGATCCGTTTTGTGTATGCGACTGGAACTTAATTAAAGGCGAAAGTTTTTGTATTTCCCGAGATATAAAGTAATGTCAGACATGCACCGCACTTTATTACATAAGGAGGTTATAATCTAGGTTTAAGTCAAGGCTAGACAAGCCTATGTCCCCCCTCTTAATGCTAGGGGCACAAAGGAGTTGGAACCACTTTTAAACCAAAGATTATCTTAGATGATGTTAAATAAGGGAGTGTTTCGTTATTGTCTTCTTGGTGCGGAACCCTCCAAATAATTATCGACCATATAAGTTTCAAGTTCAATTGCATACATTCAAATATAGTATAATACCAGCTGTGCCTTGCAGTTTCACTTGCGAAAGCTTAATTTCATGTTTGCACTTCTTTAAAATATAAGTAGCCTACGTTACTTCTTGCCAAATTTGCTATCTGCTAGTGAACGTACATACAGACAGACAGACATACAGGGGAAACATTTGTATAATTGTTTATTTTTTCATGATAGTACCGTATATACAATCATTTAGTGAAAATCTGTTAATTTATAATTACAGACAGTACTGCAATTTAATTTTTCTGTATGTTCCAAGTATTCAAAAAAGTGTTATTAATCAATTTTCGTAGGAAAGATTAATAGTAGCGAAATACGTGTTATTAACTGAATCATTCAGTTTATTTCTGCGAAATGTGCACTCATTGGATCGCCAATTATAATGTTCAGGAAGCCTACATTCTCTTTATGAGTTGATCATAAATTATTTAATATAAATACAATCTATTTCGTATATTTATTAATCCGTGCAATGTACGAGAGCTTTAAAATAATAATTAGGCAGCTTAAGTACTTAGCTCCGAGAGAGCAAACTTTACAAGCAGAGTGAGAACATCGGCGGGTAGAATGTTTTATAATAAAATATACCCTCAAACAATTTGCGTATGCAATCAGCCGATTGACTACTTTATATAACGACTGTGCCCGGCAAACATACCTATACGAAAAATTGTTTACGCCATACTAGATACGGTCTTTACTAACATGTGGGGGTTGAATTCCAATGAGTTTCCTTCGTATTTAAAGAAAGTAGGGAGGAAAGATATGTACACAAAAAAGTCAATATATTATATAATATTTCATTTACTAAATATATATGTATTATGAAAAAACTTATATTTTAATTAACGTCATCTTATTGTAAACGATAGCTAGTAGGGAGAAAGAAAACGCGGTCGACTTACACAAAAAAATATGACTTTATTGACTTAAATAAAATATAATAAGGCACACTAATTAAACCAAAAGCTAATTAATACCTATTGCCTAAATGATTCTTATGGCTTTATAATATTGATAGTAATTTTTTTTTTCACAGGAGAGCGGCTCGAGCAGCCGGTGGGCAACGCTGCAACTAGTAGCACAGGATTTTTTCCACACCAATTTCGGAATAAACTTTCTTTTGTACTGTTTCACTGGCCAGAACTTTAGACGCGTACTGATGCAGCTGCCGTGCTTTCGTCGGTGCTTCCACCGTACACCAGTTGCGCACCACCCATCCCCGCACCCGGCCCGCGCCAACAGCGTATCAAGTAAGTCTTCATTTTACTCCTTCCACAATACCATCACTAAGACGTGACACAGCTGTGTAACCAAGTCACTTTTTATCATCGTCATCATCGACCACTTCATCCATAAAGATGCGGGTTGTGGATTTGTAATCAACGTCAGAATTATGTTAGCAATTTAGGCAGTCAATCATAAGTGAACATTATCTGAAATTCAAACATATGACTGAGAACGTACTAATTGTTCCAAACATATGAGAGATCAATTTTCATATAAAAACTAGAGATCCAAAAATATAGCGTAGAATTTTCATTAAAACAAAATATTATCACAGAAATTCATTTCAACCCTACAACCGTGTAATAAAAGAATCGGTATTCGTTCTTTATTTTTAACGACAGTCTGGCACTCTCATCAGTACCTATATTACAAGTGTCATTGTGAAGGAATACATCATATAGTTTCAGGAATTTTCGCCTTTATTGGGGCTTAATAGAGGGTGGAAGTATGATTGAAAAAACTTTAATTTTTGAAAAGAACAATGAAATTTCCTATATGACTTTTTATCTATAGATCGTAGGTAATATAAGGAACCTGATGAATTTTTTTGTCAAAATTATTCGTGTAAAAGTATAGAAATAAAAAGAAGGCAATATAACTAGAAATAGTTTTTAAACGAGGGTAATTCAGTGATAGTTGTAGTATTTACTCAATTCTTTGTTAACTAGTTCTATTAAACTATGACGTAAATGTAAACAATGCCATTGTCCGTAGCGAGCTGCACGGAGGACAGATGCATCTGTCCGGCAGGCAGCGTCGGACGCGGCAGAGGCGTGGCTCGCGCCCGTGGTGTGGGACGCGCTATCGGAGAAACTCGCTTCGGCGGCATTACGCGCGACGGCGGCGTGGCTCGCTACCGTGACCCGGCTCGCGTGTGCACTACGCCTCGCGTTGGCATTACGGCTCACTACGGAGGCGCGGCTCGCGTCCAAAACATGGCGTATGTTGGCGGGGCTCATACTGGAGGCATACGACGCGTTGGACAAACTGCACGAGCTGAAAGAATTGCTACCATTGGAAATACTCAAGGGGCAGAACGCATTGATGGACCGGCTCGCGAAATAGACGCATCACGCATTGTTGGCCCAGCTCGGTATCACGGTGAACCGATCGGCTCCTACATCCAAAGTTGGACAACTGACAATTCAGCTCCGCAACGACCTGCCTCTCCTGTTGAACAAATTGAATTGGAGGATTTCTCGAACCGTGCTTGACGCCATGGCAATGACCGCGTGGCAAGCCGTCTGTTCTTGGCTCCATGTCCCTACGCTCATTTTGTGTCCCCGCGCCCCCATCGCCCAGATATCTTGCAAGATATCATCTTTCGTTAATTTCCTCAACGAAACAATTGAAGTTACAGCGACGACGCGGCAACGACCATGCTTCCTTGTGTATTTATTTCAAGTATGCATATATTGAGCATAATGTTTAGTTATAGGTATTGAAACAATCCAATTTAATTGTTATTACTTACTCACAAATATTTTTTATCTCCGAGTTAAAGTATGAATGCAACTTATTATTATTATAATCCTTGGTAGGCAGAATAGCGAGTATGTGTAACAGATTTAGGTATAGTTACTAATTGCATATATTGATTGAAAATCAACATTAAAAACAAGAAAAAAACCAATAATGACTTCGTTTAGCAGCATCTCCATTCTGATGTAACATTTTTTTTTCTAAACTTTACGTACCATACTTTTAGGACTGTGAGCTCTAAGAGATTTCAATAGTGAAACTCAATGGAAAACATAAATTATAGCTACCTTAACAAACAAGGTAACAAAATAGACTGTCAGAATTACGAAAAAATATCGATGTTGGGTAGTTTTGGCCACGGTACGGTATTTTACTATGAGAAAAGCAAACTGTACAATATGAAAACAATCATTTCTTATCCACTCAAAATAATTTATTATTTAATTGTTAGGGTGTAATTTTCTTAATAAATTATAGTATTTATTGGTATATGTTAAAGTATTTACTTACAGTAGGTAAGTTTCTATGTGTTGGACATGACGCGCAGTTACGATACAAGCATCTCAATTTGCATCGGACATTGGCCCGACTTGATGATTGACTCATCGTATGCATCAATATAACGAAGGTAGTCCTTGCGCTATTTGTTCTTAGTTTTGTGACAATAATGACTAAGTATTGACAATAGGCAACACTCGTAGGTATATATTAAGTAACTTTTATACATCGAATATTATACAACTTTACGGGACACATCGTAAAGTAGTCCAATAACCCATCCATATTATTTCAAAACAATATGTAAATTAAAATCTGAAAAATACTTTTAAATTATATATTATTAAATAGTTTGGCCTTAAGCAATTTTCAATTTCATTATTTTATAGTGATTGGTAGATATAAGAATGTAAAAGTATTCTTTCATACGTGTTGCAAAATGGCAATTCCGTGGTAATATTCAGGATCAGGGGCCCTACCATAAGCTCTTATTGCCATGATAGTTATACTCTTTTATTATTCATAGACGTATTTGACGTATTTGAACCATCATTGCAATAAGAGCTCATGGTAAGGCCCCAGGTAAGACCAGTGAACTGTTTGATAAATATACACGCGTATTAAAAGGTAATTTGATAGAAACGGATGGTGCCATTGTTATAGAAAAACACCTTATATTACTTTCATAGAAATGTAATTAGATATATAATAATATTGAAATGTATGGTTAGTGGAATATGGGTGTACTGTATTTATGACGTATGCAAGACTACAGCCTATGATCACATATATATTTCATTATATAACAGAGCACAAGCAGAATAACATACAGAGTGAAACCTTGCAAACTCTGAAGGACTCACAACAAATGAGCCCATTATGTAGTCCAGCACGTCTAGGGCAGCCCAACGCATTAGTTAAAAACAATGAAGTCAAGATTAAATTACAAACAGGATTACTAAGAAAAGGAAAAAGAAAAAAATATTATCATAATAATACTCTCTAGTTTGATAAGGAATTAAATAATAAGACATCGTAATGATAAATAGGTGTTAAAATAGTAATATCGTCTGTTAAACGAACATGCAGGATTTTTTGTTTAATTAACTTAATCGCTCTTTACTTAAATCAATGGGAATGCGAGAAAATTGGCTCAAAATTGATATCTCCCATACATTGAAATCAATTATTGTTTCAACACATGTACCTGTTTCATTTACGTACGAATATTTTTCCTTATTCTACATATAGAAGCTTTGAAAAAACTAGTATTATAAAACAGGATATTATTTACGTTACATTTGTGTAGTATTTGATTATAGGTTATTAATTATGTATTAGTTACGAACATACCAAACGTAATGTTGAGTTTGCGTTATTTAAAATATTTTTTTATTGAAAGTTATTAAATACGTAAGTAAGTTAATGTTTGTATAAATATGTAAATGTTTTAATGTATGTCATAACAGTATACGTGTCAATTCGTGTTGTTGTAATAGTGGTCTTTCATCGATTAAACGATATTATCAAACGCTTTATTTATTTACCCGCTACATAAATAAGCTATGAATACATACAATGAGATTGGCAAGCTATAAAATTAAAAAAAAAGTTGTGTGAAAAATAATACTACTGCATAGGGTTTGAGGTCCCCCATCCAAAGATACAGGCTGAGCCATTTTTACACCCTGAATAGTGTTTTCGCTTGATTCTCGCAATTCTAACATTCGAAAAGGTTTTTTCTTTCAAAAGAATATTTTGTTGTAAAATCCGAGAACCACTCACAGCCAATAAATTAGGTTTAGCTGGCTTTTGCCAAGAACTTCCTAGAGTAGGGTGTGTTTCCATGGCAGCCAATTTAAACTTGTTGGTGTTCGTTCGACCCATAGCAATTCGCTTCATCTGTCGACACTTTTATAAAAGGTAAATAACAAGTAAGCTAATAAGCGGGCTGGGGCATTCCTGTCAGTTTTCCTTCAATCTGAACTGCTTTAGCGTGTCAAAGCTACCAGCCTTCATCGCATAATTCAGAATGTTATATTAACTAGGTAAGGTGAGGCTTCTATATGCATTTTATCGACTACTCGACCAATGTAATTGTTTGAAAATTACTTAAATTGTGAATTCCATACATTTAATTTGTATGAACGCGTAATTCTTATAAATATATTTATATATTATATGAATCTCGGAAACGGCCCGAACGATTTTAATGAAATATATGTATATATATAGGGGCGATAAATCGATAATCTCAAGCTACACATTTATTAGTAATTACTGAGGTTCTTGCCAGATTCTTCTCAATAAAAGCAACCTACCGAACCTGGCGGAAGCATGTATAATTATGTCATTTTGACGATTTGAAAGTACTTTGTTTAATACAATAAAGATATTTTTGAGTTTGATCTAGCTAGCTTTCATTTTAAAATCGACACATGCCAAGGTCATTCATGAACTTCCATTTGTATGTTGCAGGCATGTAAATAGTCCATGTTAAGTTTGTAATAGGCCAATAGATAACCGAACATAATATTTTTTAATTATTCTATAATGATATTACTTGACAATGGCTTCATGCCTAGGCTTTAATAAGTCGGTAAATTAATATAATTGTTAACCAATAAAAGTTCGGACGTCCATGACAGAACACATTGTGTAATTAATTATACTCGCAATCAACTATTTCTCTAATTGAATATGAATCATTTTATGCACAAATTATTCAGAAGTGTAAAATGATTTTAATGCATATTTGCTGCTGAAGTGCTGACTATACTAACCAAAGCTTAACAAGGTAATTAAACTTTCAGCTGTGTTCGTTTGGAAACGTGTGTGTGTGATCTTGCAGAGCTCAATAAAATACAACAATAGTTAACTTAATGCTTTATTGAAGTTTTAAATATACACAATCAAAATCGTATACAATTTATGAAGTAAATTATAGTAGAACAATCGGAATTAGCTAAGGATGACTCAAGCTAGACCGAGCTGGGTCCGAGCCACAGAGCTTCCACTTTAACACGCTGAAATAATATTATACAGACACATTCATGCTATACCGAGCGGCAACCGAGTGAGGACCGAGTAACGACAATAGTCTTAGCTACGGCCGAAGCTCGGCTCAGGCCCGGGTCGGGCTCGGCACGGTCGAGCTTGAATACTTTAAAGTTTAAGCAATAAGACCGCTTTTTGTCTTCATTCTTCACATGTTCTTCTTCCTTTCATAATTTTTACAGCGTAATGTAAAATAAAGTTATAATATTACTATTTATAGAAAGTCCTCGATACGCTTTAGCGTTTCATATAATATTTGTATTATGAGATAAATGTCATTGAGTAAGGAAGTAATATTCAAGATTGCTTTTTACGACAAGTGCAGCGAAATGGAAACGTGACGGAGCAAAGCCCTATATTGTAGTTTTGTGCACTCACTACTTACACTTTATCACATACTTGCTTCACGTCTTGTGAAAAAAGTTGAGCATGGAATACACATCCGTACATTATACATATTAATACTCATTGCAATATTATTAAACTGGGGCAGCTTCAATTGAAGATATTTACATAATAAATCCCAATAAGCATAAGTTTTGCTTGACGTGTGTCTCAAAACAACCGATTGTTGTAATTATTTTTTGACTGACTGTTTGTCTAAGCATCACGGTAAAATAGGAACGATGAAGTACAAACGTTTTGTTTTAAAATCCTAATGACTTAACATAATTTTAATTAAACTTAATTAATACGTTGTAATATGAATACCCGCTCGGCGCTCATACATATAATACCTGAAAGAGTTTATTCCCAAGTTCGTCCGCGTAATGTTATCCAATTAGGTACTAGTCCAGGCAGTAAAAGCTTTGTCAATTCTTAATCTCAATAAAATGTGTTCAGCAAATTAAGCAGACATATAAATCAAAGGTTTCTTACGTTCAATGGAAGGAACCATAATAGGATCACTCCGTTGTCTACCTGTTTTTTCTAAGGAACGTGTGGTGTGGAGATTGACTGCGATGCATCGCGGCTCAAACCTTTTAATCTGTGAGTTTACATAAATACAAGCAACCATATCGGTTCTCTCTACGTGCTTTAATTACCGTCAGTTATTGACAATAATCCTAGTTAGTCAAGCGCAATGGAGAGGTATTATTTATAAGCGGGCAAACAAGCGCTCAATGCACCGATATTTACAATATGGTTAAATCAGTTGTTCAAGCCCAATGTGACGGATTAAATTGAAACTATGGTAGGTGCTGTCAGATGAACTGAACATCTTTAGCAATTATATCCAACAAACGTATTTGAACAGATAACCAATTACACTGGAAGTGAGCCGGATCGTACAAATAAGCTCAATTATCGATAATTGTGCTTCTGGCGTTAGGCCTTAGCTTAGTAGATATTTATCGCCAATAATTAATATGACGTGGCACTTACACTGTTATCGCTACGCAAAAACCAAATTACTTATCTACAGAGGGACAGCAGTAACAGACAGACGCGCATTTAATTTTAAGGAAGAAGACGCAACCTTACGAGGCTGGCTCGATTCAAGATGTGGGCACGCGCGCGTCTTTGTGTGCATGCGACGAAGCTCTACACGACCAATGTTGTGCGCCGCCCTTATCGCAAAGAGAACCGCATTTCATTAATAGTATAAATAGGGAAATTAATTTCAGTTCGCAGAGTGAATAGTTGGCAGTTTCCGGAATAACCGTCGTGACAGACGCTAAATCAGAATTCAGCGTATTGCAAAGTAATTGCAGTACTATTTTAAAATTAACTTGTCACACTCAGCTTATGGCATAGGCATTGAGTTAAGGTTAGATTATTTTATTAGTGTTTCGTTAATACACTGTTCATATTTATTTATCTTTGTTGATTTAAGAGTTTAAATACGAATGTTTTGGTAACGGACAAGACCGGGTTGGTAGGAGGACATATTATTTGCCCCATTATATTTACCTCGTCAAAATATTCAAAACAAAGATCTGTGGCCCGTCGGGCATAATATCGAACAAATCAAATTCCATTCCATTCAAACATCGCTGGTATTGCAGGAATTTAATTAGCAAACTATCCGATATGATATCTTCACAAATCAAAACAAATTGAGCTCATAATATTTGATACTGAATTCGCTAAACGACATCGCCGAGTCTCTTCCAATACCTATGTCTACCTCTTTGCGGAAACATCTGCTGAAACGCGAACTTATGTCAAAAGGTCATAAAAAAGACAACATTAATTAAAAAAGTAAATATTTCATGAATTTTACAGTTCACGTGGAACCTTGCACAAAACCGATATTCTTCAAGGCAAGCGGCTTATAATATTTCCCTTCGACCCCTTGCCGAGAAAATTGAGTAGAATCCATTACCTTGTGCGACGGCAATTCAGAGCGAACCTTGATCTGATTATTCAACTATGTCATGACAAGTACTCATTTTTACAGTACAGATAAGGTACAGATCCCGTCACGAGTTAGGAACGAATATATATATACGCAGTAGTCATTTGATGAGTCTGTCTCTGTCTATGTGTATGGCGCGAGGCGAATAAAAACACGACGGGAGGTCTAAAAGTTCAAAATAGATTGAAAGTTCATATCGAAACATAGTATATCCAAAAATATAGGTTAGGTTAATGAACAGGGCTTTGACTACATTTTCACGTAAAAATTGGGAATTCTGTAAAAGCTTCATACAGTTTATGCTGTCCGTACAATGAGAGTAGAGTTTGTACAGGATGAGCATGTACAGATTCATTTCCTTCATTTTTCATAAGACATGTGCAATAGATAGTTACTAGTTTAGTTTAAATGCGCGTGTATTTTATTCGTGTCACGCCATACAGATAGACTAAGACAGACTTCTAAAATGAAGTAAAAATTGAGATCATTGAGAAGAGTATTCTAAATACCTACATACATATGCACACCCCTGTATTCCCCGAAGGGGTAAGCAGAGGTGTCTTTTCACCGAAGATGATTAAGTGCCAACGTGACAGATGGTGAGTCTATCGCCGTCTCAGGTACTTTTTTAATTACGGTACGTCTTTTAATTTCCTCTGTAGAGAAGTACATGCAGGTTTCTTCACGATGTTTTCCTAAACCGTACAGCGCGTGGTGAGAAATCACTGCAATTACGTTTTTAGAAAAACTAATTGGTACTGGCCCCGCTAAAATTATTTTTCATAATTCGTAAGTTACGCGTTTCTAAATGGGTGTAAAATTCTTAAATAGGGGTGAAGCTATGAAACAAGAACCTTTTTACATAGAGGACATTTTTTAAATCCACACATATCGTGTTGAAACGCAGAAGTAACATTAGATCACGGCGTGGCAGTTGAATATTCGCGGCTGAGTGGAGGCATAGGGTGGTTCACTAACACTCACAAAAACAAAAGTGACGTCGCATGTAACTAGGATGTTCGGTTGACACAATGGACCGAGGTTAAAAATACTCCGGAGCAAGTCCGGTTCAGCCGAAATAAGCTCCCCCCACTAGATATGCCGGTATACATTCATATATTACATATCCATATTATATAGGTATTTACGTTGTATTCCTCGAAACCCCCGGCAGAGCTGTATATAGTACACCCACATTTAGCCAGTTGTGTTTTAATTCCCACTACCTGTACCACGCGGCTTCACTCGCGTAGAGTAATTTTAATGGGTGGCCCTCAGAAAGCTAATGTTATTTTTTTTAATAACTGTAGTCTAATTTACTCTTCCAGTGAAACTCCCGTTAAAATTAGTCCAGCTGATTCGGAGATTACCCGAAACAGACAGACAATGAAAAATAAAAAAAATGTTTTCTTCTAGGTCAGTATACTTTCATATGCAGTTAGAAAAAAGCTGTTAATTTGACTAATAAATAGACAGACACTTAAATTTTATGTATCTGTATGTATAGACGAGTACTCACTATTATAACGACGAATTCACTCTGCTTAGGTAAGAAACTGGTACATTAGTAAAAATAAAACTGATGTTTTTATGATTAAAAATAAAATTAATTCCTCGCTCGCACGTGCGTAGTTACGTAGGTACATAGGTTTCTTAGACTGCCGAAGGTACTATGAAGATTAGTTACCCAACACATAATTATATACTTCAATGTTGGCTAAGCGGATTATATGAATTGCGCCTGAAACTTCGACTTCTTAGCGAAGGGATTAGGATATCTAACAGGTACTGTTAAGTTAGTACGATTTTGATAAAGTAGGTGTTTATATGGGATATAACTATTTATCCGCCGTATTTAGAGCCGTTGTGGCCTTGAATTTTGAGCAGTCGCCTGCTACGCAAGCGACGCAAGTTCCAATCCCAGCGGGTTATTCCAACCAATGAGTTATTCTAAAAAAACTTATGTACAGTGATTTCACACCACGTGCTTTACGGTGAAGGAAAACATCGTGAGGAAACCTGCATATCTCTGAGACGTAATTCAATGACGTGTGTAGTGTCTGAGACGGCGATAGACTCACCATCTGTCACGTTGGCACTTAATCAACTTCGGTGAAAAGTGGGTGTTGTGATTACAACACCTCTGCCTACCACTTTGGGGAATACAGGCGTGATCATATGTGTATGTATAACTATTTATGGATAAAATACAATTATGAGTATCCAGTATCCATCTATTACAGGATTGCACTTGGTTAAAATCAATAAAACAACCTTAATATAAGCCCTGCACGAGTACGCTCCGACTGTAACCTTGTAAACAGGCAGCGAACTAACCCTCTTCCCAGCAACACCCTTCGGGAGGCAATAGCAACCAGTCGAGATGCGCACCACTTTGAGATGAGACTAGTCAAGGGCGTCATGACTTAATTGAATACTTGCTGAGCCCCGAGAAAAACTATTTATATTCTTCTTTAAATTACAACTGTAATATTATTTAGATACTTTCAGTTTTGGTTAAGTTACGAGTTGAAACAATAGGTATTATAGCAATATATGTACAGTACATACAATTAAAGCAACCGTATGTGCTGTCAACGTTGCATTCCCAGCATTAAATATCAACCTTTCGAAAATACTTGACGTAAACATGAGATGGCAAAATCACAAAGTAATAAAGTGTACCTAATTAATTTTTCCTCCTAGCAGCAAAGTAATTAAATATCTTAAAAGCAAGTAGACGATCAATAGACTACATCTTTTCATTAGTTCGTTCCTACCGAGAAATGGAATAATACTAAAAATTAAAAGTTATATTTTTCAATCGGATGAAGCAATAACCAGTTTCATCTGATACAGAAGTCTATAGCTTGATCATTGGTTATCGAACACAATATCTCATCCATAGGAAATCATTGGAAATGAACATTATTTATTCATGTAGGGCACTTGTGACCGCCGTGAAAATTACCATCATCATCTCCCTGGCCTAATCCCATATATTATTGGGGCCGGCACTTGATTCAACCCGATGTGGCTGATCACCTGACTTTTATACGAAGCGACTGCCATCTGACCTTCGCAACCCCTTAAACGATGAAAATCTGTGATCTGGGTTAAACCAGTTAGGCTGCCGACTGACCTGTAACGATTGCCAAAGATAATAAATTGGCAACCGGGACCGACGTCTTAACGTGCTCTCGAGGCAGGGAGTGAACTCGGGCGGTCACCCATCTAATTACTGGCTAGGTCTCGGGCTGCTTAACTTAGCTGTTCGAATGATATGCGCAAAAGCAACATTGCCGCGGGAACTTCCAAAATTACCGACGGTTGGAAAACTACCAGCGGCTGCATTATAACATTTTAAGTACAATATTGCCTTCCTTGGGGCCAAAGCTATCGCTATATTTACCTAATATAAATTCAAAAGCAAAATCGCTTCAGCGGTCTTTCTCATTTATAATGTTAATATGGATATGGAATATGAATAATATTTCGATACTTACAAAATACTTTTAATGGGAAAGTGCATTTGTAACTATGGGTTTACTTATCTTATAGTCAAAAAGTCAAAAGTCAAAAGTATCTTTATTCGATTAGACTTTTACAAAGCACTTTCAAATCGTCAGAATGACACAATTATACATATAGTAGAATATATATATATATATTATTGTAGCTGGAAAATAAATCTACTGTACGCTACCACTAAAACAGAGCTCAGTTTTAATAGACGTTTTCTAGTTACAACATCAATTCAAAGGAACGTGAGGTAAATACTTGAAAAACGTAATTATTTAAAGGATTTAAATTAGCAGATTCCGTCACATAATAAACTGTATAAGTACCGAAGGAAGTGTATGATGAGATTCATGAATGTGGATGAAGCGAAAGAAGTATGTAAGGATCATAGCATGTGGCAAACGGTGGTCTCTGCCTACCCCCATGGGATACAGGCGTGAGCATATGAATGTATGTACTACAAAGTATTTCATGATTCCTTTTAACGTTGTAAATACATTTGTGAATTGAAATTGGGCTGTTAATGTATCTAGGAATATTCTAAAAAATGTTTTATTCCATTGTCATATTATAAATAACTATTGTCATGTGATTCCATACAGTAATAAGTTATATTGTGTGTGTCGGCGGAAGGCTGTTTCCATCTGACTATGTACTTTAATATTAGAAAGTCGAAGACCTTTCAATTCCTAGAAACCTGTTATAACCTTAATAGTTACGAGAAAATATTTGGAAGGTTGAAATTGATAGGAGATTGCTTGATATTTGTGCGCCTTCTCATACAAAATATATTATAAAGTTTATATATTAAATATATTATTACGCCAGATTTCAATAATTGCATCCATATTTGGTATAAAGAAGAACTCCCAGTATCCCGGCGCTTTACACGTGTACCACCCCCGGGGGTAGGTAAGCCTCCGGGATCTGGCAATCATATCTCAATCACACAATTACATAAAATTTATTTGCACATTTATGCTGAAATGTATCTATAAATAGGATAATCGTTAAAGGAACGTTCATGTACCTGACATACACGACGTCGTCATAAAGGGTATAGATAGACACCGCAATGCAAACATACATGTAGAAATACTCATTGTACAGACAACATAATAATATTTGGATAGCAGTTCTTCTTCTTAAGGTGCCTCTCCGATTAACGAAGGCTGGCAGTCAATTTGGAGTATTCCTCTCTATTTCTAGCGAGACGAAAGAGTAGCAGTACACACACATAAATCATTCAGTGACAGACAACTTAATTCAGAAGCAACGTCGTTTAAAATTATAAGATCCATAACAGCCAGTAGGTTACATATAGTAATTTTAAATATTTAAGAAATCATGATACAAAATATTTGTATCGCGGTATGATATGTATAGTATGACACCTATTGAACAGTGAAAAGTCGAAGCGTTGGCATGCATTAATTTATTGACTAAAGGCGTCGTAGCTATGCTAAGATTTGTATCGATACGAATTAATATTCGCATCGAAACAAATATACAGTGTCCCAAAATTCAAGGATGAACTTGTGGCCCAACTCATACAAATTTAAAATATAAAGTTTTTTAATCTATGATGCGTATTATCCTGAACATGTAATGAATCGCCTCCTAGTGTATGATTTTAAAATATCACGATTACAGTGTATAATGTTCGTCAAATGCTTGTTTCATTGACCTGAATAACCCTGGTATTGCATTCGCATTAATATATAGGATTGATTTAGATTAAAATCAAAATAAAATCAAATATTTCTGGAGCTGTAAGAAGAAATAATGTTAATGTAACATTTTTATAATCCTGAAAACGAATAAACATATTTGCATGTTTTGCTAAGAAAGCTATCGCAACTAATTAAGATTTATCTCTGCTCAATGCTCTGCGACGTGGTTTTTTAAAAATAATCCTTTTTTTGACAAATATTCATCAATAAATTACCCTTTATTGTTAGTATCTTTACTAAGTGTAAATAGCTTAGCATCGGGTCACTACATATTAAATTTATTTCAAACTTGTCATAAATTAGGCAACACCCTGTTCCGATTTATCCTTGAGTTTGGGGACACACTGTGTACACATCTCATCCCTCGAACGCGTAACATTTTCTGCGTAAGCGAGTTATATTCAATGTCGGCCTTGAAAGTGATTTCGCTTCAGCTCAGATTTGGAATAAACTTAAATCTCCTTGTCAAACATAATGGCGGGACATCTCAATCTATGATTAGTTTACTTGGGGTAGTAAAGGTTCCCGAGAAGTGCGGTGCGGGAGCGGCGACGGACGACCTCACAGGAGTTGTACAAACACTAAACGTATAGCACTATAGTGATAAACAAACATACGGTTCACCTGGTTGATAACGCATCGATTTATCATAGCCAATGGGCTTAACGCTGACGGTGCGGACCATTCAATAATTCAACATATTCTGTACTAGAATAATTGGTCCGTGTCAGCCACCACACCCCACTCGCACCGAGGTGTTGCCTTGGTAACCATTTCAGGCTAGCCACATTACTGTAGGTATTCTAAGGCAATGCAACAAAGCAATCTGTTTCCATAAATTCAGCGTAGAACTATGACGACACACATATAAACTAGCACATGTTTCCAGCGTCAGCTTCATAGTACATTAATAAACAAATGTTTGTAAATTGTTGCTTTTGGGGAGCTGGTGATCTGACACACCCGTTTAATCATTGTTCAGACTTCAGTCCTCATCTCAAATGTGAAGCGCAGAAAATAAATATAATTTAAATAGCAGTATAGAATCGACGGTGGCGAAGAAGTGCTTGTCCAGTTGTTGCAGCAGCTGCAGCACGCTATAATAAGTAAATGTTTGTATGACTTACCATCGTCGTCAGCAGGCAGCGGGCCGACGGTGCCGAAGAAGCGCTTGTCCAGCAGCTGCAGCAGTTGCAGCGCGCTCTCGTGCACGGGCGCGCGAGGACAGCCCGTGCACATCAGGGTCACGTTGATCACCGCCGTGTAGTGGTCGCATGGGTACTCCCTGCACAAAGAATTCGAAATAAAAATGAAAATGATTTAACCGTTTATAATTTAGGTCCTGGTAAGGCACTTATGAATGTCGAAGAAGTAACCACCTTGAAATTTTAAATACTTTCGCAATTGAAATCCATATCTGACAATTATGAAACCTACACCAGTCACACCAACGGTGGTCTCTGCCTACCCCAATGAGATACAGGCGTGAGCATGTATGTATGTACACTAGTTTATAGGGCACATCTACGCAGAGTCATCTGCAGCCAGTTCTTTTAGAATAAACTAGCGATCTACATATTTGACTCACATTTCTACCAATACCTACTTCAATAGAGGGCAGATTTTAAACTGTACAGTCACACATTACTACTTAAATCGCAGATATACGTATATTATTTTCAACGTGCGGGATCGACAATGATTGCGTAGTGTGTGTGTGTGACACGGGGTGCCCGTTTCTTCGTTCGGTTTGGGACTAAGTCAACTTGTGTAGACTTGTCTATAGGAATTCAACAGAACTGAATCTAGTTTTCAAAGTAATCAGAACGTTTCTATCGATATGCAGTACAAGTAACAATATCGGCTTGATTACAAATTATAAGTTATTAGAGAAAATAGAGAGACGAAGGACGAGGCCAGCAGAGTTATATCTGCCTTGCGATGAGATGAATAGTGCCAACGTTTTCAATGTTACTTTGAAAGATTCACTTATTTATTGTGGATAAGTTTTATTTGCTAAGGATTATATCGCGAATCTTATAATCATTATTGGGACCCATCAACATCATTATAATACACGCTTTCTTATATGGCTACGTGTAACAAATTAATACTCTCACGCTAAAAATATGTCCGCTGAGCCAGTGAGACAATACAAAACTTATATTGCCACATAAGTAGATCTAAACTATAATATCAAACGAAGGAAATCCGTTCTAATAGCAGATTCGGCTTCCTAATATCATACAAAATAGCCATGTTACTAAACTCAACTAACTAGCCTAACTACCGAGTTTCAGTGAATTAGCTGGGATAGATACCATCCTGCCAGGAATTCACATAGTGATTACGGCTATTGAATCATGGCTAATGATTTAAACAAATAGCTTGTATAATAAGATAATATTATAATTCCACTCATGTATGATCGTGCCAGTGAGGATTATCACGACATAGTTCAATGAATACCGGGAGATATCGATTCATCACATGAATAAGTTCGGGTATTATTCGGCTTATCCGTAAATTATGTTCCTACCGGCACATGTTGATGTATAGGGTGTTAGCTGGTTGAGCTATTTATGTGCAACAATTACTTGCTATTGTGTCGTAGATATGGAGGCAATCGCGAGGGGGGTAGTAAGGCGTGGGCGAGCGTAATAAAACTACCTGCCGAGATGAAAGCATTACTTAATCTTCATTGTGAATCACGTGTTGATTGCTTCAAGTTTTCCACAAATCTTCGCGTACTGGTTCATTGTTTATATCACTTGCACTTCTAAGGAATCTGTGAAGAACTGCACGGAGTGTCGTCTGAATCCTCGTGATATATTATCATGAATATAATTTGGAAACCAAGCGTTCCATGGATAGACATCTTCGTACTTCGATTAATCATTTGTATCTGGTATTCATCGTGGTCCAATGTCAAATTCAAATAAAATGTTACTAGGTTGCAACGTAGGTAAAACTAGCAGATAAATCGCTGGCGCTAGCGTAACTATAGAAAACGTTACAGACCGTATAAAAGCACTCTTATAATATGATTAACAAAGTCATAATTGGCACTCATGCACTATGCATCGGGGTTGTCAATAAACCAATTCCACAATATTCCCCGTGCTCAGGAGCCACCCCAAAGGTTTTAAGCCGGATGCCAGTAATTGATATCCCGGATATTTGGTTTTTGTTGATGCAGCCTGGCGAGCTACACGCCCTGTCAAATTATTGGACAATTAAAAGAGATGATGCATGTTTATTAACTTTTGCTTCGGACTTGCACTGAGGGGTGTGGCCCCTCCGCTGCCAAATTGAGTGGCCCTAAATTGGCAGGCTTTTACGTTTTAAAATTGTTTGCCTCGCATAAGTAAAAGCTTTTTGATAGAAACGGAACTTTTTACCTAGCTTATTTTTGCTGAAAGCCGTCTATATAAAAGACTTTAATGTTTTTACGATACCGTAGCTAGCATCTATAGCTGTTGTCTATAAGTAATATGATGTTTCGCCGCTCAATTTATATTGCTTGAATGTTTATTTATGGAACTACGGATCATATTTAAGCACACTACAAAACAGAGGGAGATATTAATCTGATTTTGCTTACAATGTTCTTAATATTGTCATGAACAGAAAAATTGGAACTGACTCACCTACTCAGATCGATATGTGCCCGAACTATAAGATTTTTACATGTTTCACCGTTGACGACATTCGATTACCAATTTGTATAGTCACAGGTAGCGTTTTCGTATATGAAATATATCAAAAAAGAACAGTCGTCGAGAAACCTTTTAGTTCCTATTGTATTGAGTGGATGTCCTATCGAAATACAATTTAGGAACACGTGTATACCATTTGGTTAGTACTTGAATACATTGAGTAATCATTCGATGCTATTATAATTGTTTGTTTTAGAATCAGGCTACAGGCTCTAGCAAAGGCGCTTATCAGCATCGATTATGTTCGTCAGTTTGCTGAAACTAGCCTTTCAGCAAATAGGAATGAATAGTTATTTTCTTATGAACCATTGAACATCCAACTGTAAACTTTCAGTTACTCAGTCCTCAAGAGCAGGTTTCTACAGGTTTAAATGTTGTCGACATTCGATTGCGTAAATAATAATAATTGAAAATTATCAATACAAATGAAATCTCTGAAACGTAAGAAAGAAAATTGTTGTAGTTTCCTACTATTAGTTCATTACCTATATGAGTGTGTGTTTGAAATACATCCACATTGAAAAATTCCTACGATTCACCCGTAAGACTGGGTGCCTATAGATTGCGAATGCAATTTGTTTATATAAATTTATTTAGATTTACTTCAATCTAACTTAGGGAATGGACGTAGTTTCTTACTTTTGTACGCAAATAAGGTTTTTATGGTAGAGAAACTGGTCGCTACAATAAATTCTAATCGCAGAAATCCACGTAATACCTTTATCACTTGAAATTCAGTCAAGCATAGATTTCCGAGTAGTTCTTTAGATATACGTGGAGCAATAATGCACTGACGTTTTGTAACATGTCCTTTCAGCTTTCAACGTGTATATTGCAATTGACTTGACATCGATTGCATTTACGTATTATTCAACAAACTTTACTTGCGACTGCAACCCCGTGGAATATATTTTGGATGTCAATTAACAAATTAAAAAATGGGTGTTGTTATTAAACACCTCTGCATACGCCTTCGGGGAATACAGGCTAGATGTACCTATATATTAAATAGATCATTTCATTTTCACTCATACAAATTCATTTCAGCGAGGAATACAATCTTCTATAACATACATAAATATTCTCAAACTATATATACATCAGCTATGGAATGGGGGTGGTTTTTGTACTGTTGTAATGTTTCGAATAGGTAATATAAAATAGTGACTGTTTTTATGTATTTTAGTAGCTTGTAGCACATTGGAGCTCTAATATATTAAATCTCATGTATCCTAGAATCATGATTAGGTAGTTTACAGACAGATATTATTAGTGGTTCGTCATTCACAGGGCGCTTTCCCACTGCCACGATAACGACACGACAGACGACAACGATATAGTCGGCTACATATCGGCGGACGATATCGCGATATTAGAGCGTTTCTCTTTTTTTTTAAGCACTTTCGAAAATGTCGTTGCCTCAAAATTTTCTCGACTCATCACAACCTTCTGTATCCCATTTGATATTCATACTCCTGACACAGTTTACTCATTTGAGGTGAGGAAACAATTGTCATATTAATGATACCTCACGATCTTTCAAGTAAGTTTTCAACAAATTTTTTATCGACACAACGCGTGATATGTCCCATTTTAACAGGTCTGTTGAAGAATTCATTCAATAAATTCGTACACATAACGATACAGTTATATGCAGACAATACAATTGAGTTACTTATATGACGAAAAGTTATTTATTTTCCCTTCCAGCCTTTTAAACGAGATAATTTGATATGTTATATCAAATGTTTACTCCACAGAATTAAATTTCGCTGCGCTCGTAGCTTTTAATATTCTATATTTTAAACTTTGAAATTAATTTCAAAAATTCAAAAATTCGCCGTTGTTTATTGTGAGATCTTTCATTATGTCACTTCCTTAAATCATAGAGAAAGTAAAATTTCCACGTAAACTAGAGATAACGCGCTCATAAAATGCTCTCAATGTACCTACTTGTAATCGACATATTCGTCGCAAACGAAATATTTCCTCAATTGATGACGTATCCCCTCAACTCACACTCATCCAGAATCACCCTACACTGTCGTCGTCCGATATCGTCCTGATAATCTGTCGGGGACAATATCGTTGACTACAACGACACAGAGTGAAAGGATTGGGCGCTTTCACATTGGACGATAACGGCAACGACACGATAACGTCGCACTAGTAGTTTGATATAATTACTACTGAAGGCTTTCTCACTGTGTCAAGTATCGGCGGACGATATCGTGTCGATATTGGTAGACGATATCGTGTCGATATCGGTAGACGATATCGTGTCGATATCGGTAGACGATATCGGTAGACGATATCGAGGCAGTGGGAAAGCGCCCATCTTGTGGTGATTGTATCAAACTACTAGACCGACGATATCGTGTCGTTACCGTTATCGTACAATGTGAAAGCGCCCATATCTTGGTGATTGTATCAAACTACTAGACCGACGATATCGTGTCGTTACCGTTATCGTACAATGTGAAAGCGCACATCTTGTGGTGATTGTATCAAACTACTAGACCGACGATATCGTGTCGTTACCGTTATCGTACAATGTGAAAGCGCCCATCTCTTGGTGATTGTATCAAACTACTAGACCGACGATATCGTGTCGTTACCGTTATCGTACAATGTGAAAGCGCCCATCTGGTGGTGATTGTATCAAACTACTAGACCGACGATATCGTGTCGTTACCGTTATCGTACAATGTGAAAGCGCACATCTTGTGGTGATTGTATCAAACTACTAGTCCCACGATATCGTGTCGTTACCGTTATCGTACAATGTGAAAGCGCCCATCTCTTGGTGATTGTATCAAACTACTAGACCGACGATATCGTGTCGTTACCGTTATCGTACAATGTGAAAGCGCCCATCTGGTGGTGATTGCATCAAACTACTAGTACCACGATATCGTGTCGTTACCTTTATCGTACAATGTGAAAGCCCATACACAGAGGTTGATAATCTAGTATTTG
Organism: Watsonalla binaria; assembly: GCA_929442735.1. NCBI lineage: Eukaryota > Metazoa > Arthropoda > Insecta > Lepidoptera > Drepanidae > Watsonalla > Watsonalla binaria. The sequence continues at coordinate 871,162 of OV838917.1, read as the reverse complement.
TTTTTATTTCTAATGCTGAAGACTTAACACATTATATTTGGTCTTGGTTATACAATATTAATAGCGAGTAAGTTATAGTTATAACGAGGGCGGTGTGAAACGAGGAGTCTGATGTCAACTTGTGGAACGTTAATTATAGTATACAAGTACTTTGAACACGAAGTTGGAGTTGCAGCAAGGTATGAGATGTCCAAAAATCCCTCGTAATGAGTCTCTAGTTCGTAATGATTCTTTATTATTATCTAAAGGTAGACATTTTAAAGAAGAGATTTTCCACAAACGGAACAACTCTATATCGCTAAATTTATATTGATCCACAGAGCTCCAACGGATAAACATAAACACAACTATTTGTTCTATTGTATATACTCTATGTAACACACGGCTCGGCCGAATATGACGAGAGTTGCAGGCAGCTCATGTTACGATGAATACATTAGCATACTTGTTTCATAATAATTAGGGTGTCTACAACCGCCAAGTTAATCATCTTTTCCATAAAGGTAAAATTCGGAGAATTCATAACAGAAGTGTATGAAATGAATGTGGACGAAGCGAAAGAAGTATGTAAGGATCGTAATAGTGTCGCACAGTAGGCTCTGCCCGTTTCGTGCTGTTTGAAAGTAAATTAGAAATACGTAATACTTATTACAGCCTAATATCAAAAAGACATTTTCTCATAATGGATGAAACCCGAAAGGATATACTACTAAAAAGAGCTATTCTCAATACTTACTATTCAATCAATATGACTCGAATTCAAATGGATTCAGTCTCATCATAACTTATTCCCAATATGTTCCATTTCCAATGCACACAAATTTTTGGTATCAAAGTAACCCAGTCTCTTAAGAACTGATTCTCAAAATGGCCTAGTCTCAAAAAACGCCAAAATATTAATTCGCAATGGGAAAGAGTGATCGCAAGAAATAAATTTCCTTTTTATGTGATTCCTAGAGCAGAGGTTCCCAAACTTATTTCGTCTAATGCCTATTTTGAAACCCGTTATTTTTGTTGCGCGCTCCAAGGCTGGACAGATTTTAACGGGACTTTCACTGGTATATAGATGATGTTAAAAGGAGTAACTTAGGCTACTTTTATTTAACAAACAAATTGGGGTGCCGCGAGTTAAAGCATGACACTGAGTCTATGCGGGTGAAACCGCGGGGCACAGCTAGTATTAATAAATGGATGTTGTGAAGGAAGATATTAATTTCAATGAATCTTCAAATATTAAGTTTAATATCATCAGCGCATCCAATTTATTCTAGGCCCCTTACCGCCCCCTCTAAGCCTCCAGCACCCATAAGGGGGCGTTATCGCTTACTTTACCAATTTATCGGCTTTGGTAATCGTTACAGGTAAGTCGAAGGCCTAAAACATTCTGACAACTGGTTTAACCCAGATCACAGATTTTCGTCGTTAAAGGGGTTGCGAAGGTTAGATGGCAGTCACATCGTATAAAAATCAGGTGATCAGCCACATCGGGTTGAATCAAGTGCCGACCCCAACAATGTATGGGATAAGGCCAGGGAGATGATGACAAACAGACTAGGCATTGAAGTAGAACATCTCTCTATGTTTTGGGCTATCATAGTGAAAACACGCTTTCGGTACGGTACCTCAAAACCGTTAGATATGGTTATTTGGTGACGGAATTACCATTTAAAAATCAAACGAAACTCTAAAAACGACGTAGTTCTAATTCAGTTTGGGAAATGGAGTAAATGGTGCATAACATACAATGTTAGACCATTTTACTCGCATCTTTTTTGATAAGAGCTTTTAACTCGACTCGAATAGTTGAGTCCGACAACTTGAGTCTTGAAACTACTAGTAACGACATCTATCGCATTTTTTGGACGAATAACTATTTTGTGAACCGTAGCGATTGTCAGCAGGTTATGTCGTTATAATATTGGATGCCCGTCAGACCGGTGTTACACCTAGTTTTCGGTAGATGGCTCTCATAAAATGATAACCAACTTTTCAAGTATAAAGTAACTTCCAAACATATTTTATAGATGGCGTTAGTAATTGACAATTTGTACGTCACACTTCAGAAGCATCCACTGTGCGTGACTGAATAAGAATCATCCCGGACAGCGAGGAATCCAATGGGTTCCTCCACACAGTTTTAACAATTTACAAGATATTTTCTCAACAATCACTTGACATTGGAATAGTTTTCCTTAAGCTCATCGCCATTAAATAAATAAAGGAAAGGAAAGGAAATAATCATCCCGACTGTAGAAAATATTAGACACTATGAATGGTTTTTGGAGAAATTGTATATCTGTATACGCAAATATTTTTGTCTGTGGTCGAATGTGGAACGCGACAAATGTATATTGTTCTGTTAAGGTGCAACCTGATGTAAGCCGCTCGACGCTTGTTTCCAGCGACAAATGTGGCTGCATCAGGCCGCACTTTTATATGGAACGGAGCTCCTGTGTATCGACCAATGAGCACGCGGCAGCTTTGAGTTTTTTAAATCTGCGCGCTAAGTTAGTTGCGCGGCGGGAATTGTACTGTAACCAACAAAGCGAGTCGCTCCGCTTCCGCGCTTTTCCATATTTCTGCTATTGTTTTTTTCTTTGTGAAAGAGTTTCAATTAAACGACTATTTCAGATTAATGTGAGATAAACTATGAGCATTATTTACAATATAGTAAATAAGACTCGTGTCTAATTTGTAGACCTAGACGAAGTAAGTCTCTCGCGCTAGCGCTTATAGTAACGATAAATAATGTATGTAAATGACATAACTCAGTCACGTGACATATGTCATTCCCGTACATTTTGTATCGTTTTTTACTAGCGAAGCGTGAGGATAATGTTAATTTGTCTACAGGGTCTGAACTGAAGGTGTTTTATGTGTGAATAAACTGTAGATATTTTACGGTACAAATAGTTTTCATCATCTCCTCGCCTGTACTGTACATTAATAACACCGACATCTGAACTTTTACCACATAAGGAAGGATTTCGTTAAAATGTATTTAATCTATACCAATAAAGAGGAAAGTTTTGTATGTATGTTTGTAACGAATTGGCTCAAAAACTACTAGACCGAGTTTAAAATTTCTGTCACCATTAGAATACTACATTATTACCTATTAATATAGGTTATATTTTATCCCCGTACTCTCACGGGAACGGGAACTACGCGGGTGAGACCGCGTGATGTCCGCTAATATTAAGTAAATAAAACAACCAAATTAGAATTAAGTTTGATAGTGAAAGTTCTACAAATGTCGCCCTGTAGTACACAAAAGGATATAAATATCGCACATATTAACTCGAGCTCGAGAATACTGCAACGCACAGCAGTCAGCGTAACGGCCAAGCTCGCGTTCTGGGGAACCTTTAGTAGAGTAGGGACTGACCTTGCACTGAATATGGTGGCGAGCGCCATGAAGCAGCCATCGGCGACCCGCGGCGGTCCCGTGAAGCACTTGTCCACAGTCCAGTCCAGCAGTGGGCCGATATCGGGGTTGCAGTCCAAGAGCAGCACTATCGTCTCGCGCGCCAACTCGTATATCTAAACACAACCATATAATTTATTAACGTATATATATAATATAGTCAGATGTCACGGACATGCCGAATAATAAATAGTGTGTACGTAAGCGATATCGATAGCGTATTTTTTACGGGATTCCTCATTTTGTACGGGAACGAAAAAAAATCCTACCTCGCAGCTAGGGGCGCTTTTGAGTTCCCATACAAAATGAGGAAAATACGCAAACGGTATAGTCAACGTTAAAACATGTTAAAATGTATACTTGGGGTACATAACGCTTCCTATTTTAGGGGTTATCTCACTACCGCCATCACACGGCGTCACGTTGACGCAAACGCAGATTTATATGGGATTGAAAAGGGTCATTTGTAGCCAACGAATGGCACTAGGTACTTATTAAGCATCATATATTTCTTTTGAGGGAAAGATTTACGGGAGTCTGTCGTAATCATTTTGGGCATCAGAGCCATCATAAATGGTTGGATGTCCATTTTGAGAATAATGAGACATCCAGCCACATGGTTCTGATGTTGACAATTTAGGATTAATATTATGGGTAAGTATACCTTATCGTTGGTGGATGAGAGCATCTCACTGAGCCATGGGTAGAGCGAGCCGTCTTCAGCGAGTGCGGACGGCGCGAAGCACGAGCCGCAACACACGAGCGCACTCATGGCCTGACAACAAACATTATCATCTAATTAATTCACACCATTTATCTCCTGATTTCGAAGGATGAGTTTATTGAGAACTATACGCTAATTTTATATAGAGGCCACGGAAACAATTTCACACACATTGTTTGATCTTTTGCACTAAGACTACTAGTATATGCAAAAAAGGTGTTACTTATAAATAATAATAGACACGGACGGTTATAGTTACCGACGTACAAAATATGGGTTAAAAAATCTTGGGACGTTGTCGAATCTTAACATTACACGCGCTATTTACATATTATGGAATTTTTGATATTAGGTGATATTAAATTCTCTTTCGACTATGACTATCCTCTGAACAACAATTGTTTCATACTATCGTGAATTTTCAGCAGTCGGACTTTAATCGTCAAACTTACTTTTTAGGGTTCCCTATCCAAAGGGTAAAAAGGGGACGCAATAACAACAAAACAAAAAAAAACACTAAAATAAATAATTCTCATAAAACCAACGTGATTTTTTTGATGTTTTTATTATTGGTAGTGATTCCTCCGTGCATGAGTCCAACTATAGTCGTTTTTATATAAAATGTTAATAGTGATATAAGCAATAGATGTGTTACCGTGAGTGCGGAGAGGTTGAGTCTGTCGTCGAGCTCCGGCGCGGCGGGCTGCGGCACCAACGAGCCGAGGTGTTTGCCCAGAGGACCGCTCCACCCGGCGAACAGGCTGAACAGAGCGCGCACCAGCTCCTTCTTCATCAGAGACCCGTACATTTCCACTGCACACACACATTCACTATATATATATATATACTACTACACCAGTATACCGACACGAGCAACCGACTTTATTTAACTGTTTCAACCGCTTCTAAACTTAACATCATGGGTGGCCAGTTTTGAATGGTCGGATATTATGCAATGTTCCATCCAGCAGGAGGTGGATAATCACATAACGGATACAATACTTATAATTCATCAAAATTAAATGCTTGCCCTGACACGAGAATTGAATTGCTAATTCTAGCGTAGCAGTCGGGTTCATCGTTGTATCAGTGAGGTTATACACTTTTTAGCTTTGACATTTAATTTTGGTATCACAAAATCATAGTCAAGATGTTATTTATACGCTCTGTTTAAAGCGATGATGATGGATAAGTTGGTCTGCTTGAAATACGTACGCGGGAAGCTTTTGATGAGTTGAGTGACGAAGTCTGCAAATGTGAGTCGTTGTTCCCTCGCGGCTGGCGCATCCTTCTCTGCCTCCACCTCGAGGCACTGGCGCGCGCCCTCCAGGTATTCCGTCAGTGTGGGGAGCAGGCTGCCTCCTTCCACCGCAAATGGACTGTCACATACGCACTTATTAGCTAATTTTAATAGTTATTTTATCGTACTAGTCATTTCAGAATTTGTATCTGTATGTCTGTATGGCGCGATTCATTCGTGAGTTATATTGTAACCAATTTGTTAAAACTATTTTCGAAAAAAGTATTTAGTTTTTTTCGGGTTCTTCTGGGTAATAGTAACCTTCGAACCCGATGGTAGCATTTATAATCGTATATAGTGTAATTATTTGTGTCCATCTGACGATTTGAAAGTAGTTTGTAAGAAGTCTAATCAAATAAAGATATTTTTGTAGAATAAAATACATGTTACCCCTACTATTTACGCAGAGCGATGTCAGTGAGCAAGTATTACCTGTTGGCGAAGGTTTTCCTCTGCGCGATGAGCAGCAGCATCTTGTTAAGGTGGAGGCGCAGCGCGTCGCGGCGTCGTCTCCGGCGCATGTTCTCCTGCTTGCGATCCACCGCCTCGCGGAGCAATGGCACCAGCTCCTCCATCAGATCTCTACACAATTACAATCGTCATTTCACACTATTCAAAGAGCATTCATTAATCGCCTCTAGTTACTAGTACGCTAAATGTACATTTCATTAAGACGCTTGCTATGATGTAATACATGTTTATGTTTGGTTGCATGGCAATAATGGTTGTTAAGCCCAAGGCAAATTTGATGATGACAATAGCTATGGATTTAGTTTCCTCTTCTGTAATTTATTGATGTAAAACTTGTAACTTTAGCTTAGTTTAGTTAGCTTTAACAGACAATTTTAAGTTGTTATAAAAATGTTTTTGCATAGCAAGTGTTTAACATATATTATAGCTGAAATCAGTTGATACCCCCAAGGCACTAGTGAACCGGCTGGGTCATAACTGTGTTGTATGAACAAGGGTTTTGTAATGTCAACGTACTTGAGTGCGTCTGGGTTGATATTTCCGCAGGCGGCGACGGCCGCATCCCGCACCTCGGGCACCTCACACCTCGCGAGCGGCACCGCCAGCTTGTGCAGCGAACTGGGCGACGCGTGCGCACTGCGAGCCTCGCCACTGCTCCGCTCGCTCAACGAGTCCGGCGACGAACTAAACACGACCTTCTCGTTACAGGTGCCGTCACAAATTATGAGCGCTGACTCTGAATGCGCAGTGGTCATTTTATGAGTCCGTCTCTGTCTGTCTGTATTAAGCGACTTTAAGCAGAGCGTTCATGGCTTGTGACGGCATTTGTACCAATACTATTATATAATCTTAACAGTATGGTACAAAGTAGTCAGCTAAAACATCAGGCATCAATCACCTGGTTCACAATCGAAATTTTGTTCTAGGATTTTTTTTAAGAGAACATTAGAAGCTTCGTTCAAAAAATTACTGTATAAGACTAATGCAAAGGAGAGCAAGTTATTCAAAGTGATAAACAATGATCGGTTATTTTAAATTTAAGATCCACAAGCATTTGAATGACTTGAAAGTCTTAGGAACCATTCAAAAAACTTCTAATCTAGTAAATAAAACACAGTTTGCAACATATCTAGCACAACACAAATGACGAAGCAGAAACATAAATAAAACATCACAGGTACGACAGTGTCTACGTTACAATGTTACCCACATTTTAGCACTAACATCAAAAGCTAGCTCTAAAGCTGTCATTCTAGATGCACGCAGATTAATTTATATGCAATAAAGGTAACAGTTCAAAAATTCAGTTCTGAATTTCAATTATTCAATTCGAAAGGATGATCTATAATAATCCATTTAAATAATCTAAAATACTACGAGGCAGAGTTGTCGAATCATGTAGTTATTAGTGAATATTTCTAGTTAAATTAAGAACCTCTTTTTCAATTCTGTTAACGAGCAACAACTAATGTTTAACACTATAGCGTTGCGTTTACATATTACAACGAACGAACATACATAACAATAACATGTTGGAGCACTATATAAACATACTGCCTATTAAGGGTCGTAAAAAGGGGTTAAAGAAATGGTTCTAATTCTCGGCACGTTAATTCCAATATTTTGAATTACCGAAAAAAGAAATTAGTTTGATTGTATTTGATTAAATCTACTTATTAATATTTATCATGTAATTTAAATGTTTTAATATATATTTTGAACAACATATTGGTTATTATATTATGTAATAAAGGATGTGCCATTCTGAAATCCATTTGTTATAAGTGTTAACATATTATTTCAGAAATATATTGGAGTTCTGTGGGCATGACAACCGATAATACCAGGCGAGCGAAGCTTTGGGCTATTGCTAGTGATTCAATAAGGTAAGGACCTGAAAGGGGTAGTAGATTTTTTTAAGAGATTGTTACGTATCTCTACGTGTGTCGCAATATGTGTATTATATTCGGAAACCCGTATACACTAATGTAACTAAGGGCGTAGCTACATTGTAAATTCAATTGAACATTAACGCTGTTAAAAACATTTGTACTATCACGAAATGATGAAATCAGTGGGCTAGTTGCATTTTGAATTTAGCTATAGGAATGATCTTAACCGAAATCTACTTTTAGTATCAGTGGTAAGCTTATTGACAAAACTAGTTTAAAATGTAGCTGGAACGACTGATAGCGTGGCCTGTTATCGGTCCGGTAGAAGCGTTAACATTGCTAGGATCGAGTCTCATTAGGACATATCAAAAGATGATGTCACGGCAGTAATGTAATGGCGTCTTAATCCACTTGCTAAAGTATATTATCGTAGTTCTTTTATCACCAAAACAATACACAATTTTAAACAACCACCCTCGCGTCTGTCCGTCAGTGCTCGAAATTCTACGCAGACAATGGCACTGTGAGTAACCAGAATAAGCAATTCAAACATCGTAACATTTCTCCGATTGCTCAGCAACTACGTACACAATAAACGTCTATGTTCACTATAACACAACATCCCTAGTGATACGCATACATACATCTAGTGAGTATCATGGACACATATATGTTTGGCTAACACGAAGGACGTCACAGTGGACACACAGTACAAGCTACGGTGCGTACCCCCACAGCGGCTCCGGACAAGCTGATAGGAAGAGCGCGCTATCCGGAAAACAAAACTTATGTACACTCTCAAATACATCACACACTTGCACAGTCGACCAATATTAATATTTACCAGGATAAGCGTCCTTAAGACATTGCAGAGTACATTGTGCTACTACTCCCAGTCCCACGGGATTATTACTTGATCATTAATGATTTTCTATCGAATTGAACACAAAACTTTTGACATCAACTCTAAATTGATAAAATTTAAGTTTTTATTCGTCAACTGTGCGTGAGTTCACCCTATAAACGTATATAGAAATAACGAAAATGAAGTCCTTAGCACTTAGCACCAGTAGCTTACAAATCGTTTTTTTTTTATTTAGCCAATGTATTGATTCAATACCACATTTTATATACCTTCACAAATGCATTGAATGCGGCAGAAGAAATCAGGGGCTAATCTGCTTCTATTTATATGAGAGATAAAAGAATGAACATTGTTGATACTTTAGACTAATTATAATATCTATTCTTTACGTTATGTTCATCCCCAAAATATAATTAGCTAAGTGTGTACACTTGCATTGTATCTGTAAGTACTCGAAATAAATGGGAGAGTCATGCTTATATTAAATATTAACTTTGGCGCAGCTGGTTACGAAGAAGCTATAATAAAAATACATTCAAGTGGATACGGAGACAATTGATTAATGGCGCTACAGGGAACACTAGCCTATCACAATGTGTCGAGAGCTGTGATCCGAATATTCAGTGTTGAATTGTGCGTGTCAATTGTAGCATCAACCGTCTAATGTTTGATTGAAAAATATCCAAATATAACATGCAGATTCAAACAATATCATTGAAATGTTAAGTTAATCTAAATCGGTGTTAAATTAACTGATGTGTGGGCTATACAAGTGATTGAATCACCGATTCAGCAGTACTGTACCAGGTACAATATTTGAATCACGCATTAGTGCTGGGTAAGTAAACGAGTTTTATTTTAATGTGTAGGAACTACATGATTAAGAACATGCTATCTTGTAATTGTGTTCTCTCTATGCTAAAATATGAATATCGGCAAATTGCGTCCAAGCTGTCGGTTCACTTATAAAACAATATTCACAGGGAATGGTTCAGTATATACAAACAAACATATAGGCGGCGATGTTAACACAAATATGAGGTATGGCGGCGATGAGTGTACCAGATCCTCGTGTCAATCCACTGGCAGTAGGTAGCTGTGCCTTCCAATGTTAAAGTTCCATGTCCAATCAAATGTAAACCGTTACTGCTAGTCGGCAGCGTTCACATTCGTTTGGTACGCTCTAACTGTGCACAGTGCCTATGCGTGGTGATGAGCAATGAGCGCACACTGGCTTTTGGTGCTTGCTATAACCCGACTAGTTCCCATGCGGCCTTCCCGCGGGGGAGGGAACGGAGTGAAAAAGTATGCTGTGTGACGATTTGCTCGAACTATAATATCACATATTATAGTTAGAGCAAATATATATGTGTAAGACAACCGCGCGCTAGGGTGTCGTCACACACACTCTTACTCCCCGCAGGAGACGCAAACGAACTTCTCGGATTATGCCTGAGTTTTCATAAAACCATTATATGGATACCCGCGATGACATGTTCGCGTCGTCGATTCCATCTCCCATACACAATAACGCCCCCGGATATACTGCCTCTATTAGACGCACAAACACCGGCCCCAATTTAATGTTCCACTTGAAGCCTCGTTACAATAAATTGACAACTAAGATAGAGAAGGAATATAATAATCAACATCTGAATATGTCACAACGGGTGACCGGATTTATATAGCACAAACATTTTGGTATTTTAGTATTACTGACGAAAATGACCCCCCTTTCAAAAATCATAACGATTTGAGAGCCCATTTGTTGAATAAATAATAAGTGAATTTTGAAGCCGGTGCGCGTGTGTGTGGTGGATGGAATGGCGCCGCGTGAGCAGTATGTATGTATGTATGCGACGTGCACGTAGCGATTGGAGCGACCTCGTCCTCTTGTGGTGTCTGTGCGCGCGCGCATAGCTCAAGGGCAGCGTGAAGAAGCCGCCGGGCGCGTTGAGGCTCTCGCTCGACGAGCTGAGCGCGGGCAGCCCGCCCCACCCCTCCGGCTCAGTACTGGACAGATTTAGTTCGCCGATATATCCTTGGGGCGCCTCTCTGACCGCCGCCGACCACCTCAACATACCATCAGTTCACTCCATCCCTGCCCATACATATTCTCTAACAATAGTAGTGTCGTGTGGCATTGTGCAGCCCGCCGCCTCTTTCTGTTCCTGACTTGGAAAATACTTAATGGATTTGATCACCGTCGTTGATGTTTTGGCTACGTACCCGTAGGACCTCCTAGTTTGGATCTTATGTACAAATAGGCCCCTTTGGACCTTAAGGTGCAGACCCTGGCCGTGCTCAGTCGAGGCCGCTCAGCCAGCAGTCAACGTATAAAAACATTATAGATGCATGCTTAGAAGACGTTAATGTTCTAAATTTTCTAACTTCTTATTGCATTATGTGCCTTATTCTCAAACGGAATAATGCAATATTCTTTTACTTACGATCTCGTCTTGATATGTACCTACGGAATTTGAGGCACAATAAAGAGTAATTTGTGAGAAATCGTGTTTACATAAAAAATATCTGGGTTATAGGTACAAAGTACCACATTAGTAATACTGTAATTGTTGTACAAAATAAATCAACCTGACTATTGGTCAATCGACTGAAGTGTATAGTGAGTATACAGCACATAGTATCGATCAGTGTAACCACGGATGACGCGCGGGTCTGATAGAGCATGCTTCCATTCACATACAATAATAATGTTTACAATTACTTCATTTTAACAATCAAAACGATAACGCTTACTTTTATTGGTGAAATTTGGCAAAGCGTTAACGATTGGATTATTAAAAAAACGCATTCACTCTTCGAGACGCTACCACACATAACAACATAAACATAATATGTTATTGTACACATTCCTCTATCGACATACACACATTATACAGCAGTCAAGTAACACTATACAAAATATATCGAGCCAAGCCAAGCAGTAACGACTTAAAATGTTATAAGGCAAATTTTGACAAGTTAAATTTGGGACGTATTCATTAGTATGTATGTATTATTATTGTGTGTCTCACGTAACGTACATGATACATAAACTTACAGGTAACATTCAGATCTGATAGAAGGCTAAATAACAAGAATAAAATGTACAAAACTGAGAAATAAACACATTTATGTAAGCGAATCGAACATAGAGCAAAATAAGTCACACCAGCACATACATACTAGAGTACCATAATAACTGGACTACCGATCGAAAGTTATTTAAATATAATCTGTATTTGTATACTGCATAGAATATAAAGCCAATTGACAACTTCGTTACTGTAGGGCTCTGAGTGTATTTATCAACTGCGGCGCAAGCGTCGATGAGCTCACACAGACTCTCGTGTGCTCAAATAGTGTTTATACGGCAGTCGTCGACTGACAGGTATCATTTATATTCGGGTACCAAACGGACATTATTATATTATAATAATGGTGAAATCAACATATAGAATCATTTTTGCTTTTATGCTTCTTGTTCTCATTATAAGTAGATGGTTCGCAATAAGGGAATGCAATTTTGGTCCCCAATTATGGAATGGAATAAAATGAATACAAAGTCTTCACAGCATGTGAAGCATTTAATTTTTTTATTCTAAAGCTGTATTTTTTCTAGTTTGTTTATTTTAAACTTTGTCTATATTTTCTCAATGCATTCTGATTTGCATCAGAATATCCGTCAAAACTTAATTTTAAAAAGTATTGCCCACTTGTGTACAGTACAAAGCTGGTTCCTTAAGTCAATACTTCGGATCGATGCCAATATTTGATTTGAACTTGACTATAAATATCGTTAAAAATTCAGATAAATAGCAAAACCATAATCCACGTTATTCGCTTGTTATGTATGGTAGGATGACTTTTGATAGCATTTTCTTTTACGATTAATTTAAAGCTCTTGGATTTTGATAATCGTCGAGATTTTGTTCTCTATAGTAATCAATAATTACTTTAAGAGAAATTATTGTTAACGTCGCTTTCCTGTTTGAAATGCTAGTTGTCAAAACAATTAGTGAAAATAATTTATTCAGTTTAGGCCCTGGTAAGGCACCGCCGGTTGGGATATTAGCCTTCTGAGAAGAACCAGCAAGAAACTCAGCTGGCATCATGTACATATTCAAAAATTGTTAATGTAAATCAATATCTTCCTATTGTGGTCTTTGAAAGTTGAGTGCCATTGTATTGTAACACTGTATTGTAATAAATGTGTCAGAATAAATAAACTAGAATATGTTGAACGTAAGTATGCTGAGTAATTATTGAACATGTGTCTTCAAAATTGTTCATACAGCTACCGTTAGTAGCACTGTAAATGTAGACATATCTTTGTTGCGTGTGTGTGTGTGTGTTAAGCACCTGAGACTGAGGTCGGGGCTCGCACACCGAATCACTGGGCTGGGCACCGCGGGCACCACAAGGTAAGCCATCGTCATGTAGTACTTCCACACCTGGAACACAATGTGGCTATTATGAGTACCATCGGCATTTCTCGCAGAGTTACTTATAGGTGTAACCGTACCCACTGTTCCCCGAAGGTATCTTGAGGAAAGGCGTGGCACATAAGGGGTCTTTTACCGTCACTAAAACGTCAAATATTATGTCGTCTATCCAGCAGAAAGCGCCATAAACATTATTTTATGATCCTTGGCATTTATTCATTATCTAAGCGTATTGACATATTAAGTAGGAGGAGCTCGTGGCACAGTTGCTATTGCGGATATCATTCGATCAGCGAAGTTAAGCAACCCTAGCCCTAGCCAGTAACTGGATGGGTGACCGCCCGAGTTCCCTCCGTGCCTCGGAGAGCACGTTAAGCCGTCGGTCCCGGTTGCCAATTTATCATCTTTGGCAATCGTTACAGGTTAGTCGGAGTTCTAAAATAGTCTGACAACTGGTGTAACCCAGATCACAGATTTTCCTCTTAACAGGGGTTGCGAAGGTCAGATGGCAGTCGCTTCGTATAAAAAGCAGGTGATCAGCCACATCTGGTTGAATCAAGTGCCGACCTCAACAATGTATGGGATAAGGCCAGGGAGATATTAATTAGGCAGGCTATATTGAGTTACATCCATTCGCGTACTGCCTAGTTCTTCTAGTGGTCGTATCCGTTATACTATAATCGTAACACGATGTCCTCAGGTGAGGGCAAAGTGCTATTGGGGTTTTCGAACTGGAATTTCTCAGTAACAGCCCGGAGTTTACTACCTGTTACTGGCAAAAGGGTCGTGTATTACATAGGACTGAAAGATGACTGGCGAAATGTGGGTTTATTTTAAGCACGCCTTTCCCTTCGGGGAATACAAACGTGAGTATTATGTTACGTGCATTCATGATCGGACCCTGAAGTGATTAAAGTGCCTAGAGTTCTAATCATCATACCTGCATATATCCGTCTCGTTCCTTCTCCGGCTTCCGTGGCAGGGCCGGGCTGCGGGAGAGTAGCGAAGCGCGGTTGTCATTGGCGGGCCTGAAGACAAGACTCTTGTTTATTTCAACGAAACATACGCTAAAGGTTTGGCATAAACTCATTCTAGTCTAACCGTCCATCAATCTGGTAACCAATTCGACTTAATGACGATTCGGAATGACACATTTAATTTAAATATAATATTGCTGACGAATCGGACTTCAATAAAGAAAACTGTACGGTCAGATAAACAACTTCCAATACTACCTTGCCCAGACTAAATTTGTAAAAAAAACAGTCACCTTTTTTTGTAACGGTTTTTTCTGCTTACATATTTTATTTGAATTATTTTTTATCTGTATGTACTGCTACAATAATTTGAAAAAATAAGTGTAAGTGGAAAAGAAATCGGACACTGTTCGTCTGAATTGTAAATATCCGGGCATGAAAGAGTGAAAAATTTTCTATAACGACAACGCCACTAAAATTATGGGGTTATACGTTATAATCTAATTCTATCAACTAATGAACTTGCCACTAGAGGGCGTAAGTTGTAAGTGTATGGTAGTACTCACGCCGGTTCGATGATAGTGTAAAGCGCGTGTATCCTGGCGTGAAGTATCGGCCACGCCTGCAGTATCGTCGACGGACATCGCGCCGGCACCCGACTCCGCTCCAGTAGACCGAACAGTACTACCTATGCACATTACGAAACAATACATAGCCATCGAATACAACGAGGTTGTTCTTACGATACGTATTTCATTCAAGTTTGTGATGCCGACTGAACTCTTTATTGTCAATAGGTAGACAAAAAAATCTATTAATAAATACACACGTAAATAAAATTGATGTGTCTTGTCCGTCTGTCTGTCTTACTGCTTGCTAATCTCTGAATTGGCTGGGCCGATTTTAGCGGGACTCTCACTGGCAGATAGGTGATGTAAAGCTGAGATGATGTATTTAGTAAGGTGTTAATTACCTCCCAAGGGTCCGCACCGCCCGCCGCACTACCACTCCAGCTATTCTTGCTGGATGTATCGTCGTGTTGAACACCTGCGGCAAAGGGCACGACACGCGTTTCAATAACAACGTTATATATTTCCATCTCATTATACAGCGCTCAGCGAAAATAGTGAGGATAACTGAGAATTTATTTTATTCGCCACCACCGTTTGTCACATCCTACTCATATACTTATTTCGCAAATGAGTTATTAGGAGAGGATTTTTTATATAAGTAACAAAACAAAAAAATAGAGATAATAACAATACCGGCAGTCCAAACAGCGTGTGTCCTCTCAACGATCCAGACGAGGTCGGCCTGTGGGGCGGCGAGGATGGCCTGCTTCTCGGCGGGCGGCAGCAGCGGTAGGCAGCGCTCGGCGAGCTGCGCCACGTGCGCGTCCGCCGCCTCGATCAACGCCGGCTCGTCGCGCGTCAACTGAAGCTTCTCCAGGAGCCACTTCGTCTCTCTACACACATGTTACCGTTCATACTAAAGTTGCACGTCAAGTGTTGCATAGAGCCAAGTTGTAGGGAGCAGTAAAGAAACCAGAGTGGAGGAGGTCTTTTAGCAACAACAAAACAGAGAATTAGTGTCAGTTTTCACTGACGCCGTTACGTCATCGAGACGACGTAAACGCAGATGTGTAGGTATGGGAACAAAATACTGCCACCTGTGGGCCGACAGATAGCGATGCTTTGAAAGCCAGACCACCTGCGGCTGTCAATCATAATTTTGTGCATGGTGTGCTCATATGTCAATATGCGACAACAATTTCCTACAGAAGGTTGGCTACATAAACCACATCGGAGTGCACGACGGACAAATTTAATCGGAGTTGAAGCGGTCGCTATTGCGGAAATCGGTCTGACCATCATCATCGATGTTGATACCAGAATAAATCATGTGTCATGACAATGACCATTCTTCTACCCTTATGGCATCTTATTTCAGACCGACGCAACGTGATATTATTTGAAAATAATGAAAAAATATATACCTGAGGACGTGCACAGCGAGCCGGCGCGGGTAGGCCTTGCACTGGCACAGCATGACGAGAGCCAATGCCTCCGCACCTCGCACCACACTGGCCAATGGCTCTTGCTTGCCCCCTAACCCACCCCCTACTGTGTTCTCGCCGTTCTTCCAGCTCGTCACCAGCTGAAGCAACATACGCAGACCGTTTTCCACCAGCTGCGGTGATGTGTCCTGCAATTAAACCTTCCGTAACTAACATTTCTGATAGATCTATCAATATTTCAGAAGAAGATATGTATGAACATATTTCGACACCATTTTAGCATTAATATAGTGAGTTTTATTGAACACATTGTAGCGTTAACCTGTACTTCCTTGGCGAGAAACTGTGTGAACCCGGCGAGTACGTCCTGCCGCCACTCCGGGAAGTCCACTATAAGTGTCTGCAGGCTCTGGAAGGACAGTCCGCGCAGCTCCTCATCCATGTGCACCGTCAGACGACACAGCAGGTCCACCAGCTCGCTGGAGCTCATCCCCTCCGGTATCAGTCTGAAGAGCACAACGATAATCTGATACACCCGATACACTCGAGATCAAAACTGTCCTGATTATGGTTATGCTCACCTCGGTATGGCGGCGACACAGGTCCTGAACAGATCGATCCGTGGCTTGCGTTCGCCGGTGTTGATCTCCTGCTCCTTGGTGACGTTCTGCGTGTTGGTGAGCATGAGCGGGCGGCCGTAGTGCGCGTCGAGCGCGCGCAGTATCTCAACGAGCACACGCCGGACGTACGGAAAGTAGGCGCTCATGCCGATCGAGCGCGCCGTCTCGTCCGTCAGCATCTTGTTGAGGAACGTCTTCTTGACCCGCAGCGTGTTGCCCGAGGGCAGAGTGCCCGCCGTGCGCGGCATCGGCGGCTCGCCCTCCTTCTGCTGCAGACTGTCTGCCACCACCAAGAACGCACGCAGCCCGATCGACATCCTCTCCGGCGTCAGAATTATTTTTATCGGCCTCCCCACCATTAACAGGTCGAACACTATTTCTCTCATGGCGAAGTCTAGGCGTTCTTGCGCGATAAACTGTATAATCTTCACGAAGATGTTGAGTGGAGTGTCCCGCGGCACCACGCCTTTAGACCCCTTGGGGAATAACGAGTTAACGATGCTCTGCAGTCTGGACTGAGTTGCTGAGTTACTCTCGCATTTTATGCGAATCATATACACCCACAGGAGACGGTAAAGAGATTCTGGAAAAAAATAAAATATCAATTATAGGAGCTGATCGGCATACATTGAGAATGCGTTAGTTTATTATACTGATATATAGTTACCTAAAGCAACTCTGCACATCTTAGGGTCTCTGTTCTTAAGGTGGGAGAGACACATGGCGAGGAAACAATGCCAGTTGGCGAGAAAGAACTGCTTCTGGGAGACGCAAAGCAGGCAGGTTACGAGCGGGAACAGCGCCAGCCGGTGCTTGGACTTGGTACTCGCATCTAGCGTGTGGCTGTACAGCATCTCCACGAAGTTCTTCAGGCAAGGCACGTTCACCTCGTTCTTCACCGTCTGGCGATATTAAAAGGACATTATACATAGAGCCACATTTTCCGCCTACACTTATTGATGGAATAGTATCTCGGGCTATAGTAGTTTTAATAATACAATTATGTATTGTTGTGAGCACGTACGTAGTAATGACAAGACATTTAAAAAATATAGATTCAATTAGTAAATTAAAATCTTGCGGACTTTCAGGAAACTTCTTCTTTGTGTACAAAATATTAAATAGCAATAAAATTAATATGAATGGTACCGCAGCGACTGGGACGAGTATCTCAACGAAGAGACCGGCGAGGGCGTGGCGTATGTCCTTGTCCTTGACCTCGAGAAAGTACTGCGCACACTCCTGCAGGAATTGGAACGACGCTTCGAACTCCTCGATGGGCACCATTTTGACGCGGAAGAACTTCATTCCCATCAGCAGAGATATTATGCTCTGCGTTGTGTGTGGAGATGGCTCACGACTCTTCAATTCCTGCATCACAATGTATTACCATTTTAGAGTATTATAATGTTTTTTTCTAACATTATTCGTAATTACTTTGCAATCTTTATTTAAATGCTAGCTTGCAACTTTTCGGCTTCAAACAGCTTAAGTAAGATTTTATGATGAATGAGCATTAGGGCCTAGTTGAGATATCTATTTAATTTTACCTTTAGTTCTGCCGTGAATCTCTTCCGCACAGAAGCGAAGCGCGCCTGCGCGAGCACCCCGATCACTTCTGCATATAGATCTGCTATGATGTGCACGTTTGCAGCATTCGGGTTCGACTGCAGCCTTCATAAAACAATCAAAATATAATCATTAGGTAGTAGTGTTAATCAGGTGACAATAGAAAATAACCTTGAATAACACTTTGAATGTAATGAGAGGAGAAATGTATTTAGAAAGACCATCCGACCATCCGACCGCCTATGTTGTCCGTAGTTCAAACCACATCAAATCCTATTGCAATCATGTATTACTATATCCACTTTATAAATTTACTAGCTTTAGCTAGTGTAGTGTTTCACAAGCGCTACTGCGGAACACGAGGTCCTAAGTTCGATACCCGAGTCAAGCAAAGTGCCCGATGATCTGATTAGTGCTTGTCAATGGCAATAAGCTCGCTCCTTACTTGGGTCTTAAAAACAACTGGTGAAATGTGGGAATACAAACGCAAGCAAATGTATGTATGCAGGTAATATATAATACTTACCCAAAAGCATTACTTCATATATATTGTATAACTAACCAAAAGTAACCTAGAGTCCACTAATTTAAACATTAATAATCACTTCACTCATATAACTCTGACCCCAATGAACCCAGGCACGATAGTGATGCTGCATAATCTGATCAAGGTTCCAATATTATTGAACAAATAAAACAAAGATTTAAATAATTCAGATTTGTGGTAGTAACTCGAATCTTTTCATCATCTAGAAATGATCTGAGTGTCAAATGTGAATTCTCTCACTTCCACCATCGCGATGATGTAAACGCAGATTTGTAAAGCATTAAAGGATTTATATCGACGCGACGGCGGTAGTGAGAGAATTCGCACTTAGCCTTCAAATGATCTTCCAACGGTCGACAAAAATCTTGGGAATCATAGCTAGAATACTAAGATCAAACTACATCTCGAAAAAAAACAATAATTATCGGTCGTTTCTTTTGGGAGCTGTAATTTTCCATAAACGCCCCTCTTCCTGCGTCGGGGGTTAATTAAATTAATAATTAAAACTGTTGTTCAGAGATATAGAATTGGTTCAAGGTATAAAAATAGCGAACGTAAGATAAGAAGAAGCGGAGAGAAAAACACATCGTAATCAATATTATTTAAGACTTGTTTATACAAGTCGTTATCTAAATGTTTCAACAAGACCGTAGATCACTTTAAGTGTCAGTCGTAGCAACATTGTTGTTTTCAAATATTCCACCTGCATGCAATATAAGTAATTTTATTCAAATATATTTGCAGCAGACTTGCGACCTTATTTATTTAAATGTGGCAATGATAGTTTCCAATACCTCGCAGCACTACAGCTCGTGATCCCATCGGGTACGGACGATTGTAGCAAGTTGGCTGAATATTGTACAAATATTATGTTCACTCATTTAATCATAATATTCAATTAGTGAACATAATATTTGTACGTTTATAAAATCCAACTGATAATAATCAACGCGATATTGTTTCTGCGGCTCCATAACGTGCGCGTACGTCGGCTAGACTTCAGTACTGGTAAGTGTTGCATTAACTTTGTATATTTTTAAAAGAAATAGTGTAAACGTGTAAAGTCGAAAGGATAGGCAGGCATGGAAATGGCTACAATATTAAAACATTAATCGAGATTAGATTATATGTAACATGTAAGCCACAAAAGCCCTCTACTCTTCTCCTAATTAATATTGATAATTGGTCCACAATTTTCCGTCGCTTTGTCTGTCTTTCAGGAACTATATTTGCAATAAGACCTGGTATACATAGGCCCAATTCAATGTAGACTAAGACAAATAATACTAGAATATGTTGTTACATATTTTCAAACTAGCTGGTGCTCGCGTTCTGACTCAGAAAATATATTTCTAAATTATAGCCTATCTATTATTTTGGTGTATAAGCATTATATTGTAAAGTTTCATTAAAATCCATTTGGTAGTTTTTGCGTGGAATAGTAACAAACATACACCCATACATGTATTCTTACAAACTTTCGCGTTTATAATATTAGTAAAATGGGCTCCGAAAGCGGGTGTACATATATATGTATGATTTCGAAATGCTTCACTACAACGTTTATATATTGTTCGTATTATAAACTTTCATCGTTTTAATGATTCGAAATAATACCCGCAAAGTAGTCGCAGTCCCTTATCTTCAGGTTTGAAATCAAAATCATTATGTTTGTTTTCTTAGACATTTGATGTAAGTAACATGTGAGTGAGGTTCTTCGGTCGCCCGTATTTAGGGTTCCGTACCCAAGGGGTAAAACAAGACCCTATTGCTAAGACTCCGCTCTGTCTATATGTCTGTACATCTCTCACCAGGCTGTATCTCATGAACCGGGCGTTAGAAAATTTCACAGTTGATGTATTTCTGTCGCCGCTTTGACAACAAACTCTAAAGAAATTAATTACTTAAATATTTAAGGAGGCTCCCATACAACAAAGGTAACTGTGTTGCTTGTTCTCGCACTCTCCTGGTTTCGTTTTCTTCACATTTTTAATATAAAATTAGGAAAAGATTGCGTTTGACAAACTTTCTATAGAAAATAAAGTACATACAAACGTTCAGCTGAAATAAATACCTTTATAAAATTACTAGCCATGCCCCGCGGTTTCACCCGCGTAGATTGTATTTAATGTTTTTTTAAATAAAACTACCCTAAGTTACTCCTTGTAACATTGGCTACCTACCAGTGTAAGTCGCGTTAAAATTGGTCGAGCTGTTTCGGAGATTAGCCGGAACAAACAGACAGATACATATTTAAAAACTAGTTTTTTCCATTTCTGTACCTTATATACTTTCATATGCATTTAGTGAAAAGCTGTTATTTTGGAAATATAAACAGACACTTCAATTTTATTTACTTGTATAGATTGCGTATTTATTTATATGTGTGGCATATTTATAAGCAATGTACTTAAAGATCAAAAGAAGACTGGAATTAATCAGCGCATGTCACTGAGATGGTAAGAAGTCCGTCTTGTTAAATATTCATCAAGACAATCTTCTTCCCCCCTCAGGGATGTCCCGCGTACCCTTCGCCTTCTTGACTAATCAGCTACAAGAACTATTTTTAATTATAGATAAAATATATTGAAGACAATGTTAGCTAACTTAATTTTTTATAGAGCTTAAATTGTATGTAACACTGAATATACACTACTCGCACTGAGGAATATTATATATATTGAAATAATAATACATGTTTTTAATAAAGAGCTAAACGAGCAAGGGTAAAATCAGCGCCTGTCTCTTTGGAGGCAGATAACTAGTTCTTGTTAAAAGTTAATCAAGAAAAAGTTATAGTCCCCTTGGAGATAGGCCGCGGAACCCCTCGCCGAGTTGATATTCTTCTGTACTAGTTGACCGGGGAACTTCGTATCACCCTTTCCTTTACTTATTATTAATGTTTTTCACTCAATTTGCCACTTAAACTTCCATTAATATCGGCCCATCCGTTTCGGAGATTAGCCACAACAAGCAGACAGACGTAAAACTTATTTTTTTTAATATGATTGCCGTATACAATTTCATATGCATTGAGGATGTTAATTGGCATTACAAACGGACACTTAAATTTTATGTATTTGTGTAGATAGGTAGATGAATTGAATGTAATTTAATAGATAGGGTGTCATAATTTGTAAAGAATGTATGAAAAGCATGAATCAAAGCAAGGAAGAAGTCTGCGCCCGTCACTGAGGTGAGAATAAAGTTCCTCTTGTGAAAGGTTCATCAAGAAGAAATTTATATCTCGTCTTAGAGATGTGCCGAAGAACATCACGCCGGCTCCACTTCACTCGCTGGGATCGACACTATTTACTAATAATATCAACAAATTATTATGTACTAGCTGCGCCCCGCGGTTTCACATGAAAGCTTCGTTCAAATCGGTCCAGCCGTTTCGGAAACAGACAGACACACAGAAAGAGAAAAATTTAAACTTTGGTTTTTATGTCATAATCGTGTATACTGTTTATACAAATGTAATTAGTTAATAGGTGTTATTTTGGGATTACAAACAGACACTTAAATTTTATTCATTTATATAGATATATATATTTAAAGTGGGGAATTGTTTAAAGTACATACTTCAAAGAAACTTGCTCCCAGACGGACCATAGGTATATATATTGTTTAAATTTAAATATGTGGGCACTTTTTTGCCCGTCGCCGGATACAGACTAGACTAGTGCATAATGTTTATCTAATTGTATGTCTATCTTACTACTATCAAAGGAGCCGTCACGAGTTACGAACGCTGCCCTTGAATTCACAGTAGCTATTTTATGAGTCTGTTTCTGTCACGTCAATTGCCATGCTGAAGTCTATGGCAATGATGCCCTATTCCAAGTGATTCATGGCGGGTCACACTTAGACTTACCGGCAACAATCTCTACAAAATCTATACATCTATACAGTTAAATAAAATTGATGTGTCTGTTTGTTCCGGCTAATCTGCCAAACGGCTGGACAGATTTAACGAGACTTTCACTAGTAAATAGCAAATTTTTCAAGGAATAACATAGGCTACTTTTATTTAAAGAAAATAAGAGTTCCGTGGGTCTCCCATAAGATTAAGTCTACTGTAGAATAACATATTCTTACTAAAAAAATATATATACTGTAATTTTTTTGACGTTGCAAAAGTAGTATTTTATCGTGTGTTGTGATAATTAACATTTCTGTAATTTATAAATTGGTCGTTAATGTTCTGATCTGTTTCTGTCTTAAGTCGAAAATATTATATTATGTTATTACATCAGATGTTTGGTAGTACTTCGTTATAAGTATATTATTATCAAACATGGCAACTATATAATGCATTCACTAGCCTTTGCCTTTCCTGTATGACATATAAATTGTCTATACTTTTATACTTATATTATAACGAGGAAAGATTTGTATGTAAGTATGTTTGTAACTAATTTGCCAAAAAGTACTGGATAATTTGAAAAAAACTTTCAGCAATGGATAACTACATTACCAGCGAGTGACATAGGCGATATTGTATCCTTTTACTCCCATGGGAAAGATAATTACGCAAGTGAAACCGCGTGACGTCCGCTAGTTTTTAAAAAGAAGACGTGAAATAATTCACCGTTCTGAAACATAAGAATAAATGGAACGATTCCGCGCCTTTTGCTGAGGTGGATAATAAGATTTTCATGCTATGCATTGTTCATGAAACTTATCAATCTGCTTCGAAGATCGGCCATGGACCAAGACATCGCTCACTGATGTTTACAACAATCTTAGATAGATTTACAAGAAGCAAGGAAATCCGCACCTTTAACTATGGCGAAAAATAAATTTGCCTTGTTAAATATTCATCAACACAAATTTATGATTCGCCTTAGAGATCGGTCGCAAACCATCACTTACTTTACTGCACATGCTGATATCATCTCCCTGGCCTTATACCATACATTGTTGAGGTCGGGCAACCCGGACAACATATATTTTCGATCATATTATGATCATGTGAATTTAAATACATGTATATCCAATAATGCACACTATTTTAATACTTATTCGCATGAAATTGTGTCTATACCAGTTTATAAATCTTGATTTAAAAAAGATTACTTACCCGTCCTTGTAGTTGAATCGCTTGAAGGCGACGTTTTCAATGTAGTGCACGAGGTCCTCATGTCCTGGGTGGAAGGGTAGCTGCTTGAGGACCTCGATGAGGGCGAGGCAGAAGAGGAACTCCACGGCCAAGTCCCGCCGCTCCGCCTGCAGCTCCTCACAACTACGCTCAACAGTCTCCGGCCCCGCGCCGCTACCCGACACTATGTAGATTATACTGGAATAAACATAATTAAATTCAATGTATGTCTGTATGTATTAATGCTATTCGTATACCATAGTCCATTGGGCTTACATCTACAAGGTGTACTGTCCACCGTGAAATTCTAAGAGCCCTGTGCTTTATCTAGGTGAAGCCAATTTCTAGAATAATCTAAATTTACACAGAGAGGTCTTATTTAGCTCATTTAGTCCTAATATAAATCAACGTCTAATTTATTATAATAATGATGCTGTCAACACTATTCATTTCCTACATAATTGTTTAGTTACATGTCATGTCATTTATTAATTTAAGTTTGACATATTATACTCTTTTTAATAACGAAGATGTCCAACGAGTATATGTGATAGTACGACGTTATTATAGCCTAAACTCTTGTAGCTAAAGGTTATCGCATACATGTCAATTGGGAAGCGAATCGTCACCGCCTCGCCTTAGTTCACGAGCTAGTCTCGAGGCGAGACGATGCTGATTGGTGTGCTTTTAATGCAAAGAATACTGTACCTCAATTGTGGGCTTCACATGTTAACGTTGGACGATATCGAGTGCGCATTGGTGAAATGAAATGTATATATTTTTACATGAATATGGCACTTGAATCTGGTAGATTAATAATTTTTGAAACATGGTCTAATATCCTTTTTTGGTGTCATATAGCTACTTAATTTGGAATATAAAGTATTCATCAAATATAATAGCATTGTTATGCACATATTGCTGCAAGTGTATTACTTAATCGGAGACGGGTTGTGGGAGTTCAAAGATAACGCAATACCCTTATTAATACGCAAAATAAACAAGTCAATAAATTTGAGTTGAGAGATACTGAGCCGGCGCCGGGCTGTTATGTGCGCAATCATTAAAGTTGGCAATCACTTGTTACATTTGAGAGAATGGTATCGCTATACAAAAATACATAAAATTATTTATCTGGTTACAGGTAGAGCTGTGCTCGCTTCTCTTCACCGCCGTAAGTAATGAAGACGTCAACAATGGCAGAATTCGAGGACAGTTTTTAAATTCTAATGACTTTGTGAAATTGACCAGTTTCATAGATAACTTTGTTTTTACATTGTAGCTCCAGTACAAAGAATATATATACCGGATAAAAAGAAAAAAATGCGAGACAGCATAATGAGATATGCGAACATTGTGTGCATTTAACTTGAATGTTAAAATGGAACATAATGTACAACGTATTTTGCGCATTAACATAATATATTCAGTCTGGAATAATCCCAAGCGGTGTCGCGTTACATTCTAGAATTCCTACAAGTTGTAAGTGTAAGTGGAACTGACCAATGGCAGCTCACGAATTATTTTAAGCCAATGAGAGCCAATGATTCGGTAATCGATCATTTTCTGGTGACACATCAGTGTGACCTAGACGAACCTAAAACTCTTAAAACGTTCAGATTTAAGGTCGGCAGCGCGCGGGTGACACCATACACCAGCGGTATGCAGGCCGAGGTATATTCGTGACTAAACATGCTCATCTACAAATTAATTGTATGCTGTTCATCGGGCCGGTTCACACTGGACACGTGAGTAGCTTTGGAATAATTCACAATGCGAATTTTGATACTATTGTGCGTTTGCCTTTAATATGCCTTCGCTGTCTTAATATGAAAGGGGGGCATACATTGCACTAGGTATTTTTTTTAAATGGTGAATAAGTTGTAACAACGATTATTTAAACTAAGTAAATGTTAGTCTATAAAGATATTGTGCAACTTTATTGTCATTTTAGTTATTACTTTATATTAGGGGTGTATTTTTTCCTAGCTCATAGCTGCGACTTCTAAGCAATGTTTTTTTAGTATATAATATTTTTTTACTCTCATATATAAAATATAGATAGACCTATATTTTAACAGCTTATGTACTTACTTTTTGGGCTTTAGCGAAATAATTATTACATATTTAATTGCAATGTATTTGACAAAGATAATCCATACTAATAAACACAAATTTAATATTTAATTCCAAAATGTGTTCAGAAGCTCTTGCATAGTTAACTGTATTTGGAGAAAATATATAATGTGTTAGCTGTAAACATTCTTGATATAGAGAAGTGGTATAATATGTAACAAATATTCAATAATACTCCTATAATGACGAAAATACTACTAGAAAGAAAAAGAGATTGATTTCGTTAATGTAGACATAAGAGGAAATGTTGAATTATACACTGTAGAAGCTATTATAAAGAGGATAATGTATTTCTTTGACCTGAGACACATCAAAGATACTAACAATGAATTCTTTGTCTGGAAATTTTAGTAATCTGTAACGCTAAAGGATCAATTTCTAAGGATCGCATCGGCTTTGAAGTATAATTTTACTTGTGCTATTTGAAGTAAAGTTAAGTTTGACTCCAATGCAAATTTGTAAGGAAACCTCAAGCGCGAGTCCATATGGCCAGTTTGTTTAAAACGAAATTAATTTGTAATACCTTTTGTTCCTCAAATCTTGATGTGGTTTTTTCGCTTGTTCACTGAGTTGCGGCGAGTCGGCCATCTGTCGCTCGAGCCAGCCAAATAGAGCTCGCAGTAGAGACGGTAGGCAGTGCTCGGCAACCGTGCCGAACGCAGACAGGATCTGGTCAAGCTGCGGGTCCTCGCCGCGCTGCAGTGTCTTGTTCAATGGCCTCTCCTACAACATAAAATAGTATGTTACAAAGTGGTAGTAGTTGGCTCGTAATTCATATTAATCCAGATTATAAACTACGCCTGTTAAGGCTTCGGCGCGGGATTGAGTAACTATTATATAAATATTGAGCTTAATGATATAGTGATATAAATATATCATGCTCATAGTACAAGCTTTGCTGAATTTAAGACTAAATAATGAAATCAGACTCGTAACTTTGTGTTTAGAAAACGCCCAGCCTATCGGAAATTACGTGTAAATAAGTACTTAAAATATAAAGGTTATTGTATTTAGTGACAAAAGAAGGTATGATAATCAATATTATACAGTAATAATCAATATTATACAGTAATAATCAATATTATACAGTAATAATCAATATTATACAGTTTTCGGTCAACGCCATAAAAATTTTAAAAACAAATTCAATGACGCGCACGATCCAAATGTAAAATTACGGGAGTAGCAGCGAGAAGAGCTTCCTGAATCTGTAATACTTTCCCGTGCGTCACATGAACAGTTTAGCATAATTTGCGTTGGAATACATTTTCTTTGTCATAACATTGTGTTCAAAATCATATTCTATATGATATTCGAAATAATTCAAGTCAAGGGACAAACTTTGGTGATATGTGTAGATTATAACAATACTAATTTATGTATAAGGTTAGTTGTAGTAAGCAATAAGACAAAACACAATATTCATTGTCATCATCTTATATTTGAAATGTATAGTATATCTAAAATGTAAATACGTTCAATGAGTGCTCCAAGTGTCCCTTATGTCAAATAAATATTTTTGAATTTTTTGAATAATTTATATGAAGTATAAATAATCACTCGACAGTCAGAGTTAGTAATGTTGTTTTTTTTAGGTTCGATATTCTATAATATACATAAATATGTAACATTGTACTCTGTTAATTAACTTGTATTATATGATGATGAGCGAGCATCGCACGAGATGACCTGGCGTACAATACTAAATTATTTGAAAATAATGAGGATGTGAGAAAAGCTTAAGATTGCGCGACTCGGGGCAGAAGGCCTGATGGTAGAGGAAAAGCGCAGGACCAGAGCCAGGAAGACGACAGAACGATTGTTATTTGATTGATGATTTTATAATATTTTGACTATACTCTGATATTTATAGTACAAACATCTATAAGTATCGATTGTACAGTCTAAATGTACACAATCTTCAAACTACTAGTCCTTTTTGTTGTTAAGGAGAACGGAGGCAACTATTATTGTATTGCGTACGAACAAGAGCTTCGGACATTCAGCCATATCCAACAACACACAGTGGTGGTACAGGATAAGCCGCGATGATTACTTTGGCATACCTATCTGGCCATGTTTACTTATTCTGGCAAATGGGTTGTGCCAAAACGATCAATCGCGGCAACTCTTCTTCGCGAAAACCACTGAAGCACCAAGACATCAAGCTTTCAGGAACCTGATATCACTGAAGTCAACACTTTTCACGCTAAGTTACAGTACGGGTAAGGACCTCTAGCATTAGTATTAACGCAATTTCGATTTTCACTTCAAAGCATGCTCATTCTCATTTACGTTAGCGCGTTCGTTCCCAGAGTGTTGAACATCTTATTTTCCTACTCATCACTGTATAACTAGTCACCAGTTTAAAGTACTATACTAAATTCATTGTTGGCTCAAAAAGCTCTACTTTTCTATTGTCTGATTTGATATATTATAATTGTTATTATCGCTGATCTGTTAACCTGACTATTTCTTCCGACGAAAAAATAAGGTTCTCAAGTGAATCCATATTTTATTTTCTAAGTATAATCACAAATTTAATTTTACAGAGAAATCCGGTAACTATATATTTTTATTTTATTTGAGTACAGTATAAGTATCTGATGAATGTGTAATAGAGTACGGCACTCTCTAATGAAAAAAATATGACCTGTATAACTGCATTGTTTCCAAATATAGTGTATAATTTCAAGTATAGTGCCCGTTGCTCGAAGGCACTTTATAATGTAATGAAATTTTTTTTTTTTACAGATAAATATCTACACCCACTAAAACTGAAGTGGCCTCAAGTGCCCAATACTATGAACGTTATACAACCGACAATTGCCACCAACTTCAAAACAATAATATATCAATGTTATTTTTCACTTTTTGATGACTGAAATCGGTTATATCTTATATGTTTTCTTTACCAATATAGTATTTGAAAATTTCCGTGGAATTTAACTAACAAAACTAGCCGTATAAGTTTTGAATTACCCCTAACACGATACACCCTTGTTTACCGCAGCTAACCCATGTTGATGAAATCATATTTCACCATAAACAAGATACATCCATCCATTTTAAATTAAAGAATAGACAAATGTTATAATTACCTTCCGTGAAAATAAAATATAATAACCGAAGATAATCACAGTTAAACAACAATATTGACAAGTAATCGTAGTAATCCGGGACGAAGGAATAGAAGCACAGCCAGCTCCCTCAGCGTTTTATACTCGTCTAACTAGGGCATTGAATTCATACATACCAATGGTTCAGCCATGACGGCTTCCATTTTCCTCTCGGCTTGCACAGTGAACTCGGTGAAGAGTAGTCGCATGACGAACTCGCCAGGGCGCAGGTCCGCGTCGGGCGGGGGCGCCGCCGGCCCCTTGTGCGAGCCCCATGGCAGCATTGACCCTACGCCACAATTGGATGTATCCACCACACATTTCACTAATACCAAACTTATCATTTTATGGCAACCCTCTAACTTTATCAAATAAACGACCCTGTGGACGTCTGCGTATCTAGAAGACCATTTTAATACTAAGCATATGTTTTAAATGAACTATGAGCCAATGAACTGCCATCGACTGATATCTGGCACAACAAACTAGAAATGTAAGCGTCACATTAATAATTTACTATGCGGGGATATGGTGCGATGGAGAAAGATGGATATGATAATGTACAGTTAGCTTGGGGTTACATTAGCGCAAGTAGATTCATCTCAGTTTCGCAAAGCTGACGATCACATCATATGACAATCAGAGGGCACCGCGAGACTAGTTCCATATTGTTTGCACGAAGGAATATGAAGTACCATAATATATGTACTAATACATTTTTGGGTTCCATCTTTATCGTGCACTGTAAAAGTAGATATGTCTTTTAGGTATGTGAAGTTTTATAATGTACTAGCGAACGTCACACGGATACACCAGCGTAGTTGCCGTTCCCATGGGAATACCGGGATAAAATATAGCCTATATTAATCAGTCATAATGCAGCATTTAAGTCGTGAAAGATTTTAAAATCGGTCCAGTCCTTTTTGAGCCCATTCGTTACAAACATACATACAAACATTTCCTCTTTATAAAATTAGTATAGACTAGCGACCCGCCCTCGCTTCACTTCTTGTTACGAGTTACGACATCACATTACAAATCTTTGAATAGTATTATGCATGTCGGTATGTATTATGCGTAAACCTTCTTGAATCACTCTATCTATTGCTGAATACTGCATTAAAATCTGTGAGTAGTGTAGAAGATCTAAACAGACGAACAGCGGAAGCGATTTCATTTGATGCTAAGTAAAGATGTTGTTGAATTGCTTAAATATAGTGAGTGTATGAATAGTGGTTACCTCTGGAGGAGACGAAGGTAGCGACAGTGGTGCCGAGAGCTCGCCAGTCGGTAGGCGGCGCCGCGGGGCGGTCTAGTGCGCCGTGGGACTCGGCGGAGTCGGAGCCCTCCCTGGGGTCGTCGTGCCGCGGAGGCTCCGACAACACGCTGCCCTCCGACTCCGCCTCGCTCGACACCATCGACGACGGAGCTTCCTCTTTAAACCAAGAATGGATCAATTGCCATTTTGTAAGACATGCTAGAAATAACATTTAAATTTCTGGGTGGCTGGTGCTTTGAAAATATTTCCTTAGCAAATCTTGGAACATTTTAAACGCTTGCTTGTACTATTGCAAAACAGCTTGTGTAATGTTATAAATATATTTGGTATTGAACTCCACCTTTATCCTTAACAATACATTATCTAATTATATGAGGAAAAACTTAAAAACGTGACCTTTTATACTTTTGTTATCTGCATATTGAAAATAACCTGCTCTCAATGATAATGCTTTTTGAAAATCCACTCGCATAGTAATTGTATCGTTCACTCACCCAAAATATCGTCGGGGTGAGCTTCAGAGGGCACGGTGCTCAAAGAGTCGGACTCCTCTGACGTCATCATTTTGCACGGTTTTCCTTATTTTACTGCAAATTAATACAATTTTGGTACTTTTATTATTCATATTATTCAAACTCGTGTACATATTCTTAGTACTAAGAACTATTTTTCGAGAGATAGCCTATGCATATGCGTATATACGGTAGTCAAATAATAAATCAAATTCAATTATTCTGTCTGTCTGTTTGTTATGTTTAATCATCGAAATGCATGTTGTGTATTTAAAAAAAAAGTGTACACTGGTGAAACTGGGGAGCACAGCTTTACCAATATAAATACGATACGATACTAAACGATCAGCGCGCAATTCCTCGAAACTAATCTCACGAAATGTAAAGAAGACCAACAAGTTCCTGCGTGATTGAAAACGAGTATTCAATCAAAAGAGCCCTCATGTCGACCCCATGCAAATACTGTTCATTTGTTAGTATATATACTAGGGTGAAGGTTTTATCACAACCCTTTTCAATGCCCTTTGGTACTTACGTATAAAAAGCTGTTGGTTGCGTAAACGCTACCAACCATTACCTATCTAGACCCTACCATGACGCCTATTTGTCATGATTGTTTAACTCTTATTATGAGACAGATATATGACGTGTATAAACCTGTCACCGTCACACAGTGGAAGTATCATGGCAATAAGAGGTCGTGGTAAGGGTCCTGCACTAGATACAGAGGAAAAAGCGCGTGTTGTCCGAAAATCTCTTTGCACAGCTCTTGGAAAGCAGAATGTTGTATTTGCTTAGCATTTTGCGCAAATTATCCTCTGCCATGAAAACCAATCAATAAACGTTTATAAAATGGACTGCCATAGTTATAATTAATTTATTGTAATTTTTATATAATCATTTTCTAAAAAGGCATCAATATTTTGTCGCATTTGAGGCTTGTCACATTTAAAAGTCGTTATTATCGTAATAATAAGTAATCTGTACACACTTATTTATAAAATTGTTACGTATTCGGTTAATATCAATGTCATGTAAAGGACATGGCACAGTCTATATGTAATGAGAAACTATTTATAAATCTAAATTGTGTAAAATAAGGATGATGATTGCTTACCATCAATTAAGCCAACAGTGTTGCTCCCATGTTGCACCAACATTTCTAAAACAAACCACAACTAATATTTTTTATGCTGCTTTGATGTAAAACATGTGTTTTAATAGAATAATTGCTGAGTGATTAGTATGACTATTATACAAGTGATGCAAGTTCATATTCCGATAATATACCGGTAACAATGATTTCCTAAAGCTTTTGCAGTGATTTTACACCAAGAGCATTATGGTGAAAGACTATATACATAGTCTAGTACTTAATACAATGTCTGAGATGGTGTTGAACCAGCTATCTGTCACATTGACACATATCCTCTTAATAAGAGGATATTTCTGAGATGGTAGTGAACATATATTTATGCAAATAAATATTCATAGAAAGCATACATTAGAAAAGGAATACACATACAATGTTGCTTAAAGAAAACAACTTAAAACAAATTATACTGCGCTGGCAACAATGAACATCATGATGACAAAATAAGAACACAAGCACAAAGCAAAATGATGTGCGTGAAACAGGCTGTTTACTGAAAAACTATAGTTCAGGATGAAGATTAATGATTTCTAAATAGTTTTGAATTCCACTTAGAGAAGTCTGGTCTCCCATACTGCTTGCTAATAGCCAATGCATAGATTAATTGACTTATCTCATAATAATATGACTAAATGTGTGAACTACCAATTTTAAGTTTTAACGCAATCATCAAATAGAAACTTTGTGAAAAAGCATATTGTAGTGTAACTGAGTATATTGATGATAGACAAGCATGGCAATGAGTTGCTCACTCTTACATTAAATTGAACTAAAACAATGTATAAAGAAGGGACACATGTAAAAAATAAGCCGGGGAGTTTGTTTCACCGTTTCTTCTAACGGTAGTAAATTAACATAAGTCATCGTAAGATAAATGCCATTCAATAAGTGTTCCAAGTATCCCTTATGTTGAAGAAAACCTTTTGAATTTTAAATTGAATAAGAGGTTGGGCATAATAGGTTCTTGTGTTGGAATTTCAAAGATACGCAACTAGGAATTCTCTAGCTTAAACAAGATTGCAGCCAAATTATTTTCAGTTTTGATTAGTGTCATGTTCACAAGAACAGAACACAAGAGGCATCCTTGCTCTCCACACTACAAAGTGTGGAGAGTAAGGATGCCAGAGATAGCTGAAGGAGACATGTAAACGCTGTTATGTGCCGGTGGTAACATTTATAATCATGTATAATGTATTTTGTGTCCTTTTGACGATTTGAAAGTACTTTGTAAGAAATCTAATCAAATAAAGATATTTTTGATTTGATTGATTTGATATAGCAATAATTGTTGACCTTATGCTGTGCGGTACAATTAAATTTCGTATAAGAAAGGCAAGTTGTAAATGACACCTGCAAACATTTCTAACTCACATACCCCACCTCCCCCAATACACCTACTCTCTCCTTATTCACATACATACATGCACACATACTTGTATTCCCACATAGAACACCTAACAAAAAGTTTTTTGATGTTATCAATCTTTTGTGCCTTAAATAACCACAAGTCAATGGCAACCTTTGTATTCATTTAAACGACATTCGTCTTGAATTTTGGATGGTAGTCTTTAGAACAAAGTAGTCTCCTGCAGCCACTAGCCTCCACACTATTAATATAACTATTTACTTTGTGTCATGTGTACTTTGTGAAGAAATCAAATAAACAATTATTTATACTACAGCTGCAATTTTTTATTTATCTGCCATATCCATAGTTTTCTGAAATCCCTCATGAATCAGTTTCCTCTTAAAAAAGAACTTGGTTTAGTCAATCCATATTTGTAGCCTTAGTAGTTAAAAAAATACACCGCATATTTGGGATGCTTGCATAATAAAAAGAATTTGCATTTCGTTTAACATTACTTATATTGCCGCACCCCCTTAAGCAACTTTATGCTGTTGGTGATTTATATTTCAAATTTGTCATAGAATTCACTACAGAAATTGCATAGATTATTTCAGAGTTATTGCAGAAAAGCAGTATTTTTGTATGCACCCACAACTATGATCATTTTGCAATTCCATAGATCTTACTTATGGAGTTTGATTTGGCATAAATCATTCTAGGAAAATTATTATTACTGCCAGTTTTTTGTCTAGTTCTGTTGTTCTATTTGGTCTAATAGTGTATATTAATGTTTAAACCAATAAATTAGATATTAAGGATGATCTTCTTAGATTTATTTTCCTTACATACATTGGCTATGGTACATATCAAAATTCAAAATATCTTTATTTGATTAGACTTCTTACAAAGTACTTTCAAATCGTCAGAAGGACACAAAATACATTATACATGATTATAAATGTTACCACCGGGTTCGGAAGGTAGCTTTTGTTGAGAAGTCCTCATCTCAAATTACGTATTTATATTATGTGTGGACGCAAAACAAAATAATTATTCTCAGCATACAACAACATCTATACAGATAAATAAAACTGAAGTGTCATTTTGTAATTACACAATAAAAAAAGTATATACTGTCCTGAAATAAAAAAAAACAATTTAATTTTTTTTTCTGTCTGTCTGTTTGTTCTCCTAAATGGCTGGACCGATTTTAACAGGACTTTCACTGGCAGATTGCTAAAGTTACAAGGAGTAACTTAGGACGCTTTTATATAAAATAAGCAGTTAGGGTTTTGCAGGAATGAAATTAAATATACATGGGTTAAACCGCAGAGCACAGCTAGTTATATAATAAAACTCGCAGAGTTACAGGATGAAGCTTTAATAGAACAATCGCAGGGCAAAATGAGATACTAATTTGATATTGCTTGAAGGTTAAGATAGCTATTGGAACATAAGAGGAGAATACATAAAACTGAATCACAATGAAGCACAATGAGTAATGGAAGTAGAAGAGTCATGCATTTACAGTTCTGGCATGACTGCCTCACGGATGTTAATAAAAAACCTTTTGCGATGTTACAAGGAAAAAAATAACAGTAAAATTAACTCGGAAAATTCAATAAAGGATAGTAAAGTATCAGTCATGATAGCAACAGCAGTGCAGTCTCAGAGTAAGTAGGTACTGATACAGTTCATCCGTGCATATACGTAGTGCAGTAATTGTGTCCGTTTATCAAATCGGTGCAATTTGTACATTAAAATGATATGAAGGGTCGACAGGCTGGCGACAATGTACTTGCGAGCAATTTTACCTTTCCACTTTTCCGCTGGTATATCGGGCTAAAGTTGCATTAAATCATAACGGTTCACCCAGAAACAGAGGCTCAGATGATTATTTATGAATCAAACACAGTCACAAAAAAAATATTCCATCAAAATTATTCACAATCAATCATGCAGAGTACCGCCCGTAAAATCTTTTGACATTTTCTTCCAATAATCATTACACAACCAAAAACAAATGTCACCGTTCTATTACCTACCGCAGATAGAAAAGCATAGACAATTTGAATTATTACTAACATACTAATTTGTTGTTTCACTCTAGCCTGCCTACCACGCTATGTGAATAAGGGAGAGAAAGTTATGATAAATCTATCTCTTTGTAGCTAGCTAATAACAAAGCATTTTTAACCAACGAAAAAAAAAGGAAGAAGAGCTTTTCTAGTCAACCTACGGAGTCGATTCTTATTTTTTCCTTTCTCAATAAGTACTTCAATAATGTATTATGACGATAGTCGTTAAATTCATCGTAGTAAAATGGTACATTTAAGTAAATTTAATCTAAGCATCCGCCTCAGTTTCATCTGTGCCTAATCAAAATAAGAAACGGTTGGAAACGGTTTTGAAAAAAAAAATAATTTCGTTCAAGAAAACGATTTAATTTTGTCTCTCGATTTATCAGCATATCCCATAATCGATTTACTCAGAACCGAAATCGTTTAATATCTGTGGGTTTCTTATCGTTCGGCACAAATATTATATGTATAGTATTAATGCATAGACATAATTAATTCTATTATATAATATATGTAGATAACACTTTTAATAATTAGCGTAATGATCATGAATCAGTAAGATTGAATGTTCTTGATCAGAGTTTGGTAGGTAAGTATCCACCAAATTCTGTAAACAGATTTAGGACTTCGATCTTAAGCTAGACTTATTCCCCGTTATTTCAAAACATGCTTTAAACGAAGACTAGACTAATCACGTTCTTCATCTCCATCTCTTCTTGAATACGTATCACAGAAAAAGATGTAGGTAACTACATTTAAACCGAGGACTATCTTAGTCTATG
The DNA here is from genome assembly GCA_929442735.1 of Watsonalla binaria. Taxonomy (NCBI): domain Eukaryota; kingdom Metazoa; phylum Arthropoda; class Insecta; order Lepidoptera; family Drepanidae; genus Watsonalla; species Watsonalla binaria. Next base: position 834,791 of record OV838917.1, on the reverse strand, counting down.
TTTTGTAATTGGGAGGATTTGGTTTATCAACATTGATATCCAAATCAAATCAAAAAAACCTTCCTACTTAGGTACCTACCTGGCTGTGTGACCTATTAGGTTGCAAAGCTTAAATGATAAGAAGAAAAAAATGTTATATGATATATACCTTTTCATCGGTGAGGGAAGCGGCTATAGATTTTTTAATTTGTAAAAAAAACTGTTACATGGACAGCCTCGAGCGCGTCAGATATTGATAGCATCAATGCCCTACGTATTTTTAATATTGTACATATGTTAATCTGATCTCTTGCATGATGCGTGTGGTTGTGAGTAATAGATGAAAATGAAAAAAAAAAATTTTATCGAGCGCGTCAGCTTTTCTAAGGGAGTGTTAAGTGCACCAAAAAAAAGTTCAGTCTCATTCACTAATCTGACGATTTCGATGGGACGCAAATTCACGGCCATTTTCATAATATGCAAAAAAATTCGCCATTTTGAAATACTCGAGTACGTCAGATTAAGATATATATGGTTCATCTTAATGTTCTAAACGTACTGTCTCTGAAGATTATCTCGAGGGATTCGCCAGATCTGACTGCAACTTCCCTCTAAATGAAATTAACCTGGGCGCTTAAAATTGTACTTTTGACATTTTTGAATTCAAAATATAATTTATGTGATATTTTGAGCTCGCTGAGTTAAAAGAAATAATATTTCAATGCATTTGAGCTCTCCCACCTCGAAAGTCTGATCAATTACCTTTGAATGGATCAAGCAATTTTCTAGTTTTAATTGATCGAATCAAAAATTACGGAGTAATCCAGAAAAAACACTTTTTCGGATTTCTTTCGTTCACGATATCTCTCGAACGAATCAACCGATTTTTACCAGCTTGATGGCGATCGACGTGGTTTTTCAAGCTCAAAGGCGGATTAGTTTTTGAAGTTGATCCATAAAGCCGTTTCAAGGTAATTTCAAAAACCCACTTTAAAAAAAAAACATTTCTTATTTATGTTGAGATTTTTCAAAATTTCAAAAAAACCAGTGTATCGACGGACTGAGAGAGTAATAGATAGAGAGGAATAGAAACGCGGAGAAGAAAATGTAGGCATAACGCAGTTGCACGCATTTAACTTTATCGACAAATTTTTGTTATTCTGCTTGCGGAAATCTTCAGATTAAATATTTTTCATTATTCTTGAATTATATCCTTCAAAATAAAAAAAATTTTGCTACGCTCGAGAATGTCGAGATGATGTTTTTTTTACAACTTTGCTGCCCTCTCCTTTTTTTACGTCACTCTCAAATTGACAGATTTGTGGAATATACACTTTTTAGGAGGTAATTAACTCACCCTACTTTAATCTGACGCGTAGCGTCGTCGAGCGGCTTACATCAGGTTGCACCTTTAAAGTGCAACCACAGGCAGCCGCTCGACGCTCGATTCCAACAACAAATGTGGTCACGTGATGAAAACGAGGCCGCACCTTTATGAGTAAGCCATTATAGCCAAAATGGTAAATCATAACTATAATCAAAATTTTGAATTTATTTCTAACTAGCTGTGCACCGCGGTATCACTCGCGTAGACTTAATTTTATGGGTGACCCGAGGAACCCTGATATATTTTTAATGAATAGTAGCCTAAGTTACTTCTTGTAACATTAGATATCAGCCATTGTAAGTCCTGTTAAAATAAATCTAGCCGTTTAGGAGATTAGCCGGAACAAACAGAGAGACAAAGAAAATTTTTAAAAATTGCTTTTGCTTAATCTTTTTCGTGTATACTTTCGTATGCATTTACTCAAAAGTTGTAATTTTGGGAGTACAAACAGACACTTCAATATTATTTATCGGTATAGATGCACAATAATATAACTTGCAGAACAGAATAATATATAGGCTATAATTTATAAAGATATTGAGTGAAACGTCCAAAATATAAAGATAAGCCAAATTCTTCGCAGACAGAGTCGCGGGCACCAGCTATAAAACTAAGACTAGGCGGGTGAAACCGCGGGGCACGATTAGTAGTCTATAAAACACAGGTCAAAGTTATTGTAACAATCATTGGACCAGTATTTTCCTTTACTTTTCGTGCCAGCTCATTCTGTCGGCCGTTCTGCAAAACAAGTCAAACTGATTATTGAAGAATACCTAAATGTCCTATGAAGAAAAAAAATAAAAAGAAAACAAAAAAGCTAGAGTGCTCAATGCAGGGCGTGGATTCGAACCACGGATCTCTTAACTGTAAAGCTTAGCGTGCTACCACTGCACCACCCTGCCTGTAACTTTCAGGGCGAAATTTCATTATTTATAGCTCTTGGAAAGCCTAGAAATCGTTCAAATGAATAACAACTTTATCCGTATGTTATAAGGTTTACTTTACTATACGCACATACAGATTCTATAATCATTTAGTTTGAAGAGCCGGTGTTTACTGTGTGGGATGTTATACCTCATAATCCTTAAATAAAGGCTGTAAGTAACTTTACTTATTACTTTTTTTTGGTTAACTCAACCAACTAAGTTCATTAAATTTTATATATGTACTTAGCCTAAGTTACTCCTTGTAACATCAGCTTTCTTACAGTACCTAACTGGAGTAAGGACTGATTTTAACTGGCTGACTTTAAAAGTGATGGTTCCACGGGCTACTCATGAAATTAAGTCTACGCAGGTGACACCGCGGGGTACAGCTAGTTTTTATATTCTTATGGAGAAAAAAAAATTGTTTATCAAGCAACTAGTAAGATTGTAAATAATAATTAAGGAGGTGTGCTTCGTAAAGTAGGTAGGTACTTACCGCTCGCATGGAATTAAGAAATAAAAAATATAATTAAGTTAAGAAGAATACCGCGTATTAACCACATATATAATTTTTTATGATTGAAACATCAAATAAGTAATTGAGAGAAAATCAAGGAGGAGTTATGTATATACTTACTAACTTGATCTGATTTATCATCTCCGTGAAACTTGAAACCAATGAACCTAAGCGTGAAGAAATTTGCGAAAGTGCTATCTACACTTTCGGCTTTAGAACTGTATTAAACACGTGATGCTATTTAAGATATTCGCATATATACAGTCTGCGCTGTTAACTTTGCATAACATCTTAATGACGACTGGCTGGACCAAAATTAGACATTTAGGTTGAATCAATTAATTCATAAATTCCTGCTTATGCTCTGCCAATATTCTCCTCTGATGAATGCTCTCTTTGTCTGTTACATCGAGATTATATTATAATGCTTCACTGTTGAACTTCGAATTCGTTATTTATACTAATTCATTTCTTATCCACATAACTATATAAATGGTAGAAACAGGCATGAGGGGGATAGAAAGAAAAAATATAACATAATATCTCAAGAATTGTATACTTAATTTTTTTAATTTTTTTGTTGCCCTCCGCGACACAGTTTCTAACTTCTGCGGATGACATCGATACTTAAAATGTACCATAATGTATGCCAAATAAACAAATGTATTATTATTATTATTATTTATTATTAATGGAGAAATAAATTTAGAGAAATAAAACCATTAACCAGCCTGCAAGTGTTTTGGTATGGTTGATATTTTTGTATTCGGGAGGGTGAACTTTGGAATGGAAGAGATATGTATGAGAATGAAAAAGAACGAGTGAAATAGACGAAAAAGAATTAAAGTAACGGCAGACCAACGATGGTGGATGACGGAAGGAAGTGTAAACGTTAAAAGACGTATAAACAATGAAGTATTTTTATTCTATGTTTTCACTATTAGGTGCCTGAACTAGGGCAACCTGCGTCTTAGGCGACTGACAGATTACTGACAATGCGTTAGCTACCTGTAGAATGATATAAGAAATCATAATCTCAAGAATTAAATTTGATTTTTTTTGAGCCCGACCATAAAGTAAACCTACTTAATTCGTGTTTTTTTTAATTTTCCCTTTTTCAGTCAAAAGAACAAGCAAAATAAAAATATTCAAATCAATCAAAGCCTTTTTTAGTTTTAGCGAGACTAACGGACAGCATTATTAATTCCTATTATAAGAGAAATGGTGGAGGCCTTTACCCAAATAGGGGTTCCTATCTAAACTTTTTTATATCTCAATAATGTAATGTAACTTGTAAAATAGCATTAAATAGTTATAAGTTGAATATATGTAATAATAAGGGGATGGAAAATAAAGAGGCTTTATTATTATTATTATAAAAAAAGATATAAATAAGGGTACCAACCTAACCTAAGTTGCTCATTACATATTTGTTAAGTTCCAAGCTGATGGCCCTTTGAACTACCTATATAATATAATGTCAATCGGTGAATCGTATTAAATCCTCTTGATGTACTCAACTAGTTGCTTGCTCATATACAAAATGTTAGTGAAAACGGCTTTCTTATACTAATACCAAATTGGAATAAGATCCTGATGATTATCGAATATGTTAAAAGTATCTTTCAAAAACTCGTATCTTTGAATAGAACAGTGACTCTGCACCTAAGTGTACCAGCATTAAGTATTATATTTGATTACACCGGGGAAGTGCGCGGCCCGCTGGCCCAAACCTACCTGCGGCTGCGGACGCGTCGGCCGCCAGTGCTAGCGGCAGTTTCGTCCAAGACAGCTGTGTGACATGCAACCAAGGTCAGTACGAAGCCCTACGATTACGTTCAATTAAGCCTATTGACCGACAGGAAGTTGTATTCTATTCGAGACTCAATCGAACGTCTAGAGCTGCCTCAAAAGCCAGTGCGACATTTTTGGAAGGTAGTTAATGTTACGACATATTTCATTAGTAGGTGGGTACATAGAACCAGTTCTAATGTCTATCATAACCACACGGTCTCTGCTCGTTATATCGTAGGTTTCGTGTTCGTGTTAAGGAATTCATTCAGTATTGGTTTGTGTTCCCAGTTTGAAGATGTCGAAGCAGGCTGAAGCCAATGCCGGGTCCTCCGTGGACGCAAATGAGACTACACCACTGGTTCCCAAGAATGTAAGTGTGTTTATCTGTATTTGACTTATAACCCAACTCTTAATAACCCCAACTCTGTAAAAAGTCTGCATTAAAAGGTTGTTACTGTAAAAGTTATCATACATATTCAAGCTCTACCTACTTCATTTTATAAGTCTTCCCAAAATGTAATAGAGGCACAGTATGGCCGTTAGCCGCTTTAGATTTTAAACATGTCTTCAATTACCTAAATATCAGATATAATAGCTGTTATTTAGGTATTCATTTACGACTATTTATTTAATTTAGTCACAAAAACACGTGATTTCTTCTAGCAACATCTTTATCGCATTTATTGGTAGTTTGAGTTTAAATTCTAACATTTTATAACCTAATTGAATATTAATTAGGTAGTTATTTTCGTTAAGTTTTCCACTTCCAAACTAGTTTTATTGTTACCATTATTATATTTAAACATGACGTGATATTATACAGATTAGGAAGTAATGACATTCCTTGCGTTATTTCCTATTAAGTGCAGAAATATCGATTATTTAAACTATTTAGGTACTTAGTAGTATTATTTTTGAAGTTTTTACCTAAACTGCATAGTAATTACCGAGTTTCTTGTTGGTTTTATTTTCAGTAAAAGCGACCTTCCGAACCTGTATCATTTATAATACTGAGCAATTATGTTATTCACGATTTGAAAGTAGTAATCTATCCAAGTAGGTAGGTACATTGTTAAAAGTAATCCAATATAGACATTGAGTTTGGCGACAGTGTATCTTCTATAGAGTTTGCGTAGCAGGTATTAGGTACTGAATTTTAGTTAGTAATTGATATCAACTGTAGTACTTTATCGTCAACATAAGTCATGTTCTCAACGTAACACGGACAAATAACGTCAAAATCTTGAGCGAGCGTCTACAAAACACACTGGGGATAAAGAGGGGAGCGAGAGACAAAATAACACCAATAGGCACAAACGACTACACGTCATTCTATACGATCCCAGTATAAGCTAACCTCCCAATGTTGGGAAAGCCTATACAATTTGAGATCAACATGTGCAGCCGCGTGGTTATATAGATTGGTAAGTAACCAACATACAATAGATTTCGCATCAATTGATGTGGAGGGTTTGAGTCGAGGGGCTTTTGACTGGGACAGCGGTCCCCAAAGCCACCTTGGATTAAATAAGTATTTTAGAGAAAAAATAGACAATGCCTCAAAAATAATCATTAACTCCAAGGTTCCTGTCCCAAAAGCCTTCCGAATGGGAAACTTATGAATTAAATCGTTGGAAAAGGCGATGTTACCCTTCAGCTCACGTGATGATTAGCAGTTGAAGAATGTTAGCACTTTCAATACTCAAATTCAAACCCAAAAATAGTAGACTTCATACAAAGTACTTTCAAATCGTTAAAAGGACACAAAAAATACAATGTAACAGGGAGTTATGATCGTTTAAACATCGCGTATTGAGAACTTCTTACGTTTGACGTTTAAATTTACGGTACCAAATTGAAACGTAAAAGCTCAGAAGTCCCATATAATCTAAAACGGACGATGGTGGTCTCCCAGAATTATAAATACTACCACCGGGTTTGGAAGGTTGCTCTAGCTGAGAAGAGCCCGACAAGAAACGGGTAACTTATAACAAAACTTTCGATCGTCCTATTCTAGAACATGCAGTAGAGCATGGACATAGTTATCAATAAGAGACAGTTTAAATTTGTCCGCAATATACATCTTATAGTTTCACGACCTGCAAGCAATTTTCAACCGTATTGCTTTGATCTATTGGATTATAATCATGAATCTGCCACTAAGCTACTACAAGTGATACTGTACTTCCAGCTTGGCCGCGGATGGAGTTACACGACGGTCAGTAAGCTGATATGATGGGAACCAATCTATAATGGTTACCGTCGCTTAAATACTAAAACATCTTTTTATGAGAGCGACTCTATGATATGGCGTTTAAAAAAGACAATATAATGTAAAAAGGATTATGACAGGCACTTTATTCGCCACCGGTGACCGTACCAAGATCTGCTACTGCAATGGTCGTTGGACTGAAACCGATGTATTCGATACCGTACAATTGTAAATACGGACGGATTATAATATTTATATCTCGCGAGATTGTGCACCGCAACATACTGTTTACAATTTAACGTATTATTATTCGGTAGATTATAATTTAATAAATTGGTTGGTTCACAATCTCACAATGTAACGGTATTTACAATTTCACGGTTATTCACGATATTACGTGTATAAATCTATCACTCTCAGTCGAACTTTAATAGTTGATGATAAATTAGTTGATGGTAGCGGTCCCTACAGCCGAGCTCTATACTGCGTTGCGCATAGAAACGAGATTTGACAGCGATACAGTTTTGACTCTCTTGATTTTAGTATTTGCATGAATAATTTCCATTAATTTTTTTATCATGTTTGAAAACCGGATTGAGATTATACCGAGTAGGTTGACGAATATAGTAGGGAGGATTTGGATGATAATTTTTAAATGTAAATCAACCAGCTTCGGCCCCCGTGGTTGGTAGGTACATAAGTATATTAGTCCATTCCAAAAGAAGTATACACAGAAACGCCACCTCTCTATGATATTCATATTCATATATTTATTGCATTTATGTTATTTACATGCAAGATACAAAATAATCTTAGTTATAATGGTACCCTAAGTTAAACTAACATAAACCATGCCAGGGCACACCAATGTGATGGTATAAGACAGTAGATGATGTAACCAAAGAACAGAATTAGATAAACAAAACATAACAGCTTTTATCCAATATATAATATACGACGCTACATTTGCATAAAAATCAGCCTAGGTTCCAAACTGTTTCTACAATTTGTATTATTTTTCTAAGGCTTTGGTCAAAGTCCAACACATATAACGTCCTCACGCGTCAATCTTGAAGAAACTAAGTTTCAACCAATAGCTGCGTGTTGCTCAACACCAGTTTAACCTTAATATTCATTGTTTAATGTTGTTGAATGTATAATTATTTTTATAAAAGGGCTACCAAGGCCTTTTCAAACCTCGATGAAGCCCATCGAGGTTTGAAAAGGCCTTGGTTGGCGCGTTATATAAAACTGTATGATGTAGGCACCTATCTCAAAATTTTCCATCTCAAGTCATTAATATTCTATCAACAGAAATAATACGTAGCACGTATAACAGCCCCTGATAATAAGTACCAATTTATGTGTAATAATAGTACGTATACATGAAGTATAAAACTTACTGCTTACACTGGAGGTATAACTAAAGTCTCAGTCTCAGTAAAAGCAACCTTCTGAACCTGGCGGAAGCATTTATAATCCTGTAAATTATGTCATTCTGACGAATTGAAACAAGTGCTTTGTAAAAAGTCTAATCGACTAAAGATATTTTTGACTTTGACTTTAAATTTCAAATAAATATATATACATATCCGCACCTAAATGTCTCCATTATATTAACAGTAACAAATTAACCAAATACATAGATACTATATAATATATACATATATATATAACCTAAATGTTACCTACTTCTTGTACGACATGGCCTTAGATATTTTCAAAACAATATTCCAAAACAGTTACATGCCCACTTACATGTTAGTCAGTTCTCCTCTCGCTTATCTTATCTTTAGTTACTTATTAAATATTGCGTTTATTAAATATGTGGAGATAAGTAGGTATGATCTCAATTTCAGTCAAGCGCATATTTATATTTCTGTTGGATTCGGGCACATCTAATTACATATAAGTAATAAGTAGTATTCCATTATATTATAAAATGGAATGATTCTTTGAGCTTTAAGCCTTTCATATAGAGGTTAACTCCGACATGTAAGTAAAAACCGTAAGCCGTGGTCAAGCAGAATACATAATTTTGTCTGGAAACGGCGACTTCGAAAATAGTACTGTTTAAAGGATGGATAAATATATGCAATTTTTATTTTAAAATAAAAAAGTTTTATTCGACATAGGGACACTTGGAACACACATTGAACGTCATTTATCTTACGATAACTTGGGTTAATAAACTCCCCGGCTTTTTTTTACATGTGACTCTTCTTTATACACTGTTTTAGTTCAATTTAATGTAAGGGTGAACAACTCATTGCCATGCATGTCTATCATCAATATACTCAGTTACACTATAATATGCTTTTTCACAAAGTTCCTGTTTGATGATTGCCTTAAAACGTTCACACATTTTTAATGGTAGTTTATTGAAAAAGCATATAATTTGCCGCACAAAAGAGTTACCAGTTTTGTTTCATTTTTGGCCAGACAGTATCAGCATCGCTACATGGGGCCTTAACATGACCTCCTATTGCCGTGATAGTTTTAATCTTATTATGTGACGGATGTATATGAAGTGTCTATGTCTGTCACTGTCACACAGTGGAACTATGATGGCAATAAGTATGGCCTTTTGGTATGGCCTCAGTTCAGCGTGGCTATGCTGCCAGTGTTCTTGGTACGATTTTGAGACATTCCCATTAAGATCAAGCTTTTTCTCAATATCGATACCTAATATGTACTTCGTAATTGTTTCTTGTAAGTAATTTACTTGTATTCATAGTTAGGGTGGATTACTGAACTTTATTTTAGGTTCAATTAAAATAGCGCGGTTTCTTTTGCCACTTCAATATGTAATCTAATCGATGTTATTCTGCAATACATGCCTATATAGATCTAATAGACGGCAATGATGACATTGAATCAAATGAAATTGATTTAAGCAGGATTTCAACGGCGACAAGGGTGAGAACGGTGGTGTTGGCCTGTCGGTGGGGCAGACCACTCTACTGGTAGCCGGAGAGATGGCTGGCAGCGGAGTGCTGGCACTTCCCCGCGCCCTCGCTAAGACTGGTAAGTTCATACGTACTTAATAACTTATTACTAAGGTGCCGAGGCCCGAAATTTGTTTTGGCCTCTGAAAATAATATATTCAATTTAGGTCTGTGCTATCTGGTAGCTGTGAAAATTTCCTTCTTTATCAATTACCTACACAACATGTTGGTCTCGGGTGGAGGAATAATGCATATTATACATAATGTCTCTGTACATAGCAATGCTCCTAACTGGGAACAAAGTAAATGCACACTCGTATATCATTATGGATAAAGTGAATTATATAAATCTTTAGACGCTAAAATTCACTACATTACGTTGATAAATTTGTCGTTAAATTGCACAATCTATAACTTCACTTCACGCCGCTCATGCGATCGATTCTCAAGCGAATTTGATTATGGTGAATAACAATATGATCCTTGCCCTCAATATTAGATATAATCCACGTGCAAGATAATATGTTGTTTCCACAGCTCTGCGAATTATCCTAACGAGGTTGTTCATTATTCAACGAATGTGTCCAATCTTTTAAGGCTACATTGATCGACCCCTGGCGTATATATAATGTATGGAAATTAGATGTACCTAGGCCTGCTTGGTCGGAGTGTTCGTCAATTCGTACCACGAGATATTCGTACCACGGTGAGAATCACTGACGTCTCTTCTTGGATAAGCTGAATCAAGCCGTGGTTCGAAACAGCGCCTTCAAAGTACTTTTATAGCGACAAAGAGACTGAGACTTTATCTACCCATATGGATGTTACTCATTTGCATTTTTTTATTTTATGTCTTAAACACTCTTCCACTCCTCAGTACATACAACCTATTGATTCAATTTATACTTATAAAGAAAATTTAAGTGTCTGTTTATAATTAAAAATAACCGCTTTTCACTAATTGTATATGAAAGTATATAAGGTACTGAAATAAAAATATATATTTCTTTAAACTTCTCTTTCTGTTTGTTCCGGCTAATATCCGAAACAGCAGGACCGATTTTAACGGGACTTTCACTGGCAGATAGCTGATGTTTCAAGGAGTAACTTAGGGTACTTTTATTTAGAAAACAAATTAGGATTCCGCGAGTCTAATGATGAAACTAAGTCTACGCGGGTGAAACCGCAGTTATGTTTATTTAATACCATGGGATGAATCGAAGAACGGTAACAAGCCGGAACCCACGTCATTTCGTGCGTCATTGATTTTGTCTCATTCCCTTATCTGTGAATAGATTATTTGGGACAGTGTTCTCAAATAGTTCTTACCTGCCAAACAAAATAATGGTTGGGTCGGTTCGTTTTCCCATGAGTATGTACGATTGCCAACGCGATAAATTCCGCTAACTCAATCATGCTTACAACACCTATGAGAGATATTTGATATCTTGCCAGTCTGGACACAGAGCACTATAAGACGTTTCTAAGTTTAGTGCTTAAGATTGACATGACAAATGCAAATAAATAAGTAAACGTTTGACATAACCAGCTTTTTTACTACTTAAATAAAAGGCGAACAATGGACGATTTATACAAATAAACTGTATTTGGAAGTGATACAAATGTAAGCCACTTTAATTAATGAAACTGAATTAATAAACGCGAGAGTAGAAAAAAACACCCACATAGTTTTATTTCGGTAACTGGTCAAACGAGTGGTTTGATGCTTGTGTGGACGTTGTTGCCACATTCTCCATCTATACCTACCTGACTACTATCAGCCTGTCGGTCGATTCACGTTATGACCACCGTAACGATGTCGTAGCGACTTAGTCGTATTTTCGAATTCGATTCTAGTTGTGCCACGCAGTTTCACCCGCTAATGTTTTTCGGAAATAAGAGTATCCTAAGCTACTCCTTGTAACTTTACCTACCTGCCAGTGAAATTTCTTGAAATCGGTCCAGCTGTTACGGATATTAGCGGGAAACAACAGACAGACAGAGAAAAAAAACCTTAATTTTCCATGTATATACATTAGTGAAAAGCTGTTATTCTTTTAATTACGAACAGACACTTCAATTATATACATCTGTAAAGAGTATAGATGTAATGTATAGATTGATAGATATAGATATCAATGAAAAAACGGTGCTCAGTCGTAGTCGCGAAGACGTCCTATCGAACTAAAATTTTGGATCGCGTGATCATACCACATTGGGAGAGGATTTGGGATTTTTTTCTATTTAATAATTTCGATTTAATTCTGCAACGATATTTTGATTGTTTGTTTAAAGTGAATCGGAGTATTCAAGAGATTTTCTGCTACGAGATGAACAGAATAAGCCAGGCACAAACAAAGCAGATACCAATCACGCAATCAACGCGATAAATTCATGAATTCATGAGATCATTATTTATGTAGGCTCCTTGGCAATCTGAAACTACAGTTAGCCAATCAATCCTCGATCACAATCTTGTCACGAAAGCTGAATATCTTATGGAAAATAGGGTATGGGTACATCACGTATTCTTTGAATATGTTATTTCATTTTATATTTAAATTTTATGTTCTATCTTTAGTATCTGTCAGTATGTACACTGTCCCAACAATTCCAAACCTTTCATACACAAAAACTACTCCTAGTAAGTACTTAGTGGTTGTAGGCAAATGAAATGAATGCTAACAATTCCTAATTTAAATTCCGTGCTTAATTTATAATTTTTATTTTTATTATATTTTTCTTTTTCATATCAGCATGCATGTGTAAAAATAATAATTAATATGTATTAGAGTATAGATTACTACAATTCCTAGTTAGGCTACGAAGTTTAAATTTTTGCTACTAAATCTAAGTGACATTTATTTTTATATCACTAAGCAATGATGAAATTTGTTCAGATGTGTCACTTACCATCGGGTAGGCTACTTGCAATGCTCGGAGCACGAGGCGCGCGTTGCCGACCCTGTAAGAATCTCTTCACACTATTCTTGAAGAACCACATGATTACTTGGGAAAACCACGCCGAAGAATTCTAAATCCACAAACTTACTAAGTACTGTCAAGTTTTGATTCCAACGTGTGGATGAGCTTCGATTAGTCGATGGGAATAGATCAGATTTGGAATACGCTTGAATCTTTTTGTTGGAATGAATCAGCAATCCCATATATACCTTATCATCCTATTAGATTCAATGATACTTGCATGGCCTCACAATGGTATGTAAGGTTGGTGAGTAGGTAATAGGTGAGCAGTGAAACTTTGAGCTCAAAAAGGTATCATTTGTTCGACAAAGGGTCACAGAGTCTTGGCAACATTTGCACATCTTCATTGTGATATTTATCAAACAAAAATATATAAATACGTTGTTCAAATTTGAACCAGGGTTGAGAAAAACAGGAGCTGTTGTCAAAACAGAATAAAGCACTCACGTGCCCGATCTTATCTCTACCTACTTTACAGTGGTTGTATAGTTGCTAGTAATGGTTATTCAAGGGTAATAGGTATAGTTACATTGTTATGCCATATTTTTTTTGGGGAGAATTACATTTATCACTCAACGTCTCTATTTATGCTATGGCAAATAGGTTACGTCTTATTCTCTACCGATAATACAAAAAAAAAAATTCGGTCAAGCCGTTTCTACTAAATTAAACTAAATTCCTCTAGTAACGAACACTGTGGAACTATTGTAGTAGCAGTAAATAGGTATATTTAGAGTCGTGACCTTTTTTTATAGATTTTAATGGAAATCAATATTCTAATGTGACCTAAAAATATTCTCCTATTCTCATTATTCTTAGCCTCCATAAAATGTAACTTCAACATGTTTGTTTAATAATAATCTTCTATGCGAAGGTAAAATGATATTTGTAATTAGTTAATGGGCTTCCTCGTACTTGAATATAACTAACAACTTCTTTGACGGTCGTTAATAAAACTGGTCCAACCAAACTTGGGACATCACCAGCTTGTCCGAGCCGTTGGAAGAGGGCGCTAGTGGCGTCATTCCCATCGATATTAAAATTATTTGTCCCTGTGAAGCTAGTTTCCTATTCAAACTGCCGGCTCAGACAGCGTTGGTTACCCAATAGCGAGTTTTTTAAATCTACTCATGAATAAAAAACTGGACATAATGTGGCCGGCTTGTTTTTCGTCGACTTTTTTGTACTTGCGTGTTTTTTCATATGGTCTATTTGGTATTGTTGAAGGATTTGTTAAGATGAAATTGAAGCGAATGTATTTTGATTCTTTGCTTTATGTAGCTTAAATATAAATAGAGTCTGTATAACTTACAATGATATCGTCACATAAATATGTCGCCATTCTTATTATAATCATCTAATTATTAGCAAAGCTTGTGTTGTTTATAAAAAAGTAAGCCTAATTATGATTTGTAAATAAATACCTATATAAATATGTATACAAAACCCAGATCAAAGACAAATGCTAACACTAAATGTTTGGTACTGGCGCGGAATCGACCCGAGGTGATCTTGCTTCCGGACCACGATAAATCTGCTGTGCCAAACTTCATGTGTTGAACGCCGATTAACAATTAAGTGCGTATCTTGAAAGAAGTAAACGTATACACAGATAGACACGAATCGAATTTCTTCATAATGTTTAATTTTGTTGATAAGTGACTAACAAGTGATTTTAAATCAGGATGGGTGGGCGTGCCGATCATCATTCTGATGTGCCTGGTGGCGGCGTTCAGCGGCAAGCGGCTGGGAGACTGCTGGTCCATTATCGAGGAGCGCAATCCTGACATGAGGAGTCGCAAGAGGAACCCGTACGCCATCATCGCCGAACAATCTCTCGGCAAGGCATGGAGGTAAGTTAAGAAACAAAATAGGACGGGCAGGCGACTACCATGACCTCTTATTGATATATACACATACATATGCTCACGCCTGTATTCCCCGAAGGGGTAGACAGAGGTGTTGTAATAACAACACCCACATTTCACCGAATATGATCAAGTGCCAGAGGGTGAGTCCATCGCCGTCTCAGGCACTATACATACGCCTTTGAAATACTTCTCAGACATATGCAGGTTTCCTCACGATGTTTTCCTTCACCGTAAAGCATGTGGTGTGAAATCACTGTACATAAGTTTTTTTAGAAAAACTCATTGGTATCGCTGGGATTCGCTCTTGCGTCGCTTGCGTAGCAGGCGACTGCTCAAACCTCAAGGCCACCACGGCTATTGATATATAGATTGTGAATTATTAATTATGAGACTATGTATATAACGTTTATAAGTCTGTCACTGTTATGTAACAGCCACAATCGTGGCCATTTAAGTTTAAGAACAGTCGATACACAGATAGTTACGGTAGGAGGATCTTGGATAACAAGAACGACATGTGATGATAAGCTCAATTCATTGCGCTTGAAAGCGAGGTGTTTTAAACATGATGATTTATAAATGTGGTTGTTTACCCATCTAAGAAACCATGGATGGCTTGTGTGAGAAAAAAACACTTTGCGCCGACCCCAAGTAAAATGGCATATGAGCAGAAGGATTATGATGAAATAATTAATGTTCATGAAGTGACAAGCGGGCTAGGGTCTTTCTCGCTTAGAAAATCAGCATTGCTGTTCAACATGGCAATGCTGCCAGCCTTTTTGGTAAAATCCCGAGGGACACCGATATGGGCCAAATTTAATTCGTTTTAAGTACCAGGGACCAACTATGATCGCTTAAGCAGCGAGTAATATAAACTGCTTAGCTTTGACGTTTCATTTCACGGCACAAAAATGGAACTACAAAGCTCAGAACTTCTTAAAACGCTCTTCTTAAATCGATGATGTTATTCAGTTTATATTAATTTTCATTGTTTGTCGTATTTCAGCGTGGCGGTGTCAATGGCGGTATTAGTGACGTTGTTCGGCGCATCTGTGGTATACCTACTGCTGGCGGCGCAAATCATCGGGTCAGTGTTCCTGACGCTGGTGCCCACCCTCACCATCTGCACCTGGTACCTCGTCGTCGTCGGAGCCATGACGCCCCTCATGTTCTTCGGCACGCCTAAAGACTTCTCGTAAGTGTTCACTGAGAAAACGTTCTTCAAATTTTTTGCTTTTATGGGATAGTTGAATAGTTACAAGTCGCGGAGTCGGGCTACTCCTCACCCATAAGTACGTAAAGTGTGTAAAACATTCGTGAGCTTAAGCTTTTCAATTAAAAATATTGTGTTTTCATAAAAATATGTTATCATATCGAAAAATTCAGAATAACTTAATATTTTTTTTATTTTGGCAAGTTGGATTGAACAAACGTTAAACATACCTAGTCAATACAACTTTAAGGGCTAGTTACTTAAAAGCTCTTTTATTTTCGTAGAGACAGCGTCACATCATTATACATTCCAGTTCAAGCTGACCTCGCAATGTGTATAAGACTTTTCGAACAACGACTCAGCATAGACATAGCATTTTTATAGCTAACACCAAGTATAAAAACTGAATCAAAATAAAATATTTTAAGATCCTTGCATCAATGGTTGTCCTAAACACTCGTGTCATTCTGGCGTTGACTATATCTGAAGAAAAATGTGGTTTCAGTTTCACTGGCATCATTGCATTCGGGTCCACGGTGGTCGCATGCATCTTGTACTTCATCGAGATGATGAACGAGATCCGCCCCTTCGTGTTCCGCTGGGGGATCCACGGGTTCCAGGTAATTTCCTTAATTTTATGCACATAATTGAATCAAACTAATTGATGTAATTTCAATTCTGACAGAAGTATAGTCAAGGGCCCTTTTTTGATTTATGGGAATTGCAGTCCTTCACGGTAATTTTTTTTTATTATCATAGCATGAAACGATTAAATACCGATTTAGTGGAACATTCAACCTTCCTGGAAGACTCCTGGAAGGGTTAGTCAGAGGTTTACTGTTACCCAGTTTTCACCGATGATATACCTAATATTTACTCTACTACCTATTTTATTATATTAATATTCTTAGTCACAATATTTATTATCTTTTGTCAGGATTTCTTCCTCGCGTTCGGCACCATAATGTTTGCTTTTGGAGGAGCCTCCACCTTCCCCACCATCCAGAACGACATGTCTGACAAGACCAAGTTCGGCCAAAGCGTGCACTACAGTTTCACTGGTAAAGTATTGTTTAAAGATTATTTGCTAAAATCATGCACACCTTTACAATTACGTGGACTCTGGTCATGCTGTAGACCTGGGGTTAAAAAGTGTGTGAGCAGGATGCGATATGATAAAGTCCCCAACGAATGAACATAATAATCTGGAAACATTCAGAATTACAGCACTACAATAAAGCAATGTAAATTAAGGTATTCGGCTGCTATATATGCATTTAGAGATGAAAAATCCATTATTTTCATATTTGCCCCCAAAATAATAAGTATGGCATGGAAACCATTTATTATTATTATTAATTCAGGAGCGTGTAACAAATTTCATGTACCAATCCTTATGTCATAATTTCTAATCACTATTCCAAGGGTCGCAACCTAGTGACTAGAAAGTGATTTCTACGTTAATTTGTCTGTGTGCTCTCCAGCCGTTCTGCTGCTGTACCTGCCCATCGCCATCAGCGGGTATGCAGTGTATGGTGACGCAGTGGGGTCCAATGTGGCGACCTCGCTCTCAGCTACGCCCCTGACGCTCGTTGCTAACATCTTCATGGCCATCCACCTCGTCTTCGCCTTCATCATCCTCATCAACCCCGTCTGCCAGGAACTCGAAGAGTTGTACAGCGTGCCCAGAGGTAACATTATTTGAAATCAATATTTTTTTAAGGAAACGTAAGTTGATATTATATCTTTCGATGTACGTACTTTTTGCATCACTTTCATGGCTGTGTTTTTATTACATTAGAGTGTGTTCGGCCATATTTTAATAGATTTTTTAAAGCAGGATTTATCAATCATTTTCTTTCAAAAATATCAATTTTAGGATCAACAATATTAAAAGAAATACTGGAATATTTTTATTGGTAAAATTTTATCATTTTGCCAAACCTTAAGATAGCAGAATAACAAATAGTTACAATTCAAATCTAAAAATGGATAATGGTTCTAATGTCACACGCTTACCTACTTAATAGGTTCTAGGATATATCTTTATTTATATAATTTATACATTGTACATATATACACACATATTATTATGCTCACGCTTATATTTCCCGAACGGGTAGACAGAGTTATTGTAATAACAACACCCACTTTTCACCGAATATGATTAACTGCCAGCCTTATGGGTGGTAAGTCTATCGCCAACTCAAATATATGCACGTTTCCTCACGATCTTTTTCTTCACCTTTTTTATTTACTCGTGGTGTGAAATCACTGCACATAAGTTTTTAGAAAATTCATTGGAACAGGCCCCGCTGGGATTCGGATTGCGTCGCTTGCGTAGCAGGCAGCTGCCTAAACCCCACGGCCACCACGGCTTTTTATACTTAGATTGTTTTGTGATTTGACTATAGATTTTACGGAGAGTTATAACGATAAAACAAATTTATGTTAAGCTTGCAATGTATATTTGTCGTAATTCGTTGTGGTTTTCAGATTCCGTGGGCTGGCGCTTAGTGGTCCGCCTGTCAATAATGGCTGGGATTCTGTTCATCGGAGAGAGTGTGCCAAGATTCTACACCATCCTGGCGCTTGTGGGTGGTACCACGGTGGCTCTGCTCACCTTCATCCTGCCCTCGCTGTGCTACCTCAACCTCATCTCCAAGCCGCCTGCTGAAGGACAGACCGCTACGTTAGTGACAAGCTTTTATCTTTGTCCTACATATAATATTTTAAATGAAAGTTTGTGAGAATGGATATTTCTGTTTGTCACTCCATGACGCAAAAACTACTGAAGGGATTTTAAATCATATTACAACTAGCTGCACCCCGCAGTTTCGGAGATTAGCCGGCACAAACAGAAAAACAGACAGAGATTGTTTTTTAAATTTGTTTGGTTTTTTTTATGTGAGTACCGTATATACGATATATGCTTTTAGGCACTTCAATTTTAACTTTATTTTTTCTAAACATACAGAATTAATTGAAACAAGTGAAGAGGTCGACAGACTCATTATTTTGCACGTCACCTCATTATCTTCGAAAACAAGTATAATATAAAGGTTTTTTAAGCAATTGGCGAATATTTGTTATTATCCAGAGAGACCCCTGGATGGATGAAGATGCTGTGCTGGGAGGTTATCATCCTGGGAGTGGTTGGTGGAGCCGCGGCGACCTTCAGTGCCATCAGTGCCATCTTCAGCACTGCGCAGGCCACTCCCTGCTACCTGCGATAGATGCTCTGCTTCACCCCTCAAAGCGAGCAGTGTAACGCAGACACCGCGTTACTTTCGACAATATTATGTCGAACTCTATTGCAAAACTTAATTGTTATGCAAATACATTTTTATACTCTACATTATTTTATTAATCTAATGCCCGTCGTGTTTGATGTTACTCAAACAAAATTAAATTACGAACACGATTTTATATTCGTATCTTATAATAACATCTGTAGCTAGCGTTTTCGCCGAAAACGTGACGTGAAGAACTAAAATATCTCATACAAATATTGCGAGTAACGCTAGCGAGTATAGATTACGATAACGGTGGCAAACCCGTGATAGGTACTGCATGCGAGGTTGTACAGTGCTATGGTTTTGCCAAAATTTACCAATGACCAAACCGGCCCGTGTGTTAGCTGGTGGGATACATAACACATTCCCAAATGGTTAATGATGTCCAATTCCACATTACGTCCATTATATTAGGTCGATGGTAGACCAATATATTTTATAATATTCATTTATTCTGATACTTCCCTGGTGGTATAAATCATGTAATGGTACTAATTTGTTGTAGTGGTTGGTTTAATTTGATTTGAGTATTCGCACGTGTGGCAATTTTATAAGCGAGTAAAATGTTTCTTAGTATAATACAGGAATACCACTTATTTGTTATTCTTGTGATCAACCGTCACAGGGTACCTTTGCAATGTGGTATCATGGGAGCTATACAATATATTATAATTAGGTTTTTTTTAATTATTGTGTTATGATGTAACGTATATTAATAATAAATAAAATAATTTCTATAGAACGCGAAACGATCCTCTGTTATATCGGTCGTTTCGTATCGTAATTATTGTAACAAAAAGGTTTTGTTTCTCTATAATTCCAAGTACTGTCCCTACTCTATATATTTAATATGGAGTCCATTGTCCATAGGTAGGAAATAATGGACCCGAAAGCTAACAAAATAAGATTATGGCTCAAATAAACAATTATTCTTGGTCTTACAGCAATTTTATATAATGTAAGTAAGTGCTAAGTTTTTGATTTTAATAAAAGTTAAGAATTAAACACTCTTTCGTTCAAAAGTCTTCAAATTTAGCTCGTAATAAATTATAATATGCCAATTATATAAAATATACGGTAGAGCTCAAATTTTGTGATTTTTTTAATCAGCTGAGTAGTTTCGCAGGTACACCTTACGTTCATCCTCTTTATTATAGCGATACAATTACGGCTAAAAATCTCGATAAGAACGCATGTCCGCCATCTTGGATTTGAAAATATATAGTATTTTCGCATTCACCAAAATACGCTGAAAATTATCTTCATCTCTGTTGATGCGGTGTTGATGGCACGAGTTGATATGAAGGTTGATGAACAAGTAGGTATATGAATAAGTACATGAATGTTTCAAGATAGAAATAGCTGCCCCCCGTGGAGTGCAAACAGCGATAATGAGACGATAACTTTACTGACCGCATACAACTGTGGACTCATTATATGCAATTAGTAAGTATTCATCTTATAGGAGACTATTTTATCTTAACCATAAATAATGTAACTTTGCTAATCAATAATCCGATGGCATTGGTTCAATGCTATATCTACACTAATATTATAAAGATATTTAGATTTGATTGTTTGCATTGAATAGGCTCCGAAACTACTGGACCGCCTTTTAATATTATTTTAGTAATGTATAGCTACATCATCAGCGAGTAACATAAGCTATATTTTATTCCCGTATTCCCACGGGAACGGGAACTACGTGGGTGAAACCGTGTGACGTCCGCTTTTTATGTAATACTTATATACTAATAGGTAATATAACAAAGGCAAGTATTTGAGTCGGTTTGTAACAGTCGGTCTCCTTGCTCTCAAACTTGCGCTGTTTCATAATTAATATCTGGTTGACCGACCTGTGCTCGGTTTCTTCACACAAAAAAGGGAAAAAAAGAAAAATAATATCCGGTGTACGTCAGTCTCGAACCGGGGGGTACTCTAGTTTCGCCATCGCCCCGTAAGCTTGAACCCTCACCTTTGAGCTACCATCATTTGACAATGTCGGCGAAATTTGCTGCCGTATTGTAATTATATTTTATGAGTTTTTTACTGACTGAAAATAGTCAAAACGATGTTTTCCATAAATGAAACGTAGCTAGGTCTATTTTTTGCCCCTAAAACCCCCTACATACAAAATTTCATGAAAATAGTTGGAGCCGTTTCCGAGATTCAGATTATATATATACAAGAAATGCTCATTAAAATATATAAAATAATAGTAATAATTATAGCACGTGCTCTGTCAGTGCTGTCATGTAATTACCTACTGGTATATTATCGATGAACATTGACTATAGGTATATCTGAAACTACCGAATATGGGTCTTATCAAACACTCTGCCACTGCATTGTGTGATTTAATTAAGTTGCCATCCCGTGCTTCAATTAGTGAAAAGACCCCGCGCTTGAATAAATTAACATTACTTTACATAAGCTATCTGGCAGTTTCAATTTCAGAGATTAGCCGGAACAAACAATAAGACAGACGGACTAAGAAAAAAAATGCAAATGGGTTTATTTGTGAGTACCGTATATACTTTCATATGCCTTTAGTGAAAAGCTGTTAATTTGAAATTACAAACAGACACTTCAATTTTATTTATCTGTATAGATTCAGTACTATAGAGCTACACAAATATAGATTGTACGTAATTTTGTAAAATACTATAGTGTAAATGATACAAATTTGTACAAGGGGCCAACTATGTTTCATATTGGTTAAAATAATTGGAATACAAAACAAACTTTAGTTACTTATGTCACGTGTTTAAATATTCTTAATGAAAGAGACAATACTAGAGGTCACAGATATTGTTATCTGTTATAATATTAAGTATCTTACAAAGTGTAGGTAAAAACAATATTTTGGTACAGTTATTGTAATCTGACAGCCAGTTATATATATGGTACCTACTTGGCCGTTTTCAATAACATAACAATACGATAATGACAGCCAGCGATAGGTTATTGAAATGCAAGTAAGGGCCGAAAGATAGATTTGCTTGTCTTTAGTAGCCTAAATGAAAACGGCCGTAAGTAAGGTGCCATCTGACTGGTAGGCACAGCCTCACCCGGTGCTAAACCAGGAGATATTTTATTTAATTTTATTTTATTTCTGTTTCTCCTATTCTTAAGGTAAATACGAAATGGAAAAAAGATATATCATCGGATAAAAGACATGATCACGTGATTAGTCGTCAGACCTCGAGCCAAGGGTAAAGTGGTTAAAATATATTTCCAATGTGCCAAGTAACATCATTAGATCACACTACTTTTTACCTTATCCGGCGCTCTACTTGTCTGTACGTTACGACCTCGTGGATCGCTGGAAGATCCCTACTAATATTATTAATGCGAAAGTAACTCTGTCTGTCTGTTACGCTTTAACGCTTAAAACCTCTCAACCGATTTTGATGAAATTTGTCACAGACAATCTTTAGCCCCTGAGAAAGGACATGGGCTACCTTTTATTGTAAACTAAATCTACGCGGTGAAACCGCTAGTAATATATAAAAACTAAATATTTATTATGCCTTTGACAACGAGCCCTTAAGGGACAGTCCACCTGGTGGTAGCTGACTACTGCTACTCACAAAATGAAATCACATTGCCCAGTTACAACTAGCAATTGTATTGAATTTACCCTTTTCGATAAAACATAATACTACCCTAAGTCTGCCATCTTCTGTACAGTGTCCATTCGGGCAGCTTCGAAATTTTTATGGGAAAGCCCGTTATGCCTTACCTTATAGAGTGCCGTATTGTCATTGATGTGTGCGAATGACAACGTTTGTATGTAGAAGCATTAGCCAATTAGGTTTTATACTGATAAAACTTTACTACGATGTAGTATTGAAGTTTGGCATGTTTATCGGCGAGGAGCCCGAATACCAGTAACATTGGCCAGAGAGGGCAATCTATACTGATAGTGATAACGATATGCGTCAAGACTCTAGTCTGCGACGCACACGCACTGCTGATCCGTATGCGGACGAGCGCGCATCGCGGACCTCGAGAACGTGTCTAACAGGTAAATAATACATATTAAGTTTATTGAATTTTCCTTACAATTAATAAAATGCATCTTATTTATGAGACAATAACTGTTACGAAAGCTTTTAAATACTAAAAGGAGCTTTTTAACTTCACTTGAGTACTCGTATTTAAAGATTCGAAGCATACAGTTACAAAAAGAGTGTAACTTATAAGTATAGTAACAGAAAGTGCTGTTTGTTCCAGGATGAGTATGACTCTGTGTAGTATATTCCGCGCCGTGGGGAGAACCACGAGCAGCGTGGGCGCTCGGTGCTGCGGCCGCGCTTTCTACACCACTGATAATAAAGGTACGTCCTTACTATCATTACTACTGACTATTCAAACTCAGTGCAGGGTCTGCTCCTCAGAATTATCCTACCAGTAGGAGCACCAATACGATACTGCTCTCACTGTAATGAGGAATGTAGGTATAAGAAGCTAGGAGCATAAACATGATATTGGAAAAATTACAAGCTCTACAGTTTCTATTGAAATTGAATGATTTTTGTCTCGGTGATTATTCATATAACCATTAAAAATTATAAAATTTTAAATATATCTTTAATTACTTTATCTGCAGTTGGAGAATTAGTAGTAGTAGAGCGTAGTACGTTCGCTCTTGAGAGCAATATGCTACAAAGTACAATTGTCCTTGATCTTGAGTTGACTGAAATACGAGATGGACGTATACGTTTCTCAGGCATAACATATTTTGACGTTATGATTGACTAGGTCACATTCGAGTTTAGGTCTTATGTATATGTCTTGCGTATCAAATGGTTAAAAAATATCGTTGTCATGAAAACTTACACGTAAGGCTTCGAAAACTTCTACAACACGATTTAAATAAATGTGAAGTTGGTGATAAGAAGAATATAATCGCCAAGGCCCATTACGTGTTTATTCAATAGATTGGGAACACACCACATTCAAGTTGTGTGATCTTGATCTGGGTTCATTAGTAAATGACGGACCAGATGTTATCATTGTTATGTTGCAATCAAAACAACTGTACTTACAATATGTCGGCCACCATTGCCTGTTATCAGCTCCGACGAGAAAAATATGCCATCATCTATTTATAACACAATTACTAGCATCTTGCTTCGTAAATCATTACCAAATTATTGCTACCATTGAAAGACATCCCAAACATCCGGACTTATTTGATCACTTGGCGAATTCCATACAATTTTAAATCTACATTAACTTAGATCTCGATCTTATGCTTAGCGAATGTGACTTATCTATGAATCTGGATAGTTATTTAGTATTTAGGTTAGGCGTGGTTAAGAAGCAAATTAACAAAAATGTGTCATATGTGCTGAGGACAGCAGGCTGATAATGCTTGGCGAATGAGTATGGGTATTCCGTGTGCCCGCTATCCAAACCAACTTCCTCTCATGATAGAGTTCCTGTAAATTGGCTGGCATTCTCGTCATACTTGTGAACAGGTACTGCTTGTGGGGGCTGGTCATCTCAAGCTACACAACTATACGTAGTACCTACTTGTTATTTAATTTTTTTATCGACTTTTGTGCACTTGAACTGTGTCCACAGACATATTTTTTACTCAAAATTGTAAAACATTTGTTTTTGCAAAAAGTATTTACTTAGTTTCTTGCCAGGTTCTTCTTAGTAAAAGCTACCTTCCAAACCTGGCGGTAGCATGTATAATCCTGTGCAATCGTATCGTTCCGACGATTTGAAAGGACTTTGTTAAAAGTCTAATCAAATAACGATATTTTGAATTTAATTACTTAATGGTGATGGTGCTAGTAATGTCAGACCAGTCACGATGACAACTGATTAATTACTGAACGTCTACGGTTTGTTAATGTTCAAATGCCGTCGTTTGAGCTAGGGTTTTAGTCTGACTCAAAATGTGTTGATCCGCAACTTTTGCCATTCAACCATAACTAACTATCAACAAATTTGAAGCCACGTCAAACCGCAAGGTCAAGCGACGACGATTGAACCTGTCAAGATCTTATATTTGGGGCAATGGGCGCCTACAATCATCATTATAGCAGTCTTACTAACTTCTTAGCCTTGACGTTTACGGTACAAAAATAAAGCTCAGAATTTCTTAATACGCTCTGCTTAAACCGACGATGGTAGGCTCCCAGACCTGGTAAGCTATAATTTAACACTATACATTATCATCCAGTGTAATGTAGACTAATTTATATTTAAGATGAATTTTATGTGAGAGCTACGTTTCTTTTAATATATTGCCACAGCTTGCACTCACGTGCTGCAAACGTTTATTTTAACTTTACTTTGTGATGGGAATGTATAAGTTACTGTAAGTAATTTGTGTTATTTTTATATTTTCCAGCCCGATACTACACAAAGAAGCATGAATGGGTGTCGGTGAATGACAACATAGGCACAGTTGGCATTTCCAGTTATGCACAGGTTCGGTTTTTTTTGGTGACTAGCAAGTGTTCGATAACGCGACCAATAATGTAGCACTTCATCTTCCACAGGACTTACACATTAGTCGACAGTAGACTGCTAACATTTTGATACCCTTAACTATGTTCTACAATTCGATATGATCGTATTAGTGCAGTCAATAGGCCTAGTATTAAAAAAAGTCAGTGTTAAAATATATAATTACAATATTGTGAATTGTCTAGGATATGTGGTCCAAATTCCTAAGTCTTAATAACCTTACGGTTAGTATGAATCTTTTAATTTCTGTAGAGAATTATAAACGTCAAAGACCCGAAGCCTTACTTCAGCCAACTCGTAAAAGTCTTTCAGTATTTTGACAAAGGAGGCAGCTATCTTTACTCTTTATTTTTCTTCTTCATTCTTTAAATAACTCTCATTCAATTTTGGGTTAGACCTCTCCTCTCCGTTTTCATTTGGGGTTAGACCTCTAGCCAATATGTTTTTTTTTGTATATATAAAGCATTAAATATTTGTAGTTGGTTGTTTCGTCTATTAATTTATTCTCAGATACACTCTGCAGGTTTCCTCATGATAATTTATTTCACCTTAAACCTTAAGACATCATTGCACTTAAGTTTTTTCGAAAACCGGTACAGACTGCTGAGACTGAACCTTAGCTTGCGATTCCAAAATTTTGTGAGTTGTGAGGCTATACAGAAGGTAGGTATATACCATACCAGAAGGGGGAAGTCTCAGAATCTGATGCGGACTAAGCTAGTAAGGAAATAACCATGAGTCAATTGCGCAGATGTGTAGCTATCTAAGGGTTTGTAATCTGTTAGTGGCAGGTCAGCGCGTCCAGCGACCACGGTACAACGACTCGTTACCTAATCAACGCTGATTACCGCGCTGTTACACAACATTAACTAATGGCGGTTTATTAACGTACTATCTCTTTCGTTATCAATGGACCTGCGCACTTACATTAAAAAGTATGTGGCAAAAATTATAAACATCGTGAACGTGTCCGCTTGTGACCACTTATCAGTGAATATCTAGGTGCCAGTGTGAATGAAGATTGCTAAAATAACATTTTTGGCAATCGTTACAGGTCAGTCGGAGGCCAAGATAGTTTGACAACTGTGCTAGCCCACATTACCGACTTTTCTCGTAAAGAAGGTTACGAAGTTCAGATGGCAGTCGTTTAGTATAAAAATCAGGTGATCAGCCACAGCATGTCGAATCAAGTGCCGACCCCAACAATGCATATAGGATAAGGCCAGGGAAATAATGAGTTTGATGAATTAAGATGGCGGTTCTGTTTTTACCCCTCTTCCAAACTTGTTTATTATTATTCGTATCCAGGAGGCAAAATAAGTTCCCCACAATATTCACCTTCACCATTATCATTTAATTGATTACATAGGTACTAGATTTTTACGGTGACTTCGCGTAATTATTTTTAAGTACCCCATATTCATTCTAGAGGTTAAACATACAAATGCTTAACTTAACTGAAATTTTTCAATAATATTGCAGGATGCACTAGGAGAGGTGGTATTCGCCCAGCTGCCTGATGTGGGGACTGAAGTCGCTGCGGGGGACGAGTGTGGAGCTCTAGAAAGTGTCAAGGCGGCCAGCGAGGTTTACACTCCCGTTTCGGGCACAGTGAGTAGTCAAATTAATAATCATAGTTAAGATTTCATGAACGTTGTGTCATAATTCATATTATTAATGGGAAAGTATCTCTATCTGTTACATTGTCACTGCTGAAAATGGTGAAACTTTTTAAAAGGATATCTTTGACCCCTACGGTTAAGGCGGACGCGACGTACTCTGAAAATCCCATCACAGAGGAAGTTGCGGGTAACATAATACGTAATGTTGAAAAATTTTTGTTCTAGATAACGGGCAAGAACGACAAAGTGGAGTCGACTCCATCGTTGATCAACAAGTCATGTTTCGACGAGGGCTGGTTGTTCCGGGTGCGTCTCTCGCGGCCCGAGGAGCTGACCAAGCTCATGGACCAGAAAGCCTACGACCAGTACCTCCAAGAAGCACATTGACCACCTCACCCTTCCCACGCCAGCGGCCTAACTGGCCGATCTATTTAAACACTCATTTCTATAGCACAAACACGCTGGACTGGCCTTTCCCTACAAATTCACACAACAACATTTTGTATTGTTTTGCCCTAGCGAGAAGGTTCAGAACTAAACTTAATGTATAAAAAAAAATTCCAGTCCAGCATGCTTGTATATAGAGGTCAGTATATTTAGAGAATATTTAGTGATTTTCTCTCGCGCATATGTTACATGGGTTACATATTCAAGTCGGCTTACTAACCGTATGGTATCGCTGCCAAAATGCCTAGCTTTCATCGTATAAAATCCTACATCCTTTGTATGGAGGTGGAGTAGTCAGTGATTAGAAGAAATATATAATTAATAATATTTTGAACCAAATCTAATCTAATACAGAAACAATATAGATTTAATTTTGTCTCACTGCTGGGCTATTTCCCCATTTTCCAGTTTGTTCGGCTTGACACCTGTCTTAGCCAATTATTAGGGGATTTAATTATATATTTATTTATATAGTGCATTAAGGCTAAATACCATTTCAAATTATAGATTAGAAGAAATAAGGAAAATCATATTTATATATGACACTTGATTATCGATGTCAAGATCCAAATGAGGTCTCGTTTATACATTTCCATGTCATTTATGTGTTGCTACTAATCGGTGGAACAGTTTAATGATACCAACATGACCCTAGTTGTAACAAACGTGCCGTGGTTGGAGAGAGAGGAAATTCCCAACAATATTGAAAATAGCTAACCTCACTCAAGTTAAAGTAAGCTAAGTTACGATCATGCTTATTTGAGATATTTTTCGAAAACAATCCTATAGTCCAATGAATTGGTAGACCGTCTATTTTGTAAAAAAAAACAACTGCCTACGACTGGTCTCATGAAAACTTGTTAAAAATTAAATAATAGGATTGTATCCCTAGAGTATATTAGTTGTTTTCAATAATGACGGCAGTTTTTCTCCAAGCTAGGCTCGTGTACTTATTACAAAAATTTTATGTTAGAATGTTATGTATACTTAGATATCAAGAATTCAAGATCTGAATTTGAAATGTACTATTTGGTGCAAACTATTGACTCAATGTTTTTAATTGTTTGGAATTGTTCGCTAGAGCGTAAATTATTAAACTAAAACATGGTATGTTTGGGCTTTGTGATAATTGACGTAAAATTGTTGTTGACAATAAAATATTTTTTTTAAAGAACGAAAATATATAAATACCTTTTAATCAGGCTTATGATACAGGCCATTTTAATGCGCATAAGACCAACATGCACCAAATTAAATATGCCATCCTATAACTTAGCATGCTGTCCACAAAGGTTTGTGTAGTTTATTTGAGTGCAGCGGCTCCGGAGATGATCTCGATGAGCTCTCGAGTGATGACGGCTTGCCTGGTGCGGTTGAATAGGAGTGTTAGTTTGCGGATCATCTCGCCAGCGTTCTTAGTGGCGTTGTCCATGGCTGCCATGCGCGCCGACTGCTCCGAGGCCGCGCTCTCCTTCAGCGCGTAGTAGATCAGCGCCGCCAGCGTCCACTCCGCGTAGCACTCCAGCTGGTCGGCATCCACGTCATCGAACGCGTTTATATTCGGCGCCATCTGTAAAAGTAGTACAACTTGAGATGATGGTAGGCGGCTGCCGCGGATGACCTTCCCAGTTTTCAGCTGACTTTTGGAATAAGACCTAGGAATAAAGCGAATGTTAAATAATAAGCTAAAAGTAGGTACATAACCTACTTTTAGCTCTAAAATAATGTTATTGTCGCAATAAAAGTTATTGGCTGTAGGAGTAATATTAATGACCTTTGTCGGTTCCTTTAAAAAAGGTCGCAGCTGATTACTTTACTTTATTTAAATATACCTTTGTAGATTTTATTTTTTCATACGATGAAAAAGGGAAGTAAGGAGGGGTGGATGCACTGTACTTTGAGGATTTAGATATAGTGGGAGGGATCGATCAGACATCAAGCTTCAATTCTTCGTATGGAAAGCAAAGTGCGAATGACACCATTGATGTTGCAAAGGCACAAATTACCAGATGGCAAGCAACTGTAGCCACTTGGGAATTGGAGTATTTTACTACAGCGCTCACCTCAATTCTGAACTTATTGAAGACTGGTATGACGGAAAGCTCGTACTTGACCGCCGAAAAGTATTTGTTGTAGAATATCTCGCCAATATCGTATGAGAAGCCTGCTTCTGTGATGGCGGCGGCCATCCGCGACGCGTCCGCGAACACCGGCGCTATGCGACCGATCTGCACACAACGACCAACATACTTATACTACCTACTTCCTAATGATATGCTTCAGTTGACAATGTTGGACGTTTATTGCTCAATCACTTAATGTGCTCCTCGACGTGCCTTCCCCAAGCGAGTATGAGGATCTGTGAGGGTGACCACTTACCCTCGTAAGGCTGTGTTATAAATACAATCAAGAGTTGGATGAAGGTATTTCGTAAAAAAAAACTGTCTGGATGTCTTCATCGACAATATAAAGCTGGTTTCATAAATTCTTAATTCAACTTATCTAAATTATAAAAATTTTGGCAAATTTGTAATGGCATTTACTTTGTTTTGACTTTGTTGCAATGGTATGGCCATTAGTTAAAATTGTATCACGTACGTCTTTGACACTGACGAGCATGCTCTGGGCGTATGTGCGGCGCAGCATGGTCCTCGACTTGTCCCCGATGCACACCAGCTTGTGGTTAGCGCCGTCCGCACTGCGCGCCGCCATCTCGCGCCGGATGCGACGCGCCACGCCACTGTGCACGCCACCGCACAGACCTCAACATATCATAATAATCACATCACCATTCTCATAGCTGGGAGGCAATTGTATTTTACTAAATTATGAAGAAATTTATTAAATTTTGTAATGCGTCGCACACGTGCCGCATGTCTGTAAAAATGTGCGCTTAAAAAGCGTCAGCCCTATTTGCTCAGTTGATCAACTTATTCAATGTTAAATCGCCCAAACTTTGGCTACTTATAGTTTTTCAACAACTAGAGCATACTTGCTGTAGTTGCAACGCAACGAATGTATGTATGTATAATTTCCCAAAAAAAAAATGCGATTTCCGTCTGTATTCCCCGAAGGGGTAGGCAGAGGTGTTGAAATAACAACAACCACTTTTCACCGAAGATGATTAAGTGCCAACGTGATAGATGGTGAAACTTTGAATAACGTTTCTGACATAAGCCGGTTTCCTCACGTTGTTTTCCTTCACCGTAAAACATGTGATGTGAAATGACTGCTGCAATGACGCTTTTAGAAAAACTCATTGGTACCAGCCCCGCTGGGATTCGAAATTTCGTTATGGCCATGGCCAACAAGGTTTTAAACGTACTACTAACGTAATAAAAATATGGTACAAAGTCTACCCCATAATTTGAGAAAAAACAACTATATATTCTTCTCAGTAAACGCAGTAGTATAATCCTGCATAATTATGTCCTTCTGACGATTCCGAAGATATTTTTGAGTTTGAGATTGAAGGTGCGACCGCCAGTCGAACAATAGTACGAGGATTCCACGCAGACAGTATGACATTGAGAAGTACAACAAAATCATTCCACTAGTTTTCATGCACATGGCTTAGAGACTAGTTAGAGTTATGTCTTGAGGAAGGAATGAGTGGCACTTAATTATAATATAACTAGAACTTTACGATGCAGATTATGAATGAATGTAAAACATCTAGAATTTACGGAAACAGACGTATTAGGTAAAGCCCCTAGTAGTGACATGGTTTTTATTGTGGAAGGGTTTAATTAAATAAATACACTGAAATCAAGCTGATTTATAGTCCGGAGTAGGAATATTTTTATATGTAAGTAATTGTAAGGTGGAGAGGCCAAGCCGCTGGTCTGACCAAGTGAACAGGACTACTAGACCTATTACGTCACCATTGAGGAAGGACCTAACAGGAACGAAGGATGCTACCCCATAACGGGCACGACCTTCAGACACAAAGGAAAAAGCCTCTAATAAATATAAAAATAAACACAAACTTTAACATTTGTTTTTAAATCTGTTTTGGGGTGTCAGATAAGTAACAGCAGTATTTGTCCAAAATGGGCCAAGTGAAACGCGGCAGGTTCTTCATCACAGCAATGAAATGCAGCTGTGTTTGACGTCATACAGCCGCAGAGTAGCGATCAACTAACAATATAATTATTGTAATTAGTTAGTTACATGATACAACATAAACCTTGTTAGGGCGCAGCAATGTGATAGGCACTATTTAAATAGTGGTTAATATTAGTTACACATAAATGTAACAATCATAATTAAGTTTATGTTGTATCGTGTAACTAACTAATTGCAATAAATATATGAATACGAATAATAAGAATAAGCAAAAATTTTATCAATCTTGTAGAGTTAAAAAACTGGGTTCCGTTAACTCTCACAGCTTAGTTCGCAGTTTTCACATAATTATGGTTAGCATCTTCAGCTATGCGAGCTAAGCTAAGCTAAGTTAACTTTAGGTTAAGCATTTGGTCTACAATCCACATTGCAAAAAATAGCTGGTCAACTTGTAAGTTGAAATTAATTATATATTTCTATAGCCATGTTGATCGATACAATGCAGCACGTTGTTAGTTGGTATTCAAAATGTCCTTATTTGTAAAAACATATATTGTTAGTTGATCGCTACTCTGCGGCTCAAACACAGCTGCATTTCATGGCTGTGATGAAGAGCCTGTCGCATTTCACTTGGCCGACTTTATTAACACCTTCGAAACTCCTGACAAATACTGGTGTTACTTATCTGACACCCCAAAGCAGATTTAAAAACAAATGTTAACGGTATTTTTACTCATTTTCTCCGTCTGTTTGTTCAGGCTAATCTCCGAAACGGCTGGACCGATTTTGCCGGGAGTGTCACTGGTAGATAGAAAATTTTACCAAGAATAACATAAGCTACTTTAACCCACTAAATTAAGCATATTAAACCACCGCCGGGCACAGCCAAATGTAAACCTAGTTAGTTATAACTAGGTTTATTTGGCATGGGTTTTGATTTGCAATCCGTACAAGTGTTGCGTTTAAAACTGTGTATAAAATACAAAGGTGATTTGGCGCTGAGGGCCGTGACCCGCCCGCTGTGTTCATGATAACCCGAACTCAACACGCGCGCCGTCGACGCCGATACCACCGCCTTCTAAACACACGCTCCAATTTTTATGGCATTGACATTTAAACATAAACTTATTGTTATCTCAAAATGACGTGATTCAAATAGAAATAATAATACTGCACCTAAAAATCGCACAATATACCAAACGAGCCGTAATACTTAGGTATCGAACATTAATTTGATCTAACGTGCTCAAAATTTACTAAGCTCTACTTTGACGTTAAATAAACTATGGCGAGAGCATTTGCCGTAAAAGTGTGACATATCACATTGTGTGCTATCTATCTAACTAGTGACATTTAAACTAAATATGATAAACTTGTCAAGCAGCAAAGTTATTTATTACAGCAAATTTATTAAGTAACCAAGCTCTACAAACAGTCGGAATATATTGTATCTTCACCCTTCCCGATCTTAAATCATAATGAAACAGGAATATTGTGGGTGCCTCCTGTTTGATTGCCACAGATATAGAATAAAGATATTTTGTTCCGTGCGATGCAAAAACATAACTTTTCACCAATCGTGCTCCATCGTGATTTTCATAGCAACATAAATTACGGAATTACAAACTTTAGTCCTAAAAACTCAAGTGATAATCCTGGTGTATACAAGCGACCATAGACTGTGATACCTACTTCTCATCAGGATGGAGGATGAGGACATATCTGTCGTCTATATGTCTGTCTGCCACTTTCATACTATACCTACCTCTGTCAGAAGTCATGGCGATGTAGACTCTCTTGATTTTCTTGTCTGACTCCTTTTCCTCGGGCTTGTCTGCGGCCGGGGGTGGCTCGGGTGGGGCTTCCTTGCCCTTCTCACCCTTCGGCACGTCCACCTTGCCCAGCACCAACTGCGTGGACTCGTAGAACTTGCGGGGTCCGTAGCCGAATGGCCGCGCTGCCTGCAGCTCGCGCTCTGCTCTTGTGAACCTATGTGAACCATAATAATATTGAAATCAACTACTCCTACCCTCTAAAGGTGCCCAACAAGATGAATTTCCACTCATTGTCATAGTTACTCAAACTCACAGGGTGGGTATATATACACCCGTTTATAACTCGCCCGACGCTCATACTCATCATTCTGAAGATAAGCAGGTAAATTACGATTGTGTTGTGGCAACGCTCGCTACAAATAAGGCAATATACATATTTGCCTAAATCATGCCATGGAACTATATCTGCGCACATGGGTTACCAAGTTTCTAACGAGAAAACTCAGAGCTGGAAGATATTACCTTTGCTGGGCACACATTACGCATCCAGTGTTAAAACTACATAGATGAAGATCGTCGGATTTGTGATGGGCTGGTAAACCGGCTGTAGCACTACGGTGGTACTCGAGTTATTATAAGCGTTTACCAAAGCCTGGGGCCGCATGCAGGGGTCACGAGATAATGGTAAAGATAAGTTGATAAGTTACTTGCTGGCTGACACCATCTTCATTGTTTTGGTGATTTTCTGTATGTTTTTGATGGACTTAAGACGTAGAGACACCTGTTTTAGTTGGACCATTTTGGAATTTACACGCGTTTAGTAACTTTCTATGACATAAAACATTTGTTACAAATATTGCAAAACAGTATGTTCCTATACCTTTGACAATTTTGACAAAACTCTAATGTCATTTTTTATAACTAAGTTTATATTCTATGGCTTCTTGAGATTAAAATAGTTTTCATTATGTGTTGGTATAATGACAGCATTTAGTTATTGCATGGTTTTGCTATGGTCTTAAACCTGAGCCACAAATATATAATACATAAAAGCCTACACAGGTGACTAGGTCGACTTCCGGACGTACAAGGTAAGTGGCGAACGCAAACAATGAAAAGAAATACCACTTAGGTCCTTGTGTTCGAGTCCACTTTTGTAGAGATTAAAACTTAACACGTTTGTGACTAATGGGTAAATATATATGTAATGGGTAAATAGACGACAGATGAAATACAGCGCTATTTTTCACGAATAATTAATAATTATTCGGTAGTTAGTCTATGATAGCTTTGATAGGCTCTTTAAAACCTTACTTAAATTGTCCTCCATTATTGAGAGGCCCATTATAGTCAAGCCAAGCTTCTGCTTACATTTTGGTGACAAACAATTCTGCTATTTTCAGTTTTATATGTTACGCGCGCCTTGCATTCAATGCGATTGCAAAAAATAATAATTGCATTCTAATTGTTAAGGACTTCAATAGTTATTGGAGCGGTTCCGAATTCCGTGCACATTTAACCTTATAAGAGACAAGTATGACCTGCGCACGCGCAGTCTATAAGACGTGCGGTGTCCATATTGCTGCTCTGGAGTGCTCACGGTGATAACGTAAAGGTAATACATCGCATTCAAATAATATCTCCTTTATTACGTGTATTAATAATAGAACCTGGTTAACCAAATGGCTCGATTCCTTTTCAATAACGTTTTCTCAAAAATAATTTAACCTGTGGACTTCAGTCTTCAACCGGGGTACTCTAGTTTCGTTATCGCCTCATAAGCTGGAAGTCTCACGAGCTACCATAACTTGACAGATGTCGGTGAAATTTACTGTCGTATTGTAATGATATTGTATGAGTGTATCAGTGCCTGAAAACATGGTCAAAACGATGTTTTCTAAAAATTAAACCTAGCTAGATCTATTTTTTGCCCCTGTAACCCCTTCATAAATTCTTTGACATTCAAGAGGGTCTTACCAGTCGCGTTATTCACTAAGGTTTCTCAGCGACGCACTCTTCGTAGAGTATTGGTTTTAAAGAAACGACATTGAATCTTATGTTCTATGTATTATGCATCAATGTCCTATGATTAAAACCAACGTTCGTGGTCGAGTTCGACGCTGAGAAATCTTAGTGAATAATAAACTAAATAAATATTTTCTTTTAATTTTCATTAACCCGGTTATTTCTGGAGGCGTTCAGAAATTAAACATGTTAATTATTTCCCAAATAATTTACATCTTGATTCTGTGTATGCCAAAACTATATAGGCGTCGTTTCACGTTGTCGGCTATCACGCACGGGACCCTAAAATCGTTTACTTATAAAAATCATGATAAAGATCTTAGGACAAGTATGGATCGGAAATGTATCGGAATGCATAGGTACCAGTTAAATCTTGTTTTCAGGGCTATTGCAAGTCTGATGAAAGTTACGTTAGCAGTTACTTATTGCTTATAAAATAACTACTGCGCAAGAGTTATGATACCGACGCATGTTGGTACTTGTAGCGATTAAACTCATAACAAATGACATAAACTAGTACTGTAAACAAGTTTACTATTGACCACACCCTGTAAACACACATAACATACCGTATAATTTATTGGCAATCAGTGCAAGCTAGAAATCACTTAATTGCGGTGTATAGATCAATTGCTAATACTTAGTTTCTTAGCTTAAATATATATCCTGTTCGTTATACTATCTATCTTTTTTTGTTTTTTCTTTTTTTGTTGACGAGGGGGAAACCTTCAAAAGGTCCCCGACCGCCCTGGGAGAGGCAGATCGGGGTATGTGGGATTTTTACCGCACTAAAACTCCCCCGGTGGCCATCCTCAGTGCTCAGGGGGGACTCCGGGTACTCTGATAGAACGCACCGGTGTCCCCCCACACTTTGCCGGGGCACATCCCCGGGGCAGCTGTGACGCCGCCCCTGAAGACCTCGCTGTGGGCGGCAGCGCGAGCCACATCGCGCTGCCACCTTCCCGGGCCCGCGTCGGTGGTCAAAGCTCCCACCCCGACCACCGCCAGCAGGCCCTCCGGCCCCCTTTTAGTCGCCTCTTACGACAGGCAGGGGATACCATAGCCATATTCTTAGACCCTGGCTATTGGGTGGTATACTATCTATCTGTCTTAACGGGACGTTCACTGGCAGATAGCTGATCGCACAAGGCTGATTATAATTTTTTCAGATACCCATGAAATGTTATTACGAGATTATGTCTACGCGGGTGAAATCGCGGGCACAGCTAGTTGTTAATAAGCTTAGTTAATGTGCGAGTGACACACAGTGTTGGTCAAGTTCATAGGCTGTAGTAGCCGTATGAGCCTACCATCAGGCGTACATGCTTGTTAACCAACTACGTAACAAACAATAAAAAAATATTCGCCTCGGAAACATACACTCTTCTTCTAAAATCCACTTAACTTTTTGTACTTAATAATTTATTATTTATTTATTGAGTAACCATTTTAACATCATTGCAGTATTATAAAATTAATATGCTCCCGCATTTACATTTCACCGAATATGATTTAGTACAAACGTGACAGAGGGTGAGTTCATCACCGTCTCAGGCACAATACATACGTCTTTGAATTACTTCTCATAAAAATGCAAGTTTCCTCCCGATGTTTTCCTTCACCGCGGTGGTGTGGTTTAAAATCGATGTACAAAAGTTTTTAGAAAAACGCATTGGATCAGGCCCCGCTATTATTCGAACTTGCGTCGCTTGCGTTGCAGGCGAATACTCAAACCCCAAGGCCACCACGGCTGTTTCGTACTTAGCTTCTGTTTATTGCATGAAAAAAAAAACAGGCAGTCCGTGCGCTGGTACTTGCTCAATCAAATTGTATAAAAGTTGGAAAATTGAAGAGAATTCGAGACCGGCGGGCATACTATATTATAAATATGCAAATTTTGTACATAGTGATACTTAGATATGTAAATATTCTGAAATTAGCAATTTTTTGTCTGTGTCGTTTTTGTTTAAAATGGTAACAAAAACTAGTTTGACCTTGCTTTAGGACTCCAGCGCATAATATCCATAAAGTATTGAGAACTTGCTCCTAAATTATTGAACGTTCAATTATAACAAATTAGATCGCAACCAAAGCTGTTTGTTGCATGGCTGGTCATTTTTATCAACAGAGAGACATTCGTGTGTATCATGAATGTGCTCGGTTTTAGATGCGGTACCGTGGCTTATCAGACATTGAAATCTAGAGTAAATTGGGTTAGGAATTAGCTGTAAAACTAGTGATTTAATACAAATAACATACACTAAAACATTAATAGAAATAAAAGTAGTTCTATAAATGTTCTTACTGTATGTTATTTTTATTTTATGATTGTTAACACGTTTACATACATTTTACACAAAAGAAGGAAAAAAGTCCCGAACCGGTGTCATCTGGACTCGAACCGGGTTAAAGCCAAATTTCGTTATCACACGATAGGATGGAAGCCTCACGTCTGAGCTATCGTAGCTTGACAGATGTCGGCGAAATTTACCTTCGTATTGAAATGATATTGTACCAATTCTTCATTGTATGGTTAAAACGATGTTTACTGGAGATGAAACCTGGCTAGGTAATTTTTTTACCCTTGAAACCCCCTAAACACAACGAACACAAAATTTCATGAAAATCGCTGTAGCCGTTTCCGAGATTCAGATTCTATATATTTATACATGATCAAAAGTTTAGATCCTTATATATGTGTTTATACATTGCGAAAATATATTGTATATATTTTAGTTATAAGGTTATATTTTTAAGGTATTTAGTTGTGTTACTTATTCTATGATCCGATATTATCTAATAAATTCATTGCGAAAAAACTGCTATTTAGGATAAAATTTGGACGTATACCAAAATGTATCCACATCCGTATAGTATAGCCAGTTCCTTTGGATTTCGGATAGTTTATGACCTGGAATACCCATATAATACTTTTCATCTTGGGCAAATGTTACGTGCCTTAATAATCTCTTGACACCCAATTATTAAACTGAAGTGATCGATACCACATCCACAAAGCGAACTATGTTCTGTGTATGTGACGTCACGCGAGCTCCATAAAAGCCCCGAGCGCGCTGGGTTCGCTTGTTTACACTGCGACCAGTGGCAGAGGGATTACCTCCTGCTTGCTTCACTGCTTAGTATATCCCAACATCTCTAGCTACCTTGTCTCCTTAACACCATGAACATCCAGCAAAACCCCGCCATGGGAATGGAAAAGCTCTCATCATCACCCCCTGACAAGGTTAGTGCACTATTATTAATTAAATGCATTTGTTAGAATTAGCAAACTTAGATCCACAGTTAGTCTGTCGGTCCGGCCATGCAACTAGTTCATTGTAGCCGAGTCCGCGAAGCTCAAAATGTTATTAAATGAAAAGTGAGAAAATGTATAATCACAAAAAGTCTTTATTGTTTATTACAACGATTAAGCGCCTATTTGCTTGCTCAGAGCTTAATTGATAACTAATTCCTACTGTTCCAGCATAGTGCTTGGTAACAAATTAGCCATCCCCGTCCATAGATTAAATATTAAAAAAAATATGAAAGCTTAGCACTTTTGTGAAAGATGATATGGCTAGAATGGGAATGATCACAGATGACGGCTGACAGTATAACCCAATTGCTAACCACAAATAACATGGGATATGGGCAGGAGGGTGATGGTGATGGTGATAATGAAGCACAAAAATCTTAATTTCTCCTCAAACTTGGTACCTATTGCTATAGATTCATAGAACATATGGGTACGTTGCTCTTAAATAGGACTAAGTACATAATATGTGAATAGGAATCATTTTTACCCTGATTGTGAAGAAGTTCCTTCTTCATACAATGAGCTTAAACCTTTTTTATCCATTGGTAGGCAGAGTTCACAATATTCACGTCTAAAGGTGAAGAGGTGCCAATGTGAAAAACAGATAACACCTACCTATACGTCTTGGATGTTGTTCTCAAACATAATATGCGACATTAGCTTAACCAGTTCCGCTAACATAACGATGTTTTCTCATAGCGAGTTTAACATTACCATATTTTGTTTGCGTTTGCGATGTTTTATTGGCTACTGCACGCGACTCTGTCCGCGTAGAAGCTTTCGTGAATACAACAGACATAAGAGTCAATAATCAGTTGTAAATTACTAGATAAAATTAATATGAATAGATTCTACTTTGATGACTGACTTAGACCATGCAGAAATATTTTAGTGTTAGAAGGAAGGTCCCAATTTTAATTATAATGGATGATACGATAGCCGTGGTGGCCTCGGGGTTTGAGCAGTCGCCTGCTACGCAAGGGACGCAAGTTCGAATCTCAGCGGGGCCTGTACCAATGGGTTTTTCTAAAAACTTTTGTACATCGATTTCAAACCACATGCTTTACGGTAAAGGAAAACATCGGGAGGAAACTTGCATTTTTATGAGAAGTAATTCAAAGACGTATGTATAGTGCCTGAGACGGCGATGAACATTAACGAAAATTCGATGAAAAGTGGGTGTTGTGATACCAACACCTCTGCCTACCCCTTCGGGGAATACAGGCGTGAGCATATGTATGTATGTATGATACGTATATATTGAGGAGCTCGTGGCACAGTTGCTATAGCGCATATCATTCGATCAGTGAAGTTAAGCAACCCTAGCCCTAGCCAGTAATTGGATGGGTGACCGCCCGAGTTTCTTCCGTGCCTCGGAGAGCACGTTAAGCTGTCGGTCTCGGTTTCCAATTTATCATCTTTGGCAATCGTTACAGGTCAGTCGGAGGTCTAAAATAGTCTGACAACTGGTTTAACCCAGATCACAGATTTTCCTCGTAAAAAGGGGTTGCGAAGGTCAGATGGCAGTCGCTTCGTATAAAAATCAGGTGATCAGCCACATTGGGTTGAATCAAGTGCCGACCTCAACAATGTATGGGATAAGGCCAGGGAGATGATGATGATGATACGTATATACTCTTGCAATATGACTTTATAAGAAATTTTATATAGGACATTCGAGTACCTGCCACGGAAATAATAATTAAACCGATCAGGAACTTGGCTCTCCATACTTTACAAATTAATAACTATGAAAAATTATAGACTTTTCGTTATATGCCAAAAGTCTTAAATAGAATCCGTGGCTGACACCCGAATCGAGAGGAGATAGCCATAGGTGTTGAACTGGCTGAGACTCTTAGGTTGATCCGCGTAAGTATACTATTTTTGACCGGATATTTTTTTTCTGATAGAAAAACATATTATCTATAGTTTCTTGCAGAAAATATCTGGAACAAATAATAAATAAGTTTCTTTTATTATTAATAATTCGTTTTCGAAGATTCGTCCTTACACACAGACGATTAAATTTTCTTTATTTATATTTATGGTTATAAATTTCCTGCTAAGCAATACGCTTAAAATAATAATAAAAATATTGTGTTTCGCGGTACAGCGCCATTTAATAGCAAAATATTTGGATACCTGTTTTGAAACGTGTTTCTGCATGTCACGTGGTGTGGTGGGACTCCATATTAGATCACGGATTCGGCAAGAGATGTCGCTAGGAGTAATTTTTTGTAAATATCAATTTTTATGGCTGGAGCTATATGCTTGCCTACCTCCTAAGAGCCGATCCTGTCTACCTCCCAAGAACGTGAAGTACCTATATTCTTTGGATTTATTGACCAATACTACGTAAATCCATAAACAAAAATAATAGTTTTTATGCGAGTCTTTGTTTTATTTTGTTTAATTATTATCAGCTGTTATTCGATGTAATCCCGCTGACGCAAAAGGCATATTTTACGTGTTTCGTTTTGTATGACGACAAATTACATCATTTCGGGGGCATGTTTACTTGACTTAACTTTTAACTTTCGTGTGTAATCAAACTATGAGTACTAAGGGATACTAGGGGGTTGAAATAAAAATGTTGATAGTTGTAACAATAAGTAGGCCATTGCGTAAATAATTGTATCTATCTCAGGTTATTATTTTTGAGTTGTAGGTAGAAAAAATAAATGACTAGTATAAGTTAGTTCTAACCCATGACGTTTTATTACCTAATAAACAAAATATTGAATCTCTGTATAGTCATAGAATTTGGCGCATCTTGCTCCATTGATCATGAGCGAAGCAAATGTTAAGGATTTAAAAATTTACTCTTTATATATCCTGTTAAAATACGTACATACATATGCTCTCGCCTGTATACCCCGAAGGGGTAGGCAGAGGTGTTGTAATCACAACACCCACTTATCACCGAAGATGATGAAGTGCCAACGTGACAGATGGTGAGTGCATCGCCGTCTCAGACACTATACATCATTGAATTACTTCTCAGAAATATGCAGGTTTTTTGACGATGTTTTCCTTCATCGTAAAGCACGTGGTGTGAAATCGCTGTACATAAGTTTTTTAGAAAAACTCATTGGCACAGGCCCCGCTGGGATTCGAACTTGCGTCGCTTGCGTAGCAGGCGACTGCTCAAACCACTACGGCTCTTAAATATGTAACTGTTAAAATACATAAATGACGAATACGTGATCGGACACGACGTGACACTCCTCATTGACGCTACGACCATTATGCTTATAATATCGTAGAAGTGTGCGTCTGTGCTTGAAAAGCTTATAATATTTATACTGTGACGAAATTAGCTTGGCAAAAGCTATAAGTAAGTAACACTTGGAGTAAAGAGCACATTCAGTTTTAGCATTTACGTGTTTGTGATAATCAGAACCGGGTTATCAAAATGCCTACCTAATTTGTCAATGATTAATTTAATTGCTCGTTAAATTAATGAGTTATTTATATTGGCTTGATAAATACATATCATTCAATAGAAGCCACGTTTTTGTCTTAAACTTATAATCGTCATTTGCAAATTATTGCAATCAATGATCGTGTCTAATTCTGAGTGCTTTCACAAATCCCTGACTTTTAAAATCTGTAATTATTACCCACATCAACCTGGAAAAAGGGTTCCGGGGAATAACTTAGCCTACCGCGCCATCGTCGTTTTTATTTCTTTATAATTCACCTTAAAACGTAACAGACCGACAGACTCATTCACCCACAAGATGGCACCATAGGAACGTTAGAACGCACTCTGATTACGTTTTCTCAAAAAAATTGCAGGACAGGTTTTTACATTCCATTTAACTAGTATCGTTGCTCTATAACGTATGAATATTGGAGATTTAAATTTTTTTTTTCCTTTTGGAATTCTTTTTTGACATTTATCGCATAAAGGTTAATGATTTAGTTTATTTAATTACTTAGTAGTATTTATAATAACATACATTGCCTGCCTACTTCCGCCTGTTATATCATGAGGGTAGGCAGAGACCACCGCTTGCCACATTCTGCGATCCTTATATAGGTACTTCTTTTGCTTCGTCCACATCTATGCATCTCTTAATATCAAAAACATTTTTTCTATATTTCTATAATATTTAGTTTTAGTTTGAGTGTAGATTGCGAAGTATCGTGCGGGCGTCGTCGTTTGCGTGTGACGCGATGGGTCACAGGTTATCACCTATAGCTAATTCTTAGCCGCTATTATCTCTTATCAGCAACGTTCTTGTCGCGATTGTACATCCCTGAGACTCACTTATGCAGTTAGCACTGTCAGTTAGTAATTAGTTAAACAAATAACTTACTTTATAACGTCAAATCATGAATATGGCAAAGATAGGTAATCGCCTTATTTATATCTCCTTTGGACGGAGAAATGGACAAACAGAGAGAATAGAGCGCTTATTACATTTTAAGACATATCTTATTCCACAAATCTTCCGGCTTACACTTAAATTCATGATTATAGCCAAAACTGATGCAAGGTGGGAACTACATCCGCGAAGGG
Source organism: Watsonalla binaria (assembly GCA_929442735.1). Taxonomy (NCBI): domain Eukaryota; kingdom Metazoa; phylum Arthropoda; class Insecta; order Lepidoptera; family Drepanidae; genus Watsonalla; species Watsonalla binaria. The sequence goes on along the minus strand of OV838917.1, from coordinate 791,384 downwards.
CGTGACTCGAGTAAGTCGACGTGGCTACTCTTCTCGCCAGAGACGAAAGATGAAGCGGGCTCGCTGGCTCGCTTCCTCAGTATCTTCTCTGCTCATGGCGTCAACCTCAGTCACATCGAGTCCCGCTCCTCCGCAAGAAGACCAGGCTATGAGTTCATGGTCGAGTGTGAACATGGCGCCGGGGACTTTGGTGGCGCTCTTGAAGAACTCAAGAAGAATGTTGGATACCTGAATATCATCTCTAGGAATTATAAGGACAACAGATGTGAGTTAACGACTTTTGGCTGTGTAGCTTTACGTAGATATATTTTTTTGAATAGTTCATAGCTCTAAACTTAGTTCTTATGAGTAACCAATTCTTCAGTCAATATGCCATCCAGTTTCTACGCAAAAACTTTCTGTAAACTTGAGTTTCAAGTGTGTTTACTCATTAACTTTCTTCTACAGCTGCTGTGCCATGGTTCCCTCGTCGTATCCGTGACTTGGACAGGTTCGCAAACCAAATCTTATCGTACGGCGCGGAGCTGGACTCTGACCACCCGGGGTTCACTGACCCGGAGTACCGAGCCCGCCGCAAGTATTTCGCGGACATAGCCTATAACTACAAGTACGGCCAGCCGCTGCCGCACGTGAACTACACTCAAGATGAGGTGAACACGTGGGGCGTGGTGTTCCGGAAGCTCACCGAGCTGTACCCAACGCACGCCTGCAAGGAACACAATCATGTTTTCCCGCTGCTTATCGAGAATTGCGGCTACAGGGAAGACAACATTCCACAGTTGGAAGACGTCTCCAATTTCTTGAAAGGTAAGCGCGTTCGTGTAACTCCGCGTTTAGGATAAAGAAATTGAGTTGAATTTCTTGATATTCACCTACAGCCGCGGTATATTTCTTTGATAAGAGAGGAGCCACTGTAACCTTTACTAATCTTTGGAACTATTGAGCTGAAGAAGATTCGTAATCCAAATCATGTGTGATATTCGCAGACTGCACTGGGTTCACGCTGCGCCCGGTGGCGGGCCTGCTGTCGTCCCGTGACTTCCTCGCAGGGCTAGCCTTCCGAGTGTTCCACAGTACCCAGTATATCCGACACCACTCGCGTCCTCTCTACACCCCGGAGCCCGATGTTTGCCATGAACTTCTAGGGCATGCACCGCTCTTCGCTGATCCTGCTTTCGCACAATTCTCCCAGGAGATCGGCTTGGCCTCACTTGGAGCGCCTGATGACTTCATCGAAAAACTTGCCACGGTACGTCATTTTATCAAGCATTCCGAGCTTAAAATTAAAATGAACAACCATTATGAGAGTTCTAGTAATTAACATGCTAAACAAAACATACTAATTTACTAAGCATATATTTGTATATATGTAATGATTAACTGGAAACTTCCAGTAAGATCTGTTTTAAAAAGCGCAGTTCAATATCTCTAGTTATGTAACAGGGCCTCTAGATGTTGTACATGTTTCAACTATTATAACCTAGTTTCGCTATACATTGTAAAGTTCAAGTGTCAGACGGCAGTGACGTCTATTAATCATCCATATCGGGTGTGATAACGAAAAAGGGGTCATAACTCTCTTATTCTCTTTATTATTTTGACATATTTGTTTTATTCTCAACTTCAGTGCTTCTGGTTTACGGTTGAATTCGGCTTGTGCCGGCAAGAAGGCAAGCTAAAGGCGTTCGGAGCGGGTCTGCTCTCTTCATTCGGGGAGTTGCAGTACTGCCTCTCGGACAAGCCGGAGCTGCGGGAGTTCGAGCCCGAGATTACAGGCGAGACCAAATATCCCATCACAGAGTACCAGCCAGTCTACTTTGTTGCCAACAGTTTCGAAGATGCCAAGGACAAGATGATGTAAGTTGTTCCACTCACCCGGGTATTAAATTGTACTCTAGTGACACAAGTTCAAATCCCAACGGTCTGTGCCAATGAGTTTTTATAAAAAGTTTGTGCTGTGATAAGTGTGAGGAAACCTGTTTAAGTCTGAGAAGTGTATGTAATGTCCCTATGGAGGCGATTGACCCATATGCCAAGTTGGGACTTAATCATCTTAGATGCAAAGCGGACCCCTCCGGGAGATGAGGGTCCATGCAGACTTCATGAACGTCTTTGACATTCAAAAGTTCATAAGTACTTAACGTCAACCCTACTATAAGAAGTTTTGAAATCAGAAAGAATTTGTATTTTGCAGTAAATTCGCAAAGACCATTCCTCGTGACTTCAGCGTGCGCTACAGTCCTTACACCCAGAGCATCGACATCCTGGACTCGCAGCGTCAGATGCGCGACCTCCTGCGAGAGGTGCACCAGGAAATGGACCTGCTCCTCAACGCAATGGACAAGATATAAAAAAGAATTTGGAATACGTACACTGTTAATTGTTATGGGAGGACCTCCTATTTGTAGGTACTTTGTAAATTTATTACAAAATATTCTTTAAACATTTGTATTACCTACTGGTACACATACATCCTTTGGTAGACGGGTTCCAGCTTGTTCCCAGTGGTTCTTCGTACACGCCCGCTGAACCTGGTCTTTAAGTATTTGTACATATTAATTCATTTATTGTAAGTTACTATAGTGTATTATATTAAATTGCGTTTAGATAAATTATAAGTTTTACTCTTCATGTGTACTTTTTTTCTACAAATTTATAAATGAAGGAATATATTTTTATTTTATTGTTAATATAAAAAATAAAGATAAATAATAATTCCGGTGTTGTTAATGTAAATAAAATCCACATTTTAACCAACATAATATAATTAATAATTTGTACAGAATAAATCTTGAGTACCTAGTACTCGTATATACTCCTAGTTACAATACACTGACGAGAGGACGCAGTGGATCGCCTGTCTACAACCATAAATATATCTATTATGAGCTTTACAAATAATTAAGTACTTACATTGCGTTTTATTTACAATTACTGCACAAATATTAAATAATATACCAACTAAGCTACTGCACATAGTAATTGACGAACAAGATACTGTTCGGAAAATACAATAAGGACTTTGACTGTTTTGTTTATTTTCGATATGAAGGATACCTATTTAACATCAAGGGATTTACAAAAAATATCGCAAATATAGCCATTCCGTACAACACTTACATACTTGTTTGACTTCACACACACTCATTAAGATTTCCGTTCACGCATTCACTTCAATTAATAACAAAATACAACACAAAATTTATATACGATTAAAATTCGCAATGTAATTAATTACATGCTTCCATAAAGATCAGTTAAACTTACACTAAAGTTAATGTTTATTTAAATTAAACAATGAAAGCTTTCGCGATTGGGAGCGAGTTTTTCAGTCTGTCGCTTTTATAAGGAACAGTATCCCTATCACGGGTTTGCCATCGTTTTCGTAATCTAGACTCGCTAGCATCACTCGCAATATTTGTATGAGATATTTTAGTTCTTCACGTCACCGCTGGGAGTCGCTGCACAATTTCTCATACTTATATTCGGCGGAGACGCTAGCGAGTATAGATTACGAAAACGGTGGCAAACACGTGATAGAGCTACTGGTGTAAGGTAACCCAGTGCGCGATATTTAGAAGGGACGAAATATTACACTTGCTCGTTACAAAACATGTACTGGGATGCAATGTATTACATGATAGGTATAACTCAGCCTTCTTGAAAAAATCATCAAACCTCAACAACAATTTCCTATTGACACAGTAAACCAGCAGAGTGACAGAAACACCAGTACCAAGGGACATACATCGTTACCTTACTGTGAGTGAACTAATTTCTAGCACAAAATAATCTTTTAATAAACACTTATTTACGTATTTAGTGTGCCGGAGTGAGTCGTGTCGTTACAGCGCGAGATTGTTATTTACTTAGCTTACGGCGATGAGCTATTGTTTTATAAATTTATTCGAAAATATTACAGTATTCACTACATTTGGATGCTGATAAGCAATAATGTGTCAACCCACAAAAAGTCAAATTCAAAGGTTTTGATATATTTTGATAATCCATCACGTATTTAACATTCTAAAAAAGTGTTTCAAGTCATCTGAAACATAAAAGTACGTAAAAAATGGATTTATGTCATAAAACAAATCTTAAATCACGTATACAATCATCTTAAGACGCCATTTTCTCAAAACCAAGTTTATGCGGGTTGACACATTATTGCTTATCTGCATCCATATTTCAAACTTCTCTGTATTTTTATGAGATAATGTAAATTACTTCAGAAATGTCTATTTAAATGTGGCACTACACTTTTAGTTACAAATTGCGAACGTAACATTTGCGGTACGAATAAAACAAGAACCCAGAAAACGTATCACAGTTACTAGAAATAAATAAATAAATATAGTTTTTTACAATAAATACGAATGCACGATATACCTACAACTTTTAGAAGATTGTTTTTTAAATCTTAATATTACAAATATGTTCGTAACATGAGCTTCTAAAGGATGAAGATGCAGGAGAATAGGTATTTGAAACAGGTTTATACAACTATATTTTCTGAATTGAATGTGTATATACAAATGTAGAGCAGTCCCCAGGGTTGCTGGACTCACACCTCGCTCTGCATGCAGTGGATTGAAGAATCTTCGGACAGTTCATCCATCGAAGAGTCCGTGAAAGACGTTCCATCTGGAATATTACAGTTACATCTTTTATTATAAATATGCTTAGGCCATCCCAGAAGGGTCCTCGAAAGACACCCACATTTCACCGAAAATGATTGAGTGCCATCGTGACAGAGGGTGAGTCCATTGCTGTCTTAGGCACTATACTATAATTTAATATATAATAATACACATGAATTGCTTCTCAGATATATGCATGTTTCCTCACGATGTTTTCCTTCACCGTAGAGCACGTGATGTGAAATAAATGCACATAAGTTTTTAGAAAATCTCATTGGTACAGGCCCCGCTGGTAATCTAACTTGCGACGCTGGCGTAGCAGGCGTAGGAATATATAAGTATTAAATTTTTTATCCCTCTGAGGGGGTAGGCAGGGATACCTGCCCCGGGATTTGAACCCATGACTTCATGATCTGGGGGGCGTTTGCGCCCAGCAGACCAACGAGGCAGACTATAACTTAATTATGTTCCACCACACATGTACGTGTATAATAACATAGAAGGAATCACGAATTATAAAATCGTACATACATATACATACATACAGATAAATAAAATAGAAGTGTCTGTTTGTAATTCCAGATTAACTGTTTTTTAAATGTGTATGAAAGTATATATAGCGATCACATAAAGAGACCAATTTTTGAAGATCTTTCTCTGTCTGTCCGTCTGTGTGTTTCGGATAATCTCCGAAACGGCTGGATCGATTTGAACGCGACTTTCACTTCACCGGCTAGCTAATGTTACAAGGAGTAACTTAGGCTATTTATATTTGAAAAATCTTATTTAAAAAATTCCGCATTCCACCCATGAAAATAAGTCTACGCGGGTAAAACCGCGGGGCCCAGCTAGTAGATATATATAGAGACAAAGGCTCTTCCCGTAGCAATGAAACGCTTGATAGTATAAAGAAAAACTATATATATTAATAGATCGGAATCTTATACACTCTTAACGGAAATAGCCTTGAACATTGACATCCGCAACAGCCACAGTCACACAAGACAGTATAAATATATAAGCTGTATCAGAATGAGAAATTAGAAAAAAAAAGATTTTATACAAGGAACAGGGGGCCTACTACTACTTCGAAGCTGAGAAGTTTTAAATACGTGCCGCTTAAACGATCATAGTTGGCTCCCAGTACTTAAAACGTGGCTCAAATCGGTGTCTCTTGGGGTCGTGCCTAGAAGACTGGCAGCATTGTCTTCAAAAGAAAAAAAAAATTATTCGTATTTTCGTACGTCAGAAGGACACAAAACAATTACACTGTACTGAAATATAAATGCTACGACCGGGTTCGGAAGGTAGCACTTCCTGAGAAGAAACTCAGCAATTACTCTTTTAATATGTGTATGGAATCTATGTAGATCAAATGTTTGAAATGAGAACATTTGCATATTCTAGCGTGAGGGTAGCACGTAAAACTGTCAATACGTCAGGGCTGATTATTATATCATTTGTTTCTCTATTTCATACTGCTTGTAAGCTTATATGTAAACTGTGCCAAAGGTATAAGCTAAGTTGTTACTATACCCACTATACACCGAATTTGATTAGGTGTTAACATAACAGATGGTGAATGAAAGAAGTCATGATTTCGACTATTCTAGGTACTTATATTATTGTAACGCTTTTGTAAACTATCTGTGCCCGCGGTTTTACCAGCGTACATTTAATTTTAAGCGAATTTAATGGATGGCTTATTTCGTTGCAAATAAATTATTTTTTGAAATAAGAGTAGCTTAAGTTTCTCCTCGAACTCAAACTCAAAATATCTTTATTTGATTATACTTCTTACAAAGTACTTTCAAATCGTCAGAAGGACACAAAATACATTATACATGATTATAAATGTTACCACCGGGTTGGGAAGGTAGCTTTTGTTGAGAAGAACCCGGCAAGAAACTCAACAATTACTCTTTTAAAAATATATATATATATATACCCGTATCATCAACTATCTACCAGTGTAAGTTCCAGCTAATCGCAGACGGACGGACAGATATTTTTAAATTGGTTTTTGTATGTAAGTACCGTATATACTTTCATATTAATTTAGCAAAAAGCTGTTTGTTTGGAATTACAAACAGACCTTAAATTTTATGTATCTGTATGTACAGATTTATTTGTTTGGCTCATCAGTTAAATGATTATAATATATAAATTGCTTAAATTTTAATAATTATATTTATAATGGCTAATCTAAAAGTAGTAAGGACAATGAAACAGACGCAGCATGAAGTTAATGAATGTGAATTGGCTGCTATTAGTCACTGTATACAGGCTGCTACCGCCCAAGTAAGTTACATTTTATTATTATTATTATTTATTACCTTTTCTATTTTATAATTAAAAGTCCCGTTGAAACCGATCCAGCCGTTTCAGAGATTATCCTGAACAAACAGACTAAAAATGTTTTTTTTAAATTTTATTTATTTTACCTGTACTTTATTATGCATTTGGTGTAATTTTGTAATTACAAACAGACACTTCAATTTTATTTATCTATGTAGATAATTTCAGTTTAGGCCTACATAGGAAGAGACCAACTTTTAGGAACTTGTATATATTTTCATGTAACAGTAGCATCCTGTACACCAAGAACTAGATTGTGAGATAATAATTATCTGACCATTTGCTACATAGTGTTATTATGATGAATTTAAATAATTCAATATAAAAACGAAGTCAGTTGATTTTGAAATTCGATATTGAAAGACATTTTATAATAATTGAAATAATATTTACTAAAATTATGACAAGGATTCTGTTCGACTCCTCTTGAGATCGAAATGTAACCTTGGCAACTACGATCGTTTAATCAGCGCGTATTAAGAAGCTTAGCTTTGACGTTTAATTTTACAGAACCTTAATGGAATCGATGATGGTAAGCCCCCAGTTTGGTGTCAATGAGAGGGAAGCTTTAGAAAAAAATTATATCTATTCATTTGACTATCTAGTTAGTGACATATATTTTATGTGAGTTACTTATTTAGTTAGTCATATAATATTGTATGTATGTGCTGCTATGAACACGACAATAGTTATTTAAAACACACGAACCACTGCCGTATTATTCAATAAGGTTTCTCAGCGTCGCACTCGTCGTCGAGTCTGTTTTAAAGAAACGAAATATAAATTATGTTCTATGTGTTATGTATCAATTTCTATATGATTGAAACTGAAAAACTTTTGTGAATAACGCGGCTGATCCCATAGTGCTAAGTAAGCTTATATAATACTAGCTGTGCCTCGAGGTTTTACCCGAATCTTAATGTTATTTTTAAATAATAGTATCCGAAGTTACTCCTTGCAACATTAGAAATGCACCAGTGGAAGTCCCGTTAAAATTGGTCTAAGCGTTCCAAAGTTAGCCTGAACAAATAGACAGGTATATTTGTAACGATTTCAAACACTTCTCACTAATAGTATATAATATGCTATATTATCACAGAATAAGGTTATATTGAAACTATATAGATCTACTAGCTGTGCCCGGCAAACGTTGTATTGCCATATATTTTTTTGGGGTGGACTACCCCTAGCATTGAGGGGGATGTAAAATAGATGTTGGCCGATTCTCATAGATACCGGATAAGCACAAAAAAATTCATCAAAATCGGTCAAGCCGTTTCGGAGGAGTATGGCAACGAAAACTGTGACACGAGAATTTTATATATTAGATATAGCAACTGATAACACGAGGACTGATGCTAGTCACTAATAGTTATAAATAATAGCAACTTACCTATTGGCACAAAGGGTGGTTTGTTCTGGAAGGAGTAGGTGAGGTGAAGGTTGATTGGCCGGCCAAACCCCACCGGGTCACTGTCCCGCGCCAGCACTGCGGGCAACGGTCACCGTCAACACATGCTAAACGCTTATTTATATACACTATGCTAAACGCTGATTTAAACAGACAGCCTGATTAGGGCCAACGTCTGGATAAGCGCTTGCCATAAGATAAAAATAAACTTTCCAGTGCAATCTGATCGCCTTATCAATTATTTGAACGTTGTGAAACGACCCTGAATTAAGTAATCGATAACAATTTTAAATAATCTGCATTTGAAAGTTATTCTGGAAATTTTAAGTTTTGATTTAATTTTTTATTTGAAAACCCGTAAACAATTTTCAATCAACATCCTTACAAAACTTTACACCTAAAATAATCATCGGTAACTCAATTTAATTTTAAAGAAACGTTAAGTAAATTGTTCAATCGCTTTTGGCTTGCAGTTCGCATAGAGTACTACAATTCGCATAGCATAATACAGTCAATGCATCATTACAAGTAAGGAGCGAAGCTGCCAAGTTATTTTGGAGCAATCCTGTTGAGAACAGAACGAGCCTACTGTCATTGTTAAAGCAGTCCTAGCTTCTTTTCTTCGTCTTTCGTCAAAGTTCTTAAAACGCTTAATAAGCAATGACGGTAGGCTCCCAGGAGCCAAATATGATCGTTCTAAGCGGTGTATACTAAAACTTCTCGCATCAGTCTTATTTAAACGATCACAGTTAGCCCTCAGATCTCAACCACCAGGAAGGGATATCTTCTGCTTCGCTCCTATTGCTCGTGGTGTCGATACTAACATTGGTTCTGCTTGCCCTTGCCGGTGTGCTGGTGCTTCTTCTGGCGTGCGCGGCTGTTCTGGAACCAGACCTGCGTCACACGTTTGCTGAGCCCGGTGACCTGCGCGATGCGTTCCAGGTCTTGTCCGTCGGGGTTGGAGTCCAGCTGAAAGTTGGCCTGCAGCACTTGCAGCTGCTCCTCTGTGAACGTGGTGCGCACACGCTTCGCCTTGCTCTTGTGGTACCCTTCTGAATCGCATCCATCTGACGAAGACAACAGAGGTTTTTATTTTGTTAATTCCTAAGACGCTTAGAATGTAAGTGGTGATATATCAATTTGGTTGATGTAGGCCCAGTCAGAATTTCGTAATCTGTTAAGGTATTTACTACCGCCACGTTTTGTAAGATTGTGGTTAATATTTAAATTTAAATTATACCTTAACATGAGGTAAGTTCTATTGGTCCTCGAAAGATCATATGTCTTTACTGGACACATTAAATGTATAATAATGTACCATCAGAAGATATAGATCCACCGTCGAGTGTCTCAAGATAATGCGGTTTGCAGAGCACCCGGTCCTCGTGCAATGCAAACTGTTCTCCGGTGGAGAGCTGGCGGCCGCAGGCGTCGCAGGCGAAGCAGGCCAGGTGGTAGACCTGCTCGCGCGCCTTGCGCACCCAGTCCGACGATGAGATGCCACGGCAGCACTTGGAGCACTTCGCGCCGAAGCTCCTGGCAACACGCCGACCTCCAGTCAAAACTAATCATTGCACAAGCTTATGGGGGAAGTTATTAAGCAGAGAACATTAACATTTGGTATAATTGGACCTAAAACACAATTTCATGGTTCACTTAAAGAAGATGCAATTTGTAAACACACACATTTAGAATTCAAAGCCCAGACTGCCTGACTTATTTACGTCCAGCTTAAACCGTCCAGCAGAAAAGTATACGCTATGAAGGGATTTTTCTTAAATGGTTTATTTTTTTTTACAACAAATTACCTGTCATGTACCTATGAATAAAAACCGTTCGGATGGTCTATTGGTAAGTAGTTACACCTGACTCCTACGCTAGGTGAAGCTTTGATACATGTTTTATAAAACAATTATTATTTGGTATTTCCATCGGGTATTTGGTATTTTCTTATATGGCGCCCGGGGGTGCTCTACAGAAGTGCTAGCGCTGGAATATTGTTTGCTTTGATCAAAAACATATAAGTCTATGGTTTTTAGGCTTATATTTATATTGGCAATTTATCATCTTTGGCAATCGTCACAGGTCAGTCGGAGGCCGAAAATAATCTGACAACTGGTCAACCCAGATCACAGATTTTCCTCGTCGGGTTGCGAAGGTCAGATGGCAGTCGCTTCATATAAAAATCAGGTGATCAGCCACATCGGGTTGAATCAATTGCCGACCCCAACAATGTATGGGATAAGGCCCGGGAGATGATGAGATGATATTATGCTTATATTTGTTTTAAGGTTGAAAATGGCTGATCTTGGGGCCCAGATACTCAAAATTGCTTTAAAGTCATCTTCTGGTGAAGATGAGATACAAAGGCTGGGCTTTTTCTCGCTCAGATAAAAGGTTGCTATTTTATTCAGCGTGGAACTAGCTCCTTATCTCAATTCAAAGAGAGACCAAAATGGGTTAAGTTTTTTTTTGTATTTAGTTATTTAAAGTACTCTGGTTCTTTTATTTTTTAAATAGTTATTATAAGAAAGCCGTGGTGGCCTTGGGGTTAGAGCAGTTGCCTGCTACGCAAGCGACGCAAGTTCGAATCCCAGCGGGGCCAGTAACAACGAGTTTTCTAAAAAACTTATGTACAGTGATTTTCCACCACGTGCTTTACGGTGAAGGAAAACATCGTGAGGAAACCTGCATATTTCTGAGAAGTAATTCAATGACGTGTGTAAAGTGTCTGAGACGGCGATGGACTCGCCATCTGTCACGTTGGCACTTAATCATCTTCAGTGAAAAGTGAGTGTTTTGATTACAACACCTCTGCCTACCCCTTCGAGAAATACAGGCGTGAGCATATGTATGTATGTATGTATCCAATTTAATTTAATTTATTTCACGTTTTTCTAATATGTTGAATCTATCCAATGGAATCCATCAAGTGTCTGCAATCTATTTGAGTTTGAGCAGGCGACTGCTCAAACCCCGAGGCCACCACGGCTCTTTAATTAAATTGGATATTCCGCACAAATCTACCAAATGCATAAATAGGTCATGGGAGGTGTGTTCTTTGACGTCACTGTGTGAAGGAGGTCATGGAACGGTACTTCGGACACACAGATATATCTCAATAGCATTATAAATGTGAATGCTGATATGTTGTCTGTATGTTTGTTACTCAATCACGCCAAAATGACTCGATAGATTTGGATGCAATTTCGCACACAGATAGTTGGTCATCTGTATTAAGACAAAGGATATTTTATATCTTTCTAAAGTTAACAGGACAAACTTGCGGGCAAAGGCCAGTTATAAATATCTCAGTTATTGCATTCTAATATCTCAATTATCATGAATTTGACATTTAAATAGCACGGCCCCTACGCCGGACGTGATCAGAATAAATAAATAAATAATAATGTTTTCTCTGAAAAAGTTTATAAATAAAACTTTTTCATATAATATAAACTTAACTCTTGATGTTTTTCAAAGCCGTCGTGCCAGGTGCTATAAAGCAACAAGATGGGAATGCGATAAATATATATTGAAATATTATAAAATGTTAAAAGCGTGTGTCTGTAAGCATTTTGCGGCGTTAACAAAGCGTTCGCGGCTTCATTAACATTTAGCGGGCGAAATTAAGTTAATTAAACAAACACACCATTAACACGCTATCACACCGCATTAAATATATTTATGTATGTTATAAGCTAATGATTAACAACATAGGCTTGAAACAAACATATAAAATGCTCACGCCATCTCAGAAGGGTCCCCGAAGGGGTAAGCAGAGGTGTTTTAACAACAAAACCCACATTTCACCTATGATTAGGTGCCAACGTGACAGAGGGTGGGTCCATCGCCGTTTCGGGCACTATAAAACGCCTCTGAATAATTTCTCAGACTTATGCAGGTTTCCTCACGATGTTTTCCTTCACCGTACAGCACGTGGTGTGAAATCACTGCACATAAGTTTTTAGAAAAACTCATTGGTATAGGCCCCGCTGGGATTCGAACTTGCGTCGATTGCGTAGCAGGTGACTGCTCAAGCACCGAGACTATCACGGCCATAGTTATATAATAAACAGGTTGGCAGATATTACAGGATGAAGACTAACAGCTCCCGTTCAAAATTCAAGAGACGGAACAAGGGGCCAACTATCATCGTTATAGCAGTGACGTCTTCTTAGCTTAGAAGTTCTAAATACGCTCTACTTAAAGCGATGGTAGGCTTAGGTAGGTCTTTTTTAACATTTATTGTGAACAATATCTTATACCCCGCTGTTATAAAACATCGCTTAATCCTTGATTTGAAAGTAGTTCCATACATGTAATATTTCCAATATGAACTTTGTAATATATTTATTTTCATTATATTATGTTCAGTGTTGATTGTTCAAAATATATGACGATGTTGACATATGTTTATATATATACTTATATATATACTTAAAAATCATCATACAACCTAACAGGGGCATAGCATCATCGGTTTAAGCAGAGCCCGTTAACAACTTCTGAGCTTTGTCGTTTCATTTTAGTACATTCGTGATAGTTAGCCATGTTATCACAAGATGGCGTTGTATTGTTTTACATCTCGATGGTAAGATTTTCATTTAGTTGTGTATATAGTTCAGTGTCAAATGTCAATAGTGTGGTCTTCAAGTGGTCGTCAAGGGAACAAGTCAATACAGTTGTGGAATCAATAAATACCAGGATTGCCCAAGTTACGGTGTTTCACTCAACCAACCAAGGTCTGCTCCGACTGATCCTGGCTCCCAGGCCTAATTTGTCATACAAGTACAGTAAAGTTAAACGTGAGAGCTAAGAAGTTCTTAATACGCGCTGCTTAAACGATTATAGTTGGCCTCTTGTAATGTACTATCTGCATGTTCTTCTCAAAAGATTAGCTTACGAACCGGTGATCAATTCTTCGTCGTTCATAAGTGCCTTACCAGGGCGTAAAGTGGATAAATCATTTTCATTTTCATTTTGTATGGTATCGTAAAACTTCCTATACTACTGCTTTTGCGTTCACGAGGAAAATACATTATCGATATAGTCAACGTTAAATCATATTATAAACTGATGCGGTACTGATGATAAGTTGTTATTGCAGTCTATGAATCTTCGGTGAAATGTGGGATTTTCCGGGGACTGTTTTGAGATGGGTGTGCGCATTTGTTTTATTTTTTTCGACGTTTGTATCGCCATGGGCACATGTCATGTTTTCACGTGTGAATTAGCTACTTATAATAAAACCTTTCTAAGAAACTATTGCCAGCATAGTGGCTCCAATCTTACTCCTTACCGCCATGGATTGGATGGAGTATCTTTTGGTGACCTTACTCACCACTGCAACTTAATACTACTCTATGGTAGAGTTATTTGGCTGCGATATTCTGTAAGATTCAGTCTTTTCAGTTTGGGCCCTGGTAAGGCACTTAAGAACGTGAAAACTATGGTTCAAGTGGAGAACTGTCAGACATAATGCCATTTAAAGCTTATATATATTTAAACCACATTAATTAAGCTCTTCATAATTGCCTGACGCCTATAGGTATATATTAAAACACGGCACCTGTTATGAATAGGAAGACGCGATCGAGAACCTACTTAATGGAAATGGGTCGATAAGGCGGCCGCGGCGAGAGTGCAAAATCGCGTGTAACATGTATATTAATTCACTTTCTTATCGACCCTATCCACACCGATCATCCAAAAAGACAATTTGCATTTCAAACCCAGCGGCCGAGCGGCGAGCGCCAGCGCACTCTTATCATCGCTTATTAACATTTTGTCGCCGCATCAATTAACAGCCGGCCCTCGCATTATAATTAACTAACTGACAGATTAACAAGTTTTAACACTTGCGGGTTAATGAAGATGTCGCGTACCTCCGCTCGATAAGATGTTTGACTATTCATGGGTGTCGGGTGGTCCGGCCGGGGCCCGGTGACCGCTTGACAATATCGGGTGCGTGTTGTGCGCGGACGCAAGGGCCGCGGGCGCCGCCATAAATCCTCAGCCGTTGATTGCTTTCCCCACCCCCCCGCGCCCGCCGCCCCTCGACACCCTCACATTTTAATACCCATTCAGAACTCTCCGAGTCGATGACATGATTTAAGTTATTTGTTTTAGGTGCAACTTCAATACGAGATTCATGGGAATATTATACACGAGTTTGTTTAACCATTCCGAGGCACTGTTAGCCGCCCTAGGCGACGCGCCGACTAATGACCTCGAGCCGAACACAATGCACTAACTAATCAAACACCGCGGTGACTGATTGCTGCATTATGCCGCAATACATGCACCTTATTTGTATAACTTATTTATACCATTCGATACAAATACAATTTAAATTCAACCCAAAATACTAATGTGAAAGATTCACAGTCTCTGGATATCTTTCTTATCGATCCCAAGGAAAGTTCCTTAAATAAATTTCGATTAAGTAATCGATAAACAATTTAGCCTTACTCGGTAATATTTTAGCATTTTATTAGTAAAATAATTTATTTCATATTAGTAATACCAAGGCCAACATCCCAGACGAGGCATATATATCAAATACAAAACAACACACCGTGTAAGCGTACTTAAAACCCAATTTCTTTAGTATTATATTTTATTTATTACTAAATATGATAACAATTTTTTTTATACACGAATTCTAAGGCTCTCTTATTAAGTGATGTTTCTGGGATATACAGGTACACATCTCGTGTCGTTTCTATATATGTTGTAACTGCTCTTACAGCCGGGTTATGTACGGCCTTCAATCAAGTTATATCTGTGGTTTCCACTGTATCTGTGATGATTATATTATACGAGTATAATGAGATTAAAGCACGATTGAAACCTTAGTATGTATGATCTGAACTGCCTCATTGTTCTAGTGGTTAGCAAGTTTTCCTGCTGATAACGAGGTGCGAGTCCCGGGTCGGGTCATAAATAGATATTGGCTTTTTTTGTCAAGAAAATATACATGCACGGTGTTTCCATCCCCATGCCTCGGAAAGCACGTTAAGCCTACGTCCTACGCCTGATCTCTCTCCGGTCGTGTCGGATTGCCTCCCATCGGACTATGAGAGTGAGGGAATAAAGTGTGCACCTGTGTTTACGCACAAACTTGCACTATAATATCTCCTGCGCAGATGGCTAGCCCTCGTTGAGAATAGGCGCCGTAACCGAAATTCGGTAGGTCGGTCTAGTAAGACCATTATTATTATGTGTGAGTGGTCCCCAGGGATCAATCCTTAGTAGCAAGGTCTCGCTGTAAAGACATCATAGTATCACTTGAAGTTACTAATGTATACATACTAATCTATACAAGTGTCTGTTTGTAATCCCAGCCTTTCACTAAATGGATAATATGAAAATATATACGGCACTAACATAAAAAACCAATTTAAAAAATAACTGTCTGTATCTGTCGTTCTGTCTGTCTGTCCGTTTGTTCCTGCTAATCTCCGAAATAGCTAGACTGATATTAACGGGACTTAAAAAAAAAAAAGGATCCGCCGGCCACTCATGAAAGTAAGTCCATGCGGGTAAAAGCGCGGGGCACAATTGGTCAATAAACATTACAACTGAAGGTTGGTATGCGAAAATAACTAACTTTCCAAAGCGCTGAAAACTAAGTAAACCCCGGGAAAAGGTCTTAAATCAATTATAATCTGCGTCCAAGCAGCATGCGAAAATTGTACTAAATTTTCCAAGGGTTTCGAGTACATAGTGACCGAGAGTTAAATTGAAAGTAATATATTTGCACGTTTAGATCTTCAGAGAAATCATGTTAAACGACGGCGTGGGACCAAATATCACAGGTCAATATTTGAAATGTATAGTCGTGAGCAATCTGCGACTATTGGAGGCAATGTTTCCTTGGGAGATTTAGTTATGACTGCGATCAAACAGAGGTATGGGTTAGCATTGTTTAATATTTGAATAAATCGATCTAGGGCGAGTTTATTTATGTGTCTAGAGATTAATTAAAGTGAAGACGCGACAAGGTGCATTTACATAAGACACGGCGCGCGCATTTGCAGCGGGCGACGTGTAGGCGGGACATTGCGTGCGAGGCACTGATCTGCGGCCTTCCCCTATCCTACTGAGATCATTATGTGAACGGGGCTGATAACGTTGCCACATTACAATAAAGTGCTTCCAAATAGCTACAATGCGATACTGTTAACATGCATACCGATTCGTTTGATTATTGTTTACATCGTTAAGGTTCAACTCACAAATTTGTTGCATTTACAGTGTAATGGGGTGTCACTGAAGTCGGCGGCACCTGACTGCAGAGAAGGGGAATGCGGTGCACCTGTGCCGCGAGGATCAAGCAGTTAAAACAAAAGGGTGGCGGGGCGCGTGCCACCGGCTACCTCACTAAAGGCCCGCTAAATAAACAATGAATGGATGATATATCAACAAAAGCATTACGATCGTAGCCGAAGGCGACCGCCGATTTACGAGGCCGACCCTGGCTGGCAGCGCGCTCGTTATGCAGGCTTCGAACACAAATATCATTTGAGAGCGACACGGCTCACATTTTAACGAGCTGACCAGTTCCTTCGATTTGGCCACATTATTGGCTGCCCGGACTAACGGCCGCTGAAATTGGACCGATTTTCAATTTGTGTGATTGCGAGCAATCGAGTGTGACGCGGTGATTGCTGGAATCTCTCTTGATTATGATAGCAGTACCTACACCAGTGGCCTAATTAACTAGTGAGACCTTAACGAGTGAACAAATTAATACAAGGTGCGTGAAAATAAAAATGTGCAAGAGCCGTGGTGGTCTAACGGCTCTCATCAATGATTTTTTTTTAAAACTTAAGAGTAGTAATTTAATTCCAAGTCAAAACCTGCAGTCTGAGAAGTAATTTAAAGACCTAATATGTGTAGTGCCTCAGACGGCGTCGACTCATCCTCTGTCAAATTGGCACATAATCATATTCGGTGAAATGTGAGTGGTAGTTGAGACCTCTGCTTACCCCATCGGAGAGCATATTATTTTTTTAACCCATTTTTAGTACAAAGGACCAAGTATTAAGTTGTATAATGAATCATTTGGTTCTGGCCACGATTGAGTACTACGCTGTTGAATATCGGCGTGACCATCGCAGTACAACTAACAATGACTGGATGCCGAGAAGTTGACAGGCACCAAAAGCTTTTTTACATTGACACAAAATGTACAAACATAGATATAATTACACAAGCTCGAGTGGCATGTGTGATCGACGCCTAATGTCAAGGAGATTCTTCGGCAGTGCTTTGTGCGCGCCGATTGACACGCGCCGACCTCTCCGCAATCAATATAATACCTACTCGTGTTTGTTCACCCATTCAGTTCATCTGCTGCTCACGTATACCATATAATCTACTTGCAACTTCGTTTAAATGTTGCTCAATACTGAAAACAGTTGGAATCAAACATTGATTCCATCTTCATTTATCGGTATGGATAATTACAATTCAAGTGTCTGTTCGTACTTCCAAGTAAAAAGTTTTCACTTAGTGCATATGAAAGCTTAGTGCATTACTAACTAATATTATTAAAATCCAGAATTGCGACCGCCTTCTCTCATCGATCAGTTTCAACTACATCATATTTTGACCGTGCCGACTCAAGTCACATCGTCATATTTGTGGGTCAAATAGTTTTTTTTATGATCATAAGACCACCCGGCAATGCCCTGCAGGACCAGCTGAGGTCACCAAGACCGCGCCTCGCTCTGGAGAGCTCCGATTAAAATATATGGTTCTACGTCGCATCCAGTTATCACAATCAAAATAAATGACAAATGAAAAGCGCAGTGTTGCAAGTCACGTCTGGTCGGTATATTTTTTCATCGCTGACAACATTCCCCGTCGCCGCTTTGTTGTGCCACACTCGACCTACAGATTTTCAATAAAACCACTCCTTGGGACATCGACCATAGTTTTTTCAACTCTGACGCATGGGAGTTGGTTCTCACGCACCTGTTGCTGTCAAGATCATTATACTGAGGCCAGGACGATAGTTGTGTCAATTGTACCCTTTACTTCAGGATAACAACAATACATTATGTATCTAGATCATTAGGAGCTCAGCATGCTGATACGCATCTACAGCTCATAGTGTATGACGTAAATTATGTAATCAAATTCATAGGTTGATTAATCTACTTGCCAGTTTTTTTATCTACCCTTAGGTGTAATTTATCTTCGCGTCTTATTATAAATTATTATTATAAAAAATATTTTATAATATAACTAACTGTGCCCGGCAAATGTTGTATTTCTTTATAAACGTTATCATTATTTTTTTAAGTGGAATGAAAATGAAAACTAGATGTTGGCTGATTCTCAGACCTACTCGATACGCACACAAAAGGTCATACTCGAGAATTTTATGTATTATTATTTAAAGCTTCTTTTTCTTCAGCTCAAAGACCGGGTGGCTATCACCATTTTAAGTCGGTGTATACTGATCGTAATCTTCTTCATTGGTACTACTTCACTGTTGGCATGTGATTGTCATCGAGAGTGAAACAAAGGTAGTACATGTGATATGATGTTGTGTATTGTGGTATGATGCATATATTTTTATTTTCGATTTCGTTAATAATCGAGCGTTGGATGGAACTGTATCCATTGTTTTATAATTATGAGATAACTTGTAAGCATTACAAATAGTTAAATATATTTTTTGAAAAAGTGATTTCTGAATCTCTTCTCTTCTCAGAAAAAACAACCTTCCGAACCCGGTGGTAACTTTTAGAATCCTGTATAACGTATTTTATTCTCTACGATTTGAAATTATTTTGTAAGAGGTCTAATTATTTGAAGATAGGTTAAATTTTGAATTTTTGAGTTTATGGCCGCCACACAGCGCGCGCGGGTCACAGGTCGCGCCGCCGCCTCCCGCGCCGCATTCCTCGCGCATACCGCACCGACCACCGATGATCATGACTATGGATATTTCTAATACGTCGAAGGTTAATTGGACGTAGGCAGTGTATTGTAAAAGAATTAACCCACGGTCCGACTAAACGATTGTGTGTGTACTTTTTTTTAAACAATTCTGTGGATATAATTTTATATCAATTTTCGTTTCATGCCACAATCGATTTTTCTGCACTGAACCTCACAAAAAATTAAATGGCTCAATTAACTTTGGAATGCTCTATTAAAACTTACAGTTTGATTAAAACTACTTCAAAATACGTAAAAAAGGAATAATTGATAGGGCAAATTAAGGGGTAATTAATTTTATCCGGTCATGTCTAGCTTGATTGATCTTTGTTTATTTAGGGATGGAATGGACTTTTCATGGTTTGATATTGTTGGGCCGAGTATGGATGGGGTGTACCAAAATGATTGTTACGAGTCATCGTTTAGAAATATTTAATACAGACAGGTAAGAATTAGTTGCGTCTGATTTTGATTTTTATCGATGCATCGACATGTTATAACCGTTTTATTTTAATGTTCAACATTGTAAATGCAATTATACTACTTTGTAAAACTTCGGGCCCAGCACGGCGGCTCTACTCGGTTAAGACCGCGATCCCAAAGTACCAAACACCCAGCAACGTTTTTGAATCGATCGTTAAATTTTAGATACTGGCACCAGATAAAATCCATTTAATATTTTTTACCATTTTCATTGAATAGTAATTTAATCAGTTCTAATGGTAGTTAAATAGGTGATGATTGATTCATCTCTGATTGTGACACATTAGGATTATTCCAATAGGATTGAGTTATGGGAGGTTTAGATATTACGATAATCTAAACGCATTCTTTACAAAAATCAGCGTATGAGCTGTACTGCAATCTTTTGCTCGTATGGTGTACTTTGTCAGACGGAAAAGAAAATAAAAAATATGTATGACACTATTTAACCAAATTCACTTACTTACCCGGTGAACAAGTGCCGATACTATATTTACAAACATTTACTAATGCATTTCAACGCTTACATATCTAAACTGAACGAATTATAATTTGGACTATAGTATATAGTATACACATAGTATATAGTATGTACATACTTCACAGTCACCTCAAAAAATTATAAAAAAGAAAATGATCAGTATAGTGGACCGCTGCTTTATAACCTCATGGTCCCAAGTGCGGGACCGCTCGTTCGGCCGACATCATATACGTTTACGGCACTTTGATGACAAAATTATTTTAAATGTTCATAACACAAGTATAGCACTTAATTAAATTCAGTCCGACGGCGACACTTGCCGCCATTAATGTCTGTTGCATTCAACGTAACTCTGGACGATATTTGTATAGTTATAATAAATTACATACTTTATTACATCTGACCTTTACAGTGTAAAGCAGTTAGTCACATGTGAATTGATTGATCGGTAATAATTCTTGTCAGTTTGGTAATATGACCTACAAGATACTTAATTATCGAATTAATACTGTATGAAATAAATCGAATGGCACATAACTTTGGACATTCGCAATGTGCATCGCAAGCTAGTGGTGTAGTCCTAAATAAAAATATTTAATTGCCTCTCAATGCCCGCTATCATGCTAATTTGAACAGATCAACGTATTATTACAGTTGCTATTAGGCAATAAATTAATTAATATTATTAAAGGCTAAATTGATTATTATTATTATTCATATTCGAGAAATCTTTGGCACAGACCATCGGATATCAAAATCAGAATATTTAATATGATTTTCGTTTATTTTATTAAAATTTGAGTCATTATAGTTATTAGATGTTATTTATTCAACAAAATTATGCATTTAAAGTTCCCATATCATCCAATAAGCATTGAACCTTCTGTAACCTCAAATAACAAGACTTTACCACAAATATAAAAAGTAAGTATGACGACGTCAAAATAAAGACAGTTCTGGGATATTTTATTTTATAACTATGTAGGTACCACTGATGGTCTATACCAAAAATTAGCGCCATAAAAATTTTTGTATGACGTATATAAAATCAAGCTCTCTTTCAGGACATGTTATAGAATAGCACTGAAATAACGTTAGTCTGTTCAAAAACGTGAGTAAAGAGAGCACGTAAATCATATCGGTGTACTAATACCTGTACGGGGTAGTTGGGTGTTGGGTGTAGACTCACTTGGCGTAGTCCTGTTTGCAGTAGACCTGGCGGTCGCGCAGAAAGCAGGAGGGGTGGCGGTCGAGCTGCACTGCGCACACGCAGCAGCGCAGGCAGCCCGTATGCCACGCCGCGCCGCCCACCTCCAGCAGGAAGCGGTCCGCGATGGGCTCGCCGCACGCGCAGCACGTGCGGTGCTCAGTCTGGATCAACAACACACTCTGGTCAAATTACTTATCACTCCCATGCCTCAAAAATATATTCAATTGAATAAACATTTAGTTATATATACAAGGGACAGTACTTAAAACTAATTACAAGTAGAAAACTTGACCCAAATCGGTGTCTCTCGGGATCGTGCCAAGGAGCAATAGCTTAATTGAATAGCAATACTGGTGAATTAGAAAACTCCAGCCCGCTTGTCACGCAATTTTTCTGCCAGACGACGTGCAACCTTTCTGAAAAGTTGATGAGCATTTGGAGCTCAAGGCGCGAGAGTTTGAACCGCAAACGCAGAAAATATGTATCCTTGACCAATGCAAACATATTTACATGCACTGCAAACTGTAATGCGAAGAGCCGCTAAAGATCTTGCCCAATGTTCACTTTGAATGAAAATCTATTATTAGAAATATCAATATCAATCAAATATTTCTAAGCCAAGCCTAGACTCAAACTAAATCTACGCCCACCCCTATTTATAACTACTATCTATAACTACTTTTATACCAAGATTTATCTTAGGCGATATTTTGTAATATGACGGTATTTATATAGTAATAAATCGTCCAATTAAGTGACTTGAGAAAGCGTTTTTGAGGCATGTATGGAAGCAAACGAACTACGAAAATAGCGTATTGAAAATTCAAAAACGGTTCCTTATTTTATTTTATACTCTTTCTAAACATAAATATTGAACAATAGTTGAAAAGTTTCGTTTCACTATAAAATCGATTCCAATCCCATAACGGGTAAACCAATTTGAGAAATTGTGCAATCAGAATTTTTATTTACTTAAAAGTTTATTGTACGCTATTTTTATTGAGTAGGTATTCGTTGTTGTTCACCAATTAACTACGTATAAAAAGTCCAACAAAAACTTGGTCGGTCTCCAAAATATTAGATAATACCACGTGGAAATAATCGTAGTGCCAATAAAGAATCAAGCCCGGCGCCAGCACGAACTTACGGTAGACGCGATGGTCGGCTGACTTTGATGATGCCGCTCCACTGCGGCGAGCACCACAAGGCACGCCATGTACGCGTCTACATGGCGTGCTCGCGACCATTCCAACCTCATCAAATTTCATTAACCATGTACTATTTTGTACCGCAAAGGTAGCCACTGCTTACCCCGCCTGCTAGCGGTTACAATACCGAGTATTAAATTCAAATTTAATGTATTTGATTAGAATTTTAACAAAGTGCTTTTATATCGTCAAAACGACATGGTTATACAAGTTTATACATTCTACCACATTTGGAAGGTTGCTTTTACTGAGAAGAACTCTGCTAAACAAAATAATTTTTACACTTTTCAGCGGGGCCTGTACCAATGAGTTTTTCTAAAAAAACGTATGTACAGTGATTTCACACCACGTGCTTTACAGTGAAGGAAAACATCGTGAGGGAACCTGCATATTTCTGAGAAGTAATTTAAAGACGTATGTATAGTACCTGAGACGGCGATAGACTCTCCATCTGTCACGTTGGCACTTAATCAATTTCGGTGAAAAGTGGGTGTTGTGATAACAACACCTCTGCCTACCTCTCTCGCGTGAGCATATGTATGTATGTATGTACTTTTCAGTAATATAAAATAAATCTCATAAATATATAAGTCAATTGATATAGTTCCAATGCAGAAAAGTTTACTAATACGTCGCTACTTTACACAGATAATCCCTGATTACTAGAGTAATGTAATTAAAAAAAAGTTTGGTCATCAACAGATATACAGTCCATCCATATGAAGGTGTATCGTGGAGCAGTGTTGGATGCTTCTCAGCTCAGTACGTACATGCATGTAATTCCATGGGGGTAGGTTGCGACTGCTGTGCGCCATACATCATTGCATACTTCTTTCGCTTCGTCGACACTCATGCATCTGTCCATATACTTTCTTCGGTTATGAGTACTCTGAATTAGATCTTACTACCATATAACAATTTATCTATACTAATATTATAAAGAGGAAGGATTTGTAAGTATGTTTGTAACGAATTGGCTCAAAAAGTACCGGACCGATCTTGAATATTCTTTCATACATACATACATATGTTCACGCCTATATTTCCCGAAGGGGTAATCAGAGGTGTTGTAATCACAACACCCACTTTTCACCGAAGATGATTAAGTGCCAACGTGACAGATGGCGAGTCCATCGCCGTCTCAGACACTTTACATACGTCATTGAATTACTTCTCAGTATTATATACAATACTATACAATATTTTTTCAGTAATGGATAGTTACATTTTATCCTATATTATATAGGATATATTTTATCCCCGTACTGCTACAGGAACGGGAACTATCCCGTGTATCGTCCGCTAGTAATTTATGAAACTACAACTCATTTGTATGAAACTCATTAAAAAGGCTCATCGAGCGCGAGGACTCTCTTAAGATTAGTCTCAAATGGGGTGACAAGAGATCTATTAGTCTACTTTAACAGTACTTCTCAATATAATTGCTCATAACACCCCTAAGACAATGCAGCATTGACGCCGGTCCCTCTCGGATGTAAATCGATAGTTTAAAAATTTTTAAAACTATAGTACAGGGGATTAAAAGTGAATTAATGTAATTCATTCAAGCAAATATGGGTGAACAATCAATGGAACAGTTGCGGACAATAGAGCGCGCGCCGCTTGCGCCAGTATTGACGGCCGGGGCGGGGGCGGTAATCTAATAGACATGTTGCACAAACACGACACCCCTTCCTCTGGCTGTCACAAATGTGTTCAAACTGTGTTCAAATGAATTGCTTCCAGAGGACACTAGAGGTACATAGCCTTAAACTTATGATTTTAAACGTACCAAAGATTTTATAATCAACTGTCTCATTCCATAGTTGTAGTATCACAAATGGGTTGGAAAACTAGTTATCGTTTATTTACAAAATATTTCAAATAAATTATTCAATCATGAAATAAGTAGTCCTTCGTATGTAAAGTCGTTGGCCAAAAGTTTCTAACATAAATAATTGCACCTTTCAATTTAATATAAAGAAAAGAATATTTTGCGTCGCGTTTGGAATATTAGCAGAAATCATAAATCCATTCTCTCTTATTAGATTCCACTGAACAGAGGTTGGTAGCGGGGTGACGCGGTAGCTTGCAATCTTAGCAATTCATAGTCATTCACAGTAAATGTTACGCCAAGTCGGGTTGTCGTCTGGCTAATAGATGGTCGTAATTTTGTAGAACTATCAAAGAATCTACCTATGTTAGAAAAAAAATACGTCGTATAATAAATATAATTCAATACAGCAATTACCAATAGCTGGAACATTGACAGGGGGCAACTGTGATCGTTTAAGCAGCACTTATTAACAACTTCTCAGTAAATTGTAGTGTAAAAAATAATTTAAGTGTTTGCAATTCTAGTGAAGGCAGACAGAGAGACAGTGAAAAATGTAAAAAAAAATTATGTCAGTGCAGTACATACGTTCATATGCATTTAGTGGAAAGCTATTATTTTGGAATTACAAACAGACACTAAAATATTGTTTATCTGTATAGATATAGTATACCGCTGCTCCATGTGATTGTATGTACAACATTACCATCATGACTTCGGTTCCTTTTCTGCCGCGTAACAGTGGTGGTCTACGAGGAACGGTAGCATGCGCACGCGCCTGTAATCCGCCCCGCCCACGCCTCATTTGTTTACAATGCCAGTAATAAGCCGCACGCGCCTCTACGCCGCTAATCCTGATCCTAAAGCCTGATATCACGCGACATCGACAAAAGCCTCTTGAATCTATATTTGGTTTGATCAATTTTTTATAACGGACTTATTGATATTGCGTATGTTTACATGAACAGAGTTGATCTTGTTATGAGATCAATGATATGTTTGTTGCAATGGATTGATAAATTTGATGTTTCAGTGAATGTAGTGGAAATGAGTCCATTGCAATGTGATAAACGTCAGTTACGAGCTGAAGAGTGATGTGGTCACTATAATTGAATTATTTCATTTACTAAGATGACTCGATACGTTTGACAAAAGTAAATATAAGTGTCGTAGCATGTGAGAAGCGGTGGTCCCTGCCTACACCCATGGGAAAAAACCAACCACCTTCTGTCAGTATTATAGAACACTACTTCTCACATCTATGAGGTAAATTATTCGACTCTTGTAATATTTTGGTGAAGTCGCGTCCCAGCTCTTTCCAGTATCCAGGAAATTATACTATTATATTATAGTATACAACATGTATATCCAAAAACAACTAGTACGCGAGTTTGAAGAGCATTCTATCTGCCCCTCTATGACTACAGTGATTCTCAAATAGTAGCAGACCTCAAGAGCTAGCTTTACAGACATAATTACAGTACTCCAGTTGGTAATCGCCTGGTTGGGCCAGCCCCTCGCAGAGCCGTTACACCCGGCTATCACGCAACAAACAATGCTCAACAATAATCACGTTTAGCAACGCTCCGACACCCCAAAACAAATTCACAGTGTTGTGTGAGCAATAAATATGTTACAGCACCCGTCCCGCAATAAAAGCCGCACATATGTAATAGTCTCCCCAGCAATCCCGCAGTATCACAATGTGGTTGTCACTTATCAAAATCTTCGTAACAAATTTCTTAAGGGTCCATTGACAAGGGCGTACAATAGAACCCGGTGGCCGCATTGTCACCCAACTGACTTCAGCTGACTGATACTCCGTTTTTATGACAGTTTTTCTTGTGAAACGAACCAGCGAGCTACTCCTCTACAATCACGCTGTTTGATTGCATTTAACGCGTCATTTGGAAGGGTTTGTTTGTTCTGTTTTTTGACAGAAATTATGTTAATGAGAGGTTCTTTTGTGACGTTCTCATTCGTGACAGATTTGGGTGTGTCGTCACTGTTCTGCTTCACGCTGTGAGGAAACGGGTGTAGATAATTATGTTGTGTGGACATTGGTACAAAATTATTGAATAATTCGGGAAAACCGTTTAATTATAATCACTATTTAATGTAGGTAGGTAATTTATCGAATGGTATCCGCTCCGGCGTACAATTGAAACCATGTTAGTGTATTCCAAAGATAATTAGTTTGTTATAAATTATTAAAATTTTCGCTCGAGGAAGTGCTCATAAAAAAATAAAACAATTTAATAATTACTTGTAACATTTACTTAGCTGCTTACGTATCGTAATCTCCGAACATTACTATGTTGTACTTTTATGGAAAGCGAAACATAACTTTGTATCAAAGCACCCTTAGTGTATCTACAATGCAACCAAGCTTACAGCTGTTTGAAGTGGATACAGGGCATTATAACAATATTGGAGTCAATTTGAAGTACATTAACCGCACTATATTAATAATAGTTTGGCACAATAGATACTCGTAGCATAAAATAAACCATAATGCGTGTATCGGTGGCGGGCGGGTGTGTGACAGGCGTGATGGCATTGTCCCGGACGCAGCGTCCCATTGTCCCGCGTCCGACCATCGCCGGCCCAAAGGTGCCATCGCGGCGCCTGCGCCCATTGTCAAAAGCTTACGTTTGCAAATCCGATTTATATTTGAATATAATTGACTTTCGGCCTCGTATCAGGTACCGAGAGCTTGTATCTCATTGTGTGTGTCTGATCTCAATGGCATTTTTATCGGCTGAATATGATAAATGTATTTAGGAGATTAACTTTAGTGGGTGTCTGCGCGGGCGCACGAGGCGGCCTCAAGGATCAGGATACCCGCGCGACGCCGCGCGTTGAACTCTTTTGTATCAATACCTATGACATGCTGTTTATGATGGCCCCGCTTTTTTATTATTTCAACACAGAAATATGTTTCCATTATATATGATCAGCCTCTAGATAGTAATATCTCACTGAAAGAAATCACGCAAGTATACGTTTTGTGAATTCAAATGTTTCCAGTCGGTGGCTCGCTTTGCATGCAAGGCGGGAGAGAATTGGGGCGCGCGAAAGAATCACGCCAAATTGACGGCGATTTATTCAAAATAAATATTTGTGCCAACAAGAAGAACAGTTTGCAACTGTTGAGGCGCACCGTTACTTGTGGGCGATACTCGTGTTTGTTTTGTTTTGGGATTGAAGGGATCGATTTTGATATTTTTTATTGGCGATAAGTGTGTGTTAAACCAACTGTTGGACAAAAAACGTTAGGATATAAATGATGCGGCCGTCAGCGGAGGTTGCGCACAAAGCGGTGAGAATGGCGCAGCGGGGGCCCCCGGGGTATAATGGGCCGAGCTTCACACCATTCAACCGTCGCCCTCGGGATTTTTTCTCTTCGTCGGGGGTCACACACACCATCCGTCATCAGCGAGACAGCCACACGTATGCAAATGCGAATGCTCCTCTATCTGAGGTGTTCATCTCCAAATTGTTGCGCTTCCAGGAAACATCTGCATCTGGGACTTTCTGGGAGTTCTCGTTGACAAACTCGCATAACTATTAGAGGTGACTCCCAATATCTATTATGTTGGAGACGGGATTGTGCCGAGTATGGATAGTGCAACATTTAATCAGAATGTATGTGAATTTAGTGCGTGACCATGCTTTGATTCTAAACTAAGATATCCTATGAATACCCGGCTTCTAAACACGCAAAATAATATAAGGAATCAATCGACACGTGAATTGAGAACATGGGTAGTTGTGGAAACCTTTTTTTTTGTTGACGATGGGGAAACTTTTAAAAGAGGTCCTAGGAGAGCCAGATCGGGGTATGTGGGATTCTTACCGCACTAAAACCCCCCCGGTGGCCGTCCTTAGTGCTCAGGCGGGACTCCGGGTACTCTGATACAACGCACCGGTGTCCCTCCACACTTTGCCGGGGCACATCCCCGGGGCAGCTGTAATGCCGCTAAGCTATTTGTTTCAAATACCGAACTAAATTCAAATCTTGATGAAATAATGCTTCACGTAATTGACGAATGGGTAGGCCAACTCCCAGTTATTCCATCTGTGTGCTGTGCTCTGAAATGTTATGTAGGTTTTCTCGTGACGTTGTCTCTCGTGGTGCAATTTGTT
Source organism: Watsonalla binaria (assembly GCA_929442735.1). Taxonomy (NCBI): domain Eukaryota; kingdom Metazoa; phylum Arthropoda; class Insecta; order Lepidoptera; family Drepanidae; genus Watsonalla; species Watsonalla binaria. Next base: position 762,648 of record OV838917.1, on the reverse strand, counting down.
ATTCTCTTCCATTTTCTGTATAAGCTTCTATAATACTGTTTGACTTTGAAGCTTTTTGTTAAGCAATATTATGTACTAGCGGACGTCACGTGGTTTCATCTGCGTTTCATCGTGCGAGTACGGGGATAAAATATAGCCTATGTTACTTGCTGATGATGTAGCTATTCGTTGCTGAAAGAACTCTAAAGATCAGTCGAGTACTTTTTGAGCCAATTCGTTACAAACACGCATACAAATATTTCCTCTTTATAATATTAGTATAGATAATATACGAACGGAGTGGCGGATAAGACATATTATGAACTACTCGGAAAAAAGGCCTTTAATTGATAAAGTTATTTAGTTAAATACTTGACAATGAGGAAAGGTATCTGTTCCATGTGTTCTGACAAGATATGGAAATTATATCTAACTAAACGGAAGCGACAGCCATAGAATATACAGTATTAATATTAATATAAGATACCTTTAAGCGAGCAATTCTTGTATATGTGTATATATAATTAGAATCTCATTAACGGCTCCAACGATTTTTATGAAATTTTATATGCAGGGGTAATTTAGTACCCCTATCACTATCGCTAGCGTCACTCGAAATATTTGTATGAGATATTATAGTTATTCACGTCACCGCTAGGTATCGCCGCACAATTTTTCATACAAATGTTCGGCGGAGACGCTAGCGAGTATCGATAACGAAAACGGTGGCAAACTCGTGATAGGGGTACAGGTATTAATAACTACACGAGAAGTGAGTGTAAGAGTACGATCAATCGCCATTTTAAAAAAAAATATGTCTTATTATCTTCTCTTAGAACCTCTGACAAAACACGACATAGAAAAGGGTGGGACATTGTGTGTTGTTTTTTAAACGACTTCAATTGTTTTGTTGACATGTCGAGCAGACGGGTCCCCACATAGAGAGCTTCAGTCGTCGGTTTGTTTGTACGCTCGGCGTGGTCCGTAGGTGTGTGTGTAGATAGAGACGAGCTGCCGGGGCAGACAGCGGGCGGGGCTGGGCGTGGCGAGCGCCGCGCCGGCGTGACGTCACCCCACGCATTACACCCATGACGTCACAAGCTCACTACCACACTCTCCACGCTGATGCTCATATTTTCAAATAGTTTATGATGAAGTGGGTGCTCATTTCGATAGACTTATTTGGTGTGGAGGAAATCCAGGATCTCTTGTGAAGCTTGAGTAAAGTTTCCAAGACGGGTTAAAAGATTTTCTCGCTACACAGACTTAATTTTATGTGTAAATTTTTTCACGGAATCTTAAATTTAAAAAAGCATCCTAAGTTACTCCATGTAACATCAACTACCTGTCAATGAAAGTCCCGTAGAAATCGGTCCAGATGTTTCAGACCTCGTAACAAACAGACAGACAGACAGAGAAAATATAAAAAAATAGTTTTATTTTTGTATGTACCCTTCATACATTTTCATATAAATTAAGTGAAAAGCTGGTAATTTGAAATTACAGACACATAATTTTTATTTAGGTTATAGGATATAGTTATCCTATGTCCTTCTCCTGGTTTAAGCTTCTTCCTCGCCAATATTCAGCCGTTTTTGAGTTATAAATAGTGTTACTAATACGACTTTCTTTTATATATAATAGATTACTAAAATATTAAAAACAAAATAATATTTGAATATAACGACAGCTATAATGATTTCGTCTCAGCCTCATATCTTTCTATTTCTCTTCAGTCGTTTTGACCATCACAGAAGATGCTTCTTCAAAACGAATAACTGTGCTAAAGAATAGAAACATTAATCAGTTAAGTAATTTGAGTGTCCACGCCTTGCAGTACTAGAAGCCAATCACACAGCCACCATGATGTAAGGTATTATTCGTATCCACTCAATAGCCAGGGTCTAGGAATATGGCTATGGTATCCCCTGCCTGTCGTAAGAGGCGACTAAAAGGGGGCCGGAGGGCCTGCAGGCGGTGGTCGGGGTGCGAGCTTTGACCACTGAGCCGCGGGCCTGGGAAGGTGGCAGCGCGACGTGGCTCGCGCTGCCTTGCACAGCGAGGTCTCCAGGGGCGGCGCCACAGCTGCCACGGGGATGTGCCCCGGCAAAGTGTGGGGGGACACCGGTGCGTTCTATCAGAGTACCCGGAGTCCCCCCTGAGCACTGAGGATGGCCACCGGGGGGGTTTTAGTGAGGTAAAAATCCCACATACCCCGATCTGCCTCTCCCAGGGCGGTCGGGGACCTTTTGAAGGTTTCCCCCTCGTCAACAAAAAAAAAATGGTATTATTCGTATAAAGAAATATCGTTACTTAACTTCGTAAAATCTAGAAAGTTTGCTCGTGTATAATTTAAAGCAAATTTTTTTATTCGTTTCAAAAGCTCCAGTGCTTCCACAGTTGTTATCTCATACATTAAGCATTAAAATTAATAACAGAATTACGCTTTACAGCTTCAAGAGAAGAACGAAATAGGATTAGACAAAACATTCCAACAATCATCTGTCGAGAAGTGGTGTATTTAGATAAGCGATACCATTCAAGGGTGTGACAGACATTTTGATGTGACTCCCATAATACTCATCTCAGAGCTTGTTATACTTAAGTCAATAACTGTCAACAAATTGAACCAGATATTGAATGGTATGCAAGAGGCAGATCTATAGAAAGCCTATTAATAATATAATTAATAGGTATCACACAGATGCGTTGAGACATCGCGCGATCGCTACGACGGCCGACTTTCATGTCCATCAGGCCATTAACCGTCTGCCACAAAAACGAGGTGATTATGAAAAACTAATGTGACTCCGCTTAGAGCCAATCGGTGCATAAAATATACCATCGGCTGTTCGAGTGAAATTCATTTTCAAATATTCCCACATACCTCAGAACATGTGAGCTTAGAATCCCGATAATATTGTAATATTAAGCAATAAAGAGTGGGCAAGGCGGGCGGGGGCGGGGGCGGGCGGCGCGGCACTAATTACCGACAATTAGGGGCCTCGCTGCCGCCCCCCGCCGCGGCGGCGCGCGCGCCTCTCGTTATTACCCCATTTATTGCATATTGGAAACAAAAAACGGATCTCATAACATGGCTATTATAGTTTTTGGATGCTTGACTCAATTTCCGAGGCTCGTTCACGTCTCTAACAAGTTCAACTTTAATATTATGGCATTGTGGGCCCATTTCTTCAGTGTTGCATAGGTAATCTTTATTATTTATCTGGAATTATTTTTAATCAACAGTTACTAAAAAATAGTTCAGAATAATAACTTCTGCAGGATATATAATTAAATAGAATGTGTTATGCAACAAATCATTGTTGCAAATCATCGCATACTAAACTATTCACTGAAACCTGTATGAATAGAAATAAAGAGCAGTTCTAAGTTTGTTCGTAGAATGATGATGAAATGCAGTATAGTATCAATATGTGTATATTAAATTATTAATCGTTGGAAAATTCTTCATTTTTATCAATTAATCTGATAACAATAAACTTTTTCCTGTTACAAATGAAGTCATCCAATTTGAAAAAGTCAAATAAAATGCATTATTTCTTGAAGTAAATTCCGTATACGAAGCAAGCTTGGTTCTGCATACTGACTTCAAGAGTACAGAGATAGCTTCTCTTCTCTAGTACATATAAAATTTTACTGTGTACTGAATACACCAGCCTCCATAAACTGCACAACAAGCAGTTAGTATAAGACGTCGTATTGCAGGCTAGGCAGTGAGCGAGGGAGTCGGGGCGGGCGCGGTCGGACCGCGCGGCCGGGCAGCGGCCGGGCTGCGGTCGGACCGCGCCGGCCCCGGGCCGCACATTACAACTGTCATATAACTCAGCCGTTAATAGGAGCGGCGGGCCTTGTGCCAACTATTAAATACTATTCACATTTTACGATAATGCTCGATGCCCAACAAACTCCTATTGACGTATAAATTCCCAGTTTTTTGTTAGCCGAGGGCGCCAGTTGTTTCTCCATATTAATAATGTTATGCTAGTTCTGTTTTTCGGGTTTAATTACGTCCAGTCCGGTGATAGTCGGCGATTCGACGCCGGCCGAACGAGTGGAAAGTAGTAAATTAAACGGTCGGCGAGCCCCTTTTAATATTCATAGCGTTATCAAACAAAATTTTAAACTAATTAAAACTTGTGTTAATAATTCCGTGGCCATATGTATAAGAGCGCCCGAGGCGAGCGCTTCGATTTGTTTGCATTTGTTATACGCGACAGGAAATTGCTTACAATCCATCGATGATATTGGTTTCATGTACGGTGGAGCGGCTGCGGCTGGAGGTCGCTGAACTGAACTACCAATATTCTTAGATGCTTGCTATATATATGCTAGTGGAATAAACATAACTGATGAGTGAAAGATGTATTTTGAATACTAGGCCTCCCCATCACCAGGTCGCCCAGTTGCAAGATGTTCTAGCACGGAACTCAACATGCAACACTGTTTTAAACGAGGCCTAAACCACTCATGATTGTGTAAGCGCCACAACAAATTCTGAGATGTCCGTTGTCACTGGTGAATTTTAACAAAGATTTCTCTGTTTACTGCTATGTAAATAGGTGTCTCAATCGACCGATTCAAAAATGCTATCAAGTGACTCGCCTGTATCCTCATCAAATCATGATAGAGCAAGTATTTGTATTATTATTTTCTTTACTACAATAACCCTTACCAGCATACGAAATCACCATAATTGGAAATAAGTATAAACTGTACTGTAAACTCCTGACATGATAGGAGTTTACAGTACTGTGAGTTGCAACAACAAGAGAGTCACGCGTCGTAAACAGAAATACTAGTGGATCAGCTACAAATTACCGTTGTTTATCTTCCTTTCCGAAGCTCTTTTGGATTCCATCTTTAGCTCCATTCTTCGTATCGATGAAACAAAGTAAACATATTTTTTTAATAATAATATTTGTTTAATTTCTGAGTTTCAAAGAATCTAACAAATAGCTTTTGATTGCAATATTATGAAAGAAAGAAGACTAGGGCATATCATACCGAATGAAATAGCTAACATAATAGGAGCTATGCTTACCCTGATAGAACTCCATGGAGAAAGCAGAAAAACGTAGCAGGAGATCTGTCGTTTAGAATCGGAAATACCCGACTGGGTTTGTATCTCGCTTAGCAAAGTTAGCTGTCATAGCTATTCTGGAAAAATGTATTAAATAATCACCTTAATTGGGAATAATTATTTACTATAATTTTTTAATTTGTAACAATGTCTTAAATCGAATTACAAATCGTGATTGCTCAAAGGTGAGTCGAAAATATATGAATTTGTTTGAAACAATCGAATATACCGATGATGAGTTGTTAAATGTTAGTGTAAACGATGAGATGCTGCGATGTATCGGTGTATCGATATGCGCGCTCAGCGGGGCGCCGCGCCGCTCGTGCGGCCGCCTCCACACCTGCGCCGGCGCAGCCATTCATGCGCCATTCTTTTACCCAACTCCTCCATTGTGTACGCACGCCTCAAATTGTTTATTGTTACTTCATTTGCAAACGTTAGCTATAGTCGCAACCAAACACTTACCCAATCCATTATCGACGTCACAGCGCATGTGGTACTTCTAAACAGACTTGCGTTCAAAATATTTTGTTTAAAACGGTTGCCAAAATTTCAGCCTTCAAATTTTAAAGTACCTGTGTCTATTTAAGATCAGTTCTAGATACTTTGATCTTTTAATTACTATAAGTAATAGTGGCGAACGAACATAAATAACATTATTTTAATGGCTTTGTTCATATCTGTAAAAGTAGTGTGATCATTCAAAAAATCGCAAGTCAACTCTTTGTTTCGAACCTGCGTGTGCACGCGTTGCAAGCGTACTTAAACCACGCGGCCGGCCGGCGCGGCTCTCTTGTTAAATAACTTTAAAAGTTAATAAATATAGATTGAAGATAACGTATTGTACTAACAAGTGGATAACGCGAATCGTGTAAAGGCACTGTTTGTTCAGCACTGTTTGGGCACGGCCGCGCCATTGAAAGAACCTTCCAGCGGTACCACTGAAAGAAATTGACACAAGTGACTCTTGCGCATCGCAAACACTACTCTGTACACAAACGTGTGCTCCGCTATTAGGTGACTTATTGTTTATGTCGTAGAGTCGTGGTTTGATTGACGTGGGGGGTGTCAAGCGTCGGTAATATAGACGTCAAGTGAGCTGGCACACCAGGCAGCTGCGTTTGCGTTTCACACGCCGGCGCTCTCCGACCTACATTCCTATATAACACGCATTTCATACAATTTAGTTACATGCATCCTATTATTACACTAAACACAATACGATGGAGAATCATAAAAAGCATGCTTGAAAGCAAATAAAAAGCGAATGACATAAAAACTAGTTTTACGAATATAATTACAAATCTAGACGAACGATACCCCGATATTAATATTATACAGACCTACATTTCATTATAAATAATCTGTAGTTTATTACAAATACTGTCTAAGCTATTAAATTTGATTCGATCGATTCCAAAACGATTGAAATATTATAATCGCAAAATATGTTCCATTTATTAATAATAAAGTCTCGAAAGAATAAATTACATTTAAAAATGAAAACACAAAAATGACACACCAACACAAATATAATTATATATTTATTATATTTGACAGGTGTTGATAAATCACTAGAAAAAATAAGTTCGTTACACAAAGGAGAATAGGAAAATAATATTATATTGGACAAATTAAAATACTTTAAATATTTAAGCTCACATCAAATGTTGAGAAATGGAATGTCGTTAATAATCATGTCGGTAAATAATATACCAAATTTGTTTAATATTTACTTCAATACTTATATAAATGATCAGTGACGTTTTATAAGGGTATGTTATCCTGGCCTTTAGTAACTGTGTGAAGTGTGTTAGTAAAAGTTAATATATTGCCGAAAACAGAAACCGAACTGGCTCAATTCCTGTCAATTCATGAAGAGCATATTGCTTAATAGGTATCCAATAATTGGTTTGTCATTGTTTCATCTTAAAAGATAAAAAAGTTACATTGTTCGATTCTATTTGGACATCCTATGCAGATGAAGTGTCGGGCGGTCCCAAGTCCGTAATAAAATATAATATTTGCTACATTATACAGTCGAGTATAATTAAATAAATCAACCTGTATGACGCGGCCATTAAAAAACTGTTATTCATAAGCATACCTACATCGTGATGAGTTTTCAATATGAAAAAACAGTATTTTAGTTTTTATGTCGAAGCGTCGATACGAAAACAAAGCCAAGTCGAACTCGGCGAGGTGAAGCGAGCTCGCACTAAAATAATACTTGTTTTATTCCATTTGATGTTTCTCCTTTTACCAAATAAATAACAGCGTTTATCGATATCTGCATGATGGTAAAACAAATTGTTTATAACGATCTTTCGTCGGGCGGGGCGGAGCGTCTACTGGCGGTTTTCGAACGGCAACACTTTTACTGGACGTATTTGTGGCATTCTGCGATTGATAAATGCATATTATTTATTAAATGACCGGCGCTAGATTTAACAGCGAACCGCTATTGATAGTAACAAATTGTGTTCCCATATATATACTTCAAGTAGTCGTAACAAAGTAATGAATCGTTGTTTTTTGTCACTTACGGATGGCTTACGCAACTTTTTAACAAGGATAAGTACATACACGGAACTTTAACTATAAAATTTAATATAGCAAAAAGTTAAATCGATGAACACAAAATCAGTTTGTACGGAATAGATTTTTAGCCTCATTTAGTGAAATACAAGTAAAATAAATACCATACCAAAAAAAATATTCACTATAGGCGTTGTAACATATAGGGTCTGGATTTTTTAAGCCAACATGTTTGGCACAGAACTTCAGTTGGTGGTCCACATAACTTTAAAAATATAAAAAAATCCCTTAAGATATTTTTTTATCATTCATTTTATATATTATTATTAGCAAAAATAAACATTCCCTCATGCTCCGCATATCATGCAATAAACTTTTAACCCTCATTAAGCTTTAATTTTGAAAATAAGTAATAAGTTAAGGGACGGATTAGATTAAAATAAGTATGGCATTTTTTTTTTATTTTTAAATTGATTTGTCTATGCTCTGTGCCAAAAATTTTCGCCTAGAAAGACTGCATTCTGTATGTGACAAATTTATTAATAGTTAGGTATCGTAAATTCCTACTCTGTTGAACAAATAAAAACCTCCCGTCCGGTGTGGGCAAAGCAGGTGTATTGTTCTAGTAGTCGTTACTTATGTTTTGTCTTTATTGCACTGACCTTATACAATCTAACCTAATATAAAAAATAATGTTTATTTGTGAGCTTGGATAAAGGAGGCGCTCTCCCAAACTCTAAGGAAATCTCTACTGGTAAATAAAATTGAAGTGTATGTTTATACTTCCAAAATAACAGCTTTTCACTAAATGCATATGAAAGTATATACGGTAATGACATACAAATCAACAATTAAAAAAAAATCTCTGTCTGTCTGTTTGTTCCGGCTAATCTCTTTAACGACTTGACCGATTTTAACGGGACTATCACTGGCAGATAGCTAATTTTACAAGGGGTAAATTAGGAGTAAATTATTTTGTTATATAAGTAGTATTTATGTGCAATATCTATGAACAACATCATGTTTTGATAAAATTCTTAAAATGATTTAGGAATCATAAGAACTGCAAGCTGCTCGTTTCCTCTCCACGATTATCTGAATCATTTTAAGAATTGTGTAATGACAAGTAACATTGGGAACGTATGTATGAATGTATGCAATAAAGTGCTGATCAGTTTAAGTTTGATATTGAACTAGATTGGAGCAGTTATAGCAGACGCGCGCGCAGCGGGCTCCGGACACCAATTGATAAATTACACGAAGCGAGCTAATCCCTTGAAATGGACGCTAACGCGAGGATTACACCTCCGACCTCCTTCACACTACCTCTACACCCTTTTGAACATTATTAAATACTGTTTCGCTTTTTTGTTACGGGTGGAAGAAAAATGTAAGGTAGTAAGGATTTTATTCACACTACTATAAGAAAAAATAAAAAAAAATTATGTTTCTGTGTAAACTTTCATATGCATTTAGTGAACATTTCTTTTTTTTTTCTACTAAAAACTAATTACAAGTAGAAAACTTGTCCCAAATCGGTGTCTCTCGGGATCGTGCCAAGAAGGCTGGCAGCATTGCCACGTTGAATAGCAATGCTGATTCTCTGAGCGAAAAAAGCCGCAACCCGCTTGACACTTTAATTTTATTTATCTGTATAGATATAGATGTATGGATAAGTTCGAAGATCACAACCTACGGACAACAAAACCTTACCTTATTACAACGTTCGTTTCTATGAAATAATCTAGTCGAATATTGGAATGCAATTTTTATTCAAATAGGATAGGACAACTTATTTCAAATATCACCGCACTGTTTAATGATATACATATTCTGTATGCTTAGTAATTCAAAAGGCTATTCTAAAAATTATTGTGTTTACACATAATTAATCTATACAGATAAATACAATTGGAGTGTCTGTTTCTAATTCCAAAATAACAGCTTTTCATTAAACGTATATTAAAGTATATACGGCACTGACTTAAAATGCAAACTTTCCAAATATTTCCCTGTACGTGTGTCTGTCCGTCTGTCTATCTGTCTGTTTGTTCCGGGTATTCTCGGAAAGTACCGGACTGATTTTGACTGTTTTGCAGATTTTAGAGTCTTTTGATAAAAAAAGAACATTAAGGATTCCGCGGGAATGAAATGAAATCTACGCAGGTGACACCGCAGGGCACAAGTAGTAGGTACATATATTAAAGCGACGAATGAAAGCTTAATTCTGTTCTTTCATTTAATTCAGCTGTCCAGTGATTCACGGGACACAGCAGTAAAAAAAATGTTTTGCGCATTTTATCTTAAACTTAATTAAAATGAACTTACTCTGATTAAATTTAAATTAATTACCCACCGGTTTTAAAGTTGCATGTCAAAACATATTCAAATGTACGTGAGCGGCCGGGGTCGTGTGTAGTGCGCGCGGCCTACGCGGTCCGTGTGATGTATGGCCAGCATTGTATCATATAGCCGGGACCATTTGTATGGCCGCATTTCATACAACCCAACACTCCAATAATAAGCCGCTGTAATGAAAAATGCTGTTCTCCAGCTATTAATACGCTTGTAATATACACTCTTGCTCGGTATCTAACTAATGTCGTAAAATATGTAATGTGTTTATTGATGGCTTTAATGGTTTTGTAGCAAGCATGTGTTAAGCTTACGTCTGCTGATATATAGAGCATGGGGAGATGGTTGAAACAATCTCTATTGAGCTCAAGTCCAGTGGGCCTAAGAACCTGCAAAGTCAGAGATCACTGGTTCGATCTCCGCTCAAGTAACAAGCAGGCTTTCTTCCCTCAGAGAATCAGTATTGCTATTCAACATAGCAATGTTGCCAGCCTGTTTGGCACGATTCCGACAGACACCGAGACATAGAGATTTTTTTACTTGTTTTAAGTGCCGTTTCTCGAATTAATAATTTAGTTTAAATCCAATAAATGGTTTAGTATCAGAGTAAAATTATAATAAAAAAATCTTATGTTTTTGACTAAAAGTCATACTTGCACTGAAACGATACCGTGACCAATAACGCAAACTTTGTGTTATCTCAATAAGAAATGTATATATCACATCTATCATTTAACATAGTTTAACATTTTCCTGCATAAGCGAATTAATAATGTTCTTCACCCATCTGCATAACTTCCAGAAAAAATATTCTGTATAATATTATAGAAATATGTTGGCGCGCAAGCTTACCTCATTGTAATAAATATCTCTGAGGTGATCCATCACACTGGCTTATTATAATAAGACCAGCGAACTCACACGTCTTAGATAGCAGTCGGCGGCCCGTGACGGATCCACGAATACGTAACATTATACTTCAAAAAACTTTTAATTTCACGAGCAGATCATCATTGGTCACTTCATCACGACAATGTATTGGATCATATGCGTCACGCCAAAGGATACAGAAGCGCATTTCCCAACTTTGGTCGATAATCGTTACAAATATATGGATCTCGAATCAATATTCGGGCCCGTTATCTGTAAAACTTTTGTGCCACTGATGTCATACGAAAACATTTTTTTCACGTACAACGCAACTAACATAACTACAATTAAACAATACTAGCTTCTAACAATGAGGCCTTGCGTCCTTGGTAACGCCACAGTAAGATATATTTTTCTCTGGTAAAAAGGAGCTGGTATATTGATGTACCAGGTTTTAAGTCTTTTGATTTATTTTTGTTGTTTGGAATGTATGTAACTTGGGCAGTGTCAGAAATAGACGATTTTATTTGCATTCAGATATTATAGAGCCGGAAAGCAATACTGAACCCATGGGGAGCGGCTACATTACAATACTTTATCGGACGCGTCTTATGTATGTTGTATAACAAATATGTACTAATAACTAATATGTGTAAATAAAAAATGTAAAATATACATATACATCAACGTTATAGTACCAAATTGCGCAAGTTACGCCCGGTGGCAGAGCGCGTGTTGCCGACACTACTTAAATCACGCATCTTCTTGTAAACTAACAGTTATTCTCCTAACTATTATAACAAACACGAATTAATGTTAGTAACGCTTTCTGGTAATCAGTGCTCAATCGACAATCATGACATTTTGCAAAAGTTATAATCACGCGGGCGTATGCAAGTTATTCTATGAAATTTTGCAACACCAATGGTCATTTAAATCTTCTAGAAGCCTATCTTCTAGTAGACGCTGGTATGGGTGCATGCACACAGTGTACGTACTGTGTGAATACCATTCACAAATACAGACAACCGGTGTCATTGCTTCTTACGTTTATAACCGACACTCGTTTATCATCTTAAAGTTAATTCCCAATAATCTATGATTTGGGATTTTAGAGTACCAAATATCAAACGTGTTTCAAGTCACCGACTACAATTCGTTCACTTGTAAAAATATAAATATTAGCTTTAGACTTGAAAGTTATAATGGTTGATAGAAGCTGTATTTTTTTTTGACAACAGGGGGAAATCATTGCCATATTATGAACTTCTGATGAAACGCTTATCATAGTTGGTCTCCAGTTCCGATTTATCTTGGAGCAACAATGTTTCCGACAAATGAGCCAGACATCACAGGTAACATATGCGATGTTTCGACTGTTACCTACAAAGAGTCAAAACAGTGTTTTTTGTCAAGGCGGGCGAGCACTATTGCTGGCTGATGTAATATTAATGGGGCTGGATTCCTGCGCGCGGGCATACTGCACCGGTGACCGCGGCGTATTAATCATCGCGCGCGCATTGTGCACTCTGTATTATTGATCTATCAACCACACGCCTCGATAGAACCTCTCCTTTTGTAAACTTACATGCAGCCTGCGAGAGCACTTGGGTGAGATCTGTTGTGGAACTTGTTTTGTTGTAACCTCCGACTCCGCGCCCTCGCAGCTATTACTATGCCGTAGTATGCACTGAAACAACTTATCACTTTAAAACATCAATTCCTAATCAATTATTCGGGAAAACTATCCAGCCTTGACTATAATCTCATGAGTGTATGTATACTTAGAGGTAAAGCTGTGTGAAACATTATGGCAGTATGCTACTGCCTCGGTTTCCTCTGCCAAACCCCTTTTCTATCCAACTATCTTTTTCTTGCAAAAGTAAGTATGTACCAAACGGAACATGATCCAAGAATATTGCGGATTCAGTTAAACAACATAAATAAAAATAGGAAAACATTATCAATACCAATTTTTGGTGAAAAATGGGTGGTTTAACACGTCTTTATCTATCATTATCCTTCGGGGCGCTTTCTTTTAATTTCTTTAACTAAAGTGCCTTGTTACCTATCTGTATTTTCCCAGTATCAACCCGGAGTCTGGATTAGTGCCAGATAATAGCAATAATCTTACCTAGGCGGTAAGATTATTGCATGTAATATGTATCTAATATATAAAAATTCCATGTCACAATGTTAGTTACCATTCTCCTCCGAAACGGCTGGACCGACTTTTATGAAATTTTGTGTGCAGATCGGGTAGGTCTGAGAATCGGCCAACATCCCAAAAAAATATATGACAATACAACGTTTGCCGGCCACAGCTAGTTAATGTATAATCCCATGGGACTTAAACATAACTGGCGAAATGTGAGTGTACTATAAGAAAGCCTCTGCCTACCACTTCGTGAAGCGTAAGGATATGTATGTAGTTTTAATAGGTAAATGTGACATGTGTTCCTAATATATTGGCAAGACCATGAATGTCATTTGTAAACGCGTTAACACTTAAAGGTGGAGGCATGTGTCTCTGTCAAGTGATCGCCTGCAGGCTCCTCGCGACTCCCGAGTAAACAGACGTGATAAATGTGCTAGTTAGCCGTGGGTTGGTCCGCCATTGTTCCTAACGTGTCCCGCCTGCCACCTCTGCTGTCTTAATCATCACCCTTCATTGTCACCGGCACTACACACACATGTCTTAACTTGACTCATGTGAAATAAGAAACATTTCATATATACTTAATAAAGTGCCTTATAAAGGGTCTTTTTAGGCACATATTTTTGACATTTAATTTTTTTTGTATTTAGTATTTTCTACTTAATTTTTGGTAATTTTATTGCTTAATTTATAGGACGTCACGTGGTTTCACTCGCGTAGTTCCCGTTCCCGTGGGAGTACCGGGATAAAATAAAGCCTATATTACTCGCTGATGATGTAGCTTTCTAACGCTGAAAGAATTTTTGAAATCATCATGTTCTCGTAGAGTAGTTCTTGGGTGTATTTATAACAGACATACAAACAAAAATACAAATCTTTCCTCTAGTGTAGATAATAGTTAATTGTAATATGTTCAGGATATTCATTGGATGATATCAGGATCATAAGACTATGCTTACAGTTATGTTGTCAAATTAAATTTAAGTAAATAAAAACTACTTAAAATTTAAAGAAATTAAGGAATTTTATTATAAATGTTTTTGAATGGATTATATACCAACAGCCAAAGCTCTGTGCGAAAAAGGTCTTAGCCTGAAAAGTCTAGATCCTTTATTATACGTACCTCATTATATATTAACATTCTAATCCTGCATAATCATAGAAGTCTAAGAAGTAGTTAAAACCTAATCTATTCAATGTATTTTTACTGGCATTAAAGTATACTGTCCAGTGCCATCTCTTTGATCCCCCTATACATCATGACAGACACTTTTTCTTTAACTTTCCTCATGCATGTTAGCCTTGGTCTTCCTCTTCCTCTCTTCTATCTAACTAGGAAATAATAGTATCGCCAACCTCAATTAATCATGAAAGAATACCAGTATAGCTAGAACAGCTCTTCAATTGACCTCATAGTCCACATAACTCTCTATAAGACAGTGTTATTTGGCCGCGAGCTTCTTTACGATGGCGGTACTGTTCCCAGTCAGGCAACTTCGTAATTCGAACTAGAGATGTCGTTCTCTCCTCCCTTGGTCACAGTAGGTCCCGTATTTTATGAGTCTGTCTCTGTCTATTTGTACGAGTACGGTGTGAGACGAAAACCATGCGCGTACCCCACAATTTTCGCTGCGCGCTCATAATTCAGACTCTGACGACACCTGTATGTATGTATATAAAGCAATATAGAAGGCTACGATATCCAGCGTGGCTGGGTGGGTCGGCCCACACCTCTCGGTGGCGATAGATCAGATAAGATAGGTTAATTGTTATTGCCCGCCGCCGCTGCGCTATCACAATCCTATCTACATCGCCTTTCTGTGTAAACAATTTATTTGGCAATTGTGTCGACATCAATGATCCCTATCTTTAAGATTTGCTGCGGAGTAGGTTATGAGTTCGTTGTTTCATATCAACTTTTTTTTGTTTGAATCCTCTCGCCTTTTATGGTATCCGATGTGGTAGGCAGAGGCCACTCCCACTTTAGCCGCGATCCACTGCGACAATTAATTTTGGAATTTATTGTCATACATTTCACATTTACCTCGTAAAGCTCCTGGTGTGATAAAAGTTGACATTTGTTCGCTAGTTCCAATTGGATTATAGCCTACAAACCAATATTTGATTGAACTAAAACAAAACAATGTCCAAAAATGAATTAAACATACAATACCCAATCAGATCGATACGGCACAAAGCAGGGAATGCAACGAGCGTTGAAAGGACAGGCGAGCAATAAAACATGAATATTTTACAAATCAAAGTCCAGATGGGCCCGGTTTTATTTATGTTAGGGCAGCCGACGCGGACAATTGATTAGTGGGCTCGCCGAGCCTCTCCACACTACGCTTATTACGTTTAAAGATAACCACGACACATCACTATCAACAAGAGTTCCGCATATTCTTTTGAGATATTAAAATAATTACATTTGAAAACTGATATTTGGTGGAACGAAACCACTATTAAAAACTAGTATAAGGTTTGTAAATTACAATGAAAATAGTTCATTTAGCTTAGACCCTGGCAAAGGCAGTTATGAACGTTATTCTATAACCAACGGTTTGAAAATAAGGAAACTCTGCCCCAGAAAGGTTTCCTACGTGCAAATTAAACAGAAGAAAATTGTATCCTGACGCTATATACAACTTCAAGATATGTTCTATATAATTTATAAAAAACATATGTAAAACCAAATAAATATAACGCATGTTTGAAGCAGCTGAGAGATATTTTTATTCCCTTTTTTAATGTCCGTTTAAAGTCAACTAAATCTGGCACATTTATACCATAGCCATGAGTAATGAATATTTGGAAGGAGGCTCACTTCATAAAAGCATTGTGAGCGGCGCGGCGGCTCTCAGGCAGGTGTGTCGAGTCGAGTGCACGTCATCGCACAAAGCCCCCTCCTCTTGTTTGTAAAGTAAACAGTCGCCTGTCACTCCTCCGACGAGGCTACCGGAGGTATTCATATAAAGGAAGATGGGACTATTCAAGGATTTGTAGGAATCACCCCGGTGACATCGTCCCAAGGCAACAGATGAAAATTCAGATTAATTTGTGCTCCTTTTGTGGAAAAAAAATAATCAAGATTTAAGAGAAATGATATGAAAATTCATATAATTAAGTATCTCATCTTAAACTTGTTCAAGATTCACGATAACTTATTGAAAAGGTAACGATACAAAGCGTGGAGAGTTCAAAGTATAATGTTTGAATAATTAAACATCTTGTTATATTCTATATTCAATGGTTGAGGATGAAGTATTTCTAAATAATGCAGTTAGCCATACATTCAATTGAGATGCTACACACTGAATATGAAAACTTAAATTAATGACATTTCACACGAATAACTTAATTTATCAAGAATTATAATAAATACCAGTTTTGACGTCAAAATATGCAGGCTCATTAGGAACCGCTTACGGAGGGCCCGAGCTACGTAAATGAAGATATAACGCTCTGACGGACGAACAGTACATTAAACATTTTAAACATTAATTACTCTGCGACTTTTGCATATCGCATCATTTGATACACCAAATAAATTACAGTTATTTGACTTCTGATTGTTATAGGCTCTGAGGGTAACGACTTTGAAATACTTATTATGACGTGCTTCGAATTTAGTTATTTAAAAACGTAGGTCGTAAGTACTGATTGAAAGAAAATATATCAAACTAGCTGTGCCGCGTACATTTAATTTTATGCGTGGCCCGCGGAACCTTATTTTTAAATGTATAGTAGCCGAAGTTACTCCTTGTAACATTAGCTATCCGCCAGTGAAAGTCCCGTTCAAATCGGTTCAGTCATTTCGGAGATTAGTTGGAAGAGACAGACAGACAGAGAATTTGTTTTAAATTTGGTTTTTCTATTTCAGTAACGTATATTTTCATATGTTTTTAGTCAAAAGATGTAATTTTGGAATTACTAACAGACACCTCAGTTTAATTTATCTGTATTGATCTACCTGGTCACGGAATCGCTGAAATTTGATAAAGCAACAATTAATTTGCTTTGCACTTCGACTAATTGTGTCTATTTCAGACGTTTTTATGCTAAGTCTCGTTACGTTAGCTACTTGACAATGAAAGTTGCATTAAAGTAAATCCAACTGTCGCGGAGATCAGATAACTTTAAAAATTGAGTTGAATATTGTATGTACCGTAATATAATTTAGTACTCTTTTAGTTAAAAGCATTTTTTTGTTATTTTGACATTAGACACAGACGCTTTAGTTTTATTGACAAAGCTTTAAAAATCTATATTATCTTTGAAATAAGTTTTCAAATACCCTTATTGCATTCAAGGATTTTACATAGTTATTGGCTGTGCCCCGCGGTTGTAGCCGCGTAGACTTAACTCCATAGAGAATTATATCACGGAACCCTTCAAAAATGTAGCCTCAGTTACACCTTGTAACATCAGCTATCTGGTAGTGAAAGTTTTGTTCAAATCGGTTTAGCCGTTAGTGAGATTAGGTGGATCAAGCAGACACACAGAGAGAGAAAATAATTTGTTTTTAATGTAATCACCGTATATATATATATTATATTTCAAATATATTTACTGAAAATCTGTTAATTGAGAATAAGAAACTTTATTTATATGTTTAGATTCTTAGACAAAAATTATTCAACGGTGTAAAGCGGGACCCTCTGTCGACAGAGTATAATTATGTAGGTATATAAATGGTAGGTGCAGTTGAGTGGTTGCACGCGAAGTAACGTACTGGCAGTAGGGTCGAGGTCTGTGCGAGGAGACACTGGACTGATGCGGCCCATTAATATCGTCATTGAGGTGCGCCCGCGCCGCAGGGCTCCGTGCCGCCTTAAATAACATATTAGCTCCAAAGCCGCCGCCTGTATATATCTTTCGAGGATCTTAAAGAGTTTTCGTAAATGGGAACGTAACGAATCGTCGTCGACGACAGGCGACTCGCCCGACGATTTATCGAGGTGCACCCGATTCACGGTAATCGGATTTGGTGTAACGCGGCCGGATTACGGCCTCTGTTGTTCTCATGATGCATCGCTCCGATCGCCAACTCTTTACGATACGAGACACACTACGAGATTGATTTTCATTCCTAATGTGTTTTTTTAGATCATTAGTCAGTATCGCCTGATGGTAAGGAGTTCCTGCAGACCTTGAAGCACTCTAGTACGAGGACTTTTTGCTCCGGCGTCATACTAAGCTTTGCTTAAAATAGAACAAATTTTCTAGTCATGTGACAATTTTTTAATGAAAAACATTATATATTCAGTGTCGCTTTACAAAATGAAAATTTAAATATTTATTCCGTTTTGACCCTGGTAATGAGCGTCAAAATTTACCACCAGTTGGGAAATATAAAATACAAAATATTAAGTACAATATAAAGTATTGGTTTGAAATATGAACACCGAATTGGATGCAAATATTTAATTCAGAAAGTATTTGCAATAGTGACAAATTGTGTATTAGCATGCAGGGAAGTATCAAACATAATGACATTAAGAAAAAAAAGCAATACTAGATAGATTTTCAAATGTTAGCATAACACACGTATTTGCCAGAAGCTACTTGTGCAAAGTGATGAGTTCCATGTATCTATTCTATATCTAATTTATATAATTCGAAGTGTGTACTATGCTTTATAAATAAATAAGAATAAATATTCTCACGCCATCCCCGAAGGGGTAAGCAGAGGTGTTGTAACAACACCCGAATATGATCTAGTGCCGACGTGGCAGAGGGTGAGTCCATCACCATCTCAGGCACTATACATACGTCATTGAATTACCTTTCAGACATATGCAGGTTTCCTCACGATGTTTTCCTTCACCGTAAAGCACGTGGTGTGAAATAACTGCACATAAGTTTTTAGAAAAACTCATTGGTACAGGCCCCGCTTTTTTATAAGTCAAATTTTATAATTCTAAAGGTAGGTAAGGTTTTGATTGTGATTGTCACAATTATAAAAAGTTGAGTTGGCAACTCAATATTTTTTTCGAAAACCTCGGTGTACGCCTCGCACTTGGCCAGTTGTTGTTAAGTAATCTATGCGGATGAAACCGTGAGACACTGCTAGTACTAAGCACCAAGAGTTGGTAAACTTGATGAACGAAGACGAGTGATGTAAATTGCTTTATGAAAAGTGCAGCGAAGCACGTTGATGTCTTTTACATGGATGAAGGCCGCGAGTGCCGCGAACACAATCATTGAAAAAAAATTGTTTTTATCTACTAGCTGTGCACCGCGGTTTCACTTGCGTAGATTTAGATTCATGCTTCCTAATATTTTCAAAAATAAAAGTAGCGTTACCCTTTGAAATATCAGCTATCTGAAGTTAAGCTCCCGTTGAATTCGGTGCAGCTGTCTCAAATATTAGCCGGAACGAACAGACAGACAGATAGAAAAAATTATAATAATGGTGCTTTAATGTCTGTATACTATATACTTTCATATACATGGAGTGAAAAGCTGTTAATGTTTTATTACAAACAGACACTTCAATTTTATTTCTCTGTTGGATATATATGTATAGATGATGAAAAATGTGTGTTGAGATAGCTTGAAGAGAGTAAACAGGAGAAAATAAGTTACATAGCAATGTGAGCAAATTTCCTCGTACCAACACTTTTATACATACTATTACTTTTATATATATGGAACATACGTGTACTCATGTTATATCTTCAAATTATGCACATTCCATGAAGAAGATCAAATTAAAAACCATAATATTTTACTCAAAAACTAGTACTAAATACAACTATGATAATAGGCTTATAAGACAGATAGTTCGAATGTTGCATGTATGTCAAATATCTAGTATTGTTTTCTTTCTATATCACAGTTGTATTTGGTACTAATTTTTGAATGTTTGGTTCATAAATTTGATTCATATTCAAGGAATGTGCATTATTTTATAATGTAACATGGTTACATAAACTCTAATAACTATATATAAGCTAGTTTTATATTTGTTACTATAACTACAAACCTTTAAAAAATATAATCTAATAACTTAAATATACCATTGAAAGGAGTCCCTGTAGGCAAGGTTCCGAAGGTACTGGCAGCATTCCCCCATTGAATGGAAAGACTAATACTTTGTCCGAGGTAGCTGCTAGCTCTTTGGTCTCCTGTGACGTCGACTAACCTTTTTGTTATTTCCTTTCCTTGGTGGGAGCACTGGATGGGACAAAATCATGTTCGAAGCCTGCCCTGTACTTGCAAGCTTAAGCTTTTTCAGCACTTCACCTTCAGCTCTGTTGTTGGTTCCATGTAGATAGGAAGGGGTCAGCGTGATAGCGTTGACCACGTAATTTTGGAACAAAATAACAACACTATACCCCTTTGGGTAATACTAGCGTGAACATATGTATGTTTTATGACCAGCATTTCAGAAGTGATAAGCCTGTAACCGTCTCCTAAGTTGTTCACAAACAATTCAAAATGAAAATGATTTAAGTACTCGGTCAGAATTAGCTTTAGGCCTAGAGTTGACTTGACTTACCTGGACGTGGTAGTAATTTCATCCTTGATTTCGAATCTCAGGCATCATTTTTAAAAACAGTAAACAGTTCCGAAAATTTCATTGATATTTCTAAAGTGAGAAAAATATTTGAATATTTTATATCCTATATATAATTTATGTAGGTAGCTACGTACGTATATATAAATAGATACAAGAGCTTTTAAGGAAAATATTTATATAGCGATTATTGGTGAGGCGCGGCGCTACACATAAGAGTGGCCTAATTTAGGCTAATTGGTTGATTAAAATAAAATTGTATCATTCGATATGTCAGTTATCATAAAATCTCTAAACATTTTATGAACGGAATGACTACGTCCTTAGTTCTTACTAAATTTTATTTTAATTATTAAAAATGTATATATCAGTGGCTTAATTTCAACTAGTTAAAATAATAACAATGAAAATATTAATAAAACACAGGATTTAAATTAGTGTCTGCGGGACTAGTGGCCAGCAAGCTGGCTGTGTTACCTCGCTGGATCGCTAAACTGTTCTTATGTAATTATAATTGAATAAATACTTAATTATATATACAAGGAACAGCACTTAAAACTACTTTCTTCTTGTATTTATTATTGTGTTAATCAATACAGCACATAATAAATCATAATCAGCTTAGGCCTAAGAAAACTCCGTATACTTAGCAAGCACAATGTTTATTTTATTGCAGTTTTATTTAAAACTTTACTGACACTATATAGTATTTTATCGTTTTAAAATTGTGTAATTAAAAAAAATAACTAATATTTCGAAGTATCCAGGTGGACTTATGCTTGATGTAATAAGTAGGCGATGCCGCGGGTCGAATGTTGATTATAATATTTGACTGGATACTTCATGACGTTACGACTTACAACGACATTTAATTAGGTTCTTACTAAATAGTTAATTTATAATCTATGTACTCATATATTTTATGTAAGTACTGTTTTTGCTGGCCTTCATACCAGTCGGTAATACTTAGAAATAATTATATCGTTACCTTTCTGCTGCTGGCATACTGAATCAGACTCTCTTATGTCTTATGAATGGTACAAATAAAATAAATAAATAATTAGGCTCTTAAATTTAATCTATAACAATATTTTAAATGAGTATGTAAAACAAATGTATCTATTCATTGCATTGATATACAAATGATTCATTGTATAGTGTTAGCCTTTCAAGACAGTCACTTTATATATTTTCCTGACATTTAGTTATCATAGTGATAAATAGCTAGAGCCCTCAGGGAAAACTTTTAGTACCTTACTGCGAAAACTCATTGTGCAACGAGGACGCGGGTGCAGAATGAATATATATACACAAAGGTTATCTTGGTTACATTTGACCGTAAGCTTAGAACAATTCCAAGGAGTCTTACCTTCATCTCTAGCTTCACGCCCAACACTTTGATATATTATATCGGTATTTCACAGAACAAAACAAAACCAACATCAGTGTACATGAGCACTGGTGCGCGGGCGTCGGGAGAGCACCGGCACTAGGCTCTCGCGGACGCGTCCGTAGCTCGCGATATTAAACTTACAACTAAGTTTTTAGGCTGTGCAAGGCGGCGCCGGGGACTGAACCCGCGCTTGCCGTGCACTCCCATTGGTCCCCGCATGCGTTCGAGGCGGAGCCGCCGTACTCTTATCTGTATCTAGCAAGGTGTGGTAAAATACCCCGTACTGACTGAATTACTACAATATGCCCGTTAAACTATTTTTGAAACCGGCTTTTTGCGTGATGTATCCGATTTCAATTGCTGATTGAGAAGCATGGACATTGATACGTTTGAAAATTTTACTGGTTTAGTAATTGACTCTGCGTCTAGGGAAGATACAGAATATGGGTAAGTTTTGATATGTTCGTAGAAATCCTCTTATATGTGATTAAAAATATAACGGAATAAGATTTCCTTTTAGGTATAAATACCAAATTAGTAGTTTATAACGTACAAAAGCTATTATACATTTTTTTGTAGCTATTTCAGCTACACAGTGTATTACATTTTTACTGATAGTATAGTATTATGAATTGAACCCGTTTAATTTATAATATTTTACAGAAACATTAATTTAATTGATTATATTATATACATTTTTATATAAGCTTCATATAAATATTAGTCACTATTGAACAGGTATAAAGTATACTCCATAACGCGTTTCTCTTCAATGCTTGTAATTAAATATATTGCAATCATCGTTACATGTCCTTTAAATAAGCTACGGCTAAGGTATCCACTTACCATCAGAAGAGCTATTCAAGTAATGTAAACAGTAACAATGTCTTAGTGACTTATTCGGCAACGAATAAATGCGTCGGATATAAATACTTTCGAACAATCAATCTATACAGATAAATAAAAAAATATATATATTTGTAATTCCAAATTTACACCTTGACTAAATGCATGCGCAAGTATACACGTTACTGACAAAGAAAGATCATTTAAAAAAAAGTCTTTCTGTCCGTCTGCATGCTTGTACCGGCTAATCTCCGAAACGGCTGAACCGATTTGAACGGTATTTTCACTAGTGCATACCTGGATGTTACAAGGAGTAACATAGATTATAATTAATTTGAAAAAATATTAGCTCCATAACATTAAGTCTACGCGAGTAAAACCGCGGGGCACAGCTAGTGTCGAATATTATATTGCAGTTGTCAGACGCTCACAATCAACGAGCTGTACGTTTTAAGTACTTCTTAGAAACTTAGAAGCTTAGTTACCATTTAGAAACATTGCTGTGGAAGAGAAGTTGAAAGATTAAAGTCCAACAACTACATGAAACACCAAGTCGGCCTGACAGCACATGGTGTCATGAAGGGA
Source organism: Watsonalla binaria (assembly GCA_929442735.1). Classification (NCBI taxonomy): domain Eukaryota; kingdom Metazoa; phylum Arthropoda; class Insecta; order Lepidoptera; family Drepanidae; genus Watsonalla; species Watsonalla binaria. Next base: position 739,295 of record OV838917.1, on the reverse strand, counting down.
TCAATATAAAAAGAACCAACGTCAAATCCAAATCAAAACTTCAAGGATACTAATTTGTTCGTTTATAACGCTTCTAGGACTTAATTGCTCATCCGAACATCAAAATCAAGTTAGGGTATATAGTTCCCTTCACCACACTGGCGTAGCTGAGTGTTCTGCACGGTAGTATACATAAGTCACATAAATAAAAAATCAGCACTTTTCACTAAAGATGATAAGTTCCAAAGTGGCAGAGAGTATGAATGGCCGTCTTAACTACTGCACTTGTCTTTAAATTATTCCTCAGACATCTGCTGGATTCCACGTGATATATTCTTTCTCTTCCACCGGGAAGCAGTTTTGCTGTTAAGGTTTTAGAAAAAACATCAATTCATGCCACTGGGATTTGAAGTTGCGTCACTTGTGTAGCAGGCGAGTGCTCAAACCCCACGGCTACTACGACTCTCTATAAGTCACAAGTAAAGATACGTCCCTTAATACAGTACCAGCCACCATAAGTTGTGAACAGACGAGGTCAAAGACTCAATCTGCCGCAATAATTGGCTCAACCATCACTGTATTACCCAATAATGACATATAATTTATTCTAGATTACAGGTAAATAAACATATTCGCAGAAAAACAACTTAAAATGATTATTTTGGCGAATTGGTTTGACCTTATTATGTCTGGAGTTCAATATCAAGGCATGGATACACTTACGCAACTTGTGGATAATGCTCAATTGGGAGTTTTGTATCACGTGACTGGGAGAATCTGCTCCAGAGTCTAAATATAGTATAATTATGTACATCGGTCGATTGCTTCTGATGAATATACAAATGACTTACAAATCTCCAAAGTGTCTGAATAACAAGATTCAATACCAGATACGTCTAATCGACGTGTATGAAAATCCATCATCATCATCTCCCTGGCCTTATCCCATACATTATTGGGGTCGGCATTTGATTCCACCCGATGTGGCTGATCACCTGATTTTATACGAAGCGACTGCAATCTGACCTTCGCAACCCCTTTAACGAGGAAAATCTGTGATCTGGGTTAAACCAAATGAAAAATTGCCAACCGGGACCGACGGCTTAACGTGCTCTCCGAGGCACGGAGAGAACTCGGGCGATCACCCATCCAATTTCCATCCAGCTCCAATTTGTAGTTCCGTGAATATAATATTTTTGATTTGCATCAAAACATTTTTATAATCCACTATGTTCTTTTTCGTATTAGATGAGTATTTTTTCAAAATCGATTGTGTTATTGTTACATTGTTTGTTGCACGTTCAATCAGGCCTGAAGTATTTAAATATTAATTAAATACATATCTTGCACTTAACAATGTATGGTGGGGGTAGGAAAAGTGGGGAGGCTGAACTAACTAGAACTGAATAGATTTTAGCCAATTAGTATTGTGTGGGCACAGCGATTCCATTCTGTAAATGGTAGGTAACAAAATCTGTTTCAGTACTAGCAACGCCTCGCGCTTATAAATAAAACTATAAAAGTATTGAAAGTCCTGTAAAATCAGTTTCACCGTTCCTGAGGTTAGGTGTGTTCCACCATAGTCAGACAGGATTTCCAAACAAACAACATACATAGATACATATGCTCACGCCTGCATCCCATGGGGTTAGGCCGTTCGCCACAAGCAACGACCCTTACATACTTCTTTCGCTTCACGCACGTTCATGCATTTCCTCATACACTTCCTGCGGTTAAGACTGACGAATTTGACATTTCAGAAAAATACTATTAGTTTGGTCATAGTAATTCTTCCTTGGACGCCTCTACCGAGACTTCCGCTCACATTCGCTCTATAATTTTCTTTCGATAATTGCCATTCGCTCATCCTTTCGATATGTCAAAACCATCTCAACATGTTTTTTTCAATTGTAGTCACACATCATTCTTCAACTTGCAACTGTCTCTTATAACACTATTCTTCGTTCGATCTACAATAGTGACCGCACACATACTTCGTAACGATCGCATTTCCACTGCATTAACTCTGTATAGATGTTCAATTTCCATATTACTAAATGGTAACACATATATTAAGCCGATGAGTCAGAAAGAATATTTGTAAGTGTACATAATTAGACTTTTGTTTTATCAACATCTGTAAAAAAAAAAGACGTATTTCTGTTCGAGGACATAATAGGCAACTTCAAGAACTTAATTTGGGATTAGAGAGCTTGCCGCGGTGTGAGGGCGCGCCGCCGGCTTGTGCCGGGATTATATCTAGTACTGAATAGTTTAAGAGTTACCTTGAAATATACACAGTGTTACATGTATTTTGAATAAATATAAATTTCATGCACATTTTGAAAGAAATTTAAAAAAAATCATGGACTTAACGAAAGAAATTTATAGAGCGAATGTGAGTGGAAGTGTCGGTAGAGGGCGTCCAAGGAAGAATTACTATGACCAAATTAATAGTATTTTTCAGAAAGGTCAAATTCGGAGCACTCGTAACCGAAGAAAATGTATGAAGAGATGCATGGATGTGGATGAAGCGAAAGAAGTCTGTAAGGATCGTAGCATGTGGCAAACAGTGGTCTCTGCCTACCCCCATGGGATACAGGCGTGAGCATATGTATGTATGTATGTCATTGACTTATTAAAATAAAAAAATACATGAACAAATAAAATTGCATATTAAAGAATATTTATATATATATATTGTTTTACTGTATGCCTGTCTGTCTGCTACTTCTCTGGCAGATAGCGTATGTTACAACGAGTAAAAAAAGATGGAATTACGCAAAGTAAAGATACCCATGAAATTAAGTCGCGGGTCACAGCTAGTTTCATAATAATCAATATCCACGAGTAATTTTTGTAATCTGAATTTCGGAAACGGCTCCAACGATTTTCATGAAATTTTGTATGCCGGAGGTTTCAGGGGCGATAAATCGATCTAGCTAGGTTTCAATGTTAAAAAATTAAAAAAAACGAGCATAGCTAGGTCATCCAGGTACTGAAGTTTATAACCACATGAAGTGAGGCTTCGTTTTACGTAAATGTATTAGTGATTGTGCAGTCGAGTTCGTACAGAGAGAGCAGATGAGTCAGCGCTCCCAGGTGCAATCCACAGATTCCCGTAATCCCGGATCGTAGCAATCAAGAGGAGCGTCCTTTCCGGGGCGTGTTCGCTTCCGACTCGCCCCGGACCTTACAATGTCTGTCATTATCGCGCAACCCCTTTACAACAGCCAGAGTTTTGATGACCCCGCTGAATCCTTTGGACTTGCTTTAATTATACATAGACGGTGCCCGGCCGCTGAATTTCACCATTAGTTATTACGTCACCTATGTCCTTTTAAAATATTGTATCTGAATACGTTTTAATATTAGTTAATGTATATAGTGCCTGAGGCTCACCATCTGAACCGTCGGCACTTAATCATTTTTGGTGTAAAGTGAGTGTTACTATTACAACACTTCTGCTTACCCCTGTACTCCCCACAGGCGTGAGCAGAGGAAGGTAAATAATACATACATACATATGCTCACGCCTGTAATCCCCGAAGGGGTAGGCAGAGGTGTTGTTATCACAACACCCACTTTTCACTGAATTTGATTAAGTGCCAACGTGACAGATGGTGAGTCTATCGCCGTCTCAGGCATTATACATACGTCTTTGAATTACTTCTCAGAAATATGCTGGTATTCACGATGTCTTCCTTCTCCGTAAAGCACGTGGCGTGAAATCACTGTATATAAGTTTTTTAGAAAAACTCATTGGTACAGGCCCCACTGGGATTCGAACTTGCGTCGCTTGCGTAGCAGGCGACTGTTCAAACCCCGAGGCCACCACGGCTATTGGTAAGTTACAATTTTATTTTAAGATGCAGAGTAGTATACAGATTATATATTGATAACAGAGTGGTGTGGCATACCTTAGGAGAGTCCAATGTCCAGGAAACTCTGATGTAGGCTGATTAATTAAATTAAGGGAGTAGGCTCAGCTTTCCCAGAAATTTATATTACAATCTATGTGCACCTTCATACTCTCTGCTCTCCCTTCCGCACCTACACATCTGCCCCCTTCCACCCCTCCAGCAGGGAGACAATTATGCACAGTTCACTCGGCGCCGATATCCGAGGGCGGCTTCCGGCGCGCCGGTCATACTTTTAATTTCGCCTTCAAAACGCTTTTTGCTCATATTTTGTCGGAAGCCGAGCTAGATTGGGCGGAAGGATCGATTCACTCCATTTGAGCGCATAAATCAACAATTTGATATTCTAATTTCGGATCTGCAAAGGAAAATGTTCCTTTACATCAATATTATTCTACTGTTATAATAATAAATAACTTTTTTATAAACATATGCTCACGCCTGTATTGTCCGAAGAGGTAGGCAGAGGTGTTGTAATCACAACACATACTTTTCACCGAAGATGATAAAGTGCCCACGTGACAGATGGTGAGTCCATCGCCGTCTCAGACACTTTACATACGTCACTGAATTACTTCTCAGACATATGCAGGTTTCCTCACGACGTTTTCCTTCACCGTAAAGCACATGGTGTGAAATCACTGTACATAAGTTTTTGAGAAAAACTCATTGGTACAGGCCCCGCTGGGATTCGTACTTGCGTCGCTTTCGTAGCAGGCGACTGCTCAAACCTCAAGGTCCCCACGGCTCTTTTTTTTATATTTTTCAATTGTACTGCCTATCGATGCCCTGTGCCAGGATAAAACATCTTAAAAGTTTACACCAGTATATTTTAATATAAACGTTTATCTGTTTAGATAATAGATAATCATACGCCATGATAAGCCAATTGTGTCCTCAGCAGTCCACCTGCAACTGATTGCAATCTACCCCCAACATCTATTGCGGTTTACCCTAGCGTATTGTTTACTGAGTTAAAATGTTCACTGTTATCAATTATATCACTGTACAGGAGCCGTCATGAGTTATTAGCGCTCAGTTAAAGTAATGAACGTAACTGTGGATGTGTTTTATTCGCATCGCGTCATACAGACAGACAGGGACGAACTCATAAAATTACTGTGCATTCAGGGTTGTGATGTGACTTGTAACTATAGGCACGCTATCTAATAAACTGCTATTTTAGAGAAATTAGAAAGATATAAATACGAAATGAATACGCTCACGCCGTCCACGAAGTGTCCCCGAAGGGGTAAGCAGAGGTGCTGTAACAACAAGCACATTTGACCGAATATGATTAAGTACCAATGTGACAATGGGAGAGCCCATCGCAGTCTCAGGCACTATACATACGTCTTTGAATTACTTCTCAAACATATGCAGGTTTCCACACAATGTTTTCCATCACCGTATATAACGGGGTGTGAAATAACTGCACGTAAGTTTTTTAGAAAAACTAATTGGTACAGGCCCCGCTGGTATTCGAACTTGCGACGCTTGCGTAGCAGGCAACTGCTCAAGCCTTAAGGCAGAATTGCTTACTTAAATAAATAAGTAACTTGGTTCAGTTCTCTGATTAAATATACTCTTCTTACCGTAAAAGAACTGACTTAATGCTTATGTTGCAGCTCAGCATTATTATTTGGGACTCATTTATATATTCACGCGGTGTACGTCGATCCAATGAGTTTGGACAAGCGCGCTGATTGTTAATAAGGCGCTGTCGGGGGGCAATACTAGCGATACAACCCCAACACGTAGCATAGTTCGTAATCACATTTACTTACAACACTAGGGATAGTGACGACACAAGTGCTCGCGGTTCCGTGGAATTAAACAATTGGGACAACATACATATGCTCACGCCTGTATTCCCCGAAGGGGTAGGCAGAGGTGTTGTAATCACAACACCCACTTTTCACCGAAGGTGATTAAGTGCCAACGTGACAGATGGTGAGTCCATCGCCGTCTCAGACGAGATGTATAGTGCCTAAGACGGCGATGGACTCACCCTTTGTCACGTTGGCACTTAATCATATTCGGTGCAATGTGGGTGTTGTTACAACACCTCTGCTTACCCCATCGGGGACCCTTCTGAGATGGCGTTAGCATATTTATTAACATTTCATTTCATATAACCTGTTAATTTGAAATTACAAACAGACACATTTATTTATGTGTATTAGATGTATAGATAGTGATCCAACCGTCAAATATTTCAATCATAAGACGATCAGTGTTCAATGTTTGTAGGTAAAGGGATGTTTAGGGCACGAGTGTTAGTAGGTAACCACACAGGCCAGCATCGGGCAAACCGCGTCGACATTTGGCGCGTCAAATTGCACCGTTTGATCAGTCCTTTGTCCGCCTTAAGACTATTAGGACAACGAGATTACACGCGACGCGCGCGCGCACCCATCCGGACCAATGCGATTACACCCCTCCCCCCCTGTAGATGTAGCCACGCACAACCAGGAATACAGACCCTTTTTTTGATCTCTAACTGGATTTCGTTTTTTCCGATTGCCGTGCACTAAAATGGTGCCTTTTGCCCGAAAATGTATTGAATAAGAACTTAATATTCAGAGAATCGTACTTAAAACAATTACTTACAAGTAGACAGCGTGGCCCAAATTGTGTTGTTTGCCAATTTTCAATCGAGATAATATAATAAGTACATGTTCTTTAATTCTAATTGAACTGAAATCGATTAGCTACCTTGTTATTTAACCTAACAAAAACAATATTTGCATTCATCAAAATAATATATGCACAAGAGCGTAATCTGCCATTTTGAAAAATCTATCACCAAGGTACTTATTTAATAGGCGTAAAATTAATCATAAAATGAAACTTATAAAACATCTTCAAGTATCAATATATATGGTAACGAAACCCAAACCGTTGAACATTTTAGGGCTACCCGCATCGGTGCGCCCTCCACTATTTTTCTATTCTCTATGTACACAGCAGTAGGGTCGTGTTCCCTCGCATTTGTCAGTGTTTGCGGGTGTATCAGTCCCAAGTTTATCCCTGGGGACCTGTTAGTGATGTAGCGATGGAGCGATCGGCATGTTTTTGTTTTTAATATGACGACCTCTGGGACATGTATTTAACACCCCAAAATGTTGGCCTGAAGTGAATAAGTATTGTTTTCGGTGTTGTCTTTCTAATTGTTTCTCAGTGTAAAACCGATGAATTCCGATGAGTGAATGTTCGTGATTGCAAGAGAATAGTTATCCGAGTGTAACCTTAAGATTTGCAGCATTAGTTTTTCTTAGGCTGGAGCTTTTCTCGCTCGCAATGAAAGTAATTTTACATTGTCAGTCTATCTTTATATTTATATATTTGCACTATATATATGCACGACCTGGTACTTTTGTCACTAAATGGTAGATAAGATGTGATAAGCATTTGCACTGCAGCCTGTGAATGATTACAACAAGAATAGTAACTCTGTCCCGAAATTACGACAACTTCTCTATGGAGCGCTTATTCACCACAGAAACACAATCACCTGTCTAAAGCTGCTTATTGCCTGCTATCTTCTGTTAAGTACTTAATCCATTGCGCTCTAACTGACTTAGTAAATTATTGATCAATTAAATTTATCGGAATTTTAAAGAAATATCAAAAAGGTTAGTCGACATCACAGAAGACCGAAGAGCTGGCCGCTACCTCGGACAAAGAATTAGTCTTGCCATTCAAAGGGGGAATGCTGCCAGTATCTTCGGAACCTTGCTTACAGGGAGTATTTTTTATAACATATTTTAATTGTTAGATTATATATGTTAAAGTTTACAAAATATATGCATACGTATGATTTAACTTAAAATTAACGTTTTATTAGCAATGTGTCCTTATATTTGTCGAAGTAGTCATAACATTATGAGTCAATGCATTCACTCCGCAGTGAGTTTTAACAAGAGCCACGCGCCGCGTTCATTATCGCATCATTGCTACTGTGAGTCGGTCAGAGCTACGAATTAGCGAGCCACTGACTCGCGTGTGACTGATGTTCTATTTAGAGGGTTTTGTTTTATGTTTAAATAGCTGAGCGCCAAGGTTTCACTCACGTAGATTTTATTTCATCGGTGAGTAGCTCACAGAACCTTATTTTTAATTTTGAAGACAGCTTAGTTATTCCTTGTTACATCAGCCTTCTGCCAAAGAAAATATTTTTTTACAAAATATTATCAATGTTAAACTCCATAATTTTAACTGTAATTTGTTTTCTCTGGAATATGTATTTAGTGAAAATTGGTAAATTTTTAATTATAAACAGACACTTCAATTTTATATATCTGTAAACACAATTACAGATTAATGTCACAGGAGCTATTTATGTAAAGAGGGCTAGTTAGTTTCAATAATCCTTTGCTAGATTTTCAGTGGGATGAAAAAGCTAAGATATACAGCTCTTCTCATCTGTGTATTACTTAATTGGATATTTCTGTTACGGATATCAGTGCTAATTGCTCTAAAAAAGTATAGAGCTATATTTAGCTCTAGTGTGATTGTCTTAAAATATTAATCCTATTATAATTCTTTGAAGTTTTAAAAAGGAAAATATGAAACCTATTTATATTTATTTTACGAATATGTCTAAAAACAATGTCATGGTAAGTGGGTGCTGGGTTAACGGTACACGATGGTCTTTGGGTCGTCCTAGTATTATTTTATACGAGATCTCTTAGGTATAAAACTGTGTAAATACGTTTTATATAAATATGCCTTGTAAGTGCGAGCCTCAGCGGGCTTAAAATGGCATAAATTGACCGTTTTTAACGTGGATAGTGACGATATTAAAATTTAAGACGTCTGAAGACTTGAAGTTACTTGCTGTATTGAAGTTCCAATACATACTACGGTATAAGAGTACGGATTCTTGCCAACAGAATAAACTCACACGTTGAAAATCTTTTCGTGAAACACTGAAAAGATAACTCCCTCTCAAGGAGCAAGTTTTCTATATTAAGTTGGATGGGGAAAAGTTACAGTTTCAGTAGGGGTGGGGTGGGCAAGGGGGTTGGATTAGATTACCTGCCCCCGAGCGGTGCAAACAGTTCGTTAAGGAAAAAAAGGAAGGAGTCCATAAGGCTTTTGCGCACTGTAAGCCACGTTCTTAAGGAGCTATGTTTCAAGAGGCACAAATATATCTAAATCTCTGATCGAGATCGTTCTTACCTGAGGACTGCTTCAGCAATCACTCGCTAATACAAATTAAAATTCCATTATTTATTTATAGTTTCCTTCTTGTTTTATAGGATCAACATAAATTATGCCGCCGAGAGCCGTGGTGGCCTTGAAGTTTCAACAGTCGCCTGCTACGCAAGCGACGCAAGTTCGAATCCCAGCGGGACCAATGAGTTTTCTACAAAATCACTGGATTTCACACCATGTGCTTTACGGTGAAGGAAAACATCGTGAGGAATCCTGCATATTTCTGAGAAGTAATTCAAGGACGTATGTATAGTGCCTGAGACGGCGATGGACTCACAATCTTCAGTGAAAAGTGGCTGTTGTGATTACAACACATCTACCCGGGGAATACAAGCGTGAGCATTATGTACATAAATTATATATCAACGCACAGCCGCTGATGCTATAGACCTGAAATTTGTTGTTTGTCGTTTTGAGTTGTAGGTATGTATCTACTAAGTCCAGCCTTAAGTGGGTGAAATGGGGAGAAGAATTGTATGTGATACTATTTATTCTCTGGGTCGAACGTCATGAGGGTGAAGCCGCGAGCAGAAGGTTACAGGCTTATCTTACTAACGGTGTTGATAATATAAATTGTAATTAATCCTAGATCTTGTTATTACCTTAATTGTCTTGTACCTAAGCAGCAAATTGGCTTAAAGGAATTACCAGCACCGGCGTCAAATCACAGTCTGAAATCAATATAGGGAAATTATTAAAAGCATAAATATAAAAGCAAGCCTAGAATTACACGGTTTTTAAAAGGTATTTTTAAAGAAATTTCTCACAGGCATTCGTAATTCGATTTCCGAATGTTTTCAAAATGTAATAATGTTAAATGTCATATAAACTTCGGTAATACCCACAGATTGACAGCGTAGTACATAACTGGTATTCATAAGTTAGCGCGTGGGTTGTAGCAGCGAGCGAGTTTCGCGAAGACGAAGGTTGCGCACGCGCCGCGCCACGCTTCGTTACCAATAAGTATGATTTACCAGCTCTGCCGGCTGACACTCGCCGGATTTATCCCCCAGTCTGAGTTCAGCGATGGTCACCGTCCGATTTACAGCTTTCAAACCTACCACACAGCCTGACAGCCACAATATACGAACATCAAGAGAGCACTAGTCTGTTTTCAATTACTTCTACATTGTGACAACAACCGAAAATAAACCAAGATCCGAAGCAGAACCGAGGATTTTTAATATCGAGGCGGGCACTAAATCAAAATTTGATGATGAGAAAATGGCAAAAAGTTGCATATGACCGTGCGCAGACGGCGCGCTCGTAACTCAAACACTGCGAGATGATAACAGTTTAAAATGTAGTCGGTTGTTGTTGAAAAAATCAGCTTTCATTATGAGCTTAATTTATTCGTTGAACACTACTAAATACCTAAGTATTACAATGAAGTCGCTTTAATGCGGTGGGACGGTGCTGCCGCGCGAAAAAACCTCTCTCATTCAGAAACGACGTGTGTAGGCCGCAGGTATGGTCGGCGTAACAAGTACAAGTATTTTATTCATTACTCATTTAAAGTACCTACTTTAGCCCCTCCTGGTTCTGTAGTAAGTTCTGTGTAAATGAGTTTGGAACGACTTTAATTTATTAAATTTAATCTATACATACATACATACAGATAAATAAAATTGAAGTGTCTGTTTGTAATTCCAATATAACAGCTTTTCACTAGATGCATATAAAAAAATATACGGAACTGACAAAAAAAAAATTTCCTCTATTTGTTCTGGCTGATCTCTAAAAAGGGCTGGACCAATTTTAACGGGACTTACACTGGCGGATAGCGAATGATACAAGGAGTAACTAAGGCTTTTATTTAAATAAGCATTCAGGGTTAGGGAGGGCATTAAATTAAATTATTAAACCGCAGGGCACAGCTAGTTAGAATTAAAATAAGAACGAAATTGCGGATGTGTTGATGCTGTCGCTACGCCTCGCGATAAATACAAGGCTCCATATATCTGTCCACGCGGCTGCTATTTATGGCCGGGAATAAATCCAGGCATGAGTAAACACCCGCGTCCCCCACCCTGCCTCACCCCCGCTTCCCTGCCCTCTGAGGTAACATTCTCCACCGTCTTAACTTTCAAACCTGGTAGAAGGAGCTCTACTTAGAAAGAGAGGTCATATTGGGTTTTCCCGTTCAAAGTTGGAGTTGGGGATCCCACTGCACGCGCGAGTTCCGTACCTGCCAAGGACGTATTGGCGTGAATTTATCGTTACATATATGACTAGATATTTATTGATTCGCCGACTTTAAGATAGTGCGGCTTGAGCAGTTGCTAGCTACTCAATCGACGCAAGTTCGAACCCAGCGGTCTGTATCACGAGCTTAAAGGTGAAGTAAAACATCGTGAGGAAATCTGTATATGTCTGAGAATTAATTCAGTAATTCAAAATTGCGCTCAATGAGCAAACGTTGTTATTTAAAAAAACAGGCCTAGTTTCGTTACTGCTGTAAAGCTTATAATTATGGTATGGCATTACTTTGACAACAAATTTAATGAGTGAAATTTAAAAACTTTAAGAGTGACAACCCTCACGCTCACTGAGGTAATAAAAAAAAATCGTATGTCAAAAATTTTATCTATATTCCATGCTGCTTATATTTATACTGTGTCATCGGCCAATGAGTTTTTCTAGACATAATCTCATATGAAAACCTCCCGAGGTTATTTTTGGTTGCGTGGGAAGACGTGTATCTGACAAAATCGTCGTATGATAAAACAATGTATTTACAAATGTATATAAGATATACGTATTTCATCATCATGGCCTGACCCTGGCTTATTTCTCCCTTTACATTGTTGGGGTCGGCACATGATTCAACCCTAGCTGGTTTGATCACCTGATATTTAAAACAAGCAACTGCCATCTGACCTTAGAAACCCATGTACGCTATACTTACTCCGTGGTTTCACCCGCGTAGATTTAATTTCATTGGTGGCCTGCGGAATCCTTATGAGTTTTTAAACAAAAGTAGCCTAATGCCTAAAGTTACTCCTTGTAACATTAGCTATCTACCAGTGAAATTCCCGTTAAAATTGGGAGCGACAATCAGACGGAGAAAAAATAAAAAAAATGTTTTTTTTTTGTATGTACCGTGTATACTTTCATATGCATTTAGTCAAAAAGAGTAATTTTGTAATTACAAACAGACACTTAAATTTTATTTATCTGTATTGATGATTAAAATCAAAAACATGTCGCAGTAAGCCAACAATGACACAAGCACACGTCGATACCACAAATTGATCAGCATTTTTAACGAACAAAGAGAATGGTAAAGCGAACATTATTATTCAAAAGGATTACAGAATTTGCTCACGGCTGAGCGAATGACAATTGTTTAGTTAGGTCCCGAGTTCGATTCCCGCTCATCAGCAGCGAGCCGGTGGCGCCTCATTATTCAAATTTATTCAGTTTGCCAAGCCCGGGGGAGCATGGGACTGTATATTTATTGAGACCGTACCTACCTGATAATAGAAGGCGAATTCACAATTCTCTTGTTACTCAATGTAGTTATGTATAAAGTTGGACTACTTTTTTGCGTTTCTGGTAGCAAATGGTGTTAAAAAACATCTTCTAATTAGGTATGTCGATTGATTAGGTAATCGAATCCTTTGATTACTACAACTAGTAGAGGAAACAAATGGAACAGGTTGGAAGTGAACAATGGCTTTTTAAATTTTCTTATAGGTGCTTTCACTCCATAATTCATTTTCCAAACGCGATCGGTGATCCAAACGGCTAGACTTGGAAGGACGATGCGTAGACAGGGGACGAGAACACCGCGACAACAAGTGGCGCAATCAAGTAATAAATTGCGTTAGTCGTCACCAGTGGCGTTGGGGGGCGAAGGGCGGGGGGGTCTATTTATCGCATTAGAGCTGTGTAATCACCGCTCATGGCCCCACGCTGCAATCGTGGCTCTTTGAGCCTATAATCAATCTCGATACTCGAAATCTCTCTTTTTTCATAGGTCACTGTATTCTGACAGGCATATATAACCTACTTTTGGAGAAGAGCCGTGGTGGCCTCGGGGTTAGAGCAGTCTCCTGCAACGCAAGCGATGCAAGTTCGAATCCCAGCGGGGCCTGTACCAATGAGATTTTCTAAAAAATGTATGTACAGTGATTTCACACCACGTGCTTTACGGTGAAGGAAAACATCGTGAGGAAACCTTTATATTTCTGAGAAGTAATTCAAAGACTTATGTATAGTTCCTGAGACGGCGATAGACTCACCATCTGTCACGTTGGCACTTAATCAAATTCGGTGAAAAGTGGGTTTTGTGATAACAACACCTCTGCCTACCCCTTCGGGGAATACAGGCGTGAGCATATGTATGTATGTATGTATTTTGGAGCTGTTTTTGTGGCTTCCAATAGCCCAATAAATGTGAAATCTGCGGTGGTTGTTTCAAGCATCTGAAAGTCGAGCCAGGCATTTAGTTTGGGAGGCCAGCATAAGAAATAGTTTCATAGGTTATGTTTATTGAACATAAGGTTCTTAAATTACTTAATGTAATCAATTTCAATTTTGAATTATTTGCTGGGAATCTATCATGTAAATTAAATAATTATAATCTCTTTTTAAACCTAGAACTATATCCTTTTAGTTATTACTTTCACGATTATCGATAAGTACTTAGGCTAGACGAACGGTGTAGCTGTTAATATGCCACCATGCTAAGGTACTTATACTAGAATGTATTGTTTTGATTGGGTAGATGGAATATGATGAGGAGCTCGTGGCACAGTTGCTATTGCGCATATCATTCGATCAGCGAAGTTAAGCAACCCTAGCCCTAGCCAGTAATTGGATGGGTGACCGCCCGAGTTTCTTCCGTGCCTCGGAGAGCACGTTAAGCCGTCGGTCCCGGTTGCCAAGTTATGATCTTTGGCAATCGTTACAGGTCAGTCGGAGACCTATAATAGTCTGACAACTAGACAGATCACAGATTTTCCTTGTAAAAGGGGTTGCGAAGGTCAGATGGCAGTCGCTCCGTATCAAAATCAGGTGATCAGCCGCATCGGGTTGAATCAAGTGCCGACAACAACAATGTATGGGATAAGGCCAGGCAGATGATGGAATATGACCACGACTATCCTCTGAATAATGTCTGCCTCTAATCTGAATTGTTCAAAACACTTGAAATGAGAATAGTTTCATCATGTTAAAAGTATCAAAATCGTCGTGTCGCCGTAGCGGATGCGAGGGCAGGGGATAATACAGTGAAGTGACGCGTGCTCCATATAATAACAAGCAGTGAGTGAATCGCTGCAGTAACGAACACCCGCCGCGCACTACAATCCACGTCTACCTACACGCTGCGATTTACCACATTTTATACAGAAAAACGCAAAACAAGTGTGGGCGATAGAATGTTAGCTACCGTTGAATTAATTCATACGTATTTAACATACTAGAATAATACCTAGCATGAATATAAGTGTATCTTGCACATGAAGATGCTAAATTACCTCTATACAATATAATACCTTTTCACTATTGTTATTAATTTTATATGAATTTTATTGTAATTCATATTTATTTACTACGTAATGAAAGGGTACATGACGCCAGCTGAGTTTCCTACCGGTCCTTCTTAGAAGGCTAGTTTCCGAACCGGTGGTCAATTCTTCGACGTTCATAAGGATCATGTAACGCGTTATAGGAGCTTAAACTGAATATAATGGCCAATATTTAGAATAAACTCTCGATATAGGTTTATTCAACGCAACCCGCAGCCGAAACCACAGCTGAAAACTAGTTATATATATTTTATAAACTAGTAATTGAGGTTGCAATCTAGATGTTCACAAACTTGCGATTGTTAGCGAGTAGCGCCATCTTTGTAGCGGGCGGAGAGGTCTTGCTACAGGTTAAAGAATTTTATTAAAAGTTCACTATATGAGGTCCTTAACCTTTTAATAATTCTTCTTATATTACAATATTGCCCGTTCCAAGTAGTATTTCTCAATTTTATATGCACATTTTCATTAGATATTCGAGGACGGTAGCTTTGAAAATAGGATTTAACGGTATATTCAGTATATATACGAGAGCCGTGGTGGCCTCGGGGTTTGAGCAGTCGCCTGCTACGCAAGCGACGCAAGTTCGAATCCCAGCGGGGCCTGTACCAATGAGTTTTTCTAAAAAACTTATGTACAGTGATTTCACACCACGTGCTTTACGGTGAAGGAAAACGTCGTGAGGAAACCTGCATATTTCTGAGAAGTAATTCAAAGACGTATGTATAGTGCCTGAGACGGCGATAGACTCACCATCTGTCACGTTGGCACTTAATCAAATTCGGTGAAAAGTGGGTGTTGTGATAACAACACCTCTGCCTACCCCTTCGGGGAATACAGGCGTGAGCATATGTATGTATTCAGTATATTAAATAAATGTGTATATTCTTAATTTTAAAAAACACTTTAGTGACAATGGGTGTTGTAACAACACAGCCAGGTTGCGATCCATGGAAATAAAATCACCATGATCATCATCAGCCTCCTGCCATTATCTCATGTTATTTGGGGTCGGCGCAATGTGTTCTTCTCTTCCATTTCTCTCTATCAACCGTCATATCTGTATGCACTCCCATTCTAGTCATGATAACATCTTTCACACAATCCGTCCATCGTTTCTTAGGTCTTCCATTTAAAAACATGAATAAATAAGGTTTACGTTACTGTAATGTAGTTTGGCGTATTTTACCAAACAATAATAAAAATAATTTAATACAAGTATAATAAGCGTTTCCATATATTTACTTCGTCTTTTCGTCTTTTTTACAACACAATAAAATAAAAATAAAATACTACTCCTGTTTCGTCGTTCACGTCTTCCCTCGTCTTTCTTATCTGTCATTCTCCTTTCGTTTTAATTTTCAACTTCCATTTTTAACTTTTTAAACATTGCCTTTCATTATAGCATACAAACTCATTTCGTCAATTCCACAGTAATAAGAAACTCAAGATACCTAAATACTTACCAATTTGAATGTGATGTATCGTATTCAACTATAGGTGTATAACTTGGTAGAAGGGTGGGTCCCTCGCTGTAACATTTGGGTGTGCAAACACAGACATGCGGGAGTTGGCGGAGAACGAACCAAATCCCTTTATGGAGATTTTATTGAAGCTTTGAAGCATTTAAAGGGATTCCGACCACCGCTACACCCCCAGTCTCACTGTTCACCTGCGACAGATGTGGTAAGAGATCATCACGTAAACTTTAAGTCCGTATCCAATGCAAAATCATCGCTCAAGATGAACTGGCCTACGATAATAATTAAGTATTTGTTTCCATCTATTACCTGCAATGATAGAGTAATATAAGGTGAGCTATGCTTACTTTTAGTAATCTAAAAAGGCTAAGAACGCGAGCAAAGAGATATACGTATACGTACCTATTGGGAAGTTTTCGTGTCTTCACTAAAGTGAAGACAAATCTAAAAAGAAGCTAAATCATTAACGAGTAACATAATAGGCTTTATTTTATCCCCGTACTCGCACGGGAATTGAACGGAAACTGCGGAAGATGTCATTAGGGCGTAACGCCCTAATGACATCTTCCGTTGCATAAATCAGCCCATCAAAAACAATGTGAAATGAGAGCCATTAGAGTAATGTACCAGGATAAGAGGAGTCAGATCTAAGCGGCGATACCTGAAATTAATTTAAACACAAACTAAAATATAATGTATTAGCGGACGTCACGCAGTTTCCGTTCAATTCCCGTGCGAGTACGGGGATAAAATAAAGCCTATTATGTTACTCGTTAATGATTTAGCTTTCCAAAGGTGAAAGAATTCGACACAGTAGTTATTGAATTTATTTATTACAAACATACACACAAAAATACAAATCTTTCCTCTTTATAATAGTGGTGTAGATGAGCCTGAGGTCTGACTTCACTCTTTGTAATAATATATCCTATCCTATTGCATCTACACAATTCAATTTGTCCAACAAATTCGCGTAATTCGTCCAAATCGATTGAGCACAAAAAGCATGTCGGGGCGTGTATATAATTCGCTTAAACGCAAGCGTGATGTAGGAAGGAAACGCTCACCATTGACAATACAGGGTGTACACTGTATTATACAGGGCGATCTTGCCGACACGTGTCAACATTGTGGCAGCACGCGTGCCGAGTCGCCCACTAATTGGCAACTAATCCGCTGAAACCTTTTTGATCTAACTCCGTATGCTTACATTGACTGAATGTGTTCATAGCAATCACAAATAAGTGTGTGAATTATTTTGTGATGTTCTACTCTCTGGTGTGAGTAATATGTTGAAAATATTTTCTGTTGTTAGTTCATCATAAAACAATATGTTTGAACAAATTTTTTTTAGAGAAAATAATATAATGTCTGCTTTAAGTAACATTTGAGTAACTTATTGCTAACAATGAAAAATATTTTTTTGGGGTTTAAATTTCAATTTCTAAAACTCAATGATTATTTGTTACCAATTAATGTAGAAGCAGCGGGAAATTCATCCTGCTAAAAATAATGTATGTCTTCAATAAATCGATTGATTTATTCTACTGCTGCACCAATTTTTCCTTCAAAAAGCTATCACAGTTGATATCAGTAGTTGGTTAGGAACACTATCTAATAGCACTGATGTACAAAGCTATGCATTATTCGAAGTAGACCCAGTATTTTTAACTTCGTCGACGCTCTTAGGATATTGATTTCAGCACAATACAAAGCGTGTGATTCCAAATAAGAGGTACGAGTAACAAATGTTATAATGGTGGACAGCGGGTTGTGATTGGAAAATCCAGTGCCGTACGGCGAAGGAATGCCGACCTATGGCCTGGCCTCCCCGCGCCCGCCCGCGCCGCTCACACACCAACCTCTGAAACTCGCACTCAGCTGGAGAAGGCATTCATGGTTTCATGCACAGACATACCTATCTAAGTCAGTGGTTTCATGATTCCACTAAACATAAGGGAGCTCAGTAAGTTGTATTCTTATGAGCCACAATCGTAGCAAAAGAAATTTATTACATGACGGAATTTTATGAATAAATATTTGCTAGATAGTGTTATGTAGTGCCTATCTACCTACCGTAGGACATGACGCATGCGACCAGCCCGCTGGAGAAGAGCAATAAGCCTACATTAATCTATCAAGTAAAATGCATATTTATGTTTCTACGAAGGAAAAATATTACTTATACTTTTGATATTATTGAAAACTTTTGTGATTGATTTTCGTAGAATTTTGGGTTACTAATTGATTCACAGTGTCTTTAATTACTAAATGTAGGTTTTTCACCCTCAAGAGTAGTATTGTAATGTAGTCTGTAATGACACAAAATGCAATACCTCTATCATTGTGCCGCATCCATGAGGGAATGTTTTATTGACTTGGGGATCGAAGCGCGTTGTCCACTCGACCCACTAACAGATATTGACGAGCCATCAAAGCAGTGCGTCACAGCCTCTCCATATATCATCGTCGGTTGCCGGTGAGGCGGTGATACAGGCCTTTTCATGTCGCCAGCGATACGCCAATACTGGACCAGAGTACTGGGCTGCAGACTACCATTGATTCAAACAAATTGTTGCTTTTCAGCATATTATAAGTATAGAAAGCATAAATGCATATCTTAGCAAAGCATATCTTATGTTTCATGCAATTAGTAGAACCTTGGTGATGCAGTAACGCGTTAGAGCATTCACATGTGTCGTAACTGCGGTATACCACAGATTTGTATCAGGAAACAAATTAATATTGTTTTTGTCTGTCTGTTTGTCTGTGTACGCATCTCACAATAATTTGGCATGTACCTACATATGTGGTAGCTTGGACAGCGATCGAATTTTTTACTATTTGTTCCATACCAGCATATTTTTCATTCACACAATTCTATGCATATGAAGGTGGCAAGCTGCAGCTTACAGGTAATTATGGAGCCAATAATTAAATCATTACAATTTACCTATGACATATTATAAATCTGGCAAAATTAAAACGCATTTAAACCAACGTACTTAATTCTAAATATTGCAAGTATAATATATTTGTATATGTAAGTGTTGTCTGTATTTTGTAGTACTCTACACGACTGAATCGTAGCTAGTGGTCGGCGATTGTTGTGAAGACCACCGCGCCTCTGCAAGTCACTCCGCCTCGATGCTAGCGCGACATTTCAATCTAACCATTACATCGAACAGCATTAGGTACAAATTCAACTGAAAGCTCTTCTCGATTGTGTACTAAGTAGGTTTCAACAAAACAACAAGTCGATATCGATATCTGTCGATTTTGATTTCGGTAATCGAGCAAAGAGAGGCGTGCTTACCTCACGGCCGTGCATCTACATTATGTAGGCTCGCATCGTTAAATGCATTAGTTTATTTTTATGTGAGGTCACTCAGACCTCTAAATATCGCGGATTTTAATGAGGTTCCCGTTCTTTATTTGAAACAAAAGGATTATTTAATATTGAACTTACATACTTAGCGTACGCTCGCAGCTTCGCCCGCGTGTTTTACCACTACTATAGATCACGCGTGCCTTTATATCAACCCTGAAGCACCATAATAAATAGTGATCAATTTTTATTTAGTTATATTTTATGTACTAGTTAAAATTTTGACTTCAGAAAAATACGAAACTCGTCACGCATCCCATGGGAACCGTTCTGATTTTCGGGATAATAAGTGTTACCCCGTTATATACGTTACCAGCTAATAATAATGACAAGTTTCATTCAAATCCATCCACTAGTTACGGCGTGATCCTGAATACCAACTAAAAGACAAAAATTAAAACACCACGGATTGAGTTTCTTGCATTTGCTATTTACCTTTTATATATTGAAAAGATAAATAAGTCGTGGACAAGAAGGGTCTCCGAAGGGGTAGAAAATAACCAGAGTTGTCTTAACATAGGTACACAGTTGTCCACCTAATAGCCAGGGTCTAAGAATATGGCTATGGTATCCCCTGCCTGTCGTAAGAGGCGACTAAAAGGGGGCTGGAGGGCCTGCTGGCGGTGGTCGGGGCGGGAGCTTTGACCACCGAGCCGCGGGCCCGGGAAGGTAGCAGCGCGACGTGGCTCGCGCTGCCTTGCACAGTGAGGTCTCCAGTGGCGGCGTCACAGCTGCCCCGGGGATGTGCCCCGGCAAAGTGTGGGGGGGACACCGGTGCGTTCTATCAGAGTACCCGGAGTCTCCCCTGAGCACTGAGGATGGCCACCGGGGGGGTTTTAGTGCGGTAAAAATCCCACATACCCCGATCTGCCTCTCCCAGGGCGGTCGGGGACCTTTTGAAGGTTTCCCCCTCGTCAAGAAAAAAAAAAAAGTACACAGTTGTGCCAACGTGACAAATGATGAGTCCATCGCTATCGTATTAAGTAAGAACTATAGATCTATTTATAAACTTATGTTATGACACCAGTTAGATGTGAACTATACTCACCCAAATAGTTACTACTAATGCCATCTCTCCGATTATTTGAAAACGTCTCTGCGTAATGCGTTCGAATAGAAAGTTTGAGAAGATGATATTTTCCTTACTGGATCAATACCTAAATCGATACAATGCGAGAAGGCTGGTACGAAGAAGTCAAATAAAAAATAAGGCTCCGCGACGTAAAGCCTACGCGGGTGAAACAGCTGGACACAACTCATCCCAAATAAAATAGGATGAAAGCCAGACTACCAACAATAGAGAAATATTCACTGTTAACTGTTATAATTATTATCACCTGATTTACCTACTACTAGCGACATCTACCCGATTAATTTCAACCTATCGCACCCTCAGAAGGATAGTGGCTCAATTCAAAAATCAATTATTTTTGAAATCGTTATCGTGATTGGAATTTATAACTTAGGCAGTATAAAAACTGGTAAAGTAGTTAGTTATTTTACCAGTTTTTATACAATTTATTTTATATTAAATTAAGGTATAGTTTAGGCTGTGTTAAAAAATCATTTTCTATTTAAAACTACGTGTAGAAACACATTTTGATTATGGTGCGCTGTCTTCCACCCGGGAAGCAATGAGTTCAAGAAATTTGAGTTCTTTTATTACTATCACGAATAAAATACATTCGCAGCATCACCGCTACTTTCTGTAAAATACTCTCATCAATAGCTGATAGAACACTGCTTTTATTTTATAATAATATGGATTTAGGTATATAGCTGTTTTTAGGTGCAGATAATAAATACCTATGCAAATTCCCAACACAAAAGGCATGGAGGTGCTAGTGGCATTAGTTGGTGAGGTGCTCAACTACTACAATAGGCCAATCAATTAACAATCAGTGACATACTGTTCAGGAGCATAATACTAAACCATTGTTCAGCATTAGTCTATTGCTAATAGGTCAGATTTTGCATAATAACAGGTCCATCCAGCCTCCTTAATAAGCTCTGGAGATGCAAATTACTGAACAGATAGGTAGACCCTCAGTTAGGTGTGCTATTTTCTTAAGTTGTAGGCTGCTAAATGTAAACCTACAAAAACAATAAAATACAATAATCATGAAATATTACAGGACACATAAACTGCCCCATCCTACGTATACATTGTTGAGGTTGGCACGTTATTCAGGTAAAGTGTCTGATCATCTGATGTTTACAAAGCCTCTGTCATCTGACCTTCGCATCTCTTTTTAGTTAGTTGAAATAAATTGAACTAATTGGTTGAACCAGTTGTCAATGTTTTGCTTTTCTTGCGACTTAAATAGCTGTGCTGTAGCGACTGCCAACGACGTTTATTTGGCAAACTGCCAATATAATATAATGTCCCATAATGTAGGTACTACTCATCACGTTCGACTAGTGCCTACTTGCGTATTTCAAAGCAAAGAGACAGATTAATGCACAAAGTCGAATGATTTAGACAATTTTAGCAGATTTAAAGACCATGGTAGGTTTGCTTGCTTTGATCCAAGAGAAACCTTTACGAGAGTTGTTTCCGGAAGCTTGTAATGTCACATCTAAAGGTGTATATTCATTGGATGTTGGGGCGTGGTGATCTGATGGCCCAACCATCCACGCCTGTATATTTGCATAGTTAACGAGCACTCGGCGCCCCGCACCCCTCACACCTCACCCTAGCCTGGGGTAGCAATCAATGTACAATTTATCTATAGGCACCTAGTTAAGCAAAATATTTTCAAGGTCTTTGTTATATAAAGACTCGTAGAATATGTTTTAATTGAAAATGAAAAAAGAGGGTAGTATATTTGAGCCCAAAGTTGAAGTATGGATGAATGTTTCGTACTGGACGGTTCCGAATGAAGAATTCCGTACATCGAAAAGCATGCGCCACATCAGTAAAGCCCTCTTTCCAAATATGAGGAGGTAACAGGCATCAAATTAAAATGTATATCAAACTAGCTGTTTCATCCGATTAACTAGCCTCGATATAATTTACTAGTGTATCGGCACAAAAGTTTCCAACGGCAAAGTAAAGTTGTTTATTCTTTAGGGGATGTAACTGTACAACTTACTTTTATAAGGAACCCCCAGTGCTTGAATCTGACTCGCACTTACCTGGCATTTTTAAATTGGTTGGATTCCTTGGACGTGGACAAAACAACGTACCTATCTAATAGATAGACGCATTATATTATTATGGTAAGTAAATTAACCATTTATTCAAAAAAATATTAGATTGATTTATGTACCTACATAATAGTATTATTTATTCCATTTATTGAATAAAAACTTTATAAGGTAGCTATATAATACAAGGAGATCAGTGTCTCGCGGAATCGTGGCAAGAAGTTAATTTAATATTAAATGTATAATTTGTTATAACTTAAATATAAACTAAAGCTATTAATTAATTTATTGCATGAATCCTAAAAAAATGTTTTTGTTTAGCTCAAAAGATCGACTTGAAATATTAATATTATCTCTGGTAGTAATTGGTAGTGTATCCATTTGCTATCTGTGCTCTTACTAAAAATATTGCCGTTTATTACTACTCTGTGGCAAAAACATTTTCTCCACTGGCTATTCTCCTCGGTAACGTCAAACAAATCAAGTCAAGCAGAGTAGGTAGGTAGGTAACGAATGAAACGAGTGTGAGTCAATCAACTTTTGTTACGTTACGCGTCTTTAGTTGTTTGTTTCGTTCACATCCAACGGCTTAATATAATTATAGATCAATAATTATGAGAATAAATACAATTTGATTAGCTTTTTGTAAGTTTTTTTATATTGTAACGACGATGTCGGTGAGTGTGAGTGCTGAAAGTCTGCCTACCGATGCACAGGTGAGTTAGCCAAAACTTTACCAATTATTAATTCATTTAAATATTTAGTATATTTGCATGCAGGTATCAAGACTACCGTATTGTGAATTATTACTCAGGTTATTAGCTGTGAATCGTTGTGTTTTCCCGTTGATAAAAGGTAAGGCGTGACTCAGTCCGAGTGCCTTGTACGGAAGCTGCGACCTATTAGAGTTAGCATCCGCACTAGAGCGCCCAACCAACTATGTAGGTTCGAGCTGAATTATGCGATGCGTTATTATCTAGCAAATTGGATGGTGGGTCAAATGTCACATTGATATAACCATCCTCAAATCAGGCTCAATTACATCCTGACATGGTTCAAAATCACAGTTGATATGCATGATAATCGTACCTTAGTTATAAAGTTAGCAAATTTTTAATAGACCACGCAAATATTAATTATATTTTTTTTGTCCCGCTACCCAGATGAGGATGATGGTAAGTTGAACCTATATTCCCTTCCAATATCTCTTTTCACAATGTATGTTTACCATTTTTTCCACAATCTCACTATTTGAATCTGAATTCCAATTTCAAATTTATGAAAATGTTTGTGCTGCCACAATTTAAAAGATATTATAGGAGTTTTTAAAAAAAAAAATAACAAATGGACAAAGTAACATCACATATTTTACATTCAATAAATTAAGTAACTACCCAACTTGTAGGTGGTACAGACTGCTTGTTACATTACTAATTGTTGCTTGATTGGTTGAGTCGTGTATTATGGATAAATACTTGTTTATTATTGCCAATTTCAACTGTGAACTTGTATTGCATTTCTTAAAGGCACTAAGACATACATTGTCCCAATCTTTTTTAACACGCTTTTATTAGCTTCACCTGTATGTATGTATGTATGTAACCGACCACTTTGAGCTCGATTTTGTCCTACTTTGTACGATCAGATTTAATTAAAACTTTGCACACCTGTCAAAAGTCGATGACAATGCAATAATCCGATCGAAGCATCCGATTATCCTAATTAGATTCGCCAGGATTAATTAATTTCTTTCCGCATCCTTTATGTCCATCCTTTATATCCGCATGCGAGTAAGAGAGATAGAGCTAGTGCGCGAACTACACATGCGTGCAGTTCCACACTTACTGTTCCGACAAATCTAATATATATTATATATATAGTTTAAAAAATTTAACTAAAAAATGAAAAATAAATAATAGTTTAAGAAAACTAAAAAAACACGCTTTCATAAAAAAACCAACTAAAAATCAGAAAATAAAATTTAATAAATTTGGATTAAGAATATTGTAAATTAGAAACGAATGTACATTTTTGTAAAAAAGCGTGGGGTGCATAGTGTTAATAATTATAAACATTTTATTGACAGATAATGAGTAGAAGAATCATCACTTTGATAATATAATATCTTAAAAAGTGCTTTGAATACACCCCACGCACGTTTTTATATAATCTCTGAATAATTAAGATATGAGTTAATTTCTAAATTAATTGAATGCCCTATAAATCAGGCATGTTGACTAATTACCACTGTGGTATCATGGCATGTATAATCCTGTATAATCATGTTGTTCTGATGAATTTAAAGTACTTTGCAAAAAGAGTAATGAAATAAAGATATTTTGATTTTTAAATATGTTTGTTCATTTGAATGTTAATTATTGTCAGAGCTGTGATGGGGGGTCAATGTGCCTTGAGCTGGCTCTTGAAGGCGAGCGGCTGTGCAAGGCAGGTGACTGCCGTGCAGGTGTGGCCTTCTTCCAAGCAGCCATCCAGGCGGGCACTGATGATCTGCGAACACTATCTGCTATCTACAGCCAACTTGGCAACGCCTACTTCTACTTAGGGGATTATAATAGAGCTATGCAGTATCATAAGCATGACCTCACTTTAGCTAGGTGAGTTTAATTACCATTTGGCTATATTTAATTAGGCTATCCACTTGCACACCATAATATAGACAGAAATATTGTGTGTGTGTTCCCTGTATTGTGATATGTTTCCATAATTTTGTAAATACTGACAATATTTTACTAACAATGATATGTTGTGTGTGTGGCTAGCTTCAAAGCTAATATAATAATTATTGAAACATGGACGCAGGACTAGATATCAATCTGTGCTAATGCATTTAAAATTAAATTTGACCTCTCTTTGGCAAAATGTAATATGTAGTGTAAGGTCAGCTTATACTGGTAATGCATACATTGATTGATACTATTGATAGTAGTAGTTTGAATTTATTGTTTTTGTAAACAAGATACAAATGTATGTTTGTTTACAACACGGTTTGACTCATTTGCAGTTTGCACAGAACCTGCTCTATTGGCCAAATCTTTCCTAATGATGCTCAAAATATATAAGAAATTATACATACATGATTTTGTTTTCATATTCAGGATATATGACACATACATCTGCAAATTTTAATGCACACTTTACATAGAAAATATTTTATCCATAACATTTTACTCTCTTATTAAATACCACACACCCTAAAGTCTATATTAATTGTTTTTCAGGACAATGAATGATAGGCTAGGCGAAGCGAAAGCATCTGGAAATTTAGGCAATACCTTGAAAGTGATGGGCAAATTTGCCGAAGCTATCCAATGTTGTAAGCGGCACTTGGAGATATCGCGGGCTCTGGGAGACAGACTGAGTGAGGGGCGCGCGCTCTACAACCTGGGCAATGTATACCACGCCCAGGGCAAGCAGATGGGGCGAGTGGGGCAGAACGACCCTGGACACTTCCCGCAAGAAGTCCGAGATTGCCTCATGCAGGCAGTTGCTTATTATGAGTGAGTTATATTTACATTCCTTTCACCTGTAAGTTAAATTACTGACAAGTAACCTAACATAATTAAAGAATGTGACCTTGAATGGTTCCCCTTTACTTGACTGACTTTGCTTAAGACCAAAGTCTGATTTGAGACCAGTTGATGTAGAGTTTGATACCAAGAGCCGGCCATCAGAGACAAGCAATTATAATTTTAAGAATGTTGTAACTGCTCTCAATGTGCATGTACCTTCAAGATACACATTGGTACTGAAGCAGTAATTGTGGCTGAAATCTGACAAACAAACATTACCATTATACAAAATTGAAGCAACCCTTGGAAGTTAGATCATAGTACAAAGTAATTGATAAGAGTTGTCATTAAATGTTCTTGTTGATTTCTACATTGTAACAACCGCTCAAAGTTTGAATCGGTATTTTCCAGGGAGAACCTGGAGTTGATGCGCAGCCAAGGCGACCGTCAGGCGATGGGTCGTGCGTGCGGCAACCTGGGGAACACGTGCTACTTGCTGGGGGAGTTCACGCGAGCCATCCGTTTCCACACAGAGCGCCTCCACATAGCCCAGGAGTTCGGAGACAGGGCCGCTGAGCGACGCGCTAATAGCAACCTTGGAAACTCACACATATTCCTAGGACAATTTGAAAATGCCGCTGAACACTATAAGTAAGTTATCTCATAACATCCCTAAATAAAAAATGTCTAAGCTGAATGTATACTAAAGATTAACAAAACTCTAAGCTTATAAAATTCTACATTAAAATCCCAATGTTACCAATGAATCCATCGTAAAAATGAAGATAATCAGTTATATAGGTCATGAAGCAATCATAATACACATACATACATATGCTCACGCCTGTATTCCCCGAAGGGGTAGGCAGAGGTGTTGTTATCACAACACCCACCTTTCACCGAATTTGATTCAGTGCCAACGTGACAGATGGTGAGTCTATCGCCGTCTCAGGCACTATACATACGTCTTTGAATTACTTCTCAGAAATATGCAGGTTTCCTCACGATGTTTTCCTTCACCGTAAAGCACGTGGTGTGAAATCACTGTACATAAGTTTTTTTAGAAAAACTCATTGGTACAGGCCCCGCTGGGATTCGAACCTGCGTCCCTTGCGTAGCAGGCGACTGCTCTAACCTCGAGGCCACCACGGCTCGCACGCAATCATAATCATATTAATAATTCGTGAATGTAAATATTTTCATGTTTATAATGATGCCCCCTGCGAATTTTCAGCTAAGTTAATTCGTTTTGTAACACAGCGCCAATTTATTGTAAAATATGAATGAAAAAATTGCGATGGTATGACATTGCCCAATGCTAAGCGAAGTTCACAATAGAGAAGGGTTTACCATAATATTGTACATACTACTCCACGCAGACTAATTCGTGCTGCGAGCTAGTTGTAGAATTAACAATCAATCACATGATTTAGAATAAATACTAAACTCCAGCATAAATATTTCCATTGTGCACATGTTTGTTCCATAACAAATTACGATTATTACTCATGTTCGCTTCGTATTTAGTCCAATGCGCAATATGCACATTATGACTAAATATGCTCGTATTTATCATCATCGATATAATATACTAGCTTCTGCCCGGCACTTCGCCACGTGCTTAATTAATACTACCCCGAAAGTGAATCCCAATGTATTTTTGACATCGGATGAGTAGATTATCTCCTACATACAAACTTACAATACAAATGCTCCATACCTTTGCAACATAGAGTCACTCAGGCATTGTCGATAGTTAATAACATGCTGAAATGCACGAATTCACAAACAATAGGAAGCCATTTTAGATAGCGTCTAACAGATGGCGAATACATCGCTTTATCTCATGTGCATGGTAAATATACCTTTTGGAATTAATTTTGACATGTGTGCAGTCCATATCTTTGCCAAGTAATAAATCTGTATCCGTGTGTCAGATTACATTTTAAACCGTTTTTTTGGTGTGACTGAGCTCCAAATAAGCTTACTCATTGCGGGATGTTCTGGTGTACGGCGGTACTAACCTGATAGATCCAAGTAATAGGGATATCCTTTATTTAGAGCAGGGGTCATATTCAAGGATGTCGAGGGTAAGACCGACGGATGCGAAGAGCATCGACCCCCGACGATATTAATTTATGAGCGTTTCTCTAATAAGGTTTTTACACTTAACTATTAGAATAGTGCCTGATGGTAAGCAACTCTTGAGTAACACCTGCTACACTATAGACTTCACTTATGATTGACCTTTCCGGTAAATAAAATCAAAAACTATAATAGTCCCACTATAGCTATCGTGGCGTCTCCTATTCATTGCACGGCGATCTTTCTCACCTCAGGAACATTATACTCCAAGGTGTATAAGTACTGTAGCAGTCTTTCAACACTCGCTACATAAATGGTGCTACTCGCTAACAATTGCAAAGTTTGAGTACAAATTCACGAGAACATAATCGCTGAATAACAGTTGTCAAGCTCGTCATAGTATAAATGCAAGTTTCCAACTAGAACAGTTAGGGCCGGTGTTACCCAGGCATGACACCCGTCTGGCTGGAAGATCTTCCCTTTGCTGACCACAGTACAATGTGTTATTTGGCGTAACATTAGTTATAACCCCTCTTTTGGCTACCACTGGGACTACATTAAAGACCCAGCACTATGTGAGTTTCTCATTATCTCCCACCCACCCCCGGACCCTTTACACTACCTTATGTGGAAGTATGGCTCTCCAGGCTCGCAAGTCTCCAGGCTGGGCAGCTTCCAAAATCGAATAGGAAATCGTTAGCGCACATTTTATTTTTATATATGATATTTATTCTTTATTTGTACAAGCGGTGGTCTCTGCCTACCCCCATGGGATACAGGCGTGAGCATATGTATGTATATATGTTGTAAAAGCGATTGCCGACGCGAATGCGAAAGTATTATTTGTGAAATTCCAGTGAGGACCTGCAGTTAGATTTTTTAAGGAAATTCCTAGAAGAATTTCTCATTAATACATTTACGACTATAACCCATATCCCAGTACGATACTTGCAGACTTCTTTCGCTTCGACCACATTCATAAATCTGTTCATACACTTGCTTCGGTTATGAATGCTCCGAATTATCCTTAAATGTCCGGTCCATATATTTCATTCTTCCTTTTTTCCACATCATCAACAACTATCTCACCAATTTATCTGATTATTGGTACTTATTATTTTAACATTAACTGTGCCCCGCGGTTTCACTCGCGTGGACTTATTTCATGGGTGGACTCGGACTCTAATGTTTTTTTAAATAAAATAAGCCTATGTTACTTCCTGTAACATTAGCTCTCTGCCAGTGAACGAATCGGTTCTAGCCGTATCGTAGATTAGCTGGAACAATCAGACAGACAGACAGATTTTTTTTAAATGAGTACCGTATACGTTTACTATCATATGCATGAAGTGAAAAACTATTTATGTAAAATTACAAACATAAACTTCCATTTTATTTATCTGCTTAGATTCCATTATCTGGTACCCATATTACAACATCCGCTTAATTTGGGACTGGATGGCGTTGTAATAAATTCATCATTCATTTCCCAGGCCTTATCCCATACATTGTTGGGGTTGGCACTTGATTCAACACGATGTGGCTGATCACCTAATTTTTATACGAAGCGACTGTCATCTAACCTTTGTAACCCTTTTAACGAGGATAATCTGTGATCTGGGTTAAACCAGTGCTCAGATTATTTTAAGCCTCTGACCGACCTGTAACGATTGCCAAAGATGATAAATTGGCAACCGGGACCGACGGCTTAACGTGCTCTCCGAGGCGGTCGACCATCCAATTACTGGCTAGGGTTAGGGTTGCTTAACTTAGCTGGACGAATTATATGCGCAATAGCAACTGTGCCACGAGCTCCTCGTGCGTTGTTATAAATTATGGTAAATAATACATTTATACTTATTTAATGTATAAAAACTCGCGTCTTACGATCTGACATTAGGAAAGTAAGAAGAAGCCTGTAACCCAAGTCCACTTCCAGACGCACACTGGCGCTCGCTGAGGACTTGGGCGATGCGGCGGTGGAAGCCCAGGCGTGCTACTCCCTCGGGAACACCTACACGTTGATGCGAGAGTACCGTATCGCCGAAGAGTACCACGCGCGCCATCTGGCGGCGGCGAGGAGACTCCGCGATCGCGTCGGCGAAGGTCGCGCCTGCTGGTCACTGGGCAACGCACACGCTGCTCTGGGGAACCATGAGAAGGCACTCTACTACGCCACTGAACATTATACTATCTCTAAAGAGGTGAGAGCTTTGAAGTGTGTGGCTCCCAATGTTTGCCATATTTTACTATATGTCATCATCATAAATTAATCGATGCAACTTCTTCCATTCGTCTCTATCCAGAGCCTTGTCTCATGTATGTTATCCTGGGTCTTACTTTTCCTTCCAATATATTTTTAAAGAAACTCATGTCGTGCAAGGTGGCCAATCATCTTTCCTCTTCGATTCTGGATTGTATTCCTATATGTGTACTTTATATAATAGGTAGTATAGTAGTTATTTTATGACTATTCGTCTGTATGGCTCGACGCAAATAAAGTAGAGCTATTTATCAGCACTATTTTCGCTGAGTGTACATATCTCGTGACGACACATGTCTGTGGCAAAACTTTTGTTTGACTTGTTGTGTTGCTAACGCGTTTTATATACAGGCAAGAAGCACTTACCGTATTCAAATATATTTATTTTTACGGTAGTTTTTTTTCTAGAATTAAATTTTACAACAATAATAAGCATTGCCTTTGGCTCCACAATAATACATTTAACTTGTCACATTTACTCAAATGTAATAACTAAATATGCGGTGTAAAAGCACAAGTTACGCTCAGCTAATGTAAGTGTAAAATCTAATTCATATTCCTAGTAATTTCCATTTATGTGTAAGTCACATGATATTATCAAGTGGCTTAACCCTATGCCAATATATTTATCCTGATGTGTTAGCGATAACAATACAATATTCCATGTTGTCTAAATATAGCCTGTCAATGGCTGTTCTATTGTGTGCCAATACAAGATAAGATTGTGTTAGATAACGTATATTATCATATTGAGCTGACATTTTTATGAAGTGCATACTTAAATATCCACACCGTATGAGGGACAACTAGAAAGCGGAATTCTAGTTGGACACGTGTCTGTGTGTTGTAGTTAGTTTACACATATGAGAATAATATAAACAAATAATTTTTATTTCAAAACAAAAAGTATTCAATTCGCAAACCTTTTTGAATCATTTGACAAATTATATCGTAATATATTACTAATAAACTGTTGGTCCCGCCCGGATACACACGGTAAGTTCATTAGGAAGTGGGCATTTTGAAAACGTCATCATGGTCATGAATTTAAGAGTAATAACTCTTGTCGGTGTAACCGATGCAGCTTTTTCCACTTGTCTCTGTCCAGTGCCATCTCTTTGACCTCCTTATACGTCATGACAGACACCTTTTCCGTAACTTGTCTCATGTACGTAAGCTTTTTTCTTCCTTTACCTCTCTTACCTTCTATGGAGATCAAAGTTTTTGAAAATCTTTAATTACACACGCTATACCAGTTTTGACAATAACGTCTTAATTCAGTTCACATTTGGAATAAATTCGAATGTTTTTGTTATATGGTAACAATTGAATTGTCACATTGCTTGTGCAAACAAAATTAGACCTTGTTATCCTTTGACATGCAAATGTATTCGATCTTAAGGTGATAAAAGCCTTTCATGGCCGACTATACAGATGATGTATAGAATATTGTATATTAGCTACGCCTCGCGGCTATTCCCGCATAGGATTTAACAATAAAAACTATGTTACTTAGTGATATATTTTATAATAAAAGTAGCCTTAGTTACTCCTTTGAATCATCAGCTATCTGCCAGAAAGAGTCCGGATAAATTTGGTCCAACCGTTTCAGAGGTTAGCCAGAACAAAAACACAGACAGACAGACACAATTTAAATGATAAATTCAACTTTACGTAAATTCCGTATATACTTTCATGTGAATTTAGCAAAAAGTTTTTAATTTGGAAACAAATAGACACTTCAATTGTATTTATCTATATGGAGTGTATATGTATATATGGAATATTATGTAAATATATTGAATACTAATGTGTATTATACTTTCAGTTGGGCGATGTGCTGGGCATAGCGACTGCGCAGATGAATATTGGCGATCTGCGCAAAGTGCTTGGTTTACCCGAGGCAGAGTCGCCGCCCGCCACTTTACCTGAAGACGACAGAACTCCGTGCACTCCATTCAACGCGCTCAGGGTCCGGAGACAGAGTATGGAACAGCTCTCGCTTATACAGGTACTTTGCTTATTTAACTTAGCCTCTGCAATCTAACTATCATTCGTTAAAGAGATTATCCTATTTTCTGGTCCTATGGTTTTATTGTCCTTATTTTTCGTTGAAATGTTTGATATCTACAATAAAAATATCGTATTTCTTAAAAAACAAAAATAACTATTAAGGTATGCATGTATATCTAGTGGCGATATTTCGATCGAGGAGTCTAAAATGAATGCAATTAGGATTTTCGTCTCTTCTATGTGATTCCGTTCTAAGATTACCGGGCGGTTTCCTTTACCATCAAGCGTACTGCACGCTTATATGCTGCCTTTCGCTAAAAAAAACGTATTGACTGAGCCCCACGTTGGAATGCACATCGTTGTTGACGGCCAGTAAAGTAATAAACAAATACTTTATTCTTCACTCTATGTAAAAGGTCACACCTTGATATATATCGTATAATATCCTATATAGACATTCGAATTTACTTCGAATCCGGAGCACTCGTAACTGCAGGAAGTGCATAAGGAGATGCATGAATGTGGATGAAGCGAAAGCAATAATGTAAGGATCGTAGCTTGTGGCGAACGGTGGTCTCTGCCTACCCCCATGAGATACAGGCGTGAGTATGTAAATTTGAATTTCTTGAATTAACCATTTTCTTTTTGTAGTTCGGGACTTTATCCTACAAGGATTATTTCGTAAATAATGAGAAAATTATGACATTGGAAAGTCATCAAGGGTGTAACAACAAGTGTTCCACAGATAACTCCGGACGGCAAGCACAAGGAGACAGAAGACGAGAAGAGTCTAGTAAGATCGGAGTCGGAGGATAACCCAGCTGAGTCGTTCTTCGACATACTCACCAGGTGTCAGTCGGGAAGGATGGACGAGCAAAGAGCAACACTCAACGCGAACAAAGAAAATCGGAATAAACCAAAGGTGAAACTGCAACGGTCCACCAGCGGCGGGAAAAATGCCAAGTAAGTCTTCATTTCATAACTTAGGATATTATCAGGGGAAGTAACAACATGATCACGTGAGGTTTCACGGATCACTCCAACATAAAGTCAAAGTCAAAAGTATCTTTATTCGATTAGACTTTTTACAAAGTACTTTCAAATCGTCAGAATGACATAATATACAGGATTATACATGCTACCGCCAGGTTCGGAAGGTTGCTTTTACTGAGAAGAACCTGGCAAGAAACTCAGTAATTACTCTTTTTAAAAATATTATACAATTTAAAGAATACAAAATAAATAATTTAAGAAACGTAAGCTCATGGACAATGTTCCAATGCACAAATGTCGATAAAAATTAACATAACAAAAAATCTAGTACATCTACTTGTAATTAAGCCAGCCATTGACCTCCTCAACCATCCAACCATAGGATGCGTGTGCGCTGCGCCTCAATCTTTCTCTTCTAAGTCGGTACGCTCTTGTTAGTAGTAGTTACTTGCTTTACAATAGCCCGCCATCTATCTTTATTGGCTGCCATCCTTGGGCAATGGTGCAACAGCCCCCCAACCGAAGATTTGTCCTGGTGTCCGCCGAACAAGTGAACTCCCGCGTGCTCCGGTGCCTTTCACTTTACCCTGCACAACTAGGCGTCCTATGGAGGTGTTATTCCGTCGAGACACTTGTCCAAAGAAATTGAGAATGTGAGACCTACCAAGGCTGATAGACGAATCTTATCCGCCTCAATAATAGCTTAGTTATTATCAAGACATTTGTACGAAATTCAGTCCACGATATTCCAACCATCTTCTCCAGCACCACATTTCCTGATCGCTATTTTCTTTATTTCAATCTTGCGCTCAAACTATAGCCCATCTTATATCGTGCCCTCCGTACCTCACCAGCTTCACGCCGGAAGATCTAATCGCTGCCATCAATTTATTACAGTAGCCAAGTTCAGGGCTACAACTATTTAAAAAGTCTGTCATGGACACGATAAGAGGAAGCATATTATCATGAGATTTTCTTAAATAGATTCCGGAGATATTCCGTTACAGGCGTCAACATGACCTCTCCGTACTTTTCATGTCGCAGTAGATTAAATCAATATGATACAAAAGATTTTGGTAAAACCTGCGTCTCAAGTAAGACCCCTCATATAAGTAGGGGACGTTATCATGTCCTCTCGGTTACTGTGAGCCGTACTGTAGAGAAATAAAACCATTATTTACTATTAATGTATTATTTATAACAGATACAAGAAACATAGTTTCTCTGTATTTTGCTATGTATTTTTTACAGGTATTGTACTACATAAATATGGTCATAATTATTGGTCATTTTCCGGTACCATTTTAACGAAGCGGGGATCAAAACTATCAGAATACATTTCAATATATCATAGATGCTTTTATTTTCTAAAGATTAGAACGCCTTTTCATTCGGTCGCGCTTGCGTTAGTAGAAATTATACAAAATGGACATACGCTCGCCGAATAGAAATGTGGTTGACATTGTTTGAGTATCTATCCAACCCGTTGTTTTTCCTTTCCGTAGACAAGATGCACGTTTGAGATGACAGGTGTTAGTAAATAAATAAAAATAAATGACGGCATCTATTCTATTCGTGTGAGCGTTTGCTTGGCGGACGTTGGCACCTTGAAGTTGACGATAAGAAATGCTGACAATCACGTCCTTATTTCCATTAGGAGGGTAACTACTTGACGGAATAGCAACCAACAAGCTCTCTGAACAATAAAAACATAATTCAATATAGAAATGAGCTTCACAACAAAACATCAAACGCTGTCAAGATTTTGTAGATAAAGTAAAATTATCCTCGCGCTTGCGCTAATCGAACGTTGGGAAATGTGTGACATTGACATTTTCATATGACAGTTTTGACACCTTGCTAACGCTGACCATAGAGTATAAGCCAACGTATAGCGAACGAACATAGACAATTAGTCATTGTCAACCAATTTTATGTCACTAACGATGAATCGATTGGAGACAGGGATTCGCTCAAAACGTATGTTACTTGTTTAAGCTTGCTGGTTCTTTATCATATCTAAATTAAATAACATGTTTTCACATTCCTATTAGTGATCGTGGACGCTTTATGAAAACAGTGCAGACTTGTCATTGCGTACATTGGTCTCTTTCTCTCATTATCGCAATAAAGTTTATCGACCAGTACCCCTACCACGGGTTTGCCACCGTTTTAGTAACCCATACTCGCTAGCGTCTCCGCCGAATATATGTGCGGTGACGTGAGGATCTCGTACATACATTGCGAGTGACGTAGTGAAATCTTTTATACTGTAGCGGTTTGCATGCGTGTAGGCTCGATACCGAACATCGAACCTGTCAAAAATGTCACAATGTCCTATCGAAAAAGAAAAGTGTTTACTTAAATCGGATGTTACTTGTTTTAAATTTTAAGCTTAGGCAAACAAGATCAGAAATATTGTTTTGCTGATTTTTCTTACCGTCAACGTAAGAAGCAGCCACCACTTATGAAACGGTTCTATGAGTAAAAGCATTGTATAGTCGATCAAGTCAGTTAAGATTATATCTTAACTGAATAATAAATTTATCTATCGTTCTCAAAGCCGCAACTCCGGTACGGAACTATGACACGTTTAAGTAAGCGCGGCCCATGGTAATTCCTAGTCGCAGACAGGGGCTGCTACGGGGGCCAACTATGATCGTTTAAGCAGCGCGTATTAAGAACTGCTCAGCTTAGACGTTTCTTCGAAATTTCTGAGCACTGAATATACTTAAACCAAAGATGGTAGCCCCCCTGGTAATTTTTATTCTGGAGCAATTCCTATATAGTATCGAAAAGGGCTCCAATGATTGTCTTGAAATTTTGTATGTAGGGGGTTTGGGATTGAATTGATGTATGAATTGATGTTGCTAGATTTCATTGTCAGAAAACATCGCTTAGACCATGTTATCAGGCAATGAAAAACTCCTATCATTACATATGTCAAGATATGATAGCTCAGACGTGTAGCTTCCAGACTATGGGGCGATAACAATATAATAAATACCTCGTTTCGAGTCCTAATGTTACCAGTCCGATTATTTCCTTTTTTTTTCAACATACATACATTCATACATTATTATAATCATATCATCATACATATTTAAGCTCACGCCTGTATTCCACGGGGGTGGGCAAAGACCACCGTTTACCAGCATATGGTAATATCAAGTTTTTTTGTTTTGTGTGAAAAACAAACCGTGCACGTTTTCGGGTTTCGTTTAAGCTCGACAGACCATGCACTTATTATTAAATGGGCTGCGTGGTATTGACAGAAGGCGTGGCGAGTCGAGACTGACTTGCCCTGAATGTCTGAATATAATCGATTGGTGAATATTATACTTTAAAGTTTTATGTAGGCTCTGAGACGGGTGATAAAATCCATAGCGGATTTTACTAAAAATATCACACCAGTGGTTGAACTATGAAATTGATCTTTTGTACTTTGATTGAGTATTTGCCATCATTGTCTATACAAATCTGGGAAGTTCATCTCGCGTCCAGCGTCATCATTGGTAAGTCATATCTACGGTATAGCAGTATATATGGCGTTCCGACGATTTGAAAGTGCACATACATGTTCACGCCTGTATTCCCCGAAGGGGTAGGCAGACGTGTTGTTAACACAACACACACTTTTCACCGAATTAGATTAAGTGTGCCAACGTCGCATATGGTGAGTCTATCACCGTCTCAGGCACTGCAGGTTTCCTCGCGATGTTTTCCTTCACCGTAAAGCACGTGGTGTGAAATCACTGTACATAAGTTTTTTAGAAAAACTCATTGGTACAGGCCCCGCTGGGATTCGAACTTGCGTCGCTTGCGTAGCAGGCGACTGCTCAAACCCCGAGGCCACCACGACTCTAATTTCTAATTTCTTATAAGTCTAATCAAATAAAGATATTTTCGAGTTCGTATTAGCAGGCGTGCCATGCAAGGCCAATTTACTTACCGCAAGTTAAGTATATCAACAGCTTCACTAGTTAAACGTCCTTGGTGCACAGGAATGGATTTAAATCAATACCGAACGCTGGTGGACTAGGGCCGGTGTCTGGATTGGAATTCTAACAGAACCTAGTAGAGTTTTGCTCAAATGTTTGACTAGTACTTAAGTTTTGTACGTTTCACAGGTTGGATTTAGTTTTCCCATACTGCCATAAAACTTACCAAAAGGTGCGGCTTCAAGTTAAATTTCCGACACAATCGTCATCTATCTTTACATTGATCTATACATCTGTAGAGACAGATAAGTAAAATTTAAGTGACTGGTTGTAATTCCAAAATTACACCTTTTGACTAAATGCATTTGAAAGTATACATGATGATGACATTGAAAAACCCATTTAAAATTTTCATCTCTGTCTGTCTGTTTGTTATTAACTAAAAATATTAGGGATCCGTGGGCGAAACCGCAGGGCCAAGCTACTTGTCCCAACTGACTGATTCATCAACACAGACCCTAAACCGCTGGTCTTAGAGTTGACATGTGGAGGGTATATGTATTGGAATGGGAATGGGCGCAATAACACAGGCATTTAATATAAGCTGTTTTGTTAAATAGGCGTTGAAACCTTCGTTTTCAACATCAATTAATACTCCAATTTGCGAAATATCAGACGGGCAAAATGTACTTACGCTCGGTGGCGTGCATTGAATTTTCAGAGGGGTAAGCATAAACAATATGTTTGGTAGCTAGGTAGGCAGACTATGTACATACCAATGTGGTGTGGC
Organism: Watsonalla binaria; assembly: GCA_929442735.1. Classification (NCBI taxonomy): domain Eukaryota; kingdom Metazoa; phylum Arthropoda; class Insecta; order Lepidoptera; family Drepanidae; genus Watsonalla; species Watsonalla binaria. Next base: position 701,002 of record OV838917.1, on the reverse strand, counting down.
GTAGGTTCATACGTTTCTGTTATAGACACAATCGACACGAGTGTATTCACTCATCACAAATGGTAAGCACTGCTTATTTGTTTAAATGGAATTCACGCCCCTACTTACGCTAAATTCAGAATGAGACGTTACGTTTCTTACTGGGTTCTTCTCAGTAAAAGCAACCTTCCGAACCCGGCGGTAGAATGTATAATCTATATTTATATTCTAAAGCTGCAGAGTTTGTTTGTTTGGCGCGCTTATCTCAGGAACTACTGGTCCAATTTCGAAAATTCTTTCAGTGTGGATAGTGCATTTATCGCGGAAGGTTATCTTAATATATATAAATCTCGTGTCACAATGTTTGTCCTCAATGGACTCCTAAACCACTTAACCGATTATAATAAAATTCGCACACCATGTGCAGTTCGATCCAACTTGAGAGATAGGATAGTTTAAATCTCAAATTATAGTCGCAAAGACTATATTTTATCCCATTACTCCCACGGGAACGGGAACTACGCGGGTGAAACCGCGGGACGTCCGCTAGTAAGACTATATATCATTATCAAAAAAAATTGGGATCCGTAAGGAAATTGCGATTTTGTAACCCAAGTAATTACGCGTGCGCTGCAAAAACTATTGACAAAAGAACAAAATGATTTACTACGGGTTTGTAGATCTTATTAAGATCTACAAAAACTCCGCGAGAGCACATATCTATCATAGTTTAGTCACAATAACCGCTTTTATGTTCATAAAGAATATTAAATCGTCTGAAAAGGAAACTACTTTAAATGTGTATCGTAATATTAATAAAATATAGAACTAAATTCACGCGGGTGAAACCGTGGGGCACAGCTAGTCTTGTATAATCGTGTCGTTCTGGACATTTGAAAGTACTTTGTTAAAAGTCTGATTGAGATATTTTTCAATTGATATGAATTGAAAAACAACAATTCAAAGGTATATTTTTGCTACTTAAAAATTGCGTAAGTTATGTCGCAGTGTGCTAATTTATTAAAGCATTTGTAGCATCCATTAGTAGCGGTTGAAGCCTAACTTTTTTCTGCATATTTGGCGCTAAACTCTGAACACAGGCGGCGGTTCTGTATAACTCTCTGTATTCACAGAAATAAATTTAAATCAGGCGATCGCCACGGGTTCAATGTTATCCCATCAAAAAAATATTTTTTTTTGGTAACCCGCCCGTCACAGATAAGATTTATCGCTTAAAAACATGAATGTGAAAATGAGCGCCAAGTTAATTATTGGAAACTAGCTGTGTCCCGCGGTCTCACCAGCGTAGATTTAATTTTAAGTAGCCTAGGTAACTCCCTGTAACATCATTTATCAGCCAGTCAAAGACCCGTTAAAATCTATCCTAGATGGATTTTACAGATCAGCCGGAACAAACAGACGAAAAGACAACATACATATGCTCACGCCTGTATTCCCCGAAGGGGTAGGCAGAGGTACTTTTCACCGAATGTGATTAAATGCCAACGTGACAGATGGTGAGTCTATCGCCGTCTCAGGCGCTATACATACGTCTTTGAATTACTTCTCAGACATATGCAGGTTTCCTCACGATGTTTTCCTTCACCGCAAAGCACGTGGTGTGAAATCACTGTACATACGTTTTAGAAGAACTCATTGGTACGGGCCCCGCTGGGATTCGAACTTGCGTCGCTCGAAAAGACAAATTAAAAAAAAAATTTAAGTCCCGTATATATTTTCCTATGCATTTAGTGAGAAAACAAACAACACTCTCTAAGAATTGAGATCTAAACTGGTGTCAAGTAGTACTTGACTTGCACGACAATTTGATACACATAATCAATTTATAAGATATACATGAGAAGATTGAACTGTGTTTACCGATACGAGCAACACTGCTTATCTGCCTATATCCCGGCAATAAACAGGAGTAGCAAAGCAAGGTCAGGTCAGGCGTCGGAAATTGACCTGTTACAATCTGTGTAACGTTATTACGGAGCAAATGACGTTGGTGGCGTCGGGCCCGTGTACACAGTATACGTATGACCTTAATATAGGCAGTACGGAATCTGGAAACAACGAAATGACACACTCACACAGACGCGCGCATTTTCGAGGCTATAAACAGTTGTTTGGGGGATAAAACTGTCCTTCCGAAGATTGCAGGAACTAACTAAAACTAGGATTCACATTTATGTAACGCGTATGTGTATACGTGTATTTATGTAACGTGATGCAAATATGCATGGCGCGATCGATTTTATTTCATCTACTAATAATGAATGAAATTAAAACATACTCATGTATGATTCGTACAGCAGCATCGGCGTAATGTCATTAAGTGATGTACGTCATGTAGGTACGTGTTATACACACATTATTAACTGACTTCTTCTGAGGGAGGTTTTTTAATTCGATTCCGTATATATTTTTTCGACAATTCGACTTTACTTAACGACAATAAATCAAGGAGTATAATTTGGAAATAAGTGTGATAGTGATAGACATAACAAACGTTTTTATTTCTAAAATGTGGTCTGATTTCCATACTGTATAAGTGGGCTTTATATATTAAAGTGGGGAGCCCATATTAGTATCTCTCGATTATCAGTAAGACGTAGCGCGTTTATTTTATGAATATCTGACGCGCTCGATATATTTCCATGTGACTGTATTTTATACCTTCCATAGACTTTTTACCATCTTTACACCTAATCTACACAATCCAATAGGTCCCAATAACGCTTTAGTAACTACAGATTTAGCGGTCTGGCCTCCCCTACTCATATATACTATGCTGGGTATATATGCTCTCGGTCGAAACACACTAAAGTAAGCGTTAGTTAATTAGACTTTGACACATCTGTATAGCCATAGCCTTTGGTAAAATGGTATTTAATTAGGTAATTCTCAACTTTGTAGCGTTTTACTTAAGACAGTATTAATTATTAATGATTTACACATTTTTTTAAGTATGTAAATCTTTTAAGTAGCATATTCTATTTTTAAATAATATTCCAATCTCAGATCGGTAAGTTTTTTTTATATTTTGCATAACGTAAACTACTTACTTATATATTTATAGTATGGTCAAATTCGGAGCACTCGTAACCGAAGAAAGTGTATGAAGAGATGCATGAATGTGGATGCAGCGAAAGAAGTATGTAAGGATCGTAGCATGTGGCAAACAGTGGTCTCTGCCTACCCCCATGGGATACAGGCGTGAGCATATGTATGTATGTTAATATTATTTATCTACACTAATATTATAAAGAGGAAAACTTTGTTTGTTTGGTTGTAATGAATAGGCTCAAAAACTATTGGACCGTTTTTTAAAAATTCTTCATTCGAAAGCTACATTATCCACGAGTAACATAGGCTAAATATTGTTTGGAAAAAAATAGGGTTCCGTAAGATATGTGGGTTTATACGGACACAAGGTGTAAAAAAGCAACCAGAAAAGTTACTTATTTTGCGTACGCTGCCTTAACTAAAATGTAGAACCATAAAAAGTTCTAATTAATTGTAGATCTTATAAATATCTACAAGAAAGTCTGCGGCACACTATCTATGTCGAGTGAGGCCCAACAACCACTTTTTTATTTAAAAATCTTGAATTTCTTGGACTATATTTAAACGCATTTATTTTATTCATGCTATTAATCCTTATCAAAATAAATTATTACATCATTAAGTACAGTTTATGTAGATAATATTTGGTCTTTGAATGATTAAAATTGAACATTTGGTTTAAAATTATGGCGAAATTAAAAAAATATGATTTCTGCTGCACGGCCCGTTACAAAGTGAGCGTCACCAAGGCGGGGTGCGCATGCGGGAGGGGAGATAAGATCTATGAGTAATATTATATAAAACTAAATCTACGCGGGTGAAACCCCGGGGCACAGCTAGTCTATAATGTGATAATAAATGGAAAGTTGAAATTACGGAAGAATTAATCAAACAAATACAAACTACAAATTCATGTCGTTATTTTGCACCTCAAAGATTGCATCTATCTTCTTCGGTGAAAAGTGAGTGTTGTGATTACAACACCTCTGCCTACCCGTTCGGGGAATACAGGCGTGAGCGTATGTATGTATGAAACAAATTACGTCTAATAATTAACCCCCGTAAAAAGGGCACCAATGTAAATCCACATCCTTTATATAGTATCAATGCGATTCGTTAACAACACAGCTTTTTATTTTCTGGCACTGGCGTGTCATATACGTGACATATTTCCCGTATTGGATCCATATGAGTGAGTTTCTAGTTGATTCGTGTCACCGCTGCCATATGCAACCAATATAGTAATTACTCCGTATGCAATCAAACGCCCGAGCTTCTAGCTTTGAAGTGACATTGGCGAGAAAATTGTGAGGTAACAGAAGGAACGCTTCTTACATTGCCATCTTGAATCAAGATTTAAATATTGTAACCTAGCACCCCGAATCGGGTGCTAGGTTACAGGTATCTGATATCTTCTAAATAGGCACTACGAAATTATAGGTTAATGTAATATAATAATTACAATTTGAACACCGTGACATGTGAGCGAAAGAATATGGCAATTACATTATTGTTTCCTTTAAAGTAACCTTGAAAAATGATTCAAACATTATCATGGTGACATTAAATTTAAACCAAAGATTCTAACTTCAAACTCAAAGCACCCATAAATATGAAAATCAGCTATTTTGCGTGGGTTCACTTGCACAGTACGTATACTAAATTCGTCGGCCGAAATTAGCCGATTGCCTTCTTTACTGAGGTATCGTACTTTACGGTCGTGGTTGTGCAGTATATAATATCGCTGGGTACTATACTTGGACGCTTATAGTCGGCCCTTCTGTATGTTTTAATTTTAACAGTTATATTGATCACATAAAATATGATATTGCAATGGAATGGCACGAGCATCGACTGAATACGATCTTAATAGATCCGAGGGTGTTTGCTTGTTTTCATTTTTATTTGATACGCATCGCAACTGGATTTTTCCTTTGATGTTTTGGATTGGACTTATATTTTTTTAATTTTTGCTTTAAAAATGAACCTAGTAATGGGATCCTGTTCAGAATGAAAAATTCGAATAAAAGTTATTAGGAATCCATACGAGCATGTGTAAATATTGAAGATATTGTGAATTACATCATCATCCTCCTGCCATTACCCCCTGCCATTTAGGACCAATGCGTATGACGATTTGATGTTTATTAAATATAGATGCAGCGTGCAGGAATTAGTATTCGAAGTACTCACAGAATAAACCGATTAATGTACGTTCATGCTGTGGCTAGACAGATTCCCCCTAAAGTGGTGTGCATTAGCTAATCCAAAGATTAATTTTGGAATTGAGGTAGAACTATTGTAAATACTACCTCTATTTCTGATGGAATTAGAAAGGGATGGACATAGTTTTGTAGCGAGTTTAAGTTTTTGGGTGTACAATTTTTATTGTTAGGGAATTATGATGTGCCTTATTTAGCGACACATATAGGTCCTCTCATGCTCATAAGTTAACGTAAGTGGACGGTATGTAATATTGTTATTAAGAATTGGCCCCAATTCTGCATAATCCGGTTGACACCTAAATGACAATTACACGATCTCACGCTAGACCCAAGTCGTGACGTCACATTGATTCTTGATACTTAAAGACAATCAAAGCTACGCAGATAGTGCCGTCCATATTTTAAAGTAATCTGATGCGTGGTAAATATTGTAAAGTACATATTTATTTCATGAAACAAACAATACTAGCTTTTACCCGCGAGTTCGTTGCTTCGTTTTTGGTCCGTCCTTTGTTCGGGTCAAATTGATCTCCGAATTTCGGCTTACTCGGTTAAGCAGCTTTGCCGCATTTGCATTCGGTATGAGAGCGCGTTTAAGTTAATGCTTTAAAAACACGTGTTACGGCACAAAATCCCGTGTGTCAGAATATTAAGTCGTAGAGTAACAGGCCTAGACAAAGTAACAACTACAAGGTGCCAACGTCCGCCAAGCAAACGCTCACACGAATAGAATAGATGTCGCTGTCATCCTGTCTAACGTGCATGTTGTCTACGAAATGCAAGGGAAAAAATGGATCGGATAGATACGCAAACATCGCGATTAATTAATGACATATCCAGGGAACATTTTCTAAGAATTTTATATTACGAATAGAAAATGTCATGTGATGACAGGCACGTGTTTCTACTAACGCAAGCGGGTAATGTTACTTTGGCCTTGTAGCTAAGCTACGCGCTACGCTTGGTTGCTACGCTCGTAGTCTCTACAAGTTGATGCGTATTGTGCATTCACAATAATATTTTCTTTTCATTCAACGAGATTCGATTCGTATCATAGTTTGAGAGCGGAGAAACGTACTGTATCAATAACACCTATGATTGTCAAAGATAAGGTACATTTAAGCTTGGTTTAATATCGTTGTGACTAATGCGGCTCATACTGATATTATATTATATTATACTGATACCATTGTAGATCGTATGAAAAATAGTGTGATAACAACACCCCTGCCTACCCCTTCGGGGAATGCAGGCGTGACCATATGTATGTATGTATGTAGATATATAAAATGGCAGTGTCTGTTTGTAATTTCAAAATAACAGCTTTTCGCTAAATGCGTTAAAATATATTCGGTACTGACATTAAAAAAGCATTTTTTTTTAATTAAATGTCTGTCTGTTTGTTCGTTCCGGCTAATCTCCGAAAAAGCTGGACCGATTTTAACGGAACTTTCACTGGTAGGTAGCTAATAATAAAAGGCGTAACTTTAGCTGGGTACTTTATTTTAAGGAAACATTGGACTGCAAAATCTTCAAAATAATGCATTAAGAAGGATTAGTAGCTGAATTGGCTCAGTATTTTTTACGTTTTCTATAAATGAAACCATACAGATCGATTTATCGCCCTCGAAACTGTGTCATACTAAATTTCATGAAAACTCTTGGAGCCGTTTCCGAAATTGAGATTGTATAATAATATATGTACAAGAATAAATATTTGCATTGGACAAGGATACATATTTTCTGCGTTTGTGGTTGAAATTCTGGGGCCTTGGGGTCCAGATGCTCATCAACTTTTCAAAGAGGTTGCACGTCGTCTGGTGGAAGCTGCTCGTGTCAAGCGGGCTGGGGCTTTTCCCGCTCAGAGAATCAGCATTGCTATACAACGTGGCAATGCCTTCTTGGCACGATCCCGAGAGACACCGATTTGGGCCTTAAGTTTTCTACTTGTAATTAGTTTTTAGTACTGTTGCTTCTAATATTAAGGTTTCATGGGTATTGTAAAATTATTTTTTTTTAAATAAAGTTCGTAGCATGTGGCAAACGGTGGTCTCTGCCTCCCCCATGGGATACAGGTGTGAGCATATGTATGTATGTATGTACAAGCATCGCTCAGTTATTAGATTAAGGTATTTGATTAGTTAGATAAATAAATATAATCTGAATGAATACACAAGAGAAAAGTAATTCTGCTATAACTTTTTAGCTGACTTACAAACGAACAAAGCTCTCCAGTTAGCCCGTATATATATATGGCCCAAAAGCCTCATACTATCCGTAAGAGATGTCGCACCGTGGCCGATCGCGTATTCGTCATTTCTGTGTTTTACAGACATCTTTCTAAATTTCAAATCGTGAAATCGACATTATTTTGATGGTAAGATATAAACAACCCTGACGCTCGAAAAGTCTATATAGAAGCTATACTGCTTAGTAAGGTTATTTTTATACTATCGCCCAGGCTACTACCCCATACGATCTTCATTGCAAAGGCATTATGAGCTTGTTCTATTTGAAATAATTATGTGGTCTTGCACAATAACTGTTTATCCAGGATATATCCTGCGTGTGTGTGTGTATCCTGGATATTCGTAGGAATGTACCTTATCCCGTGGACGGTTGACAATTTGGTGATCGCTCTGACGGTGCGAAGAGTGGTATATACCATGTCGGATACTACCGAGTTTTGTATTTAGTCTATAATAATATTGATTTATCTTTCACAAAAAAGTACTCATAAATAACCATTTTAGCATTAAAAGCTGTATATCTTAGTATACATATGCACAAGCCGCCGCATTATTCTATACGGTTTCTTATCATCTAACTCGACGTCGATCGGTTTCAATCATAGGTACATTAAACATAGACGATAATGTTCAATTCTCTACCGTATAAACCGACACTCGACGTATAGTACGACGCTGAGATACCTAACAGAATAACGCGGCAGAACCTCGTGAAACTAAGAACATATGATTCGTATCGCAAACGTATTGAATAAATCCAAAGTTTATTCATGAATAATTTCTTCGAAAGTTTCGCATAGTGCCGTCCCTTCTTAACTAACAAGAACCTGGTTGAGCTGTGCTCGGTTTCTTTTCAGTGAAGTTTTTTCATATATGTACGCTGAAAAAATTATATATAATTTTTTTTTTATCGGTGAACGTCAGTGTCGAACCGGGGTACTTTTGTTAACTTGACAGATGTCGGCGAAATTTACTTTCATATTATAATGATATTTCATGAGTTTTTCAGTGCCTGAAAACATGGTCAAAACGATGTTTTCCAAATATGCAACCTAGCTAGATCAATGTATTGTCCCCGAAACCCCGCTACATGCAAAAGGTCATGAAAATCATTGGAGCCGTTTCCCAGATTCAGATTCTATATATATACATACTAGCTGTTCACCCGCGTAGGGTTAATTTTATGGATTTTGTACGGAACCCATTACAGAGATACAGATAAACAAGAATTGCTCATTTAAAGGTATAAGATAAAAATGATGGTTGACACGTAACATTAATATATTTACGAAAAGCAATACCTAGTAACAACAAGTCAATCCTAAATAATAATAGTTTTCAATATCAATAATATGTTCCATAGCAATGAGAATTCATTCAAGTGTAATGTTACGAAGATAAAAAACAAACAATTTTAAATGGTTCTAAATTAGAAATTTAATATATTTTTTTTGTAGAAGGCCAGTTGTCAGAACATAGATCCGAGCCTTCTTTTTTTTAGTACACTATATTGGACACGTATCGTTCATTAAAACACCTCAAATGGTAATGTTAATATTAATATGCATATATTGAATGTTCTGAACGACTGACATGCTGGCTTCAAAAATATCTGTACTGTGAATAAACCAGAAACGTGCCTGACATTTTGGTTAGAAATTTATGAGCATTCATTGCGTCATAATGAGGTGAACGTGACATGGCTATTAATATATATTATATATACTGGCTTCATTAGACCCATTTGAAACTATATTTAGAGCATTTCCAAAGCTTACTTCACTTAGGCTTTGTCAAGGTTCGTAGAGCACCATGTACGTAGGTATACTTTTTATAAACGTTACCACCTTTATTTTATCACGTCACAAGTGCACCTTGAGGCTGCAGGAAAACTGACAAAATTCAAAGCCATTATAGAGGCGAGCGACGACGTCGCTCGTATAAGCTAATAATCTTTGGTGAAACAAAGGTGTAAGGCTCCCAACCCCTTTGTGGGAAAGTGGGAAAATACGTCGAAAGCGATTGAATCTCTTGCTCCGTAAAGTAGTTTGGCCTTGTTATTTTTTAGAGTTTATGCCGTTGAAATTGTCATTCATCTTAATTTACGCGCCGCATTTGAAGGAACTTTGTATTAAACTCTTCAACATTTAAACTTAAGAGAACAGAAACTTTTAAGAGTTAAAGTGAATCATAGAGGACATAATCTAGTTTCAGTATTTGATAGAGCTAAGCCACTAGGGACTGCAATCCCGTCGCAAAAGCTTTGATCTCGTTATTTGTCACATTTCAAAGGTCACATCTTACAAGATCTGGCCGATTTTTATATTATTTGTTCTGTGACCTAAATAATTATATCGCATTCTTTATTTGCGGTTACATATCTCAATATGATTACCGTTTTACATACTTCTATTCTTTGGGTGATGAATCCCTATACTCCACTTTAAAATAAGCTTGAATAAGAACGTTTGCTCAATGGAGCGTGACGGCTGTGAATCTTAATGATTAATAAAATTACTGTTTTATTTAATGTCAAAATAATGGAGAATTGGAATAACATTGTGTACGAGAGAGGAATCCAATGACCCTTTAAAGAAAGAAATAATGTAGAATAGTCGCATTGAGGTTTTGAAAAATGTCTGAAACACATAAATGACGTACGCGTTCTGACCCGACGTGACACCCCTTATTGGCGCTACTACCAATAGGCAGATGTCCTGCGAAATTTACTTTCGTATTATAATGATATTTTAGGAGATTTCATTGCCTGAAAACATGGTCTAAACGATGTTTTCTGATAATGAAACCTAGCTTACATGCAAAAGTTCATGAAAATCATTGGAGCCGTTTCCGAGATGCATATTCTATATATTTACATGTATACAAGAATGCTCGTGTAAAGGTGTACATATATAATATATACTGTGACATTAATTTACCTTTAGGAGCCGGGGGCGGCTGTCGATAAATCGATACGTAAATGTATTAATGTATCGTCTTCGACAAGGAGACGCCACACGTTGCGAAACAATAACGTCATTATGATTAAGCCTAGAAGCACTTTGCCATTGCTAATATTTCGCAGACGCAATTTGGATTAGGCTCCGTCCACAGGCTATCTATGTTGTATGATATTAATTTAGAACGCAGCTTCGTTCCTAGTGGCGGTTTTCAATTATCCTTCTTTTGTGCGGGAGAATTGTACCTCCCGAGCCGTGAGGTTGGGTCCAACTAATAACCCATGATATCATGATCCCCCTAGCCTTGTTCCATACGTTACTTGATTCTACCTGATGTAGCTGATGAACCTGATTTTTATACGAAGCGACTGTCATCTGACCTTAGTAACTCCCTTTACCAGGAAAATCTTAAGCCTCCGACTGACCTTATGTAGCGATTGCCATAGATGCTAAATTGGCAACCGACCGACGGGGAACGGCGGAGACTTGCTAACGTGCTCTCTGAGGCACAAAGAGGAGAAGAGTAGAATTCGTGCGGTCACCCAGCTACTCGCTTGGATTAGGGTTGCTTAACTTCGCCGACAGAATGATAAGCAATATCAACTGTGCCACGAGCTTCTTAATAACCTATAACATACCCGACGTTAATAACTAATAATGACAGAAGACGATATTCATTAGCAGTCTATCGTAAAATGTATCTGTGTCTTTAATTTGCGACCGTATGATAGCGATATGATAGTTCAGCTGTGCGACAGTGATAGATGTATACACGTCATATACATCTGTCTCACCATGTACCTATCATTTCAATAGGAGGTCAGAGCAAAGCCCCAGCTCTGGTAATTTATATTTGATAAAAATGCATCGAGGTAAAAATTTTGTAATTAGGCTACGAAAGTGTGCTTGTGAACTGGGATATTTTCCCGAGTACCCACTTACAGTACAGTTTAGTTGCATGAAAACGTCGCAATTTTACCAAAAACAATTATGAATGGAAAGCTTTAAAAGAACGTAATTAAGTTATTTACGCCGTAACCTTTCCGTTTTTAAAGTTATATATTTTAATATATGCAATTCACGTGTCACTATGTTTGTAATAAAACTCCTGAAACGTCTGGATGGATTTGTATGACATTTTGTGTGCATATCGGGTAGTTTTGAGTACCGTTTAACAGCTATTTTGCATACTCCATAAAAATATAGGTACAGCGTTTGTTGGGCATAGCTAGTAATATATATATATAAATATAATAAATATGATCACGCCATCTCAGAAGGGGTAAGCAGAGGTGTTGTAACAACAACACCCACATTTTACTGCATATGGTTAAGTGACTACGTGAGTCCATCGCCGTCTCAGACACTACACATACGTCTTTGAATTACTTCTCAGACATATGAAGGCTTCTTCACGATGTTTTCCTTCACCGTAAAGCACGTGGTGTGAAATCATTGCACATTTGTTTTTAGAAAACTCATTATATACCTATATATTTTTATTATATAAATTAGGTAATTTTGAATGCATAAGCTTCCCCGCCCGCACCGTGAAACACCAATCTCAATATCAGTGAAAGATTGATAGAAAACAGGCATGCGTCAATAATAGCCATCAACATTCAAACCGACAAATATATTGGTATTTACAATATTTGATTGAAACCTGTTCAAAGATAGTTCAATCTTGACAATATTATATATTCCTTGGCAATTTATTGCATGGTACTGTGGCGAGCGGCCCCCAAGTAAGGCTGAAGCCTTACAGTACCTAATTCTGCTCAAGTACAGACTTTGCGGCGAGAATAAAGCTTCTAGTTTCTAAGACCTCATTGATTAAATCAGACCTCTTTTACGTTGACTTTGACGTCCCTTATTGAATGAAAGTGCAGAACATTTCAAGCACTTCACTGAACCTCACTATAGATTATCGATATCGTCGCAAAAGATTTCTAAAGCGCCTTTAGAATTTTCACATCTTGTTAAACGTTAGTAGTTACTCATGGTAAAATGAACGCTAAGTTAATATTATTAAGTTAAAGTGCAGTTAATTTTCAAGCAAAGCTTTTCCTGTACTTCCCAGAACATTAGAATGGATATCGCCTCAAGAGGATTAATAATAAAAATTCTGAAAATTAAATAGCAGTTCTGTTATCTAGAATGGTGAACACTGGCTTTCTTTATGTATACTTACAGCTCTGCCTCGCTGTTTCACCCCCGTAGATTAAATTCACAGGAGTTTAAATTAATAGTAGCCTGAGTTACTCTATATATGCCAGTGAAAGTCCCGTTAAAATCGGTTCAGCCATTTTGGAGATTAGCCAGAACAAACAAACAGACAGTCTAACGGACAGACGGAGATGTTTTTTAAATATATTAAAATTGGATGTTTATATGATATGTATATACTTTCCGGTGCATTTAGTTTAAATCTGTTAAACTGAAATTATAAACAGACAAATTTTCTTTTTTAATCAGTCCTACCAAATAGTTCAAAACGTGATTTTAATGATGTTTTAAGTTTTTTTATAGTTTTGATATAGTTTTCGTCAAAATCTACCTCTAGACGGATTTAAGTACTTTTAGCGATCAAGTAAAAGCAACCTTCCGAACCCGGCCATAGCATGTATGATCCTGTATAATCACGACATTCTGATGATTTAAAAGTATATTGTTAAAAGTCTAATCAAATAGAGATGTTTTTAAATGTGAACTGATAATTTTGATTTAGTATTTTTTTAAATTCACTCATTATGATTTCGTCACCAAACTTGAAAGTAACCACGTATATTTGAATTTCGGTTTGCAGTTTGCTGTAAGGCTCAAATATTGGCCTAGACATTTCGTTCTAGAATCTGGGGCAGTGGGTTATTGACAGTATGTACATTGATTTGAACATGGACCGGGCACGTAGGGCGATAATGTGATCTGAAAGATGAACGATGAACGTACTATGGACCTAGATAGATGGGGAGACAATAATGAAATTCTTGAAATGAAAGGAAGGAAAAATTCTCACTGTGAAATGTCTGTCGTTCTGTTATTAAAAACAGCTGCCATTTTCTTTTCTGAGCTAAAACAATTTCTCCCGACGATAGCAAGTGATTGTAGGATGATATGATGATAATATATTGTGATAAATATATCATATAACTTTATCTTTCCTAAATGTTGTTTCTTTACGCGCCTCGGCGGCGAATGCTGAATAGCTAGATGGTTCTCATGCATATGGAGAAATCTACAGCACTGTGGGTTTTATACGTTTTTAATGAGTGTATAATTACTACTTTTGGAAGCTGGTGAAAAATCAAAATTGGTCTACTTATGTTTGTGTGAAGATCGTAGAAATATAGTATGGGTAAAGGTTTCAAATGAGATATTACTTTACATTGGTTGTTTTTCCTTGAATTTGGGACTTTTCCCAGCAGTAAAACATAATACTTATAACTCATACGTAAACCTCACTTCAAGTTACACCGAAATACGTTTGTAGAAAGTTAGAAGAAATACGAAACATTACACCCAAATTATCACAATTTTCAATTGGCAATTGGTAATAGTTCAAGCACTTCAGTGAGATAATATGCGCACCACAGTGGTCTTGTGTAGTACATGTACGATGTACTAATAGGTGATAGTACTCGGCACTCTCCGAAAGGTAAATTTACCGAAAGCAAACTCTTATTCGGACAGTCGTACTTTTAGTACACAGTACCTAACGTCTCCCAAGTGCAATCGCCATACGTTTCATATTAAAAGTGATTGAGCAGAATGACGATTGAAGTTCGAATGGTTAGTGTACTGTTTGTTTCTCTTAAATATTACCCAATTAATAGAGAAGTTAAATCTTTGAGTTTTTACCATTAGCATTTCGGCGCACAATAATTATATACTTTTAGAAGACTAAATAATCATCAATTCGACAAGTGACAAGAAACATAATTTTAAAATTATATATGGTATTCAAAACCACACGGTGCGTTATTGTGACCGAATCAAGGTAACAGTTGGAGTACTAATAGGTACTAATAACGTGTAATAGTACATTATCTACGCACTTTTAAGTGTACGATTAATCACAAGAAGATTACAGGAGGTAACGTCTTTCTGTGTTTTGTGAGGCGCACGTCCGCTCGCTCACCTCGACGCAAATTTACTAGGTGCTCGGAATGAAGTTACTACTTAATTAATTAGCCCGACTTCAATTGATTCGAGATAGGTACTTGCACCTATTTTCCTCTGTGTGTGCGTGGGACGATTTGAATTTGAGAACAGAACTTTGTCAACGTCCTATTGAGTTGAAGTCCTATCGCACTGCGATTTCGGATCGCGTGACATAAATCATTCATCGATATTCCGTTCGTTTGTTTTACGTGAGTTGGGGCACTGTTGCTTTTTTCTTTTTATCATAGTGGTCAATTTACGAATTTCTACTTACATAGACAGCTATTCTTTTTGAAAAAAAATATTGTATGAAAAGAATTGGAAAAAAATAATATGCAAAGACATATAGTCAGTCTACGAAGTCGAATAGAAAAAAATCGCGCCTAATGATACATTCGGGATAATTATATCGGCTTTTCCATAAACATCACTCGTCATCATGAATTTAAGAGTAATAGGACCTCTGTCCAGAGCCATCTCTTTGACCTCCTTATACGCAATGACAGACACCTTTTCCTAAACTTGTCTCAAGTATGTTAGCACTGGTCTTCCTCTTCCTCTCTGCCCTTCCACCTTACATTCTATTATTTTTTACAGAAGCTATTTCTTGATAATATTCAGTCCTAGTGCAGTTACATAATAACAGCCTCCGAAGATTCAGCGTACACATGACGACGCGGTCTTGACCGATTTTATTATCATATTGCGCGCTCAGCGTTTGTCGTTATCTGTACATTGCTATCTAGTCGCATAACAAACCGCCGGGAGCCTACAGAGTACTCACCTGTAATAAATAAGAATGCCCTTAAATGTGCCTACGATAATTCTATCGGGCTTATATTTACAAACATCTAGTTTTTAAAGAGTGTATCAGCCGGATTCGTTGTCCGAGATCACATCGTGATAGTTTGAAAGTGGAGTGCAGTGGTTCAGATGGCAAAGAGGTAAATACGAGCATTAAATTACTGTCATTAGTGAATTGACCATATGGAACCTATTTGCCATGGAATATATTCAATGGCATGATTGTCGGGTTGAGTGACGTTCTATCAAATTAAGGAAGAAGAATTTATTATATTTCACTATTTTCTTGTTAGTTTAAATTATCAAAAATATTTGAATGTGAGATCGTACCATTTGCGTAATTAAATTTGGCCAACTTAAGTGACTCAGAGCGCCCGATCGTTATGAATTAGTTCGCTAAGTTTAGTTACGTTTTCGGTCAATATTGATCAGCGGTTGAAACATTTAGACCATGAAATGATTGATATTTATTTTGCAAAGTCGCTTTATGAAACTATCTCATATTTGAATTAAGAAAATGATAATTGTCAATCTCTCCACATCGGGAACTAAAGAAACGACTCGTTTAAAATGTCGAAAAATTTACCACCGGTTCGAAAACTAGCCTTCTGAGAAGAACCGAATTGTGGATAAAATCTTCATTTCCCATTACATAAAATTATAGATAGAAGCTGAATTCAGCCATTCAGGTAACATTAATTAATTACTTGTCAACCACAGTTGAGCCAATAATGTAATTTGTTACTAAATTTAAAACAGAGGTTTATCATTGAATCGGGATTCTGCCGTTTCTGTTGTGGCTCCAAGTGTTTATAGATCGCAGTGGCCGCTTACTATCAGGTGATCTATACGTTATTTTGCCAGTGTTGCAGTGTTAATACCTACCGCTTATGATCTTTCTAGGCTGAACTTGTGTCTACCACATAATTCTATACTCACAGTTCTCTTTTGAGACAACTATAGTGATGTAGGCTAAAACAATCTTGTAGCGATATTTATATTAACTGGATTTAATGCAACACTGATCACTGATGCTGACATACTCTGCTACTGACGGCCCAATGAACCATTGGCGGATAAGACGCAAGGGATGCAAGAAAGTCGCCCGAGGCGCGCTCGAAGTATACCGAAATGCCTATCTATACTCTCGTATTCTTTTTTTCGCTAGTAAAATAGTGCAGGGCTTAATATTCAGGTTGAACCACAGAACATAGAATAGAATAGAATAGAATAATTTTTTTGCGAAAACATGAGTGACAATATTGGTGTTAGGCAGATAACAATTCGTTTCTTCATGTTTTACCCCGGGGGGCGTACAAATTAAGGGATCTGTGGTTAGTAATTAACTATGTAACAAACAAATTTTACTTAAAATTTGATCTTTTTACAACAAGATTGAAATCACCAACTGACATTTAAGAAATCGTTGATATTGTAGAAACATTTTTCAGATAGAAATAGTTTGAGGCGCTTCTTAAATAATGCAAGATTTAGTTCCTTAATGGGTTGTGGTATTTTATTATATATTTTTGGAGCCATCGAAATTATGCTCTTGTGTACAAGCGCTGTATTAGCTTTATTGACACATAACCTGTTTAGGTCCCGTCTACTGCGAGTATCATTTGTTAAATTGGCAAGCTTCTGAAAATAGTGAGGGTTAGTTTTAACAAACACGCCAACTTCGAAGATATACAAGCATGCTAAGGTTAAAATTGTATACTTTTTAAAATATGGCAAAAAACTATCTATTGCTCTAAGACCAAACATTGCTCTAATGCACCTTTTATGAACTTTAAAAATTAATTCCGTATCGAATAATTGACGTAACTAGTCCGTGATAAGCAGCCAGCAGTGTCTCAGTGTTTGCGGTTTGAGAAAGCTGAAGAAGTGCATAAGAGGATGAACTAATCTTTTTACAAAGTTCATTTATATGAGCCTTCCAGTTTAGCTGTTTATCTATAGTGAGTCCTAAGAATTTTGTTTCCGTAACTTCACTAATTTTCCTATTTTCATAATTAATGCTAACATTTGGTGGTGTTTTTCGCTGACTAAAATGCATTATGTTTGTTTTATCAAGGTTTATTTGCAAGTTATTTGCTTTCAGCCAATGTATTATTGAGATAAGTTTATTATTAATATCACTTTCATACATCGTAATGTCATTGGAATTGATTACTACCGTACTGTCATCTGCGAACATTACCATGGTATGGTTCGTGACTATAGGTAGATCATTTATATATGCTATAAACAATAAAGGGCCCAACACGCTGCCTTGTGGGACTCCATATGCTGGGGTTCGTGTCTCAAAATAAAAAACTTCTTCTCTTTTCGTTTTAAAGTTAATAGTTGAGATTCCCGTGTATTGCTTTCTGTTCGTTAGATATCCTCTTATGCCATATGCATTGAGCTTATGTACAAGTAGGTCGTGATCAACATAATCAAATGCTTGGGTCATGTCACAGTATAGGGCACACACCGGTGTTCTCTTATCTACATGTTTCATGACTGTCTTCAGAAAGTTAAAAATAGCCATATTAATAGATATTATATTATAACATAGAAAGACTTTTCGTTCTGTTACTTCACTATTTTCGCGGAGCGCTCGAAACTCGTGGCGGCACCTGGTATAAACGTACGTGAATTATAAGAGTCTGTTGTCCGTGACCTATCCACAAAAGACCACGGACAGTCATTTGAAGCCATCATTTCATGAATTTTTGCTCGATGAAAGGGTTTCACAATAATGTCATACAACTTCTTGCATGAGTACTCAGATTAAGAATTTTCCTAACCTGCTGTAATCAATTCTGGGTAATCATGATCAACCTACGTGGCCTTATGGATTAAAACTTTTTGGAGGTAGGTACATATACTCAGGCGAGGTATAAGCGCTTATTGAAATTAGTGGGGGTAGCTGCGTATGTATTGAAAATGAAAATAAAAAATATATATTTAGTTTGGGCCCTGGTTAGGCACTTATTAATGTCGAAAATTTACCACCGATTTGGAAACTAGCCTTCCGAGATTGGTTCGCGTCACGCCTTACAAGAACGACGTCTGCGCTCCAAACTCGTGAGGGTACCTGTATTACAGACATCTGATATTATGCACATATGTTCAGAATCATCATCCTTACCATACCGTTTCCAGGTTTATGTTCAATATTCAAAACATCTTAATTTGATTAGACTTCTCACAAAGTACTTTCAAAAGGACACAAAAACTACATTATACAATATATATTAAGTGAGTAAGTTTGGATGGATGGATGGTTGTTATTTTTTACACAATTCCGATGCTCAATTGTCAAAAATAATAACTAAAATATTACAAATATTTATGAGCATGGGGGTGGGCAATAAATATAAGCATTCAGGACAAAACTATTAAGGAAACATGTAAATAACAACACGTTGTTATATATAAATTTTCTGATCCCGTGGAACATCCCGTTGTTGCGGAATAACAAGCAACAAGGTGCCTAAGTTATAATTTTATCGAATTCGTTTGACCGGAGACGAGGGCCTGGGGGCCTTGGGGCTCGAGCAGTCTGTCCTGCTACGCAAGCGACGCAACTTCGAATCCCAGCGGGTCCATGAGTTTTGCTAAAAACATATTTGCAGTGATTTGCACACCACGTGCTACGGTGAAGGCAAACATCATGAGGAATCCTGCATGTGACTGAGAAGTAATTCAAAGACGTACGTAGATATAGTGCCTAAGACGGCGATGGACTCACCCTTCGTCGCGATGGCACTTAATCATATTCGGTGAAATGTGGGTAGTGTTGTTACAACACCTCTGCTTACTCCTTCGGGGACTCTTCTGGGGTGGCGTGAGCATATTTTACTTTTATTTTAAATAAATAATATTTGTAATTTGAGCGACTGAGTCAAGAGTGATATTTAAAATTGTTATAAAACTTCTCTAATCTCAGTAAAAAGGTAAATATAATTATATACATATATATGTTAGATAAATGTTATATATGTTCGAATCATAGTTTTTTTAATCCAAAAAATCATTAATAACATTCATAGTTGTAGGTATTAATTATGACGTCATAGTACATTCAATCCACAATAAAATTATTGGTTGTACTTGCAAAACGGAAGCGAAAGCCTTTAAAAGCTTCATTAAAAAGCGCGTCCTTCGTTCGCTCCGAGTGTCCGAGTGAGGGCGGGCGGTGGGCGACGGAGGGCGTGCGGTTCCCTCGCTGCATCCTGCATTCCGGAAGTGCACCTCGGGCGTGTTGGTTGGTACACCGTACCCAACTGTTGATTTGTACGAACTCGTAAGATCGCCGGATACAATGCCGAAACATAAGAAACCTGCGCCTACGACTGAGGGAACTGCGTGCAAACCTGGCCACTTCCCCAACGACCCGTACGTATTTATTACGATTATAATGAATTGATAAAAAAAATATTTTTTTTTCTCAAAATTCTTTTAAATATTATTAAAGTTATGGATGAATTGCCTCGGTTATTCTGCTGTGTCCAGCTTAGCATTTAACATCTAGGTTATAACAACAATTTTTTTTTTAAATTATTTTGGTATTTTTATTTTCTTTCTATGTATGAAAATGTTTAATCAAAAAGTCGGCAACATGTATTTTACTTATATTTATCTGCGCGGCTTATTTAATAAACATGTAATAGAGCTATGCAGTTATGATAAATCTGCAATAATAGATCAGCGATCGAAAATTACTATTTATATCGCAAATTGCTTATGCCCTTGTTCAAACTTAACAATAATATTGGACCCAGTAAGAAAAAGCTAGATTTAAAAACCAAAACTAGGTTTATTAAAATAAATATTAACAGCATTATTAATAGTCCACCTTTTCCGTGCCTTCCCCCCCACCAGCTGCACGCGGGAGGTTCTAATGGCTGCCACCAATAATGCTGTTAATGCTACTTCTCAATGCACTTTGCGACCTGTTCCAAACAATTCTTATAGGTAATTGTTTTCTTTGCGAGAAAGAAAATTTCCTAACCAACTGAGTTTTCACAAAAAGAAATTTAACTGATATAATTATATGGTTATCAATTACTGTGCTATGCGAGATATTAACAAGTAATGTGGCTATAGAATAGACCATTAGAAATATTATAGATAAATTGCTTTCGGTATAAAAAAAAAAACTACGCCTACATAATTATATGATCGGATTTCCCGCATTCAGAATTGTAAGTTATTTAGCTATGCAATGTACCGTTATTTTGACGCACGGTCAATTTTCTCAATCATAATTTTCCTCTGTGGCTCAGCGATTATTTTCTAGGATTTATTTCCTGGGTTCAATTTTTGTCTTCAAATTTTTATTTTTATAATACTCAATATAATAACAATTCATGTATCACTCTCAGACATGAAGTGATTTTAAGATGAGCTCAAATCAAATCAAAAATATCTTTATTTGATTAACATCTTACATAAAACCATGGTTGCTTTTGCTGAGAAGAACCCGGCATGAAACTCGGCAATTACTGTTTTTAAGCTATTATGCTTATCAACCGAATTGTTCTGATCCTAAATGCATCCTAGTAAATTTACTCCTTATATAGTTTTAAAAGTAAAGTGGTAGTATGCCTGAGAAATAACGATAGCCTTACATATATCACGTTGGCACGGTGACCGTCAACAATAGCTTGGGCTATTACCTATTGCGACCGCGATGGGGCGGTGAGCCGTACGTCGCCGATCGTTCGCGACGCCTGCTTTCTTTCATTATATTTAGACAGTAAGCGCGTATTTATCTGCCTGTTCAATTTAAATTTCCCAGTAAAGTTAACTCCCACCCTGTATAAGGGTCGCCTACATAATCCAGAGTTCACGTCAAAGAGAGCCGAATGTATAATCGGTTATCTTTTTTACCGTATAGGCCAAATACTCACCTAGCTTTTGGAGTGGTGACTGTCATAAATTTCCCTAAACGGTATTGCCGAGAAACCAAAAACCACAACTCCGGTAACGTCGGCTCGCCAGCTTCTCTTCTGCCGATGAGATCGAATTACAGCTTTATCAATGACTCTCATACTCCGCCTGGAAGCAGAGCTTAGCTTGCGATGCATGACAGAGATGTTGGATTCTCAATATGTTCAGGTCGTGGTCCAAACTCGCTTCACAACAAACTCGCAAATTCGATC
The DNA here is from genome assembly GCA_929442735.1 of Watsonalla binaria. NCBI lineage: Eukaryota > Metazoa > Arthropoda > Insecta > Lepidoptera > Drepanidae > Watsonalla > Watsonalla binaria. Next base: position 679,391 of record OV838917.1, on the reverse strand, counting down.
AAACGTACCCGTGGTACGATGCGCAGTCTGCTGATTTTGTAGTGGCACACGCGGCACACCCGTCCTGTCGAGTTAGTGGTTGAAGGAGCCAAATGGCGCACCCAATAAGATGGAATACTTAGCGTAAAGGGATGAATACCATTTGGAATAAGTTAAAGGGAAGAGCGGAGCGGAAAGCGGGTCGGCGTCCATAAGCGGAGCGTTTTACACGAGACGTACCTTGAATAGCGTTGAGGTGAACGTATTCAGAATTTGAATTAGTATCGGACTGAAGTAAAATAATATTTTTCTGAAAAGTTAATATGAGGTGTCGCAACCGAAAGAAGAGTATGAAGGTGGAAAACGAAAACCACGAAAACTTTGGGAATTTTTCCGCTCCCAAATGATGACATATCAAAATTATCCCTTCTCTGTTTTGAAAGCGATACTTATATATTAAAAAATTTGTATGGGGTTTAATTTATCCCAATATTTTTTTATAACGTTCTTAAATTAAACGTAATTATGCATTGGTTGGCACAAAATAGTCCAAAATATTTTGCAATTTTCTTCGCCTCTGAACCCGTCCTCTCACAAAGCACTGCCCACGTCGCTCAGCTGCGCCGCACTCATTCGCCAGTACATTTGTTCCTGCCGCTCGCCGCTGTAGCGACCCGCTTGAAAAACCGCTCTCGCTATCGCTGTGAGCTGCGAGTTCGTTACGTGCTTCATACATTTCTATTCATTTGATTTTACCGTTCACCGCCCCGCGCTCAGTCCCCGCTCACAGCGGCAAGGTTGTGAACGAGCTGTCGTCTTTTGGTATCTTCTTCTCTTAAAAAACATGATGTGAAGCAAGACGAGATAGTTTTGTCGTCTTCGGTCTAAGCGGTCTACGCGCATCCCTTTTGTACTACGTATCAAAAAAAGAGACGGAACTACTTTTAATTAAAGGTCTATTTTTGGCTATGTATTGTAGTAAGTAAGGCTTGTTTGCGTCACCGTAGTAAAGCACCTGCTAAGTACAGTAAAGCACTCGTAGCGTCATGATCACCGTGTGCCCACAAATTCGACAAATTCGAGCTCATGAACATGGCGACAGTAAATGTCCTCTCAAGCGTACATCAAATATAAATTGGGCTGCCGTCTAGTAGCTATATTATGGTATATACTGTGTATATAGATGACATGACACATCGCAGACATGGGGGATATTTGCGGCTCCGTGAGAATAAGAACCCCAAAAATCCAATTCAATGTCGAAGACACACATACAGCGGTAGGCTGAAAAAGTGTCTACGTCTTCCAAGATTTGTCACGTACCTGAATGACCGAGCTTGGTATTTTTTTAAAGGAACCTAGCTATGTCGCATTCTCACCCCCAGTTTCCCTGCATAATGAATTTTGTGAAAATCGTTGGAGCCGTTCCTAGATTTAAATTATAGAACTTGGTTGACCGGGTTGACCTGGTTGACCGGGTTGACCTGGTTAATCTCATAAAGGGGCAGTTGAAAAAAAAAATTGGAAAAGAGGATTTAAACCGGACCATTGTTATTTGGACTGGAACCTAATCTTATTACATTATCACCCGATAGGCTGGAAGGCTCCCGTCTGAGCCATCATAACTTGACGGAAGTCGGCGTAATTTACCTTCGTATTGTAACGATATTGTAGCAATTATTAATTGCCAGAAGACATGGTTAAAACAATGTGTTCTAAAGATGAAACTAGCTAGATACATTTATTGTCCCTGAAACCCCCTACACACAACATTTCATGAAAATCGTTGATCGTCGCCGTTTCCGAGACTCAGATTATACAAGAATTGCTCGTTTAAAGGTATAAGATAAGATCAGATCAGATTTCACCTGAGAAGTTTGATCACTAATATCGAAACCAAATTGTTTTCACACTTGTAACATTAACATCTGCTAAATTTCCGTAAGTTGTAGAAATTCGAATGTGAATCGTGTATTTTCCAGAACTTTACTATATATTTTTTATTCAAATACTTTTACACCTTTCTTTGTTACATTCCTGTCACGGCACCTAGTGCTAGGAATTGATTTAGGTATAGCATCGGCATGTGCGAATTGGATTTTAATTTATATTAGCACACAAGATCAGGTTCAATCAATGAAGCAGAATGCAATATGAACGGGGCGGCGACAATATCCTTTGCCTCGTAACCGTTTGTGTCAATTAAGCGCTGTGAATTCCTGTTAAAGGTAAATGCATCGGAATTTTTTATCTACCTCCGATGGAAGCTTTATGGCTTTTAGCCTCCAAAATGGAACCTTTTTGACGCTACGCTCGCGAATAATTAATCCCTCGAAGTCATTTTGCCTAGCGCTTTTGTCCGCTGTTCTATACAATTGGTGACTATAAAATTCAAATTCAAAACTGACTTTATTTCATTATACTTTTAAAAAAGAACTTTCAAATCGTCAGAACGACATGATTATACATGCTACCGCCAGGTTCGGAAGGTTGCTTTTACTGAGAAGAACGCGGCAAGAAACTCAGTAATTGCTCATTTAAAAAATATTTTTACAATTCTGAGTAATCTACAGTACTAATAACCTCAAATAAACTCAAAATCTACAATGCTGATTTAAAAAAATCTTTTATCTTTGGAAAACTACATCATCAGCGAGTAACATAGCTTGCCGCCTGCTACGCTAGCGACCCAAGTTCGAATCCCAGCGGGGCCTGAACCAATGAGTTTTTGTAAAACAAATACTTATTTGCAGAGATATGACACCACGAGCTTTACGGTGAAGGAAAACATCGTGAGGAAACCTGTAATTCAAAGACGTATGTAGAGTGCCTGAAACGGCGATGGACTCACCCTCTGTCAAGTTGACACTTAATCATATTCGGGGAAATGTAGGTGTTACAACACCTCTGCTTACCCCTTCGGGGACCCTTCTGGGATGGCGTGAGCACATTTTTTAACTTATTTTCACGTGGTAAAAATAACCCAAATGTTGACTCGAGCACTAAGCTATTGCCAATCCAATTTTCATCAAATCCGCACAGTTGTTTTCACGTGAAGTTTGCACAGGTAGCCAGACGTTGGTAACTATATCGATTATTTTTACTTAAATATTCAGTTTACAGACAGTCTGGGGTCATTCGATTATAGAGTGATGTACATGTACAGGGGCCCAACCATGAGGTCATACACGTCATATACATATGTCTCATAATAAGAGTAAAACTATCATGGCAATAAGAAGACATGGTAAGGACCCTGATCCAGGGCTCAAGATTATTGTATTGTAATCTAATATACCATTTATATTCACCACTACCTGTGCCTCGCGGTTTCTTACCTATAGACCTAATGTCGTGGGTGACCCGCGAAACCTTAAAGCTTTTTTAAATAAAAGTAGCCTAAGCTGCTCATTGTAACATTAGCTTCCTGCAAGTGAAAGTCCCGTAAAAATCGGTCCAGCCGTTTTGGAGATAACATAAAGAATCCCTTGCATGTAATTCCATGTCATTCTTACGATTTTAAACAGGCTAATGAGTATAGAGAGATTTTAATTTTGAACAATAAATTGCTTACGGTCGTATTTAAATTTCATTGAAGGGTTTCAGGGGGGTAATTAGTTAATATTTACCTACTTCTATGCTCATATTGATGATAATTGTAACGAAACTATGAATTTTTTGATCGTGACCAAGAAAATTAAAGCCTTACAACTTACATAACATAACAATAAGTTATTTCTGTATTAAGTAATCGTTGAACCGGTGGTGAATAATCGGGCCTTATAGTCGAGGTTCTCGCCTCACCCGAATGCAGCGGTGCTGGTAATGTGCGTGAACAAAACTTCCTCCAAAAACTAAAAGCTAAATTACGTTACCGTTAAGTCACGTGACAGCGAATACCTATTAGAAAGTGTAACGTCACACCACGCCAAACCTCATTCTTGTTATTGGCCTTTTAAAACAATAGAGTAGGTTACTCCGTATTGTTTTTCGTTTTTCTAATACGAATAGGTACTTTATTTTTAGAAAACAGTTTACACCTGACAAAGATGTGAACAGTTATTAATAGTTATTTCGCAGACTGTGACATCATTCAAGACGCCATTACACTATTTAGCGTTATCTATGAAAAAATTAATTACGTTTTTATCCTAAAAATGGTTACATGACAAAATACGTAATGTAGTTATTATTGTTTATGGTAACAAAATTATAAAATAAATATTTAGTCTATGAAAAAACTCAACTGCGTTTTAATAGGTTATGGAGCCCAGTAGTGTAAAAAAATCGTAAAAAGTGCTAGAAAGTTATCTAAAACCGTTAGTTGGCGTATAATATACATTGCCTAGACTAGATTCAGTCAAATAACATACTGTAGGGACATAGTGCTGTGTTATTAGTGACTAAAACATTGCGAAGCGAAAAATGGCGGGAAGCTACATCGTAAATGTTCCCAAACTCAAAGGCCGAGAAAATTACGACGAGTGGGCTTTTGCTGCCGAGAACTTCCTGATTCTCGAAGGACTTGACATCAAAAAGGAACGTGAAGCAAGCATCACAGAAGCAGACGCTCAAAAGGCCAAAGCAAAGTTAATTATGACTATTGATTCGTCGCTTTACGTTCACATAAAAGATGAAAAAACGGTTCAGGATGTATGGAAGCGATTGAAGAGTCTTTTTGACGATTCTGGCTTTCAAAGAAAAATAAGTTTACTCCGTCATTTGATATCATTACGCTTAGAAGACAGTGAATCTATGACTAACTATGTTACACAAATTGTAGATACAGCACAGAAATTGCGAGGTACAGGGTTCAAGATTGATGATGAATGGGTTGGATGTCTTTTGTTGGCGGGCTTGCCTGAAAAGTTTGGCCCGATGATCATGGCTATTGAGCATTCCGGCATTGTGGTCAGTACTGACGTCATCAAGTCAAAATTGTTGGATATGAGTGCAGAGGTTGGCAGTACCGGAACGGACAGTGCATTCGCAGCGAAAAGTTGGCAGCAACAACGTTATAATAAGAAAGGCGGGAATGCTGCGGGAATGTCAACATCCAAAACGTCAAATTCAAAAACTGTCAAGACTGTTCGTTGTTATAGATGTAAACAAGTCGGCCATTATAAAAATCAATGCAAGAACAAAGTCGATAAAGAAAGTGCAGTGTTTAGCGCATTTTTCTTGGACGCGACATACAAAAAGACCGATTGGTACATCGATTCCGGAGCCAGCGCACACATGATCACCGACCCTGATTTATTGCAAGATAAAGTTGAAAACATCACGATCAAAAATATAGTAGTGGCAAATAAAACCAAAGTACCAGTTTTATGCTCAGGAAAAATGCAGTTGATAACAGTGGTGAACGGTTCAGAATTCAGAATTACTGTAAAGGATGTTTTATGTGTACCTAACCTCACAACAAACCTCTTGTCAGTGAGCGCTTTGATTAAAAATGGAAACTCAGTTGCATTTGAAGAAAGTATTTGTAAAATTTACAACCACGAGAATATGCTTGTAGCAACTGCTAATTTGGTCAATGGAGTGTACAAGTTAAACATAAAACAAGGTTGTTTGTTAGGAGGAGCAGCATTAGCAACAACCAGTCAATTATGGCATCGCAGACTAGGCCATATAAACAGTAAGGATCTGAACAGTATGAAAAAAGGTGCTGTAGATGGTATTACATTCCCAGATAAGGCAGAAATAGATAAGTACCAGTGTGTGACTTGCTGTGAAGGAAAGCTATCGAGACTCCCTTTCTCACACAGTGGTTCCAGATGCGAGAGTGTGTTAGAGGTGGTGCATGCAGATGTTTGCGGCCCCATGGAAGAAGTCTCCATAGGATTGTCAAGATATTTCCTCCTGATCGTCGACGACTACAGCAGAATGGCCTTTGTATATTTTCTAAAATTCAAAAATGAAGCTTTGGAGTATTTCAAAGAATTTAAAGCCACAGTGGAAAAACAGACTGAAAGAAGTATTAAGATACTAAGAACAGACAATGGTGGGGAGTTTTGCTCTGCTGAATTTGAAAGATTTCTGAACAAAAATGGCATTATACACCAAAAGACAAACCCTCACACGCCAGAACAAAACGGCCTTTGTGAGAGGTTAAATAGAACAGTGGTGGAAAGAGCTAGGTGTCTTTTATTTGAAGCTGATATGGACAAGAAGTTTTGGGCTGAAGCTGTCAACACTACAGTCTATTTACGAAACAGAACATTAGCTTCAGGATTACAGCAGACCCCCTATGAGCTCTGGACTGGAAGAAAGCCAGATCTCAGCCATGTTCGCATATTTGGAAGCCCAGCAATGGTACATATTCCTAAAATAAAAAGAACAAAATGGGATAAGAAGGCAGAAAGGCACATCCTTGTTGGATACCCAGCTAATACCAAGGGTTACCGATTGTACAATCCGAAAACAAAAAGTATCACCAACAGCCGAGACGTTATTATCATGGAGACCAGTAAGGACTCAGATATGATACAAGCGGTGGTGGAAGTGGATGCACAAGAAAAAGAACTTCCAAGTGAAGAAAAAGAAGAACACCAAGAAGAATGTGGGTTGGATCCTATGGATAGCACATATGTACCAGAAGATACTCTAAGTACCACTAGATCTGATCATAGCTTAGATAGTATTTCTAACGAGGAGTCAATAAATATTGAAAGCTCCAAAGATCAAGAATTAGGAAAACGTATAAGGAAACCGCCAAAAAGGTATGGGTACAGTAATGTATGTGTTACCAACCAAGTAAACCAAGTGGAAATTTGCAATGATGACAACCTTACCTATGATGAAGTGTTGAGAGGTGCAGAGAAAGATGAATGGTGTAAAGCCATGGAAGAAGAACTCAGTGCATTTCATGAAAATGATGCTTGGGAGCTAGTGGACAGACCTAGGGATGGAAAAGTTGTGCGGTGTAAGTGGGTATATAAAAAGAAAATAAATGGTGACACAGTCAAATACAGGGCAAGGTTAGTGGCAAAGGGCTTCACCCAGCGACAAGGTATTGACTATAAGGAAACATTTTCACCTGTCATAAAATATTCCACTTTAAAGTTATTGTTTGCCATCAGTGCCAACTTAAACTTAAATATTACTCATTTGGATATTACCACAGCTTTTTTAAATGGTCATCTTGATGAAGTTGTTTACATGGAATTACCTCAGCATTATAAATGTGAAAATAGTGAGTCCAAAATACTTAAATTAAATCGGGCTATTTATGGTCTAAAGCAGTCAGCTAGATCGTGGTATAAAAGGGTTGATGACTATTTACAGGAGTTGGGTTATATTAAATCTGTGTATGAACATTGTTTATTCATGAAATCATCTGGTAATATAAAAACATATATAGCTTTGTTTGTCGATGATTTTTTTGTATTTTCAAATTGTTCTCAGGAGGTAAATAATTTAAAAACTAGTTTGAGTAAAAGATTTAAGTTAAAAGACCTAGGACAATTAAAAGAGTGCTTAGGAATGAATGTAAAAATTGAAAAACATAAGATTTGTATAAGTCAGGAGCACTTCATAGAAAAATTGTTAAAAAGATTTAATTTAGAAAATTGTAAAGACATAGATACACCTATGGAGCCTAACTTAAGACTTGAGAAAGGAAAAGATGTATGTTCTAATTCTAGTTACCCATTTCAGGAGCTCATAGGTAGTTTGATGTATCTATCTGTCTTAACAAGGCCTGATATATCCTACTGTATTAGTTATTTAAGTCAATTTAACAACTGTAATACTGAGACCCATTGGAAACATGCTAAAAGAGTTTTAAAATATTTAAGCTGTACAAAATCTTTTGGATTAATGTATACCAAAAATAATAGTGATATATCTGGATTTGCAGATGCCGACTGGGCCTCAGATAGTTTAGATAGGAAATCCTATACTGGATATTGCTTTGTATACTCTGGATGTGTAATATCTCATGAAAGTAGGAAGCAACAGACGGTAGCTCTCTCTAGCACAGAGGCAGAATATATGGCTGTGTGTGAAGCAAGTAAAGAAGCTATTTATCTAAAAAATCTATTGTCTGAACTTGTTGATAGAGGCAATATACCTATTGTAATATTTAATGATAACCAAAGTGCTCAAAAACTTTCAGAAAACTGTATGTATCATAGAAGGTCTAAGCATATAGACGTAAGGTATCATTTTATAAGAGAAGCTGTTGTTAAAAATTTGGTTAAAGTTAGTTATTTGAAATCCTCAGATATGCCAGCTGATATGTTAACGAAAGGCCTACCTAAAGTCAAACATTATTATTTTATGCAGAAATTGGGAATAGTTAATTTAAGAAATATGTGATTTATTTTATTTTTGTAACTTGATTATTTTGTTATGTGGTGGTATTGTTTATGGTAACAAAATTATAAAATAAATATTTAGTCTATGAAAAAACTCAACTGCGTTTTAATAGTTATTGCTTTTTCATTAAAATTTAAGAACCTGGTTAACCGAGCTGTGCTCGGTTTATTTTCAATGACGATTACTCATAGATTTATGCTGAAAAAATGGATGGGAACAAAAATGAACTCGATTGACGTCAGTCTCGAACCGGGGTACTAATAACTTGACGGATGTCGGCGAAATTTACTGTCGTATTGTAGGTAACGATATTTTATGAGTTTTTCAGTGCCTGAAAACATGGTCACAACGATGTTTTCTGAAGATGAAACCTAGCTTTTTTTTCCCCTGAAACCCACTTCACACCAAATTTCGTGGAAATCGTTGGAGCCTTCTCAGAGATTCAGATACTTAATATATGTATATGTTATGTATATATACAAGAATTGCTCGTTTAAAAGTATAAGATACTAAGCTTTTCATATTAAGTGAACTAGTCTATTTGAAAGCACATATTTGCTAAAATCATATTTTTAATTCATCATAATCACTTATTGGAGCAAATGATCTTATTTCAAAAAATCTGGTTATTTTCCTTACTGCTTATATTTATACTGTGACGCTACTCGAACGGTGCTAATATTTCGTTTTTTTGGAAGCGTGCACTTGATTCAATTTCTTCTCGGTTATGGTTCCATTTAGTTCTCAACTGTAGTTCCTTTGACCATCTTTGCGTATAACATTGCCTCGTTCTCGTCTCGTACATACGTAACGGGTGTGTCGTAAAGGAGCCGACGTTGAGGGGTCTTCGCTGGCTGGCTGGATTTGTGCTCCAACTTATATTAATACGAATCGAACCGGAGATGTTCCACCCAATTAAAGTTATCGAGGTTAGACCTTATATCTAAGAGCTTCAAAGCTAATTGATCCTTTAATAATTAGTTCGTTAAATAGCTCTGAAGCTGAATTTTGCTCAGTGAACGTGAAATCTGGTTAACGTTATTGTTTATGTTAAGCGATGGTAATTGCCCATTTTATAGTCGTCAACTCTAGATTGTAATTGTATTTCAGCCGGAAGTGTGGATTATATAACACATCTCTCACCTCTAGGGCCTTATCTCTTGTGTTTTTGATGTCGGCACTTGATTCACACACCTATCCACACTCACAAACTTTCTCGACTATAATATTGGAAGAATATGACACAATATCCTACTAAAATGATTATGGATACGTGAAAGTTTGTTACTCTTTCACACAAACACTTCTGAATAGATTTTAATGAAACTATACAATAATATAGCTTATATATTAGAATAGCACATTCTTAAGTTTTTGCGTAAATTGTCTAAAATGTAAAGTTGAGTCAAATCCTGCGCAGATGGATTCAAGGAACCCGCTAGTCCTACATATGTGACTTATTCAGAGGACATGATACAGTGTAATTTTCCCATGATTTAATGACTCGTTTCTAAAGTACTCAGGGATGTGCGCTGTGGATAACAAGATAGGGCGCTTTCATTGGATGATAATGGTAACGACACGATACCGTCGGACTAATAGTTTGATACAATCACTCCTAAATGCTTTCACACTAGTGTCGTTGTAGTCAACGATATCGTCGCCGACGGATTATCATGACGATATCGGGAGACGACACAGTGCAGGGTGGAACTGCGTCATAACATCAATCAAATTGTTCAATCAATCATATTGTTCAATTGATCAAATTGTTGTTGGTAATTATGGCAAGAACTGGAAAAAAGTGAATAAAAATTTTCCTTTTCCGTTTTCATTCAAATTCGAGATGCAAAGCTCTTGATTATGCTAAAATAGAACAAGTTTGTCTATTAGTATATTATCCTCTTTGTATACCTATTGATGACGAGAAAACGTCAACTACACCTGTCAGTTTTGGTTACGCGAAATACGATGATAATTCGTCTATCTACTAGGCCTTTGGTAGTCGTAGTACCCGTTCCCGTGGGAGTACGGGGATAAAATATAGCCTATGTTTCTCGCTGATGATGTAACTATCAGTTTTCAAATCGGTCAAGTAGTTTCGCAATGCAAACATACAAAAAAACAATCAAATCATTAATAAAATTATTATATTAGTGTAGATATAAACTGTTGATGTTTCAATATGATGTGATCACCTTGAATCAAAGCTCTTAGTAGTAGCCTAGATAGTGAAATGTAGCTCCACTCAAATAGCCTTCACCCCTCGATACAGCTAAACATTCTTTTTCAACTTTTACGTGTTTCAAAGAGAAGAGAAACGCTCTAACACCGACGAATATCGGAAGACGTTATCGTTGTCGTGTGTCGTGTCGCTATCGTGACAATGTAAAAGCGTTCGTTGTAGCACACAGGACGAACAGCAATGGTCGACGACACATCAAGGGAGAGTAGTAATGGTAGGTAGTGTGTTGAATACCTTTGAGTTCCCAAATAATTAGCCTTAGCCATTAGTAGAATAACCTGTGGCTTCTCTTTTTGTCTGATTATCTGAGAGGTTTAGGTTTCGATTTGATAACAATATTTCAATGTTAGATAATCCACTTATCATGGAAGGTATTTCTATTTATAAACGTGTATACATATATATATACAATACCGAAAGAGTTAATTCAATGGGTTATAATGTTTTTTTTTCATATTATAGTGGCTTAAGTTACTCCTTGTAACATTAGCTATCTGCTGAAAGTCCAGTTAAAATCGTTTCAGCCTTTTCGGAAATTAGCTGGAACAAACAGATGGAGAAGCAGACGCGGTTTTTTTATAATCAGTACTTACCGTATATACATTAATATATATTGAATGAAAAACTGTAATTATATAATAACAAACAGACACTTCAATGCGATTTATCTGTATAGATGTAGATGTATATATTGCTCGTTTAAATCTATTAGATACGCGGTAAAAGCAATTTCCACAAAGGTAACAATTTCCGCAAAATATCCTGAATACATATTTTGAAATCCTTTGAACAGAACTAACATGAATGTAGTGATTATGTATCACTATTTGTAATGTTGAATGCAATATTAATATTAACGAAACATTCAACTTTAATAGGAGCTTGAAATGCATTTAATCTATACAGATAAATAATTTGTGAAACACATTGAAGTGTCTGTGCGTAATTCCAAAGCAACAGCTTTACACTGAATGCATATGAAAGTATATACGCTACTGAATTAATAAAAACAAATTTTCAAATGTTTTCTCTGTCTGTATGTCTGTTTGTTCCGGGTAATCTGAAACGTCTTGACTGATTTTGGAGAGTTTCTCTGGCAGAGATAGTTAACTAATTACGATTTAAAAAAAAAAATAATTAGGATTCCGCGGGAATTCATTTAATCTACGCGGGTGAAACCAAAGGGCACTGCTAGTCAAAGTCAAAGTTAAAGTCAAAAGTATCTTTATTCGATTCGACTTTTTACAAAGTACTTTCAAATCGTCAGAATGACATAATTATATAGGATTATACATGCTACCGCCAGTAAGTAGTGTTTAAATAACCCTTTAAGCGATGAGTGTTTGACGTGTTTAACAGAGCTGTGAATCTTAATTAATAAACTTGTGTATATGCATATCTATTTATATTCACTGACGTTAGACACGAAAAACGCATGGTGAATGATCGATCAGGCAGACAATACGCGATGGATTTTGTTTTGGGATTTGTATTTCATAAGAGTGTATTGCACTCTGGTTGGTTTTTATTCATTAATTGACTCGTTGACATATCTGTATAAAAAAACCACATTGCATTTCGTTCATCCAGATTTAAATTATTTGTGTTGCATTATTAGAATTGATAAAGTGTCTGCAATTGGTGAGAATTAAAGTGCTGTGTGTTAAGTACAAGGCTACTGTGTGGTTTGGTTGCTTTACTGACAATTTTTATTATCATAAATCATAATAAAATGACAGCTTTTCACTGAACGCATATGAAATTATACCTACACTACACCTATATTTTTTTTCCATTTTCTCTCTCTATTTGTTCCGGCTAATCTCCGAAATGGCTGGACTGATTTTAACGGGCCTTTCACTGGTGGATATCTAATGTTACAAGGAGTTACTTAGGCTACTATTAATTAAACATAAAATATTAGGGTTCCGCGGGCCATCCATATAATTAAGTCTACGCGAGCGAAACCGCAGTTAGCAGAGCGGCACAGCTAGTTATTAAATAAATCGCAACGAAAGAACACGGACAGATCAACAAATCAATAAAAATAATATAAGTACTATTGTAGCTCAAGATGACCAACCTCAACAAACGGATCTTGTTCACAAGCATGACGCGAATATCAGTCATTATTTCGCTCGACCTTACCATCATCGAGGGTAGTAGGCGTTTAAGTAAGCACGACTCAAGTAACAAACTATTGGATTTTTGTCCAATATTTTTTAGCTAAAACTAAATGTTACTTATGTGTTTAGAATTGAACCTTCGTAACCGCACTCTCTCGTAGTAACTGGTAACTGAGGTGTGTCCTATAAAGCGAAGATATACTACTTACAAAAATGTATTCCTAATGCTGCAGGCTATTGTAAATTGACGACAGGTTCTCGTTCCATTGTTTCCAGTTCGAACAACGATATGCTCGATATGATATCCAGCCTCCAATCCACTAGAATGGATTCCCAGCGAGCCGAGCTGCCCAAGAAAACCAAGCCGACGCCGGCGGCGCCCTCCATGCCAGGTGTAGGAGCGCAGCAGACCACGTCTGCTAAACCCGAGGACGACTTTTTAGACGTCCTTGCGCGGGTCCAGGTAAGGCCTTAATATAGCTTGAATTAAAATACAATTAGTGCCACAGATATAGATCTAGATAGAAGATGATTCAAAAAATAGAAAAAGATGGTTTTCGCCGATGCCTTCGTCGTTTATAAACCGATTTTATAATTATTTAATTTTTTTGGTCAACTTTTGCTGTGTGAAAAACATTGCTCTTCCTTTCGGCATGTTAAGTACATACTCTCGTGGGATCCATTTAGCTCCATATTTGCTCCGTTCGTATTTCGGTGTTGCCCATCTGGACACTACATTAGCTAGGTCGTCAGTGATCTACGAAACCGTATATAACCGTGACACGTAAAGTAGTCACGTACACTAACCACAACTAGACCAACAGTGTCGTTAGACAAATTATAAATTTGGTAACGTCCGTCTGCGAGATAGGTTTCATTGATTGAAATAATAACATCATCATCGTCTCTCCCCCCCCCCTCTACCATTGAACACTGGCGACCTAACGTTTACCTTACTGTAGGAACAGACAGATACTATCTATCGATCTTGCTATCGGACTGCTCCGGATTTCAAACGGGAAATCCTAATTCCCCCCAGCTTTACGTTGAGTATAGTTGGTAAATCTGTACCACAGTACCTATGAATATAAGCTTTACAAGCAGTAAGGAACAAATGTTTGAGATACACATACACACACATCTACAAGACTATTAGCAGAATAACAGTAGCGTCAATAAGGGGTGTCACTGTCCGAACGCGTATACCTACGTCATTTACGAGTTTTACCGACTTGTTCAAAACTTCAAATAAATTTATTTTTGATAGGAAATAAAACGAGTACATTTTGAACGCCTTTAAGACTGACAACCCTATCGATCAAACGATCACATTTAAAAGAAAGGCTTATATTCCTTACTGCTTATATATTGAGCATGTTCTTGGTTAGCCAGTAATAAAAGTGTAAAATATTTAAAAAATCATAATTTCCAATTTTTTTTTAAGTTTTTTTTTTTTAATGTTTTATTACACTTGTCTGCAAATAAATGTTTTATTTATTCTTCTTTTTTTCCTTTATTCGTGTGTACAGGGATCACGCCTGGACGACCAACGGTCAGAGTTTCCACGCCAGCAACCTGTAGAGAAACCCTCGACCGTCCCTGACACTACCGAGGACTTCTTTGCCCTTCTGATGAGAGCTCAGCGTGGACGTATGGAGGATCAGCGCGCGGAGGTACCTGAGATGCCTTTTTTTTACACGGTGATTCTATTATGGTATCACACCCGCTGTGGGGGCAGCGGGTTATGCCGGATTCACCGCCCAACCCCCATGTTGTTCCTGCTTGCTTTTCGGAATGTTGTCACATGTTTTTACCCCTGCTTAGCCGCCCCACAGCAGTTCCTAAGAGGAGAAGTCAAGCTCCTCTGCTCGCAGACCATCTCTGTGCAATACTTGCTGAAAACTCGTAAGGCCTTGCAGCCAGCAACCTTGACGCCCTCTGACGGTTTTTATACTTTTTATCCCCCTTACCTCTGAAGGAAAACAAACCCTTATAAGCACGGTTCACTGTCCGTCTGTCATTATATCTGTCTGTCACGACATTTTTATCAAGAATTACATTGAAATTAATATGTATTATAGGTAATTCTACACAGTGTTTACAACTGAGATAATACATACACATGCTCACGCCTATATTCCCCGAAGGAGTAGGCAGAGGTGTTGTAATAACAACACCCTCTTTTCACCGGACATGATTAAGTACCAACGTGACAGATTGTGAGTCTATCGTTGTCTCAGGCTCTCTACATACGTCTTTGAATTACTTCTCAGACATATACAGGTTTGCTCACGATGTTTTCCTTCGTGGTGTGAAATCACTGTATAAGCCCCGCGCGTTGATATTGCGACTGGCGGCCATGTTAGTGACGTAGTCGAACTGTCAGTACCAGTAGGAACTGTGAGTACTTCTACCCCATGTTTTTAGGTTTTTATTGTCGTTATCCTGTTTTAATTTTGTTACTCTATATATCTGTATCATACTTATTCTGTTAAAATGAGTAAGAAAGTTATTAACAGCCGTGCTCGTGAAATGATTATTAAAGTCGACAATTATTTTGTGAAGGAAAAGAGGACTAAGTTATTGATTCAAAATATAAACCGTGCCCTAAAAAATGTTTCCGACACTACTGAGAACATGTTAATTTCGAAGCAACTTGTAGCGTTTGAAATGTTTTACAAAAATCTACTACTTCCTTCACGTGTATAATATTAATAGGTTATTTAATAAAAAATACTCATAATTAAATGATTACCTATAAATATATTACGTGCTTAATATAATAGAAATACCTATAACCCAAGGTTATTCATTTTTTTCACCAGTTGTGGCAACCTTTTTGCAGTCTGTACTTTTTTGCGGTGGATGACATCACGCAGCTGTTATTGTGACAAGGTTCCATCGCAATATCAACGCGCGGGGCTTACACATAAGTTTTTGGAAAATCTCGTTATGGTACAGACCCCGCTGGGATTCGAATTTGCGTCGCTTGCGTGGCAGGCACAGCTCAAACCCCAAGGCCACCACGGCTCTTATACTTACCTTATTTGAACACCATTATGTTTTCTGTTCACAGATTCCCGCCCGGTCCAACAAGGAGGCCAAGGATGCTAATGCTCCCAAGAAGTGAACCAATTTGCTGGTGGTTCACTCAGGCATCTCGCCATTTCAATGTAATATTTTTAAATGTACATTCCATGCAATCTGGTTAAAATATGTTGCTTTTAAACTCCTTTTCACTACAAATATATATAAATAATAATATCAGTCATATATTATGTACTAATCTATGTTGTAGACATCGATTTAATCATTTTATAATAATTATAATTACGACACGTATCAATGTACTCATGATGAATTTAATGATAATTAAGTTATATTATAAGTTTAGTTAATTTTATCGTATGAATTAAGTTGTCAAAGGCTAGATCACACATGTCTGGGATCCAATAATTGAGTCAATTAATACCAAACGTAGTAGCAATATAGAGCTCAAAATCAAATAACGACATATTAGTGGTATATTTTTTTAAATAATTAGTTTTATCAAGGTAAGTATTTATAATAATTTTAATGAAAACATATTTTATTACTTTTCCTGAGCTGAGACCCTACCTTCACTCTCATTGCGATGGTTCTTGAACTGAGAGACAGAGACAGATGCATTAACGTCATTTTTATTCACAAATCTTAACTAATTAGTCAAAAGAATATTTATAAACTCAAGACAAATATGAACAGATAAAAATAAAATATAATAATATTACTATTCTAGAAATATAATAATTAAACACAAGTTATTCAGAATAAATTAAACATTAATTCAAAATCACCTTCCATTCACCACCAAGCACATCAAAGTAGGGACTTAGGAGGGCAATCAGCGCCTGCAGCGATCTTGGAGCTGGAGATCGAGCTAGCACAGTTCGACATGAAGTTACCTGTTCTTGTTGCGAAGGTGAGCATTGTGAAAATCAGGAGCATCATATCATAGTCATATATATCTCTGTCTCTTAAAGTGAGTCGCACAAATGTCACAATAAGAGTCGATGGTACGTTCCTGTGGTACGCCTTATGCAAAAATAACCAATTACTATGATTTATTATGATTAGGAAACACGTATGGTGTGATACGATATCTAACACTCAGTATTTATTCTATTAACATCACAATAATGTTACTTTTAAATGAAGACAAATAAAAAACATATGCTGTTTTCTTACTAGCTTTAGCCCGCATTTATTTTAGACTTCATTTCGTGGCTGGATTTATTTTCGCGGTACAAATGCGTGGTTAGCATGACACGATACTGGATAGCATTAATCATACTATCAGAATAACCCTCTATTGTGAGCTGAAATTCATGTTAAACTCAATAACTTTATGAATTCGTCAGTTTAAGGCTAGCCTCACACACACACAATAATATTGTCAATAATATATGAAATGTGTGATATTCCATAATATTGCTAATATAGACTACACTGTATTTAAATTTATATTGTGTGTGTGCAGCTAGCCTAAGAATACGTCCAGCCGTTGCAAAGATTAGCCGGAATAAACAGTCAGACCTTTTTTTTTGGATTTTTTTATATATAGAATATACAGTCATATGCATTTAATGTAAAACTGTTATTTTAGAATTACAAACAGATACTTCAATTTGATCTATATACTTATAAATAAATATACAGGTCGTCCCACATCTATTGCGATACATGAAGAATGAATGAGGAATGAATCTACTTTATTTTTAAAATTTAATCTTATTGCATTCAAGGCTTTTTGAAAACTGCTTAATTTGTCTAGGAGTTATCTCCATTTCTTTAGACGACCTTCTTCTAAAATACTATAGTTGAATTCACAATTTGAATACTCTTCAAAATCGTAATCGCAAGCGATGTCCTATGTCTAATATTCGCTTTGTGTAGCATAGCTGTGGGAGACCCTGTATAATCTTAAAATATGCATTCCCATCAATCCTCCTTCATATTAATGTAAAATATTTTTTTTAATTTTTAGACATATTTTTAAGATCTGGGGTTGATAAGCATCACATTATACGTTTTAGATAATTTTTTTATAAAGGTATAAATTTTCATGGCCTAATATACAGTACTGCGGACAATATAATATACCACATATATAAAAAAATGTAATAAGTATCAACACAATTTTTATAATTTTAGTGTATCATAGTGACCGATTTTTTTAAATTATAAATTAAATTTTGTGACCGACGTTCGAATAATTAGAAAAATCGTGTATGTTTATTTAAAATTAAAAGCACTTATAATAATGAAATTATTTAAACATTTATAAAATATTTTAATTTTATATATTTCGCATGCATGATATTATGGTTTGTTTAAAAAAACTATATATTACTACAGCCTTTCTTCGCTCGTATATTCTTAAATATATCGGTAACCTAGTTCCCAAAATCAATTTTCGTACCCCGAAATAAAGAACCTTTATATTGCATGCAAGTTTGTTGAAATTATCAGGGTATGCCATATTCAGTGGAAGAAAAAAGGTTTAACTTTCCGATTCAATTTTACGGAGATATCGCACCCTCAAAACGATAGGGCCTCAACTCCAAATTTCGCAAAAACTAATATATAATATCATAGACACACCTAAAAAATTATGTTCTACACGAAGTTTTAAATTTTACTCAAAACTAGTAAAATAATTACTTTTAATATGAATCCAAACTTACCGGCCGATCTATGATCGCAATTTCCAAACATTTGATTTTCTAAATTCCCCCCTATCCCTGAACCCTTAAGGTCTGAGGGTGCGAAATATATGATGATGTTGCAAAGAACACAATTTTTGCTAACAGGGAATAGTGAATAAGATATTTGGCCTATTTTCACGAGAGAAACCTTATTTCTTCGGTGAAATATAGGCAGTCGACTCGACCAATGTGAGTAAATATAAAAGTATAGGCCTAAATAATATTAAAAAATTACAGACTTGAATTAGCATCTGACACATTAATTATCAAAGCAGTGCTTGTATCATGAGTTTGCAATTACTTTCCCAATATACCTAATGCTCGTATTTATTCAACTATTACTTGTAAAACAGAATCATTAAATGCGTGGTTAACATGGACACGATACTGGAAAGTATTACACTATCAGGTTACCTTCTATGAAAGTTAGCTAAAATTAATATCAAAATCAAATGATTTTATTAATTACTTTAAGAATACTCACGCTACACCAAGCTGATCTTCGGTCTCTGCTCGACACTCAAAGTAAATATATTAATTTAAAATATCTGAAATACTAGCGGAATCCTACTTTTTTTAATTTCAAAGTATCCAGTAAATGTCCCGTTTAAAAACAAACATTCTAAAAAATCTAATTTTTTTTATGCAAGTACTTTGTTTATAAACGTTTATAAACCAAGTATGGTTTAAGTGAAAAACTATTACTTTGGAATTACAAACAAACACTTAAATGTTATTTATCTGTACAGAATTATTAACCGAGCTACGGCCGACGGTCGGCTCGGTGTAATGTGAGTACTTAATTAATAGAAGAATACTTAATTGTGTTAAATATTGCAATCTTATGATGCAGACACAATCGATCAGAAATTGTAAATGCACTCGCAGAATATTATTTTAAGGTAAATATCCAACTGTAATCCTAAACTAAGTATATTATTTCCAACCAGTGTAGGTACTATTTTCAGTCACTACCGCATCATATAGATAAATGTAATTAAAATCAATGTTATTATACGTAGACTAGATCGTAGCCCAATAAATACTAATAAAATTTAAGAAAATACAAATGTTTTTTATTCGCATAATTTACCTACTTATGGGTATTCTGATTGCGATATTGACCTAGTAACAGTTTTATAAGTAACAATGCACGTCTCGTCTGTCCATACCGAAATAACTAATGGGTAACTATGATCGTTTGAGCAGCGAGTATTAACAACTTGATAGCTTCGACGTTTAATTACGGAATAGAAAAAAAATTAAGTTGCCTGCTACGCTAGTTCGAATCCCAGCGGGAACTGAACCAATGAGTTTATCTAAAAAAAACTTATGTGTAGTGATATTTTAACACCACATGCTTTACGGTGAAGGAAAACATCATGAGGAAACCAGCATAAGTCTGAAAAGTATGTATAGTGACTGAGACGGCGATGGACTCACCATCACGTTGGCACGTTGCAACACCTCTGCCTACCCCTTTCGGGGTATACACTGGCGTGAGCATATGTATGTATGTTAAACTTCAAAGGTACAGACGATGGTAGGCCCCATGTGAAGTTAATCTGTTACGAGGCCCCTGCATTTTGCCAAGTGTACTTTGTATGTTCAACTAGTTAAACCCTCGTAGAATTAATTTAATGGGTATTTATATTATTAAAAGTAGCCGATGTTACTCTTTGTCTCATCAGCTATCTGCCAACGAAAGTCCCGTAAATATCGACCAAGCCGTTTGAGAGATTTGCAGGAAAAAATAGAAAGAGAAACTATTTTTTTATGTTATAGGTACTGTATATAAAATATACTTTCATATGCATTCAGTAAAAACCAAAATAAATTACCAAACAGACACTTCAATTTTATTTGTTGTTTTAACGAAGACCAGACCAAACTGGAACTAAAAATATGTCCTTTCCTTTTACACCCGTATCACAGAAAGAGATGGAGTAACTTTTAAACCGAGGACTATATTAGTATATGTTCTGTATTAAGACGATTTGTGCATACTAAACATGTGTAGAAGCTAGATGGCGCTGTCGTTGGAGCTGAACTAAAGGTAAAAATGAGCACGCAAATATTTTTTTTAATGGGGCTCCATACTTAAATCTGTTGTTAATAAAGTGCCTTATTATTAATTTATGTGAAGGCATATTTGACAAATGTCACGTGCCTGATTCATGTCATATACATACATTTTGTATCGCTTATATTAGCGCAAGCGCGAGAGAATGTTACTTTATCTAGGCCTACTGGCTTCCTACCCCTAGCCCCCACACGCTCGCTGACTTATGGCTGACCATGGGCTTATAAATATATAAATCATGAGATATAAATACTGTAACCAATAAAATTGTATAATTTTTTTTTTAAAAGATTAATTATTGAGTTTTTATGCCGGGTTTTTCTCAACAAAAGCTACCTTTCGAACCCGGTGGCAACATTTATAATGATGTATAATGTATTTTGTGTCTTTCTGACGATTTGAAAGTACCTACTTTGTAAGAATTCTAATCAAATAAAGATATTTTGACTCCTGACATTACAAAAAATATTTCTATTTCTATACCTAAATCACTAGCCTACCTACACCCAGAAGTTTTTTTTTTTTTTCAAAAACCGTAAACTAGCTCCTGCTGATCGAGTTCGTTTGCCAGGAGTTATCGTGCCAATCCGGCCATCTCTATGGAAGTGTACTAAATTAAATTGATTGACGATATTTTGTGACAGTTTTGACTAAGTTAGACAGGGTACATATCTAAATATGTGGGTAGAATCGCAGGTAAAAGCTAGCTATAGGACAAGACCAGAGGGCCTACTCGCTTTCTCCGATCGAAAGTTTGCAAAGCTCTTACCACGTTCCTTATTCGCTCAATAATTACTATATTATGGTCTGGTAGATATTTTTTTGATACTGAAACTTTTGCTTTTAGTTCGTTTGTGAAGTTTCGTTATCGGAGTACACCCCCAGCAACCATTTTTAGTTCATCCACTTTGGAAGAGACCGGTCAAATGCTTGTCGCCCAAGGCCTTAAATAATAATACTTAAGAATTAAGTAATAAATATTTAGATACTTACTAATATTTCATCTCAGCTATGGCATTCTTAAGTAT
This sequence comes from Watsonalla binaria, assembly GCA_929442735.1. Classification (NCBI taxonomy): domain Eukaryota; kingdom Metazoa; phylum Arthropoda; class Insecta; order Lepidoptera; family Drepanidae; genus Watsonalla; species Watsonalla binaria. Next base: position 657,858 of record OV838917.1, on the reverse strand, counting down.
CTAAGTAAGGTAAACGCACCTTTGTTGGACGCGGACCAATTATAGACATTTTTTGTTTTATTTCCTAAATTAAGGAAACTTGCATGTATTTTTTTTCAAATGTCAATACCGATCAGTTGTGCCAGTATTATAGCTGTCATAACAACTGTTTTTGACAGCTGACACCCATTTTAATTGCGGCCATAACGGTTGTAAGTTTCGCAGTGCCATTTGGTGTCGGGAATCGTTACTTTCTTACTAGAATCGCGACGCAAGGTACACTTATCATCTTATTTTGTGTCTAGTGTATCGTCGTTGTTGAAATTAATATTATTTAATGATTTATCAATAGAAATGCATCAATTTTATAATATAACCCATACTATAACTTATCATTTAGGCCTAAAACACAACACTGGATTTTTACTGCCCATTATTGGTGTCTAAGTAGGAGTATTGTTTATTTATATTATTTCATTGTACTAAGTCCTAAACTGAAATTAAACATTAAATACTGAATGAGAAAAGAGCCTTTCATTTACCTCCAAATACTTAAGAACGTATGTTGAAAAATTAAGAAATTACAGAGCAAATCCTATACTATTTAAATTCGCTTATAGTGTCCATGATTGGTGACTTTACCTTAATTGGGTTTGAAGCAAAGATAAAGTAGCAAATTTTTTTTCTTTATCTATGGTTTGAAGTGTCAGAATATGCTTCATGGCCTACACAGCGACATCTATGATACTGACTGTTAACTAAAACAACCTATTTTTGGTTATAGCAGCAACGCAACCTAAGCAGGTTGCGTTGTATTAGCGTCATCTAGCGAAATCTTTGTGGTTTATACCGTCGTCTCGAAATAATTATATTCAACTTGCGTAGGTACATATTCTTAGTAAATTATTCTTCTGCTGTTTGCAGAAATAAACTGATGGAATAGTTTCAATGCGGCATGAATAAACTTCAAATTACAGACAGATACTTTTTTTTATTGCATGTATAGCGATTATTTGACACATAGGTAATTATTACATCACCATTAGGTTCCTATTCCTAAACGCACCTATTTTGACGTTTATAAACAAAACTTGTGGTGGTCGTGCGAATGTTCGTTCAGTAGTTGAAAAGTAAGTTTTTATGTAATTTAAAACTTACTTTTTTAATATATTCTAGTCAAATTACTTGTTGAGAGTGGTGTTTTCAATGTTGGCTATTCGTTGAGTCGTTTTATGAGATGGCTCGTACCTAAAACATTAACGGAGTGTTGAAAAAATTAATTAGATTTAGCACTTTGTGAAGTTTCCATGCTTCTTATCAAGGGATGGACGATTTGCCCACACAGCCTGGTACATCGAAATGTTTTCAGTGAGTATATACCTTTATTTTTGCCTTTTATTATAATTGTATGATCTATATTTAAGTTTATACTAAGAAGATAGTTTATGGGCTCATGAATTTGTATTACGAAACTCTTTTAATATTGGCCATTCCTTTAGTCATGTAGATCTATAGGATAGTAGGACTTGGTTTCGTCACTAGTTCAGTCAGAAACACGTTTGGTCCACTAATGAGGCACATAGGTTGTTGCTTAGGCAACACTTCATTTGCCCACTGCTCTGGTCCAAGGTTCTTTGAAACAAATATCAAGTCACTTCCTAGTATAATAGCAAATATGCACATCTACTAAATTACGTATGCTTATATTATATTACCCCACAGCACAGTATTTGTAGGATTGATAAACAGTCAAATGACAATTTAAACCATGCTGGGTTTAACTCTTCAGTTAAAAAAAAATCATTTCCACTTATTATTTTTTAAAGATCTCTGAAGGATCTGCCATTTTTTTTCTTAATTATGGAATCATAATGTATTTGTATGATAACACCAGGTCCATAATATTTTTGTATCTTAATTAATGATTTCCCCGTGCAATTGTATATTTTAAACCAGGCTCATTATGTATTTGTATGTTTAATACTGGGTCCATCACATATTTGTAAGTTTAATGCTATGCTCATCATGTATTTGTATGTTTAATGGCAGGCTCATCATGTATTTGTATGTTTAATGCCAGGCTCATCATGTATTTGTATGTTTAATGCCAGGATCATCATGTATTTGTATGTTTAATACCGGGCCCATCACATATTTGTATGTTTAATGCCAGGCTCGTCATGTATTTGTATGTTTACAGGCTCATCATGTATTTGTATGTTTAATACCGGGCCCATCACATATTTGTATGTTTAATGGCAGGCTCATCATGTATTTGTATATTTAATACCGGGCCCATCACATATTTGTATGTTTAATGCCAGGCTCATCATGTATTTGTATGTTTAATGCCAGGCTCATCATGTATTTGTATGTTTAATACTGGGTCCATCACATATTTGTAAGTTTAATGCTATGCTCATCATGTATTTGTATGTTTAATGCCAGGCTCATCATGTATTTGCATGCTTAATACCAGGCTCATCATGTATTTGCATGCTTAATGCCAGGCTCATTATGTATTTGTATGTTTAATGCCAGGCTCATCATGTATTTGTATGTTTATTGCCAAGCTCATCATGTATTTGTATGTTAAATGCTAGGCCCATCGTGTATTAATTGTAAGTTTAATGCATGGCTCCTGATGTATTTGTATCATTTAAAATAGGGTTATCATGTACATATTTGTATCTTTAAGATTAGCTTATCATGAGTTTGGGTGTCTGAATATACCGTATATTTAATGAAAATTTAATTCTCAGCTATTTTTATGCTCCTTCTTCACATTACAAAAGACATGGGTTAAGAGGATGAAATGAGTAAAAGCACAAGTCAATTTGCAAAAAAAAACTTGTCAGCACTTTAGTTTTTAAAAATGAAACATTTTCGTAATCAGCAACCAAAAATCGACACACAAGGCTTGAAAAATCCATGTTAGACTTAAAATTAGATGTTAATTTTGTTTACTGTAACCTGAAATGACTTATGAAAATGAATTCAATATCTTGTACATAAGAAATGGGTGACATATTTATATTCAACAACCCGCGTGAGTCCGAAGATCTTCTATGCGCGACATTCCGAAATGACCAAATTATTAGTTTTCCCAGAAAGGTTAAATTCGGAGCTGTCGTAACCGAAGAAAGTGTATGAAGAGATGCATGAATGTGTTTGAAGCGAAAGAAGTATGTAATGATCGTAGCATGTGGCAAACGGTGGTCTCTGCCTACCCCCATGGGATACAGGCGTGAGCATATGTATGTATGTACAATTACTTAGGCGCAAGGCCCCTAAACCGCAAAACAAGGGAAGGAAAAATTTGACTTACTCAATTGGCAGAGCAACTGCACGGTTTGCAGAGGTCATGGGTTCGAGTCCCGCGTCTTGTTCGTATTTTTCTTGACCATTTATAAGAGCAATTAATTTGTGGGTAAAGTATAGTATGTGCCGATAAGTATTATTCAGGTCATTTTAGCATTGTGCCGATAAGTGTCCAAATTCACGTAAATAAACGATCGAAATATCGTTGAATGGTTAACGTAATTCGATCAAATCCTCTCCCAATATGGTATCCACGTGATCCTACATCGTAGTTCGATAGGATTTCAACTCAATAGAACGTTTTCGTGAGGACTGAGCAATTTTATTGCTTTGATATAATGAGTACGGAAACACTGTCAACGACAGTCGCTACGACATAGTTACTGGGCCTTACCATAACCTCTTATTGCCACGATAGTTTTACTCTTATTATGAGAAAGATGTATATGACGTGTATAAGTCTGTCTCTGTCGCACATCTGAACTAACATTGCAATAAGAGCTCATGGTTGGGGCCCTGTTTTCATTACGTGAATCGGGCAACTACCGCTTATAAGGCTAGCCGCACTCACACACAATATTACTGACAAAATTCACATTATTATTTAAAATATATACAGACAGCTAGTGTAAAAATATGTTAGTAGGTACCGTATATACTTTAATTTAAGCATTAAGTAAAAAGCTGTCGTAATTCCAAATGAACTTTGGAATTACAGCGTGAGCGCGCCTCCGACCCTCATCGTCCTACCCTCCATTTAGCCCTGGCGACTCACCCCAGGAACACAATACTTCTTCTGAGGTAGTTAATATGGACGGGAATCTCGCCATGCTCTACCTCTCGTACCCAAATCACTGTCATTTGCAATTGCAAGTAAAACGCAAGTCCTTTAACTTACTTTAAGTAGAAACATGTCCCCTACATAAACACTTTGGCAGAGCCCTCGCCATGTATGAGAAAAGTTGGCGAAGGTTGTATCAAGATGCACTAGAAACTTACAACATTGCCATTGAGCAAATAGGTATTGACAACCGGTAAAGTAATAAGTAAGATATATTAAATTGATTGTCGTGTCTATACAGATAAATACAGAAGAAGTGTCTGTTTGTAATTCCAAATAACAGCTTTTCACTAAATGTATATGAAAGTATATAGGTACTGAAAAGAAAAATAAAAATTAAAAAAAAAAACTGTCTGTCTGTTTGTTCCGAGTAATCTCTGGAACGGCTGGACCGATTTTAACATGACTTTCACTCACTAGCAGATAGCTAATGTTACAAGGACTTAGAATGCTTTTATTTATATAAACATTTTAGGTTCCGAGGGAATTAAATTAAACCGTAGAGCATAGTTGTAGGTATTATATAACATAGATTTTTAGACCGTACCCGAAACCGCGCTGCTATCGATTAAAAATAAAAAAAATCAAAAATCACAATATCTTTATTTGATTAGACTTCTAACAAAGTACTTTCAAATCGTCAGGACACAAACAAATACATCATAATGGATTATAAATGTCACCACCGGGTTCGGAAGGTTGCTTATGCTGAGAAGAACTCGACAAGAAACTCAGTAAATACCCTTTTCAAAAATATTTTACAATTCTGTAACGGTTGTAACCTTGGGCTTACTACATTATATCTCATTATTATAAGCCCATCAGCAGAGATTATCATGTCTTTGCGCCCCTACTGCTTAATGCCCGTGAGCTGTCCTTCACTATATACTTATCTACACTAATATTATAAAGAGGAAAACTTTGTTTGTTTGTAATGAATAGGCTCAAAAACTACTGGACCGATTTCAAAAATTCTTTCACCATTGGATAGCTACATCATCAGCGAGTAACATAGACTTATTTTATCCTCGAACTCCCACGGGAACGGGAACTACGCGGGTGAAACCGCGTGAGGTCCGCCAGTTATATGATATGTCTGGAAGCTGTTGAATCGTGGATCCTTCTCGCATGTCACGTTTAGATCTCAATATTCGAATTGAGATGTGAACATTATTCCTGGACGCGTAGAAGATAATTTGTCGAATACATTTACCCTATCGTTCACTTTACCAACAAGTATATCGACTGCGTATCTTCCACATATTGTTTGGAACGTTAAAAAGCGCCCCAAGCGGCGAGTTTTACGAATCCATACAAAAAACACAAGCATGAGTGACGAGGTTTGAACGTGTCCACACCTATGCTTGGGGCTCTGTTGACCGATCGATGGGTCGGCGACTTGATCGAGAATCATGCAAACAGTCTTTACAATGTCGGAATAAGGACAAATAAGTCGAATATATCCATGATTTAGATAAATACGGATTCAAGTCTTATTTATGTGTGGGTTGGATGTTTTTTGACGTCCAGACGACGGTAATTTGATAGGTAATGACATATAATAGATGTCTGGCTCGTGAAAAGAGCAAACTTATTTGGATCACTGTCTAGCGCGTGCCACTTATTAGACGGTGAGTTCTTGGTAGCATTTAAGTGGTATCAATTACCTTTAAGGTATGATTCATACCTTTCTTAAATATATCCTTAAATCCATAAAATAGGAGTACCTCCCTCGGTTTCTTTTTCTCTCACTAAAAATTAAACTTTTTCCTACAAAAGAAAATAACTTGACGTTCTCTTGTAAAAAAAGCAAGTTGAAATGCTGCTTAAACTGTCATATATGGCCTCAAGTTCTTACAATTACAAGTAGAAAACTTGGCCCAAATCGGTGTCGCTCGGGATCGTGCCAAGAAGGCTGCTGTTGCTGCTGCGCAAACCATACCAGTAATTTAAATGAACCATATCGCAGTAATGGCCAGAAATAGTCCTTTACCCCTATCACGGGTTTGCCACCGTTTTCGTAATCTATACTCGCTAGCGTCACCCGCAATATTTGTATGAGATATTTTATTTCATCGCGTCACCGCTGGGTGTCGCTGCACAGTCTCTCAATATTCGGCGGAGACGCTAGCGAGTATAGATTACAATAACGATGGCAAACCTGTGATAGGGTTCTTGATATGTTCATCTTTCACCCACGTTTAACGTAACGCGTTTCTTAATAGACTTGGAATAAGTGCACCAGCTACAAACAAGGCGTAACATTTAATGAGCGCTATAGTACTATGCATGTACTATGATGACCACGGCTCTCTCTGAACATTTGTTTCATACTTTTGCGAGCGTGATTTTTCATAGTCGGGTTTTAGTTTTTAAACAATTTATTTTTATTTTACAGTTTTATCTGTTGTTTGAAAATACTTATGTATTTTAAATTCGGTTCGAGAAGGTGCTATAAATCCTAAACCGCTACGGAACCCTTCCTGAGCGAGTCCGACTCGCCCGTGTCCGTTTTTTGTTGCATCATAGAGGAAAGAGGACAACCCGTCATCCAGATATGAATGAACTCAAATAGCGGCACCTGTATACCACGCAGGCTTATCCGTGAACTATTGGTCAATTTATCTACAGATAAAAAAAATAACTTAAATGAACAGCTTTTCACTAAATGCATATGAAAAGAAATAGGTGCAGTACTCAAATTAAAAAAATATCTTTTTTTTCTATCTGTCTGTTATTCCGGCTAAGCTCCGAAACGGGGATTTTCACTGGCATATGTCTTATGGTACAAGGAGTAACTTAGGCTAATATTATTTAAAAAAAACATAAGGGTTCAACGGGCCACCCATTACATTAAGTCTACGCAAGTGACACCGCTGGGCACAGCTAGTTTTATATATACATAGACTGCGTAATTGAAATGGTAAAGCATCACACAAATAAATTCGCGTGTTGCTTAATTATATTGTTATCAGAATTTACATATTATTTTGATTAAATATCAATATAATTATCTAGAAATAAGTAGGTAATGTCTGAAGGTGAACCAATGATTGAAGGTCATTTACAATATTCATTACGTCACGATTTTTCACCCGCGTAGTTCCCGTTCTCGTGGGGGTACGGGGATAAAATATAGCCTGTGTTACTCGCTGATGATGTGGCTATCCATAGCTTAAAGAAATTTTCAAATCGGTCTAGTAGTTTCGGAGCCTATTCAATGCAAACAAACTACTATATATTTCCTCTTTATAATATAAGTGAAGAATGAATAACGTTTTAAAGCAGCCAACCAAACTGTCTGATATCTGGAAATAGTGGACCTTTGGATTATGGCTCTAAGTAGTTATGAATTGATACTATGGTGATAACATACAAATTATATGCCTGAAATAAGAGTGAATATAACTGTATGATATTCAGCGTCAAGCATCAACAAATATAGGATGCTTTTTTTGTAGTCGGTTCGATTATCGAAATGAAAATAATTTATTCAGTTTAGGCCCTGGTAAGGCACTTATGAATGCCGATGAATTTACCACCGGTCCGGAAACTAGCCTTCTGAGAAGAACCGACAAGAAACTCAGCTGGCATCATGTAAATTAAATTACTTGGTAAATAAATGTGTAGTTACATACATACAAGCGGTACATCTCAGTATAAAATTTGATTAGAACATAAATTTCGTCCGTCTATTATTTTGATTTGTTAATAGTTTAGCATAAGGAAAACATCGTGTGGAAACCTGTATATGTCTGAGAAGTAATTCACAGACGTATGTATAGTGCCTGAGACGGCGATATACTCACCATCTGTCACGTTGGCACTTAATCATGTTCGGTTAAAAGTGGGTGTCGTTATTACAACACCTATGCCTACCCCTTCAGGAAATACAGGCGTGAGCATATGTATTTTAATAAATGTAATGTTATCTCTGAATTCACATATCCAGTAAACTAAATAATGTGCATTATAAATGTTCTGTGAAACTATATTTATTTTTCAAGCCTGTATCCTGTGGAGGTAGGCAGAGCATCGTTTGCCACATATGATCTTTACAAACTTAACATATTTATTTGTCGATATATTGGTACTTTGGGTCCATTGAACCCGAGTTAGTGGTGAATCGATTCTTACATATTTTAACAACGTATGTTAGTGTGCACACCTAACGAGCTTAAGCGCCAAATAACGAGCACTTTGGATTAGGTACAGCGTACTAGGTACCTATTACGTACATTTTCATCGATCATTGTTTAGCTATATCAACAGAAACTAAACATCTGTAGTGTTTCAATCAAGCTTTCCAACCGATGCTGTAAACTGTATCAGTAGCAGATTACTGTTTGAACGGATTAAAAAAATCTTCCAAAACAGTTCACCCAGTCAAAAGTTCTAAAAAAAGAACATACAGTCGAATTGCTGAACCTCTTTTTTTGCATTCGGTTAAAAGATTGATGTAAAAGAAATCAAATTATGTTATGAATTTTCAACACGTTACTTGGTGAAGAGCTCGTGGCACGGTTGCTATTGCGTACATGATATGCTTTAGCAACCCTAACCTTAGCCAGTAATTGGATGGGTGACCGCCCGAGTTCCCTCCGTGTGCACGTTAAGCCGTCGGTCAGTCGGAAGGCTAAAATAGTCCGACAACTGGTTGAACCCTAAGATGGCAGCCGATTCGTATAAAGTCAAGTTGATCAGCCGCATCGGGTTGAATCAAGTGCCGACCCCAACAATGTATGGGATAAGGCCAGGGACGATGACTTGGTTAAGTGTCATTCGTGTTCCCATCTGTTATTTCACAGAGGCAGTTTATAATATGGCTCGCTTTCTGTGAAAATACCTTTACGAGGTGTACTTTAACCTCTGCCTACCCTTTCAAGGAATGCAAACGTAAACCAGTGGTTAATAACAATGTCTACGTTTATTGAAAGCTTGGACAATAGACACAGGACGGTCAAAATATGATCACGTGAAAATGAAATTCATCGCGTGAATTTATTATTTTACTACACAAAAACATTCATTAAACGAAAAGTTGATGAACCTCATTTTGCTGTAAAATACAATCCCGAATTTTATGAATTTAGTGTTGTGCATACTGTGTGTCGTTTGATGCCGCTGTTATATTGTTTACGGTTCCGTATCGGAAAACATTTTATATATAATCTACAAGATGTCTGATGTATGTCTGATTAGTGTAATTGGCATTGTATGCCGTTCTAATTATTGAATAAATAATAAATAATAAATAATAAATAATAAATAATAAATAATAAATAATAAATAATAAATAATAAATAATAAATAATAAATAATAAATAATAAATAATAAATAATAAATAATAAATAATAAATAATAAATAATAAATAATAAATAATAAATAATAAATAATAAATAATAAATAATAAATAATAAATAATAAATAATAAATAATAAATAATAAATAATAAATAATAAATAATAAATAATAAATAATAAATAATAAATAATAAATAATAAATAATAAATAATAAATAATAAATAATAAATAATAAATAATAAATAATAAATAATAAATAATAAATAATAAATAATAAATAATAAATAATAAATAATAAATAATAAATAATAAATAATAAATAATAAATAATAAATAATAAATAATAAATAATAAATAATAAATAATAAATAATAAATAATAAATAATAAATAATAAATAATAAATAATAAATAATAAATAATAAATAATAAATAATAAATAATAAAATAATAAAAATAAGAGGTGTAGGTTCACAGTGATAAACTGTTTTCATCTACATACATACATATGCTCACGACTGTATTCCCTAAAGGGGTAGGCAGAGGTGTTGTAATCACAACACCCACTTTTGCACCGAAGATGATTAAGTGCCAATGTGACAGATGATGAGTCCATCGCCGTTTCAGACACTTTACATACTTCATTGAATTACTTCTCAGAAATATGCAGGTTTCCTCACGATGTTTTCCTTCACCGTAAAGCACATGGTGTGATATTTTTAGAAAAACTAATTGGTAAAAACTCATAGCACTGCTCAAACGTCAAGGCTATCACGGCTCTTTCTACCACGGATCTATACAGATCAATAAAATTGAAGTGTTGTAAACAGCTTTTTATTAAATGCATATGAAAAATATACGGTAAAGACAGACGGTACGGTAAAAAAAACAAATTTTAATTTTTTTTCTCTATCTCTCTATCTGGCTGCCTGTATGTTTGTTCCGGGTAATCTCTGAAACGGTTGGACCGATTTTAACGGGACTATCACTGACAGATTGTGAATGTTACAAGGAGTAACTTAAGCTTTTATTTAAAAAAATATTTAGGGTTCCGTAGGAATTAAAACTACGCGGGTGAAACCGTAGGGCACAGATAGTAATTTAAATGAAAAAAGAACCATGATTCCTCGTTTCGCCAAACTGGAAGTAGTACGAATTCATGTCCTCATGGTCAAACATATGTATTCATAGGCAGCATTGCTATTCAACGTGGCAATGCTGCCAGCCTTCTTGGCACGATCCCGAGAGACACCGATTTGGGCCAAGTTTTCTACTTGTAATTAGTTTTTAGTTACTTATTTATTATTTGTTCAAATAAAGAAAGGATGATTGATAGGTAAATTAAAATTACAAACAAACTATTATATAGCTATATTATATCAGGAGAATACATCTAGGTGACAATTAAAATGACTAGCTTAAGGTAATAATTAATTGGAGTGGTCACTGCCTGTGGACCTAAATAAAGTAACAGTCCGTCGCGCTGGAGTATATAAAAGCGATACAAAATGTATGACAATTACATAAATCAGACACGCGACATATGTCATTCCCAAACGCGCTCATCTCACCGGGGCGCACTCATGAACTAATTATATCTTCCTATAATTCAACGACAATTGTAACTCTTCACCTTACTTACCTTCGGTAAAAAATGGGTGCGTTTGTTTGACGAATCGGGGACCGTTCTAGGAATGTTTGGAGATTGTCCCAGATGCTTTAAAACTGAATTTTTATTTTATTTACGAATATTTTTTTAGTTACTTCGTTTCTTTATTTTCTATCGGTATATGATTAACTAGCTGTGCCCCGCGGTTTCACCCGCGTAGATTTCGTTTTATATAATATATCGGTTTAAAATTGACAAAGTTTCATACAAACTTTCATCCCCTATTTTATCCCCTTGGGGGTAGAATTAATCAAAATTATTTCTTAGCCCGATGCCTACGTCATAACATCTACCTGCATGCCAAATTTCAGCCCAATCCGTCCTGTGGTTTGGGCAGTGCCTTTGAGTTATATATATATTGTGATGACGATATGTTTTATTTCGAGGATGGAAGATTAATAATTTGTATAGCCGCCGTCATCAAAATATTGTTTTTATTGTAATAATGTGTGGTGGAAATAATACGGAACCCTTGGTGCGCCTCACGTGCACGTTTAAGCGGCCTCTTTTGTTTTCTGGCCTTCCATTATCTCGTTATACATTGATAAATAATTTCAACAACGCTGGGTTCACGTGAATATTTTGCCTCTATTTATTTTACTCATTTATACTCATTATGGCCATAGTGCCAGAAATGGTCTATTTCTAGTAATGAACTCCGATTTTAGCTAGTTAATTGAAACTGTTTGCCGTGTACTTGTACTGTAGTTTATAAATATATTGTGGTACTTATTATTATATTGAATGTGGATGGTTACAAGGGGAAAGGAAGACCTAAGAAACGTTGGATGGATTGTGTGAAAGATGATATGGTTAAAATAGGAGTGAATACAGATATGACGGCTGATAGAGAGAAATGGAACACATTGCGCCGACCACACATAAAATGGGATAAGGGCAGGAGGATGATGGTAAATTATGAAGTATTTATTAGCTGGTGCCCTTCGTCTGCACAGGATTCGACTAATCTTTATATTTTAGACAATTCACACACTATCAAAACGCAACACACATCCATTCTGACAAACTTTCATGTTTATATTAGTATAGTAGGATTTGTTACAAACGTGCCTAATAAATAGTACATATCTATTTATTAGGCACGTTTGTAACAAATCCTAAAGCGCTTTTGTGCCAAACAATGTTTTGTTTAATTTTGTCAATGTTTCATAAAAGGACGATCGACATATATATATATATATATATATATATATATATATATGTCGATGTGTATATTTCTTATCCTGATTGTTTGACCTCTCGATATGAATATGATTTCTCGCATTTTAAATTTGATTCAATTAGTATAACTACCTGTTGCCTGGGGTATTGTCAGCGTGAGTTGAATTCATTATTTGTTAATGTAATATATGCACGCCTTCGTGTTTCCGGAGGGGTGGCTACAGGTGATATAACACCCACTTTTTGTTACAGGCCATTTAAAATGTACCTTGGCATATCTTTTTTCAATATCCTGTTGAATTGCATGATGGAATGGGTGCAACTCGTCCATTCGGCCAATGTTGTTTCGGTCGAGATATCCACTTCTTATCGTGTCGATGACAGACATCAATATATAAAAAAGACAATCGTGTTAGTTACACTATCTATAACTCAAGAACGGCTGAACCAGTTTGCCTGAAAATTGGTCAAGGTATCTTAGAACCAGGAGAAGGATAAAGGGTCCTTATACCTATCTATTTATCCCTTTATATCTGTGGTGGCCTTGGGGTTTGAGCGGCCGCCTACTAACGCAAGAGACGCAAGTTCAAATCCCAGCGGGGCCTGTATCAATGAGCTTTTCTAAAAACTTATGTGCAGTGAAAATATCGTGCGGATACCTCCATATGTCTGAGAAGTAATTCAAAGATGAATGTATAGTGGCTGAGACGGCGATGGACTGCTCTAAACTCGAGGCCACCACGGTTCTTAATCATATTCGGAAAAATGTGGGTGTTGTTGTTACAACACCTCTGCTTACCCCTTCGGCGACCCTTTTGGGATGGTGTGAACATATTTATTTTTATTACGATATAAGGTGGGCCATAGTTTGAGCCGCAGCGCACACACATCCTATGTTGGCTACTGTAAAACCATTATTGGTGGCAGCCATTAGATCCTCCCACGTGCAGCTGGTGGGACACGCAGGGCACGATGTAAGGTGGACTGTAGCTTGGAGGGCACCGCACACATCTATGTTGGTGGCGGGATATCCATTGCCGTTAAATAGCGAATCGATCGCATTCGAGCACGTTTAAAAATCGCCGTTTCTTTTAGTGACGTAAATTATGCAGGATTCGTGCAACTGACGATTTTTGATAAACAAAGTCTAGATTTGGGGTCGGTGAAACCTCTTATTAGTATTGTAAGTTGAGTGACCACTATAATATTATGTATTTGCATTTGTATCTATACATAATACAATTGTGATGAAAACGGGATTAAAGAAGCAAGGAATAAAAATATATAGAAGGCAGACTCCCGCAAAATGGCGGTCACACTGCACTCACTCATTTCCCCGTACGAATTAACTCGACTTGAGACGGGAACCTGTTCAAGAGTATATCGCCCAATGTTGAAAGCCGTCCTTAAGCCTACATATTTTAAGTGTAAAAAGGGTGTAAAGATATAATGACAAGCACACCTGGTTAAAAATGAAATCAGTGCCATTGGGATAAAAATCCAGTCTCGCGGGAACTTGTAACCCGTTATACAAAATAATGGTCAAGTCTTTCGTACTTATAAAGAGATTCGTGTTATTATTTATTTTTATTTAAGTAAGCATAATTGACAGACTGCAAAAATATCTTTAGAACAAGCACCCCAGTGTAAATGACACGATGCAGAAATAATTTCTCCCTTGCGAGGTCGTCTCTAGCTACACATTTAGATATAAGTAGAATAACTAATTTTACTTTATTTAAATTTTTATCGACATTTATCCATTGGAACTGTGTCCATGTACATTTCTTATGTGAGTTATATTGTATTCTTAAATTGTGTAATATTTTTGATAAGAACTCAGTAATTACTACTGAGTTTCCTGACAGGTTCTTTTCAATAAAACCTCCGAACCTGGCAGGAGCATGTATAATTATTAATTATGGTTCTTCAAAACACACAGCGTTGGTTGAAGAAGCTGTCCTTTATTTTGCCTAATTTATACAAATAAATGGAACAAACTCACCAGTATCCCTTTTCTTTGTATACCTCGCTCTCTTTCACTCTCGCAGTAGCGCGCGCCAAATGTCATCGGGTTGAACTCTGGAGCGAGCTATCAAGTGTCACTCATAGCGTCTATAAATTTTGCCGGTAACGGATGCAAAATTTTATACTTTTTGCATTTAAGTTTATAAAATTAATAAGATATTCACAGAAAAAGTGGTAATTTGTGTAAATGATAGTGTAACTACAAGATGAGTGCGTGTAATTCCGAAGTTAAGGACTTAAATACTCGTGCTCGTTCTCCCGGTGTGGAGCACGTGGCCGCTCCCACTACCGGTGCTCGGTTAGAAGACCGGTCAGTGGCAGCGAGTGAGACTGATCTCCCTTCCATGCTGTGCTTGAGTGAGGAAGAAGAGGAACGGTCTTCATCCTCGGAGGATGAGTACACCGCTTCGCCGCCACCGAACAAGCGGTCAAGACGGTCAAAGCAGCAGCAACATCCACAGTCATGTTCAGATCCTCGAATCGAGGGCCTTATTAGCCAGGTAAGCTTTCTATCTGGCTACATAACACAATTACCACAGTATTTTTCACAAAGTCACAATCTTACGGCCAACTTAGCCAACCCGAGTATCCCTCAACCCAGTGACACCTGTAGGTCAATAACAATGAACACTCACAGTTTTCTTGAAAACCCTAATAAGAAATCTGAACAATTACAATTGGGACCTGTTAATGTGGAATTTAATGGAAGACATAATATTTCCTGTGCAAATAAAGAGAGGCTTAGGGAGTTAGAGCACCTTCAACAGTTTAACAGTCCCACTTGGAAAGATATTCGTTACAAGAAAACTTTAAAGACATATATTGCTTCACCTGGATTTATAAATCTCAAAATAAATGAGGAGTTATGTCATTTGGATAATACTAAGGACTACCTAGCTTCAGCAGAAGGAGTATTGGCTGGACTTTCTAATCTAGCATTAGAGCAAAAAGAGTTACTAAGACAGGGCCTACAAGATCTTGTTAATTGGGCTGCAGCTAACCCACAAGATTTAACTCCCGATTCACTTTTTCATAAAGTATTCACAATTTTTGGCCCAGGATCACCAACCCAAAGATGTTTTGATAATAATATGCAAATAATATGTGGTAGAAGAAGTGAATGCATTGAAATACGGAGAAATAGGATACTTAAAGAGATAAACAGCCCAAATTTAAAAGCCTCTTTATCAAACATACCTCCGAGTGCTGAATACCTTTTCAGCCGGGAAGCATTACAGCCCCTAATTCAATCATTGGGGGGCACTCAAACATGGCTTAATACACCTGATTATGTGAAAGCAAGAAGGAATGTTCGAGAACATAACTATAGAGAAAGTAACCACCAGTCAAACACTTATAAACGGGGACCAAATCTACCCTCTAAGCAAACTAAGCCTGAGAAAAAGACAAGGACAAGTTTCAAAAGAAAAAATACCTTTCGCCACAAACATACCCAAGGTAACAAATACAACATTGATCAGACCAGACCGGAACAAAAATGACTATGCTCAGATACAGAATCAGAGTTTTCAGGGAGGATGCCTGAAGAATCATACAAGGACTTGGGAAAACCTAAAAGCAAATCAGTTCATAATGGGAGTTGTAACAGGGTGTCGCACACCATTCAAAACCAGGCCTCCAATGCAATATCCCACAGCCCGGAGAAAAAATCAATATGCAACAAGAGTATCTCCAGAGATGTCACAAATAATACAAAGATTAATAGATCAAAGAGTATTAGAGAGACCAGCTGCTGTAAATCCAGGCTTTCATTCCAAGATGTTTCTGGTAAAGAAATCGGATGGCAGCCCAAGACCAATATTCGATCTGAGGGGCTTAAACCAACATGTAATAGTGAAGCATTTTCTTCTCATATCTCAGAAAGATGTCACAGAGTTCCTGCAACCATTGGATTGGCTTGTTACAATAGACATCCATCAAGCATACTTTCATGTACCAATTGCCTCAGCACACAGACGGTTTCTGAGAATAATTTACAATCAGGAAATATTACAGTTAACTGCACTCCCTTTTGGCCTGGCTTCATCACCAAGAACATTTGCAGCTATAACCAGTTGGGTAGCAGAACAGTTGCGAGCCCGTGGTGTCCGCGTGCTGGTTTATTTGGACGATTTTCTTCTTGCACACCAGAACAAGTCGATCTTGGCTACTCAGGTAACAGAAACAGTACAACTCTTACAGCTCCTTGGATGGCACATCAATTTCCAAAAATCCAGGTTAGATCCCACTCGAGAGTTGGAATATTTGGGCCTTCTCTGGAACACAGAGAAAAACCTAAAGTCCCTACCAACAAACAAGGTGCAAAAAATCAAAAGCATCTTAACACACCTGTTAAGAAGAAACAGTTGTTCACTAAGACAAGTTCAAAGTTTACTCGGCTTACTAAATTTTGCCAGTATTACAACTCCAAGAGGTCGCCTTCATTGCCGTTGGACACAGATACACCTAAAGACATTCAAGCAGGGCAGACCCAGGCAAAAGAAATTGTTACCCCCTCGAGTCTGTCAGGACTTAATTTGGTGGCAGAATGTTATAGAACACAGTGCTGTATCTCTGCACAAAGATCAAATATCCCACTTCTTGACGACAGATGCAGCGGACATGGGCTGGGGAGCTCAGCTCAACCAATTTCATCTGGCAGGATCATGGAAGCCCCATCAGAAAAAGTGGCATTCAAACCTGAAAGAAATGTTTGCAGTATATGCTGTAATAGAGCAGATGCAAGCGACTCTCCAGAATGCTCATGTTCTGGTTCAAACAGACAACAGAACATTAGTAGCATATTTAAGGAACGAGGGCGGCACGCGCTCCTTCGCGCTCCTGAACTTAACTGCCAGCTTATTAGAGTTAACAGATCGCCTGAACATAACTCTATCTGCGGCGTACCTCCCGGGGAGGTACAACGGCATTGCCGACCGCCTATCAAGGAACAGACCCGTGCCGGAATGGCACTTGTTGCCCCAGGCCTCGGAGGCCATATTCCAAGTGTGGGGCGTCCCAGACGTAGATCTTTTCGCATGCAGAAAGTCGGCCGTAGTGCGACATTACGTCACTTGGGACTCAAAAGATGGCTTGGCAATCTTCTGCGACGCGTTCAGTCAAAAGTGGCAGTTTCGGCTGGCCTGGGTGTTCCCTCCACCAAACTTGATCCCACGTGTACTCAGTCATCTGAACGCAGCAGAGGGGACTTACATATTGATAGCTCCACATTGGACTCAGTGTGCCTGGCTACCAGATCTGAGAGCCAGAGCTCTCGAGGAGCCAATTCAGATACAGGACTTAGACAAGAATCTCATAGACCTGACAACAAGGAGGAATCCCCCACAGGTAGACAGACTACAACTCTTGGCTTGGAAAATTGGGGGTGGTCCAGTCAGGTTGCTCAGTGGTCATTAGATGAAAAAGAATTGCTAAAAAGTAGTTGGAGAAAATCCACACTCACTATTTATAAGGCTCCGATAAAGAGATGGGTAGCATGGTGTCAAATACATTCTATAGACCACAAAAAACCTGATGCTAAGGATGTAGCTAGATTTTTAGCCAAACTGTACTTGGAGGATAACTTTGCTTACCGCACTATTCTTCTTCATAAATCAGCAATTTCTACCTACTGTGCCACATCACAAGTTGATATATCCAAAAACTTTTTTGTCCAGCAGATTTTGAAAGCAATATCAGTTGCTAATCCACAGCCAAGTAAACCTCCAGTATGGGATACAAAAGTACTATTTAATTGGTTATGTAAATCAACAGGGTCAGGTACACACTTTGATGTTTCACGACGAACCGCATTGATTTTGCTTTTGGCCTCGGGAAGGCGACTACACGACCTGACTCTTTTAGATATTTCTAACGATAATATTGTTGATGAAGAAGATTCAATAACTTTGTGGCCCAGGTTTGGATCAAAGACTGATACTGCAAACTACAGACAGTCTGGATGGGTACTTAAAGTTCATCCTGACCCAAATATATGTCCAGTAAAACATATCAGACTTCTCATAAGTGCTACACAAGAAAGACGAAAACAGGTCAGTAACTTGACTAACTTGTTTATTTCAATAACTGGTGTAGTTAAACCTGCTACAAAGACAATCATATCAGGCTGGATAAAGTCTATCTTTAAGGAGGTAAATATTGAAGCCCCTCCAGGAAGTATCAGATCTGCAGTAGCCTCCAGAAGTTGGTTAGAGAACAGACCTCTAGATGAGATTTTAATGAGAGGCAATTGGAAAAGCAGTGAAACTTTCAGAAAATTTTACTGTCGTCCAGTAGACAGCAGTACTAAAACTAGCCAAGAAGATTTGCTACATAATAATTTTACTCAGATATAATTTTATTATTGTTTTGTTTGCTGAGATAACTCTTTAATATGATTATTTTTCTTTTTAAGATGATTGATCTCACTTATAGTAATTTTTTCTTTTTACTTTTATTTCTTCTTTTATCTGACTGTTTTTATGAATGATAATTATTTTATGGTTTTGCCAAGGGCATAGATTGTTCAATGCTAGTTACCCAAATGATTATATATGAGGATCTCAAATTTGGATTATTTAAGTTTAGAACTGTGATTTGATTTTTAATTTTTATTTTTACTTTTGATTATTAATAAACACAGGATTATTAACTTATTATTTTATTCATCACATAGCGTCTACAGGCCATTCATACTCTTTCACCAGCAGATATCAAACAGGTCTTCAACCAACGCTGTGTGTTTTGAAGAACACATAATAAAACTGTTTTGCATTCAACAAAACAGATATTATGTGTATGAAAAAACACACAGCGTTGCAGCAAGGGCTTGCTGGTGAGTTGTGAAGATTCCTATGAGTGACACTTGATAGCTCGCTCCAGAGTTCAACCCGATGACATTTGGCGCGCGCTACTGCGAGAGTGAAAGAGAGCGAGGTATACAAAGAAAAGGGATACTGGTGAGTTTGTTCCATTTATTTGTATAAATTAGGCAAAATAAAGGACAGCTTCTTCAACCAACGCTGTGTGTTTTTTTATTTTTATAAAACAGTTTTATTATTATCTGTATAGTTATTTCATTTTGACCATTTATATATTTACTAATTTTTTTTAAGTAATTTGTTAAAAGTCTAATCGAATAAAGATACTTTTGTGTTTAAGTTTGTGTATCCACGCCAGTTCATATTTTTTTAACCGACTTCAAAAAGAGGAGAAAGTTTTCAATTCGACTGCATGTAATTTTTTCTTTTTTATGTTTGTCACCTTAGAACTAATGACTGGGTGAACCGATTTTGATGGTTTCTTTCATTTGAAAGCTGAGAAAGCGAGGGGAACCTTTGAAAATCGTTGTGGCGATGCAGCTCGCCTTGGTTATTATTGGAAAAAAAAATATAAAATATAAACCGCCATCATACATTTTATCATGTACATGTAAATACTTGGAAATAAATACTTACCTGTTGCATTAAATTCTGGCTTGTTATTCATCTCGGTGAAAGTGACATTCTAGACGTCCTGTATTAACCTTAGACTGAATATGCTTAGTATAATATCACCATTACATTTGGTTGAGTTATCGGTTTGAGTGTCAACTCTGGTTGCAGGTAGAGCGGGCGACCACCATGGTGGCAGCTGGCGAGGGTTATGACGCGCTTCTCTCTCACCAGGTACCTCTACCCTCACTCACTCATAATGCTTATATATAAACATACTAGCTGTGGCCCCGCGGTTTCACCCGCATAGATTTTTATATAATTTAGCAATAAATAAAAATTGCGACTATAATTGGAGATTTAAACTATCCTATCTCTCAAGTTGGATCGAACTGCACATGGTGTGCGAATTTTATTATAATCGGTTAAGTGGTTTAGGAGTCCATTGAGTACAAACATTGTGACACGAGATTTATATATATTAAGATATATCTATACAGCTAAATAAAATTGAAGTGACTGCTTTCCATTTAAAATTTTTGTCTGCCTGTCTGTTTGTTCCGGTTAATCTCTGAAACAGACGAACCGATTTTAACGGGACTTTCACTGGCAGATAGCTGATTTTATAAGAAGTAATTTTGATTTGTATTAATTTGATGAGTCTGTCTATATATATGTATGTATATGGCAGGGTGCGAAAAGACATGTGCGCGCTCATAGCTCCTGACGGCAGCTATACACAAGGCATGCTTACATTATCGTCTACCATTCATCCGCGAGCACATCTCTATCAAGGGCTAGATTATATTCATACACAAATCTGTTTCATACGCGTTTCAATCCTATTGCCAATGAATGAGAATTGAAAAGGGCTTGTTTAGTTTAATATAGGAATTCAAGAAAACATTCTTCTCCGCCACTGGAAACGGATTGAAACTTTATTCTCATTGGTTGAAAGTAATTTTTTTTGGTTAGTTAGTTCGTATGAAACATTATTTACACGCTGAAGAGGCAGCAGAATCATCGTCAACTCTGTAGAATCCCCCAAATCCAAAGGGATATTCTGTGTTAGAATTATGGTTGTTAGATGGCCGGGATTCTCGGAAAGTCCTGGAATTTTGCGTGTCGTCCAGTAGTTGCACCTTAGTCTCCCGAAATCCGTGAATACTTTTTTGCCACAAAATAAGGGCACTAAGGGCGATACAATAGAATCTTCGATATAATCTATAATAATCACAAAAAAATTAATATTTGATATTAAAATATAAGTAGTGGTAAGTAAAGTATTTTTGTAATTTTTTTTTTCATTGTCTGCCAACAGGCAACATTTTTAACTATGTTTCGAATCTCCAGAAAAAGATAAGCCCCCATCTGGCAACCTTAGTTAGAATTGGTGTCGCTTGCGTAGCACGCAACTACACAAATGAGCGCGGACGCAATTAATTCTACGGGGTTTTCATACTTCGCCTCATAGAAATCGTCATCGTCTCTGGCCTTATCCCATACATTGTTGTTGTCGGCACTTGATTCAACCCGATGTGGCTGATCACCTGATTTTTATACGAAGCGCGCCATCTGACCTTCGCAACCTTTAACAAGAAAAATCTGTAATTTGGGTTAAAGCAGTTGTTAGACTATTTTGGGCCTCCGACTGACCTGTAACGATTGCCAAAAATGATTAATTGGCATTGGTTTAACGTGCTCTCCGAGGCACGGAGGGAACTCGGGCGGTCACCCATCCAATTACTGGCTTTGGTTCCTTAAATTCGCTAATCGAATGATATGCTCGATAGCAATTATGCTGCGAGCTTCTCACTTTGCCTCATAGGAAATGGGAAAATAATGATATCAGGAGTTTATCCCATATAATGAGTTATGACTGAACTTCCGTGTTAGATCCTGTACGTATACTAAGCTGTTAGATGTTACCAAACGGTGACCAAATCAGTTAGCTAAATTATACATTTCGTTAAATAATCGCGTGTAATGTAACTTTTAAGTTTTTTTTTTGTTATATGATTATATTTCTAAGGTTTGTAGTTCAACTTTATCTTCAGTTAAATAAAGAGCTGGTTATCGAAATTTACTGTTAAGTAATAGGTAGCCAAGGTCGTGCGACACTGGGTCTGCCGATACACAAATATACAAGTACCATATGGTAACAATTCAACACTTAATCTTTATTCGAACCGCTCGACTGTTATAAAAGAATACATGTTTTGCGTAGCTAATTGACCAATTATGAATTTCTAGTCGTTTAATGTGAAAAATTCTGGCAAACATGCTTATTGGCACCGCGATATTACCATATTCATACAAATGTCCATACAACACATACTGGATCGGAGGCCTACCAAAGTGCTAACAACCTTCTGGCACGTGTAAACCGTTAAGTACTATAATACGCATATTTAACATGGCCGCTCATATTCCGCGAAACTATGGCATTTTTCAAAAACTACCTAAGATTACTAAGTCATTTGTTTACTTATGTCAATACCCTTATTGACATGAGTAAACAAGGTCTTATTTCTGTATTGTCTGAATGTGTTAGTTATCCAGCCGTTTTAGAGATAGCTCAGAACGAACAGAGAGTCAGGCAGAGGAACATTAAAAAAAATATTACGAATGCTGCTAATTAGCTGTTAATTTGGAATCATAAACATACATTATTTTTTTTATGCATAGATTAGCTGTGCCCCGCGTAGTAGCCTAAGTTACTCCTTGTAATATTAGCTATCTACCAGTGGAAGTCCCGTTTAAATCGGTCCTACCGTTTCGGAGAGTAGCCGGAACAAACAGGCAGACGGGAAAAAGGGAAAAAAAATATTTTCTTACTTTGAGTACCTTATATACTTCCATATACATCTGGCGAAAAGCTGTTATTATGGAATTACAAACAGACATTCCAATTGTATTTATCTGTATAGATATGCGTTGTTCATTTAAATAGTTGGGGAAGGTAGCAGTGCTCATGTCACAAAGCAATACAATTTTGTAAACTGCCGAATATATTTACTTGCTACCTTGGCAGTTCTTTGGTTGATTATCTGAAAAGACAAGTCGGCGGGTGGTCGACGAGGGTTCTGTATCGATGATATGCGTACTGCGTAACTCACAAATACATCAAAAAGTTTAGATGTGTCTAGCTATGTGATTAAGTCCGGATTTGCATGTGGGGGAGGCCGGCCACGCCACCCGCATAATACCTAGTCATTTATCGACAGATTTAATGACCACGTATATATTGATAATTGTATAACGTCATACAGAACTGCCTCGTTGGTCTAGTGGTTAGTATGTTCGCCTGCCGATCACGAGGTCCCGGGTTCGATTCCAGGGTCGGGTCTAAAATTTATATTGAGTTTTTCTGTCAAGAAATTCACAATAAAATGCCAGGAGTTTGGAAGTTGGCGGTGTTTCCACCCCCGTGCCTCGGAAAGCACGTTAAGCCGTTGGTCCTACGCCTGATCTCTCTCCGGTCGTGTCGGATTGGACTATGAGAGTGAGGGAATGAAGAGTGCACCTGTGTTTGCGCACACACTTGTGCACTATAATATCTCCTGCGCACATGGCTGATCCTCGTTGAGATTAGACACCGTAACCGAAATTCGTTAGGAGATCATTATTATTATTATTATATTATTAACGTCATTCAAACGAGAGACAAGGGTCGACATAAAAATACAGTTCTGTGTTTTCCACCTGTTAGTTTTTGTACAAATCACTTACAAGGTACATATACTTCCATACCATGTATACACACATATAATAATAGGTTAGATTAGATATATTAAAAGTGCTTCATATCGTCTGGAGGAAACTGAAAAGTTGCTTTTACTGTCAATAAACGCAGTAATTATTCTCATCAAAAATATGGTTACAATCATCTATCAGCTTGAAATACCATTTATCTATACATCTATACAGAGAAATAACATTTAAGTGTCTGTTTGTAATTGAAAAATATCAGATTTTCACTAGTTACATAAAAATTTGTTTTTTCATATATGAGAATATCCAATAAACGAGCCAAATCAGACAACATAATAAATAATTGCATAATAAAGTGGCATATTATATACTAAATCAATTATAAAAGTATATACGGTGGTGACTAAAAAAACAATTTTTATAAAAAATCTAAGTCTGTCTGTTTGTCTGTTGTGTTTGGTAATGTCCGAAACTGCTGGACCGATTTTAACGAGACTTTCACTGGTAGATAGCTTATTTTACAAGGAGTGACTTAGGCTACTTTTATTTATAAAAACAAGGGTTACTCGGGTCACCCATGAATTAAGTATAAGCGGGTGAAAATTTATTTTATACGCTGATGCTGGTCTTAAACTTTATTTAATTAACGGCAAATGCCAATCACATTAATAATTGTTAAAATTAAAACTAAGCGCTCAAATTTTACCACTATCCAAAGATCCAATTTAATGCTAGTAGCCTTGTGTGGTCATCATTTCCCTGGCCTTATCCCATACATTGTTAGGGTCGGCACTTGGTTCAAACCCGATGCGGCTGATTAACTTATTTTTATACGAAGCCACTGCCATCTAAACTTCGCAACCCCTTTAATGAGGAAAATCTGCCTACCTTTTTAAAGAGGTTGCACGTCGTCTGGTAGAAGACTCTCGTGACAAGCGGTTTGGGGCTTTTCTCGCTCAGAGAATCAGCATTGCTATTCAACGTGGTAATGCCGCCAGCCTTCTTGGCACGATCCCGAGAGACACCGATTTACAAGTTTACTACTTGTAATTAGTTTTAAGAACTGTTCCTTGATGAAAAAGAGCCGTGGTGGCCTCGAGGTTTGAGCAGTCGCCTGCTACGCAAGCGACGCAAGTTCTAATCCCAGCGGGGCCTGTACCAATGAGTTTTTCTAAAAAACTTATGTACAGTGATTTCACATCACGTGCATTACGGTGAAGGAAAACATAGTGAGGAAACCTGCATATGTCTGAGAAGTAATTCAATGACGTATGTATAGTGTCTGAGACGGCGATGGACTCACCATCTGTCACGTTGGCACTTAATCATCTTTGGTGAAAAGTGGGTGTTGTATTACAACACCTCTGCTTACCCCTTCGGGGAATACAGGCGTGAGCATATGTATGTAGTGCTGTTCCATGTATAATAAAATTCAGAATACAAATAAATTTAAAATTACTGACTAGGGGTAGGGTTGCTTAACTTCGCTGATCGAATGATATGCACAATAGCAACTGTGCCACGAGCTCCTCGCGATATTAATCATCTAATCTTATTTATTGAAGTTAGTTAAGAAATGAGAGGTTTCGCTCTTGTATTGTAACCCGAAAAAAAAATTGTGCAGTTCCAAGTTGGTATCGGGATGTGCCCTAAGACTTATATTCTGAGCGATCTTATTAATTTATCTATTTACATTAAATACAAGTTAACAGCACTGGTTCCAACACTTATATTTCATAACTAGCTGTGCCCTGTAGTTTCACTCGCGTCGATTTTATTACACTCCTGCGGACCACTAAATGTTTTTTTTAATAAAAGTAAATCTAACTCCTTGTAAGATTAGCTATATCCCAGTGAATGTCCCGTTAAAATCGGTCCAGCCGCTTCAAAGAATACCCGCAACAAACAGACAGACAGATAACCGAGAAAACATTTAAAAAAAAATTATGTGTGTACCGTATATTATTTCATATGTATCTAGTGAATAGCTATTATTTTGGAATTACAAACAGACACTTTTGTTTTATTTATCTGTATGTATATGCCTAGTAAAAAAGACCCATACAAACATAACAGAAAATTTTATAACAAATTAAATAAAAATATATGAAACAAATCCTTGGTATTTGAAGTAAAACATGTATTATGATAATTTCACTAACAATGATGTTCATTAATAATTTCACATTGTGTGGGCATTTATTTGTAGAAAGCGCCTGTGGGAATCGCTGGAACGCACACGTAAATGAAATATTGAATAGACTATGTCTGTATTTCCGCAGATACGTGCATTTTGCGAATACCACCCCTGGTATTGTATTACTTACGTTCGTTAGCTGGTGAACTATTCAATCATTTAAACAACAGATACTTGGAAAATGTTCACTAAATGCAATGTTGCAGACGCATGCGTGGCGTAGTCTGGGGTGGGATTAGGGGGTAGCCGTCAGCGGCAGGCAACAGGTATACTTACGTATATAGTCCCGCCGAGGGTTTGAATTAAGCTTGTTGTAGTATGCTACGTATCATTACACTATTTACTTATTACCGTAACTCGACAGCTCATAGCTGGCCCGACAATGGCCCAGTGACCCCGAGGTCCTGGGAGGGACTCTTCTTAATCGATGAAAGTTCATTTCATTACGATTTAAGCCGCGAAGGGTGGATATGTGAAGTGTATAGGCTTGTTAGTCGGCTACGACAGTGCTGCACTAGTTTGTTATTTGTTGTTAGTCGGCTACGACAGTGCTGTACTAGTTTGTTATTTGTTGTTAGTCGGCTACGACAGTGCTGCTCTAGTTTCTTATTTGTTGTTAGTCGGCTACGACAGTGCTGCACTAGTTTGTTATTTGTTGTTAGTCGCCTACGACAGTGCTGCACTAGTTTGTTATTTGTTGTTAGTTGGCTACGACAGTGCTGTACTAGTTTGTTATTTGTTGTTAGTGGGCTACGACAGTGCTGCACTAGTTTGTTATTTGTTGTTAGTGGGCTACGACAGTGCTGCACTAGTTTGTTATTTGTTGTTAGTGGGCTACGACAGTGCTGCACTAGTTTGTTAGTTGTTGTTTCGTCGTGTGCTGTAATTAAAAAAACATGGCAGGTGTCAAATTATTTGTTTGTGTTCCCTCTAGCACAGAAGTGACTGGAAAAACTAAATAGGAAAAAACCCAAAGGACTAAATATTTGCTGGGTTAGTAGCACTTAAGTAAAAATAATAAATAATTAAGGCCATTGCCGTTTACCGAAAAGAGACAAATTACTTAAAATATTTATTTTTGAAGTTGTTTAGCACACTTCACTTACTAGCGTCGAACATGTGAACAAGTGGTTGCGTTAATACAATCTTATTTGCTATTTTTCGTGAAGGAGTTTTTTTTTGATAATGAAATGGCATCGATGCCTTCACAAACATTACCAAATGGTGTCAGTTTATCAATGGGTGAACAATCGATCATCGCCTAATTTACTACTCTTGAGGTTGGAATTTATTAAAATTAAAATGAGACCAACTTCGACCCATAACCCTGTCTATTGAAGAAAAGGATTTTTAAAGTGAGTAAAACAAGAGTAAAAAGTACGCCTTAACACGTTCACTACTAACGCCGCATCTCTTTGTAAATTCACTGTTGGACGCGCAGATGCGTCGTTAGCAGTGAACGCGTCAGTTCCATCTTTCGTCAGTTAATAACTAGCGCTTACCCACTACACTGTTTGCATAGGTACCTATATATAGCTTTACTTATAAAGCTAGCCGTATACATTATTCGTATTTTTAGGTTGCATTTTTAATAGTAATAACAGCAATGAAGCGGTCCGAAATCGGATCACATCAAACATAACGGCGATAAAAATGTCTCATACATATGCTCACGCCTGTATTCCCCAAGGGGTAAGCAGAGGTGTTGTAATACAACACCCACTTTTCACCGAAGATTAAGTGCCAACGTGACAGATGGTGATTCCATCGCCGTCTCAGACACTTTACATACGTCATTGAATTACTTCTCTGAAATATGCAGGTTTCCTCACAATGTTTTCCTTCACCCTAAAGCACGTGGTGTGAAATCACTGTACATAAGATTTTTAGAAAAACTCATTGGTACAGGCTCCGCTGAGATTCGAACTACGTCGCTTGTGTAGCAGGCGACTGCTCAAACCTCAAGGCCACTACGGCTGCGGATAAAATGTCTCATTGAATATTTTTCTATGCACGGTCTTTTACCGAAGTTTATTGAAAATGTTGATTATGATTTATTCGGTAAGGCATTTAAGAACGTCGTGCCTTACCTAAACTGAATTAATCATTTTCATTTTCTTGTGAACACAACACTACTCAAAGGTAGCATTATTTGGCTGTGTTCTGTAAGGTGGAGGTACAGTGCCCAGACGAATATCGAACGGAAGATTCCGTTATGCCCTACCTCTCCTCTATATATATTGGGGTAAATCATGATATTATTTCTTGCGATACTTCCATTGGCTTTCCTCACCGCAAGTCAATCTCTATAGATTAAGTTTATCTAAGTTAGCCAATTATGTTTGTTTAATTACCGACCAAGTTTAAGTTACTTCAGGGACGTAGGCGCCTTAAGTCCTACGGGCGTGGACCACTGTCGGATGTGGTAATAAGTAAACCTATCTTACCCGTGTAAACAAAATTTCATTATTTAAAATAAACAATCTAATAGAAAAATCAAAATTAACAAGCATCGGTTAACTCAAATAAGCAGACAGACAGGTTAATAGTTTTGCCATATTTACCGTATACCAAATATGTTATGTGCATTTACGACTGACAGTACAAACAGACACGTCAATATTTATTTGTAAATACAGATCATTCGATAAATGCCCGCTATGTAAACCCAGGCCGCAAAGCTCAAAGGGATTTAATATCCCGGAAATAAGCCTGAATATATTTTGTCATTTTAAAATATCTCATTTATTTATTTTTCACTTGGTTGAATATTTTAGGAAATATAAAATACTAGCTTATTCGTACAAGCCTCTTAGAGATATTTAAGTCTCTCGTTGCGCCGAGTCAGGCTAGGTAAACTAAGCGCTCATATTGGTTCTTAATCTCGCTACGCGTCTTCACACATCCCTGGTGGAAACTCGCCCTAAAAGAGTCATCATCATCTCAACGGCACTTTATTCAACCCGACGCGGCTGTTTTTTGCACGAAGATTGACCCTCGTTAGTCCACCTGACCTTTGAAAACTCACTCTAAGTGGTATGCAAACGTTATACGTACGTTAATATCATACAGAGTAACAAATAATATATCTACCTGCTAGATTAAGTACTTATACTCGTAAAAGCAAAATAAAACAGTTATTGATCGAGCCTCTGGCAGGTGGTGTCGTGTGACGCGGTCCGGTGTCGGCTTGCCCCCGAGATTGGTCGGCCTCATAATATGGAACTTCCTAATCACTGGTGTAGAGTGTCTAAACACTGAATCCACGCATTCAATGATGTATTTTATGATTACCTAAGCTTTCTGTTCTCTGTTCAGCAGCTAATACAGCCTGTAGGATCTTGCTACACAAGAGATGTGGGCGCGCCGATCCTTCTGCTAGGCAGGAGGTTATCCTGATTACACAAGATACATTTGGTACGTCTGTAAATTGTTGAAGGTATTCTCAGGATTTTATCCTTCACAATAAATCACTACTTAGAACTGTTTAGACAATATTGGCGTCGTGAAATTTGAGATTTAAAACCCCAATTTGCACTTTTACGTACGAGTTTTCCAACATTCTGTTCCATTAACCTTGTGCTGACAGTTATAAACACAACAAATAAATACATACCTCCATACATATGCTTACCACATTATTCCTCGAAGGGGTAGGCAGAGATGTTCTTATAGGACACACACATTTAACCAGCTATGTTTAATAAGCCATGTGTAATAGCGGCTATTAACCGGATAAATCAAGACTCAGGTTGCTAACACTGCCCGACCCGCGAATCAAAACCAGGACCTCAGGAATATATAACTAGCCAAATAGGCAATCATTATTAAGTGATGTACAAACATACAGCATCTCCTTTAGATACGTATACTTTAGGTACGTCCACTAATATCTATAATTGTATAAACAATTATGAAAATACAAGCGATTCTCACGGATAGAGTAACTACCTCCTAACCAGTTTTTGTTATTGTTTCAAGAATACAAATTAAACCTTATCAAAATTGGCATGTGTATAACAGCACACATCTATAATATCGTTTTGTATGACAAGTCTCTAGGTATTAGAGCACCTACTGATTTTGGGTGCCAATGTAGCAGATGGTATAAATTTCCCTATTACTTCTTTAACTAGACCAGACTCGAACTCAAACAATGTATTACCCTTTTGATATCCGTAAGTAAGTTCCATTAAAATCGGTCCAGCCGTTACAGATTTAAATCAATAGTTTTATTTTAATGTTAGTACCGTATATACTTACATGTGCATTAATAGAAAGCCTGTCAGTTCGGAATTACAAACATACACTTAAATTTAATTTATCTGTATAGCTGCAAAGACTAGCTTGCGCCCTCAGCTTGACCCTCGTGTATATATCCTGTGTCCGCCCTGATATCCATTCTGAATCCAAGATTACCTCCGTACACTTATAAATATGATAACACTATCTTACACTTATAAACTATACTAACTATGCCCGGTAAATTTCGTGTTGCCATATATTATTTTGAGGTTTGAAAATAGATTTTGGCCGATTCTCAGATCTACTCGATATGCACACAAAATTTCAAACAAACGGTTACAACTCAGCTGTTTCGGAGTAGTATGGGAACAAACCCCGCGACGGGAGTATTTTATGTATTACTTTATGGCATTGTCAAGATATGTTAATTTCAGTCTAGAATCTAGATACCTTTTATCTCGGGGTCGAGTGTGTGAAGACCTTCAGTGACCTTCAGTCGTTCAATGTTTCAGATAACATTCTGTGATTTTGTGTTCCGATCGCAGACTATTATAGTGGGCTTGCTTTGTTATTGTTAAGATCTCGGTGGACAGATAAAATATCATCTTTGAGAGTTTGCTAAAAATAACATTGAAGACTCCATTGTCGATTTTTTCTACGGCGTTTAAATGTTTCATATTTAATTAAATCGAACAATTTGATTTCCCCTCGCTCTATGTAGTAACTGCATTATATTACAAAAAACTTTTGATTGTGATTCAACATTGTATCCACGCGATCATCGAGCGTAACCAGAACTCAAGCGCATTTTCAGTTGCATAATATTACGTTATATTTACTAGCTATGGCACGTGTAAGATCTGTTACCACGTTGCAATGTGCGGCCGTTACTTTTCGCTACTACATATTACATTGCACAGTTGATTTAAAGCTAGTGTACGGTTGAGTGTTCTGGCCAGTCGATGGATCGGCATTGTACGGCGGGAGTGGTTAGGTTTGATTACGTGGTGGGCGTGTGGTGAAGGCTAGGTTCACGGGCGAGCTACGTCACCCAGATGCACTTTTAGTTCGCGATTGCAGCCGAGTGCTGCTATATTATGCACCGCTAATACTAGGAAGTGAATCCGCGATACTAATATATTTATTTTTCTAGTGCCATAATTCCGATGTGTTCGTGACAAATTCAAAATGTACGTAATTTGTATGGTATTTGTCTAAATTTACTCCGTAACGTTACGGGAAGTGTTTTAGAAAAAGTGTTTGATTTTATAAATGGTTGTGAGTGTTCCGATATGTGTAGTTCCTGCCCGAGCTAGGTATTAGATCAAATTGACTGATATTATTTAGGTGAGGGCCAGGATTAAAATTTTCTATGTACTGATCTCGTACACATAGGAATGTTCCACAAATGGCTATGTCGTTTATGTAAAGCATAATACTTGAGTTTTTCAAGATGGCCGATGCCTATTGGCATTGTGAGTCGTTACTGTATTGGTAGTATTGTATGGTAAAGTTCTTCTACATATAAGAGAATTTTCGATTCTAGCATTTGAATTGTAGGCACTAATAAGTAAACGAGTACATTGTTATGGAATTATTGGGAAAACATTCTTGACGGTAATCTCAGGAAACATCACGTGACTTAATTTCTCTCTAATTAATATTTATTATCATTATTCGTCCATAGGCTTTACCGGATATTGGCGTCGTACAGAGATAGGGATGTTCGGCAAAATTACTGAAATAATAAATACTTCATTGCTTGATATTATCTGACCTTGTCATCTGCCATCCTGTAAGGATGTAACTATCATGCGAAAGACTTGAGAATAAAGTGTATATCCTCATTATTTTTAGGGCTACGTATCAAAATGAAATAAACATATTCATATTTTATCTTTCTCAAATTCCAATTTCCACATCAGTCGATAGCTTGATATATAGTTATAGGTGTAACGCAGTGCAAATATCATGTTTAAAATGAGGTGAAAACCATCAGACAGGTTATATGCTTGTTTGCGACCCCGAAGCATGAAAAAAAAATAGAGCCATGATGGCCTTGAGGTTTGAGCAGTCGAAAAACATCGTGAGAAATTCAGCATTTTTCTGAGAAGTAATTCATATAGAAGATATTCATGCGTATGTATAGTGTCTGATACGGCGATAGACTCACCATCTGTCACGGTGGCACTTAATCATATTCGGTGAAAAGTGGGTGTTGTGATTACAACACCTCCGCCTACCCCTTCGGGGAATACAGGCGTGAGCAAATGAAAATAAAAATTGAACGAAAAGAGTAAATTAAAAAAAAAAATATATTTGGACTTGATTAGGCACGTATGAAGATCGAAAATTTGCTAATATGTTCGTAAACTAGCCTGTCATATATATTGAGATTCGACTCACGTCCGATTCACTCAAGCACATTAAAAAACATTGCCTAATTACCTATCGAACAAGGATTATTACCATACTTACCATAGACTATAGAATTGAGGACTGTTACCAAACAAATATTTCAAAGGAATTTTTATCATTTTCCGGAAAAGTTATCTTGACTATGTGTAATGTCTAAAATAATAGAAGTGCCGCTCCGTAACGACTCCTGGAACAACTTAATATAAGTAGTATATAATAACGGTAAACTTCCTTTCCGATACGTAGGGCTGCAACTTTTATATGAGATTTAACTTATTTTTCGGTTTGCATAGGTAGTGAAATAAAGTGACCAAATTTGCTTTGTATCGTTGATTAGGTAATATTAGGTAAATTATTAAGCATACCATTATGAAGATTTGGTTGACAACCCTATATACACATCTTTCCCTATTAGCAAAACGTGTGTCAGGTTGACTGATACAATTACGCCAGTCATCGAACCCAACCTGTATAATATGCTGTTTTCGCCGCATGATTATTTTATGTATCTAAGGATATCACCCAAATATATACATGACTCAAATTACGAATGTAATAAGAGGTTCTAAGATACAAGTACTTGATTCGATTCAACCTATCTCTAATTAGTATTACAATACATAAATGGATGCAGATAAGCAATAATGTGTCAACCCGCATAAACTTGGTTTTGAGAAAATGGCGTCTTAAGATGATTGTATACGTGATTTAAGATTTGTTTTATGACATAAATCCATTTTTTACGTACTTTTATGTTTCAGATGACTTGAAACACTTTTTTTAGAATGTTAAATACGTGATTCATTATCAAAATATATCAAAACCTTTGAATTTGACTTTTTGTGGGTTGACACATTATTGCTTATCAGCATCCAAATACACACTATAGTTTGGAAATTAGCCGTCAGCTCCGCAAATGAAGTAGTTGTAGTAATTAAATACGCTACGATAATTGAGTCCGCTTTATTCGGGGTATTCGCTTAGCTTCTTTATTTACAACCAGAAAAAAATCTTTATTCTCAAGTAATTCTGACATCTTGTGTCAAAACACTTATTAACAATATTTGAATTTAATATAAATAAGAAACATTATAGCGAAAGAGGTTCACTACCGCTATATAGTCCTCATTTTTTGCAAGCTTAAACAATTCTTCCATGCTGTTTATCCCATAGCCTTGGGTTGCGGAGCCAAGACTACTTCCTCCTACCGACTCACCTTTTCCCTTGTATACAGGCTGTGCTAAGTGTTCTGACGTCTCATGATAAGCTTTTAAAGTAATGACTTTATGCAGGTACAAGATTACCTACGTAACCCATGGAATACGATAAATAAAAGTGACGTAATACGTCACTTTTATTTATCTATATACATACTTTTCCGTCACGTCAGATAAAAATTAAAAAGTATACATAGTATAGTATAAAGTATGTGAGGTATAGTATATATATAGTTTATAAAGTGTAAAAACATCGTTAATTTCATTGTTAGAAAAAATGTTGTTATTACAAAAATTGTAAGCTAAGTAGGTTACAATTTTGCTAATCTGTTTATTTATTGCAATAAGAGATGCCTTTATTTCTTTTAGCGTTTTAACATGTACAACAATGAACTGAAGTTTCACTAATTAAGTATTGAAATAGAAATAAAAATCGCTATTTTCATAGTTACGCTTTCCATGTTTAGAGATATTAAGTCTACGTTTTCTAATAACCTTAAAAATCGTTAACTCGTAGACAAGGATGGGAGAGACTAGATAGGATACACCGAATATATATATTTTTAAGAATAGTTATGAATTATGAGCCCGTGATGACCTCGAACTCTTATGTTCTTAATAAATTGACCATACGGTGCTACCATAGAAGCTCGTGGCACAGTTGCTATTGCGCATATCATTCAGCGAAGTTAAGGAACCCTAACCCTAGCCAGTAATTTGATGGGTGACCGCCCGAGTTCCTTCCGTGCCTCGGACAGCACGTTAGACCGTCGGTCCCGGTTGCGAATTTATCATCTTTGGGAATCGTTACAGGTCAGTCGGACGCCTAAAATAGTCTGACAACTGGTTTAACCCAGATCATAGATTTTCCTCGTAATAGGGGTTGCGAAAGTCAGATGGCAGTCGCTTCGTATAAAAATCAGATGATCAGCCACATCGGGTTGAATCAAGTGCCGACCCCAACAACGTACTTATGGGATAGGGCCAGGGAAATGATGATGGTCCTACCATAGAAATCTGTTCCAGACCCTCGCCCCCAAGAAACACTGGCTACCTACTCACAAATGCAGTTAGTGAAAAGCTGTTATTTTGGAATTACAAACAGACACTTAAATTTTATTTATTTGTATAGATGTTTTTTGCTAGAAAAACATTCTAATAATTTTTTCGAACTTATGAAACTGGTGGAAGTCTGGAGTCTGTCCGTCTGTCGCCAGGATCATGAACCGTGATAGTCTATTCAAATTTTCTCAGACGATTTATTAAATAGTAAAAACTGCATAAAATAAATATTGATCGGTGTTTTTATTGATAATTGCTATACCATTATTTCAACCGGTTTCAAGGATGCATACACTGTAGAGAAATATTGGTTAAGGCTACGTCATATTTGCTGCACCACGTCTGGCCAGCGGGATGAGGCTTTTTCACACTCAGCGAAGAATCAGTGTTGCTATTCAGCGAGCCTTTGTTGCCAGGATACCGATTAATCATATTCTAGTCATATTCAGTGTAATTTTTTTTACAGGTTTAATAAAATTCTTAACTTCATCTTTGTTAGGACACTATTATGTTCTCAGTAAAGCGCAACTACGCAGTTCCTGTCCTGTTGCAAACATTTAAATGCAATTTTATTTTGTGCTGCTCATGCTTGGCCGGTCTCGATATGTCACGAATGTTCAAAATTAACTTTTACAGTGGACAAAGGCTATATTGTATGCACCACGCGTGCTGTTATATTGATTAAACTCATATCTGATTAAAGCTGAAAGTGTCATATTACAATTATACCAAAAACATTTCAACCATGCCAATGAAGAATAAATGTACATCACTTATGTGGCTTGAGAAAGAGTTGGTTTTGGACTTTAATTCTTCTCAATTACACTCGAATGAAGCCGGAGCTGGAGGCTTACCATGACCTCTTATTACTGAGAGAGTGGAACTATGATGGGAATAAGAGCTTATGGTAAGGCCCCATGTCGCTGATATAAGTGTAAACTTTTGAAGCAGATCCAGAACTTCTGTAGAGAAAGATTTAGGTCACTTCGTTAGATCCATTAGCATAACGCCAGTGCAGCCCTCTTTGAACTTCGGCTTTGCGGCGTAAGCCAGGGCACGTTACCTGTTTGGGCCGGATCAACCAGGTATAAGGATGATATTGTATACAACTTAGTTCTAGATTTGCCGTGGAACTTGCAAGTGTCGACTGCATATACGAAATTGGTGAAACTGGAACATTTAATACGTCCGAATGACTTATACAAGATTTCATAAATTATATATATACGACAATATATGCTTATTCAGATCACAACTATATGTAAATATTAAATTCAAAGTACCGACTGAGTGAAATCAACGCAGAGTTGTAACCGATGGCCCCGGAGACCATGATATTTGGAGGTGGTTTTAATGAGGTGTAGGTGTATACTACGATAGGTTTTCCGAAAATCCACCCCGCACAAAGGTTGACAGTTTGTTTGAGAAATCTTACGGACACGCAGGCAAAGCTGTTATCACAAACTATTAATAATTTAATTAAACCAATAGATACGTACCCTTTTGAATTTCTATCGATCATTATCGCCTTGGCCTATTCCCTTACAATGTTGCGGCGTTGCCCAACCCGGACAGGCCATCAGATTACAAGACGCAAATGGCATCTGACCTTCGTATCCCAATTGCGCAGTCGGTAAAATTTTGACTTGCACGACAGTAAGTATTCAAATTCAAATGCAACCAGGATGCGTAAAACTTATATCTGTATGGGACAACGCCGGCAGGTGCTTAGGTATTAGCAGGTACAAAGGATTGGGTATGAGTAGCTTGGCTCCGCTGGTCGAATG
Source organism: Watsonalla binaria (assembly GCA_929442735.1). NCBI lineage: Eukaryota > Metazoa > Arthropoda > Insecta > Lepidoptera > Drepanidae > Watsonalla > Watsonalla binaria. The sequence goes on along the minus strand of OV838917.1, from coordinate 621,461 downwards.
ATATACATGATCTAAAAAGTTAGAAAACATTGTTTCTATGAAATCCCAAAAAATATGTGCATGGTTCATTCATTAAACATTTCACCGAGTACCGCAAGCTGATTTTCCTTTGTTAACCTCGATACTTTTTCACTGATTTTTTACCTTTGACACGGACGTTGCAAGCGCATTCATACCCAGGGCGGGGGGCGTACCGCGTGGGCGGGCGGTGCAACCTTAGCACGGATTTGCCCATTCTTTCAGACTTCAAAGACAGTCGGATTATCTTTGTGCAAATGAGTTTTTTGACAATAAATGTGTCAATGTGTGCGTGTGTTACCGCAAATAAGTGGGGGCTGACTTTCTGTGTGCTATTATTTTGCAAGCAACCGGATATTAATTATGATGATTTAGTAGCGAACTGCCTATCATCGCACTTAGTTAACTTTATAAGTTTTATTTGCAGTATGTAGCACTATGACAACATTTTTAATTTTACATACATGTGATCGCACTGTGCCAGCGTTTGAGCAAACTTTATCGTTAAAAGACCTTATATGGTCGCATAATGGCGACTTTTGATTACACTAGTATTATCGATTCTTGTTGCCTACGAAATTTTGATATGCGGCAAGAACTAGACAGTTAAGGCACAGTATAAATATATGCTTTACAACCAATAAGAAAACTAGACCTGTTTTTTTTAAATAAGTACGTTAGCTCCATTGACGTGAGAATTGTTTTGTGAACTTTAAGAATTAAAAAGATACTGGGTGTCTACTACCATCATCGATTTAAGCAGAGCGTGTTATTCATTAGCTTTGACGTTCTATTTTTGTACCGAAAAATCAAACGTAAAAGCTAAGAATTTCTTAATACGCGCTGCTTTAATGATCATAGTTGGTCCCCGTTTTATTCACTGTCAAAAATAATGTAATTGTTTAACTAGCCAAATCGGTCCAGCCATTCTCGAGTTTTATCTCGGACAGCAATGCATTGTAATATATCGATATAATCATTAAATAAAGTACCTAACACATAAGTCCCGAAGATTCAAGATTGATTGCCCTATAAATCCTGCAATATGGTTTAACGTAACGCTTCTCCGCCGGTCATCCGTAGCCGTAGCCTCTACGGACGTAGAGGGCGCAAGAACCAAGGCCAAGCCGTCGCTACGCAGGCACTATTGCAATGCAACATGATTTTAATCCCATAGTGTGCAGGCGTCCTTTCCACATGCCTTACAACAGATACAGATGATCTCGCTGCACTGAGTTAAAATAATGGCTTTGTACATATATATTGCTGCGGCTACCTATAAATGTAATAAAGATTTATATATTGTCTAAATCAAACTACTTCTTATAAATCGTCCTGCATAGATGTTCAGAATTAGATCCTCATTATTATCGTGTCGTAAAGTCCAGTAACATTTTGACGGCGTAAAATATGAACTAATTTACTTAACTAACAAAATATATATTCGTCTTGGGTATGTTAGTTTTCCATTTTAATGGAATCAATGCGATGTCTGTATTTTCGTAGCCATTATCGTTGATGACCTCTTGTATACAATCGGATTGCAACGGGTTCAGTTCAGAAGTTCATTGTAATAAGTCTAGTGTCGTGTATTTTTTTTTTCATAAAATGGCATAGGTTATCTCTCGGTAAGTGCAAGATATTATTTCAGGTCTACCGGCCCGACCGGCACGGCCGTAAATGACGTATACCGAAATTTAAAAAATATTTAAAAAATCAGCCACTATGTTGAAGTTTCATTGTGAGGCTTAGAAGGGATGTTGGACTGGGAGAGCCGGAGAGTGTAGCGGGAGACTGTAGTCCGTAGGGTTGAGTAGTTCAGTGTTGGCATAGCCTCCGCCGGGGTAACACGTTACTAAAGTCGGGGGGGTCGCGCTATCCGGGAGCTTGTTCTTATTACGGCAGTTGTTGCGAATCTGTGCGCGGGACGGTCGCGCGTGGACCCTGCAATCATGGCTTCCGACAGGGCTCTCATGCAAGAGTACTATTTCCAAATGTACGAGATGCAGCCTCCTACACCTATCTACCAGCACTATGACCTACGTCTGTGAGTACTCACAGCTTCACCACCACTGCTCAGCGAAACTTCACTTTGCGAATTTTTGTTGCAATTTTTTAACTTTTGTTCGCTCTTTTATTTTATTATTTATGTTTTGCTTAAGTATGCCATAATTCGGGAATCTAATACTGAGTTTGTTTTACGATGAGCTTTGACAGGATAAGCGCGGAAGTTAATATACTTCAAAAAAACATAAAAGTTGGTTATTTCGGGTGGTTACTGGGCACGAGCGGCAACCTCTGATGGGGCTGGTATTTCTTTCTGGCTAATGTTTGGTCTACGCAAAGATTGAATATGACAAAAAGTTCCTAAAAATGCTGATAAGTAATAATGAAAAAAAAATTATCGGCTACTATTTGATTTGATCTTTCACCTGTACCTCTTTATCGGACAGATATCCAAATAATCGGAATACTAGTTGTCAGAGCTCATCCTCGCGTATTTTGTTTAAATAAGTGTATACATATAATTATTTGCATGTATGTAACTCAGCAACAGCATACCTATGGTTTACTGAGCGCTGCCGATTTATTTTTTAAACTCAATATTGTGGTTTTCAATCGTTATCTCCCTAATATGATCTCTCCAGAACAAATTCATAATTCAGTTGAAATCAATAAAGAATGTGCTCCATAAATGGACAATTGCAAATTCGTAATACACTTTTTCAAAGAGTCGGTGTCAGTACAGCGAATATTTTTAAAGTCTGTAAATAGTTATAATTATGTTGGTATGTGTAAACTTCTAGCCGAAATACTGGATTATGATGATACATTTCAAGGTATTGTTTTATAACTTGGTAAATTTAGGGATCCATAATAAACGTGAATAAAGGGTCTAAGAAATTTGATTTACATACTTATTTTTTACTTTTTAATTCAAACATGATGATCCTTTTGTCCAGTTGTCCTTCGAATATTTTATTCAGTAAATCTTGCAAAGTTCAGCTTTGCATTCAATCTAACCTCGTGCTATAGAAGCTGCGTTATAAAAAATGCATCAGGTCACAATTTTTTTTTACTATTGCCACAGTATACATATATAAGCTTACTAAGCAGTATGGAAACTGCCTTAATTTTTAAATAAGAATGTATGCTCGTTTGGACCGTTAGGATTAACACTCATAATGTTTTGAAAATCTTCTCCTAATTTACAGTAAAGTAAAGCTAAAGTTTTTTCACATTGATGGACACGACAACCGCCAACTATAATTTCGTAGATGCGTATATTTGTTCGTAGTTTCCATACTGCATAGTAAGCTTATATGTATGCTGTGCAAGGGACATGTTTTGTATATTTTTATTAATTTTTTAAAGTATAAATGTTTTGGCCCAGTGCTAATTTTTATTAATGCCCTTTCAATATTTTTTTACAATTGCAACGAAAGTTTACAGTCAACCCTATCGCTGCTATTTAAATAACAAATATTATCAACCGTGCGGGAAGAGCTTTGTCCCTGTAATAAACAGAAGAATTAGAAATATGTTTTTTTTTTTATTTTAACATAAAATTTTGTTTGTGAGTCTATTTATATATGATCTTCTTTATTCGACTCGGGGAAAATATTTTTCTCTAATTTCTTAAGGAAGCCTTTTTGAAGACTGCATTATCGTCTTCAACCGAAGAAAATGCGAAGGGGGTGCTCTAGTTATCACGTGTTTATGATTAACAGTATGTTTATGCGACAAACCTTTGTCGGATATAAAATTAGTTTTATTCTTAAAATCTTAATGATATATTCTCCCACCATAATAATATTCGATAGTCATCATCATCTTCCTGGCCTTATCCAATGTAGTTGTTAGGGGTCGGCATTTCAATCAACCCAATGCGATCTGAACACCAGATTTTTATACGAAGCGACTGCCATCGGACCTTCGTAACCCCTTTTACGAGGAAAATCTGTAATCTGGGCTAAACCAGTTTTCGGACTTTCACTGACCTGTAACGATTGAAAAAGATGTTAAATTGGCAACCGGAACCGATAGCTTGACGTTATCTCCGAGGGACGGAGGGATCTCGGGCGGTCACCCATCCTACTACTGGCTAGGGCTAACCCTAGTTCTTAGGTTTCTTATCTTCGCTGATCGAATGATATGCGCAATAGCAACTGTACCACGAGCTCATTTCCATTAATGTTCGATAGTGGAGCCGTGAATGGTATCATTATATCAAACGTCATTTAGATTGCATAATGAAAAAGCTTTTCCCCCTTATAATATTCATATGCAGATGACTCAGAGACCTAAGAGAGTCTAACAACTGGTTTAACCCAGATTACCGATTGTCCTCGTAAATGGGGTTGCGAGTTGCGATGGTCAGTTGGCAATCCCTTTGGATAAAAATCACGTAACCGTGTATGGGATAAGTAGGGCCAGGGTGCTAATAATAAATGTTAATATGCAGATTTTTATTTGTAAGTAGTTAAATTAAGAAATATGCACACGCTCACATTGAAGGGTCCCCGAAGGGGTAAGCAGAAGCAGAGGTGTTGTAACAACGATTTACAAATTTCATTTAGAAATTTCACCGAATGTGATTAGGTATCAACGTGACAGACGGTGTGTCCATCGCAGTCTCGGGCACTATACATACGTCTTTGAACTAATTCTTAGATATATGCACCTTAAAGCCTGTGGTGTAAAATCACTGCACATAACTTTTTAGAAAAACTCATTGGTACAGGCCCCGCTGATTCGAACTTGCGTCGCTTGCTTAGCAGGCTCAAACTTCGAGGCCATCACGCGTAACTTAAGTATTGTTTCTTGTGTTACATAGGATAAGCTAATTGCGTCTGTATTCGTCAGTTGTAAACAAAATTTCCTCTTGTATAACTGTGTGTGACGCGTTGCTTTAAGTTCGCCCAACTTGTGCATAACAGTAACACAGTATTACATATGAGCTTACTTCAGAAGTAGGCTTCCTATCATTTGTATGTATAGCTTAATTTATGTTATTTTGCGTGAATCAATGAACATTCGTTGTTTGTTCATGGAAAAGATGAGTTTTTTCATAGACTTCTCTTCTACGTACTCAATTGAGTGGAAAATACTTTTGTAAATTTAAACAAGATCACAAAATAATTTTTTTTTTCGAAAATTATATTGATTGCCTTTATTTTGCGCAGTCCTGGCTATTATTAAATGTACAATATTTTAAAAAGTATTAGAAAACATTAAAAAAAATACTTTTAGCTGTAGAGTTAATAGGAAAAATAGGGGTTAAATGTTATCTAGTTCTAGGTGTGCCACACGGAACCCTTATAATTAAAGGAGCCTAAGTTACAGGCAAGCAGACAGAAACTTGATAAAGTGTTCGTTTTCTATTTCTTTACCGTTTGGATTTAGAAACAAACACTTCAATATAATTTATCTGTATAGATAAATAAATGTCGAGTCGAGGTATTTGTTACCAAACTCCTCCGATTCGGCTGGATCGATTTAAATGAAATTTTTTGTGGATATCGGCTAGGTCTGAAAATCGGCCAACATCTATTTTTGTTACCCCTTAAGGACCCTTGAAATATATTGCAACACAACGTTTGCTGGGCACAGCTAGTATTTGAGTAGATTTTAACCGTAGGTTTACCTGTATCGATGTACCTTTTAGAGCTTAAACTGAATAAACATTTCCACAACGAATGGTCAAATGCCATTTGCGTCAATCGCTTCATGTATTATATATTACTTGCGAATGAACTTTAAATGACAAAAAAACTTCGGATTTATCACGACAATTGTTATTCATATGACGCTGTGATATAAAAGAGAAGAGATACAATATACGTTTTTTCAAACGAAACACTGGACGGAATCATAGTCACCTGTTTCTGTATCACTTCTTATTTTTCTCTTTGTGTATATCATTACTTGTCCAGACCCAGACTCAGCCGTGATGGCCTGGATGGCTAGAACAGGTGTCAGCTACGCAAGTGACGCAAATTCGAATCCCAGCGGGGCCTGTACCAACTCTGCCTACCCCTTCGGGGAATACAGGCGTGAACATATGAATAAATGTAATTTTTTTTACATAAATAATTAAAAATAAGCTTTGTCAATGATAGCATGGTTTATCGTTTTAAGAATACGCTAATCAAGCACATTCGCGTGTGTACATGCGTGTCTGAATATACTGGGTATATTAACACTCTGGCCCGCTAAAATAAGTCCGAATTCTTGGTGTAACGTTGTGGCCTTCTCAACTGACTAGGGATTCTAACCCCTCAAGTGTCAGTCGCCCAGTAGTAGGCACGCGGTCGGCGGGCTCCGTAAATTCCGTTGAGTTTAGCCTATTGAGTAACAACCTGTTGCGTTTTGAGTATGTGTTTTTCTGTTCATAAAAGAAAGCTCTACAATCCTTTGAGATAAAGTTCGTTCACCTCCATATTGTTATAAGCATTTGAGTTTCATTGTAGACGATTTTCAAATAAAATATACATTTTCATGAGTATGCATGTACTCGCTGTAAATCCAAGAATAAATTCATGTCATATGTTTGTTTGAGTAGCTTGGAGCCATTATGCCTTCAGTATAAAGTCACAAGCTTAGACATGAATATTCGAATATTTATTTATATTTCAAGGAATGCCACAACATCAAAGGGTAAGCCGCAAGTTATTTGATGCATGCAAAAAGTTCTTATCAAATACTAAGAAGGTTCCTCTCGCACAATCCCTCCTTCTTTCGATTTTCCCGTAGAACAGTATAAATATATAGAAGGAATAGATATTAATAAGTAGCTAAAAACTAATTACAAGTAGAAAACTTGTCCCAAATCGGTGTCTCTCGGGATCGTGCCAAGAAGGCTGGCAGCATTGCCACGTCGAATAGCAATGCTGATTCTCTGAGCGAGAAAATCTCCAGCCCGCTTGTCAATGGTATAGATTATTATTAAGTATTAGAATTGTGTGATAAGTTGGAAAGATAAAATGTTTTGAGTTTATCGAATCTAGGAGTGCTCCGTATTGGACCAGCAGATTACTTAACCATGCGTTAATAATAATAAAACTGACAAAATTAATAAAGAATCTTTAATGCTACGATTACATAGTTTCTCGGTCACTTCGATTGTGTTTACATCTCTATCTATATCTACATCTATACAGATAAATAAAATTGAAGTGTCTGTTTGTAGTTCCCAAATAACAGATGACGCGAAAAAAACAATTAAAAAAAATATACATCTGACCATCTGTCTATCTGTCTGTTTGTTCCGGTAATCTCCGAAAGGGTTTGACCGATTTTAACGGGACTTTCACCGGTAGATAGCTAATTTAACGAGGAATAAATTATGCTATTTTTATTTGAAAAAGCATTACGTTTCCATGGGTCACCACCCATGATATTAAATTAAACCCGCGGGCACAGCGTAATATGTAATTTATTATTAGAAAGTTATGTAAACAAAGCATAGCGGTTAGAGTTTTATGTTTCCTTCCCCAAACACGTAATATAAAAATTAAGTTATCTACTTTGAAAGTACTTGTACGATAACTAAGTTTATTCAACGTGCTTTTGATCTTAATTCATATTATTTCACGAGGGCAAAGGAAACTGTAATGCAGTTAGTCGCTGCAGCTGACCTGACCTAAACTGAACCTGAACTAATTTTATTCAATCACTAACCAAAGACCCGTTCTCTTTGGTTAGTGATTAAATAAAATTAGTATCTCGTGCGGGCAAATTGAGTTAAATAGCTTTACGGACAACATTATTTTGCGTGAGGAATTTCGTATGAATAGAATAATTACTATTAACATCTCGTTTTATGGCAATTCCAAACCATCGTGAGACCCGCGGTGCTACAACTATTTATTTGCGAATATTCCTATTTTTGTTTGTTTGGTTGTCAGGGAAGTTTAAATAAATGTTATTATTTTTATTCAAGTTAAACGTGTATTGATTCTTATTGAGTGAGGAGCTCGTGGCACAGTTGCTATTGCGCATATCATTCGATCAGCGAAGTTAAGCAACTCTAACCCTAGCCAGTAATTGGATGGGTGACCGCCCGAGTTCCCTCCGTGCCTCGGAGATCACGTCGAGCCGTAGGTCTCGGTTGCCAATTTATCATCATTGGCAATCTTTACAGGTCGCTTCGTATAAAAATCAGTTGATCAGCCGCATCGGTTTGAACCAAGTGCCGACCCCAAAAATGTATGGGATAAGGCCAGGGAGATGATGATGATTCTTATTGACTTTGAAATACGGATTATATCTTATAGATAAGTATAATTAGTCCTTTGAGCAAATACTAGAGATTATCAACATACATTTTATTAAATATAATATGTGACATTGCTAGCACAGACGGTCCTGCTCATCATAGTATCGGCAATTATAAACAAGTATGAAATTTCTCATCGTTTTAAATAGTCATGTACGTGATCGAGTATAATTATGTTACTGTAATAAATATCCCATTGTTCGCCAAAGACCTTGGCGCGTCGTGAAAAATTACACTCTAACTCGCAGCTAACCGCACTTTGTTCGCTGAACGCTCATAACTCTTGACGGCACCTATACAGGTTATTGTATACTACTTCGTATTTTTATTTTATTATTAGTGCAACTGCATGGCCTATTTTGCTTTTACTGTTTACAGCCACACAGCACACTTGCAATCATAAAGAATATTTACTTTATCAACCATTTTGCATTATGTTTCGTATAATTATTAAAATCCATCGTTTACCATTTCTCCATGCCATTATCCACCTGAATCTGATTATTTAAATGAATACAATACCCATGTCGAGGTGATCAAACATATGCCTGCAGTGACACGTGCCTAAAACCTCAACTACATTTGGTGCAATGACACCTCAATGTAACCTTGGTTGTACTTGGCGCAGTGAATTCTAACTGTAATCTTGGTTATACAAGATGCAGTGATACAACACATTTGTGGTAAGATAACTTGGTGCAGTGACACCACTCCTAAATGCCAAGTGGACACCAAACCGAAGTCCTCGATTACGTCTGGTGCAGTAGCATGTCCTCAACACCTCCTAGTGTAGTGTCAGCGTACTTAGAACACCAACGTCACCGGATGCAGTGACACCATGCTGTTACCTTGAGTGAACCTGGTGCAGTGACACCTCAATGTAAGCGAGGTACATCTGGTGAAGATACATGTCATAACCTCAACTGGTGATATAACACCACAATGCAAAACCTTGATTAAAACTGGTGCTATAACACCGCACTGTAACCTGTGGTTTACTAGTGAGGTGACACCTCACTTAAAACCTTGATTACAACTGGTGTAATGACACCAACCTTTAATATGAGGTTTATCTGGTGAAAAGACACCACACTGAAGTACTCAACTATTTGGGGGGCTGTGACACCTGAACATGTCCTCGATTGCGTCGTGGTGCGGAGACACCGCAAAGGTAACATTGACAACACCAGGTGCAGTGACACCTCACTAAAGCCTCGAGAACACCTAGTGCAGTGACGCCACAGTGATAATACTAGCACACCTCGGTGCTCTAATACCATACTGAAAACCTCAATCAAACCTGGTGCTATGACACCGCAGTTCAACCTCAAGAATTGTTGGTGCAGTGACATCACGCTATTACCTTGAGTAAACCTGGTGCAGTGACACCTCACTAAAGCCTCGAGAACACCTAGTGCAGTGACGCCACAGTGATAATACTAGCACACCTCGGTGCTCTAATACCATACTGAAAACCTCAATCAAACCTGGTGCTATGACACCGCAGTTCAACCTCAAGAATTGTTGGTGCAGTGACATCACGCTATTACCTTGAGTAAACCTGGTGCAGTGACACCTCACTAAAGCCTCGAGAACACCTAGTGCAGTGACGCCACAGTGATAATACTAGCACACCTCGGTGCTCTAATACCATACTGAAAACCTCAATCAAACCTGGTGCTATGACACCGCAGTTCAACCTCAAGAATTGTTGGTGCAGTGACATCACGCTATTACCTTGAGTAAACCTGGTGCAGTGACACCTCACTAAAGCCTCGAGAACACCTAGTGCAGTGACGCCACAGTGATAATACTAGCACACCTCGGTGCTCTAATACCATACTGAAAACCTCAATCAAACCTGGTGCTATGACACCGCAGTTAAACCTCGAGAATTGTTGGTGCAGTGACATCACGCTATTACCTTGAGTAAACCTGGTGCAGTGACACCTCACTAAAGCCTCGAGAACACCTAGTGCAGTGACGCCACAGTGATAATACTAGCACACCTCGGTGCTCTAATACCATACTGAAAACCTCAATCAAACCTGTTGCTATGACACCGCAGTTAAACCTCGAGAATTGTTGGTGCAGTGACATCACGCTATTACCTTGAGTGAACCTGGTGCAGTGACACCTCACTGTAACCGAGGTTCATCTGGTACAGATACATGTCCTTATATAACTTCAACTGGTTTAGTGACACCATATTGCAATACCTGGTGCTGTGACACCACACTATAGCTGCAAAAAAACCTGGTGCAGTGAGACCACCGAGAAATTCCCTGCCTGCCTGGGAGCTGTGATACTATACTGATGATTTCAATTACACCTGGTGCTATGACACTACAGTTTGACCTCGACAGTTCCTGGCGCAATGACACCATACTATAACCTCGAGTGTACCTGATGCAGTGACACGACACCGCACTGAAAACTGCAATCAAAATTTCAGTCTGTTGACTATATAAAACGAGTATATGACGCCATGTCGGCTACATTTGGTGCACCGAAACCATACTAAATTCTAAACATTGAATTTAGAATTTAATTTTAAGACCTAGTGCACTAAGGTTACGCTAAAGATTCATATTGGTGCAGTACCACCAAATTAAAAACTTCTACTACACTTGGTGCAGTGACACCACACCGTAGTGTTTGTACATATACTTGGTGGAATAACACCACATTGTTACTTCAAGTACACCTGGTATAGTGACCACATCGATGCTTCCAACACTCGTGCAGTGAGCACACAGTAACTTCGACTGCGCGGTGCATGGGAATCACACTGTAAGCTTGGATGGTGGACCTTAAGGGGACAAACTCTGTGGGAAGGTAAATAAACAAATTGCATAAAAATAAGCTAAATGCTCGAAGTCCATCAACCTATCATATGAGGCATCAACCAACTAAAGAGGCGTAAAGTGACAATTCCTAATTGGAGGCGTTTATTCAACCTGTGTAAAGTTGGCAACTGAAGTGAATAAACATTTTTTTCGACATGTATTCGATTGTACCCGGTATGAACCGGATTGTACCGCTTTTTAAATCGTTTGTACCCCTAGGGGGTAAAAGTTATAGGGGGCTAAATATTTTGAAATCGAAATATTGTAAATTTGTACATGCCATTCGATTGTACCCAGCACGTAGAGGATTGTACCGTTTTTTGTTTCGTTTGTACCTCGAAGGGCCCCGAGATATGGGGGTTCAATTAATCGAAGAAGCGGTACAATCCGGTACATACCGGGTACAATCGAATAAATGACGAAAAATTTTTTTTTATTCACTTCTGTTGCCAACTCCACACAGGTGTTTATTCATTATAGTAATCGTGAACTTAGTATGAATTTGAAGATCTAGTTTTACATAATTATTCAAACTGTAATTTGTTCTACGTAGACAAGGCACTATTAATACATTTATAGATAATTATTTAGTAGTATAAGCTGCTCAACAGTATCTGGGTATATGGATATACATAGCTAAAAACCTTATAAATATAATCTAATAACTAAAAACCTTAAAAATATATAATCTTATAACTAAAATATATTGTTAAAAGAAGTCCCTGTAGGCAAGGTACCGAAGATACTGGCAGCATTCCCCCTTTGGATGGCAAGACTAATTCTTTGACCGAGGTAGCTGCCAGCTATCCGGTCTCCTGTGATGTCGACTAAGCTTTCGGCTATTTCTTTAAAAAGCCTAATAGCGCAAGAACCCCCGGACCAAGGGTCTCGACTCCGAATGGGACAAAGTCATATTCGGAGCCGAGACCCCTGTATTTGCAGGCTTTGGCTTTTTCAGCCACTTCACATGCCGCACCAACTCATAGATAATTTATGTTATAAATTTTAAGTCTTACATGTGTTTTCCTATGTCGTATATTGTAATCTCCACCGAACCACCACTAGCAACTTCGTTCCCTTTAACTGAATACCAGTGCGCTCTGTGAACATATATGATGTACATACATATGCTCACGCCTGTATCCCATGGGGGTAGGCAGAGACCACTGTTTGCCACATGCTACGATCCTTACATACTTCTTTCGCTTCATCCACATGCACATGCATCTCTTCATACACATTCTTCGGTTACGAGTGCTCCGAATTTGACCTTTCTGAAAAATACTATTAATTTGGTCATAGTAGTTCTTCCTTGGACGCTCTCTACCGACACTTCCGGTCACATTCGCTCTATAAATTTGTTTCGTTAATCGCCTTTCACTCATCCTTTCGATATGTCCAAACCATCTCAACATACTTTTTTCAACTTGCAACTGTCTCTTATCACACTATTTTTCATACGATCTACAATGGTGTGTACATATATGATGTCCATTACATAATACAAACACTAGGTATGTTGAGCTTACCTCAGCAAACGTTCTACCGCAGACAACACACACACTGCATGTAAATAGATGTTTGATATAGTGAAGGGTTTTAAGGAAGTAAGTAACAGATAGTGATTGGCATAATTACCTGTCTTCAAGCAATGGTATGAGCAAACCAAAATGATTTGATGACGTTCAAAGACAGAAGTTGCATGCAGGCTATTGCTACCCCGATGACTAGTGCAAGAGCTCATTAAACTCGACTGCACCTGGTGCAGAGGCCAGCAAAATCTGTCATTCCTAAGCTTATTGACAGATATCTGGTCGAGTGACATCACCGCACTAAAAACCTCAAACACATAATGTGCCCTACCCACCTTATCCCGTACCTTAAAAAAGGTCATGTACACCTTACACACTTGCATCCTTTGTCACGTGCCCGTGACTATATCTATGACCTCGCGTTATATAAAACAAAATGGTTTTACTCCGCAATAATTAAGCTCGTCGATACCATTCTCATAATTGGAATAATAATAAAATAAACTAACAAAAGATTCAAATATCAGATCATACCGAGAATTAATTTGGAAGCCTTGTGGTATGCACACATGCAGTGCTCTTAATGAGGCACGTGCGTTCATTATCTAACAACAATTTGATATTGCAGCCGTACGCTGTAAATTTATTTGATTGTTACAAATACTGATTCCTTCGTAAATGCGATTTAATCAAACACAGTGACAGGCTTGCCTTAGGCACCCGAATTCTCTTCTGCCCCTATGCTCTCTATAGCTTTTTTCAAACAAAAAATTCTAAGGTCTGAGTCCGAACAAATTCTTGAATTAATTCCACGCGGGACTTTTGGTGTTTGTTGTCATGTGATGTCGCTTTCCAAAGCCTCCATACCGCGTAAGGTTGCGAATTACAATTTGTTCGTATTAATAGACAACATGTTCCAAAATGTGTGGGGTGAAGTACTTTAAGAGGATTACTATTGCAATAATCAATAGATGAATGCCCTACGACCCCTGCCTCGGTTCCATCTGTAATTTGCGCTGTAATTCCAGTGGTCCGGTATACCGTGGGCGTTTATTGTTTTCTGCTAGGTTTTGTTACAGTGCTAGACTCGGGGCTATTCTCACGTATTTGCGACCGACGAATAAATGGAGGCTTTTCTAGTATCACCATATATTCAATCCAATATTATACACGTATGATGATTTAAGCAGTAAAAACACGTTAAAACTTTTGATGTGGCGGCGTAGCTCTAGGTGAAGACAAATTTTTTTAGAGGTTAACTATTTATTCGGGATTATTACAATCATATTTATTTTATTTTAATAAATTACTTTTCTTCATTTTTACTTTCATATAAAAAAATATAATCTTATTAATCCATTTCAAAAAAAGGTCGACCGTATATGTATAATATATATGTACATATAATTTAATAAAATATCGTAATTTTGTGCAACGCATTTCTCCGTGAAAGGTCAATGTCATATTTGGCTTCATCTAAGTTGACTTTAACTTAACATATATTATCGAGAATTTATTATTGTAAAGAAACGTTAAAATGGTATCAAAATAGTATTGCATGCAATAAAAATAACAAAAAGTATTGCCTTTGATTAACTTAATATAGGAGTACGCCTAACAGGTTAATGTAATATAATAGAACTAGTTATGAACTGGTTTTGTGATTCGTTATTCGATGAGTCCTTCTGTTATGTGTTATGTATTATAATGGGCGAATATTTGGGTCAGTGATATAAGATAACATATATACAACTCACTTGTCTATGGTTCAATGTATTGGCTTAGAACATAAACTATAGGATGCTCCCGCGCAATGATTATTGACCACACGCATTTTTTTGGCGGAGCAAATTCAATTTTTTTTTTGAACACTGCACAGACAAGTGCATAGAATTGGAAGATGACTGCAAACCTTCCTTAAGATTTATTTTTAATTGTGAACAATTTTTAAAAGGTTATAGGAAGCAGTCATTACAGTTAAATATATAATTGTATTTTTTCTAAAAATTTTCAATTATACAATGACAAATCTTAAACATACATTACGGCATATAAAAAATAATTTGTTAATTTTTTCGATCGCTTTCTTATATTATTACTAGCTGTACCCCGCGGTTTCACCCGCGTACACTTAGTCTCAAGCTTTAACGGTACCCTTGTTTGTTTTTTAATAAATGTAGGCTATGCTTCTCCTTGTAATATTAGCTATCCCGTTAAAATCAGGCTAGCAGTTTCGGAGATTAGGCAGAACAAACATGTAGTCATTCGGAAAAAATCTTGTTATAGGTCAGTCCCGTAAATACTTTCATATGCCTTTAGTTACATACACTAATAAAATGTTCTTGTTCTTAAGGGACTCGATAAACTAACATTTAAAATGTGTGGACTACCAGTTTTAAGGCAATCATCCAACAGGAACTTTGTGAAAAAGCATATTATAGTGTAAGTGAGTATATTGATGATAGACAAGCATGCCAATGAGTTGGTCACTCTTACATTAAATTGTACTAAAACAATGTATAAAGAAGGGACACATGTAAAAAATAAGCCGGGGAGTTTGTTTCACCGTTTCTTCTCCTGACAGGATTACATTTGTAAACGGTAGTAAATTAACGTAAGTTATCGTAAGAGAAATGACGTTCAATGAGTGTTCCAAGTGTCCCTTATGTTGAATATAACTTTTTGATTTTGATTTTGATACAACCACAGGACATGGGGGGGGGGGGGTGTAACAGACGCCTATGAAGTATATGAATCCCTTCTTAATTCTAACCCTTTTCAAAATCAATATATAGTAAACTAGCTATGCCCCGCGGCTTCACCCGCGTAGTCTTCTTTTTATGGGTGGATATTTTCATGGAATCCTAACTTAAAAAAAAGTATCCTATGTTACTCCTTGTAACATCAAATATCTGTCAGTGAAAGTCCCAGACAGACAGGCAGGGAAAATGTTAAGAAATAGTTTTTTTTATGTATGTATTTTATACTTTCATATGCATTCAGTGAAACAGACACTTCATTTTTATTTATCTGTATGTATAGATTTTTCGGAATATAGTATCCTATGTCTTTCTCCTGGTTCTGAGCTCCCCACCAATTTTCAGCCAAACCGGTTCAGCCGTTCTTGAGTTATAGATAGTGTAACTAACACGACTTTCTTTTATATATATAGATTATACATCTTAACTTCAGTAACCGTTTTATCATCCAGTGGAAGTCCCGGTAAATCGGTGCAGCCGATTCAGAGACACGCCAAAGGAAACAAACAGGAAATAATTTAAGTTTTTCATATGCATTTAGTGAAAAGCCTTTTTGTAGTGACAGACGGACACTTCAATTTTATTTATCTGTGCCTACCTAAAGATGAAAACAAAAGAGCATCGTTTTCCGTAATGCTTGTATACTGGAAATTGGTTTGTAGAGCATGTATTATCTCCCATCTGGCTCCAGGCATCCAGACAGACGGCGGCGATAAACACTTCTTTATCTACTTATTTGTTATGCTTATGAATAATAGTAAAGTCCAATATAAATGGAACAGATTAAACTTTCATGGACGTTGTGCAGCTGTGAGGGGAAGGACAGGAGTCGCGATGCGAGATATCATTTTGAGCCTTATGTTGGCACAGCGATTCACTTACTAATATCAATCTCACTTTGTACAGGCGAATGTTAGTTTGTTAATCATCATGAAACTTTACACACATCTCCAGCAGTGTGTACTTTACATTCCGAAAAACGATATTTCCTAGTGGAATTAAATACCAGTCGCATATTTTACCACTTATCTTAATATATATAACTCAAAGGTGACTGACATAGTGATCTATCAACGCACAGCCCAAACCACTGGACGGATCGGGATGAAATCTGGCATGCAGGTAGATGTTATGACGTAGGCATCCGCTAAGAAAGGATTTTTGATTAATTTACCCCCAAGGGGATGAAGGTTTGTATGAAGCTTTGTCAATTTTAAACCGATCGGGCTGAGACTTAGCATGCATAAAGCTATTTTATCACCTTACTCCCAAAGGAACGGGAACAGCGCGGACGAGACCGCGTGACGTCCGCTAGTTTTCTTATAAAGCTACATACACAATACACAATGGTTAGAAATCACCTCAGAAAAAGACGCTATCGAGAAAAAAAATTGTGGTAAAATATGCGATTGGATTTGTATATTACACACTCATCTCCAGCCATAAAATATAATAACGTTGTGGCTCTATAAGTGTGTCCATGGGGTTATACGATTGTAATAAAGTGTATTTAAAACATAGATTCGATAAGAGTGATTAATAATTTCTTGGCATTCTTAGAAAAAGCAACTTCCCGATTCTCGAATACGGTGGCATTTTGTCTTTCTCAAATAATTTTCTCAAGGTCAAACAAAGCTGTTTTAAATTTAAATTTTATAAGGATCGCTTACGATACGCCCATGACCTTGGAAGCGTTCAGAGGTTACGCTTAGTTGAAAGGACTGTATATCTATTCATTTTGCGTAGGTATATTTATATAAATAATAATCCTGCATAAGTGGGTCTAGGAAACTTGTAAACTAGCTCAGGGGGCCACCATCATCGGTTTAAGCAGAGCGTATTCTGGAATTTTAAAGTTTTATTTTGGTACCGTTAATTTAAACGTAACAAAGCTAATAAGTTCTTAATACGCGGAGGCAGAAACAGAGGTATGTATCTAGCAATGTGATGACGAAATTATTTGTTCAGTTTAGGCCCTGGTAAGGCTCTTATGAATCTCGAAAATTTTACCACCGGTTCGGAAACTAGCCCAATGAGAAGAACCGGCAAGAAACTCATAGTCGTGTAATAGGGAATACTCATGTGTACAGAAAGAGGAAAATAAAAGCAGGTAAAGAACAGCACGTGACAAACAATATCATACATAACGTGATACAAAATTACGGATGTCTTAAAGTCGCAAATCTTATTAGTTCGAGCATGATACCGGAACAAACGGTATTCCGGACAGTGATCAACATAATATGATTAATTCAGAATTACTAGTTTATATCACTATAATGAACATTGTTTTGTCATAATTCATTAAATACGTAGCCATCTTCCGTGAGGAAAGTATTTATTTAATACATACAGTGATTTCGCACCACGTGCTTTACGGTGAAGGAAAACATCGTGAGGAAATCTGCATATATCTGAGAAGTAATTCAAAGACATATGTATAGTGCTGAGGCGGCGATGGACTCACACCCTCTGTCACGCAGCACTTAGCACTTAATCATATTACGTGAAAAGTGGGTTTTGTTGTTACCACACCTCTTCTTACCCCTTATTTTTTTTTAGTTGTGATCTTCCGTGAAGTAGATCAGAAGAGCGATATCGCCTTGTGCCTTGCCTCGCTTGCGAAAGAGACTAACAAGCAACCCTGATAGTAATCGGCTTCTGAAGCGTATGAACGCTTGTAGTGTATCTAAGCGTGACCTTGTCGCCGTGGAAGTTAAACAAACCCGACCTCAGGACCTTGCTTCCCTGCTAATCCTCACAAAGCGAGCTCAATGTCACGGTGGCAATTAAAACACAAAACTCAATGAGGGCGATTTTAACTTTCCGTATTTATTCCGTCTGTCTGTATGAGGTGTCACCAGAAACCATTAGAACAGGTTAAAAGACAGCCAGGCTCCAATTTAAATTAACATATATGCTCACGCCATCCCAAAGGGGTCCCCGAAGGGGTAAGCAGAGGTGTTGTAACAAAAACACCCACATTTCACCGAATATGATTAAGTGCCATCGCGACGGAGGGTGAATTCATCGCCGCCTTAAGCGTTATAAATACGTCTTTGAATTACTTCTCAGACATATATAGGTTTCCTCACGATGCTTTCTTTCACCGTAGAGCACGTGGTGTTAAATCACCGCACATAATGTTTTTTAGAAAAACTCATTCAAACTTGTGTCGTTTGCGTAACAGGTAACTGCTCAAACCCCGAGGCCACCACGGCTCTACTTATATAATAATGTACATTTTGAACATAGGAAACAAGATGGCAATGGAATAGGTACAATCTTCCGCCGTAAGGCATTCAGAATATTCTAAGAATGAAGTATCATTCTGCTTTCAATTAAAATGAGAAACAGTGAAAATTAAGCGGAAGGTGCAGAAAACTTCGGGATAGTGATAAAAATGGTTCATGACAATATGTAATGTTATACAATGCATCCTCAGATTAAGTACTTATATATTGGATAATAAATGAATAAATAAACCTTAATAAATGTAAAGTTAATTACGTAGGTATTACTTAATTATAATAATGAGCTGTTTTAAAACGGTTTAATGAAAGGTATTAATTTCAAATGGGATTAATTACTTGTGAAAAATAATATACAAAGTACAAATTAATTCAAATCTACATACATACAGATAAATAAAATTGAAGTGTCTATTTGTAATTCCAAAATTACATTTACTAAATGCATATGACAGTATACACTGTACTGATAAAGAAAATCATTTCTTTTTTTCTCTGTCTGGCTGTCTGTTTGTTCTGAAACTAGTTAAGAAAAACTTATTGGTACAGGCCCCGCTGGGATTCGAACTTGCGTCGTTTGCGTTACAAGTGACTGCCCAAGGCCACGGCTTTTTTATATATTTTCACGTCAAAAATATTCCTATTCTGAGGTGATTAAATTTTCTGGGACGAAGTTAATTAGTTCTTTTTATTCGTTCACCAGGTGGCTTGTTCAATAAAGCGATAATCGAATTCTGTTGTTAAGCCACGTTATGTTAAAGGGTAACGTGCCTGTTGATATATTAATGACTAGTATTATATCACCCTGCCCGCTCGATCAACAGCCAGCCGCCGTGAAGCCACCATAATGCACTGTGACTGTAACTCTGTCACTTTAATTGGAAATAAATTAATATTTGGTCATATTTAGGGGTGGTGTATTTAATCTGATGAACGAAGGAATCCTTATTGATTACAGTTTATTATCGACGAATACTTGTTATGGATAACTCATAAATACATTGAGCAAATTATAATTGAAGTGATGTATTCCAACTGATCACTGAATTAAATTTAAAATTGTGGGCGTCAGAAAAAGTGATTTATTGCGTACTAGCTATTGCCCGCGGCTTCGATCGCGTTAAGAAGTATTAATTAGTTATACTTTTTGCGGCTTTACCTTAGTTTAGCGTGTGTAAATAATTAGGGCTTACAAAACTTCTTTGTACACTATGCACAAAAATGGTTAATTCAAAGCTATTTCCAAAATAGCTCAATTTAGATGGCGTTATCATACAGAAATTCGTATAATTTAAACTAGAATGTTACTAATCTTATATAGCCTGCATCTCAAAATCCTTTCTTAGGAAATGCCTACGTAATAGTAGCTTTATGCATGCCAAATTCAGCCCGATCCGTCCAGTGGTTTGGGCTGTGCGTTGATAGATCACTATGTCAGTCAGTCAGTCACCTTTGAGTTATATATATTTAGATAGAAGATGGATGTGTGCTTAGCGCGTAAATTGTATGTATAACTCTCGCTAAACTCTTGCGCGTTACCTAACATATATGAATGGAATCGCTATGCCGATATCATGAAATGCGAAAGGGCACTGACCCTACTAATACAACATAACCTTAAGGTAGTATTATTCTTCGGCTTCTGTATAGTCCCAGTCCCAAACATATTATTTTACTTTTCGTGAAAAACAGGGGCCTCTTCAGGGTCCCTTCGGGGTAACTAACGCACGTTATAAAGAGTATGTTATTGTTATATGTGGTATGTTATCTATCCATGCTTGTAAATTAGTGTCAAACAATTCTTTCAGTAATTGTGACCCCTGTTCTATTTTGTGACTCGTGTTCGCGGTACAAAGGATTAGATAAGGTTAGATTGTTAAAAAAGATATGTGGCTATGAATAATATTTTATTTCGACTGTAATGGTGACATTCATGTGACAATACCGTGTAAAATATTATATACCTTTACGTTTTGCAGTTAGAAAATATTGGCTTATTTCATTACCTATATTTATTATATGATTGAGATGTCGAACGAGAAAGGTTAATTTTCTTATATTGAACATCAATTTGATGAATGTCAATAAAAATCGATCAATATTTATAAATAAGAAATTCACCACCTTCATCGTATTATTTCTTTAACTTAACAAGGATCCATTCTACACAAAAAAAATCTATCTGGCTGACGGTTCGTTCACTTCAAATAATAATCAAATTATACCTTGATCGACGTATACCCTCGTATATACGTGACCTCTCAATGTTTTGTTCATTTATTCATTTTCTAGAAACGACGTTTCTTAAATTCTTAAAACAAGCATTGTTACATCAGCTAGCTGCCAGTGATAGTCCTGAACGTAAGCCGGTACAAACACATAAATTCAAGGTGTACCTTTCTGATGATGCAGTCATATGGTGGCCACCATCAACACACGACGTGACGAACAATCATTGTATAAGGCACCCGAAGTTCTTTTACATCACATACCGTGGAAAAGCTAGTCTATCAAATAGCCACAGTTGCTGTATAATTACGAAGGCAATCTAGAAGCAGGCGACCTGACCCATTATGTACGGGTTCCAATCAAGTTTCTGAACGTTTCCAGTGGAAGTGCACGGGGTAACAAACCAATGGTTCATATTGTGTGAAGCAAATGCAGCCAGACAAGTATTCCTAGTGAATATACTGTGGAACTTACCCCAGCAGCTCGTGTGGATGTGTGTGTCGTCTTGGCCCAGATCCTCGGCTGGTGTGCGTAGGCGTGTCTTGGGTGTGCACGCCCTCACTCCGCGGCCCCGCCTCGCACTTTCCTAATTCTCACCATACACTCACTTCGCCTTACAATGTTCGCTCAACAATGATATTTGTTTTCAGTCGCGATCCAAAATCGATCCGTAAACCAGTTTGCGTCGAGACACGGTGCTATTATGCCATCTGTTCAAACTGACGGAATGTTAATAATGTAGTTACCCTGTGAAGTAGTATTATTGTCAAACTCTGTGGGAAAATTCTCTATGTTTCGAAGTCGTTCGGCAGAATACCTTAGGAGCCGTCCTAATCAGGTACCTGAAACATTAGATACTTAATTCACTTACTACAGTTATTTTCATGCGATTCACTTGAAGATCACAGTCATAAGAATCTATTTAAAATTGTTTTTTTAAACATGGATACGCAACTCAGCGCAGCTAAACGCTCATTACGTCAGAGGCCGTCACCGACGGATAAATACAGATATCAAACTGATACAGACATATTTTTGAGGTGTTAAATATAATAATCAATATTATATGTACCTACCCTACTTATGTGCAAAACACTGATATAAAAAGTTTCATTGGCCACCCTCTAAAAAATTTTGATTACCTACAAAACCCTGATATATGTATGATTTCCACTATACCAACGCGAAACACGCATTCCTACTTTCAAAAATGAACGAGTCAATATTTTTATTATTTAGGCAGTATAGGCAGTAATACAATTATTTAATAAAAACTGTTTAAAAATTAATGTTCTCCACGCTCTTTTTACAGCTTGTTTGGTATTAGAATTTAATTAAAAACCTTTCAGTGCACCCATCACGATAATTCAAGTCAGTGGTTTAGGCTTTGTGTGTTAGAATCAGTCAGACAGCATAAGGAATGATATTCGCATTAATACCATTATTTATATTTACATAATGAATTAGTCCATCGTATATACAAGTCGTTACATCGCACTCTTTCGTGAAGGGCTACTGGTAAACAATCCGACAAGCGACCTAGAATAATGTCAATTGCAGTTCTCGGTCACTGGAGTACAAGCTGCCTGAAACTGACGTGTCTATACATTGTGTCCTTGTAATAGAAAACACTGTACTTACTGAGCATTCTGTATACTATACCTAGTACTTTAGTGGCATAGAATTACATTGGATACGTCATAGCGTTTAATACTCGCGATGATGTAACACAAAGTGCCGTGGTGGCCATGGGGTTTGAGCAGTCGCCTGCTACGCTAACACTATGTACAGTGATTTCACACCACCAGCATTAGTTCGAGAAGTAATTCAAAGATGTATGTATAGTGTCGGAGACGGCGATAGACTCACCCTCTGTCACGTTGGCACTTAATCATCTTTGGTGAAAAGTGGGTGTTGCTGCTACACTTCTGCTTACGACGAAATGCAAAAATGGTAAAAACGATTAAATTATTTTTATTATCTTTATTTATGATTAGTCTCATTACAATATATTTTTACTGAACCCTGTCTGCGCGTCTCTGACTATCTACCACCTTTTGATGTTTACTTGCTCTTGTATTCGTATTACCCCTACGAGCCGAGTGCATACAGGGGACTATGATCATTTCAGAAGCGCGTATTAAGAGCTTCTTAGCTTTGACGTTTAATTTTACGGTACAAAAATAAAACCTCAAAGCTCAGAACTTTTTAATACGTTCCTTAAAGCGATGATGATACGCCGCCTGTATCCCTATAACCTGACCTCGCGTTAGCTTTCGGTACAATGAGAAATGGGGTTTCATAACCAGCTTATTGTTTTGAGTATCGAGACAGTTATTTATTCTGTTAAAGTTAAATAAATACGTCTTTGAATTGCTTCTCAGATATATGCAGGCTTCCTCACGATGTTTTTCTTCACCGTGGTGTGAAATCACTGCATATATGTTTTTTTAGAAAAACTCATTGGTAGCAGCCGACTGCTCAAACCGCGCAAGGCTCTCGACAAAGTACTCCTTTATTTTCCTATTGACGCAATCTACACAGAGCCGCAAAGTAGTCCAGTGATATCTACATTAGCTTACATACTAATACATAACTATTATATTATTCATCGATCATTCCAATCAATCTATGTTATATATATACATATATACAGATAAATAAAATTGTAGTGTCTGTTTGTAATTCCAAAATAACGGCTTTTCACTAAATTCATATAAAAGTATATACGGTACTGACATTAAAAAACATTTTTTTTATTTTTTTCTGTCTGTTTATTGTGGGTAATCTCTGAAACGGTTTTAACGAGACTTTCACTGAGTGATAGCTAATGTTACAATAAGTAATTTAGGCAACTTTAATTTTAAAAACAATTTAGAGTTCCGCTTGAATGAAATTAAATCTACGCGGGTGAAACCGTCTTGTATAAATATGTTTTCCGTTACATCATCGTAATGTTATTACAAGCACATTATGTTTGCGAGGCTGCCCTTTGGTGACTAATGCAATAATTACCTTGTATCCCTCAGAATTGAACTTTTTACGCCTATGAATAAGGTAGTGTTTTAATTACTTTTCGTTTCCAGAATATAGTAGCAAGTTTACGTTGTTCGATGAATCGATCTTAAAGTGGGGTTGTAATACTCAAACTCATAAATATCTTTATTCGATTAGATTTTAATCGAGTACTTTCAAATCCTCAAAATGACATAATTAAATAGGATTATACATGCTACCGCCAGGTTCGGAAGGTTGCTTTTACTGAGAAGAACCTGGCAAGAAAATCAGTAATTACAGTATTCAAAAATTTTAACCTATACAATTTTAGAAATACAAAATCAATTACATAAGAAATGTAGGCCCATGGACACAGTTCTAATGCATAAATGTCGATGAAAGTTACAATATAGTAATATCCAGTAATTCTACTTCTATCTAAACATCTAAATATATATTATTCAATGGTGACTGACCCAAACCAGTGGACGAATCGGGGTGAAGTTTGGCATGCAGGTAGATGTTATGACGTAGGCATCCGCTAAGAAATGATTTTGATCAATTCTACCCCTAAGGGGACAAAATAGGTGATGAAAGTTTGTATCTTAAACCTAAGATACATTAAGATATATTATATAAAACTAAATTTACGCCGGTGAAACCGCGGGGCACATCTAGTACAACTTACATACGCGTATGTGCATGTTACGGATAGAGAGACAATTCACTTTATTAGTCTCCTAGTTACTCAAAAGTTTATTGTTAATAAAACGGGGTCGTTATATCAGTTGACAACAAAGTTAAGATCTGTTAATTAAAACACAATATTGCGAGATTTGCAAGTTCACTAATTATTTTTCTTAGCAGAAATATTTTGTCCGCGTCTAATTGGCGTGGTATTCCGAAGCTCCGTCTAATAAATATTATATACATATATACAGGGATGACGAACAAGCGTACCTTTAGGTCACCGACTTGCACTCAAATGTAATAAATATGAAATATAAATCGGATCAGTTGTTTCAGAGATTAGCCGGAACAAACAAGTATACAGGCAGGATTTTTTAATTTAACCATATATTCTTACACATGTAAGAATATGCATTTAAAGAAAAGCTATTAATTTAGAATTACAATAGACACGTGAATTTTATTTATCCGTATATATATAGTTGTATTGATGAACGAAATTGAAGGGTCTATTTCTAGCATTAACTTAGAGCACATCACACACCTCCATGATACGACAGCGACCTTAATCTCTACTCTACTATCTCACACTGTTATAGTTACTGCGGAGGTTGATAAATACAGCTCATAGATTGAAAATACACTTCAAAGAAGCGATTTTTCTTTATTGGCATTTTAATATGTATAAGCTATTTCTAAAAATATATTTTTAAAAGCTAGCTTATATGAAAATGACAAATCTTTTGTCGTGTGCTCCTCAGCAAGCCCTTTCATTTGATCCCCCATATTGTGGTAAGAAAATTAACAAGTCCGCCATCTTGGATGATCCGCCATATTGGAATTAGATTTATGATTTTGCATTTTCATCTGTAGTATTCCTAAGTGCACTAAATATTAGCCAGTTCTAAATTATATATCCCTTTCTTTCTTAATATATAGCTTTCGTACCCTAATAATAATGACCTAAATTGTATGCGAGGTTTCAAAATCAAAAATATATTTATTTAATTAGGTTTCTTAAAAAGTACTTTCAAATCATTCGAAGGACACAAAAAAATACATTATACAGGATTATAAATGTTACCACCGGGTTCGGCAGGTTGCTTTTATTGACAACAATCTTAAAAAAACAATTCATGCCGATAAATTATGAACTAGTAACCGAGATATTGCCAAAGGTGCGAAATACACTAAAGGCTTTCGCCGTAAACTTTTTACAGGATCTTTAAGAGCAGTTCTGCACGGATAACCAATTTAATAGTCAACTTATTCATTGCTATCATGGGTGTAGTAACATCTATGCCCTGTAGAAAGGCGTTAGAATGTACAGTCACTTCTTGAAACCTTGATCTTTGAGCACCGACATTGAACTTGAGGGTTTAATTAATTTCAATAATTAAATACTTATTATGTCCCTAATAAAACGTAACTTGCACATTGTTATTGTCGTGATCGATATTTCCAATCGCTGTGGCCCGCTGTTTCACCCGCGTGAAGTTTATTTTCATTTCATGAAACCTTAATTGTTTTTTAAATAATAGACAACGTTACTTCTTGTTTTATTTATAACTTTACACTTATTTTTATTTATCTTTATATAGATTACTGTTATTTACTGCTATTTAATTGTGTTGTGCTACTGTTTATATGTGTGCGTGCATCAGTCACTGTCAAGGCCTCAAGATAGTGTGGACGCAATACCGCCGTACCTACCAATGTATTAGTAGGTAATTAACTAATGTACCGTACCGGCCGATCCACTGCCTACCTTGACACACACTTGTCACATTCATCTACATCTATACAGATTAAATTGAAGTGTCTGTTTGTAATTCTAAACTCACAGCTTTTTACTAAATGCATTACCGACTTACATATTTTTTTATGTTTGGCTGTCTGTCTGTTTGTTCCAGCTAATCTTTGAAACGGCTAGATCGATTAAAATTAGTTACAAGATGGTACTATGTCCAATTTTATTAAAAAATTTTTTTTCTTTTTTAGAGCTAACAGTAAAGGGATTTCGTTCCATATAAACATAGTACGAATGTATGACCGTTACCGTTGTAAGCAGTTAGTCTAATCATATAACATCACATCACAGAACAAGCATATCCGTTGACAAATCGATTCGAACTTGACGTGTGCGTAGTGGACTCACTCATAAATGTATGTCGTTTAAGCAGATTACGCTCAATCTGCGCCCCAAGTCTTATCTTAAGTCATGTCGACGAAATTCGTTGCGTTTTATACTTTTATATAACAGTTATTTATTTTCCATGAATTTAGTTAAGTAAGTTATCGATTTAGAAGCAAATAGAACTATATAATTTGAGACATATTATCTTGTGGGGAAAGTGAGTTATCATGCTCATGACCAGCAAAGGGAAGCTCTTCCAGCCAGGTGCTATGTATGGGGGACACTGGTGAACAATGTCCTAGGTCGAAACTTGTATATGGGGGTAGAGTGTAAACATATAAGGCGAACAACTGTCACAGAGAATTGGTTGGTTGGCCCAACCGTGGGTCCTAATGTGTTGGGCTTTTAAAAAACAATTTCAATAATATTAAAAAACAAAAACTTAGGTGTTTAAGTTACACAAAGTGTTGGTCTAAACAGGTGACCTAATTTATAAATAGGCATCTGTGTCGTATCGTATTTCATAAATAGCATAGCAATACACTTATCGAAGTAATTAGCTTAGTGTAGCAAGTACAAAAGTTATCTTATTATTATGTTGCACTCTGCACCACGATGCTGGAATAACAAACGTGTTTACATTGTTGTTGAAAATATGTAGGTAGTGGAAAATAACTGATCGCCGCTGTATTGGCTAGTATGTTTCCATCACCACTTTTTTCTCATAACTCGTAATGTTCCCTACGTGTTACGATGTTACTACGAGTTATGAGCGCTAACCTTGAATAAAGTAGATTTTTTCTGTGTGTTATATGGAGCGAGCGCGAACTAATACATAAGCAGCTATCTCCACTTTTTTCTCATAGCTCGTAACGTCCCCACTTTTTTCTAATGTAGGGGACATTACGAGTTATGAGCGCTGACCTTGAAAGTAGTAGATTTTTTCTGGGTCTTATATGGAGCGAGCGCGAACTAATACATGAGCAGCATTACGAGTTAGCTCGTGACGGCACCAATGTAGAACACAGCGCTGCTCTAATGCCGATTGCTACGCTAGATGTTGCGGTTCGAATCCGTCAGGACAATCTGTGTATGTTTTGGTTTGGTATTGAGAAAAGTGTATATTTACAAGAAAAGTATGCACGTATTAAGTATAACTGTTGTAGTAGGTACAGTACTAGCTAGTCCTTTGTTTAAGTCTGAATAGCCCTGTGTATAATATAGAAACAGTAATAATTATTTCATATAATATTTGTAGGAGTGTATGGGGCACAAGTCATTTGTAACTTCGTACGTAAGTTACTAATGACATGTGCCATTAGTCAAAATATAATTTTTAATTTCTTCTTAATTTAGTAACATACCTTATTAATTTATTAAAATGAGATCTGAGCCGTGCTGGCCTCGGGGTGTGAGCAGTCGCCTGCTTCTGCAAGTTCGAATCAAATCGGGGTCTGTACCAATAAATTTTTCTAATAACTTATGTTCAATGATTTCACACCACGTGCTTAACGGTGAAGGAAAACATCGAGACGAAACCTGCATATGTCTGAGAAGTAATTCAAAGAAGTATGTATAGTGCCTGAGACAGCGATGGACTCACCCTCTGTCACGTTGGCACTTGATCATATTCGGTGAAATGTGAGTGTTGTACTCTGCTTAGCCCTTCGGGAATGGCGTGAGCATATATATACAATTAAATCTAATATTATTTTAGTAACATGATCAATTACGAATTTTGAAATATAAATCGACCTTAACACGTTTTATTTTATGTTAACAAGGTTTTTAACTAATCAGTAGCTAAAAACTAATTAGAAGTAGAAAACTTGGCCCAAATCGGTGTCTCTCGGGATTGTGCCAAGAAGGCTGGCAGCATTGCCACGTTGAATAGCAATGCTGATTCTCTGAGCGAGAAAAGCCCCAGCCCGCTTGTCACGAGAAGCTTCTACCACACGAAGTGCAACCACTTTGAAAAGTTGATGAGCGCAAGGCTTTTAGAAAAGGTAGAATTGATGTTACAATATTATTACTGTCGAGAGTTTATTCTAACCGATAATACTATAAACTGCCTACGGTTCGTTTATCGCCATTTTCTGATTCAATTGGATGCCGTTCAATTTCAAGTCATTGTGACCTAACAAGTGTTCCCCGAGCGATCCTCTCATGTAGCCGGCATCGTAAAACAAAGCGGATGTTATATGTATTCAAATATATTATATCGCAAGTATTGTTTGTTTGGGACTAGGACGATGTTCAATGTATTTTGCTGTGGCTTCGTTAATAACTCACAATATTTTTTTTCGTCCAATTTATTAGCCTAGAAGATAACACTAAGCAACTCTAAATACGCATATGACCTTTATATGTTTATATTGAATTCATGTAATAAATATATTAATTATAGACCTAGTACTTTACTGCCTCGTTGGTCTAGTGATTATAAAGTTCACCTGCCTATGATATATAAATATATGTTCGCTCCCGGGTCCAGTAAAAAA
This sequence comes from Watsonalla binaria, assembly GCA_929442735.1. Classification (NCBI taxonomy): domain Eukaryota; kingdom Metazoa; phylum Arthropoda; class Insecta; order Lepidoptera; family Drepanidae; genus Watsonalla; species Watsonalla binaria. The sequence goes on along the minus strand of OV838917.1, from coordinate 592,217 downwards.
ATTACATTAGGTTTTCTGTCAAGAAATTCACAATATATAGCTTGGAAGTTGGCGGTGTTCACACCCACTTGCCTCGGGAATCACATTAGGCCGTTGGTCCTACGCCGATCTCTCCCCGGTCGTGTCGGATTGCCTTCCATCGGACTATGAGAGTGAGGAAAAAAGAATGCATGTGTTTGCGCAAACACTTGTGCACTATAATATCTCCTGCGCAGATGGCTAGTCCGTTGAGATTACCTGCCGTTAGGAGATCATTCTTATTATTTGAACTCGAAATAGTTTTAGCTTCGAAGGGCTCCAGCTTGGGTGAGAGAATTTCTCTTTGCACGATCACCTCAGTAGCCACACATTTGTTGTAATGGAGCCAATGTAAGTGATACGGTTGGATATAATTGAGTTGTGACTGCAGGGCCAATTCGAGCCCGGTGCCGGGATATGATCTGACGTTGGTCGGGAGCGGCCTGTTCCCAGAGCCGGTCAGCGCCCTGCCCGTGCCGCCTACGCAGCATCCACATCAACTTGATCTAAGCAACACAAAGACTCAAAGCTTGTAAGTATTAGCCAATTTGTGAAGATTAAACAAATCTTTGTAGCAGCGTTGCTTCGCTCGCTACATAGATGGCTCTACTCGGTAACAATTTCAAAGTTTGAGAACAAATTGACGAGATTTCGAGATTGAAGTATATATACAAGGGTCCAACTAGAACAGTTGGAGCCGGTGCTCCCCAGACATGATTTCGGTGTAATGATTTAATGACAAGATATGTTTATTACAGCTTCGAGATGACAGGCTGCAAGCCCCAGCTGTCTGCAGAGGAAGAGACAGCGATGTCGATTGCACAATCGATGTCCATTGCGGCCCCAATGTCGGTAGGGCCTCCGATGTCAGCGGCGCCCCCTATGACAGTAGCGCTCCCAATGACGGTAGCACCCCCGATGTCCATGGGGCCTACGATGACAGTAGGGCCACTGATGTCGGTGGGACCACCGATGTCTCTAGGGCATCCGATGTCGGTAGGGCATCCGATGTCGATAGGGCACCCGATTACAGTAGGTCACCCGATGTCAGTAAGGCCCCCAATGTCGGTAGCGCCCTCAATGTCGGTGTCGCATTCCATGTCGGTAGGGTGCCCGAAGTCCACGGAGAAAACACCGCGCAAGCGCAAGTATTCAACTGTGTAAGTACTCTTGTCTTCTTTACGTTATTATTTTCTTCCTATCGCTCCGTGTTCAACTGCATTGCGAATCAAATAATCTACTTAAGTACTTATAAACACTGACGCGCCTCTATGTGACACATACACACACGTAATTGAGCTTGTTATACATGCTAAAGAATACTTATTAGCAAGAAGAGCGAATCTTTTTTTACTACAATATTTCAGTTCAGGCATAGAATAAAACCTTTTCACTTCATATAATTAATCTATTACATGTTCATTTGAGCACTTTTATTTTTAATCATTAATTATTTACTAAGCTCTTTTAAATATGTTCTTTATCATATAACCAACATATGCATTATTAATCCCTATAATGTATAACGGCAATTTATTTATATTCCAATACCGAATCATGTAGTTTAAATGAACCCGCTGGCTGGTTATAAATAAAATGAATCAATGCGATCATATGATTGGCATTAAGTAAGTCGAGTAAATTCCAGGTAGCGAGAAAACCCTTCCTTAGTGAAGGTGTGTATACAATAGTGTCTCAACCGCGTGTCAAAGGACTTTGTACAAGTGCATGTGGTCCACAAAGGTAGCAATTACCTGTTACCCGGCAACGGGGGGTTACCACGCGACCTACACCTGTTGCCTACAACTTGAAGCCAACACCATTCACATTGTAAATCTATTCGAGGGTGAACACAGCTCACGGGTGGATGCAAAACAAATGAAATTTTATCTCTCGTGGTCAGAGCTGAATTTTCATCATAGACTGTTTTTATATTGAAGTAGGATTTCGCAGTTTCGCCCGCGTAATTACCGTTCCCGTGCGAGTACGGGGATAAAATATAGCCTATGTTACTCGCTGATGATGTAGCTATCCATTACTGAAATCATTGTAGGAAACCAACAAAAACTATTTATTTTATAATATTAGTGTAGATAATTTGATTGATTTGCATGGAACTCTTCTCCAAAATGAAAGGTTTTCTTTTGCATCCCGTTTCCGCCGTTTAAACATCAACTTTCTAAAAATCCCTTCCCTTCACGACATATACACGCAGCTTAGCACACCATTCCTGTATCAGTCAGTCTTATTATATTGGAATCTTGATCTTAATTATAATGTTACGTTTAAAACTAATTTATAATCTTACATTTTATCCTCATTTCATTTAAAATAATATTACATCGTAAACAGACGCCTAATAAAAGTATAACTGGGGCCTACATGACCTCTTATTGCCATGATAGTTTACTCTTATTATGAGACAGATGTATTTGACGTGTATACTATCTGTCACTGTCACACAACTGAACTATCATTGCAATAAAAGCTCATGCTGAGGCCCCTGAATGTGATTTTCATTAACGTTTTTATCAATTCACATTCGTGCCTTGAAGTAACTTTTTTATAAAGGCTTGCTAGGAAATACACAATTGAATAATAGAATAAATAAAATATAGCAGGAATTAGAAAGATTAAGTATATATATGGCATTTTAAGGAGCCGAAACTACCTTCGCTTGTTTGCAATCTTTGCAGAATAAAATAGTCCAGTACCTAGTATTGGTCCCTAGGTATACATAAAGAGTAGGTCTTTATAATGTTTATCACTTGTATAGATGTCGAGTAATGTTATTTGCAGAAGTGGAGGCACTCTTGATGATGATGGCAATGAGGACCCAAATCGTGTTCAATCTGAGAAGAAGTAAGTGATTTCAATCCATCCTAAATGTGTATCTAACATTTCAATTCAATTAACATCCGAACATAATTATACTTACTACGAATGCCGTCACGGTTTTTAAGCGCCTAGCCATAACAGTGGGGGTTTCTGCAGACCTAGAAAAAGTAACATCATTCTCGCGCTTGCGCTAATCGAAATGAGTGGCATTGACATTTTCATTTGACAGTCTAAACACTCTGCCAACGCTGACCATAGAGTATATAAGGCAATAACAGAGAAATGAAATACAAGAAGGGGAATCCTATGGGTTCCTGCACATATTTTTAACAATTTTTTTTTCTTAACAATCACTTGATATTAGCGGAATAGCTGTACTCAAGCTCATCGCCATGAAATAAATAAAAGAAAGAAAGAACACAGAGAAATAGTGTTCGCTGTCCTTGGATTTAATTGTCTACCAATTTGATGACGTTAACGATGAATAGTCATCGATCGGAGACAGAGACTCGTCCTAAACGTATGTTACTTTGTCTAGGCTTGCGTGGTAGTATTTCCTCGCACTCGCTAATTAATAAGCGTTAGCGCTCTTAAATCGCGACGACACCTATACAAATATTCATCGTCTCCCTATTCTAGCAACGTTTTAATGATGAATTTTTTTTTCAAACCAACCCAATTCACAAACAGGTATGCGAGCATTAATTTTGAGGCAATTTCTATTATTTAAAAGTGATGTCCAACGAGTGTTCTAAGTTTCTAGTGATAAACATTTATGATTTGACTTATTTTGATAGACAGATATTTAGGGTGTGTACGTATTAGGAAAGCGACTTCCATCTAACCTTCGTATCCCCTTTTACGAGAAAATTCGAGAGATATGTCTGGGGTATTGAGAATATTATATGATGAATAGGTTGTATATTTGAAATTTTAAGTTCTTCCAGGCAAAATCATAGCGAGATAGAGAAGCGTCGCCGTGATAAGATGAACACTTATATAATGGAGCTGAGTAGCTTGGTGCCGCTGTGCGGGGCGATGACGCGCAAGCTGGACAAGCTGACAGTCCTTCGTATGGCGGTGCAGTATCTCCGCTCCGTCAGCGGTTCGCTGATCGCGCGCCCTCTCGCGCCACGCCCCCGCCCCTCCTTCCTATCCGAGCAGGAGCTGAACAACCTCATCCTGCAAGCTGCTCAAGACTGCTTCCTGCTGGTGGTCGGCTGCGACCGCGGCAGGCTACTCTATGTTTCAGCATCGGTGAAACATATGCTTAACTACGATCAGGTACAATCAAATTTAGAGACATTCACGCTCTCATCCCTTTGCCGAGTTGCTTCGGATATAGCTGGAATGGAATCCTTTTTGAAAACTGACCTTATTGTGTGATTTTTATTAGAGAATGCCCGATGCATTCTCTAATAAAAAATCACACAATCACACATCTTGTGCACTTTATGCAGGTGGCAAACAATCTTGCAGACCATCTGATGGTAAGTGGCTATCGCAGTCTATGGTCGCTTGCAATACCAGACGCAACACGCGCGCGTTGTTGACCCTGTAAATATATTTTCACACCCATCTTGAAGAACTTCATGTGGTAAGCGTTTGGGACAACCACCTTGGGTCGTTCATTTCACAATCTGAGTGTCCAGGGAAGCTCCTTGGAAACGAGGAGTGAGGCCATTGATTGCGGCGGTGAATGCATTAACGGTTATAAACGGAAGCACGTTGTCCGCTGAGCCTTCTGCATTCCAATTGGGTACACATCCCGGGGCAGCTATGTCACCGTCGTTTGAATCCTTGCACAGCCATATTGTGCTGGGTCCGCAAGGAGACCTTTCGACAGAAGACAGCGTACCGTTACCACTTAACCCCTAGCTTTTGCTTCACGTAAGTAGTTAGCTACATCGACCTTACAGTTTCCTTAGTAGTACAGGTACGGAAAAATGTATATGTAGTTAAACAATTGTGTTCACAGACGGACTTACTCGGCCAGAGTCTATTCGACATCCTGCATCCTAAAGATGTCGCCAAAGTAAAGGAGCAACTGTCCTCCTCCGACCTCAGTCCTCGCGAGAGACTCATTGATGCTAAAAGTTTGTACTTACGATTATGTTTTTTTATTCGAATTTCAAGGACAACTATATACCATATAAGCAACCTTCCGAACCCGGTGGTAAACTTCATAATGCCATATTCTTTAATGTGGAGTGCTTATCAGTAAAGAAAATTTGGACCGTAAAAAATCCAGTCTGTTTGGAGTGATTGTATAATGTTACTAGCTGTGCCCGGCAAACGTTGTATTGCCATATATTTTTTTGGGCTGGACTACCCCTAACATTTAGGGGGATGAAAAATAGATGTTGGCCGATTCTCAGACCTACCCGATTAGCACACAAAATTTCATACGAATCAGTCCAGCCGTTTCAATGGCAACGAAAACTGTGACACGAGAATTTTATATATTAGATTATGTTAAACACTTCCGGGAAGGGATGAAAAATCTCGATGTTCGTACTTCTGAGTCAAAGTCTATATACCTATTTTTACTGGTGGAATATTTATATTGGGTACGCCGACTGCCGCACGGCCAGCAGAAGACTTGTGTCTTGTCTTCTACGGACTAAAACCCGAAGGTGTTCCTTCTCGTGCACGTGCAATGCAAAGGTGCCATCACGAGTTATGAGCGCTGGCGTAGTATTTTTTTTTATCAGCTTTTTTGCGACATTACCCTGACCACTAATTGCCATCTTGCAATGACAATGATTACCAGACAGATATATAAGTCTGTTACTGTCACACAGCTAAACTATCACAGCAATAAGAGCTCATGGTAAGGCCCATCAATAATTTGTAAACAGCAATGTTGCCTGTGATGGCGGACTTGTCGTCGGGAGGGTCGCGATTCGGGCCGGGCGCTCGGCGCTCGTTCTTCTGTCGCATCAAGTGCAGGCCGAACCAGCTTAGCCCCAACCCATCCACCTCGGTCAAGGAAGAGGCCGAGCAGGCCCCCAAGATGCGCAAGAAACACGAGAAGAAATATTGCGTCGTCCAATGCACTGGTTATTAATCTACACTAATAATATAAAATTAATTTGTGCTAATCTCAGGAACTATTTTTTGGTTTGAATTGAAAAAAAAAAATCTTGTTTTGGATAATTCATTCAAGGCTTTATGTTATCACGGTGCACAATAGGTGCGAAGCACCAATAGAAAATGTTCAATAACGGGAACATGTGTCACGAAGTAACATAGTTTTATCGTTAATCCTATAGCTTATATTACAAACTAGCTGTGCCCAGCGGTTTCACCCGCGTAAATTTAATTTTATATAATATATCGGTTTAAAATTGACAAACTTTCATTCCCTATTTTATCCCCTTGGGGGTATAATAAATCAAAATCCTTTCTTATCGGATGCTTACGTCGTAACATCTATCTGCATGCAAAATTTCAGACCGATCCGTCCAGTGGTTTGGGCAGTGCGTTGATAGATCACTATGTCAGTCAATCAGTCAGTCCTTTGAGTTATATATATTTAGATTAATTCCTCAAAGAATTGCTACTAACTGGGCATTAATCCAGACTCTAGACTGTTCCGAGCAAATTACAGATGGAAAAACCCTCGTAAAATTAGAGATCGGACCCAGGTCCTCGTGTCCCGCAGTAGCACTTGCGATAATTGCAAACATACTCTTTCGGGAAATACAGGTGCAGTAAATAGTAGAATCTTACAAATTGTTTGAATCCTTACTTTGTGGAAATATAATCCAATCAATCTTCTATATGATCATTTTTGAGGACTGAGTTTCTTTTTGCATAAAATGACCTTCCAACCTGGCGTTAGCATTTATAATTCTCTGTAAAATTTTAAAGTACCTACTTTGTTAGTATAATCAGATAAAAATCTTTTTGTGTTTGATTATGGTGCAGGCTACCTGAAGTCCTGGACGAAGGATTCTGACGGCGAGGGAGGGCCTGATGAAGGCGAGTCGTGCAACATGTCGTGCCTGGTCGCCGTGGGGAGGACCATGAACAATATAGACCCGCCGCCCTACCCGCGCCAGAACCCACCGATCAGGCAGCTCCAGTATGTTTCCCGTCACACTCCCGACGGGAAATTCCTCTTTGTTGACCAAAGGTAAGCTAATACAGGAATATTGCTATATAGTTGTGCCCCGCAGTTTCATAGACTTCATTTCATAGCTGGCTTTATTTTGCGAATTCCCATTTTTCTTTAAATAAAAGCCTACGCAAATCCTAGTAACATCAGCTATCTGCCAGCGAAAGTCCCGTTAAAAGCGGCTCAACCGTTTCAGATTCGCCGGAAAAAACAAACAGATACATTTTTAAGAATGTTTTTTTTGTGTTAGCTTATAAACTGTCTTATGTATTTAGTGGAAATTGTTAATTTGGAATATTAAAAGACACTCCAATTGTATTTATCTGTATAGGTCATTCGCTGGTGGCCACGTATTTTGCATAAACCTAGCTTGAATAATTTAGCCTTTTAATTTGCGTATACAGAGTGACTCTAGTCCTCGGCTTCTTACCTCAAGAGCTACTGGGCTCTAGTCTTTATGAATATGTGAGTGGTCCGGAGCTGACGGTGGTCGCGCATACGCACAAAGCGGCGCTCATCTCCCGCGAATCAATGCAGACGAAGTCCTACTCGTTCCGCAGGAAGAACGGGACCCTCGCCCGTATCCAAACGCGATTCAAACCTTTCAAGTAAGGAGTATATTTTTACTTGTGTTTTTTAAAATAGGTTCTTGCCAACAACTAGTTATGAAAATTCCCCACGGCTCAAATTTGGAACGAGCTACTTACAGGTTTGTTAGATGTCATAGCAATAATTGTCACATTTAATGTTCAAGCAAAAATAAACCTTGTGTACCTACCTATTCTCTGCCTAATTGTTGTCTATTATTAGTGATTGCTTTCCTATGATATCTATCAATATTTGTACCTCATACGTACCCGTATTATGGATGACTCATGCTACACCGAGCCGGGCCCGACCCGAGCGTCAGCCTTAGCACGGTCAACTAATATTACTTATATTTTGTGATTCTCACGCTATACTGAGTTATGTTATTACATAATTATGCTCACGCCTGTTTCCCGAAGGGATATGCAAAAATGATTTAGCAACAAGACCAACTTTTCACCGAATTTATTTAATGCCAAAGTGACAGATGGTGAGTCCATCGCCGTCTCAGGCATTATACAATACGTCTTGAGTTACTTCTCAGACATCTGCAGGTTCCCTCGCGATGTTTCCTTCACCGTTAAGCACGTGATGTGAAATCACTGTACATAAGTTTTTAGACATTGGCCAAAGCCCAGCTTGAGCCCGGCACGGTCTAGACTGAGACAACCACAACATTACATTGATTTGCACTTTCCTTGTAAAATCGTTTATAATATGAGTACGACAGTAACCGCTTACCATATATTATCTCAGAAACCCGTGGACTCAGGATGTGGAGTGCCTGATAGCGAACAACACTGTAGTAGATGAAGAGGTGGCCCCGCCCAGTGACGCTGCGCCCGCCACTTTCGATGCCCGCCAGCAGCGTACGTACATCACATAATGCCAGCCTCTGCCATACTAACACAACTTATAGGGCCTACCATGACCTCTTATTGCCATCATAACATGTTATTGACACATACATTGACAATTTACGCTTATTTTGAATTAGCTGCGCCCTGCGGTTCCACCCGCTTGGATTTAATGTCATTCCCGCGGAACCCTTAATGTATTTTTTTTAATAAAAGTAGCCTATGGTATTCTTTGTAACATTAACTTTCTGCCAGTAACAGTCCCGTTAAAATCGGTCCAGCCGTTTCAGAGATTACATTGAACAAACAGACAGACAGAGATTTTGTTTGAAAATTTGTTGTTTTAGCCAGTACCGTATGCATTTTTTATATGTACTTTAATATGCATTTTGTAAAAAGCTGTTATCTATGTAGACTGTAAAGATGACAATGCCTGCTTAGTTCCGTGATGTCATTCTTATTCCAATATGGCGGCTGATCCAAGATGGCAGACTAGTTTTCTGCACAACCACAATATGGAAATGACTTGAAAGAGCTTGCTGACGAAATAAAGAAACATTTTTTTAAAGTTGTTTTTTTAAATGCACTTAAATAAATCATTAACTTACATACATATGCTCACGCCTGTATTCCCCGAAGGGGTAGGCAGAGGTGTTGTTATCACAACACCCACTTTTCACCGAATTTGATTAAGTGCCAACGTGACAGATGGTGAGTCTAGCGCCGTCTCAGGCACTATACATACGTCTTTGAATTACTTCTCAGACATATGCAGGTTTCCTCACGATGTTTTCCTTCACCGTAAAGCACGTGGTGTGAAATCACTGTACGTAAGTTTTTTAGAAAAACTCATTGGTACAGGCCCCGCTGGGATTCGAACTTGCGTCCACCACGGCTCTTAATTAATAAATCATTAACTTAATAATTGTAAAAAAAAATACTTTTATAAATCATGACATGGATGTCCTGGTGTTCCTATCAGTAGAATTAATTAAGTAGTAGGAACATGGAACAAGTGAGTCAAACCATCATGTCTTGCGTCATGATGTCATGACATGGTTTCTTCTCCTGTCAGGATTTTATTTGTAAACGGTAGTAAATTAAATTAAGTTAGTCTTAGAAATGACGTGCAGTATTCAAAGTGTCACCGTTTTTACTTCATAAATCTGTTGGGTTGAATTTGAAAAAAAAAATTGAGTTGAATAGTATTCATCGAAGAAAGCATTCAGGTATGACGCTACGACCAATAGGAGATAAATTAATTGATTTGATTCGATGGCAACGAGATCTTATGGTAAGGCCCGTGCACCCATGAATAACAGTAATCATCAACCCATTACCTATAACTTGGAAGCACTCCACTCATAACCGACGATGTAAAACGATATGCATGACCAGCCGTTTCCAATATGCTATATCCATCTGTCATGTCATACAGTCAACTAATGATAAAAAAATATCCTTAATTTCATCGCTTGTTAACATTATTGTGAAATTGAAGGTCATAACATCTGACAGATTACTTGGGATAGAAGCCTGTAAACTTTGATAGGTTATTGAAAACGGCCGGTAGACGATACGAAGGGATTATAATATATTAATTAAATTATAGAAATTGCAATGTAAATAGTGATTTTTAATACTTAGCTACCGATTTTAATGTCATTTTCAATATCATTGTTATCCGAAACTGATGTATCAAGTCCTTGAAGCACGCCTTGATCTACCGGGTATTCGGGAGCCAGCGTCGGCCAGCGTTTGGGATTTATCTTTTACCGAATTTTTATTTTTATTTTAGTTATTGTAATCAACATGATATCAAGTAGATTCAATTACTGAAGGTTGTCAATCAGCTCCGAACATTTGTCTGTCGTTAGCGCGGCGAAACAGGTCAGCGGCACTCGCAATCCCGGTCCACTCTCTGATGTTTCGTAGCCACGACTTCTTCCTACGACCAGACTTCCTTTTGCCAGCTACTTTTCCCATCATAATAAGTTGTATCAAGTTATATTTCTCATGTCGTAACACATGCCACTTTTCTCTTTTTGACGGTCTTCAAAAGCGCCAGTTTTTGTCCAATAAGTCGCAGGACTTCTTCGTTGGTCACCATTTGAGTCCATGATATAGCCATCATGCGCCTGTAGGCCCACATCTCGAATGCTTCTATACGTTTCCTGAGGTTATCTTTAATAGTCCAGGTCTCACATCCATACAGAAGAATCGGCCAAACATAACAATGTAGAAGGTCACAAGTTACTTCGATGAAAATTTTTAAAATTTAATGGGACTTTTCGTAGGTTGCATTGCAACGGCAAAATAATTGGAATTTTTTTTTCGAGGAAACTGAAAATTGTATTTTGGAAGAAAAGAAGCTACTCCAGCTACCATATTCGACCTTAAATTTAATCTATCTGTTCACCCATTGGTTCACAGGAATAGCAAACGCACTGTCATTCATATCATTTGTTCAGGTGTTGGTGAGCCTAGCCATATTACTAACATTACATGACGCTTATTTTGCTATCTCGTGTTGCACGTATAGCTTTCTGCTCGCCTCTTCTCTCGATGTTTGAGTCGTGGTGTGGTGGAGAGACGGTGGCTGATATGGATGTGGTTCCAGAAGCAGATCTGGAGATGCAGCGCTTAATAGAAACCCAAGTGGAGTCACATAAAATAGGCAGTGCTATAGCCGAAGAGGCGCTGCGCCGCCAATCGCTTGATTTCTCGCCAGAGCTGCCGGCCGATATACTGCCCGATGTCATCTTTGAAGATCAGGTATTGCAAATTGTTATTTATGAAATATATCTCTGTCAGTTCAGATAGCTATCGCAATTATTAATTCAATGCTAATGATAAGCGGAAAGGAAAAAGAAGCTTGCCCCAATTCAGTATTTCTCGGGATCGTGCCAAGAAAGTTGGCTCAGAGAATCAGCATTGCCACGTTGATTGGCAACAATAGCAATGCTCATTGTCTCAGCGAGAAAAGCCAGCTATTTTTGACCGACTTCAATAAAAGACCAAATATATTTTATGAGTTAGCGTATATCTTCATCGTTTATGAACCGATTTTGATAATTATTTAAATTCAAGCATGTAGCGAGAGGGTGGGTGACATTGTTCGACGGCCCAGATCATATAAAGTTTGCTTTTAATATAAGTAAATTAAATTGAAAATCAGATTCTTCCCGGTCCTTCTCAGTCTAGTTGCCGAACCGATGGTCAGTTGTTCGACTTTTACAAGTGACTTACCAGGACCTACACTGTGTCAATCAATTTAATTTTCATAACGCTTGTTACCAAGTTGACTTGCATTCATTTATAGAGTTCCTTGGTGGACAATATTCTGGACATGGACGAGGCAAACTACACCCAGGTGCGCAACAACGTGCCGCTGAGCTCTGTTGGAGCCAGTTCCCCAGTACCATCGACTGGAGACCTTATCACTGGCTCCCCACCGCCGCCTCCCTCTCCCCTGCTGCCCCCCACCGGAGGAGCGGACGGCAACGGAGAAGCAACAATGGCAGTCATCATGAGCCTCCTGGAAGCCGACGCCGGACTCGGAGGCTCCGTGAGCCTGTCAGGCCTACCCTGGCCACTTCCATGACGCGAGGATTTCAACACGCCGTATTGGCACGACTTATTCAGCAAATGTAACTCGGTTGACTCGACAATGATGATTACTATGCCGGTGCAATGAGCTAGTATTTTACCAAATATATTTTCTTAAATTGACACAAGATAGGCACCTGGTGCCTTACCATAAACTCTTGTTGGCATGATAGTTTGGCTGTGTGACAGTGACAGACTTATACACTTCATATGCATCTGTCTCATAATCATTGTCAATATATGATGGTAATAAGAGATCGTGGTAGGACTCCTGTATTTTAGCGGACTTGATGTCTTCTTTATTAAAATTATGACAGAAAACCTATCTTGAGCTCACAACCTTTTGCACCCCACCGCATTTTTTACGTCTCTAATCCTAATAAATACTTTTCAGTGTAACTATACGAATAGTTACACTGAAAAGTATTTATTAGGATCAGGGCGATGAGAGCTCAGCATCAGGGTGGGTATTCTTAACACGATCGTAAAAAGTTTTAATGCAGGTCTCTCGGAATTATATTACGAAACTATCGTACTGAGCGGACTGTAGTGCGGTATTTATATAACCCAGCTTCGTAGTAAAGTGTATATGTAGTGCATCGCTTTACCAAATGTGCGCTGTAAAATGTTACCATACAGTAGTATATATAAACCAGACAATATTGACTAAAAAGTCGTTACAGTGGTTCTTGTAATTGTACCCTCCATATGCCATTTACCACAGTATATGCTTTACAACCAGTAAGGAATATAGGCCTATTTTTTTTCAAATAAGAACGTTGGCTGCACGGGCTTACGGTCATTACACCTATTCCGCGTATTATATGATATGATGCGCGCGTCTGTGTGATGAGTGTCATTTCGAACGATCCCTTCCTAGATTCCTAACTGCTCGTAAAGATTATATGACATGGGATTTCCTAGTTAGTAAGTTATACATGCCTGTAGCCCATGGGGGTAGGCACACTACTGTGCGCCATATACTACGATCCTTGCATACATGTAGGTATATACGTAAAGATATACTATTCCTACTGTCAATTGTAATTGATTAACATTTTGTGATTTCATTCGTATGCTATACAATTTTTCAGACTTTATAGTATCTAAGAGTAGTTGGAACTTCAACTTTGAAGTGCAGGCAATAAGATACAAAACATGCAAGGCAAAATGGAATAATCGCGTCATATAGCCGATTCCATTTTGTGATTAGGTATAGTTGAAACTTGAAAATTAATATTCTTATTATAAGATTCAAGCCGAAACAGGCGATATGTTAGAAATATTACTCTCTTATATATCAATAATATATATATATATACATTCGTAATCCGAATTTTGCGGTAGAATTAAGGAAATTCGATGGTTGCTCATTTTGTACAAGGAGTGTGCATGGGCCTCACCATAAGCTCATATTGCCATAGTTCCAGTGTGTGACAGTGACATTACCTATACACGTCATATACATCTGTCTCATGATAAGAGTTTGATTATCACGACAATAAAAGGTCATGGCCAAGCCCCAGGATTAGATATTAAAATATATTAAATATTACTCTGTTCCGCGCCCTCTATATAAATGGTGTAGGATTATTTTTCGGTAAGGATGTTTATACCAAGAGTCCTAGATCCTAGGGGTTGTATGAACAACTAAAATTATGAATAGGGGATGTAGCCTACGTTTCTTGGATCATACAGGGGTATTTATTATTGTTATACGTACTATATTTTTTTATCGTTTGTTTACGATCGAAAAACAATTCGGTCAATTTTATTATTTATAAGTACAGTTATTTTTACTCATTTTACATAATTTTAAAGCAAGATATTTTTGATGATATAATTAAATTATATTATGAGAGCGATGTCTCTCAGATTGGAATGTTGACTATATAAAAAAAATTGGTTTTTAAGTAATTTTATCATAAATAAAAAATGAAATTGTAGGATAATCATCACTACACTATATAAGTATATAACTTTCATATTCTGATAACTGAACATATTTGATCTAACCATATCTTCATATATCATAACTGACCCATTGTACAAGGACCAAGTGTGCCCTACACCGTGCACTAGTCACGTGTTTGACCTTTCTGAATATTGGTTGTGTGGAAACTGTTGTGTCATGGGCATAAACAAATAAAGTGGAAGCTTATATATATATATAGTGTCTTGAACGACATATTTATACCGAAAGATATATTATATCGGTGACCAGAACAGCTGTTAAAATACGTGATTTCAAAGACGACACAATTTTTGGTACAGGGCAATGGGTGGTGGTACATTTAAAAAATACTTAGATACAATATACATAGAGTAAAAAAAATCACAACTAACAGACAGACAGAGAAAGCAATTTAAATTGGGTTTTTCTGTGCATACTTTCATATGCATTTAGTAAATGGTGTAACCTTGGGATTACAAACAAACATTTTATTTATCTGTATAGATTGATATGTACCAACAGCCAATGCTCTATGCGCCTATGAAATCCTCGGCTCTGTATAAAATATTAGTTGCCTTCCTTCATATTGCAATAATGTTCAGTATATAAGCTTTCGGTATACAAGATTGCCTTCAAGACGCTCTATATACAAATTATACTGCTGTAATAAGTCTTGCCCTGCCCGAATCATCGACTTGTTTGTTCCGTGAAATAACTCCAGCGTGGGCCTAAGGATGCGTTGTAAAGATATGCCAAATTATACTTATTAATGCATATAATGTATGTTGATTACTTTTACTTAGCAAATAAGGTGTTTAAAGTAGGTGCTTTTACATAAATGTTTTGTTCACGTTAAACTAATTAGCTGGAAGGTGTTAGTATAAAGATGCAACCTCATGCAGCCGCTCGTCTGGTCGAGCGACCCCATTTTAAATCTCTCGTCACTCGTTTGGTTACGGTGGTGTTTTTCGTGAGTCAAAGATGGGCCAAAAGTTCAAGTAGAGAGAAATGAGTGTACCCGATTCGGAAAAGCTAACGGTTTAGGTAATGGCTTTACCATATGTGCTAGTTGGTGACGAGGCATTGCAGTTAACACTCTGATTAACAGCGTCAAAGCTCAACACATTTTTACATTTCCTGCGACCACATTTCTCGCTGGA
The DNA here is from genome assembly GCA_929442735.1 of Watsonalla binaria. Classification (NCBI taxonomy): domain Eukaryota; kingdom Metazoa; phylum Arthropoda; class Insecta; order Lepidoptera; family Drepanidae; genus Watsonalla; species Watsonalla binaria. The sequence goes on along the minus strand of OV838917.1, from coordinate 577,070 downwards.
AACGAGCGTCGAGCGGCTTACATCAGGTTGCACCTTTAACCTTTGATAATCTCTTCATAACAATGTACAACGTATCTCGTCTCGAGTGTGCTATGGCGAAAAATGTGGAAAGCGTTCCAAATTAATGTTATACTACAAAAGTAATCTACACGAGGTACGATTTGTATTTTTGTGTGAATACTCAAAAACTACTGTGCAGATTTCAAACATTCTTTCACCATTGGAAAGCTACATGATCAGCGCGTAACAAAGGCTTTATTTTATCCCCGTACTCCCACGGGAACTACGCGGGTGAAATCGCATGACGTCCGCTAGATTTATTAAAAAAAATATATAACATATGAGGCAGCAAATATGTGCTTTGAATACTAGAGCATTTGTGATGTTATTTACAAAATTATACATCAATGTATCATATATACAAAATATTTGACAATAATTAACTGCTTCGTGTACAATTCAAAATAAAGTAAATATTAGATGTTTTAAGATTTGGATAATGGGTTTGCGATTTAAGTGAAAATTAAATGTTGCCATTGTCAAATAAGTTCTTATACAATGATAATCATGGTTGAATATAACTATTAGTATAATATCCTTTACCTATTCATAAAGCTAAACAATAAGGTTTAAGGCACACCGGGAAGGTCCAACTCTGTGTCCCTTCGATTTGAAAGACGATTAATAAAATACAATATACTTATATATAATCAAGTTGTAAAATTATATTGTTGTTTCATGTTAGTAGTAAACTAATAAAGTGTTTTTCATACTGTATTTCACTGTAAGTGTGTGTTTTAATAAATTGTTCCTTACTTGGAGATAGACAACCGGTTCTATAGTAAGAAGAAATAATGATAAGTATACATTATAGAGATCAATGAGCCTCGGCAGCCTTGAGGCTTGAGCAGTCGCCTGCTATGCAAGCGACGCAATTTCTTACCAATTACATTTTCTAAAAACTTATGTACGGTGATTTCACATCAAGTGCTTTACGGTGAAGGAAAACATCGTGAGGAAATCTGCATATATCTGAGAAGTAATTCAAAGACGTATGTATAGTGCCTGAGACGGCGATGGTCTCACCCTCTGTCACGTTGGCACTTAATGACATCCGGTGAAATGTGGGTGTTGTTGTTACAACACCTCTGCTTACCCCTTCGGGGACCCTGCTCGGATGGCGTGAGCATATTTATTTAATTTCTTAAGGAGATATATATATATAAAATAATAATCTATAAATACATGATGATGGATCTCAGAACTCGAGAACTCTTATACGGATTCAACAAAGATTTTTTTTGTATTGCATTATCAAGACATTGATGATAAAAAATGTTTTATAATAAACTATACAGATAAATAAAATTGAAGTGTCTGTTTGTAATTCCAAAATAACAGCTTTCCACTAAATGCACGTGAAAGTATACACGGCATTGACAGAGAAAAACAAATTTTCAAAGTTTTTCTCTGTCTGTCTGTATGTTCCGGGTTCTCTGAAACGGCTGGACCGATTTTAACAGGACTTTCACTGGCTAGCTAATGTTACAAGGAGAAACTTAAGTTACTTTTATTAAACAAACATTTAGGGTTCCGCAAGAATGAAATTAAATCTACGCGGTTGAAACCGCAGGGCACAGCTAGTACTTAAGTAATTATATTATTCCACTACGGAGCACATAGTTTTAATTTTTAATCCAACACATGCACAGGCACAATAAGTATATTTTTAAAATCTAAAGCGAAGCAGAGATCTGTTATAACGCGAACTTGAGATGCGTTTTTTAAAAAAAAGAATTAATTAAAATAACGAAAAGTTTATTGAAATGAATATGATTAAAATTATAATAAGTAAAAATACGGAACAACACTTTAAAATAGAAACTTGGTAAAAGATGCGTCGCGGATGGAGGATAGGGCTGAACTGCGGTGGTCCGCGGTGAAGCCGTGGGACTGACGAGAAATGCTGACATAGCAAAATAATGTTACTAACTGAAAGTACTTACAAAGATCTAAGGGTAGAAAAACGTCAGCATATATACTAGCAGGGTTGAGGTATAACAGCCCCCCGCTGAAGAAGAAACTTACTCGGTGAAAGAGCTAAGTTTTAGGAGGATATTCTCAATCGAGGAGAACCTATCTCTTCTGGGTTCTCCATGGAATATCAATTGACTTTAATTCTAATTGAACTTGGTTTAGATTGCGTGTTACTACACTTCTTTTACCGAATTTCATGTACATTTTATATAAACATACAATAATGATAAAGATGACAGTACAAAATGTTAATATTGGATAACTAACATGATAGCTCAAAAGTGTGTCAGACTCTCGTATTATTTCATTGGATTTATTAATAATCTGATTGGAAATTTCATTAAAGTTTTTTAGTTTGTCAAGGTTAATGTTTTGAATTTTAAAAAAAGGTATATTTGAAATATTCAACTTTTGAAAGTTGCAACATGTATCATTAATAATATTAAAGTCTGACCTAATATGATCAATTTAAAATTTTATATCAGACATTCCAAATAATTCATGATTTTTACAAAAGGCGGTACAGTTACCTGGTAGGTTTAAGAATCCTGTACCAATTATTTTATGCTCTGATATTTTGGAATCACAGTCAACTACCAATTTAGACATTTCTGATTGAACATACAGATAATTATTAAATTCAAGTTTATGCCAAACATCAATTTCACCATGAATAAATTTGGGATTGCATTGATTTGGCAAGTAAGTCATAATTTTAAACATGATTTCAGTCTCACAACTTGGGTTACTATTGACAGAGTATTCATTATGTGTTTTACATATGTAAACACTATTGGGTATTTTCTTACACGAATATAAACTATCTAAATAGGAGTACACAGACTTATCTTTACTTACAGCTATGAAGTCAGCAGCCGGTAGAATGAGACTGTATGAATAAGGATTTTTCAAGTTATGCGGTACTGGTACCGGTATTTTTTTAAAGATATTGTTGTTTAGAGTTGTGTGAATCAGGGGAATTTTACAAATAAAGATAATTTGTTTATTCGAATAATAGGCTGCTTGTTCACTTAAATCTATGATTACATGAATATTATCTAAATCTAAACTTACAGGTAATTCTGGGTTAATATCTTACATTGTTGACTAATTCGTCAAACAGTTGTTTCGGTGTAAGTATAGAGGGATGTAAGACATTACTTTTAGTAAACATAATTGCATTTTGCAAATCCTCTAATTTAAATGACAAAGTTAGCAAGGTTGACGTTAGTCTATTGTACACCAGGTTCATTTTAGAAATTACCGTCATCTTATATTATTGCCTCTTCTTAGATGCCATACTTATATTATTAAGACTATCTTCTAACATCTCGACAGCGTTATTCAAACGTGCTTCATGTATTTTAATGAGAGCGAGAGTTTCATTATAATTTTGTAATGCACTTTTGGTTATTAAGATTTGGTCTTTAATTAATTTAGCCAATTTCTTATCATTATTTTTTAAGTTTTGAATAGCGTTGTATTTGAATGCATCATTTTCATCCAAAGTACCTATGATGTGTTTGAGAACAGTTCCAATACCAGATATCCAAGCGGATCTCTTGGATTGCGTTGGCATTAAATGGGATATAGCATTATAATCGTTGACTATATCATTGTACCGAGAAGTTAATGGCTCTAAAATGTTATGGCATTCTTTGTCCTCAAGGACGTCATTTTGTTGGCACAAAAATCGAACTGTACCTAAAACGTTATTGATATTGTCGATATGCGGCTGTATATATGATATATCAACAGGTATCAAAAGATGTAAATAATTGTCAGTAAATCTGACATGGCCCATTGGGTCAAAGTATATACCAGGGCTCTCGGATATAGGCTCGATGAGAGCTGAGTGGGCATAATAAAGACTAACGATAGCCAATCTGAAATGAAAATAGAATACTTATTTTATTCCAATCGAGTAAGTGAGTTGGTAAAAAATTGTATAAGATTATTGTATAATAGTTTTTTAATAAAATGTATACAAAGCTTGTATATAAATTTGTATATTTTATTTGTATAAGTTGTATATAGATTTTATATATTTTATTTGTATATGGGATTTGTATAAGTTGTATATTATGTTTGTATATTTTACTTCTTTCAGTCGAAAGTAGCCACTGTGGGAAGTTCGGCTAACTTAACCTCATCGTAGTGATGTTTGATATGTCTACGATTGATTAAAACTGAGAGGGTGTTATTTCCGTGGATTTTCACCACTTTATAAGTCCCTTTCCAAATGGAAGATAACGATTTTCTGAGTCTAAGATGATTTTTGATATAAACAAAATCGCCAACTTTATATTTCTTAGGTTTTGCTCTTTGGTCATAATAAGTTTTGGAAATGCCTTTAGATTTAAGTATATTTTCTATTGCTTTTTCTCGGGAGTAGTTGAGCCTTTGTTGTAAAATAAGGACATAATCAGGGTAAGTTACGTCTGGCACGTTTTCATAAATTGAGTTGGGTATAAATGGTTTACGACCATATAATAATTCGTAGGGGGTAAAATTTGTTGTGCAATGCGTGCTTGTGTTATAAGCTAACATTGCTGTATACACATAGCCAGGCCAATCAGTTTGTTTTTCATTGACATATGATTTTAGGTATTCTTTTAAAGTCGAGTGACTTCTTTCTAATGCCACCACCCTGTGTTTGAGGGTGGTATGGTGTAGACCATTTCGTTCACCAAACTGATTTTTCAAAAATTCTTTTAAAGCATTCCAATTATCAAATTCTTTTAATTGAGCACGCTATTTCGGCCTTTCCTTCCAACTGACATAACACATTTAAATAAAAGATCATGTTGACCAGGTGAAGCCAAAGAGATAGCATTGTTGCAATTTGTAATAAATGCATTTAGTTTTTTACGTGTGACATCAAGAGGTTTCACGTATTTAAGTAGAAAGTTTAGAGGAGTTTCAACATTTTCCATTTTAGTAGCCATTGTATTAAAAGAATTGAACAAACAACTTTTATAAATGCAAGAATAATTATCTGAACGGTTATTAAGTTACTTAATGCACGGTTATAAATTAATTCTCAGTACAAAGATATGAAACTGCACGGTTGCAGTTTATGCCCGCCGTGAAGTTCACACCTGCATGGATGATAAGGATGATTCTAAGTATTGGACTTAGTATAATGATTAATTAATTAATTAACATGGGATAAAATTCTTAGAATAGGCACTGCACTTTGAAATAAAATTCGGATTTAAGGATTTGATCGAATCACTTGGCACTTTTAAAATAGTAGTATGAAGGATCACTCACAGGATACAGGTACTCATCTGTACCATGATGTAGGATTGTAGGACGAATGCTGGACTCAGGAGGTCCGGAGGTTGAGCGAAGACACGTCGCTCTGGATCCCCGTCGCCGGTGGCACCCTCAAAGAGGTGCAGAGCCCCTGTAAGGCTCGTGCTCGACGATAGGTACGTGGCACTCGGTCTATCCTCAAGACCAAGCGCTTGGATGGATGGAGTTCAGCCGGGTGTGATGACGCAATTTACGCACTATCACACTTTTGAGGACGCACTTTTGGACACTTTATTTGTTGCCGTACTGGAATGTTCGGGGCGTTACCGAGATATTAACGATCCCGGTATCCCACCGCTACCACCAAATGTTATAACGCGAACTTGAGATGCGTTTTTAAAAAAGATAATTAATTAAAATAGCGTGAAAAGTTTATTGAAATGAATATGATTAAAATTATAATAAGTAAAAATACGGAACAACACTTTAAAATAGAAACTTGGTAAAAGATGCGTCGCGGATGGAGGATAGGGCTGAACTGCGGTGGTCCGCGGTGAAGCCGTGGGACTGACGAGAAATGCTGACATAACAAAATAATGTTACTAACTGAAAGTACTTACGAAGATCTAAGGGTTGAAAAACGTCAGCATATATAATAGCAGGGTTGAGGTATAACAGATCGCATTCTCATTAAAATAAAGAACACAAATAACAATACCTCTTAACTACTTTATTGCTGTCATTGATACAGTGAGCTGGTAGCGCGCTGATTCCGAAAACTTCTCAATTTAAAACACATGTTTTCGAAAAGCATTTGTTTCCACGCTAAGGAAAAACAAGGCACGTGATTATTAACACGACTACATTAGCTTGATTATATTCGTGCCATTCCCTACTCAATAGTGTCACCGTACTTGTTGGTGGAGGCGGGTGGGGTCGGAGCAGGCCTGCTGCGCTGGACCGGGGGCATCTGATGGGGATCCATCCTGAAAATTTTACATTTAACTCATTTTTTCGCCTGGACTCTTCAAAATCGAGGCTTTTGGGACCGAGAACCAAGTCCCAGATCCCACGTAGGATTAATAAATAATAATTTCCGAGTGGGAAATCGGTTTGTTAATGCGTTTATTCTAAGAGGTTCGATAAGTAGTTCGATATTTTAACTTCTCGATTTTTTTTTCTAGACATTATTTCGTATAATTTGATCAGGCATTCTGAGGTACTGTACCAATCATGAAATATATAAAAAAACTTGTTATTTAGATTCTCTTTGGACATTTTTTACCCAACTTCGGCGAAATTAAAATATGAATTCGATAAAATCGTCGAATCGTTCTATGCGATATGACGCTGTATACGATGTTTTTATCGGCGGTATCTTTACTACTGTTTATTAGGGATTATGGAACCGATCCGTCGTTTTACACGGTGTGTTTATAGTTTCGAGTGTATTTTGTATTATATTCGTAGTATAACTAATGTGTGTGTAAGTGTACCCAGCAAACCCAAGCGCCACACACAAACGTGAGTACTCCCACAGACGCGGAATACACAAACGGTGGACGTGGCAACTGTGGGTATTGTATGTCTGTGCTACACTAGATATTATTATATTTTATTTATATACAGGTTGTCAGTGAAACAGTTGTCTTCTAGAAGTTGTAGGGTTTTAAGAAAATATCACTATGTTGAAGTTGTAAAATATTTAGCTCCATCGATAACGTAGTTATAGCCTATGGTTGCTGAGGGCCGAAAAGCTGGCCTTAAGCAATTCAAGGAACATTACGTATGCGGTAATAACATTTGTTAAATTAAGGAGAATGTTAATGGTTCCTATTATATATTATATATTATAGATAATGAAATCCTATTTTCCCCGACATATGACTATATGACTTGCAAGCTATTAATGTAGTACATATATGCGTACATGTATAAAATATAATTTTGATTTTAACATTTATGTTGTAATTTTTTATTGCAAACAGCACTAAAAACTAATTACAAGTAGAAAACTTGTCCCAAATCGGTGTCTCTCGGGATCGTGCCAAGAAGGCTGGCAGCATTGCCACGTTAAATAGCAATGCTGATTCTCTGAGCGAGAAAAGCCCCAGCCCGCTTGTCACGAGAAGCTTCTACCAGACGACGTGCAACCTCTTTGAAATATAAAATGTTTAATTGTTCATTCTACCTGTAAGGGTCCTGCTTGTTGTCAGCGGCCTCCCCTCTGTTCTTGCGGCGCAGGTCTTCGTACGAGAGTGGGGGCCGGCCCGGGGGCGGCTCGACCGTGCCCGCACCTGAACCAACACCACTTATGAGTCCACACGGATCCTCTTCACTTCTCTTTACCCTCTATCGAGAAAACAAAGTCATTGTGAATGACTCGGTCCCGTGTTTTATAACTATGAGCTATTTATTAACATGTTTTCTGCTACCGACGCGCTTATCCCAACTTTTCTATGTGCTAACGACGCTCAAGTGAGCTAATCAAAATGTCTTTGCCTTGACTGTGTTCTAACGAGGGACTACGCGCATCCATTGTTGTTGCTGTTCGTTAGTCTCGCTAAAACTTGAGAATGATCGGACCGATTTTGTAATTTTTATATTTATATATTTGTGAACGTTCAGGGAAGGTTCAAATGGTGAGAAACATACACAATAAGTAAGAAAGAGTGATAAGAAAGTTCATCGGGTCAACTAGTAATGCAATAAAATATGATTAAACCAATGTTATTGTTTGTCCGTTTCGAGATAAACAGCTCCGGTCATACATAAGAGTGCTCGGGTCTGGGGCTAGTGATCTAGGAAGCCTATAACACGAATACTACTATGACATACATCATCATCTCTCTAGCCTTATTTACTGTTGGGTTCGGCACTTATTTCTACCTGATGTGGGTGATCACTTGATTTTTATACGAAGCGACTGTGCCATGGGACCTTCGTGACCCCTTTGACCCCTGAGGAAAATCGATTATCTGGGTTGAACCAGTTATCAGTCTCTCTTAGACCTCCAAATGACTACTATTACATGCCAATAAAATCAAATTAGTACTTATCAATAAGATAATATATTGTATGTTTGTGGGCGTCCTCGCCCTCGTAATTGACCTTGAAAGTATAAATATACCACAAAAACATAAACAATCTGATAACTGGTTCATCTGACCAGGTCACCAGTCACGGGTAAAATATTTTCTTACTATTGTTATTCAAAAGTAAACACAATGTAATAATAAAGTTGATGATTTACCGTTGGGCGAGTCGTGTCGGTAGGACTCTTCGTTGAATAAAGGCCGGTCAGTGTCGAGGTTCAGAGAGCTGCCGGGGCCCGCGTCTGAATATATGTCGTTGGGGCCAGCGCCGAACATCGATGGGGACTGCCTTGGCATTGATACCCTGCACATAACACGATCTCTACTTAAACAAAGTAGTTAACATACAGGATGATAATAAGAAAATAATATTATATATTTATAGTAAAATCATAGTCTTATATGCAATATTATAGGCAATATTATCCATGTGAGACCCTCAAAGGGTAGGCATAGACAAACGCATATCTATTTGCATCAGCCAGACAAATAAATGTCTACATACATACATAATTAATATTTATAGTAAAATTAATATATGCGAAAATTTACTGAACAGTGCAAGCTAAATGTATATAATAAATAGCTGTATATAGTATACATAATTAATACACAACTATTTCAACCTTTTAAAATCTTGAAACCTTAATTTAAAGCAAATTCTATTTTAAAGCATGGCTGCAATAAATATTGCCTCAAAATTAATAGAAATCAATAATTACTTATAGGGAATATGTACTCACCCTCCAGCCTTGCCATCCCTCTTCTCGCGCAGCAGTTGTCCGATGTAGCTGCCGGGCAACGCCATCAGTTTCTCAGCACACGCCTGCTGGTACGACAGTTTACCCAGGAAGTAGCCCACCATTACGGCTAGGGACACCTTCGGAAAAGCACCAAAGCGGGGATTCGGCCTCAGGTGACCTGCAAAACAAACATTAATGTTTCAAAATATGTGTTAATATAAGTCATTTTACACAGTAATTTCAAATTGTCAAGTTAACAAAATATATAAAATTCGAGAAATAATGTTTTTAATACAAGCCAGTCTGATGATGGCATAGTGTTTTTTCGATCATGAGATAATTAGTGTTCCAATCAATCATCAAATACCCTAATTGATAATCCATAGCAAGTTTGCTAATATGCTTTGTGCCAAGTAAAAATCTTATTCCCGAATTAAAACTGAACTAAGTTAAGCTTCATATTAAAAATCACATAATTATATAACTGTATATAAGTATAATATGTGCTGTCACCAGCTCCATGAAGATATTGGATATATCTGTGTGTAAAAATTCAAGGTCAGGGCTCATAGCTCACAATGGCACCTATATCCAGGGGTGTGCATTCCATATAAGCAGATAAGCATTGCTTACCATTTGTGAGGACTGAATACACTTCCTACCTATGCGCCACATTGGTATATACTTAATTACCTACCTACTTATTGTTAATGCCTACCCCTCTGTAAATCCAATACACATCCCTGCCTATATCACTACAGATATAGTAATATTGTATGTAGCAAACTTAAAAGAACTTAGAAGAGCAGGACATTGAAAGCATATTTGAAACACAATGTATACTTCGCCTTATACTATCAAAAATATACAATAGTCAACATAAATAATTAAACAACAAAAGGAATAAAATCAATACATCTATACAGATAAATAAAATTGCAGCATTATATTAATGCAAAATTATACAAAGAACTGACATAGAAAAACCATTTTTTTTTGTCTGTCTGTCTGTTTCTTCCGGCTAATCTTTGAAACAGCTCGACAGATTTTAACATGACTTTCACTGGTGGATAGCTAATGTTACAAGGAGTAACTTAAGCTACTTTTATTGAAATATTAGGATTCCGTGGGTAAACCATTAACTCTACATTTGTAAAACTGCGGGGCACAACTATTCATATAATAAGTTTCCTTCGCCATGCATAAATGTTAAGGCATAGAGAACAATATGAAAAATAAATAATAGATCAATGAATCAGTCTAGCACAAGCATTTAACAGCAGAGTCAAAGCTGACTCAAAATGGTGCACAATATAAGAATTTCACTGCAGAAGAACACACACTATATGTTACTTTGCATACAATGTTTACATGCAATATGCAGACACCAATGTGTTTGTCTTACCAAATGTGTAACAAAATAACAGTGAATCAAGGCAATGCAGACATGGCTCCCTTCCAACTTACCATTCTGCACAGCCATGAATGTGCCGAGACCTAACATGCTGCCCAATGGTAGAGATCTCTGCATGAAGCTCTCTTTGTTGCATTCTCCTAGCACACGCAGTTCTTCCGGAGAAAACTTATACTGCCCCTTGAACCAACACACCTCATTGCATTACTAATAGTCTTATCCACATCATATTTAACATATATAAAAAAATTATGCTATTTTATTTATAATTCTTTTGTCTCCAAAATTTCTGATTTGTGTAATTTTCATCTAGATACATTTGAAGGAGTTCAGGGAAGGTTTCGAAGGTGAAAACCATAAATAACAAGCAAAGGAAAGGGTGACAAAAAGTTCACCCGGTCAACGAGTATTTGAAAAAAAAATTTGGGTTAAAAATACTATTCTTTTAATGAGTGAATTTAGAGTATTGTTTGAGTAATTTCAACAAAACCTTATTTCTTTAACACAGGTAGATATATGTTATTGGTGGAAATAGTCTTTGGTGTGGTATAGGAGCCAGGGTTATGTTGATACAAGTCATACCGGTGGTGCGGGAACTGCTTGTGAGCTCTCAGGCGGCTGCGCTGAACCGTCCTGGAACCCAAACGAGCTTGGATCGTTCATGACAAAGTAACATAAACCAAATTGACGACTGGTGTTATTGAAATTTTAACATTTCATAACCTCACTGATAATGATAATAGCACTATTTAAATCACTGAAGTTGTCGCTCGCTGAGCTGAGTTCGGTGCAATCGGCCGACTGGGCTGTCTGTGACAATGACACTAATGACAGTCACCGTTGAATTATGACAATTCTCACTTTTTGACGTAAGACGAGAATCTGACCGGAATTTTTTTGTTTACGAGGTGAGGTTTTAATTTTGATACAAGTCTTTTTGTAGCCGTGCTTTGAAGGTTTGTATCCTAAATTATTTAGGTCCACATACATTTTAGAAGTTCGTTGTGAGACCTGAATGATTTCTAGATATTATGAGACCTAATATATTATGGCTACGTTCTACGGGTTTTCCCTGATAGACCTGATACTGAACGTCTCCAACATATTAATATCTTTACCACTAGCATACGATGTGACAACCCACCCGACCCGAAACTTTTTTTTACCGTCACGTATCTTGTCGTTTTATGCAATTCTACCCACTAATTTCGCAGAGCGCTCATTACAGCTAATAAAGGCTCAGAAAAGTAAAATATTAGAGCAAAGCTGTGTTAAGTCCATCATCTCCCTGGCCTTATCACATACATTGTTGGGGTCAGCACTTGATTCAACCCGATACGGCAGATTTTTATACGAAGCAAAATCGCAACCCCTTTTACGAGGAAAATCTGTGATCTGGGTTAAGCCAGTTGTCAGACTATTTTAGGCCTCCGACTGACTTGTAACGATTGCCAAAGATGATCAACTGGCAAGCGGGACCTACGGCTTAACGTCCTCTCCAAGGCACCGAGGCATCTCGGGTGGTCACCCATCCAATTACTGTCTAGGGTTAGGGTTGCTTAACTTCGCTGATCGAATGATATGCGTAATAGCAACTGTGCCACGAGCTCCTCAAAGCAAATTATAATAAAAACAAAGCTGTGTTAAGTCCAACCAGTATTAAGTCGAAAAAGTCAGAGAGGAAAAGGAATCGATAATCACATTGTATTTGACGCAAACTGGTCCCATTGATGAGGTGGCGGTGTGAAAAAATCTTATCAGACTTACGTAAAATTTTTCTTCACTAGTGGCCTCTCATCATAATCAGTCGTAAAATCAACGAATGAAGGGCTGGTAATGTAAGTAAGAATCTAGATGGATATTTGTATGCCAGATTTCACGATAGACGGGAGCCTACGTCACGTTCTGTAGAGTGCGATTGGATGATTGATTGAACGTGAATATTTAGATACTTACCTAATGTCTCAAAGGCAAGTCGGAACGTTTGAGCGGGGAAATGCATTGCCCAGTAGCCCGATTCACGTAAAGCAAACACTAGGAATAACGTTGAACGACTCAAGTCGTTCGATCGAAGTCCTACCCAAAAATCGTATTCACGTGTTCTGAAGTCGTATTTTGAATCGATCGAAATCGAAACTTACGGATTCGTTATTCTTAAATATGTTTTTTCTTTGTAATACGTCAGTATACATTTGAGAATTCACTTAGCTAAGTAATTACAATTTTCACTATTATGAATAATTTCATAATAAATTTAATCATTGTACTATGTAATGGAATGTACATAATGCCAGCTGAGTTTCCTGCCGGTTTTTCTTAGAAGGCTAGTTTCCGAACCGGTGGTTAATTCTTCGACATTCATTAGTGCTTTACTAGCGCCAAAATGAATTAAATAATAATTTTCATTTATCATTTTCATAGCAAACGATTTTAGGTAACTTTTTTTTTAGTTTACGTCTAAAGAGTGTCAGCTTCAATACTCACTCAATGATTGATGAGATCAAAGAAATAATAAACTTGTATTTTTTACGAAAAAGGCTCAGAATACAGATTGTTCTATATTCTAAGCCTGTTGACAACTAGCTGACGCTATCGTTACATATTAATTACGTGAATCGGGCTACATCATATTGGACCCATTGACAACATTGAGACAGTTTCAATGAATGTAAAACATCAGTAGTCACTTATATTATCTAATTTAATAAATCACGATGTAACAACAAAAATACATAAATAAAAAAATAATGTTGTTTAAGAAATCTAAATATCTACGTACATTGTCACAATAGTAGATATAGCACAGTCACCGCCACAGATATAGGTATATCTGTGGTCACCGCCGCTTCTTGGGGTCGGGCGGGGGGTTGTTTTCCCGGTAGTGCTGGCGCATGACATTGCCCAGGTGGCTGGTGGCGGGTAGGCGTCGCAACTTCGCCTCACAATCAGGTATGTAGGACAGCCGCCCGTAGAAGTACCCCAACATTGCCGCTAACATAATTTTCGGGTACACGCCGAAGTGCGCGTTCCGGTTCAAGTACCCTAAAAGAAAACATTCATAGAAGTAAGAAGGAATTGGAATGAACGTCACTTTGAAAGCAAAAAATGCAAGAAGGTGCTATGTATAATTTCTTACTTCTATGAAAATTTTCGTGGCGTCCGTACCAGTTCCTTGAGAGTGTATGTGTGTTTATTGTATAGATTGTTTGGTATCTTACCAAATTTTATAGCGGCGTATGTGACGGTGGCGAACAGGGTGCTGAACGGTACACATCTCTGGTAGAAACTCTCCTTGTCGCACTCCTCGAGTGCTTTGATTTCGTCCTGTGTGAACTCGTAGTAGCGCTGGAAATATAAGACCACGTTACGCTAAGCAACAATTGCGGTCTGACTATAATTTTATTAAACTAAGCAACGTTATTACTTCTAGGTTTTTTGACTGCTTTTAACACACAACACACGAAATTGTCTTCGCATAAAAATGTTTTCCCTGACTCAGTAGTCCAACCGTAGCGGGCTACCTAGCGTACACAAGACCTACAGCAAAGGTGCTGTTAAATATTTAATAATGAGACCAAATCAAAATATACTGATGACCTTGATAGGTTTCCTCATTTTACCAACCTCCTGACCACTCATAACTTAGGAAAATAAGTACCTATTCATTTATTATACTTAGTTATTTATATGTAGGTACTCAGAAATACAGTCGCAACAAAAAACTGATACCTACGTTATGAAAGTAGCAATAGCTACAGCTAAGATTAAGTGGATACCTATTTAGATTAATTAATGTGCTTCCTGACCAAGCTGTGCCCACTACGAATTCATTGAGTACATCAATAATAGTATGCACGAAAGTTGAAGCGTTACCAGTGGATGGGTCACATTTCGGATGGGGGGGCAGGCGCTCTTGGTGCGCGATTTGGCGTAGCATTCACAATCCTCATCTTTGCCTGCCTCCTCTTTTTTGTTTTTCCCACTCATTACGTTGTAGTCGCTTTAAAGTATCATTATAGTGGTAATAATGGATGGTCTTACATTCTTATGATAATATTTATACAAAATTTTAACAATGATTTTTATGTATCATTATCCTAATTTAATGATTTTGTGTGTGATTTTGTTCTAGTGACAGTGACAGAGTCATGATGATGATGTCTGACAGTAGATGGCCAGAAACCGCCTCCATTTACAAAAGTATGCGCCAAAGAAGTTCAGTGCCAAATTAAGTTCATCCGATTGAATTGAAATTTGCAAATGCACTACTCAGTTGGTAACGTTTTCATAACGAAATATTGCGCTATCCAATCACACAATAGTGATACGCAAAAAAAAGGGTATTCTTATATAATATAAATATAGCTGGCATAGTAAAAAAAAATTGAGATCAATCAGCATGAAGTCGTAGTAAACTCCCTGCAATGTCAAATTCGTAGTTGTAGAATGCCGCAAATTGTGTATGTCTCGTGTAAGTACAGTTGTATACGGCCAGTAAAATAGGGGGTAGGAGTGCGGTGGCGCGAGGGCGGCGCACGGGCGGCGGCGGGATGGCGCGGACGCTGCTGGTAGCATTACTGTTCGCGGCCGCGGCGAGTGCCACGCGGTACGCCGACTACTCAGGAGTGAAAATGCCGCAATACGCCGGCGAATACGATACGCGAGACCATGCCCCGCCCCACCCCTCCGAGGACTACCACGGCCGCTCCCCGGATTCACCCGCCTCCCTTGACTACAAGTACGAAGAAGAACATCACGGTACAAATATCCCCAACAATAATACCTAATTCATATTTCCTAATTCCAAGCTCTAATCGGATTTTGTTTTGACAGTCAAACCCTCTAAAACTGCGATTGATATGGATGAAGTGGATGAGTGGCACAAGCCCGCGAGAAGACAAAGAGGCTTAGCGCCATCGGATACCGACATTCTAGAGGCACTTGATAAACACAATTTTGACGTTGAGGAGCCTTCGAAATTAAAACAGAGTCACCGTATCAACCAGCACCGGTCACGGCTCAAAAGCAATAAGAACCAGCCGAGGGCCGAGCAACCACACAGGCAGAGACATGGTCGGAGAAGAGACGATGTTAGTGATAGAAATGATTATTTACTAGATAAAGGCGAGATTCAAGATATTAAGAGTAAAGATTTCGATGATGACATAAGTCCATTCGCTTCTAAAGCGACGGAAAGAGTTATAAGGCGTAAAGCTAGAGATAGGTTTCCTAAAAGTCGAACGCAGAGTCTAGTGGAGGACGAGGATTTGTTCGTGGAGAGGCAGACGGTGGAAGTTGCAACAAAAATGGATTACGACGATGACAGAAGGCGGAAAAAACCCTTCGAACGCAAAGATCCGTTTGAGGATGTTATAGACTTAGACGATGAGTCAGACAGTACGCCACTTGACAAGGAGGGAATGAAGCCGTATCCGGAATACAACGATAATTTCTACGACATGAGGAGGGTGCAGAACATCAGAGATAAACTTCCATCTTTGTTGCGTCGAACATCACGTAAGTGTAATGCTATATTTAATTGTTTCCACTGGTCTTTTGCTTCTTTCATGAGGTCATTATTATCAGAGTCTAGATAAAATGTTACTGCTATTTGAATAGTTTTCGCGCGAGTACTTATACTTACATTCGAGTTCGTGTGCCCGTGTATAAAAATTAGGTTGCGTATACATTGAAATAAGTACCTACCTATAATGAATTGATAGTGACTTGAAGAACGAGAAGCTAACCAAGACTTGTATCTGCTCAGCGAGGGTGCGCCAGCCAACATTAACTGCGCGCTCAGAGTGGTCTTACCGGCGCGCCTTCCAATCACCCGAAATCCCAATGAGGCGCACGGAAGCTTCCAGCACCTCGACTGTGACCACCACCACGCAAACGCTCCCCACGGAGTCCACAACGGTAACAACGAGCATAAATATTAACACCACAGGGACAAATTCTCCGAAGGAGCTTTCTCTGGCGGAGAAGTCGAGGTTGTCAATATTGAGGAAAGCGCAGAAGAAAGAGGCAAACGCAGAGCAGGTGACTCGCAAGCCACCGGTGCTGATGCAGGTGACGAAGCAAATGCCGACGGTAGTGATGGTCGAGCCGCCGGCCAGTCACGACCCGTGGATGCGCGCGCGAGAGGTCTCCGATGAATCCCCCGAGCGGCTAGAGAAGGTGAAGAAACTTATGCGGAAAAAACTAGTTGCAGGCGCACGCAATATACACGACCTCACTGACAACTGGGATGAACTCATCTGCGATTACCTCGACGTCTCGCTTCTAGACAACTCCGTAGTTACACACACTATCAGTTCTTATTTAACCATAATTTTAGTAATTCTTTATATATTTGTACTGTAGCGTTTTATTGTTGTTATTTGTACAGACAGATTGTAATAAATTGATGTTGAAAACTTGTTTATTATTTTGTTTTCATTTATACTCTAAGGTTCACATTTGTAAATCACGAGCTAAATAAGTACAGAGCAGCTCGAACAAAATTCCAGTTTTCGTTGTTAAATTTACAACAAATCTCAGTAGGCTACATTATTTATTATATATTGAATTAAATTGGTGTGCCAATAAAATCAAACACGCTTCTATAGCTAAATCGCCCACAATAATCTCTCTTCTAGGAAGAATTTACCACAGGCACTCAACAATTCTCTAACTAAGCTAAATGTATTTAAATATGTCTGTTTGTTCCGGATAATCTCTGAAATGGCTAGGGCGATTTTGACGGGAGTTCCACTGGCAGAATTCTGATATAACAAGAATTAAATGACTATAGTATATAAGGAAATATAGCCACCTATTAAGTCTACGTGGGGGAAACCGCGAGGCATAGGTAGCTGTTAATATAATATTGTGTGTACAGAGATCCCAACGACGTCAGTGGCGACGGTGGCGAGCGTGGCGGAGCAGCAGCTGAGCGCGGCGCTGGGCGGCCACCGCCAGCGCAAGGACATCCCATCCATCGGCACCACCACCGTCCTCCCCCGCCCCAGCTTCGCCCCGGACGTTATACCACCAAGTCTTGATAGCGCATGGAATGAATTCGTCGTCGCCACAAACAGAACTTACTCGCACAACCTCTCGCTCTACACCATTTTTTTAGCATTAATAAACTATTTACAAAGATATAGCCAGATTTTTATTGACAATTTATGACGACATTGTATTACTTGATAATACAAAGGTACAATGTAACGAAGTAAGTGTAGGTAGCATTATTGGGGCTAAGCCTCCATCTTACAGAAGATTGCAGCCAAATGAAAACACGACTCAATCTGTCTGAAATGAAGTGTTGTGGTTATTTCGTATGTTAAAATACTGGGGTCGGAATCATGCTTCACCTCCTAGGTGAAACTGCGACCTGGGGAAAGCATGGCACCTCGTCATCTGTTCACTCTACATAACTTGCGAAACACGCTAGTGACACTCCTGGAATACTTCTAAGTGGGCATAGTTTGCTGACGAGGCTTCATTGCCATCGATAGAATGAAATCTAGCCTACCTATTTCAAATTTTCAAACATTTAATGAATTTTTTTCCCAGTATAAAATTTATGTTATAAGATACGTGTGTTTTAATTAACTTATGAAATAGTAAATTTCTCTTGGTTAAGTGATAAGTGATCTCACTCTTTGTAAAAGGGATGCTAAATGCAATATTACCCATATTATGAGAAAGTATTAGTGTTTTAAAAGCTTGAAATCATGAACAAGGTCAGGCTGCAGTTCTTAACAATATAAACCTTGTGAATATTTATTGCAATAGCTTCGGAATTGGGACCACAAACACGGTACCTACCTTGCAACGTAACTCAACACAAAGTGCTTTTCCAGAACTTTGTACTTTCCGCATTATTCAATAGATGGCGTGCGAATAGTTTCAGGCGTAATTCTTCGTGTGTGTAACGTTCAACCGTAAACTCTGCAAGTTTGTCACGTGAAGAGTCTTGACTTGTTTAAATGCCTACTATAATAGATATTATGGAAGATCCTGCTATGGAGACATACCGTGATAATAACGTACCGGTGATTTTATTATTAATTTGTTATACCACATATAACTTTTTTTAATTATTTATTATTTTCGTAATGTCTGCTTCGTTTGTCTTTAAAATAAAAAAAAAAGATCTTTACAACATTACATTAAAAATTTTACCAATAAAGAACTCTAACGAGCGCCTTAACCATTAGACCATACCAGCTTACATTTAACCTACAAAATTTTAGATGATATAGTGTGATTGGGACCTTTTTTTAATTGAGTTTAATGTTTTAATTAATATTATTGAGGACAACGAGCTTTCACCTAGTTCATTTATTTTAAAGCTTCTACATCATTATAAATTTAAGAGACTGACTCTTGTCTGTAAAACCGATGCAATTTCTTCCATTCGTCTCTGTTAAGAGCCATCTCTTTGACCTCCCTATACGTCACAGACACCTTATCCTGGGACTTCCTCTTCCTTTGTTTCCTTCTACTTTTCTTTTGAATATGTTTTTAAAGAAACTGTCATGTCGTGCAAGGTGGCCAATTATCTTTCCTCTTAGTTTCTGGATTGTATTCCATAGCACTCTTCTTTCATTAACTCTTTTGAGTCCATTTGATTTTCTCCATCCTTCTCCAACGCCACATCTCAAACGCTTCCAGCGTCTCTCTGTCCTTCTAAAAGTTTCCTAATAAATATTATTTAAGTTTCTTATTACATACATACATACATATGCTCATGCCAGGTCCAACAGGGGCTTGATATGAGGCCGTTGGCACAAAATCACATTCGGTGAAATGTGGGTGTTGTTGTTGTAACGCCTCTGCTCTCTCCTTCGGGGACCCTACTGGGATAACGTGAGCTTTTTTTTCAAATTTTATTATGAGATGTAAGTATATGACGTACAAGTCTGTGAATGTCACACAGTGGAACTATGGTGGCAATAAGAGGTTATGGGAAGGCCCCAGCGCTCAAAGCTCGAGATTTTAATTAAATTTTCGGAATAAAATAACCAAATTAATAAATGGTATTTTACAGAAAGGTCAAATTCGGAGCACTCGTAACCGAAGGAAGTGTATGAAGCGAAAGAAGTATGTAAGGATCGTAGCATGTGGCATACGGTGGTATCTGCCTACCCCCATGGGATACAGGCAATATGATCCTTTTAATTAAATAGTTCGGACAGTTATATTTTAAAGTTATATTCGAACTTTTAATCTATCCAATCCTGTACAGACAGTTCGAGCAAACCATTGCATTTGAGCAGCATGGTTTTATCAGGGCTAGATCTACTGCAACAAACTTGATTTCCTTTGTCGAGGACATTGCTGGAGGAAAGGATCATCAACTTTTTTTTAGGACTGTGCACACGCTTCTATAATAAATTACCAACAGAAATTGTAAACTTGCCCTTCAATAAATTTAAAGAGACCATCAAAGGAGTTTTGCTCAAAAAAGGATATTATACTGTAAGTGATTATATTTGTGGTAAGGAACCCTGGGATGTATCTTTGTCGAAAAATTATTGTAAATAATCCCATTGGCACTGTACTTTTGCTACAATTAATTAATCTTAGTTTGATCTTTGCTTTGACTGGCTGGAATTTGCCATGCTCACAAATATTTGTAATATTTTAGTTATTATATTTGACAATTGAGCATTTGTGCTGTGTCCCATGGGCTTATATTCATGAGATATAAATACTGTAACCAAAAACATTGTATAATATATATTTTTTTAAAAGAGTAATTGTTGAGTTTCTTGCCTGGTTCTTCTCAACAAAAGCTACCTTCCGAACCCGGTGGTAACATTTATAATCATGTATAATGTATTTTGTGTCCTTCTGACGATTTGAAAGTACTTTGTAAGAAGTCTAATCAAATAAAGATATTTTGAGTTTGAGTTTGAGTTTGAACTTTCACTAGATGCAATTTACACAGACTTCAGCAAGGCCTTCGATAGGGTAGATCATGCTCTTCTGTTGCAGAAGCTATCTCATCATGGAATAGACGGCGCGCTCTTAAATTGGTGCAGATCCTATCTGACTCAACGAAGATGTAAGGTCGTTCTTGGAGGTCACTCATCCAAACCATTCATTGCTGTTTCAGGAGTCCCTCAAGGGTCACATTTGGGGCCTTTGTTTTTCAACTTATTTACTAACGACGTTGGAGAATGTTTTTCTAGCTTTTCCCGTCAGTAGGCACATTGATATAATATCATGTGCGGTGCAATAAATGCAGAATTTCATAATATAATGTTTCATTACTTTTATGTAGGTACAATCAATCAGTTCATATTCTTACAGCGTCATCGCCACACCTATCATTAGTCTATAAGTAATATCAGTGAACTCAAATATAGCCGTGGAATACCTATAGTTAATACCTTTTAACCAACCATATAGGCAATGCGGTATTTAATGAGCAGTATATTTAAATTAATACTTTTGTATTATATAATTATTATAATAAAATATAGGTATTTGTATAGTTTAGTGTAGTGATGTTCAGCTCCATCTGTCGGCGTGTTGGAGCGCGCGAGCGGAGCGGAGTACGGCAGCGCCACCGCGGGGCCAGCGGATTGATTGCGCGGAGGGGCGGCCGGGGAGTGCGAGGCGCGAGGCACGAGTGTTCAACGACTGAACGCCGCCAGTTCTTGACTATTTATTCGCCGCGCGAGCCGCGGGCCGGAGGTCGGTCGGTCGTGGTCGAGTCTGCGGTGTATGCGAGGCCGGCGCGTCTCCCCGTGTTCCAGTGTTGTTGTATCGAGTCTACTTCGGTGTTCTAAGTGACTATTATGAGTGACAGGGACAGGTCGTCGCCCTCCCTCACGGACACCCCGCTGAAGACGTACATCGGTCGGCACGACGACGACTACCCCCTAATAAACGGAAACGGTGAGTTTTCCGAGCGCAGCAGCTGAGCGGGGTTGCGGGCGGCGAGCGCGTGGAGCGCGCGCGGGTGGCGCAGTCACGCGCTCCGCGCGCGCCCACCGCTGCGGCCGGCACTGGGTCAGCGTGCCACCACCGCCGCCGCGGTGCCCGCCAGCGCTCGTGCCGTGGCGCACCGCTATCGCTCCGCTTTGCCGCATTGAAGCTTCCGCCAATATGATCGACCCATAGACCCTTCCTGAAATCCTTTAATGGCCCTATATTATTTGCGAACGAATGAATGAACTCGGTGCTAGTGTTGGTTGGCCCAACTGGGAGGCATGGGCCCTCTGGTGTGGTGGTGGCATGTGTGCTGTGCGATCTACCGATAGGAAGCGAGAGGGGTGGCTCGGTGCGGTCTCCAGCTGTCGCGGATCGATATTCAGTGACCTTAGGCACTTGGGTCTGAGAGCCGAATATTTTTTTGGGGTGGTAGGTTGGTATTGTTTAAGATAAGGCGGTCGGAGAGAGATCCCACCGCACCGCACCCTGCGGCAAACTTCCGCAGCGTCCATAAATAATCTTTATGCGTGAAGTATAGAGCGGCTAAACAAACTGAGAGAAACAATTTGAGCCGAGCGAGGACGAGATGAGCGCGGAACATTTATCTTGTGCTGTTTGTACACTCAGTGTTCAAAACTTTACGATATCGAGAATCGAGTAGCGCTCTATGTGGCCACACTCACTGGCCATCATAGGCTCCTGTGCTCACTCGCACATTTCTACTCACTGTTTACAGTGGATAAATCACAAAACTATTTCAGTTAGTTTTGAATTTCACAAAACTACCGATATAACTAAATTTAGATCGGCTTCTGCGAGTGTTGGGAAATGCTTGAATGCGATCTAATTCTCGCACATCACGAGGATGATGACGATAGTGAGTGACAATAATCCGTTAATTACCAGCCTGAACTGTTACAAGGAAAATTATACGTACGCAGCTTCAAGCGCTCTACATCTACGAACATTTCAAACGCTCTACATATACGTACTCGATATCGGTTATCCTGTAAATTTTGGTAGGTGTTGATGATTGTGATTAAGTTCAATTAATGGTTTCCTGCAGGACCTGTGATACAGTTTGAACCAGTTTGTTTCCTAAACAACGTTATCGTTACACCTACATATAATTTGGAAGTAAGCTGGTTGCTATTACGACGCGTCAATTTTTATTAAGCGTCAGTCGTCACGTGAGTGTGGCGGTTGGCGTTTAATAAAACCAATTCGCTTATTAAAACGTAGAAGACAACATTTTATCGTTATCGAACGCACTTTTCGGATTCCAAATGACAAATGATTGGATTATCTTGATGACATTTATAGGATCAATCCCTCGGGAGTCGTTTGCTATAATCGTATATTAATGAACAATTTCTATTTCTGTGTTATCTATAACGACACGATATTCACGTAAATAAATATTTGCATTGGGCAGTTATGTGCTCGTTGTTTCATACATAGGTACATATTTCGCTCACGCCTGTATTCCCCGAAGGGACAAGCAGAGGTGTAGATATGTGATATAGTATGTACCCACATGTCACCAGTTATATTTAAGTCCCATATAATAGAGGGCTAGTCTATTGTCATTAATCGGGCACTTATCCAGACTCCGGCTAGAAAAACCTAACAACGCGGCCCAACGCCGCGGCCTTCATGTTCAGTAGGCAGTGTTCGATAGTTTCATGTGCACGAAAATATCTCTCATCATTTATACGAACTACAGTATCAACTTAAACTTGCGCTTAGTTCAATATCAGAAATATTTGAAGCGAATCCAGCTATAATAGTCGTGGATGCTGTTTCAATATTTGTGGTTTTAATGTGGCCATATTACTGCATATTTAATAATTCGGAATTAGTTTTCGCCGCGGGGAGGCGTATAATGGAATATGCCTGCTATCAGACGATATGACTGCGTCGAATTCTGTGTGACTTTAAACCGGTAATTATCACTGCGCTTATCTGTACGTATTTTATTGATAAGGGCGTGTGTCGCGACGCCGAACACTTACTGATCATTGTAAGACTTGTGATAACACCACAAGGAATAACAGCATAATAGTACAGAATGCGTGTGTATTTAAATGTTTCGACCTCGTTTACTCTGCTTTATTTCATAATAGATAAGTAACAGAGACGAGCACAATCGATGTTAAGAAAACAAATGGAAATAAATTGTATTTAATGACGCACGATCATTAGAAGACTAGTTTTGTGGTTGATGACCGAAAGGCTTCGATCGCACTTTGTCATTGAAGTTAGGAAATATATATTTCATTCACTGCTTCTAATGCATACAGATAAATTTAATTGAATTCAGTTCCAAAGTAACAGTCAACATTGACAATTTTTTTATTATATATAAGTAACTAAAAACTAATTACAAGTAGAAAACTTGGCCCAAATCGGTGTCTCTCGGGATCGTGCCAAGAAGGCTGGCAGCATTGCCACGTTGAATAGCAATGCTGATTCTCTGAGCGAGAAAAGCCCCAGCCCGCTTGTCACGAGAAGCTTCTACCAGACGACGTGCAACCTCTTTGAATAGTTGATGAGCATCTGGACCCCAAGGTCCCAGAGTTTCAACCACAAACGCAGAAAATATGTATCCTTGACCAATGCAAGCATATTTCCGGCGCTTGAGGCACTCCTGCTGAACAGCAGCAGCACCGGCCGCCACAGCTGTGCCGGGGAGATGGGACGGAGCCAACGTATCGACACACGTGGCATCCCACACCAGCGGCCGGCCCAATCTCCACGGCACCAGCGACATACCATCCGGCCTCCGGCCATCGCTGCGCGCCAAACATTGACTAATAGCTCATTTTTCAAGTACATATACCCCTGTATTCCCCGAAGGGGTAGGCAGAGGAGCTGTAATCACAACACCCACTTTTCACCGAAGATGATTAAGTGCCAACGTGACGGAGGGTTAGTACATCGCCGTCTTAGGCACTCTACTTACGTCTTTGAATTACTTCTCTGACATATACAAGTTTCCTCACGATGTTTTCCTTCGCCTTATGTGATTTTTTTTTGAAATACTTTACGCTACAGGCTCCGTTCATTTTACAAGGAGTATTTTACATGTACTCCTTGTAAAATGAGCTAGCTCATCATAGCCTATTGTTTTAGACTAGGGCCATAATTTATATTATAATGAAGTGATCCATGAAATTACGTTATGTTCACGTGATGTATGAGAGCCGAGTGGGTAGTTGAGGGTAATGGAAGTCAATATTGAGCGGCCCAACGCGTTCTGGTTTAGAATATTGGATCGAACGCGCGGCTGGCAGCGCCCCCTGGCACCGCGCTGCTTGGCATACGGGGCGCATGATGCTCAATTTAACATCGAACGCTGCGACATAATGGCCCATTCAATGATTGTAATTGCTCATTGAGGTTAGAGCAGCTCTCAACAGAAGATACCCATTCATTAACAACAACTCAATCGATATCACACACGGATAAACGTTGACAATTATCGACATTATGTGTCGACCAAAATCAAAACTTATTGCAAATGAAAAGCTTAACTATCATGATTGAAATTCAAACTAAGTTGTGATCTTTCCAGTACCCATAGGTTTTACCCATAACGTTGAAGATATCGATTACGTATTTTCCGCATTTTGTATGGGAACGGAAAACTTCTTACATTTGCCGCTAGGGGCACTTTGGAAGGGGTTCCAAATGCTTCCTCTAACTCTGTAGCTTTAGTTAATGCAAAGTTAGTACTCTTTTGTAAAATAATGTACATACATACTTTAATAGTGCAAATTTCTCAAGACCAATCAAAATAATTCCCGGCCGGCCACTGAGGTTAAGTAATATTATTACGGCCCTGACTGTGTAACGAATGTAATTTTGCAGTGTTGTGACCTAAAACATCTACCATCATGTCGCACACAAGGATCCTACAAGAGCCCCCTGTTATATTTTATAGTCTCTTTTTATAGCACTATCAAATGAACTCAATGAAAAACTGTCACGCAAAACTGTGGCCATTGTAATGTTAAATGTTATGGATCTGAAAACCAAGGCTGGATCGAGAGTTTTGGTGCTGAAAAATATTGATTTTAAAGAGTTGCCTCTATAATATACAGTCAAACTACCAAGAGATGAAATAGACAGACCAGTTTTACTAAGAATCAAACAATAAGCTTACATTCTAAAAATTATCATTAAAATAACATAATGAACATAAACATAATATTGTGTA
Source organism: Watsonalla binaria (assembly GCA_929442735.1). Taxonomy (NCBI): domain Eukaryota; kingdom Metazoa; phylum Arthropoda; class Insecta; order Lepidoptera; family Drepanidae; genus Watsonalla; species Watsonalla binaria. The sequence goes on along the minus strand of OV838917.1, from coordinate 551,360 downwards.
ACAGATACTACGGTTAGTATCTGCTTTTAATTTAGACTATTATTTATGTAAGATTATACAAATACACCACAATTCCGTGAACGGGCCGTACGATAAATTCTCATTGTGGCATTAGTTCGACTTACTGTAAGGGACAGATGTATATGACGTATATAAATGTGTATATCTGTCCCTGTCACCCAATCGAATGCGAGTTGATTGATGGTAAGGCCTCTGTTGTGATTGTGAATAAGTAATTGGGTAGTGTGATTGTGAAGGTCGCGCGCATATACTTGACTCGCGAGGTGGATCCGACAACTGCTTGCTATCTAGTGAACTATGATCTATGAGCACGAATTCGCAGTCATAATGATCTGACTTATCAACATGTTTTGGATTCAAAAAATATATTGATCATGATCTGGATAGGTTCGTGATTGACCACTGTACCCAAAATGTATGATAAATGTAATATTATTGTAGCCTGTATCATGCCAGGTTGAGTGATGCGTACAAAATTGAGTAATTGAGTCGTTGAGACATTGTGCCGGGTAATTTTGTGGGAAGCTGTTCGGCCAATTGTTGCAAACTAGATTGGACCCCGACTAACCCGCCGAGAGCCGGTATCGATTTGAATGTAAATAAGGTCTTCGACCGCACTCTTCAGGTCTAGAAGCTATTTTATTGGATAACTTTTCAACTGACCCGCAAACTGTTATATAGCAGTGCCCCATATTGGTTTGACATGTGTCAATGTTGTCGACATTCGATTGCGCCAAGCCGCCTCTGAAATTGTATCACCAAATTTTGGACCACGCTAAAATCTATATACCATGGGTTACTGTCACAGTGTAAACATAGCCACACTTGCAAGCTGTTAGACAACAGGAACAAATCGTACGAAATAACGCACTTACAAGGACTCGCGCATCTACGAGAAAATAAACGGAATGGGCGTAACGACAATAAGAGGTGTCACGGCATGGCCAATTATTGGAAATAATATAAAAGTATATCTTTGTGGAGAGAGCGATGACCATGCACATTCCCAACACGGGGAAGATCTTCCAGCCAGGTGGTTGTCATGCCTGAGGAAACGCGCTCTAGTTGAAAGATATTATTGCGCGATTTAGGTCCTCTTGTATTTATACTCAAACTTCGCATTTGTTAGCGAGTAGCGCCATCTATGTAGCGAGTAGAGAAACGCAGCTACACATTGAAAGCCTTAATCGCTCTACTTAATCATTCACAACTTCGGTTTGTTTATAAGGGAGTATATTCTGAAGGCTAAAATGTGCGCACGCGTTGTGTATTTAGAAATGGACAGACGGTTTTTTACTATCTGCTTACCTTCAACTTTGCTATACTATAAAGTCCTATATTTCCTTGTTACCTGAATAAAAAATAATACTCCGACCTTTTATTCCCCGCTAAGTTTTAACTACTTAATCTTTGCAAATTTAAACTGAGATTTTTATGATTAGTTACCTACGTTATGACGTAAAAAATATATTGCCTTTCAAATAACAAAATGTCTACACATTTATTTGAATCATGTATTTTATTAAAAAGTCTTAGTACTGACGACCTAGTATAGTGCGTAGATTATTTAAAGATTATTTTTGTAGAAGGTTGCGATAGATAATAAACACAGAGAGTGACCCGCTGGGCTTAATAAATATTATTTAATGACAAGAACATTTTCTATGATGATACTCTCATGACATAGGGAAGAATACAAGGACATGAAATAAGATATGATAAAAATCAACGTGTCCGAACAAACTTTCCATTTATAATCAAATACTTAGTCGTTTGTAGAATATTACAAAGTTAGGAAAATTATACACAATCCGTATTTTTTCGCTTCGTGTACTCCTTGTCTTCATTCACTCCTTTGAAAATGAGTGCTCCCAATTTGACCTTCATGGAAAGGATGATTACCTAATTAAGTAAATCTTAACTAGTCTGTAATTCATATAAGGTACTTTGAAAACATCACGATTGTTCATTCGTTCTGGAAGTAACATTCATGCGATGGACATTTCTAATATAACTAGGATTCTCTAGGGCTAGGGTTACTATCAGGACAGACTGAAAGCAAGTAGACTCCTTGTCTTAGCATAAAACTTAATTTATGAAAAGACACTTTTTTCGCTGTGGCGTAAAAGTTACATTATTTTCTCCTGAAAAGCGTTTGGTTGAAGGTCACGTCCGCCTTCGCACGTTGTCGGCAACTTTTCACATTACACCAGCTTAGGGTATGTGACCCTAATCTAAAGAGCAAGAACTACGTAACTTACATAATAGGTTCCTCTAGCCTAGACGTGCTATTAGCTAGCTATTGCCGGTGAGCCCTACCATCATCGGTTTAAGCAGAGTGTGTTACGGATTCTAGCTTTGGCGTCTCATTTTGTGTTACAAAAATTAACCGCTAAGAAGTTAGTGGGACATCACTGCTATAACGATGATGTTGTGCACCTTGGAGTTTTTTTACGAGTTGGTACATCAGGATTAACTTTTCAATAGGGCTGTTTGAGGGAGAGAGAATCAATGAAATTATTTCTCTTTCATGGTCAACAACGCCAAACCATTTCTTGCTTCTCTAGTAGTCCTCTTGCTTAACTGATACAATATGTAGAATTAAAATATTGGATATGAATCTGACTCCAATATTTCGTTAGTCTGTTAAATTTCGCCAACTTTCCTTTGTGTTACCAAATGAAATAATTTGATTTAACCACGTCGCGCTCTGAAGTAGCGATCGAAAACTATATTTATCTGTATTTACGTGTCCTTTGTTAGAGATCTATAAAGAAATAAATAAAACTTAATTTATATTAGATGTATGGGAAATAAATGGCAACTTGTAATAAAAGGAGAAGACTTTATGTACATTCTACGCGTATTTTTTGCCAGACAAAACTAGTCTTATCATACAGAATTAATCCCTTTGCAAATACTCTTCTATATCCTCTTGATGATGATGCGTGGCAGAATCCACAATTACATAAACATTACAACGTAGCACTATAAATTACGCAAAATAAATTCATTTAGCAAGACGTAACGGCTGATATCCGCTTACTTAGCGGCGCGGCGTGGATCTGACAGATCCTATACCATGGACAAGAGGGAGCGCTGGGGACTTTATTAGATAACAATTCATCTATTAGATAATACTCATTTGAGATATTCATCGTCTTTGACTACGTAGGTACAGTTTGGGATTTACTCGTATATGTGCACGCTAAAAGGTCATTAATAATTTAAAAATAAAAAATATGCTCACGCCATCCCAGAAAGATCACCGAAGGGGTAACCAGAGGTGATGTAACAACAACACCCAAATTTCACAGAATATGATCAAGTGCCAACGCCAAAGGCACTATACATACGTCTTTGAATGTCTTCTCAGACATACGTAGGTTTTCTTCACCGTAAGGCATATGATGTGAAATTACTATCACACATAAGGTTGATACAGACCTCGCTGGGATTGGTACTTGAGTCTCTTGCGTAGCAGCGACTGCTCTACATAATCAATGCGCTACTAATTAACATAAAATCCAAATTTAGGATACTTATTTGTATTTAGTTGGTGTAACGCAACGCAGGCTTAGATTTTTGGCAAGTTTTGTCAAAAGCGACAGACCATCGATCTATGGTGCTTATCGATTGACATGTTGATGTAGTGCGGCAGCGAGCGAGGAAGGCGATTGATAACGGTCATCTTGTTGGATTAATGTAGGACAGGACACCCCAAAGGATGACCTCCACTACTCCAAATACATCATCTTCATACTAATTATCGACAATATCCGATTGAGTGATACCCATATTAATGGGATTAAGGTAAAAACGGGTGCTTTGATCGCGGGTTTGTTTAAGGACCCGGTCTGTCGGTGGCCTACCATCCCTGGTTTAAGTAGTGCGTATTAAGGACTTCTGTAGGTCTAAAAAGGCCACTTTGGGAGAATCATAATGTGATCCGAATATGATTCATCATCGAAATGACCATTTAGCTTTTACTAACTTTTTATGATGCTATTTGTCACAAAAGCAATTCATATTTTGTAGACCATTTTAGGAATCTTCATAAAAAAGTGTGAAACAGGTGAAATCGTAATACAAATCATTGGTGAATCATAATATGATTTGCACCTAAGTCACCATTTTGTCATTTCAATGATGAATCATATTCCGATCACATTATGTATCTACCAATGTGGCCTATTTAGACCAACTGAGCTTTGTGTCATTTTAGTATCGTCAAGTCTAAGAAGTTCTTAAACTAATTGTGGTAGTTGGCCCCATGGTCAAATTATATGTGGGTATTTCTTATTACGTCTTATCATCGGAAGAGATTGAACTCGAGTCGCGTTCCGCAGTTCTGTTTGTCCCGTCAAGGACAAACACGATGTGACAATCTGGGATCATGAGGTCACAGCTGCACGTATATCGTAAATAATTGCCTGCAATTACCTATTTTATTCAATAAATATATCTGCTTTTTATGTTTTGGTAGTGTGATGTCTGGTTCCTTGTGAGCTTTACATGGACTTTTATATACTAATCATCATCACCCTGGCCTTATCCCATACATTGTTGGTGTCGGCACTTGATTCAACCCGATGTGGCTGATCACCTGATTTGTATACGAAGCGACTGCCATCTGACCTTCGCAACCCCTTTAACTAGTAAAATCTGTGATCTGGGTTAAACCAGGTGTCAGATTATTTTAGGTCTCCGACTGACTTGTAACGATTGCCAAAGATGATAAATTGGCAACCGGGTCCGACGGCTTAACGTGCTCTCCGAGGAACGGAGGGAGACTTTTATATACTAATAATATAAAAATATAGTCTTTGTAGCCTACAAAAGATAAGTAGGTAGACACTTTTAGATGGAAAACTATTATTTAACATCGGTTTTAATCTTCAAAAAAAGGAATAAGTGTAGCCCTCGTTGAAGTATAACTATATAGAAAAATAACAATCCCAATTTCTCTGTCTTGAGCCCAATGCGCCCTGCAGTTTATATTACACCAAATGTTGCACAAACTATTAGCAACTTCGCTACTGTCACTAGAACGTGGAATGGAAGTCAAGGTAACTGGTGCCTTTTGAAATGATACAACAACGCCATGTCACAGAGAGCCGCAGTAGATACCTATAATGCCGTAGGTAATGTGTGTGTAAACGAATCTACGAAACATTACGTATACACACTAAGCAATTATGCACCGTAAACAATTGGCAATACATTATATAATTGCTTGTCGGCATACAGTCCATTCGTGCGATCCAAGGCCAACAAACCTTTATTTTCTATGACTACATTGTTTGTATAGTAAAACACATTTTCACATTAAAAGGTATTCGAAGAGTGTCACGTTATCGTAAGAAGTTGGGAAGAGGGAGGGTGTAACGGGATATTATCTCAGATCAGCCCGATTAGAGAGCCCGTAGTGCTGGAGTGCAGTGGAGTACTAGGGGGACGGTACTCCGGTCCGCTCCCAAAAGCATCCAGACTTAGAGATAAAGGGAAAAGGAAAATTACAGAACTTCAATTCAATGGTAGAATGATCTGTTAACAAAATAATGATTTGTTATTGTAGGTAAAACGGTGTTGTTTTCATAGTTGAATAAGGAAAAGTGCAAAGTATTGAGGAAAAATTAAAAGAAAGAACAAGGCGGTGTTGTTGACGAAAGTGAGTGATTATGGATTGACGACACTTATTGTGGACACTCATATTCCTTAATGGCAACGATTACATGACGGAATCATGATTGGTAGTCTTCATAATCTTTTAATACAATACATTGGTAGTTACTGGCTATTGGCTCGCCCTATATCACATGGGTCTAAAAATTACCCTTTGGGAAATACAGGCGTGAGCATATGCATGTATATATGGCTGAAGTAACTTCCGTATATCTGTAATAGTCTTCGTATTAGTACGTTATAAATATGATACTACACGTATGTATTTTTTAGCAATGAAATCGTGCCGAATATTTGTTGTCTTGGGCATGTCTGTCTGTTAGGTAATAGAATGAACACGGAACACCACACATCTTTGATTGCTGCCTTGCAAAGGAACTGATAAATTGGCAATGATTTGTTTGACATTGATACTGAAAATGTACGTATAATACATACATACAAAACAAGCTAGATAGCGTTTTTAACCGACTTGTAAAATGAAAGAAATGGGGCTTTGCCTCAAACTCAAACTCAAACTCAAAATATCTTTATTTGATTAGACTTCTTACAAAGTACTTTCAAATCGTCAGAAGGACACAAAATACATTATACATGATTATAAATGTTACCACCGGGTTCGGAAGGTAGCTTTTGTTGAGAAGAACCCGGCAAGAAACTCAACAATTACTCTTTTAAAAAAATATATATTATACAATGTTTTTGGTTACAGTATTTATATCTCATGAATATAAGCCCATGGGACACAGCACAAATGCTCAATTGTCAAATATAATAACTAAAATATTACAAATATTTGTGAGCATGGATCATAGTATAGATATCTTTTTGCGACCCTGAAAGTCTGTTCTCGATTTAGTGAAAACATTTTTGAAATCGGATGAATTCCTTCAAGATTGTGATCGCACAACGTCACAAACCTATATTTACATATAAAATTCAAAGACTGTTTCTTTGAACTTTAATCTCTGACTATAGCCACAGTACAGCTTAACGCGTTCGCTGGAAACGACGCGTCTGTGCGTCCAACTGTTAGAGAATTTACATGTTAGCAGTGAATGTGTTGAAACGGCTGGTCCAAAAGACATGCATTTCTGCAGAGGGTGTATTCTTGGTGAGGTTACGTCATTATTTACAAAGTAAGTTACACAAAATTAAACCTTTCAGGGGGTTAAAGAGTGGTTGAAAGTTTGTATGTGAAATCTTACTGCCACGCAGGCAAAGTAGCGGACGGAAGTTCGTTTTTGAACATTAGCGTGATGAAGGCCTGATAGCTGACAAGGGTTTTCCGTAGCTGTGATCTTGTACATGACAGTAATTTGAATTGTATTTCATCCATTCATTACGTAACGAGAGGCTTGTCAGGAAGATTTTGTTTGAAATTTAAAGGTGTATCTCCACATTACAGCTACATACATGTACACTTCAACATTATTTAGAAGACAAATAAGAAAAGTTAAGAGAAATACGAACACGAGGCGGGATTTCGTTCGTGATTTTCCAAACCATTTTTATTAATTTAGAACATAACATGTGTGCCATGCGTAAAAATATAATATTAAGAGTTGGGTTGGTATAAAACATTTAAAAATATTTTTATTTAGACTTCTTACAAAGTACTTTCAAATCGTCAGAAGGACGCGAGAAATTACTCTGTACAGGATTATAAATGCTGAGAAGAACCCAGCTGAAAGATATCAATTAAGTAATCTTTTCCATACGTTTTATTCCTGCAGTTAATAAAAAATTACAGCCGGTGAGGCCACTTACCATTAGACAGGCTGTAGGTACGATTGCTTGCCAAGTATATTTGCCCCAAAAATTTGCAATTACTAAATGCAATGCAATGAAGACCGTACTGACTGACATTTTTAAATGGAAGGCCTTGTATGTATGCTGTTAATAGTTTGATAGATAATACCTTGTCATTTGCATATGAAAACAATGATTTGATGGTAGGCAGGTACGATATGTTTGTAAATGTTTTGATGTATGGTGTATGTACGGAAAACATTACGCAATGAGTACGTTGGAACGAGTACTATTAATTCTGAACGTAATATTTATCGTAATTAATCATTATTTACTATGTAGTTAAATACAGATGATGCCAGCTGAGTTTCTTGCCGGTTCTTCTCAGAAGGCTAGTTTCCGGACCGGTGGTCAATTCTTCTACATTCATAAGTGCCTTACCAGGGCCTAAACTGAATAAGTAATTTATTTTTTTAATATTTTATGTAATCATATTAATCTGTAATAGTTTTTTGTTTGCGTGTATGTAAATTTCTGACAAATTTGTGCCTAAAAATAATTATAAAAGAAAGCCACTGCAGAATTCTTTTATGATTTATTGATTCTACGCGAATACTTCCAAGGTATGCAGGATATCTAATATATAAAATTTCCATGTCACGATGTTAGTTACCGTACTCCTCCAAAACGGCCGGACCGATTTGTATGAAATTTTGTGGGTAGATCGGGTAGGTCTGATTATCGGCCAACATCTATTTTTCATACCCCTAAATGATGAGGGTGACCACCCCAAAAAAATAAGACAATACAACGTTTTCCGGGCACAGCTACTAGTAATATAAATACATAATTATGTGATGCGTTTCTAAAATCGTTACAAATAACGAGCTGATTCTTGTTGCAAAAAGTTGTAAATTACTATACGAGTATGTATATATAGGCTGTCACCTAAGTAGTCATACTTGTAAACCGGTAATAATATCGTTGATACTTTGACTAAGGTACAAGGCCATAATGACCGTGAACACATAAATTAATTAAAATTTTAAAAACACTCAGAGTTGTATTTATTGTTTCTCCTCTCTTTTGCAGCATGTTGGTTGCTAACGGTATCTTTTGACAGGATATTTGAGCTGAAAAAAAAACGCAGCCAAATTACACCATAGTTTTGCCTGCTGAGTTATTCTGTAAAACATGCGAAATTTAACTTTATCGTCTATGTATTATGTATCAATTTCCTATGATTAAAACCGCCACACAATGTCGAGTTTGTGACTGAGATACTAATGGTGTCACACCTTACCATCAGGAGGACTTATTGCTACTTTGTTTATATCTATCACTGGGGTGGCATTCTATTCACATCATTCTCGTAGAATCTTTTTTTTTTACGTGGAGAATCCGTTATGGATACCCCAACCGCCGCGGGGGCAGCGGAAGGGTTATGTCGGACTCACACCGACTACACTCCACGGTGTTCCTCCAGGTCGATAAGTGGGGGGGTGCACGTGATACTTCTTCACATGCTTCGCCGTGACCCCCCAGATTCTCGTAGAATCCTACAAATCATTCTGAAAAATGTATAAGGCACCGTGTATTCCCAATAGTTCTGTGAAAGTGTATGTAATTGTGACGATTTGAAAGTACTTTGTTAAAAACGTAATCGAATAAAGATATTTATTTTGTAGTTTTGAGTTTGTATAAAAATAAATAGTAAATTATGTATGTTCATTAGCAGAATTCTCGAACCTTTCTGGCATCAGAATCAGAATTATGCTACTATGGCTATCATTACCAGGAAATTCGCAATAGCTGATACATTTATATGAGTCAGAGAAATTGATTAATAAACAAAACACTTTTACCTCGAGGTAAATAAAATAACTCTATTTATATTTCTGCAATAACTTAATAACTCTCTAAAAATATTATCATCATAAGTATCAATAATAGTTAATCAAAACAATGTTCATGATGCCAGCTGAGTTTCTTGCCGGTTCTTCTCAGAAGGCTCGTTTCCAGAGCGGTGGTCAATTCTTCGACATTCATGCCTTTATTTTGTTAATAGGCTTTCGAAATATCCAATACATGCAATGAAAGAAACCTTCAAAAGGTCCCCGACCGCCCTGGGAGAGGCAGATCGGGGTATGTGGGGTTTTTACCGCACTAAAACCCCCCCGGTGGCCATCCTCAGTGCTCAGGGAGGACTCCGGGTACTCTGATGGAACGCACCGGTGTCCCCCTACACTTTGCCGGGGCACATCCCCGGGGCAGCTGTGACGCCGCCCCTGAAGATCTCGGGCAGCGCGAGCCACGTCGCGCTGCCACCTTCCCGGGCCCGCGGCTCGGTGGTCAAAGCTCCCACCCCGACCACCGCCAGCAGGCCCTCCGGCCCCCTTTTAGTCGCCTCTTACGACAGGCAGGGGATACCATAGTCATATTCTTCGACCCTTGCTATTGGGTGGATATTTTTATATCTATAGTAACCTAAATGGCAGGAGGATATGATATCGTAAACGGGTGTAAATGCAGGTTCTCAATAGCGTGCAAAATTAAGAATTTTATGAGTCTGTCTCTGTCTATATTTATAGTACGAGGCGAATAAAACGATCGCTGAGCGCTTATAGCTCGTGAAGGCACCTGTAACAACAAGTACGAATGTAGGTCAGTACTATAGATCATTTAGATTTCTGTACCCATATCACGTGTTTGCCACCGATTTCGTAATCTATACTCGCTAGCGTCTCCGCCGAATATTTGTGTGAGAAATTGTGCAGCGACTCCCAGCGGTGACGTGAAGAACTGAAATATCTCATACAAATATTGCGAGTGACGCTAGCGAGTATAGATTACGAAAACGGTGGCAAACCCGTGATAGGGGTACTGCATGTTTGTGATGGGATACAAAATAATTAAGTAGATTTTTATTATTGCATCGCTTCGGAATGTAAATTTGTGTTATGATTTAATGGCTGACCGGCCTTCCTACTGTTAAAACCAGAGCTCTAGTAATATGCGCAGTGAGTGGGTATGTAATAAATAAAACTAATACTATTGTGTGATAATGAGGTACTGGCGGGTCAATAATTAGTTTTACCAAAGCTACATTGGTGGACTTGCTCAGTAAATTAAATTTCAAATGTTAAAAAAATTGTGTGCCTAGTTCGTCAAATGGTCGTAAACTATACTGAGAAACGTGAAGCCCTGGGCTACACTCCGGGCCAGGCAAAGTTATCATTTCGAACGATTTCTTCCTAGATTCCGAACTGCATGAAATCGTATATTTAAACTGTTCTTAGCTTATCAAACAAAATCCAATGAAATCGGAAACATTCTAGTACCTATAAATGTGTCATAAATATTCCTGTAGTCGATCGGAACTATTATAATTTAACTGCATTGTTCGCATGCCATTATTGCTATACCGAGTATTCTCTATCCTCATCATGACTTTTACAGCGCATTTCTTTGTGAACTCGATTTTACCGGGCTTTAGAAAACTTGTCCGAGCTCTAACAGAGTTTATAAGTAAAGTCTCAGTCATCCTTGAGCTGACGGCGCATCCTCTAATAACGTTTACTGTCTACACTCGCGACTCTGTTTGCGTTTCGTTAAGAACCTTCTTTAAAAATTGCCGTTCAGCTGTGAAAAGGTTTACACTTTCGCGTTAATACTATTAGTATAGACTAGCTGGGCGTTTCCATGTTCTATACTACAAAATTCAAAAAGTTTTATTGAACATAAGGGACACTTGGAACACTTATTGAACGTCATTTATCTTACGATAAATTAGGTTAAATTACTACCGTTTACAAATGTAAGCCTGTCAGGAGAAGAAACGGTGAAACAAACTCCCCGTTTTTTTGTTTTACATGCGACCGTTCTTTTTGCATAGGGTTGTTTTAGTACAATTTAATAGAAGAGTGAGCTCACTGCCATCAATATACTCAGTTACACTAAAATACGCTTGTCATAAAGTTTCTGTTTGATGATTGCTTTCAAATTTGATCAGTCGCCTGCTGCAAGCCACGAAAGTTATAATCCAAGCGGCTGCGATTTTATGCGACTAAGGAGATTTTCCGAAAATTTAAGTAAAGTAATTTCACCCCACGTGCTTTACGGTGAGGAAAACATCGTGAGGAAACATGCATATGTCTGAGAATCAATTGAAAGACGTAAGTATGCTTCAGATGCGATGGACTCACCCTCTGTCATGTTGCCACTTAATCATATTCGGTGCACTGTGGGTGCTGTTCTTACAACACCTTTGCCTACCCCTTCGGGGACCCTTCTGTGATGGTGTGAGCATTTTTATTTGATATATTTATAGGTAAAGATTGTGTTTTAGTATTAGCCAGAATGATTGTCGAGTTCACAACTCAGTGAAATTTTGCTCAAAAGTGAGATTTTTGTTGCCCTGTGAGTTTATGGTCCATTTATTGGATGAGCTTCATTATTTGCTGGTCTTATACTTGTATATCGTATTAAGTGCTCATGTGCGCACGACTTTGCTGTCGAAAAGCACCTGCTTGAGATACATTAGTCAGAGAATAACCTGTAAAAAGCGCTTTCTTATTTCCAATGATTTTCCTCAACAATACAAACGCACCTGTTTGAAAAATATGAATATATTTTGTTGGGCAGAGCACTTGTGTTATCCTTTTAAGGGACCATTCCGAAGGGACCATTGTATAAGGATTTAAAAGCATTATGTATTTTAACAGTCCAAATGGTCTCTTAAACATGTCAAGCGTTCTTCAACCAAATAAGTACCGATTTCAACACATTTTACAAACTTGAATAAATACAGCTACAACACACACCAATCGTATTCCAGTATAAACTGACTTTGCATTGTATACTTAGGCATTCCTTATAATGAGAGATCAAATTAATGATGGTCACCTGACCGAATTTCTCAGCCATGTGCGCAGGATATATTTTATTGCGTGCACAAAGACAGTGAACTCTTTAATTCCCCACTCTCATAGCCCAATGGGACCGGTGAGAGATCAGAGTGCTGAGAGCGAGTTTTCTTAATATCGCCGTCTCTTAATACGCAGATTTGTATGGGCTCACAATAGTATCTTTAGGCCGACAGACGGCGCTTCGATCCTATACAAATCTGCGTTAACGTCGATGACTTGTGACGGCGGCAGTGAAATACTCGCACTAGGCCCTCAGCGTAGGAGTAACGGCTTTATGTAGGTACAAATGCAAAAACTATCAACTTCCAAACTCCATGCATTTATTGTGAACTAGCTGTGGCCCGCGGCTTTATCCACGTAGATTTTATTTAATAGGTGGCCTCGCGGAACACTAAAGTTTTTTTTAAATAAAAGTAGCCCGAGTCACACCTTGTGACGTTAACTATAATAAATTGGTTTTTAATCTGTGTAGCGTATAAATGAACTTTCATATGTGCAAAGCCGTTACTTTGGAATTACAAACATGACACTTCAATTTTATTTATCTGTATAGATATAAATGTAGCATGATGTGAAACCGATTAAATTTTATTCCGTAGTGAAATACACTAATGAGCTCTGATAGACTATGTTACTAAGTAATTTAATCTGTGAAGTAGCGCGTCTGATTGATAAACTCACAGCTAATATTAACCTCAAGATAATATAACTCAACGTTTCGTATATTCATAAACAGTAATTGGCACAGGTCAGGGTTTGAACCCTGGACCCACTATAGTACTACTTATCCAAACGAAATTATCTAAAGCTAGAATAATTAATTCTGTTTGGTAAAAGTACTTATGGCAATTGAAACATTACCGCCGGTTGGGAAGATTACCATTAGACAACTGCTGGTTTTTAATACAATACTGATAAGCGTAGCTTAAGTAATTAGCTTTACCTATATTCTGAAGATTAATTCAGGAAATATATTTTGTAGTATCGATTGTTAAAATTAGGATTAAATGCAAAATTGTTTTAAGAGTAATGAAGTAATATTATTTACAGAGAGGTGCGAGGCGGAAAGCAGCTTTTTTATAGGAATAAAGAGAGCTCTAAATCATTTACCGGCTCAATTATTTCGCTAGCAATAGCAGCACCCAGCAATGAAGCAAAAAAGGCCATTTTAGCATCAGTGGCAGGCAACCCGACCCATTAGGCCAGCCGTCCGTGCGCCGCTAAGAATCAAAGGTTCCCGGTCTATTATAGCTGCTCTCGAAATAGGCAGGGTTGCCGCGTTGACACGCCACGAATGCGACACGCTGCTGTCACGCCCGTCACGCTCGTCACGCCAGAAACAAGCGAACATTGTAGGGTTAGTGATGAAACACGCTAAATGCCTAGATGAGATAAGGTATATACATAAGTTTTGTTGTAAGAGTATTTAAATATCCGAATGAATTATTGGTAATCGATGAAAGATGTTACTGCAAAAGTAAACCAAAATGAATTCAAGAATATAGTACTGTTCCTTGTATATATAATTAACACTTTATTCAATAAATGTGTAGACAAATATATTAGAAGAATATATACGTTCAAATTACTTCGCGATTTATATATAGATATATGCAACTAGGTATTGCAGCTTAAATTTGTCTGAAACTTCTGTTTGGAGCTTCCAAACTTTACAACTGGATTGTCATAAACATATTTCCAAGTTTCGTGAAAGCACTCTACAAGTGGCTAAAATAAACTTTATGAAATTGGATAGTTTACAAAATTGACACTTTCAGAAACATTTTGCAATTTCTATTTATATCTATAGATATACTATACATACAGATATATTAAATTTGAATTGAAGTATCTGTTTGCAATTGCAAAATAACAGCTTTTCACTAAATGCATATGAACATAAAAAACCTTTATTCAGTCAAAAAGCTCAGTAGGTCTAAAAAGGCCACTTTGGGAGACTCAGAATGTGATCCGAATATTATTCACCATCGGAATGACAAAATGGACGCATAGGTGCACTTCATATTATGATTCACGAATGATTAATATTTCACAATTCACATTTTTAACACTTTCCTATGAAGATTCCTAGAATGGTCTACAAAATATTTATTGCTTTTGTAACAAATAGCATCATAAAAAGATAGATTCGTGAATCATAATATTAATTTCACCAAGTGACAATTTTGTCATTGCGATTTTGAATAATATTTGGATCACATTATGATTCTCCCAAAGTGGCCTTTTTGACCTACAGTTCACTCCCCAGGCGCACCCCTTTCACCCCTTTTAATGCATTTCCTTGTTTTAAAGTGTTGCGATTCGACCTTTCTGAAAACCATTAATCTTTGTGCGAGTTTTGTTTGACTTTGATATATGATACATTAGATAACCGTTACTTGAAAAAGGAAATATATCTAATATAGGAAGTCGTGATGGCTGTGTGTTAAAGTAGTTTTCCTAGCGCGTTGATGTCAGAGTTCAAAACTGGGTCAGTATACGAATACTGGAAGTTGTTCCTGGAATAAGGATTATTTGAGGATCAGCTTTGTTAAGTCGCAACTAACGACCGCCGTGTGCCCTTATACTATTTCAGTTCGAAAACAATCTGTATAATTACCTAGTCACACTTTATTGAGCTTCAAGTCATTTAAGGTTTCATATTATGAGGAACTAGCTCATGCCCACGATTTCGTCTGCCCATGTTTGATATTTCTTTACTTTTTGACAATTCACAGAATGTATTTTATATATTTTTTTAAACTGATGTAGGAGCTATATTATTGCAAATTTTCATTCAGTAGTTTTCTCGTGAAAGAGTAACAAACAAACATACATAAAAACTTTTTCGATTATAATATTAATGGGGGGTAGCATTGCAAAACTTGTTCTATAGCAATTTCCCATTTAATAAGTTGAAGTGAACTCGTGCCCAACTACGGGCAGGCAGTGTGGCTACATTAGGTATATACATATGAGCTTTTAAATACTATATATATATATATATATATATATCTAGCTGTGCCCCGCGGTTGCACCCGCGTAGATTTAGTTTTATATAATACTTTTTTCGCAATAAAAGGTAGCCTATGTCCTTTCTCAGGGTCTAAAGATTGTTTGTGCCAAATTTCATCAAAATCGGTTGAGAGGTTTAAGCGGGGAAGCGTAACAGACAGACAGAGTTACTTTCGCATTTATAATATTAGTAAGGATGAACTCTGTCTCGTTAGCAAATACTATTCTTTGAGTACTCATCTCAAGCTACGAATTTTTATAAGTAGATTTATATATTTTATAAGTAGATTTGTAAATTTTTATCGACATTTGTGCATTGGAACATTGTACATGAGCTTACGTTTCTTAAATTATTTATTTTGTATTCTTTATATTGTGTGATATTTTTGAAAAGAGTAATTACTAAGTTTCTTGCCAGGTTCTTCTCAGTAAAAGCAACCTTCCGAACCTGGGGGTAGCAATCCTGTATAATTATGTCATTCTGACGATTTGAAAGTACTTTGTAAAAAGTCTAATCGAATAAAGATATTTTTGACTTTGACTTTGAGTGCTGATTGCTTTACCTCCCACCCTTTCGAAGACCCTTTTGGGCAGAGTGAAGAAAAGGGGAATACTGTGATGGTGGCGGAAAGAAGTAAAGATGGCGTGAATGGATGAATAGAGCGACCGGAAGTTTTGCGCCGCTCCCCAATAATTGGGACAAGGGCGGGGTTCATCCCTTTCATTTCACTGAGTTACGGGACCAAGTCCCCGGTTTATAAGAATAAGCATTGAAACTGTTTTTTTTAAATTAATATTTATGTGAAAATGTATCGACTAAATTATTGTTACTTTCATCATCTCCCTGGCCTTATCCCATACATTGCTGGCGTCGGCACTTGATTCAACCCGATGCGTCTGATCACCTGATTTTTATACGAAGCGACTGCCATCTGACCTTCGCAACCCCTTTTACGAGGAAAATCTGTGATCTGGGTTAAACCAATTGTCAGACTATTTTTGGCCTCCGACTGACCTGTAACGATTGCCAAAGATGATAAATTGGCAACCGGGACCGACGGCTTAACGTGCTCTCCGAGGCACTGAGCTAACTCGGGCGGTCACTTATCCAATGACTGGCTGGGGCTAGGGTTGCTTAACTTCGCTGATCGGATGATATGCGCAATAGCAACTGTGCCACGAGCTCGAGTTACTTTAAGAAGCATAAACCGCCTTGTAAAATATTTGTAATGTAAAAAATCTTGATTTTGGCAAATAAATATTCAACTATAATTTGCAGTAATTTTATCAGTAGATAAGGAAAAGTTTCAGTGTTCGTTCAATTAAATCAAGAAATAAGCTAAATCGATGACATGCAGGACGTAAAGCTGGATGTGAATCTTAAGTCAGTTGATTTTCCAATCGGATTTGGCCGTTTTTCTGCTCAAGGCTCTCTGGCTATTAAGGGTAAGAGAGAAGCATTGACCTAATCTATATATATCTATATACAATATCTATACCGATAAATACGATTGAAGTGTCTGTTTGTAATTCCAAAATTGCACCTTTTCACTAACATATGAAAGTACACACGGTACAGACATATAAAAACCATTTTCTAATGTTTTTCTGTCTAAATAACTTATAACGTTCTAATATAAGAGGAAAGATTTGTATGTTTGTAATGAATTGGCTTAAAAAGTACTGGACGGATCTAAAAATTCTTGCAGAAATGGATAGCTACATCATCAGCGAGTAACATAGGCATATTTTATCCCCGTACCCCCACGGGATCGGGAACTACGTGGGTGAAACCGCGTGACGTCCGCTAGCTCATCGATATTCACATACGACGTTTGTTTTCTCACATGAACCAAAAATCAAAGTAAACCACATTGAATACTTACAGGATTACTTCACAATACAAAGTGCAGTACTTACCATTGCTAAACTATGTTAAGTAAGGAGTGTAGAGTCCAGACGTCCAATGACGTCACGGCCGTACAATAAATGGATGCTGATAAGCAATAATGTGTCAACCCACAAAAAGTCAAATTCAAAGGTTTTGATATATTTTGATAATGCATCACGTATTTAACATTCTAAAAAAGTGTTTCAAGTCATCTGAAACATAAAAGTACGTAAAAAATGGATTTATGTCATAAAACAAATCTTAAATCACGTATACAATCATCTTAAGACGCCATTTTCTCAAAACCAAGTTTATGCGGGTTGACACATTATTGCTTATCTGCATCCAAATAGTCCCGAGGGAAGGGCTTATTCGATGAGCGCGGCGGTCTGTGGCTCTTGTGTACAAGATCACTTGAAATGACTTTTGTTACTGTAACTCGATAAACTCTTTTGCGAGTCAAGTGAAGGAACAAACTTACTTAACTCGCTTCTCTGACACTGTACATTCGAGGTTAACGTGGTTTATAAAGATGGTCCTTTATTATTTAAATTATAGCTTTACCCCGCGGTTTCGCCCGCGTAGACTTAATTTCTTTATTTGACGAGCTCGTGGCACAGTTTCTATTGCGCATATCATTCGATCAGCGAAATTAAGCAACACTAACCCTAGCCTGTAATTGGATGGGTGACCGCCCGAGTTCCCTCCGTGCCTCGGAGAGCACGATAAGTTGTCGGTCCCGGTTGCCATTTTATTATCTTTGGTTGTCGTTACAGGTCAGTCGGAGGCCTGAAATAGCCTGACTACTGGTTTAACCCAGATCACAGGTTTTCCTCGTTAAAGGGGATGCGAAGGTCAGATGGCAGGCGCTTCGTATAAAAATCAGGTCATTAGCCGTATCAGGTTAAAACAAGTCGACCTCAACAATGTATGGGATAAGGCCAGGGAGATGAGACTTAATTTCATGAGTGGGAATCCTAATGTCTTTCAATTAAAAGTAGCCTAAGTAGTCCATGTTTCATTAGTTATGTGCTAGTGAAAGTCCCGTTAAAATCGGTCAAGCCGTTTCGGAGATTGAACAAACAGTGAGACAGATTTTTTTTAAGTCAGTATCGTATAAACTTTCATATGCATTTCGCGAAAACTATTAATTTGGAATTCCAAATACACTTTTTATTTGTGTATTGTTTCTATTTATTTTTTAAAACCAACAATATATTTTCATTTATACATAATTATTTATTAAAATCTAGGACAATAGAACTAAGAGAAAAATATATAAAAAATTAAATAAAATTTATATTATATTCCCCGAAGGGGTAGGCAGAGGTGTTGTAATCACAACACCCATTTTTACCGAAGATGATTAAGTGCCAACGTCTCACTTTACATACGTCATTGAATTAGAATTTAACACTAAAATTTTATTTATCTGCATAGATGTATATTTTCGATACCATGTTTCGCGTATAAGGACTATTTTATACGTATAAGGAATATTATATTGTAATGCCATTGAAATTGCAAAATATTATATTATTACTTATTAATGAGAAAGAGGCGTGAGTATACCTGCCTATCTTATTACTAATAATCTAATTTATAAAATGTACCACTGTATTTGTTGACATCCTTCGCTCCAAATTAGGTGCGACGATATCAACGATATCTATCGATAATGCGTGTCACTCAGAGATTCGTTGGCATGTAGTAGGTACCTACCTAATGGCTTGCTTTGCAAAAAATAATTCGGTAACCCATTCATTCTTTAATTAACCATACAAACATATGCTCACGTCTGTATTCCCCGAAGGGGTAGGCAGAGTTGTTGTAATAGCAAAACCCACTTTTCACCGAAGATGGTCAAGTGCCAAGGTGACAGATGGTGAGTCTATCGCCGTCTCGGGCAGTATACATACGTCTTCAATACTTCTCACAGTTATGCAGGTTTCCTTACGACGAAGCACATGATGTCAAATCACTGCACATAAGTTTTTAGAAAAACTCATTGGTACATGATTTGAACATGCGTCGCCATGAACTCCATGATTATTAAAAAAATATAACGCGGTGGAAGACGTGGCTAAAAGCTAGTTCATTATATGCTATTCATTGCTCATAAAGTTTGTACTAACGAGAACCGTCCTCTGTAGTTGACAAAAAGATAAAAGATATTTTGTTTAAAATTTGGAAATAAAGCGTACGAAATGTTGTCTATAAATTTGTCCGTAATATCAGTTGGGAGCCAAAACAGTAACCCATTAACGTACTAAATCTTCCTGTTGCCCAGTTCATACAATGTACGCGAAAGGGACAGTATTTATTGTTTGCATGTTAAAGTCGTTTGGACAACTTTTACAATTTAAGCCCGGTGTTTTTGGTGCAGCAGTATTATTATGTTCAGGGTGTCGGTTACCTTTTTACCGTTTTGCTTATATTTGGATAAGAGATAGTTTTGACTTATATATACTAATATTACAAAGAGGAAAGGTTTGTATGAATATTTGTAACGAATTGGATCAAACATTACGTGTACTATTCAAACAATTCTAACATAATTTAAATGCTATATTTTCACTGATTAATATAGGCAATATTTTATCCCCGTAAGCCCACAGGAACGAGAACTATTAGGGTAAAACCGCGTGACGACCGACGAATCTAGTTATAATAATATGAATATAATTTAGTATTACTCTAGTTATACTTGAAGTCGCCATTTCCACACAAAATTATTTCATTTGCTTGAACGCATCGCTTCTAAATGGCGTTACGGATATTGCTACTGGTTTCACTGACATACAGAAGAACATATATGGGTGAGCTTAAATAATTCAATAATTAATGATATTTTATAGAAAGTAAGGTACAGGTATCGTCAACGGCTAGGTTTACTAATAGGTCCTAGGCAAAGTAACATTCTCTCGGCGCTTACGCTAATAGAAGGGATACAAATTGAATTGTAGTGTTACGTGCCTGATTATGTATCACTCCTATACGCGAAGCGTTCGACACGTTCGAACGCCGCCGCTTGACCTTGCGCTTTGAACTTTTTCTTGTGTGGAGACGTAAAACTTCCTACACTCGCCGCTTGGGGCGCTTTTCAACGTTCGCAAAATGAGGAAAATACGCAGGCGATATTGTCAACGTAAAATATGTTAAAACCTATGCTTGGGCCACAGGGCCGGTGCAGTAGCCGCTGGCCGCGTTTGTAGTCTATACTAATATCATAAAGAGGATATATTGGTATGTATGTTAGTAACGAATTGGCTCATAAAGTACTGGACCGATCTTGAAAATTCTGTCACCATTTGAATTCTACGTAATCACTGATTAATATAGGCTATACATTATCCCCGTACTGCCACGGAAACAGGAACTACACGGGTGAAACCACGTGACGTCCGCTAGTATTTTATATTTGTTTAATGTCACGACACTATTGCGTCTATATCACAAGAATAAACAGCGTAGTGCTTGGTTAAAATTATGTTATTACCGTGCTTGTGATTCGGTATATGACTTTGATATTCCGGTGAAGAATGTGAGGTAATAACGATATATCGCGTGAATTAAAATGTGCTTTGAAGTGTATTATGTAGTTCATTTGGGCCGTCGAGTAAAACTGCTTGTATATTAATGTCTTACTCCGGATCTAATCGGTTCTACGTGGAATATTTTCAGTCATTAGTAGAGTGTTTTGTTGACAGATTAGCTTATATTTAGACGGAAGTCGACGTGAGGCCTGCCGAGACGCTGGATTTCTGCTATAAGTATTTATAGACCGCTACTCCTGCTGAGACTGGCACGTGATAGCATTTGGCTTAAACCTAGGCATAAACATACTAAATGCGGAACTTCTGTATGACTGGAACCATCTTTCTATCTACGTTCTCCCACCTCACAGAAGATTAGTCAAACGTACCGCAGTGTATGCCAATGATCGGGCAGGACTGGACGCACTTCCCTAGCTATAGTTATGGATGCTTTCGTGTTATATTAGCATTCGTGTTGCACTTCCATCAAAGTACTATTAAATAACGGTAGTTTTTTTATTAATCTAGACATCAGTCGATAGACAGTCAGTAATTAAGTGTAACACATGTAATATAATTGAAAGCGATATTAACAAAAAATATTATCAAAAGGAGACCCTGAAGGCAAGGTTCCGAAGATACTGGCAGCATTCCCCCTTTGAATGTTTGAATGGCAAGACTAATTAATTGTCCGTGGTAGCAGCCAGCTCTTCGGTATGCTGTGATGTCGACTAACTTTTTTGTTATTTCTTTAAAAAGCCTTATAGCGCTAGGACCTCACGGACCAAGGGTCTCGATCCCAATGGGCCAAAATCACTTTTAAATTGACATTATCATAAGATATATGTGTGAAACTCTGGTGTGCGAAGATAAAGTAAAGTTACAGGCACAGATAAAACACTGCCACGCTCAATTTTAATAGGCTATGCCTTTCTGCTTCCTATGTACCTTTAAAAACTTTAGACTTATCAGTGCAGTGCGATAAGTGAACGGGTAGTTACCTTGAGGTCAGTCACGCAATGAACAGCTTTATAAACTCCCTACATTTTTAAGAACTGGCTTAAATATGACACCGAGAAGGAAACGACAGACAAGATGAATCTAAGTCGCCCAGATTTAACTACCCCAGACCATATTGGGCGCAAGGGACTCTTTGGACTTGCATCATTGTGATTGTGACCCGGGGTAGTCTACAAAGTTACAGGAACCTCCTCCCTAGTGTCTGGGATTTTAATTAATCCCAATCCATTACCGATGAGCGCTCACCCTCTGCTTATTGGCATTATTGCCGACGATCGCATTTAATTTATACCGTTAAATTATGCGATCGTCGACAATCCCCACTTTAAGTCTATGCAGATACATAATATTGAAGTTTTTGATTGTTATTTTAAATTAACAGCTTTTTACTAAATATAATATGACAGTTACGGTATTTACAATAAAAGCCAATTTGTTCTCTTTCTAATTATCTGTCTTTCAGACTATGTGTTTGTTCCGGCTAATCTTCGAAACGGCTGGACCGATTTTAACGGGACTTTCACTGTCAGACAGATAATCTTAGAAGGAGTTAATTTTATTTAAAAAGAAAGCATAAGGGTACCGCGGGCCACCCGTGAAATTAAGTCTACAAGTAGTCAGTAAGGGATGCATTTAAGCACGTGTACGTTTGTAACAACAAGATACTGTGAAAGGACATGCAGAGTGTGTCCGGGAAATATGCCTCAGACCTCAGTCCTCAGCCCCAGTATAGTGAGCGCCTGAGATAGAGATATGCTCTCAGGGATTCACCAATATGGAGATACATCAAAAGAATAGAAACCAATAGATACCCTAAAAGAGCCGTGGTGGCCTCGGGGCTTTAGTAGTCGCCTGCTACGCAAGCCACGCAAGTTCGAATCCCAACGGGACCTGTACCAATGAGTTTTTCCAAAACTTATGTGGCGTGATTTCACACCACGTCCTTTACGGTGAAGGAAAACATCGTGAGGAAACCTGCATGTCTGAGAAGAAATTCAAGTATGTCTAGTAGTGCCTGAGACGGCGATGGACTCAACCTTTGTCACGTTGGCACTTAATCATATTCGGTAAAATGTGGGTGGTGTTGTTACAACACCTCTGCTTATCCCTTCGGGGACCCTTCCGGGATAGCGAGAGCATATTTATTTTTTATTTATAGATATCCATCTGGAAAGGCGTGAGCTCAAGTAATATAATGCTGCTACTTAATCTATTTCAAGAGCCTTGGAATAGGCTCCATCCTGTTGAACAAGGATATATTCAGGATGACAAAAATACAATGTGAAATATTGGACGCACGATGGGAAAGATATTAAAGTCAAATTTCCTGTAAGAGGGCTATTTATTACATTTGAACAATCATGAAATTCTTTAATTAACTATTAACTTAAATCTAGTACAATAGAACTACGACAAAAATAAAAATTATAGAAAGTAAACAAAATTTAAATTTGTGTCTGCGGGAATGGTGCCTAGTAAAGTGGCTACGTTCGCAT
This sequence comes from Watsonalla binaria, assembly GCA_929442735.1. Classification (NCBI taxonomy): domain Eukaryota; kingdom Metazoa; phylum Arthropoda; class Insecta; order Lepidoptera; family Drepanidae; genus Watsonalla; species Watsonalla binaria. The sequence goes on along the minus strand of OV838917.1, from coordinate 528,016 downwards.
TTGGCCCCCATGGTCCCAAAGTCTCAGAGGGCTCCGTAGAAATGTTAACAAAGCTGTAATTTTTTTGATTATTTTTTAATTTGTGTGACTTCAAATCGAGTCTAATGGTAATAATCACTGAGCACGATTCCAGACTCCGAGCTCTCACTGGAAAAATGGGTTCCGTGTTTCGATATAACGCTTGCAACTACTAGACCAATGAGGAATATGAGGATGTATATTATTAAGAATAATATAATGAGAAGTGAATAAGGCATGTTGATAATTGGGAGCATTGTGAGGCGAGCGGCGACTGAACTAAATACTCGCTCGGGGGCTATTCATAAATAATTCAAATGCAGTAATTCTGCTTGCGCTCCCGCTCCTGTATCGCTCCCAAAACCGCCCCCATCCCGCTCCTTTATCGCCCCCATCAGTTTCAAGGCACGAGTTTGCAAATCCGTATCGTAGGAAGCGATTGAATTTACACTTATTTATTTAATCTTTATTGTATAGACACAACATTTAAAACACAAAATAAAGAAAATATTTTTTTTTTAAGAGTTTAAGTAATATTGGTGGCTTTATCGCACTAGGCGATCCCTTCCAGGCAATCATGGAATGGAATAAGATGTAGGACACTTATTGGTAGTTTGATGTGTACGGCATCTAATTAATAAATACTTAACTTTGTAACGTAACTTTGCGTAAGTTTTTGTATATTAACACATCAATATTTAAAGAGGAAGAGAGCCGTGATGGCCCTGAGGTTTGACCAGTCGCCTGCTACGCACGCGACGCAAGTTCCCAGCGGGGCCAGTACCAATGAGTTTTTTACTAACTTAAGTTCAGTAAAGTTCACCGCCCGTGCTTTACGGTGAAGGAAAACATCGTGAGGATACTTGCATGTGTCTGAGAAGTAATTCGAAGACGTATGTTTAGTGCCTGAGACGGCGATGGACTCACCCTCTGTCACTGTTCGGCTAGAAGTGGGTGTTGTTGCTACAACACCTCTGTGCTTACCCCTACATGGATGGCGTGAGCATATACAATATTTAAAGTTAGCTGAGGGGTGTAGTCTAATGCTAGATATCTATAATAAAATACTACTTAGTGGAATTAATAATAAGTTTGGAAACTAAATCAATTCTGACAAAATGCGAGACTTGCTTATAAGCATCTCATTTAATGTAATTTGCGTAATACTACTCAAAATATAAATCGCATACACACACGTACACAGTAAATAAAATACTAAATCGTTATAGAACACAATTCTCACTAGAAAATTTGTTTCGTCTGCTCATGTCGTACGATCGTATCGCCGTGTCGTCTTGTCGTCGTGGGTTCCTTTTACATGAAACATGATTATCTTGCACTGAAAACCTTTTTTACAAACAAACTGACTTGCTTTGTATGCGGTGATTTAAATTTTAAAGCGTTTTGTTAGCATTACTTTTATTCAGGGCCTTTTGTACAAACATGACGTATTTTAAGGTGCATAATTTAGTTATATAATGGCCTAGCCAGTGCGGCTTGCCACCCGAGGGCTCTTTTCTTTACCTTATATTATTTTCTTCCAATAAGATAACGATCGCATTTAAAATTCCAAAAAAGAAACTGATTTTATAGATATATTATTTAAGACTTAATTTCATGGGTGGCCCGCGATACCCTAATTATTTTTCTTAATAAAAAGTAACTAAGCCTAAGTTACTCCTTGTAACATTAGCTGTCCGCCAGTGAAAGTCCCGTTAAAATCGGTCCAGCCGTTAGCCGACACAAACAGTCAGACAGACAGATAGAGAAAATTTTTAAAAATTGCTTTTTTCATGACTGTACGGTATATACTTTCATATGAATTAATAATTTTGCAAACAGACACTACAACTTTATTTCTCTGTATAGATATATTTACCCTATACGTGTATATCTGTGACTATCTTCTTCCCATGACTTCACCAGCGTGGGATAGTTATGCTAAATTTAACCCGCGAATGGACTTAGCGTGATGATATAAAATAGCTTAAATCCTTCTAAAGATAAATGGGCTATCTAATACCGAAATCATTTTCTATCAAACACTAGTTCCTGATTAGCGTGACACAAAGAAACTCTTCAGCCTTTATACATATTAATGTAGATTATTCTTTGAGAACAGTTTGTTTACGCTCGTGGTAGCAATGAAATAATTATTTTTAAATCCTTTTATCATATCTCTTTCAGTACAATGAAAAGTTTTTCAAAAGTACTTTGAGAACAAATAAGAATAACTAGAATGAGTTCCACAATAATTATTAATTTTACAATGTTGTTGCAACTTTAATCTTTTAATTATTTTTCTACGCGTAACTTTCGTATTGGAGAGTAAATGCTATTTTATTTGTCTACTAGCTGTGCCCCGCGGTTTCACCTGCGTAGATTTCGTTTTATATAATATTTCGGTTTAAAATTTACAAAGTTTCATACAAACATCCCCTATTTTATCCCCTTGGGGGTAGAATTAATAAAAATCCCGGATGCCTACGGCGTAACATCGACCTGCATGCCAAATTTCAGCGCGATCCGTCCAATGTTTTGGGCTGTGCGTTGATAGATCACTATGTCAGTCAGTCAGTCAGTCTCTTTCGATAGATCTATCTTTTCTACTCGTTTCCTCGTATATTTTCTAACAGTAAAGTCACAAAACATAACTAATAGAACGGGAAAAGAAGTTTAAGCGCATTGAACAAAACTTCATTCACGGGTTGATAATGTCAGTGCCACTAGACTGGATGTCACTTTTGTGTGGTGAATCTCTTTTCAGTTCGGTCTTGTACTTTTCAGTATCAGTGCGCTTTGTCACATATTCTTGTCTCTTTCAGTATGATACTGACACATGAAAGAGACACTGCAAGAAGCTCGGCGTGAAATCATTCGGAAATTTAAAGCAAAAATGTTTGCGATATAAAAAATACTTTGTTAGATACAAATTTAAGTATTTTGTAAGTCTTCTCGCTCAGAGAATCAAGGGCCCAACTCTTATTGCAATGCTATTACAGTTGTGTGACAAATATATCTGTCTCATAATAAGAGTAAAACTATCATGGCACTAAGAGCTCATGGTAATGGCATTGCTATTCAACGTGGCAATGGCGATTTTCGAAGCCATTCTTTTTGGCACGATCCCGCCAAGTTTTCTATTTGCAATTGCTTAGTTTGAAATACTGTTTTGTGTTATAATTAAGTTTTAATTCAATAAATGTTACAGTGTTAGAGAATATATAGCATTTGACATTACTTGTGAAAGAATTGGCCTTTTCACATCTTACCTTTAAACGAGCAATTCTTATATATATATAATCTGAATCTGGGAAACGGCTCCAACGATTTTCATAAAATTTTGTGTGTAGGGCGTTTTTTTTGCAGCATACATATATGAAGTTCTTTCCATTAAGTGCCTGCAATGCGTACGTCAAAAGCTGGTATTACAGATGCCGTCCCACGCGTTTAAAATTAATTACTTTCTGCTTTCGTGTGCCGCGCGGTGTGGGTCCGTGGTGCCAATTATGTAGTTACAATGGAGATGACTTACATATTACGAAATTATCAAAGCTTGCTAAGGCTTCGTATTGAAATTGGACAATGACAGATTTTCTTAAAATAGACATCCAAAGATCTACTTGATGGCATACCATCTATATGGAACCAACAACAGAGCTGGTGCGGTGAATAAAGCTAAAGCTTGCAAATACAGGGGTCGAGACCCTTGGTCCGTGGGGTCCTAGCCCTATACAGCCTTTTGAAGAAATGACAAAAAGGTTAGTCGACATCACAGGAGACCGAAGAGTTACCTCGGACAAAGAATTAGTTTTGCCATTCAAAGAGGGAATGCTACCAGTATCTTCGGAACCTTGCCTACAGGACTCCTAATGATAATATATTTATTATATTATACTTTTTAAGGTTTTTACAATATGTCTTGATATGGGATACATTGTAAATTCAGTATGTAAATATATTTTCTTTGATGGGAGAAAATCTCGTTTGTGTCATCGATAAAACATCGTTTAGCCCGCATCGCTTTGTTCTGAGAACCAATAATTATTCAAAATTACTACGGTAATATGAATGACGTGTTGAATATTCTAGCTCCGGAAAGTGCCTTCATGCAACCTGCATAATGTTAATGACGTTTGAATATGTATTCGTGGTATTTAGCTATCGCAATACGCCGTTGAACGGGCTTATACAATTATACATTTTACAAAGTAAGCTAACCAGAAATTAAATCAACACATACAAATTGGTATTAGTGTTTAGATAATGCAGTCAAAGGCGGGTTTGTAATGTAGCAAGACCCTATAATTGCCTATAAATGCAAATCTTGCGAAATATTGCTTATAAGGCGAGTTCAATGATACCTGCAGTTGTACAATAAATAATGTGCTTGTTTTTACAAAATGTGATGTGGTACCTTTTAGTAATCTTATAACCTTTGAACAATTTAAATCGTAATAAAAAGCATACTAGCTTTGCTCCGCCTTTTCACCCCCCTATGTTTTATTTAATGTAGGCATGGGTTTCTCCACTCCATTCACTCAAAGATTTGTATGTATATTTGTAACGAATTGGCTCAAAAAGTACTAGACCGATTTTAAAAATTCTTTCAACTTTAGAATGCTGAATTATCACTGATTAATATAGGGTATATTTCATCCCCGTATTCCCACAGTGACAGGAACTACGCGCGTGAATCCGCGTGACGTCCACTAGTATGTAATAATATGATGTCGGTTAAAAATTACGTTAACGGAACATGAAAAGCAGAACGGATACTGATTTGAAATCCCTAAAAAAACAGTGGAATTGGAAACTAAGTAATACTGTAACTTGAACATTACTTAAACTTTTGAGTAAAATAAATATTCGTTTCAAAACTAGCAATGGTTTTGAAAGTGATTTGGTCTGACGTGGAGTTAGCTATTGTGATTGGCGCACTTCTCACTAAAAGCAATCTTGAGGCACTCATATGGATTCCTTTGTGTGTATTAGGATTCCCGAAATACAGTGACGTAATGAACTGTAATTATCATTCAACGGTCTCTTTACGCGTCAAGTTGCTTTGAAATTGGAATATCAATCTAATATATAAAATTCTCGTGTCACAGTTTTCGTTGCCATACTCCTCCAAAACGGCTTGACCGATTTTGATGAATTTTTTTGTGCTTATCCGGTATCTATGAGAATCGGCCAACATCTATTTTTCATCCCCCTAAATGTTAGGGGTAGTCCACCCCAAAAAAATATATGGCAATACAACGTTTGCCGGGCACAGCTAGTTCAAATATAAATAACTAACTCAGCCCCGCGGTTACACCCCCGTATAATTTAACTGCCACGAAAATATATTTCTCAAACTCTATGTGTTATTCTGATGTATAAGCTATATTATTGTTAAGTTTCATTAAAACCATTTATTTGTTTTTGTTTGAAAGAGTAACAAACATACTTTCTTACAAACTTTAATTTCCCTATATAATAACCCTTAATTTTTAAAGTATGCCTTAATTCCTCCTTATAACATTAGCTATCTGCCAGTGGAAGCCAGGACCTCGTGTTCCGAAGTAGCGCTTGCGACCACCAGACCAACGGACCAGAGAAATAATAGTGATATTATGTATAAGTTAAAGCAGATCTCCCGGATAATTACAGATAGAAATAGTGAGGGATCTTTGGAACAACCTTCACCTCCAACAAGGAATACTTACCTTTAACGAGATCGTCATTTATGGGGGTCACGTAGACTCCGCAATAGGGATGCCTGTGCCCAAAACATCCTCCGGTATTGTTCTTGAAATAGCTGCCTTATCACCGAGGAATAGATGTCTATTTTATGTGTTTAGTCTAGGCTAGTATCTAGCGTCCTTTTACGTAATGTTGGATATTTGTTAGAAAGATTTGAACCTTATGACACTGAAATAAGATGACTTTGACACGTAAGCTATTGAAATGGTGTGGAAAATCGGTGTTCTTTACTGTTAAAATTTGTCGGAATACTATGGATCACTCACCTCATCCTACTTATACAATTTAAGGTACCATTTTGAGTAATAATATATAAAGGGTGTCAAACGAAGGTTTTTTTTCTGAGATTTCTACAAATTTTAATTAAGTATATATCTATCTACACGATCTATACAAATAAATAAAATTGAAGTGTTTGTAATTTCAAATTAACAGTATTTAACTAAATGCTAACTCACATAAAAATCTCAATTGTATTATTTTTCTATGTGTCTGTCTGTTCCGGCTAATATCCAAAATGGTTGGATTTTTCACATATAAGGGTTTAGCGAAATAAAGCATGGAACTAAATATTAGTTGAAAATTAAAATGGCTTATTCAATTTGGGCCCAACACTTATTCAACAAAAACAGAGGAATCTTATTTGTTTCATTTTCCTTTTGAGTTCAAATCATATTCGCAGCAAACCTCATTTAATATCAATTAGCTAAGCGGATGAACAAACTATCTAAATAATGTCAATTAATATTCTCAATTCGCAACACTTAACAGCCGATAGCAAGCCTCTATTGGTGTCAAAGTAAACACCAGATTTCCATGGCTTTCAATTGAACTAACGACCTTTTGAGCTTATACATGCTGACCATTGCGACAGCCCCTATGTAGATTGACATAGAGTTTAGTTTCGCACAATGCAACATACGATCCGTTTTATTTCCCTAGCGTAGAGGAAATGAATCTCTGTTGAAAAGTTTTGTATGGATGAAGCTGAAAACAATGGTTATATAGGGTATGTATGTACATTATTTTGGTTGGATCTAGCTAAAACAGCCCCAAGATACGTTGTCTCGTTCTAAATAATTCCTATATTTTCATTCGCAAAAAAATATTCCAATGTTCAACCGCTTTCGAATAGGTTGGGTGTATGTTGCAATGACTGGTATATTGTATCTATTCTAGTTTACTTCTAATACCTCCAAGAATATGTGTACATAATATCATGATGATCGGTTCAATAGAAAACAAACTTACTAAAAAACATTAAAATTTATAATATAAGCAGGATTTATTCACAGGCTAAGAACTGGACACCATAACGCAATCCTCGTATGACCGAAGACTAGACTAAACTAGGACTAAATCTATGACTATCCCCTTTTAAATCCTTATCACAGAAAAAGATGGAGCTATTTAACCAAGGACTATCTTAGCCTATGTTTTGTAAAGTTGTATGTATAACCTCTGAAACTGCTCATTCGATTTACAAGCTACATAGTACTTAGTATTTATTTAGTTATTTATATACTATTATTATAAAGAGGAAAGGTATGTATGTATGTTTGTAACGAAAACAGATTTGAATGCTTCATTATCACTGATTAATATAGGCTATATTTTATCCCTGTACTCCGACGGCAAGGAGCGCTCCCACACAGGTGAAACAGCGTGACGTCCGCTAGTTTAAAATTATTTCTCTTTAACGGTGCGGTTTGAAGATTCTAACATAGAACCCTCCTTCTTTCTTACAAGTTAGTCAAAGGTCAATGACTGCATTAGAAACTAAATCTTAGCAATTTTAATACAAATGCTGTGAATGAACGCCGAGTGCGAAATACCTTAAATGTCGGCTTAGCTCTTACCACTTTTTTCCAGTTCAGTGATGCAGAAATGTCGCGTCGTCCACATTGGATTTAAATAATCTGGTCCCCGAGCAAGCGTTCTGACACGTAGGTATTCCTTTTGCAAGTCCCTGTAAAGGAAGCCTGTCGGTCCTAACAATACCATAGCGGCGTGAACGATAAATTCTATGTGCATTTCAAAAGTTTATACCAATACGACAAACTATGTAACTGTGTTACTCGGTACATATTATAAGTTCGTAAAATATAACCTACCCTAAAATATATTATGAAAAGAAGTCCCTGTAGGCAAGGTTCCAAAGATACTGGCAGCGTTTGAATGACAAGACTAATTCTTTGACCAGCTCCTCGGTCTCCTGTGATGTCGACTAACCTTTTAGTTATTTCATTATTGTATGTTGTATAATTTACTATATGCACGGTTACGTGGGGACAGGAAGACCTAAGGAACGATAAATGGATTGTGTGAAAGATGATGTGACTAGAATGGGAGTGAGTACAGATATGACGGCTGATAGAGAGAAATGGAAGAGAAGAACACATTGCACCGTCCATGAATAACGTGGCATGAGGACAGGAGGATGGTGATAATTAATTATTTATTTAATGAAATGTACATGATGCCAGATAAATATCTGGCTCTTCTCAGAAGGCTAGTGATCAATTCTACGAATTTCATAAGTGCCTAATCTTAATAAATCAATTTCATATCAATTATCCATATGCCAGTGAAAGTCTCGTTAAAATGGTCCATCCGTTTCAGAACCAACATACAGACTGACAGAGATATTATTTTGAAATTGTTTTTATTTATGTATGTACCGTCCATAAATACATATGCTCACGCCTGTATCCCATGGGGGTAGGCAGATACCACCGTTTGCCACATGCTACGATCCTTACATACTTCTTTCGCTTCATCCAAATTCATGCATCTCTTCATACACTTTCTTCGGTTACGAGTGCTTCGAATTTGACCTTTCTGAAAAATATTATTAATTTGGTCATAGTCATGTGCATTTAACGAAAAGCTGTACTTTTGGAATAACAGTCACTTCAATACTCGTAGTACTTATGTGTATAGATAACACTTCACGTATTATTTTCTTGTATAATATATTTTAGGAACCAGGTGTAGTTTACTTAAAAAAAAAGGAATATCAACACGAAATCTTAACAAATTTAATTATAAATCAATTTTAACATATTTTATTACGTAAGTAATAAGTAACTAAAAACTAATGACAAGTAGAAAACTTGTCCCAAATCGGTGTCTCTCGGGATCGTGCCAAGAAGGCTGGCAGCATTGCCACGTTAAATAGCAATGCTGATTCTCTGAGCGAGCACAGCCCCAGCCCGCTTGTCACGAGAAGCTTCTACCATTTTAACATTAATAACGGAAACAAGGAAACAACCATTTATTAACATCTACAAATAAATTACACAAGTAACGTAATCTAACACAAAATAAAAAATAAAATCACAAAAATACAGTGAAATAGAAATACCAATCTAAATTGGAAAGAACTCACGCAATACAACGCCAATCCTAACGACTTGCCGGTACGACGACTGAGCAAACAATGTGTCTGTACACTTTTTTTTTTTTTTTTTACGATATGGTCTCTCGCAATTGGTAGGGGGGAGTTACCTCTACTGCTTAACCGGACTAAAGGGCGAGACCCAAGGGCCTCCAGCCGAGCTTAAACTTAAAAACTAAGCAACACAGCTAAGGGCACCCTGGTGCGGGGTTCGGACCTCGGCTTAGGGCGTTGCTGGGGGATGAGCTAGGGAGCTGGATCTGAGTGGTATTATTTAGGGACATGTTTAAGGCTAGTGGCTCGGCGCGCGCCGGCCCTAGCAGAGGACGGGGGGGACGATGACGTAGAGTTCGCGACGAGCCTCGCCGGCGAGGACGGAACAAAGGTCGGTTTGGTGTGTGCTTATGAGACATTGCTTGCTGAAGCAATGTGATATCGTCGTCAGAGTCAATAAGGACATGCCTCGGACGGCGTCGGGTGGAGATTTGAGAGGGGGTATATCGGGCGGCCGATACTATTAGTGGGTTGGGATGTTTTTCGGCAGATTCGAAAAAATGCTTAGAGGCGCTTTTCATAAACTGTTTGATGGTGGGAATTTTGAAGTCTACATGAAGTTGACTATTGCGAACGTACCACGGGACTCCCGCAGCCATTCGCAAGAATTTGTTTTGGAGGACCTGCATTTTATGGATGTTAGTGTGTGCGAAAACAACACTGGCAAATGTCATTATGGGACGGATGCACGAGAGATAAATTCTCAACTTAGACTTAAGTGACAATTTACTCTGTGCATTTAGTAGGTAGTGGAGTCGACCAAGGGCAAAGGAAGCACGTGACCGTACTTTCTTTGTGTGGGATGCAAAGGACAACCTTTGGTCGAGGATGACGCCTAGGTATTTGGCCGTGGATTCCCAAAGAATCGGTTGGCCGAACATGGTTACAGATGGAGGAGGATCGTGATATCGGTCGCCAGAGCGGCAAAAGAGGACAGCTGCGCTCTTATCTGGGTTGACTTCAAATCTCCATTTCCGGAACCATTTGCCGAGGGCATTGGCTGCGGTTTGGAGATTTTTGGCGATCGTATGACGGTCTCTGCCTCTATAGTAGATAGCCGTGTCGTCGGCGAAGAGAGCTAAATCGGCATTGGGACTTTTGGGGATGTCGCTGGTGTACAGCGTGAAAAGGAGTGGGGAGAGCACGGAGCCTTGGGGGACTCCAGCACGAATGCGGCGAGGGGAAGATAATGAGCCCTCGATGCGATATCGGAAGGTGCGATTCGATAAGAAGTCTCGTATGATGAGCACGAGTCTGTTGGGCACACCGATTTGGTAAAGCTTATATAATAAACCATTGTGCCAGACTTTATCGAATGCTTTCGCTATATCGAAGAATAGGACACCCGTTTGCTGTTTGACTTGTAATCCCTCACTTATGTGTTCAACGATGCGATGCACCTGTTGAACACACGAGTGCTTGGTTCGGAAGCCAAACTGCTCGTTCGGGATGAGATTGTGGGATTCAGCAAAGTGCTTTAGTCTTTTGAAGATTAATCTTTCGTAGATCTTCGCGAGAGTTTTGAGGAGACTGATGGGGCGGTAGCTAGAGGATTCGGATTTGGGCTTACCAGGTTTTGGTATCCCTATGACAACTGCTTCTTTCCACGATTGTGGGAAGATGTTGTTAGAAAGGGCAGCGTTAAAAATGGCTGTCAAGAAGACAATGATGTGGAGGGGAAAGAGTTTTACAACTTTATTTGTTATCCCGTCGGAGCCAGGAGACTTCCTAGGGTTGAGATCCTTGATGAGAGATTGAACCTCATCGACTGTAACTACTGGGACTGGATTGTCTGGGTCCTCTATTGGGGGCTGAGCTACCCTTCGTTCGACTTCGGCGTCCACCTTTGTTAGATGGGCCATGTCTACTTGTTGGGAGCTGGGAGAACATTGGGATTCTAGATTGTAGGCAAGGCATTCGGTCTTTTCGTCATCGTCGAAGGCGGGACTACGCCCGGGACGATTAAGAGGAGGGATGCTACAGGCTTCTTCGACTCTGAGCTTGCGTTGCAAGTGCCAGAAAGCCTGGTGATTAGGGGTAAGGTTAGCCAAGAAGTTGTCCCAGCGAGCTTCCCTCATTTCATTCATGCGCCTTCTTACTTTGGCTTGTAAGTGGTTCATGAATGATCGGTTGGCTGCTGTGGGGTAGGTCCTGTAAGCTCGGATAGCCGCGTTTTTCTCCGTCACCAGTTCACGTACATCGTCCGGCAGCCTCCAGCGATGGTCATCCATTGCTGGGACCTGCCGGGAGCAGCTGTTAACTGCTGTTTGTACGTGACTAGTGAGGGAGTCAATTGCATTCACCGTGTCTACAATGGAAGTTGGGGTCAGTTCGGGGAAGGGCAAGGGAGTAGACTTGAGGTATTCCTCTAGTTTCCTCCAGTTAGTTGCCGTTTTCATGGGGGTAGGTTGACTAGAGTCAGGGGGACCTGTACGGGGGGTAAGACTCAGTACAACAGGACGGTGATCGGAATCAAGCTCGTCAATTGATTCCATAGAATTTAAACGAAGGTTTATATTCTTTAGAATCGCCAAGTCGAGAACGTCCGGACGGTGACCTATGAAAGCTGGGTAATGCGTTGGGTGCATGGGAGCTATAACATCGAAGTTATGGATGTTACTGAGGTAATTGAGTTGATTACCTCTGGAATTTCGAGTGCGGCTATTCCACGACTCATGTTTGGCGTTTAGGTCTCCCGCCACGATGACAGAGTTGCCTAAGCCAAGAAGTTTTACGATATCGGGAGCGATATCGCCTTGTTTGTTGGGTGCGATGTAAGCCGAAACTATTATGATTCGTTCGTGTCCAGTTATGCCTAGCCGACATATTGATGTCTCGATTTGAGAGAGGTTGGGGGGATCCATAGGAATGCAGCAAAGAGATCTTTTATAATAGATGAGGGTGCCTCCTTTGGCGGAGTGGGTTCTATCGTTGCGTACTATTTGATAGTTCGCAATTTTTGGATCGCGGTTGGAGGGTTTGAGGAAGGTCTCTTGGAGGAGAAAGATGTCTAATTGACGTTCTCGGAGGAAAGTAGCGATCTCGTCGCGTTGGGTGCTAATGCCATTGGCATTAAAGAACCCTACCTTGAGGGACCTGGGTTTGATTTTTCTTCCTGAGTTGTGTCTCTCCATTATAATGTCTGTACACGGCTGCGCGTGCTGTTATATAGGCGGTAGTGGGGATGGGCGTTGCTCACAAAGGAATTTTATTACGATTGCTTTTACGGCCACTCCTGATCGTGCGCAGTCCTCGGCGACACTGGAGTCGTCTTCAGGGGCACTGGGAGACACGGCGGTGCTTTGTTCGCCAGCTTCTATCATGCTCCGAGCATTGGTGAGCCCTGTAGGTGTAACCGAGGGTCCACCGGCATCGTCATCAGGATCGTCATCTGCATGAAACATTAACAGTTAATTATTATGGTAACACACAGTTACCTATTCAGTCATCCCTCTTGCATACGAGGCCCTCAGACAGATAATCGCTTGCGCACCAGAGATAAACGCACTTCACATATAATCTTCATCTCCCCACTTAATCAGCTCTTCCATACTCTTACTTTAACTTGATCAAGTTATTCAACTTACGTTTTTGACGTAAACCAGGCATTGCCAAGCTTGGTGCCCAACAGAGTCAGGACTTCCTGCCCAACACAATTTCTTCAGGACTTCAAACATGACACCAGCCATGTGCACCTCTGCTGATGTCAGCCATAAAAGCAGCCATTGGACCACGTAGATAGCTTGCTCCAGCACGCGAGTCACACCCTCGCCTCATTTGCATATACGCCTTTCGTAGGAGCTACTGTGGCATAAAACAAAATTAATTGGTTCTTTAAACTCACTGTCAAAGAATGCGGAACAACTCTCAGGACACCATTCCCCTTTCCAGGGTACCATATACTGCGCAGCAGCCTGAGTAGTTTTACCTCTGGCCCCGCTTATAAGTTTCAGCTCGTATCGGTCACATGGAAGCACTTTAGTAACACGGTATGGACCTCTCATACCAGAATCAAGTTTTCCAACAGATTGTGAATATTTGATGATAAACACTTGATCGTCAACCTGAAACTGTTTCGGCGGGTGTCTCTGACGGTTAACCCGAACGTCCTGCTGATCCTGGTTTTTATCAAGCGATGCCTTAGCATTTCTCCGACTAAGCTCTCTTGCTGCTTCGCGATCAGAGCTCAAATTTTCAATGGCAGCGTCGCGGATGAGTGCACGAATAATAGGAGTGGTCGCATTAATGCCTAATAACAAATACAAAGCAGAGTATTGCGTGGTTTTTTGTTTAGTTACATTTAGGACTAACTGAATTTTACGACGTCCCTATTGGTTCATCCGCGACTGCGCGGGCCGCGGTAGCGGGGAGGGACCGTTCCTTCCGTCTCCGAACGGGCACAGATAAAATATTTCGCTCGGAAACAAGCGGCGACGTTATAATATCTATATAATAAGTCTATCGCTAGCATTGGCCTTATGGGTACTATTGCTAGTTTTGGGGCAGTTATCCCTAAAATGCCCTCTTTGACCGCAGGAAAAGCACGTGCCTTCACTAATACCATGGATGACTATCTGAACCATTAGTTCCTGACTCAGACCATTAACAACGCGTAAACGTAGTAATGAACGACGTGCGTACTCTGCGTAAGACAACAACTTGTCAGAGGTGGAATTGACGACCTCATAAAGTATCTGTGCGTAATCCATTTTCTGAGGACATAAAGATCTAAATTCCCTAACGAAACTGGACCACGAACGATCGTTAGTTGACCACTCGTTTAACCAGATCCTTGGATCACCCTTTAAACAATGAGCTACGCGAGAAAAACACTCAAGATCGTCCCAGCGGTTTGCGCACTTAGCCCTATCCACCTCATTGCACCACGCTTCAAAGTTATTGACGGCTGGATCGAAATTAGAGACATAATAGTTGCTAGATTTCATTTTTGTCAGTGCATTAGCGAGTGCCTGGGTCGCGATGTCATTATCAGTGGTAGACAAGGGCGTTTTGCCATGAATGGATGATACCTTATTAGAAGCGCAGGCCGTACTGACCTCTATAGCGGTTAGTCGTGTCATAATTGAGCTCAACGTATCTTTAAGTAAGTTACTGCAGACGACAGGACTATCCTGTCGACAGCGGGAATCACCGGTACGGGTACGTGAACGATGAAGTTGGGAGTTACTCTGGTCGTGACGCGAGCGCGACTGCGATTTATCATATCGCGAATGCGAACGACTCTTTATTCGACACGAGCGTGACTCGCTTGAACGTGAACAAGATCTGTCATGACGCGATCGCGAACGGTACACATGACGTCGCGAAGATTCCCTGCGATGGCTATGCCCAGCCCCAGAATGAAGCAGCGTTTCAGGTGACCGTTCGCTTGTCGCGCGCGGCATTGTCTATGTAACAAACGGTCGTTTCCTTAAAACTAGGCTTATAGGTGAAGTCCTATCCCACTTCTGATTTTAGGAACCAGGTGTGGTATACTTTAGAAAAATTAATATCAACACGAAATCTTAACAAATTTGATTATAAATCAATTAATAAACTAACATTAATATCGGAAACAAGGAAATAACCACTTATTAACATCTACAATTAAATTACACAAGTAACGTAATAAATCACAAAAATACAGTGAAATAGAAATACCAATCTAAATTGGAAAGAACTCACACAATAATCCTAACGACTTGTCGGTACGACGACTGAGCAAACAATGTGTCTGTACACGGATGCGCGTGCTGTTATATAGGCGGTAGTGTGGATGGGCGTTGCTCACAAAGGAACTGTTTATTTATTTCAGTCTTCATTTAATAAATCTGTCTTCTTAATTAACTTCAAATGCTTATGTATAGTACCTGAGACGGCGATGGACATCTGCCATGTTGGCACTGAATCGTCTTCGGTGAAATTTTGGTGTTGTTTACAACACCCCTTCGGGGAATCTTTTGGGATGGCGTGTACATATTTATTATGGTAATGTAAATATGCATTAACATATTAGTATATTATCGAAGCGATATTTTATCGCGTAACGTATTTCAATTTCCTTAAAGGGGTATCCATTGGTACAGCGGCGGTGTTATTACCAGTTCTAGGTCAAGGTCGACCGAACCAAATACTGAGAATCATGCCGTTAACATAACTATCTTAGGAATATATACCTTCTTCATTCATAACGAAGTTCTCAAAGGAGTTTAAGTTATTCAACTATTTTTCTGCTGAATAGTACATTTTTGAATGAAAGAAACAGCGTCATTGAGTTAAGTCAATGACGTTGTACCAAAAAAAAAAGGTTCCGCAAAATTAACCCTACTTGTATGATATATAAGCTGTGGTTTCAGTATTCTTTGGAAAATATATTTTATAGCACCTTATTATAGGAGTCAGTTCGTAGTAAAAGTTTTCATGAATAAGAGTCGTGAGTATTTCATACTCACGACGAAAATTCTTAAATTTTATATAAATTTCAATTCGATACCGTAACGTGAAGGCACGTTCCTCAGAAAAGGGTATTACGTATACGAACAACGAAGTGATCCTTTAAGGGTACCTTTTTGTCATGAGGTGTGGACCCCTCAGAATCAAACCGATATCCAGCAGACTTCCTTAAAATAGAATAGTCTTTTTTACACCCTATATCTAAACAGATAAATAATATGTAAGTATCTGTAAAAATAAACAGCTTTTCACTAAAAACATTATGAATAACATATAGAAAAAAAATAACCGTTTTCTCTGTCTGTCCGTTTGTTTGATCCGGATTTTAATCTCCGAAACGGCTTTCACTGCCAGCTGGGTATTTTTACAAGGAGTAACATAGCCCACCCCTTAATTAAATAAGTCCACGCAGGGCCCACTTACTCTATCACTAAAACGTACATCTATTGTGCCAAGGGTCGCAGCCATTTGCAATACTAACAATCTAACTTAATTTTCGAGTGAGCCTTCATTGGAAGCAAGCAAACTGAGTTTCCGTGTAGCGAGTATTTTGCCGATATCTCCGCTGGCACCGGTTCAAAGTAGTTATTCCGTCGATATATCTCAGCAGACGTATAAGATCGATGCGAACTACATATGAACCTGTGCGAACAAACAGCTCAGCAATTAGTGTAATATGGACAATACACAGTAACCATTACTATTTCAACATAACAACTATTAGCCACGTTTCGATTCCACGTGTTTTGACCCGTGACATTCAATGTAGAAAATACCCAAATGTGTGTAAACTTTCTCTCAATGCCAGATTATCAATATATGAATTAGATTAGATAATATATAATTTATTAATTTCACAAATGAATGTAATGATTTGAAAATAATAATTAATAGTGCTACATTATTACTTATAAGCGGATAGATTCGCTATGCACAGTCAGAAGGCGTAAGGACTAGCTGCGCCTCCCAGTTTTACCTGCGTACAATAAATAATAAAAATATTTTTGCTCGTGTTTGTCACAATTTCCATTGATGCTTTGCTTTGGTCGATGTTTTAAAACCTAAACATCTCGGTGAATGAAAAATATTTTATTCAAAACCAGTATTTCATTATATTAGCGCGTTTAACCAAACTAACAAACTCTTCATCTTTAAACGATTAGTAGAGACTTTTAAAATATGTAATTGCAAGAAAACATATTACCCAACGTTGATGGAGTGACACATGTGATGAAATAACAGAATGATAAGCGCCAGAAGAAATCTTATCAACTTTGCTTTTCTCATCACTTTAACCTGCATTCAGACGCAGTATACATTAGCATACTACTAGCGTACCGAATCTAGGAACAAATCGTAATAACACGAGAGATACGATATAATCACGTCGCCGATCCCATCATCATTTACGTGTTTTACAGGAATTTTTCCAAACTTCAGATAAACCGACATTTCATTGACAATAAATATAGGAGCAAATTTAAAAAAAAGTGTGACTGCGCTCAAGCTTGATGGAGTAAATATTCTTGTCTAAAAAAAGCTGTACTGGTTAATAATAAACTTATATTTTATATAGTCATTCAGACGATTTTTTAAATATGTAAATTTAAACTTTCATACATATGCTCACGCCTGTATTCCCCAAAGGGGTAGGCAGAGGTGTTGATATCACAACACCCACTTTTCACCGAATTTGATTAAGTGCTAACGTGACCGATAGTGAGTCTATCGCCATCTTAGGCACTATACATACGTCTTTGAATTACTTCTCAGAAATATGCAGGCTTCCTCACGATGTTTTCCTTCACCGTAAAGCACGTGGTGTGAAATCACTGTACATAAGTTTTTTAGAAAAACTCATTGATACAGGCCCCGCTGGGATTCGAACTTGCGTCGCTTGTGTAGCAGGCGACTGCTCAAACCCCGAGGCCACCACGGCTCTCTTATTAATGAAAAAAGTAATTGTGGTTTTAATTACTCAGCTCGTGATTCAGACTTTCTAGCAAATTAATCGATAGTAATAAAATACGTAAGCAAGTGTTACACAATGACGGTTCCCAGCGGTACATTTCAAAGGCTGCGCGACCTTAAACCAGTTTCCAATTGACTTAGGTAAGTGTCTCAGTTTCCCGGAGCTAATCTATGTTCTTATATTTACACCTTAAGGGTTACCGAAGGGTGGGATATATGTGTGGGTTGTATTCGGGTACATCTTGCATCGCAATTATTTTAATTCATGGTAGTGAGTCCGACTCGTGTGTAGTTGCTACACATCGAATACGGCGCGATGCACCGAGTCTGCCGAATATTGGTTCCATTTGTCTAGATTCGGCTCTTAGACCAATCGCTTGTACCAAAACAATCGAAAAACCTCTCAATAATTTCTTTGCCAGGCTGATTCATCGCTAGGTGCCATGGATTACGCACTCTAAACATGATATATTATTTAAATAACAATACATTTTAATCTTGAACTTTGCTTTTGACTATCTTTTAAAACTAGTATAAATATACGAGTATGATACAGATTTAACTGTCATTGTTTCCACAGACGTGTCAAAATGCTTGTTATAATCTAGATCTGTGTTTATACAATTAACGGCGAGTCATCTCAACTTCGTTGCGAGATCGAGATAAATCCCATTCCTAACAAGTCACAGATTACCGCAGCCTTGTCAGTCTAGCAATAATAGTTGGCCAGGTTTGCATTTATACGAGAATACTTTCTATTACTTTTGCGGTGAGATTCAATTTCGTATAGCGGAAATTCGCTGTCGCGTTTCACTTCACTCTTCTATAACAGAATATGAAGGTGAAGGCAGAATATGGAACATAAAAGAAAAATATATTTCATTCCAGAAATTGTCAGTTTGACTCAGCAAATATTTATCAATTTAAAATGTACCTACTTTTATTGGATAAAAACATATACAAGGAACAGGGCGCCTACCATCATCGGTTTAAGCAGAACACACTAAGAACTTCAGAGCTTTGAAGTTCCATTTTTCTACCGTGAATGTAAACTTCGGAGCTGAGAAGTTCTTAATAAGTACTGCTTAAACGATGACGGTTGGCCCCCTGTACTTAAAACTAATTACAAGTAGAAAACTTGGCCCAAATCGGTGTCTCTGAGGATCGTGCCAAGAAGGCTGGCAGCATTTACACATTGGATAGCAATGCTGATTCTTTGAGTGATCTTATTGATATAGAAGGTCTTAATTAGATAATACACTTACATACATGTATAGTAAACTACAAAATACTTCTGTAGAAGTGACACCCGTTCCTCTTTCCTGTGAAATTGGAAAATGTTTCCCGACCCATACGTCTAAAATCCAATTTGTTTGCTCCGACAAGAGCAACTTTCAGATTCAAAAACTATTAATAGGCTGAGTTTGTTAACAGAAATCATGAATGTTTACTGACAACATTGATAATAGTAATCTGCGTTTATTATTGCGATCTCTTGGCACAAGTTTGTTTATATTTTACTGACATTTACATTCCCCGGGAAAATCTTGTAAGTCCGAGGATACAGGCGACTGTGTACAACATTTTGTACGTGAGACCAAATTAGTATTCGGCGTGAGGGCTGCCAAAATAAGCAATTGCTTAAATATATATGTGCTTATGGGTACTACAGTCCTAATTAATTCCCATATAACACTACCACAGTTAGGAAATATATTTAATAGCTCTTTTGATTAGATTAGTTGGTAAAAAACAATTGAGTAAAAATAATCAGTCGATAATATTCGCACTTTAAACTGCAGGTGTTTTAGTGAAGTGCGTTGTTTTTATTATTAACATATATAAATTCCTTGTAACATCGGATGGCGTAAGCTCCGCTAATATCGGTGCAGCCGGTTCCGAGATTGGCTCGAACAAACAAGAGACAGAAAAATATAACAATTCATAATTTAGCTTTTTCATACAATGTCATCAACTTATTTTTAAACCATTAACTTAAATCTAGTATAATATCAGAAAAAACAACAGAATAAAAATTTTTGTATGCGGGAATGGCTGTGTGTAAAACAATTGAAATAGATATATTTTACATGTATAGCATATTATACTTTCATATTATGCATTTAGTGAAAATATCTCAATCGTGATTTACAAACAGACACTTCTACTTTGTTTTTTAACAATATATACTATGGGAATGTTTCTCTTTCTGCCTATCTGTCACCTTGACCGTGTTTGCTAAAATTTGCCGTAGTAAAAGCTATGAATCCACTGTCGGACATATGGTACTTAGAAACACCATCGCAGATGAAGTCACGGAAGAAGGCTAGCGTTTAGTAATACGTTAATTTACGAGTATTTGGCGCGACATGTAGAAATCCTTGGCCGTCGGATCACAGTTTGTATTTATGTAAACAAAAGAGCACTGTGATATTTATAGAAAGTCGCATTAATTGTGATTTACTGCAGAAATGTGTCAATATTGAACTGATAACTTATTCAACCGAGATTGAGGCAAGACTTTGGATGCTATTAATTAGTATGTTTACTTACCGGTATCTGGAAACTTAATTATATATTGCAGTAGGCACTACTTGAGTGACAGGCGCAATCAAAAAATATACTGTATGTTTTGATTGAAAATCATGATCAATAAATTCAAAACATATTTATTTGATTAGACTTTTATCAAAGTATTTTCAAATCGTCACAACGACACGATTACACAGGATTATACATACTACCTATAGGTTGGGAATGTTGCATTTACTGAGAAATAGTACTTTTGACTGCCAGAGCATTCAGTATTACTTTCACTGGTCAGAATTAAACGAATCTAATAATACATAAGTTAAATAAAAAAAGCGGCTCAGAAATAAAAACCTTCGAACCTAATCTATCCGAGTCGGATCTTCTTTATACACAATAAGATAGTCAAAACTCCATTTGACTATCCTGCTCACTCGAAAGTAGTTTAGTATAGTTTTTGCTTTTCTTTATATTATTACTAACTGCGCCCCGCGGTTTTACCCGCTTAGACTTAATTTTACGGGTGACCCTCGGCACTCTAATATTTTTTAAATTAATATTAGCCTATGTTACTATTAACTATCTACCAGTGAAAATCGCGTTCATATCCAGACAGGCGGACAGACACATATAGATTTTTTTTTAAATAGGTTTTTCTATTCAATACGGTGTTTACTGTAATATTCATGTAGCGAAAGGTGTTGCTTATATCTATGGTATACTGTATATGTATATAGGTTTAACTAGATCCGTGCATCGTCGGTTAAGGGACAATATATTAAGTATATTTATAGCGCATAAGAAAATGAACGTTTAATAAATAACTTTCCATCTGGTTTGTTATTACTATGTAGTAAACACTTTAATTACACCACTTCCAACGAAATGGTAATTCTTATCGTTCGAGTAAATGCATGAGTGTTGCAATTAGCAAAATAATATGTTGATTGTTTACTCGGTGGATGTATCTCGGGAAGCATTTAATTATGTTATCGTACGTACTCTATTTCGGTTTCAATAAATTAAAGGCTAACTACCATCAGTGGGCGGCCATACCCTCAACACCCGAGTCGGACGAGTAAATATTATCGTTACAAGTGCTGTGACGAGTTACCAGTGCTCAGCGAAAATACCTTGTTCGTTAATCTCTCTATTTTATAAAGAAGCTTTCACATTCTGGCGAATAAATACCGCTTCTATCCGCACTAAGGACTATATGTATATATATGCTCACGCCATCTCTGAAGGGTCCCCAAAGGGGTAAGCAGAGGTGTTGTAACAACACCCACATTTCACCGAATATGGTCAAGTGCCAAAGTGACAGAGGGTGAGTCCATCGCCGTCTCAGGCACTATACGTACGTCTTTGGATTACTTCTCAGACATATGCAGGTTTCCTCACGATGTTTTCCTTCACCGTAAAGCACTTGGTGTGAAATACCTGCACATAAGTTTTTTTGTTCTAGAAAAACTCATTGGTACAGGACCAGCTGGGATTCGAACTTAAAACTATTTACAAGTAGAAAACTTGGCCCAAATCGGTGTCTCTGGGGATCGTGCCAAGAAGGCTGGCAGCATTACCACGTTGAATCGCAATGCTTATATCTGAGCGAGAAAAGCCCCAGCCCGCTTGTCACGAAAAGCTTTTATAAATTATTTTAAGTGTCCCTATGTATAAAATCTTGACATTTCCAGATGAAGAAATAATAAAAAATAGATTTTTGTTTCAGTTGGTCAATATGCCAAAACTCCTACAGAATTTCTGGGATAAAGCAAATATACCCAGATAACCTTAGAGGGGCTGTGGAATGAGATCCCTTCATTTCGGGAAGTGAGTACAACATGAGGTTCTTAGGGAAGGGAGTGAAGATTTTTTCCGGTACGGCAATGTGTTGAAAGCGTCCATAGGCTACGGTAGCCGATTATCCGGCGGCTTTGTAGAAAAAGTTTACC
Organism: Watsonalla binaria; assembly: GCA_929442735.1. Classification (NCBI taxonomy): domain Eukaryota; kingdom Metazoa; phylum Arthropoda; class Insecta; order Lepidoptera; family Drepanidae; genus Watsonalla; species Watsonalla binaria. The sequence goes on along the minus strand of OV838917.1, from coordinate 505,891 downwards.
TACATAAATATGTGAAAGTTTATTGTATTCGATTAAAAACATTCTCGGATTCAATCTAATTTTAAACCGACTTGAGGAAAATTTTGGGTTCGGTACAGTACGACAGTTTTAAATACAATGCAATGTTTATCAACAACCGTAAAATGTTCCATGTTTTGGATCAAAACACTTTAGTCACAATATTATTTGAGCAGTTGTTTCAGTTGTTTGTACAGAATGTTTGCATTGCCAATGACTATGTAATAATATGTTACATGATTACACGACAACACCGTAATACTCTCAGTAAGGGATTTGGATAACTTTTTATGGGCTGGGTTGTTTTATGCGGCCACTAAATTTCTTATTATTATTAAGTATTTCTAATATATAAATTATAGTGTCGCGGTGCTCAAATTAGTCGATCAAGTGAAGGAGTGAAGTTAAACCTACCCCTAGCCAGTAATTGGATAGGTGACCGCCCGAGTTCCCTCGGTGCCTCGGAGAGTACGTTAACCCGTCGGTCCCAGTTGCCAATTTATCATCTTTGGCAATCGTTACAGGTCAGTCGGAGGCCTAAAATTGTCTGATAACTGTTTTAACCTAGATCACATTTTCCTCGTTAAAGGGGTTGCGAAGGTCAGATGGCAGTCGCTTCGTATAAAAATCAGGTGATGATACACATCGGGTTGAATCAAGTGCCGACCCCAACAATGTAAATTTTTCATACCCCTGAATGATAAGGGTGATCCAACCCAAAAATATATGGCAATATAGCGTTTCAATATCATCGATCTATCATCTATAACAATGAGTTTTCCTTAAAAAAGAGCCGTGGTGGCCTTGAGGTTTGAGCAGTCGCCTGCTACACAAGCGAGGCAAGTTCGAATCCGAGCGGAGCCTGTACCAATGAGTATTTCTAAAAAACGTATGTACAGTGATTTCACACCACGTGCTTTACGGTGAAGGAAAACATCGTGAGGAAACCTGCATATTTCTGAGAAATAATTCAATGAAGTATGTAGAGTGTCTGAGACGGCGATGGACTCACCATCTGTTACGTTGGCACTTAATCATCTTAGGTGAAAAGTGGGTGTTGTGTTTACAACACCCCCGCCTACCCCTTCGGGGAATACAGGCGTGAGCATATGTATGTATGTTTTCCTTAAATTAGTGATGTCACACCTCGAGTTCTACTGTGAAAGAACACATCGCAAGGGAATATAATCTGATAACATATTCAAAGACGTATACGTTATCCGAGACAGCAATGGGCCACCATCCGTCACGTTGACAGATGGTATAACACCTCTGCAAACCTCTTCGGGGACCTTTCTGTCACTATTACTACATTACATAAATACACATGACTCACTGATCAATCGAAAGTCACAGGCAAGGGACCTTTTTTTGCTATTGGGAATCCATTTTGGTTATCAAACCCACGAATGGGTTAAGCCGAACTCCCTCCTGTAAGCCTTGTTGGGTGAGCCACGTGATTATGTTATTGCATGGGCATGACAGACATCGGAGGTGATAACTTCCCTAATTATTTTAAAGTAGGTATACAAACAAATTATTTGACCAAATTTTTAAAGTAAATAAAGTTTGGTTACTTTATTTATTATTAAAATTTGGTCGAATATCAATGTTGCCATTTTCTTGGGTTTGTATTTAAATGTTTAATGCGGCAGCACTCGTCGGTAAGACAATAATTTCATTGAGCGTGTAGTAAAACGTACACAATGTTTTTCGAAATCAAATCGTTAATTTGTTTGGAGAAGAATCATATAGAAATTTACTGTTTTACTTAAAGTAATAATATATTGACAGATATGTCGTTAACTATAAGGGGCCTACCATCATCGTTTTATTTTTGTACCGTAAAATACAACGTCAACGCTAAGAAGTACTTAATACGCGCTGCTTAAAACATGACAGTTGGATATAAGTAGATAATCTAGTTATAAAATTACTAGCGGACATCACGCGGCTACACCCGCGTAGTTCTCGTTTACTTACATAATTTTTTTTTCTCTTTATAATATTAGTATAGATACAAATTATAACAAAGACAATTTAAAAAGCTTTTACCTACTTATATTCATATTACTATGTATGTGTATAATATATGTGTATAGCTACATAAGGTGCGCACGCGCCGACGCTAATTGAGTTAGCGTATCTTGGCAGCGCAGCGCCGCCACCCGTCATGTAGGTCACATACTGACGGTTGTGTCATTGTCATTCCGTTGATCAATCGGTGTAAGAGCCTTAAGGAGGGTATAAAAAAATCATAAATCCAAGTCACCTCTTACCTATTAATCTACACAGATAAATACAATTGAAGCAGTTGTTTGTTATTTCAAATTAACAGCTTTTCACTCAATGCATATGAAAGTATATGCGGTGCTGACGAAAAATATAATGAAATAAAAAAATTATGTCTGTTTTTCTTCCCCGTCGTACCTCGGAAAGCACGTTAAGCTGTTGGTCCCACTTGTCAATTTAATATCCTTGACAATCATTACAACTGGTTTAACCGAGAGTGACGATTTTCCTTGTATGTGTTTGAAAGGGTCCGATGTTTGTTCCTTTGTGTAAATATCAGGTCATCAGTCGCATTGGGTCGAATCAAGTGCCTACCCCAACAACACTTGGGATAAGGCCAGGAGGATGACGAGTGTGCCTCCTCCAATATAATATTATCTAATCGCTAGAGTTCAAATCACAAACAGATGCCAATACGCTACACTGAAAAGTGAATTTTATACCGAACGAAACAACGTTGAATGAATATTGTAAAACCTTGCGATAACGTCTGTAATCGAGACGATGTCGATTTCATAATATGAACAGCACTGATTGTATCTGACAAGATCACCGTTTTAACCATTCATATCTCGGTACGATATCTCTTCAATGTAAAACTTATTTTCGCATTGGCACGCTCAGAAAGTTCCATGTATGTAAATGGATAGAGGGATCAGTATGCTACGCGAGTGCTCGCGCCGGTTCGATCATATCGAATATTTTGAATTCCCTGACGTACCTACCTACCCAAGTACATTATGCAAAAAAAGTATTATACTTCTACATATATCGGAATACATCACCGAGTGCGGTGATAAGCACCTTTTTTTTTTTTTGTTGACGAGTGGGAAACCTTCAAAAGGTCCCCGACCGCCCTGGGAGAGGCAGATCAGGGTATGTGGGATTTTTACCTCACTCAAACCTCCCCGGTGGCCGTCCTCAGTGCTCAGGGGGGACTCCGGGTACTCTGATAGAACGCACCGGTGTCCCCCCACACTTTGCCGGGGCACATCCCCGGGGCAGCTGTGATGCCGCCCCTGGAGACCTCGCTGTGCAAGGCAGCGCGAGCCACATCGCGCTGCCCCATTCCCGGGCCCGCGGCTCTGTGGTCAAAGCTCCCACCCCGACCACCGCCAGCAGAGACCCTCCGGCCTCCTTTTAGTCGCCTCTTACAACAGTCAGGGGATATCATAGCCATATTCTTAGATCCTGGCTATTGGGTGGGCGGTGATAAGCACCTAGCTTCACTCTTAGTTCTTCCATGAATGCAACCTTAATCACCGCGGGAACAAAACCTCTAAGAGACCGTTATAGGCTGCGTTTTTACCACATTATAAATATAAGCTTAGGTAAGCGGTATGGGTCTATATCGAGCGTGAGGGTTGTCACTCATAAAGTTTCTCTTTAATTTACTGCAAAGTAATATCGATTCGAAGTTTAGAAAAATGTCCACAAAACACGTAAATGACGTACTTATACGCAATCGGCCATGAAGTGAAACCCGTTCGGACATTACCCCAGGGCCAGCTAGCTGTGTGTATCCGTGTGCGTGTGTAATTTCGAACGATTTCTTCTTAGATTCCGTACTGCCTGTAATAATTTTATATCTATGGTATTACTATGAATACGTATCAATATTCATCATGAGCTTTTATCGACACTTCGCTAGACATATTAAGCCCTCTCTGATGAGCCATCTAAATCGGTTCTGTGCGAGCGTCTATCGAGCGACATACACTGAAAGGCGTTTAATATTTTGTGAACGAGAGGGTATAATTAAATTAGCGACAAATGATGTTCGTGTGTTATAATTATAATAAAATTAAGAGCATAATGAGATAAGTTAAACCTCAAGTAACCAAGTTACGTTTCTAAAGCGAATTTAAATTCCACCGTTGCGATGTTCACAGTGATGCATTCCGAACACGTCTGCATTCGCTGGACATGACATGAAATAATAGGGTGCTTTGACCTAAGTTTTAAGAAAGTATTTATTATAAAACATTGTTTAGCTTTTAAAATTCTTTACACGAGAAGAAATAATGAAAAATAACGTTAATATATCTGCACAAGTCTCAGAAGAAATTCTACGATAAAAACATTCCCGGCGATTCGATCGTTCATGTGTTGATTGGCGAAGAGATCCGGATCATTTCGGTCGTTCAATCATTTCAATCATTCAATCCTTTGACCCTGTATTGATTTGAAAACTGTAATATCGTAGTACCCGTTTGGTCAATGGTCAATCGTTTCATTCAATCAATATATAATAATTCTCAAATGCGTTTCAACTAAGTATATCAATATATTGAGATATGACTTAGATCAGAGGTGTTGTAATCACAACACCCACTTTTCATCGAAGATGATTAAGTGCCAACGTGACAGATGGTGAGTCCATTGCCGTCTCAGACACTTTACATACGTCATTGAATTAGTTCTCAGAAATATGCATGTTTCCTCACGATGTTTTCCTTCACCGTAAAGCACGTGATGTGAAATCACTGTACATAAGTTTTTTAGAAAATCTCATTGGTACAGGCCCCGCTGGGATTCGAACTTGCGTCGCTTGTGTAGCAGACGACTGCTCAAACCTCAAGGCCACCACGGCTCTATTTATAATTCATAAAAAATATTAATTACATATTTCTTATTGTATTTATGATCATACATATTGTATGCATGCTTACATGAGAATATCCATTACACCACGGCGACCCGGGTCATTTGATCGAGATTGACACAGAACTAGTGAGAATTAGGTGTTTTAACACCCCTCTTAGGTACCATTTCTGGAACCCTTGTATGGGGTGAAAAGATATAATTTGAAGAATCTCCTAAATAAGATATCAAAACCAAATGTGGAACTACGTTTTCAGAATATTTACATGTTCATATTTTATTCCAACCCAAAATTGTGCTTCCAATGAATATACGATATTGGTTCGCGTAATGTTAATATATGGGTCTCATAAATTATTCGTCCCTGAGGATGTAACCGTAGATAGGACATTAAGTATTACGGGATTTCGAGTGTTGGCACTCCTGACATAGCAATTTGATCCTTCGGTTGGAAATCTCGTTTGTATACGTTCAGGGGCGTGCATTCCATATAAGCAGATAAGCAGTGCTTACCACGTCTCTATAACCAAAATAAAATACACAAATTAACTATAAACCAGACAACAATTTTAATAATACATATACCGCGCGTACGTTCAATACCATAAGTATACACAAAACTATCCTACCAAACGCTCGCTGAACTAAATCTTAAAAGTACCGAATGTACCTAGCTATAGCGTCCATTATTCATCAACAACGCAATATGTACGAGAGTGATTGAGTTGAGGCAGCTCTCATCGCTGCTTCTCTTGCATCTCCCTCTCAACATCGTGAGTTTGAAGTACGATAACAACAAATTACAGTGAAATTTATGCTGCCGAAAAATATCCTCAATTTTTTTGTTCTTTCTAGATATAGTTAACAATCCGATATGAAATTTTATAGCATAAGGTAGGAGGTAACAATGAGCAAGGAATACCCAATGAGAAGCAAGGCATAACCAACTCAGAAGTTAATAGTTTTTAGTTAATTGGATTTTAAACAAAACTGTTTAGAACGCCCAATGCGTCCTATTAAATTGCGTACAGCATTTTTTCATATAAAGAGTCGCTAAGCAACTTGGGATTTTAACTGAGATGGTAGAACATGGGTTTTTTTAACAGTTTTGTACACATCATTACATCTTGCCAAAGTTGTGGGTTGGATCCTTTTAGCAAAAAGCTAGCAAGATAACTGCCTTATTAATTCGTGGCGAAAAGCTTTCGGCTTAAAATGTAAGATGTCGCTAATGTCGCTGTTATAATTCTCGTCAGTCTCATCAAATTTATCTTATTATGTTTAAATTTATTTTTAAAAACAACTTTAAAGAAATATCATAAAGATTTACTATGTTCATTCAAAATGATTTTAGGACATTGTATCTGTAGGAACATTATCTATAAAAAATAATATTTTTACCTTTGTGAAAGTGTAAGAAAAAATAGCTGAGCAAACAGTATATTTTTGAAGGCGCGCGCGCATTGTTTTTTGTTATTAGTTAAAGGGTTTGCTGTCTAAAATTACCGTGTTTTGTGCATTGTGTTATAATGGATTGATTATCTCGTTCGGTATGTATAGAAAATGACATTTGTAGTGAAAAAATACGTGCACACACGGTCAGTTTACATTATTTGTTGCTTCTTAAGACGAGCTAAATATTTATTTGCGTTATAGCAGACACATTAGCTACAATCGCGTAATACACAGTTATTTTTTTGTCATATGACTTAAGTCCATAACTTTTCATCCTGAATAAAAATTAAATGGTGAAGGTCGTGGAAGAATGTAAGAGAAGAAATACGTGATGACTGAATACACTCATGTCGTGTGTGTGTGTGTTTATGTGTCGTGTGTGTGTATAACAAAACGTATACCTTAGCAGCGACAGCCGACCGGACAGAGGTCAGGCGTAGGACCGACAGCTTCACGTGCTTTCCGAGGCACATCAGTGTAAACACCGTCAAATTCCAAACACTGGGCATTCATTTTGAATATCTTGACAGAAAAATCCAATATCTATTTGTGACCCGACCCGGGAATCGAAACCGGGACCTCGTGATCGGCAGGCAAATTTGATAACCACTAGACCAACGAGGCAGTTTTATTTTTAAATATCATATCCTAAATCTGTTAGGGTTTTATATGATAGGAGAGCTTGTGAACTGGAACTCGATTTCTATTTAGTTCGGCAGTTCTTTATTTGATATAGATAACGAGTGATTGAACATATCAAATGTATATGCTATATTTGGTTGTACTTATCATATTTTCCCTGAATTTAGTTGTTTGAACCGTTCGTGAATATGTGTTCGAAGTAAAATCCAATAAAAAATATGCTTTCGTGCGAACGAACACTTGTGCGAGCCGAACGAGGCTTAATGATATTTCGAATAGATACTTCCAGCGATTCATCCGATTCATGCGAGATTTTAAAGGATTTCGCACAAATAATTCTGAAATTCGCTTCATTCGCCTCATATAGTACCTTCGGATATTCTAAGTGTGCGTTTCTTTCACACCATATCACATTGACAAAATTCCGTGTATGACACTATGAACAGGTATCAGGTATGTACCTATTACAGGAGCAAACGTTATAGATAACGCTCCGTGGCACCGAAGCGATAATTAATCTAGGTTATGGGCAAAATTAGCTATCGAATATCAATCCAACTTGGTATACGATACACCAAGGTCGACAGTAAACTGTCTTCGAAGTTTCAACTGATATTGACTTAGAAATGATAGGTACTCTCGCGCACCTGTGACCTAGCAGCTTATCTACATATCTGTACAGATAAATAAAATTGAAGTGTATTTCCAAATGAACAGCTTTTCATTAAATACATACGAAAATATAGACTTATTACAAAATAAAAACAAATTTGAATTTTTTTTGTCTGTTTACTTTTTTGTTCCAGCTAATCTCGGAATCAAAGTCAAAGTCAAACTCAAAAGTATCTTTATTCGATTAGACTTTTAACAAAGTACTTTCAAATCGTCAGAATGACATAATTATACAGGATTATACATGCTACCGCCAGGTTCGGAAGGTTGCTTTTACTGAGAAGAATCGGGGGGAATGATAGCTGATGTTTTAAGGAGTAACTAAGGTCCAGCCCAGAGATTAGCAGGAACAAACAGACAGGCAGGAGAAAAATGAAAAATAATATGTTTTTAACAGACACTTAAATTTTACTTATCTGTATAGATGTATAGATAAGCCTGTTGTGTCCCACTGATGGCCAAGAACCTTAAAATTTTCCTGTCTTCAGCAGACTGCTGCCAATCGCTATTGACAGCATCAATCTCATCTCGTCATCTCCTCCGTGGCCTGCCGCGTTGTCGTTTCCTGCCATTTGGGGTCCATTTCTTAATGGTTTTCGCCCAATGCCATTTAGAAAAACAAAACATATATTGAAATAGTCGGTACTGAAAATTGGGAGAAATTTATATATAATTTATTTGTAATAGTTGTGGATTTACTTGGTAGCTGTGAGCTATTATTTATTTTTATTCAACCTTTTTCGAGGTTGTCTCGTTATAAGATAAAATAGAAAAATATTTAACTGTCACAAAATGACATACTTAATTGCTTCAAACGGTTTTTTCCTTAAAGTTAAAATATTAAGGCTAGTTTATACTTTAAATAAGTTAATTGTGGTGTATTAAATCGCTTCACTGGTGACCCGGTATCAAAACGCGCGTGATGGCTGTAGTTGGAAGCACGGACTCCACACACGTGAGTCGAGTGCTGACATTTTAGAAAAGCTAGCGATAAGATTCGCTCAGTTAGAGAGCCGAGATCACAAGTGATTCCACTTTGTCTGTGGAGAATGTAACCAACAACAACTATGTGTAGTGTATGTAAGTAATAAGAATGGTTATGTCGTCTCGTGCATACACGCCACACATTATGACGTGACGTTATGGGGGTGCGGAACGCATCACCCACTCGTTCACTTACTCACGGGAGGCAGAAGATGGCGGATGTGTTGGCGTGTATGGCCGATATATCTTGAGGAGGTAAAACATGGAAACAGTACACCAACCATTATGTGCCTCCGCTAACCTCACCTGTGTGAGTGCAATAAGCCAGCTCATTAACCTCAAGGACACCCCCCGACGTCACAGCCCCGTGGTGCGCTTGGCAGTGCGCGCGCGCTGGCACAGTAGTCATGTGAATGCTTTGAGACTGATCTATTCTCGTCTAGCCAACATACATTCTACGGTTGTCAATGGTGAAGTTTCCGCCGTACCGCTGTCGGCGACCGCTCTATGACATACCTATGTTTTATTTTCGCATATTCGATGTTAATTTATTCCTGAGCTGAAACCAAAGATCTTTACTGACGTCACCTACGAAACAGTCAGGGATTTATTTTAAAATATCAATTTGTGAGGCCAGAAATGAAAGTTTAAGCGTTTGTTGTGGTACATTATGACACGGTAAATTGACAGATGTGATAGGTGTTCCAGATATTAAAGCGATCGAGTATTATTTACTATTGGCTAGTCGGAATGACTGGTCAGCCCGATTCCATTACAAGTCGGTCCCACTCTGCGATTTGATGTCGGCCAGTGCATCTGACGGGTAATCACGGGCGGACTGCACTCAAGCTGCGCTATATAAGTGTAAACTTTTTATGCGTAAATGTTGGCACAGGGCATGGTACATATCACTCTATATCTTTGATATATAAAATTAAAGTGTCTGTTTGTAATTCCTCAATAACAACATTACAAAGTATATACGGTACCGAAGTAAAAATGACATTTTTGAAGAAATTCTCTGAGTGGACCTAATTTAACGGGACTTTCACTGGCAGATAGCTAATGTTTCAAGGAGTAACGCGGGTAAAACCACGGCTAGTCCAAAAATATAATATAAATTCCTTTTTTTTTATTTTTACTTATACTTATTATTTTTTAAGTGTAGTTGTAAGGGCTTATTAAAGGTTCGATGTGTATTGGATGATATTACAACGAAATTCTAAAAATAAAACTAACCAATAATTCAAATAATTATTTTTGAAACACAATAGTGATTTCTTTATGTATAGTTCAAGCACACCTTAAGATCTAGCCTCGTTGTTCTACTACAGATAATTTAAAAAGTTTACTAGTTAGAAGTGAGAGGCTTCAACTGAACCGAAGTTCGACCCTTCTTCCCGTTTATTCATCCCGACTTAGTAGTCCGTAATTGCTCTAGTTCAGTTCACGGATGGTCCGAGGGCATCCTGCACTTTACGATACTATCTCAGGAATTATTATATCATATACAAGCTGTGCCCCGAGGAATCCTAATGCTTTTAAAATAAAAGTAGCACATGTTACTCCTTGTAACATTAGTCCCGTTAAAATCGGTCCAGCCGTTTCGGAGATTAGCCGCAACAGAGACATACAGATTTTTTATTTATACAAATGCATTTAGTGAAAAGCTGTTATTTTGAAATTACAAACAGACACTTACATTTTATTTATTTGTATAGATGATTAGGTAAGACATGCACAAATCATGTCCGAGAGCGGATATAACATGGAATTATTCCTTTCTTGTCTGGACCTGTGTTCAGGAACAATGTCCGCGGAATTATCTAAGTCCGCCAATCCAGACGCTGCTTGTACTAGTCATAATCATGTGCTCGGAGCTATTACTTTATAATCGGAAAGGTAGCAATGGAGAACGATATCATTTTACAAAGTTATACACAAATTATTCAACTAGACAAATTATAAATTAAGCAAATCAGGCATTTTATTTATAAACAAAACATAATGTAACATGAGGTTGGTCGGTGCGAACCGAACGAATATGTTTAGGCACATTCAAGTATCGACCGTATAAACTATGTCACAGGTACTATTATGCATTGTATAAAATGTCTCTCTGTTTGTCATCGGTCTGAAGTTCCTTAGCTCGCTCCGCTCGGTCTCGCACCGATAAGGACATGCGGACCGACTTCACACTATACCCCGGACTGGATCTAAGTAGGCAGTATAATTAAGAACCGTGGCCTTGGGGTTAGAGCAGTCGCCTGCTACGCAAGCAACGCAAGTTCGAATCCCAGCGGAGACATATTTTTTTTATGGACTATGCTGAATCCATCTAAAGGTCCCTGACCGCACTGGGAGAGGGAGGTCGGAGTATGTGGGATTTTTACCTCTGACTCCGGGTACTCTGATAGATCGCATCGATGTATAGTGCCTGAGATGTCGATAGACTCCATCTGTCTGACACGTTGGCACTTAATCATATTCGGTGAAATGTGGGTGTTGTTATTACAGCACCTCTGCTTACCCCTTTTGGGAATACAGGCGTGAGTTACATATACTCAGTAGGGAGTTAAGGTAATTTTTATTCCCGGTAATTCTAATATGGAAGGCTTACTTTATTGATTCGTGAAATCTTGTTAACGTCAAGTTAGATACTTGTGATGATTAAAATAGCCACATCAAATACCCTCAGTACGATAGTAAATAAACTCAAAAATTTGTGAAAATAATTATGTTAGACAGAACTCAAAATGTATTTATACACGTAGTTTTAAAAAAAAAGTATTTTGAAAAAAAAACATCAATTTTTATAATAAACTAAAATAATAAATATAAATATATACTAAATATAAATATATACTAATAATAAATATATACTAAAATAATAAATTCAAACATGCTGCATAAGATTTAAACATAAAATTTGAATAAAATTATTTTTTGTAGACTGTTTAAAAAATTTTGGTAAAAAGATGGCTCGGTCAAATCATCTACTTGGGTGGTGTTCGGCTGGGATCAACAAGTGATCAAACAACTCGAGATTTATTTTGGATTTATATGTTAGTAAGGAAAGTTTGGGGGGTTAGTAGGGTACTGCGTATTTAGATTACTGCAGTCATCTGAATGAGGGCTGAACTGTCTGTCGACTCAGCCCCAGAGTCGACCTACCCTGTAGATACGGACCTCGCCTCTTGTGAGAAAGCGCGTTCGTTATATATGCGAACTGACACGGAAAACACTAATAGCGCGATTTAGGATTTCGGACGGAATTTCAATAATAAACGCGTGTAAATCTGTTATAATGTTGTATTATTGTTAATAACGTATTTATATTTATATTTTTAACCATGTTAAGGATAAAAATATACTGATAATGATGTAATTCTTAGTAAAATGTATCAAAATTCGAACGTAATCCACTTTCGAAGAACTCAACTAGAAATAAGAACCTGGTTTACCTTTATATCTATGAAAAATATACCTATGCTGAATAAAAAGGAAAAAAAATACCGGTGAATGTCAGTCTCGAACCGGGGTACTCTAGTTTCGTTATCTCGTAGGCTGGAAGCCTCACCTTTGAGCTACCATAACTTGACAGATATTGGCGAAATTTATTGTCGTTTTGTGTGTGTGTATGTGTCTGTGTGAGTGTGTGCGTACAAGAATTGCTCGTTTAAATGTATAAGATCAATATTGATAATTTAACCCAAATACTGAATTATTTTTATTTTACGAAAAACTTTTATTAAAGCTTCTTCTTCTATATATAAAATTGAATTGCTGTTCGTTAGTCTCGCTAAAACTTGAGAATGGCTGAACCAATTTGGGTAATTTTGACTTTGATACATTTGTGAAAGTTCAGGGAAGGTTTAAACGGTGAAAAACATTAATAATAAGTAAAGCAAACGGTGATACGAAGTTCACCGGGTCAACTAGTAAACAATAAATCTTTGAAGTTAATCGAATGGTATCAATACACAGTAAACATGTGCAGCGGATAACAATAATAATTGCTTGGTCGGTGCACAGTCGGTATCCAGTGTCTGGCCGATCGGGTACAGTGTGATATTTCTCTTCCCGGCCATCGCTCATTGTTTTGTTCATTGTGGAAGGTTGGTGACGACGAGAGGCTGGTGATAAGGAATGTAGGTGACCGTTTAACCTTACTGAAACACTATTTACGTCCTATTTTTTAAGAGTTTTACCCAATATCCACAGGGTGCCATCATCAGATATTCACTTCCTTACAAACAAAACAAAATGAATATCAGAATTGCGTCAGTAAAACCTGATCTTTGCAGTAGTCATCAGTTGTTTGGTCCAGGGTGTTCCAGCATTTTATGGTTTTCTCCGAAGACCCTTCATTAAATCTTGACACATTGTATAGTGAACTGTGGAGCACGGCCAATGAGTCCCATTTAAATGCGTACAGCATTTTTTCATATAAAGAGTTTTTTTTGTACATCTTTAAATTTTTCCAAAGTTGTGGTTGTGTATAATTTTTGCATAAAGCCAGCAAGAACTGCCTTATTCCTGGCGAAAAGCTATGGCGCTAATATCGCTGTTATGGTTCTCGCGCATCGAATTAATGTATTATTCGTTTAAATTTATATTTAAAAACAGCGTTAAATTGAGAAAATCATAAAGATTTACTAACTTCATTCAAAATAACTTTAGAACATTATATCGGAACATTATCTATACATAATATTTTTACCTTTGTGGAAGTGGAAGACAAAATGGCTGAGCAAATTGTTTTGGATGACGCGCGCGCTTTTATTTATATTGTTGTTAATTGTGTATTTAGGTGTCAGTTTAAATCATAAAAAATATATATAAGCCCATGGACACAGTTCCAGTGCACCAAAGTCGATATAAAAAAAAAATTAAAACTAAAAATAAGTACTACGGATAATTGTGTAGCTTGAGGTGACCAGCCCCCACTAGCAGCACCTGTTCACAAGTATGACGAGAATATCTATTGGAATAATACGTGCAAAATCATTCGGTCAGTTTACATTATATATATATACATACTTACTTGTCGATCGTTGTTTATAAAGTCACAATCGCATAATATACAGTTATTTTTTTGTCATAAGACATAAGTCCATAACTTTTCATCTTGAATAAAAATTCAATGGTGGAAAAACGTGATGACTGAAGACACTCATGTCGAGTGTGTGTATGTGTTTATGTTTTGTGTGTGTGTATAACAAGACGTATGTAGCTACCTAAGGCGCCAAATTGGTATGTATCTAACCTACCTACCTACTTATTGTTTAGGCTGACCTCTCGGAAAATCCAATGCACGCCATAGATGCTCATTAGCCTTCCGCCGGCCACCCATGAAATGAAGTCTACTCGAGTAAAACTGCGACGCACGCCTGATGTAATGAAATACGATACTAATTCCCGCTGAGCGCGCGTTTTGTACGTCTGTACCTTGGCGTATGTAGGTTTGAAGGTGTTGCAAGCATGTAGTCAGCATTATATCCAGCACCATATACATAATCGCGAGACGTGCCGCAGTCACGTTTGTCCTGTTTTACGAGAACAGATAATACAACATCGGCCTCCGTCCAATTCAATTGTGTGTTTTGTACTAAAATGTTAACCAATTCGCCTTTCGCCTTTGTGGTTTCAAAATATAATGTGGTTTGTGGAATAACTTGTGTATACTCACGGTTTTCGCCTGACTACGCTTGTCCGGTATAAGAAGGCCTAGCAGTGTTTAGTGTATGTAAGTATTAAGAATGATTCTGTCGTCTCGTGCATACACGCCACACATTATGACGTGACGTCATGGGGGTGCGAAACGCATCACCCACTCGTTTACTTACTCACAGGAGGCAGAAGATGGTGGATGTGGTGGCGGGAGTATTGCAGGGAGCCGATATATCTTGAGGAGGTAAAATATGGAAGCAGGTGAGTTCTATAGGGTTCCACAATCCTCAGCAGAGAGGATAATGAACATAGAACATGGTATACATAACGTTCCGCGGGCGTTCTAGGTGAATCTATACAGATTAATAAAATGTAAGTGTCTCGTTTGTAATTACAAATGAACAGCTTTAGACTACATGCATATGAATTTATAAACGGTGCTACAAAAATCTGGCTGTCTATGATTTCGTTTCGGCTAGTCTGTGAAATCGCTGGACCAATTCTGATGTGACTTTCACCGGTAGATACTTAGCTGATTTATTATAGCTAATATTTGTAATTAGTCTGCGGGCGAAACAGCTAGAAGTAAAAACATTACTTTAATATTTTATACCTTTCAATGATAAACACATTCTCTCGCTGATCTACAGTGCTACTAGTATGTAAGTAATGTACTACTTTGTCCGCAGAGCCTTATTTCAAGTGTGCAAAGGGTCAATGAACTGTGCAATACGACATGAAATGTTGGCATTACGTCGTGCGGGAAACATAAAGTCAGTGATAAACTGGAGGGTAGTACGGACTGGTGGCGACTTTCGGATCAATCGATGCCGACGTCATACACACCACGTATACCCTTATACCTTTATATAACAATAGGTACCACAACCCAGCAAGGAACTAAATGTTGCATTATATGTGATGGTGAGGCCATCGCCGTCTCAGACACTTTACATGCGGCATTGAATTACTTTTTTTTAGAAAAACTCATTGGTACAGGCCCCGCTGGGATTCGAACTTGCAGCTCTTTTTAGATGTTAAATCTTTACAAATAAATAAAATTGAAGTGTCTTCTTGTAATTCCAATAGAACAGCTTTTTACTAAATGCATATGAAAGTATGTATATACGTTACTCACATAAAAAAACCAATGTTTTTTCTCTTGTCTGTCTGCCCGTTTGTTCCGGGTAATCTCCAAAACTACTGGACCAATTTTAACGGGACTCTCACTGGCAGGTAGCTTATGTTATAAGGAGTAATTTTGACTACTTCTATTGAGACAAAAAAATACCATTATTGTTCAGCGAGTCACTTATGAAATTAGCGGATGTCACGCATTCCAGAATAATATATAGCCCAGGTACATATTCCAATTTTATGATTAGTGAAATGTATATCTAGTGTTTTAAAGGGTATTGGTATACCATTTACAAAGATACCGAAAGCATCCAGCTAAATCCAGAGCGTTCACTCAATTCCGTCAGGTTTATTTCTCATCGACCGACATTCGGGAGGTAATCCCTGCTCCCGGCATTGTATTAACCACTCGGGTGACCGATTACCACTGACGTTATACTACATAAATATCTACATTAATTTTAAAGATACTTCATGCAAAAACCAACGCTAACTATTAATTAAAGGAAAAAATCTTTCATCAACATTTGAAATTGATTTTCAAAGTGCTATATAGTAACTTCTTTAGGTAACTGGTATATAGCTGATATTGGAGAGGAGTTGCTCATATCTTGCGGTCAGCGAAGTTAAGCAACCCTTACCCGAGCCAATAGTTGGATGGGTTCTCTCCGTGCCTCGGAAAGCCGCCGGTCTCGGTTTCCAATATAACATCATTGGTAATCGTTACAGGTCAGTCGGAGGCCTAAGAAAGTCTGACAACTGGTTTAACACAGATTACCGATTTTCGTCGCAGAATAGATTAGGAAGTTACAGTCGCTTCGTATATCAGGTGATCAGCCGCATTGGGTTGAATAAAGTGCCGACCACAACAATGTATGGGATAAGGCCAGAGAGATGATGATATAGCTGATGTTATAAGGAACCTTAAAATTTTATTATAAAGAAAAAAAATGTTAACCCTAACCGCGGGGCACAGCTAGTCTATAATATGAGGACCATACGACCTATATATGTATAACTGAAATAACATTATTGTTACAGGTAAGATCCAGTTTGTATTGGAATCTCGTGATGCGAACATTATGGATCAATGCACAGGCACAAGGTGCAGGTAAGTTGTATACGAATATCTGCTTTATTTCAACACTGCTACGGGCGTATTTAGAATGTTATGGTATTCTCTAGTCTAACCAAATTGGTGACCAATAGTTCAAGCTACAAGCTACATTTGTACAGCTTTTAGTACAAATGCCGTCACGAGTTAAGAGCGTTAAATGCGCAATAGTCATTTTATGTGTATGTCTCTGTCTGTCTTTATAGTGCGAGGAGAATAAAAACATGCGCAGTATCTTTACTATTTTCGATGAGCGCTCATAATTCTTGTCAACATCTGTATATATAGGTAATTTTTTATACTTGTTCCGTGGAAAGTATACATACGACATCATTCGGTAAGTGGTCACCGCAACCAATGAACTTTTGACACTATTTCTGAAAGCATCTGCGAACTGGAACACAGTATAAAGCTGAATGGATGCCCCGATCGCTACGATCTATAAAAGAGAAGATCTATATTAGAATGTTCTTAAGTAGAACTATTATTAGAATCGGCAGCACTACGGCTTGCAATAAACTTGCATATTATAACTCTTCAGGGGCCATGAGCTCTTATTGCAATGATAATTCAACTGCTCACAAACATTTTTGACAATTGAGCATTTGAACTGTGTCCATGGGCTTATATTCGTGAGATATAAATACTGTAACCAAAAACATTGCACAATATTTTTTTAAAAGAGTAATCGTTGAATTTCTTTCCGGGTTCTTCTCAACAAAAGCAACCTTCCGAAACCGGTGGTAACATTTATACATATGCTCACGCCTGTATTCCCCGAAGGGGTAGGCAGAGGTTGTTATCACAACACCCACTTTTCACCGAATTTGATTAAGTACCAACGTGACAGATGGTGAGTCTATCGCCGTCTCAGGCACTATACATACCTTTTGAATTACTTCTCAGAAATATGCAGGTTATTAAATTGAGTATAGATAGTATGAAATTACGAGCTAACGGACCGTCAAGGTGTGTTGTGTTGTTTATTTAAAAAAACCGGTCAAATTGTATCAGTGTCGATAGATAATGTTGACAATGTGGAGTGTACTTACGTGAGCTGTTTGCGTGGCCCAAACATTGTGTTGTTCGCTGCCGATACGGGCTTTTTGACACTGAATCTGTTGACAGAGCGAGGGAGCTTTGTAAGCTGAATGCGTACGGATACCTTATCGCCATTCATTCACGTTAATTCGGAATTCGTATATACGTACATATGCTCACGCCTGTATTCCCCGAAGGGGTGGGCAGAGGTGTTGTAATAACAACACCCACTTTTCACCGAAGATAATAAGTACCAACGTGATAGATGGTGAGTCTATAGCCGTGTCGGGCACTATACACGCGTCTTTGAATTATTTCTCAGACATATGTAGGTTTCCTCACGATGTTTTCCTTCGCCGTAAAGCACGTGCACGTACAGGCCCCGATGGGATTCGAATTTGCGTTGCTTTACGTAGCAGACGACTGCTCAAACCCCAAGGCTACGAGCGTAGAATGTATAAAAGTTACTCCTTGTAACATTAACTATCTGCACGTAAAGATCCCGTTTAAATCGGTCTAGCCGTTCCGGAGACTAGTCGGAGCAAACTGACGGACAGATAGGCAGAGAAATTATAAATTGGTTTATTGGTATAAACCATAATATATGTTTATTAGTGAAATGCTGTTAATTTGAACGCAAACGGACTCTTAAATGTTTTTTATCTGTATAGATCAATTTATTTTACCTGTTTATTGAACACTAGCGGACGTCACGGAATTTCACCCACGTAGTTCCCGTTCCCGTGGGAGTACGGGGATAAAATAAAGCCTATGCTACTCGCTGATGATGATTTGCAATGATGAAAGAAATTTTGAAGTAGTTTTTGAATTTATTAATTACAAACATACACACAAAATACAAATCTTTCCTCTTTATAATAGTAGTGTAGATTATTATTTATTGTGTGCGTTTATTTCGTAAATAAAACGTATACATTAAAAACCATGGAAGCTAGAAAATGGTGTTTACAATAAATTGCAGACTTTCTAATTAAACAAAAAAATACTTTATATGATAAGCGATTGCCGCTTATAAAAAATAAATATTTTATTCACAGTATAGTTTCGACTAGCTCCGATTACCTTAATCATAACTTGATTACCTTATTAACGTAAAATATCCAAGATAGTGAGAGTAAGCATACCAAATTGCTTAAATTGTAGTAGGTATATACGGAACTCAAACAAAAATCCTCTTATTTCAATACTAGACTAAACTCGGACTAAAAGTAGCTCCGTCCCTTTCTAACAACAGAAAGAGATGGGGACGCTTAAACCAATGCCATTCTTGTTATAAGATTTGTAACAAGGGAATAACATTTTTTTGGACAGCGAGGAATCCAAGGGGTTCTTGCACATATTTTTAACTATTTACAAGATATTTTTCTCAACAATCACTTGACATTGGCGGAATAGTTTTACTTAAGCTCATCGCCATTAAATAAATAAAGGAAGGAATAAATCTTCGTGAAAGGTCTGTCTGTTCCTGCAAGCCGACGTTGCAGATGTTTATGGTGATCACTTACCATCAGATGAGCCTCCTGCCAGTTTGCCCCCTATTTTCTTTAACAAAATATACAAGCTGTTTAGTTATTTTACGCTTTTATAATAGTAGATGATTTCACATTCCACAGTATAAGGATGGCCATTACCCACGATGTATTACTACGAGAGTTACGAGACGTCAAGCCTTAGAACCATAGAAACTTTAGAACCTTAGAACGTAGCAGAATATGTTCATCAATATTACTGGGAAAAGGCAAGCAAATTATACGATTAATTAAAAAATTCCAGGAAATATTGGCGAAGCGTAAGTGGGGCTTGATAATATTATGTTAACCAATTATGCTAGTTAGCTAGTTAGTTGAGTTAGTTTAGTTAGTTTAGCTAGTCAGTTTAGTTGTTAGTAAGTTAGTTTCGTTGTTAGTCAGATAACGTCACAAAATCTGTATGCATGACATGTTATGTGCAGTATTGTGTCATCTGCACTACTACAAAGAGGAAAGATTTGTATTTGTGTTTGTAATGAATAAACTCAAAAACTACTGTACCGATTTCAAAAATTCTTTCATCATTGGAAAGCTACATCATCAGCGAATAGCATACGCTTTATTTTGTCCCCACAGGAACGGGAACCGCGTGATGTCATCTAGTGTTTCATAATATCAAATTAATTGGCGCGTATCATTAGGTCATGTTTATACCGAATGTAATAATAAATTGCGTCAGATACACCGGCCAAGAGATAATACATGATACGCGTATAATTTTCGATAGTTTACACTGAAATATAAATTAATTAAGTGATAGCTGCGCGAAAATAATTAAATGATTGATATAGTTACTACCTACTTAAATGCTTCGAGGCGCGTCACTTTATACAAATAAATCGTCAAATATATTTCTTTCTAGAAAGCTTTCGTTAATATCTCCCTGTATGAAATTAATATTCGTAAATTAACACCAAACGGACCTTACCGTTGTAAGTTGTAAAAATCTTACTTTATTGTTTATAGGAAACCTGCATATGTCTGAGTAATAATTTAAAGATGTGTATAGTGTCTGAGACGGCGATGGACTCACCGTCTGTCTCGTTGGCACTTAATCATATTCGGTGAAATGTGGGTGTTGTTGTTACAGCACCTCTGCTTACCCCTTCGGGAACTCTTCTGGGTGGCGTGAGCATATTTATTTTTGGTCTTTATTAAGGTT
The DNA here is from genome assembly GCA_929442735.1 of Watsonalla binaria. NCBI lineage: Eukaryota > Metazoa > Arthropoda > Insecta > Lepidoptera > Drepanidae > Watsonalla > Watsonalla binaria. Next base: position 485,547 of record OV838917.1, on the reverse strand, counting down.
AAACAACACGATTTACTTGTCAAAAGGTGCCTTTTCGAGGTTATCTCGCAAATTCCATTTCGAAACGGTTAGCCGTATTTGTTTGCGACTATTAAACCACTTGTAACAGGGAAATTGTACCGCACACTTCAATTCTGTGTAAAGAGAGCACATTTTTTCTTTTTTAATCGCACTCCTAAATAAAAAAAAATCCTATTTCTCTTTGTCTGTTGGTTCCGGCATATCTCTGAAACGGCTGGAGCGATTTCATGGTAAATTTTAGCAGATAATTGATATTACATTTCTTGACTAGTTTTATTAAAAACATTGGGTTTCACGAAATATAGCCGCCATGAAATAATTACTACGCGGGTCAAACCGCGGGGCTAGTTTATACATAAATTTTGCTAATATTGGTCCTAGTCCCTATAAAATTTTCACTGGTTTCAAGAAAGTATAACTTAATTCGCTTGCTATAGAGGTATGTATCGCGAGGTCGTGAAAATTCATAATCTTTACTAATATATAAAGCAGAGTTAGTTTTTTGTTTGAATGCGCTAAGCTCAGAAACTATTGATCCGTTTTGAAATATTGTTTCAGTTTTAGATAGCCCATTTATCGAGGAAGGCTATATATAGGCAGGCAGTTACTCCAAAGTAACTTCCTACGCGGACGAAGTCGCGGGCAGACGCTAGTTTATTATGCGATTATATGAGCATAGGATAGACTAGTTATTCTCCATCATATATCACATGCCACTTTTATAGCTGCAGCAACAAAATGCAAATACCTACTAATTTAATTACAAGTTACTATTACTTTGCCTGTCCCTGTGTGCTACTTAGATTGATAGATAGATATCGTAAAATATAACAATAAAAATGATAAAATTTAGCCATTGACCATTCCCTCAAGGGGGTGATTCCCTCGTTAATCAATTGTGTGAATGTGGTTTCAAGTCAAGTCAAGTCAAAAATATTTTTATTCGATTAGACTTTTTACAAAGTATTTTCAATTCGTCAGAATGACATGATTTATACATGATACCGCCAGGTTCGGAATTTTGCTTTTACTGAGAAGAACCTGGCAAGAAACTCAGTAATTAATCTTAACAAATATAAAAAAAAATAAGAATAAAAAATAAATCGCTTAACAAACATAAGCCCATGGAACATTTCCAATGCACAAATGTCGATAAGAATTTGCATGAATAAAAGTCCAGTACACATTGAGTTCAAGGATTTAAGAATCCCAGTAATATAATATTAGTAGATAGTTAAATTCCCTAGCAAAAGGCGCGTTGTCTTTCGCAATCACGAACTCATTTGGAGCCCTGGGCTGTAAGCCCGAGGCTGCTCTCCATAGCCATCCACACAAAATTAATTCTTTGTGTCCGAACAAAAGTAACATGCCTTTTTCATTACAATTAAAATCTAGGCACTTTATTCGCTATTTACTGATCCGTTGGTCTAATTGCGCCCCCAGGCTGCGGGGCTGGATTGCGCTGTTTCCTTAAAATTTACCGTTAATTCTCACACGAACGCGACTACTTAATTACTCAATCTAATTATTCTGTCTGCTAGGATCCTTTTTTTCCTAGAAATCTTCTGCCAGGTAGAAATTGCTTAGCATTGAATCACAGCTATATACGGCCCATAGCAGGACTTGGATCTTGGCTTAAAGCGTTGGTCCGTGAGGACTATCATAGGATTATTTAGCTTTGGGGCGGGTGATATTACATGCTCGACACGGACCGCCATTCAAGGTAAGCGTTGGATGCCCGCCTTCTAAGTCTGTATTGACTAAAGGAATGGCATGTAACTAGGTAAATCCCAATCCATGACTAGTGATCGCGGGCTGGGTATGGTTTAGACAAAATTTATTTTTGTAAATTGAATATGCAACGCTTGCAATACCGAGGCATCATGCTCGCCAACCTTGTACATATTACTTCACACTCTTTTTGGAGAACTCAACAAATAATTGCACTTATGAACGCAGAAAATTTACCACCGGATCGGAAACTAGCCTTCTGAGAAGAACCGGCAAGAAACTCAGCTAGACAAAATATTGAAAATGTAATTTAGATTAATGGTCGGGTTATTACACTCTGAGCCTTACCATAAAGTTCTAAATGTCAGGATATTTAATTTGACTGAGTGGCAGTGACAGAATTATACACGTCAAAAATGTTGCCTGTCTTATAAACATTGTCAATCTATCATGATAAGAGATGATTTTAGGCACCTGCGTTTCATCAAACCAAAACTATCACATTAGCTCCGTAGGTATGTATATATTATATCAAAGTACTATGATGGGTCGGGACGTACGAAAACGTTTTCATCCGTTTACGTTACTGAAAGGGGTCACTCGGAAGATTGCCAGTGTCGGCGAACAAAATAATAGAATAATGTTGTCTTATAGTCGTAACACCCGGTTGATCTGGGATGTTGAAATACCCTTTGGCTTTCATTTACAGGACAAATTGCTTCTGCGGTTGTATTTAAAATGGATTTACCCCGAGCGCTATAGAGTTACACCACCTGCGTTGCCTCCGTACCTACAATAAAAACAAATTTATTTTTCACGTCAGTCTGTTTGTGGATGGAGTGATTTTTGTTTGAAATACTGTTTGTTAAATGAATATTACATTTAATTTCGACGAATTTATGAATTTTATTTATTTGCATTGTATTCAAAATTTGGGGAATATTATTACTTGCCTGTAGAGTGAATTTTCGTAAAAAAACTAAAACACCGAAAATTATTACCAATTAGTTAAACGGATTAACGATGAATAATCGAATCGGTATTATTCGGTACGGCATCAGTTTTTGGCTTTATCTGGGCTACTTATTCTTAGAACAAAGAATAAGTGGTACATAAATATTAATGGAAAACACTTATAAAATATATTCCACCCTCACTCTAAAAAATCATAGAAGTTTTCCAATAATGGCTACGGGGAGGTACGAGGCCGGGCACAGTTGTGATTGATTGATACCTTAAAACACATACCTGTAAACAAAGGTGAAAGTGATCGCATATTAGGAATGTTATCCGAAAGAGGAGGAAGGAAGTATCGGAGGGGAGCGAGACATTAATGCATAAAGGACGGCACTCCCTCGAGATCGAATTAGGAGTAGGGCTACCACACAACACAATACCGGGTTTTCCAAGCGAGTACCTCATGGGGTTCTTCATGAAGTGTCAGGTAATTTCAGTGATGTGGTAACCACTTCACCTTCCTGTAGGCCTTATGTTTGTTTCCCACCTTAGTTGTACGTATAAAAACTTTTTCACGGAAAACCTTTGCATTAGATGTCGTATCATAAAAAATATTTTATTTCGGTTTTTCTCATAAGCCCTTAGATTTGATACCCATACTGTGGTAGTGCAGAAATAATAACTAGTCCGCCATCTTGGATATTCCGCCATATTGGAATTAAAATTACGTCAAAAATAAGTGAGTATTTTCAGCTCAATCAGTTAAAGGCAACAGATTTAAAATTTGCATACATTGACAATAAAATAAAATCTTGTAAAAGGATAAAAACACGTATTTCGATTGAGTAATGCTAGGGAAAACCGGGAATTTATGTGCGAAGCAGCATTTTAACACGAGTCCATATATCACTATCGGAATTAATACCGTCGAAACAATTTCTGAATTCCACTCTTATAAAGTTGCGGTGCTCTTGAGTGATTAATATACTTTTCAATAAAAAATCATACATAAAATTACACTTTCTGTCAAATGACAGGAAGATCACAACACATTTTTACTTGAAGCTTGATCCGAGTTAACTACTTAATGCTTTTTTTCCCAAGGGTCCAATGAGTTCACCAATTTTTAAAACATTGTCATCCAAACTTTTCATGTTTCATTATGTCGATATGCTACCACTGGTGTTTACTAACAAAGTTCTACAAAGTAGAATAAATAAATATTCAAAGAGACAGCCCTACTAAGGTTCCCTTTGGAAGTGGGGATTGGGCCGAAAGCAAGTGCCGACTCATGGCCTTTATCGCGACCCGCTGAGCGTTGCAAACAAACGAACTAAAATCCCATTTAGGCAGAATACTCGTAGGGATTAAATATTTGAGCTGTAAATAAGTAGGTATTTGTCTTCTATACTTGTATATATTGTGAGGAGCTTGTGGCACAGTTGCTATTGCGCATATCATTCGATCGGCGCAGTTAAGCAACCCTAAGCCTGGCCAGTAATTGGATGGGTGACCGCCCGAGTTCTCTCCATGCCTTGGAGAGCACGTCGGTCCCGGTTGCCAATTTATCATCTTTGGCAATCGTTACAGGCCGGTCGGAGGCCTAAAATAGTCTGACAACTTTTTTTTTGCTGGCGAGGGCGAAACCTTCAAAAGGTATGTGGGATACTTACCGCACTAAAACCCCCCCGGTGGCCATCTTCAGTGCTCAGGGGGGACTCCGGGTACTCTGATAGAACGCACCGGTGTCCCCCCACACTTTGCCGGGGCACATCCCCGGGGCAGCTGTGACGCCGCCCCTAGAGACCTGGCTGTGACCACCTTCCCGGGCCCGCGGCTCGGTGGTCACGGCTCCCACCCCGACCACCGCCAGCAGACCCTCCGGGTCCCTTTTAGTCGCTTCTTACGACAGCCAGGGGATACCATAGCCATATTCTTAGACCCTGGCTATTGGGTGGAGATTGTCTGACAACTGGTTTAACCGATCACAGAATTTCCTCGTGTTGCGATCAATGGTGATCAGCTACATCGGGTTGAACCAAGTGCCGACACCAACAATGTATGGGATAAGGCCAGGGACGATGATGATGACTTATCTATCTTATATACTCGTAAAGTCAACGTCAAAGTCAAAAGTATCTTTATTCGATTAGACTTTTTACAAAGTACTTTCAAATCGTCAGAATGACATAATTATACAGGATTATACATGCTACCGCCAGGTTCGGAAGGTTGCTTTTACTGAGAAGAACCTGGCAAGAAACTCAGTAATTACTCTTTTCAAAAATATTATACAATTTAAAGAATACAAAATAAATAATTTGAAAAAACCGTGAGCTCATGGACAATGTTCCAATGCACAAATGTCGATAAAAATTAACATAACTAAACATCTAGTACATCTACTTATAACTAAATGCGTAGCTTGAGATGACCAGCTCCCACAAGCAGCACCTGTTCACAAGTATGACGTGAATGCCAGCCATTGACCTCCTCAACCATCATAGAGGGAAGTGGACAACCCGTCATCCAGACGCCGCCGCAAGCAAAGGCATTTTAGTGAGCTTGACAACTCAAGCCAGTCAAACAATGATCATAGATCGTATAGATACTATCTGCTAGCTCGCTGTTTCCTAATGATGAATTTTAATAAAAGTAGGAACAGACACAAATACGGGCAGACAAGAGAGTAAAAATAAAATTAAGTGAGTAGGTACTGTATATACTTTCATATGCAGTTTGTGAACCGAATTACAAACTAACGCTCTAATTTTATTTATCTGTATAAAGTATAGATTCCATCCGCGGGCGGAAGGAAATAAATATCGTATTTCAGCGCATCATTTCACAACGGCCTTTCCTATTTAGATCATTTGATTTATTTTAACTCTTCGGAAACAAAAGATTGGCAGATACACCCGTGTATTTGGAGCTATATATTTATATTCACTCTCAATCAATATAACGTGAGATATTATAGAACTAAACTAAACACTGTAAGAAGTTCAAAAATCCTACAAATTCGCCGTGAATCTAACGTACTTAGGGTTAATTGTTTCCAAAAGTCTTAGTCCTGTAAACGACAAATTACAAGCATTAAATATCTAAAGTTAAGAAATCCGGCTTAAGTCCTTGAATAACACAAACAAAAAGTTGGAAGTTTGTTTGTGTTGAAATCGCTCGGTAAATAAAGCTTTCCTATTGTTGGATTTTTTTATTGGGCAAAAAGCGTAGGCTGTATCAAAAATAATCTGTTAGTACCATTGTTGGTAGCTGAGTCTACCGTAGATCAATTGTATGTTATACGTTCTCGATCTAATCTTTAAATCTATACAGATAAATAAAATGTAAGTATCTGTTTGTAATTTTAAATTAAAAGCTTTTCACCAAATGGATATGAAAGTATATGGGGTACTGACATAAAAAACTAATTTTAATTTAATTCTCGGTCTGTCTGTTTGTTCGTTTCGGCTATTCTCCCAAACGGCGGAACCGATTTAAAGGGACTTTCACTGGCAGATAGTTAATGTTACAAGGAGTAACATAGGCTACATTAAAAAAAACAGGGATCCGCGGCCCATCCATGGCACAGCTACCAAGTATTATTTGAATTCATTATCGTGATACACAATTATTAACCGACTTCAAAAAAAAGTGGAGGTTCCCATTTGACTGTGTTTTTCTATGTACTAGTTAACTACTAGCGGACGTCACGAGTTTTCACCCGCATAGTTCCCGTTCCCGTCAGAGTATGGGGATAAAATATAGCCTTTGGTACTCGTTGATGATGTAGCTATCCATTGCTGTAAGAATTGTTCAAGTCGGTCAAGTAGTTTCGGAGCCTATTCAATGAAAATAAACAAACAAGAAACAATCAAATATTTCCTCTTCATAATATTAGTGTAGATAATATGCATGTAGTGAACATTTGGAAAAACAAACAGATACTTCAATTTTTTTATCGGTATAGAAAGCGGTCGGTAACGAAAATAAACATGAAAAATATTTTTCCAATTTGCGCTACTCATCAGATGAACGCCTTTCTGAGTGGCGTATTCCAATTATTCTCATCGAGGTGGTATTGGTTCACATTTCCCTTCGCTATTGGTGATGCAATGAGCTGGCTGCTAGAAATACATAAAAATATTGTAGCGTTTAGCTTGCATAATACTCAAATGCTCATCGAACTCAAAGTGTTAATCATAATACATCCAGCTGTCCCCGGGGTTTTACGCACGTATACTTAATTTCATGGGTTGCCAGCGGAAATTTAATGTTTTTTTCCACCTTCCAGTGAAATTCCCGTTAAAATCGGTCCAGTTGGAGCTGATAAGGAATGATAAGTTACTCTGAATATCTAAAAATGTATATTATTACAGAATGTACAGACGAACAAGCTCATTTGAAATACATAACAATATTAATGGAGTAATTTACACTAAGTGGACTCGACGCGAACTCAAATAAGTATGTGGAAACTATTAATATAATATATATCGTAACATTATTGCAGTAGCTTAGCTTACGTACGATACAGTTGACAATTTGAGAAATAATTAACCTTTTTGCAATGCCTGTCGAGGTCTGCGACCTTGTATCTCTTACTTTAAAATTTGTTCTTCTCACTGTAAGAGACAGATGTATATGACGTATATACACCTGTCACTGTCACATAGCAGTAAGAGTGAATGGCGTTCTGATCATGGATGAGGAAAGCCGTATATGCAAATGCTTAAAGGGTCATAATCACAAAACAGAAGTGCGATTTCATGGGGACTCATCTGACTTGTATCACACTGAGTGGCGGCGTGATGACCTGTCCGAGTGCAGACACCAACCCCACGACCCGTATGGGTCACCACGGCTTGCAAGGAGATCAATTGATGCTCAGTATTTTGAACTCTTTGTCCTATATACATATTGCGTAGAGAAACTTCATAGCGCGATCTAATTATGACAAGCGCCATCTAGTACACTTGAGTGAACTAATATAATGCAATACATATCAATTTGGTCTTGAACAGCTTATAAGTCCTGAAACAGACACCCCAGTTTCCCTAAATGGGCTGTGAACAGATCCAACACAGCTTTATAAATGAGTTACTAACGCTCGCACACATTCACGTGTTCGAAGATCTCGTGTTAGTGAAGCTCGTAAGAAGTGTTGATGTGTGCGTGCCCCAGTGTCTGCCAATATAATAGGTTTATGAATAGAAAAATATGTGTATGAATGAAGACCAAACCACACTCGTCTTAGTTCATATAGTGTCCTGTTGTAGATAGATCTCTCCAGATAACCCTCGACTGAGGTAAGGAAATGGATAACAATATTTATAATAATCTTAGGTCATTTGCGTCACTCATTGATTGTAAAACATCGTAATTATGTAAATACTGGTTCGATTCGATTCATCTCAGCATTGAGCTAGCACACACACAGAGAACAGGTAGATATCTTAGCATCTAATGCTTTCAATGTCGGTTACAGTAGCTATGTTTGGAACTGATTGTTACTATTTTGTAACTCATCTTGATAATGTTTGTGTATCGAAACATGTAAAACCTTTCAGTTGAATAGTAGGTAATAATAAGTAGGTAGGTAAAGGTAATTCTAAGAGGTGTAGGGCATTACTTTGAGTAGTGTGTTTGTTATTCTGACGTGGGTAAGGTGCCAGTGCCCCATGCAGTGCAGTCGCTGTGTCAGTAATAGTTGTTCTATCCCCGTAGACGTAATTACATGGGGGCCCGCGGAACCCTTTTTTAAATTAAAAGTAGCTTAAGTTACTCCTTGTAATATTAGCTATCCGCCAGTAAGTCCCGTTAAAATCGGTCCAGCCGTTTCAGAGTTTCGCCGGAATACAGACAAACAGACAGTTTGAGAATACTGTTTTTTTTTATTCTATACCGTATTATACCTTTAAATGTATTTAGTGAAAAGCTGTTATTTTAGAATTACAAACAGACTTCAATTTTAGGTATCTGTATGTATATGTATAGATAAGGTAGGCAATGTCGGAGTGACACTTGGTATTATAACCATTCATAGGCAGTAGCTGCTTACCATCAGGCACTTGTTCTTTTAGCAGTATAAAAAACATTACGGTCATAATCATAACTCTCCGTTTTACTTCACCGTAGTCGGGTAAAAAGACAGTCATTTATAAAAACATAGAACACTTGTTTGCCATACAATTATTTAGTCTCGTTATCAGCTTCGATGACGAAATGACGGACTCCATGAATCGGATCCCACATGAGTTGAATAATCCGAATTATACTGTATTTGATTACCTTCAAATTGGATGTATTTAAATGCATATTCACCAGCAAAATTACTATTGTTTGTTCTTCAGCAAAATGTTGTCGATTTAATATTATGATTCAAATGAAATTGTGAGCGATATTTTGATACAGTCAAAAGGCTGTGAAAATGTAAACAATAACCGTGATATTCGCATTTCAGAGAAATTTCGACGGCCAGTTGGACTGTAGATCATTTTCTGATACGTATTTGAGTTTCCGTATTTCAACAAGTTTGTTTGCTTAACTTAAACTTTTTATTGCTCAGCTTTCATTGTATTGTGGCTACAATCTCATCTCCCTGGCCCTATCCCATACATTGGGGTCAGCACTAGATTCAACCCGATGTGGCTGATCACCTGATTTTTATACGAAGCGACTGCCGTCTGAACTTCGCAACCCCTTTTACGAGGAAAATCTGTGATCTGGGTTAAACCAGTAGTCAGACTGTTTTAGGCCTCTGACTGACCTGTAACGATTGCCAAAGATGACAAATTGGCAACCGGGACCGACGGCTTAAGGTGCTCTCCGAGGCACGGAGGGAACTCGGGCGGTCACCCATCCAATTACTGGCTAGGGTTATGGTTGCTTAACTTCGCTGATCGAATGATATGCGCAATAGCAACTGTACCACGAGCTTAAACTAGTATTATATTACCTTGATATATGTGTAGATACTGTATGCCCATTTCAGGGTAGCTCTGTTATATCCGAAAAGTGTTGCCATGTAACGATACGATTTAATTGTGATAATCTGTAACAGATGAGGGTTTGAACTACGTCACTAGTTTTTCGCGCTCAACAGTGAAGTTTGCCATTTGTTGCGAGTTCTTCACTTGTATGTAACTGGCAAAAGTTACAAAACTTCATAGAGCTATTCATTCCGCGGACAAGGCATATAGTTATGATTAATCGTAGATATGAAGAGAATAGTTCCTCATTAATTAATGATCAAGTAAAATGGTATTACGAAATGCCAAGAGCATTAACACCAGTTCTCTTTAACCATATTATTGCAGTGTTCAAAAGCTAACCCGCTTATTGAGGGGATTATCTCGTAACATTTCGGGAGAGTGGTTTGATTTGAACCATGATTTCAGCTCAGTTCAGTTAAGCTAGTATTAAGCGTGCAATTTGGACACAGTTTAATTATAAGCCTTACGAACAGTAAGGTAACTAGTAGCATGTCGGCCGAAATGACACACCCACACAGAAGCGCCGCTCATCTACGAGAAGATAATCAGAGTAGGCGTAATGACAGAGGTGCCTCGTCGTGGCCGATCGATACGTCACTCACGTGTTTCAAATCTACATTATTTTGACAGTGCAAAAGGAGTCACTCATAGTAGCAAACATTTTTATTAAAAAAATAGCCTTCATTCCTTACTGCTTGGTAAAACTTATATTTATACTATGGTTTGGAATTACTTTGACATGGCATGGCCTGTGTTGCCGTTCAACTGCCAGCCGGCTCTCGTCGCTGGACAATAATGGTATTAAATACGAGTCCGTAGTGGCTACTTACTGATAAGCGCTGCTGCATTGTTCTCAATGTTGGATTTTCGCTATTGAAACTGAAACATTTATTCGTACAAAATGTTCACAATATACATGAAGCTTAAATAATAATTGCAGATTGTGAAAAGAAATGAATAATGAACTAATAACAATAGCTTGTTTCCGAATTTTGTGCGTTACTCTCACGTTATTCTCTGTTATCAGCGTCGCAATCGACTGTTTTAAAGATACGAAATTGAAGTCTATTGCCTTTGCTATATGTATCAATTTCCTATGATTTAAACTGACGCTCGACGTCGAGTTCGTCGTTGAGAATATGGATTAACGCAGCTTTGGCTCACGGTTTTGCCCGTGTAGGATTAACGTGCTTTTTTTCAAAGTACTCCTTATAAGAAAGTCTCGCTAAAATCGCTTCAGCCATCACAGCTTAGCCGGAACAACATACAAACAATAATTGAAATATTATGTTTGTTTGTTATTGTTTTTTTTATTTAAATTGGTACCGCTATGCATTTAGTTAAAATCTGTTAATTTGCAAGCACAAACTTACACTTCAGTGGATATAATTTGAAATAATTACAAAAGTGTAACAGATCACCATAAAACACATGCGTTATATATGTATAGATATATATATGTGTCTCTTACGTTGAGTGGAACAATCAACGTTGATGTTTCGCTGAGGTGGGCACGCTCGGCTCACGGACCGATGGAGGCGGCCAGCGCGTGTGAGTATATTTATAGGTGTCCACTCATAGGCAATCAGCGCTCAATGATCCAGCCATTCATTTGAGCGTAGGGAACCGTCCTACCACCCACGGTCGCCATACGCACGTGCGCACTCTAATGTATTTTTCATTATATACTAGCCGTGCCCCGCGGTTACACCCGTGTACTTCATTGCTGGCTTTATTTCGATGAAGTATTAGAAAACTTAAAGAAATAATAATGACGCGTTTAAAACTCCTTCAAAACATTTGGGACCGACTTGTATGAAATTTCGTGTGCGTTCGGGGTAACATCTATTTTTCATACCCAAACCACCCAAAGTTTATGTATATATCTAAATATATATAACTCAAAGGTGACTGACTGACATAGTGATCTATCAACGCACAGCCCAAATCACTGGACGGATCGGGCTGAAATTTGGCATGCAGGTAGATGTTATGACGTAGGCATCCGCTTAGAAAGGATTTTGATTAATTCTACCCCCAAGGAGATAAAATAGGGGCTGAAAGTTTAGGTTACTTTTAATAAAAAAACTTAGGGTATGCTAACGCGAGTGAAATCGAGGGGCTAGTTTATACTATAAAGCTCACAAACAAGCCTGCAGATTCATCACTCTGACGTTTTTAATAAATGGGTAAATAGAGCGACTCAGAACATAGACACACGGTGCACCAGGGGGATGTTGATCTTACAAAGTTTGCTTACCGAATGAAAAGGGCGAAATTAGTGTTTATATTGCAACTCGATGAACTTCCATGTTTAAATTACTGAGTGGTTTGTTTATATAGATACTGGCAACCCACCTTCGATTTACATCGAGTTGCAACAAATTAAAATGTGACATTTTTCCACCATCAATAAGTATATAATCGATTTTTATATCTACAAACCCATCCGGATTCAACATGTTACTTTAGAAGAACATTCAAACAGATTTTTTTTCTACTGAAATGCCGACGTCAGTTTATACTACGTATTAAAAAATTGTTCGAGTATCAATTGTATAATTATAATTATAAGTATAAGTATAAGTATAATTTCCACACCCACCGCAATAAATATAAATTCAAATATTTCTTCCATTGGAATCGTGTTTTTCGACGAACGAGAATCCGAACCTCCATAAGCAACGAGAACTTCACACACAACAGCAATTTTGCAATCGTTGTGCATTGCCAAGCAATCGAGCTGGAGCTCGAAGAAAAAATAGGCCGACACTCACACCAATTCCATTCTCTACGCATTTTCTTGTCTGGACGTGTGCCAATTATGTCCAGCTGATTTATTGTTAAACTGACCATCGTTATAATATTTACATACATATGCTCACGCATGTATTCTCCGAAGGGCGAAGGCTTGAGGTGTTGTAATCACGCCACCTACTTTTCACCGCAGCTGATTAAGTGCCAACGTGAAAGATGCCTCAGACACTGTACGTTTTTCGAATTACTTCTCAGACATGTGCAGCCTCACGATGTTTACCTTCACCGTAAAGCACGTGGTGTGAAATAACTGCACATAAGTTTATAGAAAAACTCATTGGTACAAGCCCCGCTGGGATTCGAACTTGAACGAACGTCGCTTGTGTAGCAGGCGAGTGCGCAAACCTCACGGCTCTTCTTGGCTCTTTTTATATTTCGTGCTTATAATCTATCATGTCATCACTGATCGCGGAATGTAACGCTGTAATGGATAAACAATTATTGTAACTAAACGATTAGATATGATGATCTCTTTTCGGTTCAAAGGATATTGAAACAAATTCTTCTGCAAATTCTAACGATTAAAGAAACAATTAGTTTATCTTCATCATCCGTGTAAGAAACGATACTCCACTGTCAGCGCTAGTGTCTGTCAATCAATATTACAACAACGTGTACCACTATAGTGGGTAAGAACTGAACTGCGTAAACGTCCCTACTAAAACAACTCAGTATATGATCGTATGATATACATCATAAGATCATAAACTTTATACACATTGAAATTACTACTTTAAGGACGGCTATTGCTCCAGCGCGCTTCATTAAAACACGTTTGACCGACGTTTGAAACTAAGCAGTGCTGAATCCAAAATGAACATTAACAGAAATTGTTTCTAAATATAACAAGCCGCGAACTCTAGACAATAAAATTGTGTTCCAGTCATAACAAGCAGCTGAAATATTCGGATTCTGCAAGGAATTAGCAGAATGACTGTGCGCGATTAATGGCCACTTCGAACTTAATCCCTGGGGAGGAACTAGCTCGGGATTACCTGATAAATCAAGGACTGTTACGTACGTAGCAGATATATCAATTAGTAGTAATGGAAGAGACTGGAAGTGCCTCCCCACCGGATGATAAGGCGACATTGTTGATCGCAGGAAGACATCATCAAGGACAAAATATTGGCCGCGCTAATGGTCAACAAAGGTGGCAATGTTGAACCTTAATATTACCTGTATCTTCGATTAAGCCCACTCCTTTCTATTAAGCTGATTGCACATTAAGGCGAGTGTTAATGAAATGAGACCTTGTCATCCTGTTGATACAATGTTTACCACGGTTAAGGTGAATCGTCCATAATATCGTAAAGCATAGTACGCCAGCGCATTAATATCTCGTAAACGTGTGAAAATTGTCGTAAAATTCCGATCGGGAGTGTGTTATGTCCATTGAATAGCCGCGTGGTTAGACTGCGTGCGCGACCTTATATTAAAAATAAAAAGCCAACAAGCGTGTGTTAAAATATTACACGCTTCCAACTATTTTGTTTTCATGATACTCCTACTGTAAATATTTGACCGAGCGAAGGTTACTCGCTGTCTTGTAACCACGTTGTGCCACGGGGCTCTGTCAACCAACCTATTGTTTCGGTCGGCTCTCCAATCTCTTTGACTTGCCTTTGTGATTGGCTTTCCGATAAGTCGTGTTTTATACACACCTACTGACCTTGATAACTTGATTGTGCATCTGTTCTAAGCATTTCCTATTATGAGGCTGCATTATATATATACAGTCTTCATTGCTCACTAAATTAAATATTTTTTAATAATAATCATCTTAACCTAATAATAGCAATGTGAACAAACTTAAACTAAAACTGAGCTATTCTAGTATATGCTGCTTTTTTATTTTTTGTAGATCTGTTTGCCAATCGCGACTAAGGCCTCCTCCAACCTTTTCCATTCTGATCTTTCTTGAGCCACTCTGTTCCACGTCGCTCCTGCCACTTCTCTGATGTTATCATCCCACCTTTACTGTGGTCTGCCTCTTTTCCTTTTACCTTCCCTAGGATACCACCTCGTTATCCTTTTACTCCATTTATTGTGTGCCCTGCCCATCTCCACCTGAGTCTTTTTATTTTGTGTACTACGTCTATGGTTCTCGTCTTATTCCTAATGATACGATTCTCCAGTCTGTCAGATCTCTTAACATTCAGCAAACTCCTTTCCATAGCGTATTGGCAAGTTACTAGTCTGTTTGTCATTTCTTTAGTTAAAGTCCATGATTGGCTGCCAATCATGGAATTTTTTTAATAATGGGAAAGCAGACATCGCGAGTTCCCGTTCGAAACTCGCAGCTGCCCGGCTGGATATTCCTCCACCGTACAGAAAAACTCTTTATAATAATCACAGAACATAGAGAGAACTCCTTTTAGGTGGGGTGCTGATCTATAGAACTCTTCCGTCTTTGATAAGGTGGACGCATTTAACGAGGAGGAAATCGGGTCCACGAGCGTCCTTTGACCATTCAAAATATTAAGCCCTTTGGTGACCACGATCGCGGTCCCACTTCGCCCACCCCAAAATATAATTAAGTCCAAGACGTCGTTGACGATTCCCTTAACTATGCCATGTAATGTGTCCACGAATGAGACATTTATTTTTCTCATTTCTGAGGTCGGTATCAGAACGAAAGTGGAACAATGTAATAACTACCTAAGTATAATATGATTCAGTATCGGCAATTCGTGTAAACATATTTATCACGATGTCCAAGCATTTGTGTGTTACGATTTTCTCTGACTTTTATATACAAATAAGCTGTGCCTCACAGTTTCACCCGTTATGAATATTACGATACACATTTAACGTAATTTCTTTCTTCAGACGATTTAATATTTTATGTTACTGTACTGACACTTAAATTTACTTTTAGTAAACAAGTCCGTTGCACTGTCCTTTGTATTTAGAGGAACACACCAATTAGTATTAATGAGGGCGGATTACGTAGTTTCGTTGTTTGCGTATAAAATAAAGCCACCGAGTTTTTGCAGTGTTTCAACGCTCCTTACTGTTATTAGTTTTAGTAGAAAGTAGCGAGTTTTCTCGGTGAGAAGATGGGTATAATTAATTGCCCACCTAACCCACCAACTAATACTTGGTTGAAATCAATACCAAGACACAACATTTTATATAAATACTAGCTGGGCCCTGAGGTTTCACACACGTACAATTAATTTATTCCCGCGGAACCCTAAATGTTTTTTTCTTTAATCGGCACAGTAGTTTTTGCATCAATTACAAACATACACACAAAAATAAAAACTTTTCCTCTTAATAAATAGAATAGTTTAGAACTCGTGACGTCGATCAATCAATACATTTTTACACTTAACTCATGTATAAACGTCGTTAAGTATACTATTCCTATACTAATTCCGCGAACTAAAGTCTACGTGGAAACTAGGCTCGTATTTTATTATATCTCATCTGAAGTATATTTAAAGCGAAGGCGTATGTTTGCCATTTCCTCGGCAACGGCTCATTCAATTGATGTGATTTTTGCATAGCGATAGATAAACGGTCAATGGGGGTCACCGTGATTACGTTTTATCACAGCATAATAGTCGATTACAGATGAAAGTTATCGACTATTCCAATCAACTATTACAGTAGGTACTCATTTATTTAATTCATTCCTGGATTGTTTTTTTTTAATGAAACCTTACTAGATTATTTATTGCCCCCCAAACCCATATATAAAATTTCTGTTTGAATATGTATTAGATTTAGCTGTTTATATAGAGTAAAACTTTCAGGTATGATAAATGAAAAAGAAGTTAAGATGTCTATGTATCTCGATATTCCGCGACGCTATTGCTCTGTCAATAATACTCTGTTTAAGGAAGCATTGGCAGTGGCCAAGTGCACAACAATTTTTTGTGTCGCCACGAAGAAGAGAATAGAAAGAGGAAGATTGTACATGGTCCAATTAAAGGAAAAAGTACGTGTTGGTATAGACACACACACACACACAAACATAAACACACATAAGACAAAAGTGTATTCCGTTATAACAAATGGTACGCACTGCTTATCGCTTATATGGAATGCACGCCCCTGGTGTAGTGTTGTATCAGGAGATTTAGAACTGCGACCTGGGCAAGATTGGAGATTAATCCATCGTCAAAGCTGTGAAGCTCATCGTATATCAATTTTGCAAGAGGATATAAAAACTGCCGCAATACAACGGTATCCAAGGAATATTTCAGCGAGCGGAGGTATAGCTACCTATACACGTAGGGTGAAATTTTGCAATGCAGCGTTCCGAAATAGACGGGAGTCAAGGTCATCGGCATAAAGGCAGGTCTACGAGTATGCAGCTGACGTAGGAGCCCGACCTCGGTGTAACCACGGCCCGCGGGCCTAGTATACACAACACTTTAGCGACTCACGACACGACCGAAACACGAACATTTTCACGAGGCTTTGACGTGTTTTACGGTAATGTTTGGTCTACGTTACGTGTATAATTAGACGTATGTTAGATATTTAGCGCTCAGTTACAATTGTTTGAATAAGGAATTTTCAAAAAACGCGGTTAGAGTAATTTATACAAAACTAGCTGTGCCCCGCGGTTTCGCCGCGAAGACTTAATTTATGGTTGGATTTTATCACGGAACTCAAAAAAAAAAATATCCTAAGTTAGTCCTTGTAGCATCAACTATCTGTCAGTGAAAGTCTTGTAGAAATCGGTCCAGACGTTTCAGAGTTTACCCGGAACAGACAGATAGAGAAAATATAAATAAAAATGGTTTTTATGCATGTACCTTATATACATTCATGCATTAAGTGAAAAGCTATTAATTTGAAATCACAAACAAACATTTCATTTTTATTTATCTGTATGTATACATTTTATTCGGGATATTGTATCCTATTTCCTTCTCCTGATTTTAAGCTACCTTCCCACCAATTTTCAGCCAAATCGGTTCAGCCGTTGTTGAGTTATAAATAGTGTAACTAACACGACTTTCTTTTATATATATAGATACTTAAGCCTAGTCAGTTAGTCAATACAAACAATTGTTTCGCTTTTCTGACAATAAGAACAAAATCTAGATTCCAAGAGTACCGCCCTAAATATTATATAGATCGATACAATACGCAAAAAGCATATTGCCAGAGTGAAATATATTTTATCAGACCGGGTTGAAAGTTTCTTAGTGAACGTTCAACTTTTAATTATCTGAGTTGGAATATTGTTGGTCGTTGGTGCGGGTCCAACAAGTTAAATCATATTCAACCTGATTCTATCAATAATATTGCATGATGCAGTTCCTAACAGCAACGACGCGGGATTATTATACTTGATTTAATGCTGATGAAAGATTAAAATTAACTCAAACAATATAATTTTCGAAAACACAATATACTATTTAATGGCCGGGAAAAATCGTGGGAATGGTCCTCATGTACATAACATCGCACTTGTAGCAGTATAAGAACACTGAAAAAAAAGTTGTACATTATAGTTTAAATACTGCATCAGTGTGTGTGTGTGTGGGGCACGGTACATTAGCAAACTGGGGCAAACCGACCAACAAAGTGGCGGCGGTTGCAAGTGCTTCACTTGCGGCGAGGCAACACGTCCGGGAAGATATACTTACCACGACAATCAGAACTTTTTCAGAAATGGAAAATCTAGAAATCCTTTGTTGACCCCTAGAACACACTAATAGGCTGACCACTACAGGCTCTCAATATTCACACAAACGCGCGTATCTATGACTACGAGTTAATAAGCGTCTCAGGCGTATTGTCAGTTTGGGCTGTTACGTCATGTCCGATTGTATATACGTAATTTACGTGTATTAATGACATTTTTCAAAATTTACAATGACAAAATAATCTACATTATTCTAATACGTAACAAAAGAGTATGTTTTAAAATCTTTAAGAGTGGCAACCCTAACGCACTATGGAGCAAACGTTCTTAGTGCAAATAATAATAAAAATTTAGTAAGCTTATATTTTACTAGCGGACGTCACGCGGTTGCACCCGCGTAGTTCCCGTTCCCGTGGGAGTACCGGGATAAAATAAAGCCTATGTTACTCGCTGATGATGTAGCTTTCCAATGGTAAAGAGAGTTCCTTGAATTTTTTAAATTGGGTCATTAGTTTTTGTGTTTATTAATTATAAACATACATACAAAATACAAGTCCTTCCTCTTTATTATAGTAGTGTAGACAATATAATATATTGTCTACATTACTACTATGTTGAGAGGAGTTCGTGGCACAGTTGCTATTGCGCATATCATTCGATCAGCGAAGTTAAGCAACCCTAACCCTAGCCAGTAATTGGATGGGTGACCGCCCGAGTTCCCTCCGTGCCTCGGAGAGCACGTTAAACCGTCGGTCCCGGTTGCCAATTTAACATCTTTGGCAATCGTTACAGGTCAGTCGGAAGCCTAAAATAGTCTCACAACTGGTTTAACCCAGATCACAGATTTTTCTCGATAAAGGGATTGCGAAGGTCAGTTGGCAGTCGCTTCGTATAAAAATCAAGTGATCGGCCACATCGGGTTGAATCAAGTGCCGACCCCAAAAATGTATGGGATAAGGCAATGATGATTACTACTATGTTGAGTGAGAGGACTCAATGAATATTTTATTCAAATAGTCATCTTCCCTTGCGTCACTCAAACACTCTTACCGATTGGTAATTTGCAGCATAGGAAGTGAGATGTCAGTACACGTTTAGGCTTGGGCTAAAGGCCTTTGCAGTCGAGTGCTTTGACGTCAACTGCCATTGAAATGTGTCCGAAAACTCAATTGCTTGTGGAATAGCCTAGGCTCCTGCGACCAATATATTCCCGGGGAGCTCGTCAAAGGGATTTTACATGCAGACTTTTTGTAATAGACTTGATATTCCGGTGCGAGGATTAAAGCTATTAACATTTCAAAGCAGTATAACAATTCACCGTTTTTCTGGAATATTCCTGCACTCCCTTCGAAATACCCAGATTAATTGGATGTCAGTAAAATGTCAGCACACATCAATAACCATTCAGAGGGGTAATACGTTTGTTTTAGACTATTTTTATCTCCCTGTGCTATCGCTGCATGGATTTGAAAATATTTTACCATAGCACTAGTTATGTAGCAGATTAATTATCTAATTGTGAACAGGTGCTGCTTGTGGGAGCTGGTGATCTCAAGCTACAAAATTATACGTAGAACCTACTTTAAGTGTTAATTTTTTATTTATCGTTAGCCGTGGTGGCCTTAGGGTTAGAGCAGTCGCCTGCTCCGCAAACGACGCAAGTTCGACTCTCAGTGGGGCCTGTACCAATGAGTTTTTCTAAAAACGTATGTGCAGTTATTTACACTACGTGCTTTACGGTGAAGGAACACATCGTGAGGAAACCTGCATATGTCTGAGAAGTAATTCAAAGACTTATGTATAGTGCCTGAGACGGCGATGGACTCACCCTCTGTCACGTTGGCACTTGATCATATTCGGTGAAATGTGGGTGTTGTTGATACAACACCTCTGCTTACCCCTTCGGGGACCCTTCTGGGATGGCGTGAGCATATAAAATTTTATCGACAGAACAGATGTATCTCTGCCCCTGGAAACCTCGCTTTGTAAGGCTGGCCACATCGCGCTGTCTCCTTCCTGGGACACGGCGTTTTTAATTTTTTTCAAAATTCATAAATATTTTTTGTTGCACTAAAGACTAACGGATGAATACGAGTAACTTGTACCGTGTCCGGTGGCAGTGGAAGGAACACGTAAGACCCTCTCTATCCCGTGTTCCCGTGTGGTGTATTTCTATTCACCAAGACGGACGCAATCTCGTTAATACACAAACAATCCGGTAGCAATACGGCGGACACAAATAGCGCGTAAAAATACTAGATGCGAATAACTGACATACATTCGGCCGCGAGATTCATTTTATTATAAAAGCCGCCTCTCGATATTCATAATGTACCTTCACCCGTGTACCGGGATCCGAATACATTCTTGTTATTGGTTTTTAATACCGGAATGTTCCGAATAAAAACAGAGTATCTACCACAAAATAAGAATATAAAATTATTGCGAGTTCCGAGGTTGGTCGAGGTTATCTAATTTCATGAAAATCATTCAGTAATGTTCAGATTACACTTCCAGAGTACACAATTGCAATATCTCTATATACACCGTTGATGCCGCGAGCGGCATAAATATTTTTCACAATGCCCACCGGTTTCGGGTCTAATTAATTGTTTATTATGAATTTTGTTTCTGTCTATTAATTATTTAACGAGGTGCTAATTAACAGATGGACATAACCAAATGAATTCAATGAATACAAGGTGTGTACAATAAATACATATTAATGCCTACATCTTAAGTACATGTGGCGATTATAGCTACGTCGTTGGCACAAAAGGAACGATTACAGAAAGTCTGCTTCCATGCATTGATGGTAGCAGGCGCACGCCAACATACATATTATACAGGTACTGATTGCATTGAAGGTTTGAAAACTGCCGTAGATGGTGTTTTTGTGCTAATTATTTCAATAGAAGAAAAACGGGATATCTCTTTCATTGCGAAAAGCCCTATTAAGTTGAAACTCCTATCGAACTACAATTTTGGATTACGTGAACTACATTGCGAGAGGATTTCAATTGACTGACTTTAATTATTCAATGATATTTCGGTTGTTTGTTTTACGTGAATCACTGAACCTCGAACGTTTTCCTTGCTCTGGCATGCAATCAAATGTAGGTAGCGGACCTTATGTTACCATTACATTTCGTATCGGTGCCAATTACGTCACGGCAGGTAAGACGTTTTGCTAAAACTCTCATTTTCAATAGCTGCATTTATTAATGGCCATTATTATGTAATAGGTAATATTGAGTCTATTTTCGTAATGGTAGCATGAGTAATGTACGTATTTTTGTAACGACTACCTACAGTCAGTACATTTTATACTTTTAAACGAGCAATTCTTATATATATACATATAGAATCTGAATCTCGGAAACGGCTCCAATGATTTTCATGAAATTTTGTGTGTAGCGAGTTTTAGGACCAAAAAATTGATCTAGCTAGGTTTCATTTTCAGAAAACATCGTTTTAACCATGTTTGGAAGTAATGAAAAATTGCTACAATATCATTACAATACGAAGGTAAATTTCGCCGATATCTGTCAAGTTACGATAGCTCAGACGGGAGGCTTCCAGCCTATCGGGTGATAACGAAATTAGGCTATACCCCGGTTCGAGTCCAAATGACACCTTTTTACTGTATTCAAGTTGCTTTTTATGAGAAAACGTTAAGGTGTTTAGTTTTTTGTGTGAAAAAGATACTGGGCACAGGTCGGTCAACCTGGTCCTTTATAAAATGTAACAAACTCTGTAAGTGATTTGTGATAATTATCTCACAGTGAAAACAGTTCTATATTTATAACTAGCTATGACTCGCGGTTTTACCCGCGGAACCCATTTTTTTTTAATAAACGTAGACTTAGTTAATCCTTGAAACATCATCTATCTATCAGTGAAATTCCCGTTAACATCTGTCCGAGATTTGCCGGAACAAACAGACAGACGAATTTTTGTTTTTTTATAATTAATGCAACTGTATATTCTTCCATGTGCGTATAGTGAAAAGCTGTTTATTTGGAATTACAAACATACACTTCTAATGTAGTATGTATATAGATAAGACAATAAGATAGAGTATGTATGTCTTTTAATAGAATATTATTTAAGGAGACCAAATGTTTTCTTAGATTTTTGTTTTTGGCTTAAACTCAAACTTATAAATATCTTTAATCCATCGTCAGAATGACATAATTATACAGGATTATACATGCTACCGCCAGGTTCGGAAGGTTGCTTTTACTGAGAAGAACCTGGCAAGAAACTCAGTAATTACTCTTTTCAAAAATATCATACAATTTTAGAAAATTCAAAATCGTTTTTGAAACGTAAGCCCATGGACACAGTTCCAATGCACAATTGCAAAAAAACAACGAAACTATTTTATTTTATTTTTATTTTTAAATAATAAAATAAAGTAAAAGTTTCGTAGTTCTACTTATATCTAAATGTGTGATGTAGTAGCCCTATTGGGGTAGCTCTGTTAATCGAACGGAAATCCCAGTATGCCCTACTTCTCTCCTGTGTCACCTAAGTAATTAACATTTAGGTGTGTTATTAACTAACATATACGAAATATCTACTGTATTACATTACACTATCGGTAGCTGACAGGTAATTATAGATAGCCAGTTCGGTATATTCTGTAACATTTTACTACATGTTCTGTTATCTATATTTTAATTATCTCAGTGTATTCATGTAGGATATCTATCTATCTATATACTCCTTGACTTAATTAGTAAATCAAAATGCAGTGGTGCGAGGAGGAATTTTGGTTTCCTCTTCGTACAACTGATTGTAATGTTTTGTTATACGTTGGGTGGTGGAAAGATTTTACTTCAAACTTTATTGTTAATTAATAATAGGGCGCTATTAAACGTTACATTTTCAAAATTCATGAAACAGATATTTAATTACTATATATGCTTATTAAATTAAGTAACCCCCTTTAAAGGAAATATTTTCAAAATAACGTTGGTAGGAAAATTTATGATATTATAAAAATCATTTTCCCAGCGTTACTTCTTAACACTTTTCCCTGAAACAGTACCGGTACTATCGATAAATTGTATCAAATCGTCAGGTGGACTGTTAGGGCAGTGGGCCGTTTACACCTCCCGTCACGGAGATAAATTGTAGGAAGCTGTGTATCCGATCACTGGCGAGCCAGCTACGTCATCCCATAACCTATCTAAACATTCAAACGTAAAAACGAATTGAAACATCCGCTTGGAACATTAAACACATATAACGCGAGTCTCTATAAAAGTACTCGTTTGTTTACAATCGTAATTGCGAATATATGTGTGCGGAAACTAATTTTAATTACCAACTGACAATTGTCGTTGTTCGCATCGGCAAATATAATATAGAAGTCAGTCAAGTGCGGAAAATGAAAATGAAAAATATTCATTCAGTTTAGGCACTTATTAATGTTGAGAATTTACCCCCGGTTCGAAAACTAGCCTTCTGAGAAGATCCGGCAAGAAACTCAGCCAGGCATTATGTAGATTTCATTGAAACAACTAGGTAAAACAATTAAACGACTAACTGTATTACGTGAATTCACCCGCGTAGACTTCATTTCATGAATGCAATATTTTTTGAAAAATAAACGTCCTGCCGCTGAAAGTTCCGTTAAAATCGGTCCAGCCGTTTCAGAGATTATACGCAATGAAAAGAACAGATAGACAGTTTTTTTATTGTTATTTTCTGAAAGTAGTATATTTTTCTATAAATTATGCGTTTAGTGATGAGCTGTAAATTTGGATTTAAAGCTTTGGATTGGACACTTAAATTTTATTTATCTGTATAGATGTGTAAGATATTCGAGTGAACATTGGCTACTTATGACTCCCTTTAACAATAACAATATAACCGTGGTAATAAAGAAGGAAATGTATATCTAACAGGTGCTTAAAGTATTACTTAGAAAGTTTTTATTAGTTCCAATTTGTATAATTTTCACAAGTTATTTGTAGTCAATAATAATTCCATATTACAAGTGGGTGTCTCTCGTGACCAGCTAGAAATGTGAATCATGTGATTTGGCACAAACATTTGGTCCAGCGTCAACACACTGGGTTATTTTCGACGCGCATTGAACGCTTGGCAACAATAACCGGTGTTTTTAATCTGACCTGAAGATGCATGCCGGCTAACATACGCCACTGTGGGGTAGGCAGTAGGCAGGTAGGCATGTGTCATTATATTATTAGCCTTTTCTTGAGATGATTTTTTATCTTTGTCAATGTAATCGCAAGTAACTTGTTAATTAAAATCATTCTAGACTAAAGATTCACTCACAAATTTTATTCTGTTCTTTTTCCGAAGACTTTCTTGTATCAAACATATAAAATAAAATAGTGGAATTCTTTTCATGAAGTTCCTTATTTTTACAAGCTGGAGATTTTGGTAACTGTATTTTATTTGTTGATTTCTCACAAGCTCTTCCGGTTTAGAAGGTACTTCGGAGACTATGTTTTTTTGAACCACGAAATTAAAAAACTGTTTATTTATTTTTTATAAAATTGTTTATAGTCCCGTTCTAAAATGTTACCTAGCTTAAATATTTAACTTTAAAGGCAATCAAAACATGTACCTTATTATTTTCACTACATTGGTCGTGACTATAACTGTGCCAAATTTCAAGTCGATAGCTGACAAGATAATTAGGTGTGACAAACGGACTGACGTTGCTAAGCGGAATCCGTTTCTACATTATAATATATACATTATGATTTAAGTTATATATACATAACCTCAGGACTAAGCATAAGTGAAACCTCGGCAATTACTATAAAAACCATATTGTTTGAGGGAATACAGCTGCATAACAAATTGCCAAACGACGTTAAGGAGTGTATACACGATATAGTCATATTGTAAATCAGACCACTTATTTGCAAATATTACTACATATTTATAATTCTTTCTGAATCTCTTTTTTATGAGAATTAATTCTTTAAACCTAATATAGAATTTTGAAAATATCAGAGGAAACGTTGCAAAAGGTACGGTAAATTTAATATTAAAAGTATCGTTCCTAAGAGGATTAATGTAATTAAGAAGATACTGAATGTGAATAAGTACTTCAATTACGTTCGAAATTTTTGAGAATCTTCCTTGAATGAGTATCCAATTAGATTTAGAATAATGATCGACATTAATATGATAAAATACCATGGGTTCGAAATGTTCTAACGTAATAACGCTTAGAATCCTATCAACTACGTATCATTTATTATCGATCCATCTAATAATAAAACTGGAACGTAATCATGTCTGTACGTTGCATATTTTAAATTGTAGTTTGAATGGTAATTGCTTAATTGAGTAAACGGATAAATTAAAACTAGAGCAGTGGGTCTACGGATACAAAATATTACCCGTGGTCCCACCGTGGGTCAATAGCAGTGGAACTACGGTTAATACATCGGATAAAATCTGTTCACTAGACAAAATATTCAACACGGAATAGACTAACTAACTTTTGTTTATTTTGTCGGGAAACAATGTCTTGTGGTATCTCCATTAATTACTATCCATTCTTTTCCTTCGGGAAATCTGTTTTTCTTGGTTAAACCCAGTTCAGTCATCTACCGTTCCTACACAAAACAAAATTGACAAAGTGCGGATGTCGTTAGAAAGATTGGAAAGTTGCATAGCCAGTTTAGACCTGAGTTTTTGATTTCAATGGCAGCTGAAAACACACATACACGATTAAGATACTCATCATTCATGACGCCACCTCTGCTACAGGTGGCGTCATGAATGACGCTACATAGATGGCGCTACTCGCTAATAAAATTGATTTTTATGCCATCTGACCTTCGCAACCCCTTTAACGAGGAACATCTGTGATCTGGGTTAAACCGGTTGTCAGACTATTTTAGGCCTCCGACTGACCAGTAACGATTGCTAAAGATGATAAATTGGCAACCGGGACCGACGGCTTAACGTGCTCTCCGAGGCACGGAGAGAACTCGGGCGGTCACCCAACCAATTACTGACTAGGCTTAGGGTTGCTTAACTTCGCTGATCGAATGATATGCGCAATACCGTCTGTGCTACGAGCTCCTCTAGTAATGTATATTTAAAGTTACAAGTAGGTGGACGAAAATCTGAAGCAGTAGCTGAAGTGTTTTGAAGTAGGATCTTAACGCCCGGGAACATGAAGAGGGATGTTCCAGTTGAGAGTACGGGATCATAAGGCCAAATTTGTGCTAAGCAAAGTATTATAATATCTCCCGAGAGTAAAAAAGCCTCTTGAAAATGTCTGTGAATAACCGCGAAGTCCGGTCACTTTGTCAGCATTTTACAAGGGCCCTTGCATACATCTTGCCAGCTTTGATAATATCTTAATTACACTGATCTTTTCGCATTACTTATGCCTTAGATATTATAAGGAAGGGTACGTGGGCAATGGAGGTACTTTGCAGCGGCTGCCACTTTGATCTTTTACAGACTGCGTAAGCTATTAGAATATTCTTAGGATTTTATCGGATCACATTGTTCTATAAAGTGATCTTTTCAAACTATGTTATATCACTTCCAAGTGTCTGCTACTTTTTGTAATATCTAAACTGGCTCTGCTGCGTGGTTTCAACTCTGTATAAAATAACTAACCGATACGAAAATTAAATAGTTTTTCTAGATAATTAGAGGTAGTTCCCGAGTTAAGAGCGTTTACATAAACAACTCTTTAGAAAAACATATATCTAAATTTTTTGTATACTTTGATAAAGTATAATTAATATTCATGTTTTTCGATCACGTGGACTAATATATATAGTTCTACATCAACACTACTATTATAAAGAGGAAAAATATGTATTTTTGTGTGTATGTTTGTAATTAGTAAACTCAAAAACTACTGGGTCGATTTCAAAGATTCTTTCACCATTGGGAAGCTATATCGTCAGCGAGTAACGTAGGCTTTATTTTATGTACCGGGATAAAATAAAGCCTATGTTTTCTCCCACAGGAACGGGAACTACGCGGGTGAAACCGCGTTACGTCCGCTAATATATTATAAAGAGGAAATATTTGTTTGTATAAATAGGCTCCGTAACTACCGGCACAATTAAAAAAAATAATTCGTTTAAATATTACTGAGTAACATAGGTTTCATCGATAATCGAGATAAATTAGGGAACTAATAAAAAAACAGGCGTAGTTATGTTCCAATATTAGTATCAATTAAATCAGTTTTGTTTATGAATGTAATGGTTACAAGGAGAAAGGAAGACCTAAGAAACGATGGATGGATTGTGTGAAAGATGATATGGCTAAAATAGGAGTGAATACAGATATGACGGCTGATAGAGAGAAATGGAAGAGAAAAACACACTGCGCCGACCACAAATAACATGGGAAAAGGGCAGGAGATGTTGCACCCTTAATTACAAAGCATCCTTCATACATGTCATTACTTCGAACGGTTGGGTTCAATATTAAATAATTCACCGAGTCTATTACCACTATTAATATGACTGCCAACTTCAATAACTGTCGGAATAATGTTAACTGCGGCCATAAACAAAATAGCCTATAAATTTGCTATGATTTGTCACTGTGCCGTACCGTATCGACAGCGTATGCCCCCTTGGGACACGTGTAGCATTTATTCCAAGTTTATAATGATAGGTCGGGGATTCAAAGCTAGCGTGATAGTTGTTGCGTGCTTTCTGTAGCTACATTAACCACTTTAGTACCATCATGCGCAGGTTGTATTTCCACCTTCGTTAGGCTTTAGACCTATTTAGTACCTACACATACATATACATAGAGCCGTGTGCCATGGGGTTTGAGCAGTCGCCTGTTTCGAAGTTCTTATCCCAGCGGGGCCTGTACCAATGAGTTTTTCAAAAAACTTATGTGCAGTGATTTCATACCACTTAATCATCTTCGGTGAAAAGTGGTTGTTGTTATTACAACATCATATGCATACATATGCTCACGCCTGTGTTCCCCGAAGAGTTAAATAGAAATGTACTTATTGTATATTTCCAGTAAACCAGTGCTAATCCAGACTCTCAGAGAGGGTCCCGCTATAGCTAGCACTTAGTCACTCCCCCTCCGCCACGCCATGTTTCTTCGTAGGCCATGCACATCCAGGCTAATTCCCAGACATAATAAACCCATAGATTTTTAAAAAACATACTTTTATACATTATTGGATGTCGTGAGAATTAATTTGAATACCAAAACAAAAGCCGGAGGTGAATTCGGGAATAATCCCGAACACTACTTTGGGGTCTGTCATCCTATGTTAGGCGGATATCCGTAAATCCTTCAATTTCGAGTTTTATGTTCCTTCCAAAGCTGAATAATATGTCAGTCAGTTAATAAAAATGCACTGCGGAATTTTCTACGGTACCACTCTTCGTTATATCCCTCGCTAGTTGCCAAATAGGCTAGTTTGAAAATAGCATATATGTTACCGCTAAAAGCTCTAACTAACCGTAAAGTCATAAAGTAAAAAAAGAAACAGAAGCGCGGCCTCCAACATTGTTCGAGAATCATCGCATGAAGACAGATGCCATGCGCCACCGCCCTGCTGCGCTGCGCCGTCGTTAGAGGATAATGGATCGAGTTTGTTTTAGAACAAGGCGCTCGTTGTTATGCTTGCGCCTGTTACCGCCGATGTATGGGAGCTGTTCTCTTGTATAATTTTATTTTGTGGTGAGAGTGAGCTCGTCAATCAGGTTTACTTGAACATTAAGGCTCGCTCTGAAATAGCCAGGCACCGTATATGTCTTTTAACTGCATTAAATCCAGCTCTCGCTTAATGGGACATGGGATGTGCAATATTTTGTGGTCAAAGGACTTTTGCGTCATTTTTATACCTACTTCCTTATCTCTGTATTAGTAGATGTTTATAAGGAGCCGTGGTGGTAAGGGTTTAAGCAGTCGCCTGCTACGCAAGCGATGAGAGTTCGAATCCCAGCCGGGCCTGTACCAATGAGTTATTATAAAAACTTATGTGCAGTGATTTCACACGATACAGTGTAATGATATCTTAATCCTTTGTAATAAATAAAATTAATATGCTTCCCCCATCCGAGATGGGTCCCGGATGGGGGAAGCAGAGGTGTTGTAACAACAACACCTACATTTCACCGAATATGATTAAGTGCCAACGAGACAGAGGGTGAGTCCATCGCCGTTTCAGGCACTATACGTCTTTGAATAACTCTCAGTCATATACTGGTTTCCTCACGATGTTTTCATTCACCGTAAAGCACGTGTCGTGAAAATCACTGCTCATAAGTTTTTTGTAAAAATCATTGGTACAGGCCCCGCTGGGATTAAATAAATGTTGATTTGGTTCATTAGTACATCACCAGTTAATAAATTATTTCATGTATGGCTCGATTAATTTTCACGAGTACTTAAGAATTTCATCTAATATTCTGTTTTCTTCGGAACTCCGCGTTTACTCCCTAGATATTCAAAGTTTGACAACCCTACTTGACACCCCGTGTTTCAAGAGCTTTAGTAAGCTTTCCGCAGAACAGAAGCTTCACTGATGTTCATACAGCTTCGTAGGGAATGCAAAGTCAAAGTCAAAGTCACTTTATTAAGTTACTTATCTTATTTCGAGATAAGATACGACGCAGACTTATATGTCTGGGCGCCTGTTCATTTTCTCCGAGGAACGAAGCTTTGAAAATTACGCCGACCGTGTTCTGCTAGAAAACTCTTTGACGTTTACATATTCTAGAAGTACTGTAGTTAAACCAGGCTCTGCTATTTTGTAATGTTAGATTAATAAACCACTGTGCCAATTGACCGTTTATCGCTGGTAGAAGGGCTGCTTGCATGTAACACAGTTTAAATCAGCGCGTAATCACATCAATACTACACTTAGCCTTAATTACTTTCGAGACACCACGTGATTCACGGTGAAAAATACTTATAATGACTCAGACTTAGCCGCGTAAGGTTAACAATAAAACCGTGACATTTTCCATTGATGCCTCTTATTGATCACAGTGTGACGTTACAGTCTGAAACCTTCGATAAATGACCTTTGTAACAAAAAATATTTGTTGATTTTAAAATAGACATTTACATTACATTTTAAGAAAGGATTAATCAAAAATGTATCTTTAGTTACTCCTTGAAACATCAACTACCTATCAGTGAAAGTCTTGTAGAAATCGGTCCAGACGTTTCAGAGTTTACCCGGAACAAACAGACACAGGAACATGTAAAAAAATGATTTTTATGTACCTTGTACCTTATGTTGAAAGGTCATTAATTTGAAATTACAAACAGGCACTTTTATTTATCTGTATGTATAGATTTTTCGGATATAGTATCTTATATCTTTCTCCTGGTTTTAAGCTCAATCAATCCCCATAAATTTTCAGACAAATCGGTTCCGGCCGAACCGATTCTTGCGTTATAAATAGTGTAACTAGCACGACTTTTATGTATATATAGATTATGCGGAAAAGTTAGCGAAACTGTAATTGACGTATAGTTTGTCACCTTAAGTAATGGAAATTGTTTTCGATGAAATGTGGGGTATCTACCCCTCAAATAATCTCAATGAAAAGGATCTTAAAGATTTCTTGTAAAGTAATTAATTGAAACCACAAAAGTGTACGTTGAATATAATTTAATTTTTACCTGATTTGAGAGCCGCGGCAGTTTTTAAATTAATTCATACATTTAGGCTTAAGTTAATTATGTACCTGTGCGTTCATCCTTCAAGTAAGCCGAGTGGGTGTATAAACATTTACTAAAATTGGATTTAAACCTCGCCCACGCAACGAATGAGTTCACATTCAAGTTATTTACTTGCCTTTTATTTGCATCTGAAAATTAAAATGATAAATATTTATTCAATTTGGGTTCTAGTAAGGCACTTTGTCGAAAATTTTGCAGAGGTTCGGAATTTAGCCTTCTGAGAGGAACCGGCAAGATACTCAGCCAGGCGTCATGTACATCATGAAATTAAATCAATAAATCTATACAACTAACCTAAAAGCAAGCAGATTATGTCAGACTTCTACTGACTAAAACCCACTGTGTTCCTCTCCCCGCTCTGTTGAGGGGCCACGGTTTCTGGTCGCATGAGCGTCCGCGGTCCGTCAGCCGCTATCCTGTTGGGCCTCACCTTCGGCTGCCATGCCTGTGCAGCTTGCTCTTACGGTCGAACCTAAGTGTAATTTCAAATGTTTTTTATTTTACTCTTTATCTCTGGAAACGCATGCTACTAATATACCTATAACCTGAGTGTTGTTATGAACAAAGGATGTCTTTACAGAAAAGTTCCGCATTCGGCCTAACCATGACTCTTATTGCAATGATAGTTCAGCTGTGTGACAGTGACAGCTGTATACATGTCATATACATCTGTCTCATAATATGATTCAAACTATCATGGTAATAAGAGCTCATGGTAAGGCCCCTGTGTTTAGTCGCGACCGTAGGCGACGCGACGTCTCGCCTGCGACGCCCGCCGGCGCGGCGTCTCCTCCCCCTCCCTCCCAACCCCCCCGGCCCCTACACCAACACTCATGCACTCATGTGTTTATTATACTAACACTGCTCCATACCACTAACACAACTTCATCCGCTAACTAAACGCGACGTTCGCTTATAACATAGTTATTGTGGTTTCAGTGGTGCAAGTCTTTAGTAACGTAACGGGGCTTTCATTGGTTTCACATTTCTGTATATTGTGGGTTGGTAATGTTATACTATTCTTTTTTATGTTTTTTTTTTATAAGACTACACGATGTATCGACAAAGGAATTGTTATCGAGGTAGTTGGACGAAGACCCGCTTGTGCCACAGTTGACCCATTGTAACTGATATAACGGTTTTATATCTATATTGTAATTTGATATAAGACTGATATGTAAGTCATAATTTGTTAACCGATACTGCGATGATGTTACACACACAAAACCCTGTAAGTCTTTTTTATTACTCAATGTATTTGTCTATGGGAGCATGTGTGTGCATTTCATATTACGCTGGGTTACACTTGACGGTACTGCATTGTTTTATGTACTATGTTTATTATTATGGTGTGTTGTTTGCTAGCAACGCCGGTGGCCTCGTGGAATAATAAATATTGTGAGCAAAGAAATGAAGCTCTTTTGCGCTTTCCACGTATTCAATATAACAACATTTAGTACATTAACCATACTAATATTACAGGTGCAAAATCAAATCAAAAAGTTTAATTCAACATAAAGAACACTTGGAACACTCATTGAACGTCATTTATCTTACCATAACTTACGTTAATTTACTACCGTTTACAAATGTAATCCTGTCAGGAGAAGAAACGGTGAAACAAACTCCCCGGCTTATTTTTTACATGTGTCCCTTCTTTATACACTGTTTTAGTACAATTTAATGTAAGAGTGAGCAACTCATTGCCATGCTTGTCTATCATCAATATACTCACTTACACTATAATATGCTTTTTCACAAAGTTCCTGTTTGATGATTGCCTTGAAACTTAAAAATGGTCGTTCACACATGTTTAATGGTAGTTTATTGAAAATGCGTA
The DNA here is from genome assembly GCA_929442735.1 of Watsonalla binaria. NCBI lineage: Eukaryota > Metazoa > Arthropoda > Insecta > Lepidoptera > Drepanidae > Watsonalla > Watsonalla binaria. The sequence continues at coordinate 452,864 of OV838917.1, read as the reverse complement.
TACTTTGCCCCACAAAAGAGCTACCAGTTTTGTGCAGTCTGGTTACAGGGACACGGAGTTTCTCTCTCGTGTGTGTTTATATTAAACTAAACTTGATACATGGAATAGACGTAAAGTAAATCCCATTATCAAGAGTTTTGAATATACATTTCTGTCCGCAAGAGGACAGTATGCAGTGTCGTCCGGTAATAAGTGCCGTCCGGTAATATGTGCCGTTCGGTAGTAAGTGCCGTCCGGTAATAAGTGCCGTCCGGTAATATGTGCCGTTCGGTAATAAGTGCCGTCCGTTAATAAGTGCCGTCCAGTAATAAGTGCCGTCCGGTAATAAGTGCCGTTCGGTAGTAAGTGCCGTCCGGTAATAAGTGCCGTTCGGTAGTAAGTGCCGTCCGGTAATAAGTGCCGTTCGGTAGTAAGTGCCGTCCGGTAATAAGTAAATTGATTGCTTTATGGTTGGTGGTGGTTTAACTGGTATATAGCTTTTAAGGCAATTCATATTACTAGCATGTCTAGATTTCTGGCTTTTTTATACTATAACAGTCAAGGAGTGAGCTCATATAAATTTATCCTAACTCTTCAAATATACCCTGAACTGCATAGAAGCAGGAAGAGTGCCCTTTATTTTAAGGCACCATATGATACTCCCTTACTAATAACACAAACTTTTTGGAAAAATGTTTATAATACATCGATCGCTCCTTTCTTCACCCATTATCCAGCCAACATTTTACCCGTCCTGTCATATTCCCCCTTATAATTTACTAGCTGTGCCCTGCAGTTTCACCCGCGCAACTTCATGGGCGACCCGCGGAACCCTACTTTTTTAAAATAAAAGTAGTCTAAATTACTCCTTGTAAAATTTTCTATCTACCAGTGAAAGTCCCATTAAAATCGGTCCAGCCGTTTCGGAACAAACAGCCAGACAGACGGAGAAAAACCAAAATTTTTTTTTGTCATTACTGTATATACTTTTATATGTGGTTAAAAAGCTGTAATTCTGGAATTACAAACACACTTCAATTTTATTTATCTGTAAAGATCTATGAAGTAGATCATACCATTAACACAAAATAATAACCAACAGTGGATCTGATCAGGTGATCAGACCGGAATAACTCGAATTATCTCAGGCGTGTTTTATAATAAAGGTGGTTAGGTTTCAACTTATGCCCCCTGTTATATAACGTAAAGTCATTTATAACGTAGATGTAGGTGAAAAGTCAACCAACTGGATGTGGTACAAGGTCTTAGGTAATTACCATGTAGGTATCATACAGGCCAAACTATATCAACTCGTGATTAAGTGCAGTGCCGTAGCGGAGCTGTTCGTGTGAAACTCTCTACCCAAATACCCAGGGGGGGCTACCATCATTGGTTTAAGGGGGGCTACCATTATTGGCTTAAGCAGAGCGTATTAAACTTCTGAGTTTTCACATTTTATTTTTAGTTCCCGTACATATCGTATCGTTTCTACAAGCGTGGGGATAATGTTTTATTTGTCTACAGGCCCAGTAGGCCCAAAGAAACATTCCGAGGCAATCCAAAATGTATGGAAATGACATAAATCAGTCACGTGACATGCCATTCCCGTACATTTTGTATCGTTTACATAAGGATAACGTTACATTGCCTAAAGGCCCTGATGAGGTGGGAATTTTATAAACAAACCGACGGGAGTTTAAGAGCGAAGCGGTCTTGTAGCCACGATTACTTTTAGCATTTTATAAATTTGTCGATTACCTACATAATTAATGAGAACCAAATGAAAGTAACATTTTCTTACGTAAGTGAATTGTAAATGGCAACATTATTATTCAGTGTAGGTTGGAATTTAATAATAAATCCTGAGTGATGGATCCTTTTGATGTTGTATGTTAACGTATTTTGCAAGACTTATATTTTTAAATATTTAACTACAGTTAATGTAAATCTTTTAAGGACTTGTTTCTCTCCTCGCTATATGGCGAGTCATCTTGGCAAGATTCCGAGGATATCAACGTTACGGTAGACGGAGAGGACTCTTCAATACTTGTAATAAAAATCCGGCTAAGTGCGAATCGGACTCGCGCACGAAAAGTTCTGTACCATATAAAATAAAAATTCTCGTGCCGTGGTGTTTGTTACCAAACTCCTCCTAAACGGCTCGTATGAATTTTGTATGCATATCGAGTAGGTCTGAGTATCGGCCAAATGATAAGGGTCATCCTCACCAAAAAAATATCTGGCAATACGCCGTTACCGGGCACAGCTATTTATCTGTGAAAACATAAAAAATTGTGTGAAAACATAAGAGCCGTGGTGGCCTCGGGGTTTGAGCAGCCGCCTGCTACGCAAGCGACGCAAGTTCGAATCCCCACAGGGCCTGTGCCAATGAGTTTTTCTAGAAACTTATGTGCAGTGAAGGAAAACATCGTGAGGAAACCTGCATATGTTTGAGAAGTAATTCAAAGACTTATGTATAGTGCCTGAGACGGCGATCGACTCACCCTCTGTCACGTTGGCACTTAATCATATTCGGTGAAATGTGGGTGTTGTTGTTACAACACCTCTGTTTACCCCTTCGGGGACCCTTCTGGGATGGCGTGAGCATATATTATATTGTTACATTTATTAATTAGTGAGGCTGAAAGTCAATTACTTAAGAGTGATATAATACAAAAAAATACACCATGCTGTCATTACCGTGCCCAGCATCATACAGGAGATTGTGCTGGGAAGAGAGTGTTGACGATAAAAATATTGCTTCAAAGCGAGTTTCAAATGTATTTTAGGCGACGCGAAATAGCGGTTGAATTTAAACAATACAAATAGACACAAAATATCCCAACTGACTATAAATATACTGGCGTGTGATAAAATTGCGTAACTTGTGTTGACATTGGCTGCAATGGCCACTTCACACTGAAATAGCATGCGAACGCACTGACAATATATAACCAACGAATACATGTCTATAGCTGAAATATGTCTCTCTGTTTTATTACTGTTGGATAGTTACTTTACATAAGCCTTCCCAGAAGATCCTCGCAGGAGTAGCCAGAGTTCCACCCTGGATGTTCAACAAAAAATCTAAATGATTTGAACAGTTGATAAAAATTGTCTACCCCCATTCTCTATGGATAGGCAAAATTTTTAAAGGTATTTAAAAAAAGTCAAGTATCCTTACTGCTTTGCAAGCTTTTATTTATACTTACTGTGTATTTTTATTCTCAAACTCATAATATCGTTATTCGATTAGACTTTTAACAAAATACTTTCAAATCGTCAAAACGACATAATTTATACATGCTACCGCCGGTTTCAGAAAGTTGCTTTTACTGAGAAGAATCTGTCAAGAAACTCAGCAATTACTCTTTTCAAAAAAATTATACCATTTTATTAAAAATATTATTTTAGACACAGAGAATTTTGATATGCCTGCACTACAGGCAGATATGTAATTAAACTATAATTATTTTAAATACCTACAGGCGCCGTCGCGAGTTTGGATTGCGAATCAGTGAAAATAATAGGGGTACCGTGTATTTTATTCGCGTCACGCCTTACAAACAGACAGAGACAAAGTCATGAAACAACTTAAGCATTCAAGGTTAGCGCTCATAACAAACGCTGGCTCCTGTATGGTTCGTATGCATCTGACGCGCATGCACACGCCTACGCTGACGAGCAAAGGAAGGTAAACGGAGAGCGGATTTCCACAACTGCACACTTATACGCGCCTGTCAGAGGATCACCGATCAATTTGACCTACTCCGGTTGTGTAAGTCGTGGTTTGAGCAAGTTCGAATCCAAGTGGGGTGGCAGTTTTTCTAAAATCTTATATGCAGTGATTACATACCGCGTACTTAACGGTGAAGGAAAACATAGTCAGGAAACCTGTATATGTCTAAGAAGTAATTAAAAGACGTATGTATAGTGCCTGACTTAAAAATTGACAATCCTCGCGCTGAATGAATCAAACGTTATTCTCTTAATTGGGCCTAGATTCTTAACTGCTTGTAAAGATAATTCGAAATATTCATAGATTACGCACATGTTTGGAGATCACATTGGACATTATGTACGTATTTGTTGCGCAGTATTTTTTTATCGGTGACGTGTTTACATTACCGTAAGGTATTCGTGTAATTCTTAACGTAACGTACAGTTTAAGTTGTGTGGAATGTAGGTTCGGTAGGTAAAGGCTCCGGGCGCTCGAAGCTACGATATTCGTTTACGATATATCAGCGGCGCACTCAACGTCGAGTGAATCGTCCGAGAATGCAGCGTATATTTATAATTCATGTAATTAATTCTACATTTCCACGCATTATTCGCAAGTTCTGTTGCAGTGCTAATTAAATTAATTAGCAGTACAACGGTAATTATCCATCCAATTGTGAGCCATTAGATACTTGAACGATCCAATAAGTATCTACTTGGGTTGATCTCGATCCTGTATCGAGTGGTATCGGAATCCCCTAATGCTAGCGCAGTGCCCCGTAATGAGGTCGAAAAATATTATTACACATAGGAATTAACCATTTTGAGCATTGTTATTTCTTTATTGATCAAGAGATTCCGTGTTCGTACCAAACAATATTTCTACATTGGAAATAAAATATCTACACAACATTTAATTTTAATAACATTATTATTAGATAACATCGAATCATAGAATAAGTAAAATAACAAAAACCTTAAAAATATAATTGAATAGCTAAATACCTTAAAAAAATAATCGTATAACTAAAATATATTATTAAAAGGAGTCCCTGTAGGCAAGGTTCCGAAGATACTGGCAGCATTCCCCCTTTGAATGGCAAGACTAATTCCACTAAAAAACTAAATAAAAAAATACCTATGCCCTGAGACTTGGCAGATTTTATTGTTTTATTTAATATCTACGGATTGTAGGCCTGAGAATAGGCAGTAAACAACTTTTCACACATCTAAGGTGGACCACACCCCAGTAATTTATCTCTATCTATAAATATTCAAAAGTTACCTCTGTACGTCTCCTACTTATTCTGGCTAATCTCTACAAGGCTAGACAGATTTTAAGGCGACTTTAAAGGATATTTTGATGTAACAAGTAGTAGGCTCGTAAAAAATATTCTTGACTCAACGCCAATCGACTGCGCTGTTATTGTTATGTTCCGGTCAATTGTAAGGTAAGGTTAAATAGGTTAGTACCTGCAGCTAAGGCGTCATATATCACTAATGTCCAGGTCACACTTACTGCGATCAGTTCCGACACACGAGATACATGTAATTGGATGTTAACGCGCCGAGTTAGCGCTACGCCGAGCGCCATGTTACCTACCTACTTTACTCATGCTTAATATACAGCGATATCATGAGTTTTGACCGCTCAGCGAAAATAGTTGGAATAACTGCGTATGACGTATGTATTTATTCGCACTCGCTCCATACTAGATCCAAAATATGACTACTGTACCCCTATCACGAGTTTGCCACCGTTTTCGTAAACTAGACTCGTTAGCGTCACTCGCAATATTTGTATGAGATATTTTAGTTCTTCACGTCACCGCTGGGAGTCGCTGGACAATTTCTCATTCTAATATTCGGCGGAGACGCTAGCGAGTATAGATTACGAAAACGATGGCAAACCCGTGATAGGGGTACTGGTTCTATAGTGATAACTTTGTGACGGACACGGTGTAATGATTCACATAAGACAAAGAATCGAAATATTGATGAACGATTAAAGTCGTTCGAAATCCTCTCCCAATGGTCTGTCTGTCTGATTGTTCCGCGTATTCTCTGAAACGGCTGGGCCGATTTTAACGGGACTTTCACTGGCAGGTAGCATATTTTTCAAGAAGTAACTTATATAAATATTAGTCTTCCAAAGACCACCCATGAAATTAAGACTACGCGGGTGAAACCGCAGGGCACAGCTAGTAATAAATAAATATGCTCCCAGAAGGGTCCCCAAACAAGGGTCTTTGAAACAATATTATTAAGCATATAGTGTCAAAAGAAGTCCAATAGTGGTCCATATTTTTTTCCGCCCTTAAACTGACCGTCTCAGAGCGTTTGTTGATAGATCATATTAATTTTATATCAATACATAAAATAAGCCAGCAAAAAGGATGTTTAAAGATATACAAAAGTTTATTATAACCAGTTTTGCATAGAACATTATGTTCGATTATAAAACCAACAAGAGCATTGAGAGACAGATTTGATGTCTGTTTGAGTGGATTATTTGTGCCAGACCAGCATTGGCATGCCTGAATAGAGCCTTCCAAACGGCACCTTGTTTACTGAGCTGGCGTAGATAGGAGGCAATTTTAGGCGTGACTCGCTTGCAATCAAACCAAATCCCCTAAGGCGGAACTGGGGGCCTACCATCATCGGTTTTAAGCAGAGCGTATAAGGAACTTCTGAACTATGACGTTACATTTTTGTACCGTAAAATCATAGCTGGCCCCCTTGTGTATTTTGACAGACACAGCAGTATATAACGCTGTTTGTACATTTATAACTAATCTAGAATTGTATGTTCTTATGGTACTGTGGCGGGCGACGCCCGAATCGGGTCATCCTCGCTATCCGGGATAACTATCATTTACTATAAAATAAAATTAATATCCTGTTTGTAAATTTTTATTCCTTTTCCTTCCATCCTCGTTCTATATCTGACAACTTCTCCTATTTTTTTTTATTTTTTCATTCTTTCCGGATTATTTGAAATATCTTTCATAAAGTTTAAGCATTAAACGAAAAAGGTTTTAACAAGCTCGTAAGGTATGAGGCCTTACAGTAATACGAGAGATCAGTTTGCACTGGAGGTCGCCAGTACTCCAAAGAGGGGAGGGGAAGTCGCTGTGCTAGCGTAGGACTCTTAATGTTCCACCCAATAGCCAGGGTCTAAGAATATGGCTATGGTATCCCCTGCCTGTCGTAAGAGGCGACTAAAAGGGGGCCGGAGGGCCTGCTGGCGGTGGTCGGGGTGGGAGCTTTGACCACCGGCGCGGGCCCGGGAAGGTGGCAGCGCGATGTGGCTCGCGCTGCCTTGCACAGCGAGGTCTCCAGGGGCGGCGTCACAGCTGCCCCGGGGATGTGCCCCGGCAAAGTGTGGGGGGACACCGGTGCGTTCTATCAGAGTACCCGGAGTCCCCCCTGAGCACTGAGGATGGCCACCGGGGGGGTTTTAGTGCGGTAAGAATCCCACATACCCCGATCTGCCTCTCCCAGGGCGGTCGGGGACCTTTTGAAGGTTTCCCCCTCGTCAACAAAAAAAAAAAAAAAAAAAAAAGGACTCTTAATGTTAGCGATTCCATTTTTGTAAGGTGGGCAAATGCGTGCGGTGGCCGCTTACCATCAGGCGGACTTTACGCTTGTTTGCCACCTTTGTTGCATATAAAAAAGGTATGTAGCCATGGTTGATGATTATTATAATACTAGCGGACTTCACGCAGTTTCATCCGCTTACCGTTCCCGTGGGAGTACGGGAATAATATATAGCCCATATTTCTTGCTGGTAATTTAGCTATCCATACACGCTTCGCTGTGGCACATTGGGATTGAAAATACATTTTGAATCGTACACAAACCAACATAACATTTTTATATATATAGATTACAAACTAGCATAATATCTAGGTAATAAAAGCGATATTTAATCCATCATATACGACATAATAAGATAGTCGTGTTAGTTAGTTACCCTATTTATAACTCAAGAACGGCTGAACCGATTTGGTTGAAAATTGGTGGGGAGGTAGCTCAGAACCAGGAGAAGGACATAGGATACTATATCCCGATATCATAAAATCTATACATACAGATACATAAGAAGAAAGTTTCAGTTTGGAATTTCAAATTAACAGCTTTTCACTTAATGTATATGAAAGAATATAAGGTAAGTACATACATAAAAATAATTTTCATTTTTTCTGTCTGTTTATCTGTTTGTACCAACTCTGAAACGTCTGGACCGATTTCAACGGGACTTTAAGCATTTGATTTATTAACAGCACCTAAACATTTTTTACGAAAAGAGTAAAATAAAAGTATGTGAAGTAAATCACTTAGTTTTGGTGTTTGACACCCAGGTTGATGCTATATTTTTCACCAACTTCGAAAATAAGTAATTTATTTCACATATTTTTATTTTTCTCTATAAAAAGGCGGTTTTACTTTTTATTTCGCTCTTTTCAGTGACTTTTTGCAAAGTGCACCTGCACCAGTCATAGCCCACCTAGGTGTAAAGTTCTCAGCCATACGAATTTATCAAGCCCAAACACTTTCCACCTGGGAAGCATAATTTTTCAAATATAAAATGAACCATCGAAATCGGTTCACCCAGTCAAAAGTTCTGAGGTAACAAATATAAAAAAGAACATACAGTCGAAATGATAACCTCTTTCTTTTTTTGAAGTCGGTTAAAAACCAACCGAAAATACAATATAGATAAATGTAGCCCCGCCGATAGTAAGTGGATACCCGATTTTTTTTTAAATGTTTCATTTCTAAACGCGGAAGTCACGCGGTTTTATCCGCGTAGTTCCCGTTCCCGTGGGAGTACGGGGATAAAATAAAGCCTATGTTACTCGTTGATGATGTAGCTTTCCAATGGTGAAAGGATTTTTGAAATCGGCATAGTAGTTTTTCAGTTTATTCATTACAAACACAGACACACACGAAAATAAAAATCTTTCCTCCTTAACGGTATGATCATATAACGGTATTTCTATGAGACTTGCATTGTTAAATAACAAGGTTATAAAACAAATTTGTATGAAGAAATTCATAACAAAGTTATATAACATGTTCCATAATCTATCCTAGAGCTGTCCCTCCTGAACAGGCGCCGTTAGCAGTCAAAAAGTTTCTCCGCCCCTATATTTATATTACTTAAGCCTGAAGACGAAATCACCAATCACAAGTTCAGAAAGGTTGTAAGTATTGCCTTCTTAACTACCTTTACCTTCCACCATTTTTCCTATTAATATTACAAGCGATAATTATTAAGTATCGATGGATGGATGTTTGCGTCTAGCGTCTCCGCCGAATATTAGTATGAGAAATTGTGCAGCGACTCCCAGCGGTGACGTGGAGAACCTAAAATATGTCATACAAATATTCGAGTGATGCCAGCGGTTATAATTTACGAACGCTAACGGTGGCTATATCGTGATAGGGGCTTAATAGTTCATTGATCACGGCTGTGGCTGGCATTCACGTCATACTTGTGAACAGGTGCTGCTTGTGGGGGCTGGTCATCTCAAGCTACGCATTTAGTTATAAGTAGATGTACTAGATTTTTAGTTATGTTATTTTTTATCGACATTTGTGCATTGGAACATTGTCCATGAGCTAACGTTTTTTTTTAATTATTTATTTTGTATTCTTTAAATTGTATAATATTTTTGAAAAGAGTAATTACTGAGTTTCTTGCCAGGTTCTTCTCAGTAAAAGCAACCTTCCGAACCTGGCGGTAGCATATATAATCCTGTATAATTATGTCATTCTGACGATTTGAAAGTACTTTGTAAAAAGTCTAATCGAATAAAGATACTTTTGATTTTGACTATGACTTTGACGAAAGGCGGCTAGAACATCAATGGAACATGTTGGAAAGACGAGAAAACAAAATTCACGTGTACGAAGTCGGGCGCAACAGCCGCGTTGTTCACTAAGGTTTATCAGTCTGTATAGTGCCTGAGACGGTGATATACTAACCATCTGTTACGTTGGCACTTAATCTACTTGTGTGAAAAGTAGATGTTGTTGTTACAATACCTCTGCCTACCGCTTCGGGGAATACAGGCGTGAGCAAATGTTGTATGTATCATAGGTACTTCGCGCGCAACTTTGCGTAATCTGAGTGCGTTCAACATGTACATCATTATCTACCACTATGTCACCTTTGTCATTAAAACTGAAATAATAATGTCTGACTACATCCTGTATGATGTAAGAAGCGCAAGGTTTTTACATGTATTTGTTTTGCTGTTAACGTGCATACTCTCTTAATTGCAATGCGCGTTAATAATAATCATCATCATCATCATAATATTTTAAGAGTTGTGACTCTGGTGTTGTCGGTGTAACCGATACAATTTCTTCCATTCGTCTCTTCCAGAGCCATCTCCTTGACCTCCCTATACGTCTTGACAGACACATTTTCCTTTGTCTCATGGTTGTTGATCTGGGTCTTCTATTCATAATCTAACCCTCAATTCTTAATAGAGGATGTAAATTCAGAACAGATCTAATATTATCCAGACCTAAAATTACTTGAAATTTGTAATAGAGAGAGCCTCCCAAGCACAGTATACAAATTCGCTAATATATAGTGTCTAGACGGACGTACACTTTATAGACGAACATTTTTGGCACAAGGCATCGGTTCGTGGTACATATTATCAATTTAAACATTTATAAGTAAAATCCCTAAATCAACAGAACCCCTCCAGTAGTTTTTGCGTGACCGTGCACAGAAGTCAAAGTCAAAGTCAAAAGTATCTTTATTCGATTAGACTTTTTACAAAGTACTTTCAAATCGTCAGAATGACATAATTATACAGGATTATACATGCTACCGCCAGGTTCGGAAGGTTGCTTTTACTGAGAAGAACCTGGCAAGAAACTCAGTAATTACTCTTTTCAAAAATATTACACAATTTAAAGAATACAAAATAAATAATTTAAAAAACGTAAGCTCATGGACAATGTTCCAATGCACAAATGTCGATAAAAATTAACATAACTAAAAATCTAGTACATCTACTTATAACTAAATGCGTAGCTTGAGATGATAGGATACTCAAAACAATGTTTTGCCAACAGTTTGGACTAGTAGGGTCTCGTTACAGTTTACGAGTAGGTACATATTACACATACATACAAAGTGATATAAACACATCAATAGAGGGTCTAGACTTTAACACGAATATTATAGACACAGAGCCACGATTGGTAGTACATAGTAATTGAACAATATAAAAGTATCCCTTTTTATTCCAGTACAATGTACTAAGTAATATATTTTAGTTATTAGATTATATTTTTAAGGTTTTTAGCTATATGCTAATGCGCTCGGTGGCCTTGAGGTTTAAGCGGTAGCCTGCTACGCAAGTAACAAGTTCAAATCCCAGCGGGGCCTGTACCAATGAGTTTTTCTAAAAACTTATGTACAGTGATTTCTCACCACGTGCTTTACGGTGAAGGAAAATAACGTGAGGAAATCTGCATATTTCTGAGAAGTAATTCAAAGACGTATGTATAGTGCCTGAGACGGCGATGGACTCTCCATCTGTCACGTCATCATCTTCGGTGAAATGTGAGTGGGCAATCCGACACGACCGGAGAGAGATCAGGCGTAGGACCAACGGCTTAACGTGCTTTCCGAGGCATGGGGGTGTTATCACCACCAACTTCTAATCTTCGGGCATTTAGTGTGAATTTCTTGACAAAAAACCCTATATTTAGTTTCGACCCGAACTGGGAATCGAACCGGGACCTCGTGATCGGCAGGCGAAATTACTAACGACTAGACCTATGAGGCAATTATTTAGCTAATAAGCCCTGAATATAGGAATTAACTTTTGCGTGTATTTCATTTTAAATGAAACCAATTATAATACAGTGCGAATTACGGAACGTGGGCTCGGTAGTGTCCGGTTCGAATAAAATATTTGGGTTGACTTCAATTTAGTCCAAATTTCCTGGCGGGCTATACGCCGCACGGGCGCTGAACGTCAATGTCACCCCCACCCCCTAACTCACCCCCTATCCCTACTCCTCCCACACGTATCACGAAATATCGCACAGACTAGGACAAAAAAGGTATGCGATTCAACGCCGATGACTTTCTGTAAATCTAGGTCGAGTCAGAAATAGTAGCGAGTCGTAGCTCAAGACCTATCGCGTGCGTCGCTCCAAATAAAAAATGGTCTGAGTAGATAAAAGGCATAGTTAACTGCAAATATGTTTCCCAGAAATGAGGGTGGCATTAAAGATTCAACTGGCCTTTGTGTTTTATGGTATCCACGAGGGGAGCGGTGAGTAAACTAACTACGTTTGCATATATGTATATCTGTATAGATACACCTATATAAATATATCTATCATCACGAATTTAAGAGTAATTACTCATGTAACCGATGCATCTCTCTATTTCTGTCCAGTGCCATCTCTTTGACCTCCTTATACGTCATGACAGACACCTTTTCCTTAAATATATACATACATACATATGCTCACGCCTGTATCCCATGGGGGTAGGCAGAGACCACAGGCTACGATCCTTACATACTTCTTTTGCTTCATCCACATTCATGCATCTCTTCATACACTTTCTTCGGTTACGAGTGCTCCGAATTTGACCTTTCTGAAAAATACTATTAATTTGGTCATAGTCGTTCTTCCTTGGACGCCCCCTACCGACACTATTTATAACTCAAGAACGGCTGAACTGATTTGGCTGAAAATTGGTGGGAAGGTAGCTTAGAACAAGGAAAATGACATAGGATACTGAAAAATATACACAGATAAATAAAAATTAGGTGTGTTCGTAATTTCAAATTCACAGCTTTTCACTTAATGCATATGAAACAAATTTTTAACATTTTCTCTGTCTGTCTGTCTGTTTGTTCCGGGTAAACTCTGAAACGTCTGGACCCATTTTTACGGGACTTTCACTGACCGGTAGTTGATGTTACAAGGAGTAACTTAGAATACTTTTGTAAGTAAGGGGTCCGTGAATAAATCCACCCGTACAATTAAGTATTCGCGAGTGAAACTGCGGGGCACAACTAGTATTAAATAGTAAGGAATTTTCAATTTATGTAAGCAAGCCAAATTGTTATGTTATTTTGCGAAGGTTACCAATCCACGTGAAAAGTTTCAGCTGATATTTCTTGACAGTTCCATTCACTGCTTTAGGCTAGGAAGTGCCATACTATATCCTAGCCTCATTCAATTATTTTAATTTACATGTATAGCCACAATTCTATTATATACATCGCGATCAACCGCCCTCCCCTCCTCTTGACTCACGTGAGAATCGACGTGTTTTCGAAACTATGGTATTTTTCTTGCGTTATGGCTTAAAGAAACAAAATACATAATTTTTATATTTCAACTTAGCCTGAAACAATATTAATAACCTCTCGGTACAGGGGCTCTAACACCAGAGGCTTAAATCATATCTACTCAATGCAGTCACTGAGCATACGTCAGAATGCATTTGCGTCTAATTCGTACCGTGATCATAATTATTAACATGAACATTAATTGGACTTATGTGAATACTCCAGAACTAACTAAAAAATCTATCCTAATATTATAAAGAAGGTTTGTAACGGATTGGCTTAAAGTGCTAGACCGATTAAAAAAAATAATTTCATCATTTGTATGCTAATTTTATACTCGTACTCCCACAGGAACGGGAACTAAGCGCGTGACATTCGCGTAGTGTAGTATAAAGGCAAAGACAAATTAAAGGACCAATTTGCTAATATCCCTTGCCAGGGCCGACATGAGGCAAGTGAGTGCAAGTATCTGTAACGCGTTGCGTGTTACAAATTGGATAAGGCGGTTCTGTGCCGGAGTCGGATGGCGATTGTTTAGACGAGTCGCGGACATTGTGCGCACGCGCAAGCCACGTTCATTTTATGGTCGATGTGTGGGGTCTCGTCCTGTTGGTCTTTATATGTATGTGTCTGGATGGATTCTGAACACTAGATGATGTTACAAAGAGTAACTGTTGGGGTTCCGCAAAATAATGCCTCCCATGACCTTTGAAACTTTAACTTTTGTACTCATGATGAAACTTAAAAAAAAGGTTATCAATTAAAAAACGAACCGGTGAACGCTAGACTCGAACCGGGGTACTCTAAATTCTCTATCGCCCCGTAAGCTGGCAGCCTCACTCTGAGTTATCGTTTCTTGACAGATGTCAGCGAAATTTACTGTCGTATTGTAATGATATTTTATGAGATTTTCATTTCCTGAAAACATGGTCAAAACGATGTTTTCCAAAAATAAAACCTAGCTAGATAATTTTTTTGCCCCTGAAAATCGTTGGAGACGTTTCCAAGATTCAGTTTAAAGGCATAAGATTGTGCGGAAGTACCTCAATGTATTTATCCATAGTGTAAAGTTTGTGAAACATAATGGATGCCATAAAGCACGCGGTGGCCGAACACTATCTTCAGCCGAACTCACCTACATTTCGTATCTAACATTAGACGCGGTGTTTATTTAACAAACTTATCGCAAGTCTCAAGATAATGAATGACTGCGTCAGATTTGAGACAACTGTTATTTTTTGATAAGAGAGCCGTCAATACGCGTCTAAATTATTTAGATAAAATGTACCGCTGAAGTGCGAATCACGGAGCTCAGTCCATTTATCAAAACCTGGTCACAGAATAAATATATGCTTTACAACCAGTAATGAATCTACGCCTAGTTCTTGAAATAAGAACCTTTTCTCGTTTGAGCGTGAGGGTTGTCTATCTTAAATATTTAAAAATTTGCTCTTTAGTTTACTATCAAAATAATATAGGAAGGTACGTCGTATTGAAGTTTTGAAAAAAAAAATGGTATATACGTAAATTACGCTACTGCTATTCTTTGCGTAATACTGTAAGGTGTCTCAGCGTCGCTCTCGACATCGTGTGTTGGTTTCAATGGTAAGAAAGTAAACTTTATTGCCTATGTTTTATGTATCAATATTCTATTATTGAAATCGACGCTGAGAATCATGCATACATTCTAAATACTTAAAAATGGTCAGAAAAAATACGAACACGATCTCCAATAGGGATAACATTGAAAACAAAGCATCAGTGCCCCAAGTTAAAGGTTAAGACACTTTCGTACGACTTCGTAATTTTTTTGGGTGTTTTTTATCGTTCCCACACATCATCATCATCATCTCCCTGGCCTTATCCCATACATTGTTGGGGTCGGCACTTGATTCAACCCGATGTGGCTGATCACCTGATTTTTATACGAAGCGACTGACATCTGACCTTCGCAAGCCTTTTTTCGAGGAAATCGGCAATCTTGACTAAACCAGTACCATACAAAATGACGAAAATACGCCGGTGATTCGACGTAAAAATTTGTTAAAATGTATACTTGGGTCACTGTTCTTTTTGGGCTTATCTATATGTCAGTTCTATTACATCCACATCCATCAAACTACATACACGCTGATTACAACAACATCACTGTTTTAAAGATAATTAATTATGCTCAAAGGATTAATATGAAACAAGTCGCTTTAAAATATTATGTTTACGTTCAGCTGCGAATAAATATTCATCTATACAGATAAATAAAATTGAAGTGCCTGTTTGTAATGCCACATTATCTTTTAAGATTTTCACTAAATGCATATGAAAGTATACACAGTACAAGTAAAGAAAAAAAATATTTTACAATTTTTCGCTGTCTGTATGATTTATCGTGCCTTAAGTCTACGCGGGTGAAAACGCGGGGCACAGCTAGTGGAATAAATAAGACATGTGCTTATTCATTGTCGTGTATAGTATCTATTGTAATAGTACGAAGAGCTTAGAAACATAGCGACTTCATACAAAAGTCTACAGTTAAAATATTTGGCACGAGTTCAATGATTGATCGCGTTTCATCTCCTTTCCGCGCAGGGTTGGCCGAAGATAGGTTTCGCCGAAACCGAAAGTAAATGGCTCAAAAACTACCTGACCGATTTTAAAAATTATTTCATTTTTGAATGATATAATATCAATGATAAATATTGGCCATATTTTATCCCCGTACTCCCACGGGAAAGCTAACTACCGGGCGGGTGAAACCGCGTGACGTGCGCTGGTAAGTGAGATTTTCTTTCTTTGTTTCTATATCGAATGCCTTTCAAAAACAGCTATTATTTGTAAACGACAAATTCCCCGCCCGCGGCCTAAACGCGATATTGAAATTTCTACGCTGTCTTTTTATATACTTAAAAACTCAACAAATACGGCTTTACGTAGGGTTGGCAATATTTGTCAAAGGTGTAGGTCAAAAACTACTTAATTAATTATAATACATTAAACGCTTTACTATCACTACATAAAATAATAATATGTTACAAAAATAGGTCTCAAGAATCACATATTTCAACCAATATTAAGGCATGTAAATATTAATTTCGTAACCTACAAAGGTACTTCGCTCATTTTAATTACTTATTCATTTAATTTAGTATAAGAACATAACAATTTAAAGTATTTCTTTCTTATGAGCACTTCTGTACACCTGCAATGTTCCTACATTTATAATGCGGAAATGCGTCAGCTGGCAACCCTAGCTGCGAGTGCTGCAATGTATTTTTATTTGCACGTTCGGTGCATTTTGCCGAATGCCGAACGCGGGCCTCGGCCCGTCTCTAGCATCCAAGAGGCACATGTAAATAGATTGTTATTTATAGAGGTTAAGCGTGACACCGTCCCTTTATTGTGTGTTTATTCTCATGTTAAGCTAATTCATTTAATGACTGGCGGTTTTGTTACATTTAAGTTTGAATTTTACTTTGTGTTTATTATACTTCTGCCCGCAGTTGTGCGTGGCAGTTAAACGTAAAATGACAAACTTTGAAGGGTGTTAAAATCACCGCTTTAGGAGGTGATCATCTCCCTGGCCTTATCCCATACATTGTTGGGGTCGGCACATGATTCAACCCGATACGAAGCGACTGCCATCTGACCTTCGCAACCCCTTTAGCGAGGAAAAAAAGATGATAAATTGGCAACCGGGACCGACAGCTTAACGTGCTCTCCGAGGCATGGAGGGAACTCGGGCGGTCACCCATCCAAGTACTGGCTAGGGTTAGGGTTGCTTAACTTCGCTGATCGAATGATATGCGCAATAGCAACTGTGCCACGAGCTCCTCATATATGTAAAAAGCAAACATCCGAATTGGGAACCTCCTCCTTTTGTTTAAAGTTTGTTTTTACATGTCATCAAACAAAATTGTTCTCAAAGCAGGTACTAAACTCGAAAAGAAATTACAAAACATACGATTTACTAGGAATTCGGTATTATTTGATGGAAGCATTTATATTGTAATCTTATGTACGGAGTTATATCTATAATTACATACAAATACATACATATGCATACAGATAAATAAAATTGAAGTGTCTGTTTGTAATTCCAAATTAATAGCTTTTCAGCAAATGGATATGAAAACATAGGGTACTGACGTAAAAAAAAACTCTGTCAGTCTATCTGTCGGTCTGTCTGTTTATTCCGGCTAATCACTGAAATGGCTGGACCGATTTAAATGGGACTTTCTCTGGCAGACACTTGATATTTCAAGGAGTAACATAAGCATGAAACTTTATCTGCAAACAACTATACCCAATAAGAACGAAATCATACAGTGGTTAGTTAACAATCCACGTTTAGGCCTAGATCGAAATATAATGACCAGATGATAGATGAATGATTGTGTCTAACCGCACCACGCTAGGCTCCCGCGTCGCGCTGGGAGCCCATCGTGTGTGTGGTTGACCTCTATCTGCATCTATATTTACATGTATGTAAGTATGTTTGCAACATCAAAATTTGAAAATTCAGCAATTGCAGGTACATTATTAGCGAGTGACATAGGCTTTATTTTACAAACATGCAGCGCGAACCTACTGGAATAAACAGCGTGTAAGTTTGGTGAATGTGCACGACATGAGGGGAATCAACGAATTATTCAAATCTATTGCGGTGTCGGCGTGCGTGATAGCTCGGACATGGGATTCTGTGAACCGGAATGTTGTTCAGTTTAGTACATAACACAACTTTTCACTATTGAATATATTAGGTCACAAATTCAACATACGTTTGAGCCCGGGTTTGGGGCACGCTGGTGACCGGACCAAAATCGACTTTTACAGCCTCTGGCTTCTGCCGTCAAAATGTCTC
Organism: Watsonalla binaria; assembly: GCA_929442735.1. Classification (NCBI taxonomy): domain Eukaryota; kingdom Metazoa; phylum Arthropoda; class Insecta; order Lepidoptera; family Drepanidae; genus Watsonalla; species Watsonalla binaria. The sequence continues at coordinate 434,957 of OV838917.1, read as the reverse complement.
AACGACACTCTTTATGATATCTTTAATCGATACTATAATATTATGAAGGTGAAGAGTTTGATTATTTGGTTGAAGTCACTAATCTCACGAACTACTTACCTGCTGGTTTGAATTATAAAAATATATTTATGCTGGATAATTCGTTTATCGAGGAAGGCTTTATAACAACACGCTGCGACCAATAGGACCGGATCAATGGGAAATGTAACAAATACGGGAACAAATATTGTTCCTTTATGCAAAAAACACGAATAATTTTCCTTGTGTCTATGTTTTATGATGGACTCACTATAACCTTTTTTATGGTAATGAATTTGATCGTAAGCCCGAAAAATTAAATGACTTTTTCATGTATAAACAGCAGTCTTATACTTAAGATAAATACTGATCTTCTGTATGATAGTCTGAACATCGACAGTGAGTTTAATATTACTAATTAGAAAATCATTCTTGAAATAAAATCCGATGAACCGAGACACAGCCTTGAAAATGAGTAATTCGTTGCCGCAGTTACGAAATATTTTCACTAGACTGTTAATCTTAGTTGACTGACCTTACGTTTTTTGTGGCAATGATTGACCTACCGCGTTATTATGTGAGGTTTGCTAGCGTCGCACTCGACGGCGAGTTAGAAAGAAACGAAATTTAACTTTCACCGATCGAATAAATGGAAATTTACGTTTCACCCGGGTAGTTCTTGTTCCCGTGGGATAACCAGGATACAATATAGCCTATATTCATTATTGATAATGTAGCAATCAAATGGTTAAATATTTTTTTGAATCGGTCCAGTATTTTTTGAGCCATTTCGTTACAAACCATTCCTCTTTATAATATTATAATAGATGTATGAATTTTCTATGGTTGAAATCGACGTGCGACGTCAAGATCGACGCTGAGAAACTTACACAATAACGCGGGAGCGTCCCGTAAGGCATATTGGCACGAGCATTACAGCTCCAGTCAGGCTAATAGAAATCAATGTATTTTTTTCATATCATACTTATAGATCTATAAATAACTTTAATTTGCTTATTATCTTTAACGGCTGAGATATACTCGTGGCACAGTTGCTGTTGCGCATATCATTCGATCAGCGAAAAAGAAGCAACCTTAACCCAAGCCAATAATTGGATGGGTGACCGCTCGAGTTCCCTCCGTGCCTGGAGAGCACGTTAAGTCGTCAGTCCTGGTTGCCAATTTAATATCTTTGGCAATCGTTACAGGTCGTTCAAGAGAGTCTTGACAACTGTTTTAACTCAGTAACCAATTTTCCTCGTAAAAGGGGTTACGAAGGTAAGATGGCAGTCGCTTCGTATAAAATCAGTCACATCACATCAGGTTGAATCAAGTGCCGACCCCAACAATTAATGGTATAAAGACAAGGAGATTATCTTTTCACGGCTAGACCGCAAGGATATAAAGCTAACCTCTTGGTAGTATAATTAGCGATGGTCTTATAAAATCTCCAAAGTTGTGTGGACTTTCCGTATTTTTGCTGTAATTGGCACTTGACTGACGGATTGTAGGAATTGCCATTAGTGAATATTTAATTTCTCGCTGGAACGATGATGTAATTGGCTAATTTCTTTTTGAGACAGATGTTTTTTGTCGCCTTCTCTCGGTCATTTTAGACTTCAAAAGCGAATAATCAGTCCATTTCCTATGTGTACATTTTCGAATGAGTAATTAATTACAAAGCAATCGAGCAATTCTTTTATATATATATACATATACATAAAATGCTCCAACGATATTCATGAAATTTTGTATGCCGGGGGTTTCGGCGGTGATAAATCCACCTGGGTAGAACTTCATTTCTAGAAAACGTTAAAACATAATCGAGAATAGCTCGGTCATCCAGGTACTGTGTTTAATAAAGTGAATGAGTCATCTTCTGTAGATTATTTCAGCAATGTTATCAACAAGCCACGTTCAAAATAAACTGTCTCGTCATAATCTTAATCAAGTTTGAACACAATTTTGGCACGAAAATGTTATCTGGGCAGGTTGATAACGTTTATCAGACCTAGGGCCCTACCATGACCTCTTATTGCCATGATAGTTTAACTCTTATTATAAGACAGATGTATATGACGTACATAAGTCTGTCACTGTCACACAGTGCAACTATGATGACAAAAAGAGCTTATAGTAAGGTCCCTGCACTAGGATACTCTGATTCCTGGGTGCTTTATTTTAAATCCTCACAGTATAACCCCCCTGATAAGTAGTATGTATAAGTATAATTTGGGAGTACTTTGTTAAAAGTCTGATTGTATAACGATATTTTAGAATTTCATATGTAGTTTAAGCTCTTTATGTGATGGGAAATTTAAAAGAGATGGGTATAGTTCTTGTCTTGGTGTAAACAATGTTTCCTATCACGAGACTGACATGTCAGTCTATCTAGATCCTAGCAAATGCATGTGGTAAATGGCTGGTAACATAATACATAAAATACATATGCTCACGCCTGTATTCCCCGAAGGCGAGGCAGAGGTGTTGTAATCACAACACCCACTTTCCACCGAAGATGATTAAGTGCCAACGTGACAGATGGTGAGTCCATCGCCGTCTCAGACACTTTACATGCGTCATTTGAATTGCTTTTCAGAAATATGCAGGTTTCCACACGATGTTTTCCTTCACCGTAAAGCACGTGGTGTGAAATCACTGTACATAAGTTTTTTGGAAAAAACTCATTCGTACAGGCCCCGTTGGGATTCGAACTTGCGTCGCTTGCGTAGCAGGCGACTGCTCAAAACTCAAGGCCACCACGGCTCTCTAGTAAAATATTAATTATTAATTAATATAATTCAAATTAGTATATTAAATACTTAGATGATAAGTTCAAATAGTGTTGCTATGCACATGTCGGACATTTATTTCGCTAAATAAGTTGCTTTAAAAACAATATATCTAATGTAAATACACGAAGCAGCCTTGTAAATGTCGGAAGATACATTGAAAAATATCTAACGACGAAGTCAAGATACATAATTAATCTGATGGAACAAAATGTAGGTACCTATTTTTAATCATAATACTTTTGCAATGGGTGAGGCCATTGCAAATTTAGTTCTAGTCGACTCAATAATATAAATGTTTTATTTTGCAACTAAGCACCTCGATACATTAATACCTAAATATTTTATCGACTCCGCGGTCTTCCTGTTCGTCCGTCTGTCAGAATCTGTTTGTCGGAATAAAAAAAAATACTTAGAAAAAACAGAATAAACTTAATATTTAAGGGGGATGCCAGTCAGCAAACGTGATTTTTTGCCGTTTTGATTAAAGATCGTCGGTTTTTAAGAGTATTTACTATCATACCTACACTTCGACACAAATATTCAAGACGTGTGACAACAGTGTCCGTGCTTTGGTTCACCATTACCAACACCATCAGTACTTATCAGTGATCTCATTCTTCCATCAATACCCTGATACAGCTCTAGTTACCTCCTGCACTAGAACCAGTAAGTCAGGCTCCTGACGATGGCCGGAGGCTGGAGATAGTCTAGCCAGAGGATCCCCGAATATGTGCCTGCCTAGTCCCTCAAACATCCAATTTTATTGGCCACGTGATTCATGAGCAATTAGATTTCAGAATTAAAATCCAAGAAGAGTACGAATCTAACACATTGATAAAAGTAACAATGTATTTTCATTTCGATTATCAAACTCGTTTTTTAGCCTAATTTACTGGCTCATCTAAGTGTACGTATCGCGCCGCGTCCAAGGTCACCCGCACCACCGCATCGCTAAAAGGCACTGTGATGGGAAGTCCCGCCCCCCCAAAACCGGTTACTTGCATTGTAGTAGTCGCTGTTCGCACCCGCATAATATACCTCTATATTTCGCCATGCCGTAAATTATGTCACAGTCAGCCGTAAACGGTAGTTGTAAACAAGCAGTCAAGTAGCGTCATCTAGTTGACGTTGCGTGAGTTAGTCGCGTGGTCACACAGCGCGCGCTCGTCACGTGCTTTATCCGGCACTGTTTTGCCGACGCACTTCAATACAACCAATCAGAGCCTGCGATATTACCCCGACCCTGCACACTGAACCAATCACGCAAATTACACTTTGGCCATAGTGTGCACATGTGACCGGTCTTTATTATTTCTTAAAAATATTGTGAACAGGTTTTTTTCTCAATTAAACAAATTGTTTGTGAATATAAATGTGCAGTAAATTTAAATATTTAAGTGTTACACTTTAAGAATAAGAAGAAAATACAATGAGCCGAAACGGTGAGTATACAATCAGGCTGGTTATAGTATTTCAACTTTTTAGTCATGTTGTCCGCTAGCGCCATCTGCGGGAGTTTCACAAACTATTATTGCTCGGCTTTGCGAAGTACCCGTTATGAAAGGGTTCGGTTCAAAAACTGCAGATGGCGTTGTACGCTGAAATATTATTTATTTCTAAGAAATCTTATTTTATTACTCACAAGTACCTGGATTGTGCAATTTCACACGCTTGGGTTTTTTTAACATACCCTGCTATTATATTATCTTTACCAAGATTAATGGTATTAACGTTACCCACGGTCACGGCTCGCTTATGAACACACAAACATTATATTATTAACAAGATAGGCACTAGCAGGTCCCAGCCGTTTCATCGCAAATCATTTTGACAAAATCTCAAATGCAAATTATCATTAACGGTTCAAACCTTCCGAATTTCTAACATCCTTTGAACCGCTATAAACACATTTAGATATGGATTTTCAAAAAAAATCTGTCATAATGCGCACCACGCCAAAATATAACCTCTTCAAGCTTCTATTATCAAACAGTTGTATAATATCGTTGAAGAATCAGTCGGACAGTCGGTCAGTTTATTATGTATATATAACTAAGATTAATATCTAGTATCACAGAACTTATTTATGTGTAGCTATTAATATATTAAACACAAACTTCTGAGCGTTCCATATTTACTTTGGGCTATCATCAAACGTGATGATACAATATAGGCTATCTATTTCCTCCCTCAATAAATGGGCACATCCTCGACCCTGAAAGATTTTTTTAAATCGGACCAGTATTTGAAAATCTTGACGTAAACATATTGATTTCAATAAAATAAAGAATATATAATGATTAATTAGACAATACATTATTTTCCGTCATATCTTTCCTCTTGATACGGGGTTGAAGTTAACACATGTTTATTAGTTTACACTGTAAGTTACCTATTTAGACTAATGAGAATTACTTAGTTACGTAAGACCGTGCCGGGCCCGAGCCGAGTTTGGGCCGGTGTCGTCGTTCGGCCGCTACTCGGCTGCCGTTCGGTATAGCGTGTGTCCGATCTCGTGTAATATTATTTGACCGTGCTGAGCCAGATGAGCTAGTCCAGTGTCATCTTGCGCCCGTGCCATGCACTTTTCTACCGCCATGTTTGATCTTTGTTTCGCGTATAAAGTGCAGATGGCGTTGCAATCGCGACGGATATTACATTATGTATACTTAGGTGATGTCAATATTCGTTTTGTATATAATTCCGCAACGAATATGCGACATCGATTCAATGTAATCTTTTTCAACCAAAGTTTATCATTACAGCATTCTATAATCGCAATTTATGAGTTTATCAAACCATCGCACAGTACTTAAGTAGGTAGAGAGATGATAACTGTTACCTACCTGTTGAATATTCCAGCGTATCACCTACATTTTCACACCCATCACCCACCCATTAATTAATTCTATCTAATATTTATTAATTAAGTCTATCTAATATACTAAAAATAAAGTTTGTGAAACACAACCCTTTGTTTTCACCAACGATTTTCACTTCACAGTAAGTACACTTCCTAGACCGCCCTTAGGCGCACTAACTGTCAGACTGAATTATTTATAGTGCTTGAATCAAACTGATAGATGATGGCGTCTTATAAGTCTAATGGTTAACTTGGGGTAAAGCTAGGACAAGATTTTTCATTGGTTGGAAAATAAAATTTACCTTGACTGAATACTTACGCTGTTATAACGAGAGATGGCGTTGGTTAGTCTGTTTATAACATGGTTGAAGGCTCTGGTTCGACCCTGGTGCCCCTTTATTATGCAAATCTATACTAATATTATAAAGAGGAAATATTTATATGTAAGTATGTTTGTAAGGAATTGGCTTAAAAAGTACCTATTTGAAAAATTCTCCCAGCTATGGATAGCTACATTATCAGCGTCAAATATAGGCTATATTTTATTTCCCTACTCCCGCGGGAATGGGAACCATGCGCGAAATGGGCATGAAAGGAAGGGAAGGGCATGAAACCGTGTGACAGCTAGTCTGAAATATAATACAATTTCACAAATTATAACTTCCTTGGTGGATCAATATATCCTTTGGTAAGAACGTATGGAATTCGGTGTAATATTACATTGATTGAAGAGGTCGTCCTTCAATTTGTATGTACCGTCTTCGTAGAAGTCGTGATGTTTTGATACTTTTGTAAAAAAGGCGAAAAGATCTTGTTACTTTCAAAGAGTACCTACTTAAATTCTTGGTAATCTTAAAATAGGTTTATTTTAACATTACCAAGAACTTAATTCCTCGAAACAAATTAATCATGCTTTCTATAAAGATTGAATTCGGAACTCCCGTTTCCGATATAAGTGTATGAAGAGATGGAATGTCTACATACACTTTATCAATAGTCTCGAAAGTAAATACCACGTATATTTGTGTAGCTTGAGATGACCAGCTCTCACAAGCAGCACCTGTTCACAACTATGACGGGAATTTCCATGATTTGCTTAAAGGATAAAATCGTACAGCACACGGATATTATGTTTCAATACATACATACATATGCTCACGCCTGTATCCCATGGGGGTAGGCAGAGTCCACTGTTTGCCACATGTTTCAATACTGTTTCAAATATAGTTTTAACTTTGTAGCGAAGGGTCACCCGTGACGTCATCAGCATAATTATTATTATTAACCCTTAACTTACCTTAGGTTGAGTTCGAATTTAAGTAAATCAGTCCAGCATCTTAGCCGTAGAAAGATTATCACTAGATGGCTCCACTCGTTCGATCGTACAATGATGAGGTTTTGTTGTTTAATCTTTAATGATTCCTTAAACGCTAAAAATATCATATTTTGTTTTCGATCATTATTATATTTTTGTTCAATCTGTATGTCCATTCATTTGTTTCAGATTTTCTGAGTCACGGGGCTAGTTTCAACAAGAAATACGGTTAGTATAAGTAACGTGTGTGGTTTTGTGTGTTTATAACTAAATACTTCTTCCCTAAACTTTCTTTAGTTTGCTCCTGAGTCCACTATCTATAAATCAGTTTTATATTAGGTACCTACTTACTACTTTATATTTATTTATGTTTCATCACTCATTAGCTGGATGTCTATAAACTGTATTGTTGATGTTTGATGTTGTTTTAAGCAATAAGCTAACAAATTCCAGTATTAGTAATTATTCTAAAATAATCACTTCGTATTCTACAGTGGTGTGTGTCGTACTTGTGTTGAAACCTTATACTGGAACCACCACTTTTGCAGGATGCACCACTTATTTCAAACAATATCTAATAACTGATGAGTGTCAGTTGGGTATTATTTAACGTGAAGTGTGATCTGTAACACACTTTAAAATTACTTTAATAATTCCAACATAGTAACGACCTTTCTAGTCTACGTACAGTCAACGAATGCCTGCCAAATTAAATTAGTTTTCACAGTTGAGCAAATTATTCGAGCTTCCGTATTGGGTTGTTCATTCCGATATCAACAGATGGCGCTACATGCATACAGTTTAATGATAAATATTGTTAACACTTGTAACTGTTCATCTAGAAAGATAAATAAAATTTAAGTGTCTGTTTGTAATTCCAAATTTACAGATTTTCACTAAATGCGTATGAAAGTATATACGATGTCAGAACATCTTCATAATATGAACTTGACCGACGACGTGGTATGTAGGTACTGTCAATCAGAAGACCGAAACTTGAGTCATATGGTTCCGGATATGATATATCAGAGGACTACAAGCTCTTCAGGGTGTATTTGTGGAGTCAGGTGCTAAGAGCATAGAGGCAAGGGCGGCCAAAAGATCCCATGGGTCGACGTGCTTCCTGGCAACCAGACCCGATATAGTCACAACGAAGATAAGATATCGTCTGTCTATCTATTTGTTCCGCTTAAACTCTGAAAATGTTGGACCGATTCTAACAGGACTTTCACTGGCTGATAGCTGATGTTCCAAAGATTTATGCACTAAGTTAATTAAAAAATATCCATAAAATAAAGGCATCGGTGAAATTAAGTTTCGTCTATAACGTTTAATCGATAATTAGTACTATAGTGTACAGTAGTTAAGGATAATTATATTTACGTGTTATTCTTATGGCTGTAGCATTTGTTTGGCTAGGATCCGACTAGATGGCGCTATGTGTCGCTAAATCGACTTCTAAATTTAAATTGGTTGAAGGCAAAGAATGAAGGTCACGTGGATATAATATGTTAAATATTTCATAGCTACGCTACACCTTTTTTTTCTTTTTGACAAAGGGGAAACCTTCAAAAGGTCCCCGACCGCCCTGCGAGAGGCAGGTCGGGGTATGTGCGATTTTTACTGCACTAAAACCCCCCGGTGGCCATGCTCAGTGCTCAGGGGGGACTCCGGGAACTGTGATAGTTCGCACCGGTGTCCCCCAACACTTTGCCGGGGCACATCCCCGGGGCAGCTGTATCGCCGCCTCTGGAGACCTCGCTGCGCAAGGCAACGCGAGCCATATCGCGCTGCCACCTTCCCGGGCCCGAGGCTCGGAAGTCAAAGCTCCCACCCCGACCACCGCCAGCAGGCCCTCCGGTCCCCTTTTAGTCGCCTCTTATGAAAGCAGGGGATAGCATAGCCAAATTCTTAGACCTTGACCATTGGGTGAAGCTAAGCCACACCTAATCTAAACCAATTGCTAAAGATGTCATATGCTTATTCATCGGTTAAAACTAGCAGCCGCTTGTTGCTTCTTAATTAACACGCTACTATTTAATTAGGAATCAATTTACAATATAATCTCGAGACAAAAACTAACTTCAAGTAGAAAACTTGACCCAAATCGATGTCTCTCGGGATCGTGCCAAGGAGGCAGTATTGCCACGTTACATAGCAATGCTGATACACTGAGAGAGAAAACTGCGTTTCTTGACATGAAACATTTCATGCGGAAGATATTCGAAAAAGAAATCCTTTATTAAGATAGAAAGAAAGAAGGATCATTTATTTTTCACGCGCAAAATGAGACGCAGCATACATTTACGTAAGGTATATAATAAATGGTTTATTTAGTACGTTACAAGAGTTGACGTCACAGACATTAATTCTTGAACACAGGCACTCTGTCTCTTGCTAAGAGAGTGTCTGTGTGGACACAAAGACAAATACTGCGAAAATTTGTCTATCTATATACTACTTGTTCCCCAGACTTCGGTTGATCTTCATCTCATCAATATGCATCTCAATTAATATTATTATAGATAGTTGAATATTTATGATATTTGTTCATCTATGCAGAAAATTAAAATTGAAGCTAGTTTATAATATACATAAGGAAAGGTAGCCAACGAATCAAAACTAAGGGGTAAATAGTTTGCCTAATGTCTCCGTGTAAAATCAGCTATCTACCAGAGAAAGTCCCGTTAAAATTGGTCCAGCCGCTTCGGAGACAGACAGACAGACACCGTATATTACTTCATATGCATTTAGAGAGATGATGTTAATGATACACTTCCAATTTTATTTATCTGTATTTACATTATTATATTTAATAACACCACGTTCCACAAAAAATACATCATGCATTTAAATTTGCATTTAAAAATTAGCCTCCAACAGAAATATATTCTCAAGTTCTCTGAATTGTTTTCGTATGTGTTTTTACAGATTTTTGGTAAATAGGTCAACTGATTTGGTTAAAATAAACGTTATTGTGTAAGAAACACCTAGATTTTAAGATTTTGTAATCATGTGATATTGAGGCCTTCGGAAACAGAGAAATCTTCATCGGATATTAATATTAAAGTTAGATATTTTTCAATTAGTGCACCAATATACATAGACAAGCTGAGCACGCGGTTTCACCCGCGTTTAATTAAACTACCACGAAAAATACTAAACATATTTCGTAATATAGGTAGGTCCATTTTTCTTGACACCCAAAAAATAACACATGGCTTTCTAATTGTAATTTTTTTTTATATATCGGTTCAGTAGATCCAAAATTCCCTGCAACTTCACAAACTGCATAATATTAGTTAAAACTAGCTGTGTGCGGCCCCACCCGTGTAGACTATATATCGCGGAACTATTATTTGACTTGTAACATCAGCTATCAAAAGCCTGTGAAAGTCCCGTTCAAAACGGTCTAGACGCTTTGAGACTGACCAGAACATACAGACGGACAGACAGACAGATATTTTTTTTACATTTTATACGTACGTTACAAATAATTACCTGTATAGATTAAAAAACTGCGCTCCAGCGAATTTTTATTATATTATATACATTATTATACATACGTATGTATTCCTCGAAGAGGTAGGCAGAGGTGTTGTAATAACAACACCCACTTTTCACCGAAAATGATTAAGTGCCTAAGTGACAGATGGTGAGTCCATCGCCGTCTCAGGCACTTTATATACGTATTTGAATTACTTCTCAGACATATGCAGGTTTTCTCACGATGTTTTCCTTCACCGTAATAATGCACGTGGTGTGAAATCACTGTACGTAAGTTTTCAGCTCATTATTACAGGCTCGCTGGCATTCGAACTTAGGTCGCTTATGTGGCAGGTGACTGCTCAAACAACAAAATATTATATGTGATAACTAAGCTTAACTTACTATTTGATTATGCACACGTCTGCACCCCCCGAAGGTGGAGGCTGAGGTGCATATATTATAACCCACTCACCACTTCGCGAATGTTAAAGTATGTTATAGGAATCGATCACATTGCTATTGCTTATCTAGACTCCGGGCTGCTTATGGGAAAGAGCTAATGGAAAAAACCCAAGTTCACTTTGCCCGTCCCGGGATCGAGCCCAAAACCACACCTAATCTATCATATCTTATCACACATCTAATCACACCTAATCTATGTTCCATAGTAGCGTTTGCAGCCACTGGAGCAAAGAGGCGTTATTGAAGTTTGATTATCCTTTATAAGCTTAGCTTCAGCAAGTATTGTAGCTGTTCAAAGAAAAACAGATAAAGTTTACCATTTATCATATTAACTAGCTTTTTTTTTATGAAAGTAACCTATGTTACTCCTTGTAATATCATTTGTCTGCTAGTGTAAGTCCCGCTAAAATCGGTCCAGTCGTTTCTGAGATGAACAAACAGACAGGCGGACAGAGAGACAATTAAAAAATAAATAAATTACACTATTTACTTTGATATGGATTGAGAGAAAGTTGTTCACTATTAATTTTATTTATCTGTATTGATGGGTATCTAAGGGTATATATATAATAAAACAAGGATCGGCACATAAACATTTATTTCATTTCAAAAATCCAATTGTGTTTTATATCGTATACATGGACAATAAAACACTACACAGGTGAATAATAAGTCAATCTGTTTACACAAGAGACTGGAGTAGCGCTGCTCTCTGGATTAGCACATATCGGACCCTCAGAGCAAATCGTCTGAGTACTATGCAAGTTATATAAAACTACATACACAATATAGTACTTAATATTAGCAAATTCGCTCGGTTCCCGCTAGATGCATTGAATTGACATCTATCCTTATACCAATACAATATAGCTTTGATTATATATTATAATTCTTAAATAGCTGTGTGAAATTGATATTTCAATACATATATGAATATTGAACATACACTATTTATCGTTATGAATTGGCCAATTCGCACAAAATCAGATAATACATAACATTTCTTCGCACAATTTATCAACCAATTTGGATAAAGTATTATATCCTGATATAATTTACTAAAGTTAAAATGAAATAAACGGCCAAATAAATTTCCTGTATAATTATACATTAAATATTATGTATTTGAATCCATATGAAAATAACATGATATAATAATACATATATAAATATTTATTATAAATATGTCTCATATTAAAGCTTTATGTGCAGTCGCAGTGTTAAATACTCCGATCGCTTCGCAAATGGTAGTGGATGGCTAGTGCATTGTACGTCATTCATTATACATAGTTGGCATCTTAACAATTTACAGGTTTGATTGACGATTTTTGTTAATAATTTCACCATCATTAAACATTTAAAAAGGTCAGCAATCGGATATCACTGACCTATTTTCACAAGAAGACAAATTAAAATAGACAAAGGGTCACAGAACCAAGACCGGACTGTACCGTGACACCGCCGTAGTGCGCTGTTTAGGGCTTCTCGTTCTTTTTCTTCTCAAGGTCAGCCAACACGTACTGAGTGAGGACGCGCACCCTGACCAGGAGCTCTTTCTGCTTCTTCTTGATTTCTATGCGTTCTTGGTTCTGCAGCTCGAGCCTGCGGCAGTAAGTGATGGCCTCGTTCAGTATGACCATCTTGGGCACGTTCCGGCGGCCGGCGCACGCCGGGAGCAGCGCCTTCAGCTCCTCGAACAACTCGTTTATTTGGTAGCGCCGGCGGCGTTCCTCGGCGTTGCGAATGGAGCGCACCGCACGTGAAGACATCCGCGAGTTAGACGAAGACGCCGAAGAGCGGCGACGCGCAGGCAGCAGTGGCAAGCAGCAGTTGCGCTGGTTGGCTTCAACATCAGATTCGTCAGAATCCGACGACACGACATACTCGTAATTCTGTCCGGAAAATGACTGCTGGACAGCAACTGCCGCTGCAACGTTGATCAGTTGGGAAGCTGTTTCAGCCACGTCTATGTCATAGCGGAACAACGGTGGTTCAAATCTGACCACAGAGTAATGAGGTGTCGGTGGAGCCTCGAGCACGAGCGGCGAGACGGTGCCCACCTCGATCAGTGCAGGTGATACTGATACCGAGTCAGCCGATGCCAAGTCAGGCGATACCAAGTCAGCCGGTACCAAGTCAGGCACTGCCACGTTATCCACTGCATTGTCATCCGGTGCCATATCAGCAGGCGCCATAGAAGTCCCGGGCACTATGGGCCACTCTTGTTCCTCACGTGTCATGGTGGAACTGCGCGGCTCCTCGGACGTGTCCGCTTCGTTCGCAGAGTCCTGAATGTTCAGCCAATCCATCATCAAGATGGGCGGTTCCAGTATATCTGCTTCCGCCCTGGCCAGGAGTTCTGCCCATGAGTCCGAAGTGTTTACGTCCATATTTTCGTCAGACATCTCGTTGGGTTTGAACTACTTGCTCGTAGAACTATAAGCACGACACGCAAAAATTTAAACAAGTATTTCAGTATTTTCACAACTAATATGCGGCCGATTGTACAGGAATAATGTTTAAACAGCTGCTACGATCCAAGATCTCCAAAGACTTCCGATCGGGACCGCCGAGGAAAACTAACTGAGAATGTTTTCCTCCGAGTCGCCTTTTATACCCTAGGAGGGTCGCGGGCGCGGCTTGACGCCCACTTAATACAAAAGGACATTGTTAGGTTGAATCTCGGGCGACGCAGGTGGATGTTTGTTGCGTCCGTAGATGTTCGTCACAGCTCGCCTCGCTTCTCAGACGGTGGGAGGGAGGCGCCCGGCACCCTTACAAAATGGTAGCCAGAGCCACCCCCACCTCACGGAAAACCATACGCAAATCAATCGCAGGAATAAAATATATTCTAATCGTATGATTATGCTTGTTAAAGCAAATTTACTACCATTGAAGTATAAGATGGAATTATACTTATTTAAGGACCGCTTACACCGTCTATAATAATATTATTTAGCTGAATAGTTTGTTTGTTAATCTCAGAAAATCCTGGATGGTTTTAAAAAAAACCCCTGTATTGTTCATTTATCGAGGAATGCTTTAAGATTTATAATATCACGTTACGACCAGTAGAAGCGAAGCGTCATGGAAAATGTTTCAAAAACGGTAAAATTATCACTGCATAACATACTTTTTTAACTACACTAGCTAGTTAGTACACTGAATATACCTTCGTAATTAAGTAAAATGTATATTCGTACTCTGTGCTTTATCACTGAATACATAAAGTGATTCCATTATTTCCGATATGTAAATTGATGCATAATAATGATTGAATACTAGTTTTCGCTATTCGCTACGCAGTAGCTGAAAGGGATCTTAAATCCCGGTAACCACTTGCCATCAGGTGAATGTATACACGTTTACCTACATAAAACATTTATTGATATTGTTCAGGTAACACTATATTTACACATTGGTAGAGAGATTATACGAACATAATGCGCAAAAAAATATGTATACAGTCGAATTGAAAAACCTCTTCCTTTTTTTAAGTTAGTTAAAAGTTAGTTAGAAAGCTTTAAATTGGTCTTTTTAAAAGATGATTAGTATCCTTCCAATATTTTAATGTTTACATGTTTGGATGTTATTGACGACGGCGGTTATATTTATAATCCTGTATAATCTTGTCATTCCGATTTGAAAGTACAATCAAATAAAGATATTTTGAATTTGAATTTGACATTGAAGCTGCGGCCATGATCCACTTCTATTTGTTTTTCTGTGTGATTTGTTTTGTATAAATTTCAGACCTGTAATTTATTGAGAAAAATATTTGTTTATCTTCTTGCCAGTTACTTCTCACCAAAATCATATTACTTTTACTTCCGTTAAATGTTAAGGCACATAGATACCAGACAATACTTATGATAATGAATTAAAACGAATATAATAATAAATAACATTGAAGTGAAAGTATATAGGGTTCAGATTTTAAAAAAAATTCTGTCCGTCTGTATCTTCCGGGTAATCTCTGAAACGGAATAAGTTAAGCTACTTTTATTAAAAAAAAAATTGAGGGTGCCGCGGGAATGAAATTAAAACTACGCGGGGCACAGGTAGTTTACATGTAAGTAGGTCACAAATATCTCTTATAGTTTGTGAGCACGTTCAGTATTTGGTCCGTAGCTTCGAGTAGATCAGGGTAGACATACGTAGGTAAGCGCCGACCAGTCGCCTAGCGTCTCAGCCTGACAGCGACTCAACTCAAGCGTGAATTGATTTAAAATATTATTTAGACGCATTTTCTTGTCTTGTCGCGGGATTCTCTCTATATTTATTGTTTTAAGTTAACGACGTTTTAAGAAGGCTTTTTAAGTCAACTTCACAGAAGATATTCCTGGGACTATGCACATACATACATACATTTGCTCACGCCTGTGTCCCATGGGGGTAGGCAGAGACCACCGTTCGCCACATGCTACGATCCTTATACAAGTCTTTCGCTTCATCCACATTCATGCATGCGCGTAACTGACATGTAAAGCTAATATATACTAGCTTTACCGGCGGTTTTACCCGTATACCAGTGAAGATTAGCCGGAACAAACAAACAGACAGAGAAACAATTAAAAAAAAAGGTTTTTCAATGTCGGAACCGTGTATACTTTCATATGCATTTAGTCAAAAGATGTAATTTTGGAAATACAAGTAGACAATTCAATTTTATTTATCTGTATGTACTCGTATATAGAGTATAGATGTATAGAAAAATATATAAGGAATCAAAGAGTGTTGGTCGCGCGTGGAGAATTAAATCAATGTGTTTAATAGGAAATCCCTGGGCAGTACAAGGGTCCCGCTATAAATAGCTAATAATTATAAAGGTGTTTGTCAAACGATCAATAAAATATACCTTTACGTCCAACCCATGCTTGCGCATGTCATCTCTTCTAGCTGTTTGATCACAAAGAGATTGTTTGACGTAAAATTCTGTGAAGCCCTTAAATAATTCAGGGGTCTACTCTCACCGACAGGCACCTACGCATCAAAATGTCGCGGATGACTGACTATACACACTATATGTGTTCGATAATAATTAATGTTAATGTATTTAGTAAAGACTTGCTGTGCTTCGCGGTTTCACCCGCGTAGACTTAGTTTCATGCTATAAGCGAACACTATTTTCAACATAAAAGTAGCCTATTTCCTCCTTGAAGCATCAGCCATGTAGCCCACAGGTTCTGAAATATCAGAGGTTAACACTTAGCGGAGAGTTTCCTTTAAATATGTTTATTTGAAAAGCTGTTAATTTAGAATTACAAATAGACACTTCAATTTCATTTATCTGTGTAAATATTGATGACCAATTGTAACATGACATTAGTTAATATTTGTAATATTGTCAGTCAGTTATAGGTAGCCAGTAAAATAACTGTAATGTTTAAATATTAATGAACGTTAAGAAATCATGTACTTACTTAATACCATTGATATGTTTAAATCACTACGCCTAACGGAACGGCAAATGCATACTAAACTTATCTTTCTCTGTAAGTGAATTGTAAATTCTTAAGAGAAATAAAGTTCTATAACCACAATTTAAATTAATTATATATTACCATTTCACATCAAGAATAGAGTACCGAATCCTCATTTTAAAATGTCTTACATCAAAGATTAATGTATAAAATTATCGTATCGCGGTGCTTGTTACCAGACTCCGAAATGGATCGACCGATTTGTATGAAATTTTGAGTGCAAGTCGAGTAGGTCTGAGAATCGGTCAAAATCTATTTTTTATACATTTAAGTGATAAATATACTATACAAAATAAAATGGTAATGCAACGTATACCGGTCATGATAGGTAATAAAATAATAAAATATGACAACCGACAAACGATATACTCGTGATTGGATCTCGAACTGAAATCATGCGAGATTTCGCTCGACACTTCGGTTTCCTCAATAGACCGTCAAGTCTTTATAAGTCAACATGTTTTTTCGTTATTCGCTAAGAACCTTGTCAGGATTGTGTGGGATGTGTCAGGATGTAAATTCCTGCGTGACCTGATTTTTCTTGTATTTAATTCCTTGAAATTGTATTTATCGTGAACATCTTCGAATGTTATTTATACTAATACAAGGGTTCTGCTTCAGTTTTCGCCTGTCTAAAATCAGGTTCGAATTTTCTTTTGAACACAAAAATGCTCTACCGATATACACGCAACGCTTCGTGGAGGAACATACGATTATCTATACTAATATTATAAAGAGGAAAGGTTTGTATGTATGTTTGTAACTAATTGACTCAAAAAGTACTGGACGGATTTTTTTAAATCTTTCACCATTTGAATGCTACATTATCACTGATTATTATAGCCTAACATTAGCCCCATTATCACTAATTTTATTTATGTGTTCATATATATGCCGCTGCTAATGTTCAAAGCGCAGTGTCGTATTTTCTTCACACAATGGTGCCCTACCTGTGTCCCGGTATGAGTATAGTATATACGTACTGATGTGATAGACAGAAGCTACTAGGGGAATGTTTTCACTTCACGCTGTGGCGAGCTTGTGGTTCTATAAGGCTAGATTCTTTCCAGGGTTGAAAGTAAATAAATTATTAATGCAATGACCCTGTAATGGCTCAGGTGAAGAGTATGGAGACAAAGGGGATATTTTTCTATCACGAATATTTAAATCTTAAATAATTATTAATGATGTCGTGTAAGCGAAGTTAGTGTAAGCACTAAACCCATGGCAGCATGTTCTCAAATTTAAATCGATATTTTTTTCCTGTGATTTAAATATGTAACAGACGTCACACGTCAAAGCTAGAGTATAGTATATAATTCTGATAATACATCAAACAACACGTGCCTCCTACTTATAAGCCTTCGTATGCATATTATATGTATTGTATACATTAAAAAGATACATGTTACGCTTTCGTGGAAATAAAATCAAAACTGTTTGTATGCCTAGGCAATACATCCACGAGCTGAAAATAAAATACTGTTCGTTTGCATTGTACTGTTGTTGGTACTCGGAAAATTGGAAAGTTAGGGATATACCGAGTGTGCTTTGTATTCCCCATTGATGGGGATTTTCAATGGGGATTATTGGAACAACCCCTTTTTACCATGAAATTTTTTGTATGACCACTGCTACAGTGGCTACTTGTTGAACTACTGCACTTTAATGTCCAGAACCTGATGTTGTGTCCAATTTCTTTTGAAAAAGACCCTAACAGTTTCTTAAAAGAACCAGCTTGAAAAAAAAGAGAAAAACCGGTGTCATTTATTGTCACCCGATAGGCTGGAAGCCTCCTGTCTGAGCCATCGTAACTTGACAGATGTCGGCGAAATTATTGTCGTATTGCAATGATATTGTAACAATTTTTCATTGCCTGTAAACATGGTTAAGACAATGTTTTCTGAAGATGAAACCTAGCTAGACAATATTTTGCCCCTGAAACTCACTAAATTTCATGAATATCGTTGGAGTCGTTTACCAGATTTAGATTTTAAAGGTATAAGATGTGGGTAGAGGATGACGTCAATACGAATAGGGTGGCGGTACGAGTTGTCTAATAAACCTGCCGATGTCAATGAATGCCTTCATATATGTATATGCTCTTGAGGGTAGAATTAATCAAATTTCTTTTTTAGCGGATGCCTACGTCATAACATCTACCTGCATGCCAGATTTCAGCCCGATTCGTCCAGTGGTTTAGGCTGTGCGTTGATACATCACTATGTCAGTCAGTCAGTCACCTTTGAGTTATATATATTTAGATACAAAATGTACAGCTTTGCCTGTACAACCACGATTGGTCTATGATATAGAACACGTTTATTATTTACGGATCACGAGATTCCATGGAAATAACGGGTTGAAACTTACGGACGCATTCATAGCACGGTGATAGTATATCATACACATAAATAATATTAAAGTGTCTGTGTGTTGTTTCAAATTAACAGCTTTTCACTCAATGCATGTGAATGTATATACGGTAAAAAAATGGTATGCCCGTCTGTCTCTCGGCCTGTTTGCATTTGCAAACATGCCTTTCCAGTGAAAGGCTATTGTTACAAGGAGTAAGTAACTAATATTATTTTTAAAAAAGCATTAAGATTCCATGAAGTTAAGCCTACGCGGGTAAAACCGAGGGCCACAGCTAGTTTTCAAATATTTGCTTACTATCCTTACACATCAAAGTGAGCATTTTCAGTTGAGCAGTGGGGAACAAGTGAATGAAACACGCGTTAAACAAATAAGTGTTTAGTAGACGTATTTCGAGGATAAATGCGCCTGGAACCACTAAGTACTGGAACCGCGGTCCCAGTCGCCTGATAGCATTTTTGAATCATTCGATTGGGACCACATACCTAAGCTTCAATGTAGGTACAGTAAATAGAACAATCTAAAAGTTATACAACACAGGATGTTATTTTTTGTAGTAGTGTGTTGTAGGGACGACGAGAGGGACGAGCAAAAAGAGGCCAAAATGCGTGAAACATACAATTGAAATATAGTTGAACGATTAAAGTCGTTCGATCTAAGTTCTTTCCAAACGTGGTATTCACATGTCGATTCTTCTCAGAGGGTTCTTTTCGAACGGGTGGTCAATTCTTCGACGTTCATAAGTGCGTTACCACGATCTAAACTGATTAGAATCTTTAAAATTTTCACTAGTTCAAGACCGTGGTCAAAGTCAAAAATATCTTTATTCGACATAATTTACAAGATTACACATGCTACCGCCAGGTTTGGAAGGTTGCTTTTACTGAGAAGAACTTGGCAAGAAACTCAGTAACTACACTTTTAAAAAAAAAAATTATACAATTTTAAGAGTACAAAATAAATCACTTAAGAAACATAAGCTCATGGACACAGTTCCAATGCACAAATGTCGATAAAATTAACATAAATAAAAGTCTAGTAGTTCTACTTATAACTAAATGCGTAGCTTGAGATGACCAGCTCCCACAAGTTGATAAGACTTCATGTTTTTCTTGATATATTTATCATGAAAACGCTGTCAATAAGTGTCCTACGGTGTCCTTACAATAATGTGAATCAGGCAACTAAAGCAAAATAACTTACAAGTCTAAAGCACAATACTACTCTAAGGTAATCTAATGGTAATTTGCCTACGATGTTCTGCAAGGTAGATGGATGGCAAGGAATTCGAACGGGTGATATGCCAGAATAACAACCTACATAAAGAAATATGGATGTTATATTGTTTTGTTATTGAGATCAACATTTAGCCTTCGAATTTAATTTGGTAGGTGTTTTTTTCCCCGATTATGTCATGCCCGTGTCGTTGGCGTTGAAGACCGAAGAGTTAAGTGCAAAAATTTGTTATTTGAGTTTTTTATGCCTAATATATTTATTATTTTGTAGCAAGTAATGGAAATTGTATAGCATATCTTTCAACTTGAATGTCAGTTACAGATGACACCTGAATTATGTCTAATTTCTGCTCCATTTATGTCCATCAATTTCATTAAGTACATTAATATTATAATGTAAAGTACATCCACAAAGTCAAAGTCAAAGTCAAAGTCAAAAGTATCTTTATTCGATTAGACTTTTTACAAAGTACTTTCAAATCGTCAGAATGACATAATTATATAGGATTATACATGCTACCGCCAGGTTCGGAAGGTTGCTTTTACTGAGAAGAACCTGGCAAGAAACTCAGTAATTACTCTTTTCAAAAATATTATACAATTTCAAGAATACAGAATAAATAATAAAAAAAAAAACGCGTGAGCTCATGGACAATGTTCCAATGCACAAATGTGCATATTATATTATATATATTAGATAAAAATTAACATAACTAAAAATCTAGTACATCTACTTATAACATACACAAAAATGTATGACATTTTATTATGATTCCTGTTTAGATTGTGCCGGATTTACGAAACACAGACGAAACATTAATTAATCATAAAATTATAGATAAAATTTTCTCAATTTTGATACGAAAGAAACCATTCAATAAAATATAAAAAAATCATGTTCAATATTCCTATTTAATAAAACTATGTTGCCCTTTGCACATGAAAGGTGAACAAGCTTAGACCACAGCCTGTGTCTGTTTGTGTTTTTGATAGGTATAGAGAAAATATTATGAGAGTCTACAAATTGGACCCAATTATAAGAAGCATGCGAGCGAAATTCCGTACAATAGAGCTTACAATGTATACATATTGCTTGGATGTACTCATTTGGTACAAAACACGGCACGATTAGAAAATTGAATTATTTCTCTACTTATAGTTTTCAGGACTAGTCACCATAGCAGACCGAATGAGAAATAGTATGATAAGAAACAGTTGCCAGTTGAAGAATGATGTGGTGACCAGAATTGAAAGAAGTATCTTGAGATGGTTTTGACATATAGAAAGGATGAGCGAATGGCGATTATCGAAAGAAATGTATAGAGCAAATGAGAGCGGAAGTGTCGGTAGAGGCGTCCAAGAAAAAACTACCATGACTAGATTAATAATAATCTATTTCAGAAAGGTCAAATTCGGTACACTTGTTGCCGAAGGAAGTTTATGAAGAGATTCATGAATTTTCTTAGGTGAACATAATTTATGTATGTAGGTTTCGTCTACGACGTTCGTTTGTATATTAAAATAATAGTTAACTTAATAGATAGAATTTAGGGGTGATGTCAAACACACGATGTGACATCACCCCTTGTTAGAATATTCATATTTTGCCCACGTAGGAATATGTTAACCTAACAAACTGATAATTAGAAATTTTGCTCTTAGCACTTCTGACTCGACACCCTGGAAATATAATTCAAGGAAAACGAAGTCAAGGATAATACCTTGGTATTAAAGACTTTTTTCAATCTGCTCATACATTTCGATGAATATATTTCCATACATATTTGACAAACAAACAACATATTTTTTTGTAATACGTAATGAGCCCTCCTGTAAGGGAATATCCACGTGGTAATTAAATGTTGCCGCAATCAAACATGACATTAGCCATTCTTAAATAAACTTGTACTCAAATCCTATCAAAGGCACGTTTTTGTTGCGAATTTTTTTAACAATCAAAACTAGTGCGGCATTGTGAAATCCATGACGCAATGTAAGCTTTTTGTTTTTTAAAGGAGTGTTCTTCTAAAGAGTACAGAAAATATTGTTTGAGAATTGCATGGTTTCTTCTTTGACAGTCCCCAAGGAAGAAACCAAGCTTGAAACAATATTTTATGCGCAATTTAACAAGAGACACGCGTAAATGACGCAAATCATAAATTTGATACAACGTGATCACACTTTCGAAATTTGGTAGTTCCCGACTGAGGTCTGTTCCTCGATGTTACGAAAAATGCCAACAAAATAACACTACCTTAGAGCAGATGCTCAAAATAAGAAATAAGTGTACTCAATAAGGCGGACTTATCATTAAGGCGATCCCTTTCATATAACCAAAACGTACAGTATATAAAGTGACTAACAAAAAAGGTGATATTTATTTCGACGTCGAGTAGTGGGCTTCAATCATTAGAAATTAATATATAACACATACAAGATAGAGTTCAATATCATATGTTTGAAATCAACAGTTCGTAGTCGAAACACCAGAATAAGCATAAATTTAAAAATGAATACAGTCTATAATATTATTGAAGTATACTATATAATAAGTATACATTAATAACATTATAGATTTATTCTCATAAAGGGCTTATTCTCAGACATCCATGATCTTATTACCGCCACCTCCACGGCTTTTGTTTTTAGTATACAAATGAATTGTCACGACATCTTAGAAATTGAATTATCGTGGAGATCGCGGGAATTAATGTATGTAAGTTTATTTTACTAAATCTATGGACTGTGGATGTCTGGGAATAAGCCCAATAAAGGTGTTTATTCATGCTATTATTATTGTATACATAATTACGAGTACGTTATGAATACTTAAATTCAACTTGCTTGCACCCGCAGCTTCGCCTGCCTGCAGTAAGATTTCACAAACTAACCTTCGACCCTAATTTACCTTGGGTGCCGGATATCGGAAAACCCTTTGTTATAAGATACCTGCTCGTAGGAAGGTAGCTGTCTAGGCTGTGCATTGTAAAAAGTCAATCAGTCATGACTTTCCCGGAGAATGTAATTCTGCCAAATTTTATGTTTGGGGTGGACCACTCTTATCACTTAGCGTTAACATTCTAATCTATCGAATATACACATAAAAATGAAGCGAAAGAGTTTTGTTACAAACACAGTGACATGACACATTTATATATTAGAAAATAGGAGAAGATAAATACGTAGGTTATGGTCCTGCAGGGTGGTTAAGGCGGCCATTACTCCTTTGCCGAGGGGTGGGCTGTGGGGGCGCTGGTTGCTACCCCTCCTGACGTCTGTCAATATATGGGTACAGTGATTATATATCTCTTCTAATATTATCAGGGTGCTTTGTTTATTTTTTTATTCCAATTAGGCTTCGAAACTGATGGACCGGTTGAAATGTTACACTTTTAGTATAGAATTACTAATGGCTATATTGTTATTCGAATCTTATCTTATACTTTTAAACGAGCAATTCATGTATATATTATATAGAGTCTGAATCTCGGAAACAGCTCCAATGATTTTCATGAAATTTCGGGTTGCGAAAGCAATAAATAGATCTAGGTTTCGTTTTCAGAAAACATTGTTTTTATCATGTTTTCAGGCAATTAAAAATTCCTAAGTATATCATTACAATACGAAAGTACATTTCGTCGACATCTGTCAAGTAATGATAGCTCAGACGTGAAGCTTCCAATCTTATGTTGCGATAACAACGGTCCGATTTTTCCCTTCTTTTTCAAAATATATTCATTTATAGGCTCACGCCTGTATCCCATGGGGGTAGGCAGAGACCACCGTCTAGACCCCTTCAGTTA
This sequence comes from Watsonalla binaria, assembly GCA_929442735.1. NCBI lineage: Eukaryota > Metazoa > Arthropoda > Insecta > Lepidoptera > Drepanidae > Watsonalla > Watsonalla binaria. Next base: position 411,118 of record OV838917.1, on the reverse strand, counting down.
TGAGGAGAGGTCTATGACAATTCGTAGTTGAGTGTTTACCTTTAATATGTACTATTATAGGCGGTGGTGGCCTTGAGATTTGAGCAGTCGCCTACTACGCAAGCGACGCAAGTACGAATCCTATCGGGGCCTGTACCAATGACTTTTTCTAAAAACTTATGCAATGTGATTCCACACACGTACTTTACGGTGAAGGAAAACGTCGTGAGGAAACCTGCATATGCCGGAGAAGTAATGATGTATCTAGAGTGCCTACGACGGCGATAGACACACCATTTGTCACACTAAATCATCTTCGGTGAAAAGTGGATGCTGTGATTATGAAACTACCCCCTCGGGGGATACAGGCGTGAGCATATGTATGTATTTAGTAATATATTAAAGTGGTCAGAACTATTTGCGGGTGAACATATCGGGACCTGTTAGCGCCTGATAGTCGATGCAAGGCAACAGATAAAAGCACTAAGATTTGTTTTAGTAAATACGTTATGGCCTTTCATGAGCCGGAGTATCTACTACCGTAAAATAAATAAATTAACCGTGCTGTTCGAGTGGTTTGAATAATCACCTGCTATAAGTTACTCAAGCTTAAATCCAAACGGTCTGTAAAAGAGTTTAAATTAAATGTTAGTTGTCTTATACTTTTAAACGAGCAATTCTTTTATACATGATCTCTTGTAGATCTGGTCTCGGCAATGGTTCCAACGATTGGTTTTGTGTGTAGGGGGTTTAAGGGGCAAAATAATTATCAAGTTAGGTTAATTTTCTCATAATTTTGACCATGTTTTCAGTTACTGAAAAGCTCATAAAATATAATTACAATACGACAATAAATTTCGCCGACATATGTCAAGTTATGATATAGAGCGATAGCGAAACTAGAGTTCACCTGTTTAGTTTTTCCTTTTTTTAAATATCTGAGAAGTTCGAAGGTTGTTGGGATTCATACTTGCGTCGCTTGCATGGCTACTGCTCAAACCCAGCGGCATTCACGACTCATAATATTAACAATAATAATATAATAACAAAATAACGACATATTATATAAAGGTAATAATTAAATAACACTAATAAGGAATCGGCTCGAATTTTTTAATATTAAGCTTAGTTGAAAAAGGCGGGAGGAATGTGTAGTGAGCCAACACTCCTGGTATTTTTTATGCAGTTTGATAAATACTAAAGGAAGACATTAAAATGTCTTATAAGGGTACTCTTTTTCTCTTCGAGGACCTCGTGGCACAGTTGATATTGCGCAAGTCATTCGATCAGCGAAATTAAGCAACCTTAACCCTAGCCAGTAGTTGAATGGGTGACCGTCCGAGCTCCCTCCGTGCCTCGGAGAGCATGTTAAGCCATTGGTTCCGGTTGTCAATTTATCATCTTTGGTAATCTTTACAGGTCAGTCGGAGACCTAAAATGGTCTGACAACGGGTTTAACCCAGATAACAAATTTTCCTAGTCAAAGAGGTTGCGAAAGTCAGAGTGTAGTATATTAGTATTAAAATCAGGTGATCAGCTATGTCGGGTTGAATCAAATTCAAACTCAAAACTATTCAATTAGAGTTTTAACAAAGTACCTATTTTCAAATCGTCAGAATGACCTAATTAAACATGCTACCGCCAGATTCGGAAAGTTGCTTTTACTGCGAAATACCTGGCAAGAAACTCAGTAATTATTTTCATCTAAAATATGATACAATTTTAAAAATGTGAGCCCATGGACATAGTTCCAATGTACCAATGTCGATAAAAATTAACATACAGTAAATGTCTAGTAGTTCTTCTTATATCTAAATGTGTAGCTTTAGAAGACCAATCAAGTTCCGACCCCAACAATGTTTGGGATAAGGCCAAGGAGATGATGATGTCAAGGTTTCTTTTAATGGTACTAAATTCGCTTCTCATCATTTGATTTACCATATTTTGGAGCATACTACCCTTATAATAGAACATACTATCGTCCTAATGTACCTACTTAAAATAAATACATTTAGTACCTTATCTAATTTTAATTAATGCTGTGTCCTATCTTTGTTTTATGAAAAAATAATTAACTTTCTTTCTTCTTATATACTAATTCATTCGCACCTTTTTTTTTTAGATAACTGTCACCTTATAATAATATTTATTCGTTTCTTTCTCAACGTCATGTATAACATCCACCATGCTCTGCAATGTCATGGCGACGCTACTCATTCTTGTGTAACTAAGGGAGTTATGAGTAAAAATCGATAGAGTTGACTGTAGCAACGGTAACTTTCTTTATGCTGTCGTTAAGATGGCCGTTTTTTTCCGTAATGCAACGTTCACTACATAACGTAATCATTAAAACAATATCAAAAGCTATTATTGATTAATTTTCATGATCAATAATGTGGATCCGAACGGCGTAATTCATATAATCTCTCTGTTGTTATCCCATAATATGGTGGGTCGGCACTCGATTCAACCCGATACGGCTGAACGCCTGAAATTTACTTAAAGTGACTGCTATCTGACATTGACCCGTGGTTTCACCTGCGTAGAAATAATTTAATGGGTGACCGGCGGAATCCTAATGTTTTATTATAAATAAAAGTAACGGTACTTTCACAAAATCGGTCCAGCCGCTTTGGACATTAGTCGAAACAGACGGACAAACAGAGTAGAGAGACTGTCGTTCTGAGGATATGTACATATACATACATATGCTCACGCCTGTATTCCCCGTAGAGGTAGGCAGAGGTGTTGTAATCACAACACCCACTTTTCACCGAAGATGATTAAGTGCCGACGTGACAGATGGTGAGTCCATCGCCGTCTCAGACACTTTACATACTTCATTGAATTATTTCTCAGAAATATGCAGGTTTCCTCACGATGTTTTCCTTCACCGTAAAGCACGTGGTGTGAAATCTAGGCTTGAGAATTGAAATCTAGGCTTGAAATCTAGGAGGCTTGCTATCAGCTGGACTCAAAAAGTAACCAACATTGAAATTCTTCGACGAGTAAAGCAGAAACGTGAACTTTTGCAGACCGTCAAACAAATAAAAGTTGCCTACCCCTAGGTAGGCAACTAGGTATACATGTATTGAGACATGATAGCGTACCTATCATGCCTCAATACATGTCCTAGGTAGGCAGTACAATTAATTATGATGGGTAAATTCGCGGGCAAAAGACGTGTTGGTCGGAGGAAAAAATCTTGGCTGCGAAACATCCGGGTGTGGACGGGGATAGCGAGTGCAGCCGCACTCTTTCGCCTCGCCAGAAATAGAGAGGATACTCCAGAGATACTCCAAATTGACTGCCAGCCTCCGTCAATCGGAGAGACACCTTAAGAAAAAGAAGAAGGATGCCTCAATCTCGCGATCAGAATTACTAAACAAATGCTCGATTTCGTGCTTTGCAAACTTTCCGTGCTACGCCGTAGAGTGTCCGTAGCGGTGCGGTCCCGCTACGAAGCGCTACGAAGCCTCTACAATGTCCACGTAGCACGCACAACTACACTGTCAATATGTAATCAGCTGTAGAGTTTTCAATGTTTGTTAATTTGGTAATAACACTTGAATACTTAACAAACTAGTAATTAAAAGTAATACTAATTAATACCGATAAAAATATATAGAGGTCCTATTTATCGATTTAATTTAGGATTATTCCAGCAAGACAATATTAATGATGAAGAGAAGTTAATGTTTTGTAAACATGTTCAGTAGCCGTGGTGGTCGTGGGGTTTGAGTAGTCGCATGTTACGTAAGAGACGCACGTACGGATCCTGTTCCTGCCGGCCTGTAGCAATGAGGTTTTCAAAAAACTTATGTGCTTTACGGTGATGGAAAACATCGTGAGGAAACCACCATACATCTGAGAAGTAATTCAAAGACGAATGTATTGTGCCTGAGACGGCTATAAACTCACCATCTGTCACGTTGGCACTTAATCACAGGCGTGAGCATATGTATGTATTTAGATCGGGGTTGCGTCATTGATTTGGGATGTGACTAAATGTAACTTTGGACGAATCAGTTGAGTCACCGACCAACAGATGGCGCTAGGCGGCCCCTATACCGCAAAAATAAGGGAAGGACAAATTCCAAGCATGAGATGTGATCACGAGTAGCTCAGTTGGCAGAGCAAATGCAAGGTTTGCAGAGGTCGTATTTTGCCTAACAATTTTTACGAATTTAAAATTCATTTATTATATTGAAATAGAAATAAGTATAAGTGTTAAATTATTTTTCTTTACTTCGTCTTTTTATAATAAACTAGCTGTGTTCTGCGGTTTCACCCGCGTAGGTTTAATTCCGGCAGTCGTAAGGTGGCAAAGTTTCATACAAACGCTCATCCCCTATTTTATCCCCTTGGAGGTAGAATTAATCAAAGTCCTTTCTTAGCGGATGCCTACGTCATAACATCTACCAGCATGCCAAATTTCATCCCGATCCGTCCAGTGGTTTGGGCTGTGCGTTAATAGATCACTATGTCAGTCAGTCAGTGAGCCACCTTTGAGTTACATATATTTAGATAAATAATTATCATGTTCGACCATCGTTCTGTCAGCCGTCACTTCTCAATTCTTCCTCTTATATACTCTTTCCACTCTCACATTGTCTATCATTCTCACATACAACCTGTAAAACAAATTAGGCCTGGGAGCCAGGATCAGTCAGTCGGAGTAGACCTTAGTTGGTTGGAATGAAACACCGTAACTTCTGGTATTTATTCGAACGACGACCACTTGACCACACACTTGACGTTTGTCATAGATATATACGTAATATATGTAAAAAAAGGAATCTCAACATGGATATGTAAAGCAATACAGCGCCATCTTGTGAGAATGTAGTCAACTATTTATATACATGACGAACAGGAGATTCGGCGGGATCCGGCGTCTTGTAAAATGTAATCAATAACAGATTAGTCCGCCAACAGCGAAATAACTTTACTTCCGCCTTGTACAATAATCAAATCAAGATGGCATTAATAGGCACGCTTGTGCTTCGACTTATACCTCTGCTATCGCTGCTCAATCTTATACCTTTAAACGACCAATTCTGCAAGTATTCTTATTCGTATTTATTTCGGTACCGTAAATACTTTACTTTCATATGCATTTGGTGAAAAGCTGTCAATTTGGAACGACAAACAGACACATAAATTTTATTTATCTGTGTACGTTCGGTAAAAGTAGGTGTCGTAATAAGATGGAAAATTCTTATGTTACGTAGAAGCACATAACTATTTACAATGCAATAAGTAATGAATGAGTGTTCTTTTGTTGGAATAAGTTTGAAAAAGTGGATGTTGTAATCACAACACCCACTTTTCACCGAAGATGATTAAGTGCCAACGTAACAGATGGTGAGTCCACCGCCGTCTCAGACACTTTACATACGTCTTTGAATTACTTCTCAGAAATATGCAGGTTTCCTCACGATGTTTTCCTTCACCGTAAAGCACGTGGTGTGAAATCACTGTACATAAGTTTTTTATAAAAACTCATTGGTACAGGCCCCGCTGGGATTGAAACTTGCGTCGCTTGCGTATCAGGCGACTGCTCAAACTTCAAGGCCACCACGGCTCTTGTAAATAATCACTGTCAATGATTTCCCTTCCGGTCTGCATTTTACGATGCAGACTTTACTATTTCGTCATATACAATCAGATCGATAATTTTAAAAGTCCATTACTCTTCATGTTTTTTTGATGAATAAATTTAAATAAATATGCTCGCGCCATCCCAGAAAGGTCCCCAAGCAAAGCAAGGTAAGCAGTTGTTGTCGCAACAACACCCAGAATAGAAAAATATGTGGCTATTGAATTTCCTATTTAATATGGAAGGTATTCGTCGCCACGTGGTGTTTTTCCTACGATATGTAACCTACGTTTAGTCACTCCTGGGGAGAATTTAGCTACAGCTAAATTTTCCTACACAAAGTTATATTCTTATGAAAAGAAAAATAATTTATTCAGTTTAGGCCCTGATAAGGCATTTATGAATGTCTAAGAATTGATCACCGGTTCGGAAACTTGCCTTCTGAGAAGAACCGACAAGAAACTCAGCAGGCATCAGGTACATTTCATTACATAGTAAATAAATAAAATTCATATGAAATAATTATTATTATAAAATTCTGCTTTGGCGCATATGTCACGTGACTGATGTATGCCATTTCCATACTTTGTATCGTTTATGCCAGCGAAGCGTGAGGGTAACGTATGCAGGGCCTGACATGTCTAATAATAGCTCGCTGGCTGGAAGGTCTGGGCCAACGTGATCAAAAGTAGAAGGCTTCACGTTGAGTTGCTAGTGCACTGTGCACGTCTCTTCGTTACTATTCAGCACCCGTATATTGCCCCATCACAATCGCAAAATAGAAAGAGTCGGATGAAAAAATAATTTATTACACTTTTGACTCAAATAACTTAGGCCCGTATCGATTTACGTTAATTGTTATCGAAACATTTTTGAGTAATAGACAAACTGTAAACACCGCGGCTTTGCCTGCGTGGCATCGTAATGTGTCTATGTTCGGTTTTCCCGCGACTCGCTACGTTAATTCAAGTAGCGTATGGCGTTCGTATGGCTGGCATTCGCGTCACGCTAGTGAACAGGTGCTGCTTGTGGGGGCTGGTCATCTCAAAATTGTCGACATTTGTGCATTGGAACTGTGTCCATTGGCTTATATTTCTTAAGTGATATATTTTGTATTTTTAGGATTGTTTAATGTTTTTGAAAAGAGTTAATACTGTGTTTCTTGCCAGGTTCTTCTCAGTAAAAGCAACCTTCCGAACCTCGCAGTAGCATATATAAACCCATATAATTATGTCATTCTGATGATTTGAAAGTAGGTACTTTTGAGAAGTCTAATCGAATAAAGATTACTAATATTTAGGCAAAAATGTATCAGCCGTTTAGCGCAGTCGGGAACATTAATTATTAGCTGACGAATCGGCCCCTGCTACTTACGGCCCAGCTACTTAGAAGTTAAAGTTGGTTGAATTTATTTTCGTGGGCGAAATCAGTTAGAGTGAATCAAACTTTTTGTTCGATAACTTCTGGCGTAGGATGAGGCTTCCTCCAATCAATAGATTTCGTTCATCGTTAAATTGGTAACGCGCGACACCCCAATACAAGAGGCTGTTTGCCTCTTTCACCCTAATTAGAACATACGCCCCAATCAAAAATTTATAAAAATAAAATAAAATTAATATGCTCACGCAGATGTGTTGTAACAACAAGACCCACATTTCACCGAAAATGATTAAGTGCCAACGTGACGAAGGGCGAATCCATCGCCGTCTCAGGGACTATACATGCGTGATTGAATTACTTCTCAGAGATATACAGGTTTCATCACGATGTTTTCCTTCACAGTACAGCACGTGGTGTGAAATCGCTGCATATAAGTTTAACCTCATACAAATGCGGGTATAACTATTTATATATTTATGATATATATGATATATATAGAGCCGTGGTGCCCTCGGGGTTAGAGCAGTCGCCTGCTACGCAAGCGACGCAAGTTCGAATCCCAGCTGGGCCTGTACCAATGAGTTTTTCTAAAAAACTTACGTACAGTGATTTCACACCACGTGCTTTACGGTGAAGGAAAACATCGTGAGGAAACCTGCATATGTCTGAGAAGTAATTCAAGGACGTATGTATAGTGCCTGAGACGGCGATAGACTCACCATCTGTCACGTTGGCACTTAATCAAATTCGGTGAAAAGTGGGTGTTGTGATTATAACACCTCTGCCTACCCCTTCGGGGAATACAGGCGTGAGTATATGTATGTATATTTATGATATATTTCTGTGTCATCATCATCAATCATCTCACAATTATAATATTTTATCGCATGTATGTCTTACACGGACGCCCGTAAAAAGTAATACTTACATAGAGGAAAATATCAAGGAATTCAATACAATCCTTAAATAACAAATGCAAAAAAACCTTAGGTAATTCTGGATATGGAAATTTATGTTTTATAGTAACATAATTATGAAGTTCTACAAAAATTCAATTTGACCATCTTGTATTTGAAATTGGTGTAATTTTCGTATAAAGTAACGACGCGCGAAACGCCAAAAAAGAAACACTTGTTGACTATGAAACGATCTTTTGACTCCCAATTCAACCCCTTCGGGATTTTTGAGTTTTTGCTTTCTGGGTGCGTCCAGGATAATTATATTTTCCTTCACGATTTAAATTCTCATGGGGATGTTTTTTTTAAATATAAATGTTTTTCATGAAATTCAGCGTTGTGGCTCATTTGAAAATGCCATCCCCAAAAGTAATAAAGGTCCACTTATTCCAATACCTAATTTCAGCATAATCGGTTCAGCTATTAAACCGTGAAAACGGACGGACAGAATTTTCGTTTTATATTATAAATGTATCTAATATAGAACAGCGAAATTTATTGCCAAACAGCAGTAGTTACCACAAACCGGTTTCAAGCTTTATTTAGTTAATTTGCAAATTGATTAGGTTGGTAATACATAAAACCCAATTGTGTTGCTTTTGACTGGAAATTTTGTTAAAATCGTTTGACCAGTGGAGAGCGTAGGGGCGCGCGGGGGTAGCACGTGCCGGCAGGCATGCACGTTGCCGGCGAGCTCGCGAGCACGTGGCTCTGAGTGTGCTTCGCGCGGACGGCGCGGACTTGCTTCAATCCTGCCGCGGCACTCCTCGGGAACGGTCGTATGGCAGTTAACTTCGCGAAACGTTCTGCAACAGCTAATCAGCTCGGAAGTTCGAAGTATACCGGTGTAGGCGCGATATGCTGGTCGTCTCGTCGCTTAGATAGACACGGATACATTGACATGGCCACCGACTCAGGCGCCACCTGGTCGCACGTTTGGACTAACAGCCCCTATTACCCAAGCGCGACTGCCCAGGACATTCAGTTCTTGAAGCCGGAGCCTCCGCAGTACACTGCTCCAACCGTCTATCCTCAATACATGCACCCCATGCACCCTAGGCTGCTGCATCCCCCGCCTTCAGCAGACCAAGGTAACTACCAGCTTGCGCAGACATATTCACAGGTTAGCTGCCGTAGACTGCTGAGAGTGGATTCAACAACAATAACATCGTTTATGAATACAATTATTTAGCTGTGTGTCACCACACCACGTGCGCTGTGCTGCGAGCGGCTAATTATTGGCACGCCACGATGACGAGCGACATGCTTTATTGCCGCGCACGGACAACCAACACGTTGTTTGCGTTCACTTAGCCGAGCGAAGCAGCGGGAAAAACACTCTCCGGATGTTCAAGACGCCGAACATTCAATTATAGAGTACAATAAAACTATGTCGTGGTTTACAAAAAGTTTTCTATACACAGGCAAACTTTTACTTGTATATAGTTTACCGGCCGACAAAAGTATATAACTTAAAAAAAAATGTTGCACATTTTTGTTTCATCCCACTTATTTGTGTGGTTCCTTGCTTTCATTCTGATTGAAACAAACCATATAAGAAATCTTACAATTTAAACAAACTTAACAATAAGTTGAGCAAATAATAATAGTTTATCAAACTTGGAAGAAAAAGAGAAAACGTGTAAACGATGCCAAATTAATGAGCAATATTCGAGTCATATTGACTTAGTCCCAAACTAGGCTTAGCTTGTAATATGGTACTTCGTAATGCCTACTTATAACGGACTTAATTGCAAAATCTAAAAAATACGTGTACTAGCCCCTTTTTTTGTCAGAGCCAAATAAATCGTAGAGCGAATGTGAGCGTAAGTGTCGGTAGAGGGCGTCCAAGGAAAAACTACTATGACAAAATTAATAATATTTTCAAATTCGGAGTACTCTTAAACCGAAGGAACTGTATGAAGAGATGCATGAATGTGGATGAAGCGAAAGAAGTATGTAAGGATCGTAGCATGTGGCAAACGGTGGTCTCTGCCTACCCTCATGGGATACAAGCGTGAGTATATATGTACGCAATACGCATAAGAGCCGCTCCTCGCACATAATATTAAATATATCCAACGGGAATTGAACCCGGATAGCAATCAGAACTGCAATCTATCAGGTCTTCTGATCAAATGTCGTCTTTAACTACGTTATGATAAAGTCGTAACTGCCTTGTTATATAAATGATATGTACATTATGTATCGGGTACATTTAAGTTGCATTATAATAAGTCATTCACTGTAGTTGACTGAAGTTTCTGCTCATTATAATTTCAGAGGGACTACATATACTCAACTATGACGTACAATACATAAAGGAGGCACTTGTCTATAATACTTAATATTTTTTTTATTACAAATGCATAATGAAAGGAGCTATATGCAACTTTAAAAATATTATTTTTTTATTCCTAATACTCTGTACTTAATTTAAAAGTATTAAGGGTATTTAAATTAACCCGCAATTAATTTTTCTCTTTACATCTATAATTTATGAAAAATCTCACGTCCGCGTACGAAACAAACACACTAATATGTTGCACACTTTGGCAGACTTAACATTTGTACATTATGTAATACTAGCTGTGCCCTGCGTTTTCACTCGCGAAGATTTAATAATCAACCCTAAATGTATTTTTTAAATAAAAGTATCTTTAGTTACTCCTTATAGCATAAGCTATCTGCCAGTGCAAGTCCCGCTATAATCGGTCCAGCCGTTTCAGAGATTACCCGGAACAAATAGACAGACAGACAGAGAAAAATTAAGATAATTTGCTTTTTAATTCAGTACCGTATATACTTTCATACGGATTTAGTGAAAAGCTGCTATTTTGGAATAACAAACACACACTTAAATCTTATTATCTGTATAGATTTCATAAAAAAAAGAATTTACTTACCGTTACTTTCTGTCAATGTTATAACGTCCGGTCTTTGATTATTAATACAATATTAGTACTACGGCCAGTCAAGAGGTAGTAACGACATCCGCAAGCTAAGGTTCAATACTCGTATTCACGGTATTCAGCGTAGAAATAACTGCCCTCTACAGAGATCAACCCGCGACCTGTTGCTCAACAGCCGGGGAGTGGTACTGCAGTTTACACCACGTGTTTGCTAACTCACTTTCTGATGCGTTACTCCGGTTTATTCCGTCTTCGTACCACGCAAGTTTGTCCCACGAAAATACTGCGTCCGACCCACTTTTTGGAATGTATTTCTTTCGCAGTTCCATCTTCTACCTTTAAACGAGCAATTCTTGTAATCTGAATCTAAATCTCGGAAACGGCTCCAACGATTTTCATGAACATTTGTGTGTAGGGGGTTTTAGGGGCAAAAAATAGATCTAGGTAGTTTCATTTTTGGAAAACATCGTTTCGATCATGTTTTCAGGCACTAAAAAACTCATAAAATATGAATTTCGCTGACATCTGTCAAGATACGATGGCTCAGAGTGAGGCTTGCAGGGTGGTTCACTGGATCGACTTTTTAATTTTTTGTGACAAAAGAAACCGAGAAACCAGCTCGGTCAACTATGTTCTTAATACTTATACATAAATATAACAATCAATTGCGAAATTTAATAAAGAATCTACGAATGCGATAAGATTTTATATAAGAAAATGTTGACACTGCTTAGGAGTTTATTTATATGATGACGTCAATTAAATATTTTCATGGTATAATATAGGTTAGCCAAACACACATGTTGTGTTACCTATTATGCCACCTTTATACCATGTCAGTCTACTAACTACTTATTTTAACTATATATATTAAATTTACAAAAGTCAAAACATATATTTTAATGTTTTACTATAAGAGTATATAAAAACATTTTCTTTAACCCACTCAATTGTTTGAAATGATACACTCATACAGTACGCACATCTACGAGACAATAAGCGGAATTAGCGTAATGACACTAGGGGTGTCACGTCGTGGACCATTGATATAGAAAAAAAATTACATTCTTTATCTTTGTTGTGGATGATCGCATATATACGTCATTCACGCGTTTTACAGACTTCTTTTTAATAATATAGTCATTTTTAAAACCTTTAAGATTGATCACCCTCACGCTCAATGGAGCTAAGGCCCGATGTCAATAATAGACCCAGATTCCTCGGTGCCCGTAAAGCTTATTTATACTGTAGGATTGAAAGTATTACATCTTTAGTCATAGTTAATAGACATCGGTTGTCACCTCCCGCTCTCGGGTTACTCCAGTTCAACCAGTTCAGTACAACCCTAAGAATTTGATCCTGCGAGGACAACAGGTATACTAATATATTCACTCCAACCCTCCACACACTCAAACATTAAATATTCAATAAAGTAAACAACATATATATACTACATTACATAATACATTACATAATGACAGCCCAAACCACTGGACGGATCGGGCTGAAATTTGGCAAACAGGTAGATGTTATGACTTAGGCGTCCGCTAAGAAAGGGTTTTGATTAATTCTACCCCCAAGGGGATAAAATAGGGTATGAAATTTTAGGCTACTTTTAATAATAAAACTTAGCGTATGCTATCGCGGGTGAAACCGCGGGGCACAGCTAGTTATATTATGAAGTAACGCTGCCTGTGTGTCACGCAATGCAACCTACATTACCGTACTTATTCAAATGAAATTTGGTAACCTGGAGTCTGAAAACAGACGTGCTACGGCTACATTTTATTGCGAAAAAAATCTAAGGGGTTGAAATAAGGGATGAAAGGTTTGTGAATAAAAATAATACGGAGAATACTAAACCCTATAGTAAATTGCTTACTTTTATTAGAAAGTCATATCATTCCACATATCCATCATTATTTCAAAGTCGCAGACACAACTAGCCATGAATAGAAATCCTATTATCCTGCGGGGATCAGAAGGGTTGATTTTTCTGGGAGTAACCTTTTTTTTTTTTTGTTGACGAGGGGAAACCTTCAAAAGGTCCCCGACCGCCCTGGGAGGGGTATGTGGGATTCTTACCGCACTAAAACCCCCCCGGTGGCCATCCTCAGTGCTCAGGGGGGACTCCGGGTACTCTAATAGAACGCACCGGTGTCCCCCCACACTTTGCCGGGGCACATCCCCGGGGCAGCTGTAAGGCCGCCCCTAGAGATCTCGCTGTGCAAGGCAGCGCGAGCCACATCGCGCTGCCACCTTCCCGGGCCCGCGTCGGTGGTCAAAGCTCCCACCCCGACCACCGCCAGCAGGCCCTCCGGCCCCCTTCTGGGAGTAACTTACCTTAACAAACACACAAAGGACATATGTGGTTATTTGAATGCATGTGTGCATATATAGGTATAGACTCCCAATTGAGTCGAGGACTTGCCAAGTGGCGGTCACATCAAGTGCCTACACGCGTCGCCACTTTACACAGAAACGTGAATTAAGCCTATTCTAACTAGTCCCGAATTAATGTGCATTACATGAATTATTAACTAATAAATACATAAAATAAATTAAAAGGCTGGAATTCTCGTCATCTCAAGCTACACAATTATACGTTTTTATATTTTTTATCGACTTTTTGAATATTGGGACTGTGTCTATGGGATTATATTTTTTTTAGTAGGTACTTAATAATAAAAGTTCCTCATATTGCTGTGCCCTAGCAGGGTTTTTAGTTATAAGTTGTAACCATTACATATGCTCACGCATGTTTCTATCCCATGGGAGTAGGCAGGGACCCCCGTATCCTACATACTACGATCCTTACATACTTCTTTCGCTTCATCCACATTCATGCATCTCTTCATACACGTCTCTGTTACAAGCGCTCTGAAAATTATTATTATTAACTAATTAACGGTAGATACATGTAGATATATATGTATAGTTCTGACAGATTATTGGAATAGTAAAATTGCTATAAAAATCGGGCAAGTACGAGTCAGATTAGCATAAAATCCATTAAAACGTTAGCATACATTAATATAATCAGAAAACGTAGTTCATTTCAAAATAAGTTGCAATAAAAATTATTATCTTCACGTATTTTGTAAGAAAAATTGAGGGTTGAGACTATTGCCTCCGGAGCTGAGGTAACGTTTAATAATTAAACCATTTTCAAGATAACTTGTAGACCTTCAGGTGGTCAGTTCAGGTTCAATTACCTTCACAAAGATATTGACTTGGCTCCTGGTGAGGGGACTCGAACTCTACAAACCCACCTCACAATGGTTTATAATCAAAACAAACAATGCATATTTTCTCAAGGTTTTGAACGCGATTTATCGCCTCGGCGTTAAATTAACAGTTATAATAAAACAGAGGTTAGGTAAATCATTGGCAGTCCGGTAAAAAAATTGTTTTAAATTCAGGGAAATACTTTTTTCTTTAAAATAAATAGTGGTCATTATAGGAAAGCCTTGAGTTGTCTGGGAAGTTACGTGAGAGTGTCTTACATATTCAGTGGGAATGTGCACCTTCATGGTGACTTCCTGTCTCACTTTTCTTCATTACTTTTTACGTAACCCATCAAGCTGTACTTTGTAAGGTGAAGGCAAACATCGTGAGGAAACCTGCGTAGTTTGAGAAGTAGTTCGAAGGCGTATGTATTGTACCCAAGACGGCAATGGACTCACCCTCTGTTACGTTGGCACTTAATCGTCTTCGGAAAAATGTGGGTGTTGTTGCTACAACACTTCTGCTTACACCTTTCTGGGATGGCGTAAGCATATTAATATATATTTATTTATCAAACTGTAGATGCCCAGTATAGGTTGACCTCATATAATACAGGGTTTCTGTATAATGAGAGGTCAGCTTACATTGTATAATATTTTGATAGTTTCGAAAATTACCAATAAGTCGAAGGCTGTAGAAATTGCTAATCAATTATATTATTTAAATTGGCTCAATTAATTAGCAGTCTGGTTCCACGTGCATGTAATCAGCAGCTGGTGGAGAGCTCTCGCATATTATATGCACGTAGTAATCGAACATGATTTATATAGTCTTTGACGGCAATCATACAATTGAACACTTGCTAGTTAATTGAGAAATTGGTCTCGCAAATATTCCCTTTGATCGGAAGAGCTACAACTTTCATACGTTGGTAGTGTTGACGCCGTGCGGCGCACAACCAAGGTACATTTCATCTTAAGTGGCCACTTCAGGCTCTTTATATTATTTGTCATGAAGCCGGATACGTGTGATTGAGGAAAGCGAGTACTACCGCTGGGGACGTTTATAAATTATAACTGCAGCTACGTACGTGCGCCCGAGAGTGCAACGCAAAAGAATTAAATTTTTCTCTAGCTCCTGACCGCAGGAAGTGTAGGTATATAAGTAAGTTCATGCCGTCTTTGAAAGGTCCGCAAAAGGGAAGGTTGTGTTGCAACATACAATTTTTTTTCAATAATAATATTTATTCAGTTTGGGCGACGGTAAGGCACCTATTAATGTCGAAAATTTACCACTGGTTCGGAAACTAGCCTTCTGAGAAGAACCGGCAAGAAACTCAGCTGGCATCATGTACATTTCATCGATACAATATAAATCATCATTTTCACTGAAGACGTCAACATGACAGGTGGCGAGTCCATGACCATCACCATCACATGATGCAGGTTTCCTCACGTTTACACAGTATAAATATAAGCTTTACAAGAAGTAAGGACACATCTATGAGATTATTAGCAGAATAGCAGTAGCGTAAATAAGGGATATCACGTCGAGTACGATCACGTATACGTCATTGACGTGTTTAATACTTTAAAAAAATTCGAAACGACAGGATAGTATTTTATACAATAATTGATAAGCATATTTTTTACTATTCATCGAATAAATGCTATCTGACTAGTTATCTAAGCATTGAAATCAGAAAAAATCTAATTAAAATCAGTCCTTAGTAATTAACTCACTTAAATATGTACAGAAAGACAGAGAACAAATTGAAAAAAAATTTTTTTTACTTACTTATATACCGCTGAAATTACCCCTAAGATAACACGGTTATTAATTTTATCGCTCTCAAGTTACCGATCCTAATGGTATGAAAAATAATGATCTTAAGTTGCTTCTAAGCGAGATAGTTCAAGCTGTCGCCGACAGATGACACTACAAGAGCTCTCGCGCACGCTGTTTAGATCACTTTGAATGTTTTACTTCACTGCATTTGCAAAGTAGGTATTTCTATTTAGTGTAGCAACAGTAAAGTATTTAATTTACATACTTGCTCAGTACCCAAGTAGGTATGCAAATTACCATCGACTCATGTACAAAATTACAGAATACATATTGTAATGTGTAAGACAAACTGAACAATACATCATTTAAACGAAGAGGTTTAGCTGTTATTAGACAGAAATCAGTTTGCTGTTATTTACTTATAACTCCCTTTTTAAGGATCTATCAAAACGCCTGGTTGACGTCTCTGGTGACCGTCGAGCTGGTTCTTACCTCGGTCAGAGGATTAGCTTAGCGATCCAGCGAGGTAACGCAGCCAGCTTACTGGGCACCATTCCCGCAGACACTAATTTAAATTCCGTGTTTTATTTATAAATTTTATTTTTATAATAGGTTTTTAGTTATTAGATTATATTTTTAGGTTGTCCAAACCATCTCAACATACTTTTTTTTTCAATTCTGGTCACCACATCATTCTTCAACTTGCAACTGTCTCTTATCACACAATTTTTGATTCGATCTACAATGGTGACCCCACACATACTTCGTAACGACCGCATTTCCACCGCATTCTCTACTTTCATGTTTCTTCTGCCAAACCCAACATTCACTTCCATACATCAGAGTAAGTACTAGCACCCCGTTATGAATGGCCAGGCGCGCTTTTTATGCATTTAGTACAAAGCGGTTATTTTGGAATTACAAACAGACACTTCAATTTTATTTATCTGTATAGATATAAATATGTGTTATGTATATGTGCAAAATATCCATACTTCCACGGGAATCGAATATGTACTCGTGATCATCTCTTGCAATATATCCCTCTTAACCACACCTTACACAGTAAAAGTTTCCATCAAACATCACGTGGTCTATAATCCAAACATTCCTTACTAACATTGAATGTGAAGTGCGTCTGTCTGCTACATGTGCACTGTTACACCACTGAATTGGTATAGGCAATTACATTGATAGTTTTGAGACGGTCAAATTATGACATAGGTTTTTATAGATGATAAGGCTACCATAGCATGCCACGGTGGGTCAGAGCGGTATAGAAAATAGTCTATATATCTATACAAATAAAGTGTAAGTGTCTGTTTTTCTTTCAAAATTACATCTTTTGACTAAGTGCATATGAATGTATACACGGTACTAGATATAGAAAAACAATTAATATTTTTTTTTCTCTGTCTGTCTGTCTGTTTATTCCTGCTAATCTCCGAAACGGCTGGACCGATATGAACGGGACTTTCACTGGCGAATTACAAATTTTACAAAAAATATTGCAGTTCCGCTGGCCACCCATAAAATTGAAACTTATTAAACGTCAACGTAGGTGAAACCGCGGAGCACAGCTAGTTATTAATTAAAATTGGGCGCCGGTGGATCATAAATGTGGATCAGAAGGCATAATTCAACTTTTTAAATTATTTTTGCCGTGGTGGCCTTGAGGTTTGAGCAGTCGCCTGCTACGCAAGTTCGAATCCCAGCGGGGCCTGTACCAATGAGTTTTTCTAAAAAACTTATGTACAGTGATTTCACACCACGTGCTTTACGGTGAAAGAAAACATCGTGAGGAAACCTGCATATTTCTGAGAAGTAATTAAATGACGTATGTAAAGTGTCTGAGACGGTGATGGACTCACCATCTGATACGTTTACACTTAATCATCTTCGGTGAAAAGTGGGTGTTGTGATTACAACACCTCTGCCTACCCCTTCGGGAAATACAGGCGTGAGTATATGTATGTTAAATTATTTCTATTTGCGATCAAATGTGGATGTCTTGTATTATATATCCATTGGCGTTGGAGGCTTCCATCTCTTGGCGATAGATGTCGCCGCACGTGCTAGTGCGCGGGCGAGGTAGCGGGTCAAAGCTAGGGATTTATATGATCGATTTGGTCACGTGACTTGGGTCAACAGGAGGGTAGCCGTTAGGTAAGGATGTTTGTTTGAGCAAGTTCTGGCTTATTGACGTACGGTCGGAAATTTTAAACGATTATTACAAATCGATTGTATATACAAAGGTTTAAGGGTTGAGCGAGAAATGGGCGAATGTTTATTTTATTGTTGCTAAGAATTCAAAATGTATCATGAAAGTATATATAGTGAGTTGTTTTACTGTCTAGCTGCGCCCTGCGGCTTCACCCGCGTAGATTTAATTTGATTCCCGCGGAACACTAAAAGTTGTTGTTAAATAAAAGTAGCCTCAGTTACTCCTTGTATCCCTAGCTACCTGCCAGTTAAAGTCCCTTTAAAATCGACCCAGCCGTTTTAGAGATTACCCGGAACAAACAGACAGACAGAGAATTTATTTAACAATTGTTTTTTTAAGTCAGTTTTCATATGCATTTAGTGCTGTTATTTTGTAATTACAAACTTACATTTAAATTTTATTTATGTGTATAGATATAGATGGATATATAAGCACGAGCCAATAGAGGTATAGCTAGTTTTATACGGGATCTCTCGTTCGAATTTCGCATCATCAGGACTTATGACCTTAAAAATTTAAGCCAGGATACCTTAGAGGTGTCTTCAGTTCTAGTTCTAGCGTCCTCGTTAGCTTTAGAGGGACACCCTTGGTGCTTTGCCTTTAATAACCATTTACTTTGTGATTTAAAAATAATATTTGTATCCAGGAATTACATACCAGTGTGGCGCGTAGATACATACGTTTTTGTACACACACACGCACTGCTTATCTGCTTATGTGGAATGCACGCCCCTACTAGTATCTGATAAAGATATCTTTAAAAATTGCCATCCTAAAATCGCCTTTCATATTTTACCAAAAAGAACGCGGCCTACAAAGAGAAAGCTGACATAACGCTAAAGAGCCGTGTTTACCAAAAGTAAGTGCCAAGGTCGGTAATGCCTGCCACTTTCAAAATGACCGCTACCTTCCTTGCTGCTGCGGTATTCTGTACGATATCTCAGCTTTCGAACATGCGAAATTGAACTTTATCGTTCATGTATTATGTATAAATTACCTTTGATTGCAACTGACACTGCGACGAGCTCGTCGCTGAGATATCGAACAGAATAACGCTGACTTACACCCAAAGGCAATGAATTTGGGTCATCGACAGAAATCGTTATATCTTGGAAACTTAGAAAGATAGCTTTATATATATATATATTTTAGTACTAAAATAATTAAAATGAATAAATAAATAAATTAAAATAGTTTCTAAATTTTTTTAAATTCTTAATATTGATGTTAATCTTGTGACTTGCATAAGTTTTGCTCTCAAATGTATGTTGATAGCTGTCTGCTACTTCGTCCTTATAAGTTATAAAGGCTTACCCATTATTATAGAATAATCAACTCTAATAGACGTTTGAAGATAATAGTCATAGGAATACATTTTATGAATATTATTATGCACTTATCGTAATAAAATATGTAAGCTAACTGGAAGTTTCCACACAACTTAGAAATTGTACATTTTAGAAAAAAAAATCTATTAGTGGTTTATGAATTCACGAAATTTTAAAAATTAAATAGTAAGACTATTTAAGATTTCCGCTGGGAGCTGGTTATCTCGAGCTACTTTATACATAGTTCTTATATACTTCAGCTTTTATATAAAAAAATATTGACACTTGTGCACTAAAACTTGAATGGATTGAAATCTTTAGAATTTTCATTGGATATTACAAACAGACACTTATATTTTATTTTTATGTATAGATGTTATAGGATGGTAATTAATTTAATGGCACATTCTGGATGCATATAAACCGAATTAATCGTTAGTAACACGTAAGTAGCAAATTATATATTTTGTCATGGCATTCAACTTTATTACCGGCAGAAATCTCCATAAAGGGGTCGCGCATACAGTTATTGTCCATGCAAAAAGTAGTACCTACTTTCGCCGACGTTATAGGTTGCCAGCTTTACTTGGGTGTCGAACCAATACTATTTTGACGTTTAAATGTTGTGGCAGTACTCAAAAGATATACGATTTTTTCATCATCGGTTTAATACCAAAAAATTTAATGTCAATGCTAAGAAGTCATTAATAAGCGCTGCTTAGAAAATCATAGTTGGCCCTACCCAGTTGACCTACGTAGGCATGGTCTCTACGTCATCGTCCCCCCCCGTCCTCTGCTAGGGCCGGCGCGCGCCGAGCCACTAGCCTTAAACATGTCCCTAAATAATACCACTCAGATCCAGCTCCCTAGCTCATCCCCCAGCAACGCCCTAAGCCGAGGTCCGAACCCCACACCGGGGTGCCCTTAGCTGTGTTGCTTAGTTTTTAAGTTTAAGCTCGGCTGGAGGCCCTTGAGTCTCGCCCTTTAGTCCGGTTAAGCAGTGGAGGTAACTCCCCCCTGCCAATTGCGAGAGACCACATCGTAAAAAAAAAAAAAAAAAAGGCATGGCAATTTATTTGCAGAAACTGAATGTAATGCTGTTCGGAAGATTTATATCAGCAAACTAACAATGTAGCGACGATGTTCACGTAGAGAAAGGTCCTAATCCCCCTGGCATTATTTACAATATGTATTTTTCCATCATTAGTTGTTTTGTAATTGCTAATTAATTGACACTAGTTGCTATGATTTGAGATAAGGGGTGGGTGAACAAAGCATCTATAAGGACAGTCCAACACACTGACGGAACATCAGCG
Organism: Watsonalla binaria; assembly: GCA_929442735.1. Taxonomy (NCBI): domain Eukaryota; kingdom Metazoa; phylum Arthropoda; class Insecta; order Lepidoptera; family Drepanidae; genus Watsonalla; species Watsonalla binaria. The sequence continues at coordinate 390,405 of OV838917.1, read as the reverse complement.
CCAACAACGTATCATGTAGAGTGCAAATCAACGCTGAGAAGTATTATTGTTTAGTGTATGAGAGGCTGCAAAATAGAGTTGTATGTAGTGGTAGCAAGGCACCAGATTAACTAGTGCATGTTATCGGCACGCCAGGTGTAATTCCGATGTAAGTAAACAGTGGTGTTATTGTGTCGCGGCCGCACAATGGACCGATAAGCGATAACGAGCCAGCTGACAACCCTGACATTGGCTGCCACTGCCCACTGAACCATTCCGTTCTGATACACTTGAACATCGTCATGGGTAATCGTTACATCGTTCAATCAAAATAGATCATGAATTATCTATCATATCATATGACGAAATACATAGTATTTCGATGTGAAGGGGTAAGGGGTATTTTTATTGTAATGAATCATTTTTTACTATGTAACGAAATATACATGATGTCTGCTGAGTTTCTTGCCGGTTCTTCTCAGAAGGCTAGTTTCCGAACCGGTGGTAAATTCTTCGATATTCATAAGTGCCTTACCAGGGCCTAAACTGAACGAATAATTTTCATAAACAACTCCATTCCCTGCGCGTTGCATGAGTTCAAAGAGGAACTAAGTTTTGTGCTCGGAAGAGAATTACACTAAATATTCCTGAAATGCCAAAATTAGCATGGTCTGTTTGTGTAAAACGCATTGAGTTAATTAACTTTGACACGAACGCTATTTGTAAGCCAGTTTACACCGGTATCCTTGTTAGGTTTCTCGCGAGGCTGTAGATACGTCATGAAACCTTGAAAACGGGCATTGAACTTACAAATCAATAAGGTACTAATTCACATTGACACATTTTTAAACATAAAATCACTACAAAATATTATTGTCACTATAATATCGTTCAATATTATTGCGAATACCACAGTACGTAACGTAATTTTCTTAAAGGCTAGGCGATATGATTGTCAATATGCACTTTATTGACAATATTATTGAGTGTGTGCGGCTAGCCTTTAAGAAAATTACAAAATAAAGATGAGGCTGCAAAAGGCGCGCTCTTAAAGTACGGAAGAGGAGGAAATTATGAAGATTGAAATATATATATACTTTATGTACCTCATCACATGTTGACACAAACACAAATGCAGCTATATTGTAGGTACTCAAGCAGGTAATGTCTATGAAAAAAGTGTTTTTACTAGTTTCAGCAATTATTCCTCTCAATACAATTTTCGATACAATTCATGCTTGGTATCAGGTCGTCGTATCTTCTTGTAAGGGAAATAAAACAATTGATATTTTTTGATTTGCATATGAAAATATACCTTAATTATGACCTTATGTATGTCAGATACTTAAAATACAAAGAAACACATAAAATGTATGTTGCACCTATCTCAGAATAATCTAGTTATTATGTTGAAGTCAACCTTTTCGCCAGTACTAGATTATGACGTCACTGTCATAACTATCATTAGACGGTAAAGGACTTCTTGGCTGACTTTACATATTACCCAAGATTGACTTTGTCGTCATACAAATATCTTTCCGTAGCGGGAATCGAACTCAAGCCCCTAGCTTACTACTATTTATCAAGCCAATGTTTATGATCGTTATACAGGTAACAAAAATGTGATATGCGTACTGTGCATGTACTACAATACGATATATTGTATCGCACACACGACTGAACTTTCTAATGACGTGCTGCCGAAACAAGCGAGTCTTTTGTTCGCCAATGGTGTGCGCGTAGAAGTAAAAATAATACCACCAAATAACCATATTACAAACTAAATAAAATAATCTTATTGCTGTGCTGACATAGTTAAAGACGAAAGGATCTATAACTCGGCAAGCTCTATTACTTATTCCAAGGACCACTAGTTACAAAACCACTCAACAATTTATCATTATTTAGCTTCGTACTTTCAGATTCAAGTAACGAAAGCAGTAACTATATCTTGTTGTTTCCGTGTTCATTATATTACAGAAAGCTCAGTCCTCGCGAAAATATCCTATTGAGTCCTATCGAACTACGTGAATACCGCATTGGGAGAAGGTTTCGATCGATTTCAATCGTTCAACGATATTTCCATCGTTTGTTTTACGTGAATCAGGGCACTGGAGATCCCGTTATGTCTCTCTTAAAATTTGTCAGTGATTTACAAACTCAACTGAATTTTACAGTTCAATTGAACTGGCAGCTTCGTCACGCTAAATTTCAGAATACTGTAAACTAAGTAAAAGTGCAAAGAAGCAAAAAATAAACATTAAAGTAAGTAAGGAAAAGTCTTCAGCCAATCTCTCGGATGGTCTGCTACACTTTGTACTATTTGTAAGTAATTCTAAGCTTGAAAACATTTTAATCGAAAATATAATTGTTATAAACATTATATTTTATCGACATAACTTCACGTTGAACCAAGATTTCTTTCAACTATTGCCATACTTCGATACAAACAATAGCATTAAAGACACATAGTGTAATAATACTTATTAAAAAATACTTTGAAACTTTGAATACATAATAATATGACAATTTTTTGATAACATTATAATTGCAGATTTCATCTGTACAATTTAATCAGATTCGACTTGAAGTCATAATTACTTATGATTATAATTACATATAGCTATTTATAGAAAATGCCTATTCAGTAGAATAGGCATTTTCAAGAGCAGCTCATGGCACAGCTGCTATTGCGTATATCATTCGATTAGCGAAAATAAGCAACCCGAAGCCGATAATTGGATGGGTGACCGCCCGAGTTCCCTCCGTGACCCGAAGAGCACGTTAAGCCGTCGGTCTCGGTTACCTATCACCACCCGTCATCACCCAGATCTCAGGTTTTCCTCGTTAAAGGGGTTGCGAAGGTCAGATGGCAGTCGCTTCGTATAAAAATAATTTGATCAGCCACATCGGGCTGAATCAAATGAACCCAACATTGTAATATATAAGGCCAGGCACATGAAGAGGAATTTTCATGCATAGTCATATTTCGGGTAAGAAATGTTTGAAAACAGACGTATTTGAGAGAGTGAACGAAAAAAGTACTATTGAAATGAATAGCGAGCCAAAAAGGGAGACACACATATTCCTTACTAAACATGGTTTAAACCATCTATTAATATTTAAATGTTTTTTCAGACAGGTAGCCAATGTAACAGGAATTACTTTTATTTAAAAACACATTATGGTTCCGCGAGACACCCATGAAATGAAGTCTACGCAGGTAAACCCGCGGGGCATGGCTTGTTTTTTGTAATATAAAAGTAAGACATAAAGCCTTACAGATTCTCAACGATAGTGAAAACTAGATGTGAATTAACGAGCATTCAACGCTGCTTATTTTCTCGGAGGTTTCGGCTGGTGAAAGTATATGTATTTTGAGAAAGGAAAAGTTGCTTATTTTTTGTTGGTAAGAGGCTATGCGCGGGCGCCCCTCCTGCCCGCTCGCCCCTCCCCCTCCCCCATGAAAGTGAAACCTGCCACTCGCTAGTCTTTTGGCAGCGACTCTTAGCATTCCAATGTCAATGCGATCGATGCACGAAACAATATTAGAATTAGATACCTTAGCATTCCTTGCGATATTTGCTTACACGAGGTCCTGAGTTGCGCAAAGTGATATTTGCTTTTCCCAGGAGCACCCCGGAGTCTGGATGACAGTCCGGTAAATGGCAATAGGCTCGCCCCTTATTACATAACACCTAAATATAATTGGGGAAATGTGAGTGGGGAATTGAGGCGTGAACGTGGCGTTATGTCCTTGCGATAATTATTTGACTGAACGACAATGACGGATGTACATTTCTCATATGTTTGTCTCTTACGGTCAAACTGTGATGTGAAAAAAGATATGATAGTACTTGCTAGTTTTTTATTATTCCTGGCTTCGACTTTCACCATGCAGCTCTGAAGGAGTGATGCGTAAGATTACTGTCAGTAATTACGCAGCTGGAACACGAGTTTACAATATTTTTGTGAATTGTCTCCCTCTTTGGTCAGAGGTCACATGTAGATATGTTTATCATAACGTTGAACGCTTCGACCAATGTTATTTTTTCGTCTTAACTATGGAGATGATTTACTGTGATCAAAATTACACTCTACCATCAACGGTTGCAACAGATCATATTAAGAACTTTTGAGCTCTGAGGTTTAATTTTTGTACCGTAAATGCAAACTTCGAAGCTGACAAGTTCTTTGATACGTGCTGCTTAAACGAACCTAGCTCTTATTGCCATAATAGTTTGACTCATTGTTAAATAGATGTATGTATAAGTGTCATACCAATAAAAGCACAGTTACTGGAAGACCGAGCTTGCATCCTGTTTTATTTAAGTTTTCTAAAAATTAAACCTGCTGCTAGTGAAAGTCCCGATAAAATCGGTCCAGCCGTTTTGGACATGAGCCATCACAAACAGACAGAGACAAATATATGTGAGTATCGTGTATACTTTCATAAAAATTTAGTGAAAAGCTGTTGATTAAAAATTAATTAATCTAAATGTATATACACAAGAATTGCTCATTTAAAGGTAGGTTATATTTAGATGTAATGTCCGCAGTTTGGCAGATGTACACAGAAAGTATATTCTAGATTATGTAGTGTTTATTGCACAATACTAATAAATAAGTACCTACTATAGGAAATCACATCGTTTTGGCATCCATCGGGTTCAAGTTCGAGTCAAATTCGATAGTGCGTCGATAGCCCGAGGTTATCACACCCATATAACGTACACCACAGTGTAAGAGGTTCGAACAACATACAGTATGGTTCCAAATAAACATAACGTGATAAAATTCATGTATTTATAAATTAAACAGATAATAAATCGTTATGTAATCATTTTTAAATGGTCAAAAATGTAAAGCGTATGGAATTTGATTTTATGGTATAACTGTAAGAATAAATTAAGTGCGACTTTCCATCATTTAAATAACTTTATTTTGTAAGTCATCATCTGTTTTCTTCTACAGCAAATAAGTTGAAAATTAAAATGTATAATATTTATTCAGTTTGGGCCCTGGTTCGGAAACTAGCCTTCTGAGAAGAACCGGTAAGCTTGCGGCAAACTCTCATTCGTTAAAAAAATACAGTACCTTGCAGCAACCAAGGTATATATTATTCGTTAGAGAACTATATATTAGGAAAACACAGATTCCTAGTTCTTAAATATTCCTAGTAATTGCACGTCTGCTGACTAGTCAGCGTGAGATGGACGGCATTTGCGAGAGACGGCGAGCTATTTCTATTGAAAACTGAGAAAAATGTGAGTGTTATTGATAAACACCGTGACGTTTTTTCAATGAGTCCCCTCACCCTTCTGGCACTTGTTGCTCCGTCATTGAATAAACACCTAGCAGACTCGTGTACGCATATGTATTTCCTACTTGGCGCTTTCACTGCTATGACTTATCTTGGATTCGGATTTGCAGAAAGTTTTGTCGAATTAAAATTCATAAATTATGTCCTGTTAAACTGTTTCCGAGATCAGTCAATACTATAGAAAAATCGAGTCATCAGCTCTCTGGCCTTATCCGATACATTGTTGGGGTCGGCACTTGGTTCAACCAGATGCGGCTGATCACCTGATTTTACACGAAGCGACTGCCATCTGACTTTCGCAACCCCTTTAAACAAGAAAAATCTGTGATTGGGGTTAAACCAGTTATCAGACTATTTTTGGCTTCCGACTGACCTGTAACGATTTCCAAAATGTATCATTAATTAGATTTTAATCAAACAGTTAAACTCAAAAATATCTTCATTTGATTTGACTTTTGACAAAGTACTTTCAAATCGTGAGAAATACATACCATAAAAATATAAGCTACCGCCAGGTTCGACACTCAGTAATTACTCTTTAATTTTATGTCGTTAATCCGACAAGACCTTATTCTAATCACGTGCCTAATATATGGACTGCGGTTGACGTAATCTTCAAGTGTATTAGGATAGAACAAGTAGATGTCGTTTGAATCCTTAACAAAAATACGACTTACATACGCATACAAATTATAACAGGAATCGTAATGTCCGAACGAATATGTTGGAATTCACTTCGACATTATATTGGAACATTTGGGTATTTTGTATACATGCAAAAAGTGTTTTTTTGAGACTTGCGAAATAGATTTGCCTTAATCATCATAACCATTGGCACAAAGGCTTCGATGTTAGAAATACTGATGTACTTAGCTTATTGGATTCGCGTGCATGCTATGTTGTAAGAGTATTCTACCGAGAAAAAGAGTATTAAACTATGCAATTCTCGGATGTCCTGAGAATTCATTTGTGTACCTAAAATAATCAGTAGGTAATTAGAGATTTATTTATTTATTTATTCAATAATACATACACTAATAATAAGGCATACAATGCCAATTACACTAATTATACACAGGTAATGCAATATACACATAAAACATAATATATTAAAAATAAAAATTAAAAACTACAAATAAAATATTAACGTTCATCCTTTCGGTGGGATGTTTGAGAAAAGCTAGGAGGCCAACTATGATCGTTTGCGCAGCGCGTATTAAGACCTTCTTAGCTTTGACGTTTAATTTTACCATGCCAAAATGAAACGTCAAAGATCAGAAGTTCTTAATAAGCTCAGCTTAAGCCGGCGATGATAGTACTCCAGGAAAGTTGGCAAATTGATGTTATACATTTGAGAGAGTGGCTTATGGGAAGCATTATAACGGTTGTATGTGAGTCAGAGCACACCTGGTGAACAGGTAAACACCATTGTAGTCGCTATCGCCTCCCCTCCTCCCCCCTTCCGCCCTCCCCATCACTCCAATAGTACACAGCCGGCGTAGCTAGTAAGTTGATTAATACTATTTTTGTTGATTTTGTTTCTAGTGCCTTTTTACTGGATTAGAATCGTGGTTTGTATAACTCTTTGAACATAGTAAATTGCTCAATGAACTCTCAGTAAAATCAACTCTGGCAGTAACCAATACACTCCTGTATACATACGTCATTCAGTCTGTTTGAAAGTATTTTGTTAAAAGTGCAATTATAAAAGATATTTTGAGCTCGCTCTATTTGTTATTTTACGGTGCGGTGGTGACCGAGGTTGGAACCCGCATATCTTCAAGTTGAGGGTGATAACTTTAACCACATGCCCACCACAGCGTTTTACAGCCACTTTTTGTCATCAATTCATCGCGTTGTAGAATGCAATGTTCTATTTGTGGCCGAAACGCATGTTTTCTCTGAAATTAGTCGAGCTTAGCTCTTAAATCGATACATATACACAGATCGATACATATTCATCGTTCAGCGAGGGCCATGGTGGTTTAGGGGCTTGAGCAGTCGCCTGCTAAGTACGCAAGAAACACAGGTTGAAGTAAAAAATGATATAAATATGCTCACGCCATCCCAGAATGGTCCCCGAATCCCCGAGGTGTTGTAACAACAACGCCCACATTTAGCCGAATATGATCAAGTGCCAGTGTGACAGATGGTGAGTCCATCACCGTCTCAGGCACTATACATACGTCTTTGAATTACTCCATAAACGTATGCAGGTTTCCTCACCATGTTTTCTTTCACCGTGAAGCATACGGTGTCAAATAACTGCACATAAGTTTTTAGAAAAACTCATTGTTACAGGCCCCGCTGGGAGTCGAACTTGCGTCGCTTGCTTAGCGACTGCTCAAAACCCGAGGCCAACACGGCTCTCTCTCTACATTATATATTTTATAGACAGCAGAGAAAAAAATACGTTTTGAGACAGTCTTAGAAAATGGTAACCCGAAGTAAAGCGAGAGCGGGTCGCTACTGGCTTTGAACATCTGTACCCCTATCACGGGTTTGCCACCGTTTTCGTAATCTATACTCGCTAGCGTTACTCGCAATATTTGTATGAGATATTTTAGTTCTTCACGTCACCGCTGGGAGTCGCTGGACAATTTCTCATACTAATATTCGAGTATAGATTACGAAAACGGTGGCAAACCCGTGATAGGGGTACTGGTCACGTAACCGGCCAAAGCGTATATAATGTATATATGTACAAAACTAGCTGTGCCCTGCGGATTCACCCGCGTAGATTCAATTGCGGCAGTCGTAAGGTGACAAAGTTTCATTCAAACTTGAATCCCTTATTTTATCCCCTTGGGGGTAGAATTAATCAAAATCCTTTCTTAGCGGATGCCTACGTCATAACTTCTACCTGCATGCTAAATTTCAGCCCTATCCGTTCAGTGGCTTGGGCTGTGCGTTGATAGATCACTATGTCAGTCAGTCAGTCAGTCGCCTTTGAGTTATATATATTTAGATATATTTGAGAGAAGGTCATAACTACATGTTATGGTATTTCTCCACTTTACAGAAGACTGTCAAATAAGATCTTTAGAACGGTTTGTGTGTCTATCACTATTCTAGGACTTTTTCGCCTCACAGTACTTTGGCATAGCGAGAAATAAAATTTCATATATGGAGTTACAATATATAAATTACTAGTTGTGCCCCTGCGATTTCACCCGCGTATAATTAACTACTACGAAAAAGTCCTTAAATCTTTCAATTTAGTGAATAGCCTATCCATCTATAAAATAGCTTATGTCACTCACAAACAACTTTTTATTGGAAATATTATTTTCATAACAGCAGTTTCGTTTCTCCAGAAATTACCCCTTATAAACTCACAAACTGACAAACTTTATTTCTGTATAATATCTTAAAGTATCTATTTTCAATTAAGAATCAATGTTTCACTACCAAGTGTGCATTCGAAATAAATTATCAATTCTTATTGTAGTTGACTATTTTGGCTATAATGGCTTACACATAAGATATGGATATATACTGTACTGGACTTTTTTGTAGGACTATTTACGATAAACATTTCCATGATATAAAACATATGTGTAACTCTAGCGGTTTTGGCAGCGCACGCCAGAATAGCTCGCAGATGGTAGATTTTTTCCTACTTACTTGACACTTATCGTCATATTTTGAACAATTCACTCAATATCTTTATAAATTGTAGCGTATGTAGCGAGTATCTGTATAAATGTGTTATTGTGATCCATAAGCTATATTACTGTAAAGTTTCATTCAAATCTATTCGGTGGTTTTTACGTGAAAGAGTAACAAACACCCACCTATACTTACAAACTTTAGCGTTTATAATATTAAGTAGGATATGCCAGTGAGTGCTATAAGTATATGAAATCCTGCCGCTAGGTAAGGATTTTCCGAATTTCAATAAAATGATGAAAGTGGAGGCTATATTTCTAGCTTTCGGCTGCTTGGTGGTGATGAGAATGTTAATTTCTTCATCGCAGACGACGTGTGTGCGAAATATCAAGATGATCGGTTGAGTAGTTCAACAAATGAAAAAGGTGTGTGTGAATATAACTGTAACGTATAATATCCTCCTAACAAGGGTGTTTCATCCGGACAATATCGTGATTGTTAGCGCTGCCGCTCGGCACTGTGGATTCATACAAAAGACTTCAACGCGCGAGGTCGTCGCGACGTGCTACATTAATAATTGGCACCGTGCCCCGATACAACCACCCCTGTATAACTAACACGGTATTATATCTTCAAACTATTGTAATCTTGCCTTTTATTCACACATATCATATGTATGGACTTCGATAAGCCAGATCAATATAACATCTGAACGATATCACAGTTGAGTGTGACAATATGTAACTTTGTTTACGTTTTTTGTAATAGTATTTATATACTATAGTACGGCTTTTAATGGAGCTACGAAATGATTACGTGATGAGGAGTACGCGCTCTTGTAGCCGTCGGTGTTGGCTTTGTTTACATGCGGCGGACGACACGTGCACTCGTATGTACACATAACATGCGCAGCGAGTAGCGAACAGTAATCAGTTATCGGCGGCGAGAGTGATCGCGCATCGCGGCTATTATGTCACCGCAATTAAAAACTGTGCCGTGCGTGTGAGGAAGCGGTGAGGGTAGGGCGAGTCCGGGGGAGGGAGGCGAAGGCGGGAGGGCGGCAGGCCACGACTGCGGCGCGTCCGCCAGTCGCGCGCTGCACGCCGCCGCGCACGCACGCTGCGCGTACGCCTCGCGCCGCGATGAGTGATCACTGAGCGAGCGCCCGCCGAGCGCCTCGACTCGACCCTATGGAGTACCAGCACCAACCAATCCAGCCGCTCGGGCCGCCGGCGCCGCCGCCCCAGCTCCTGCCGCCCGCGCCCCCGCCCCCGCTGCCTTCGCTCCCGCAACTGCAACACGGCCACGTGCAGGACGACGACCGCTGGAGCCAGTATCACATCTGGAGGCAGCATGTCTTCGTCAATGGTCAGTGGCCTTTGTCCCGCGCCCTCCAGGAAGCGCTTGCGCACTTTCTCCGCGGGCCGCTCGCCTCCGTGCCGTGATTGATGCTGCCCGGCTCCGAGAGAGTCGCGAAAAAAAGAGAAAGTGCGCGGGCGCTGTTGGGCCCAAGTTTTCGGTCGATCGAAACGTCTTTGTTTCGGTGATCGGAGCCTTTCACCGACACCCTCGTGCACTTTGGACCGAGCCCGCACGGAGCCGATTGCCTGTCGGTCCTTCGAGCCCTCGGTGGCCACACCTATTTGGTATTTCGTTTTGAACCCTAAGAACACTTTGTTCAAGTTGTTCGACACTAAACTGGGCCCGAGTTCGATTATCCTACGGTGTCAGTCTTAATTTTCTCTATTCGCACATAACATAAGCCATTTCCGGAGACAGTGGGCAATCGATACAGTTTGCTGCGTCGCCAGTGAGCCGTGTCACGCCGTATGTGCATAAGAGAAAAGTGCGGAAGGCAGCTCAGCCGGAAACTCAATTAGTTCGGAGGAAGCCTTACCACTGGCGCTATACTCACATGGCTTCAGGTGACGGAAACAACTACACCGGGTCTGTTTCAGTTCCACTTGAAAACATTCATTTCTCGGTAATTATAACGGGAGCCTTATATACATGTGGTTTATACCTGAACGAATCGGGGATCTCATTGATCAACGACTCGTCAAATTGAAACCTGTTGTACTCTTGCTCTTCGAATATTACACCCTTTAAGTGTCGATCATCTATTTCAGGATATCCAGCAATCCATAAATCTTTAATCAAATCTGTCCTTGTAGTTTACAGTCCAAAAAAAATTGCATCAGTCGGAAATTGAATAAAAAAGAAAAGCTGGCGAAGTGTCGCTAAATAGTAAAACAAGACAGATCTCAATAGTCAACCCAAAAGTGGTGCTTAAAGAAAGCATGTCGACCTACAGAATTAAATAGACTAGAACTAACGGTTCAGATTTTGTGAACAAGAGAAAGTACGTCGCAGACACGCCTAATTGGGACGTCAGGACCTGCGCAGTAGCGTATTCATCTTTATTGCAAAGTAGATTTCACTCGCGCGCTCTGCTACTCCACAAGATTCCTCAATTCCGTGAAAAAAATCTTGAATGAGTTGGAATTTATTTTTCGGTACAACAATTACGAATTTGACTTTGATATCAACCCTGTCAGAAGCTTCCTAAATCCAGAATCTCTTAATTGACGTCATCCCAACGTTGCACGATCAGTTGCAATGTTTCATCATCGGTTGCATGACGTTGGGGTTTTTACTACTAGCCGTGCCCCGCCGCTTTATCCGCCTACGTTTAATGTAAAAAACTACGTTACTAAGAGATATATTTTCCGATATGTCCCGTTTCAATCGGTCCAGCCGTTTCAGAGATTAGCGGGAATAAACAGGCGGACAGTACGACACGCACTTATTTGATTTATCTGTAAAGGATGTATAGAATAGATGTTTGATGGTATCGAACTACCCTCAAAACCGTGTCAACTCTAAGTCTCAAACATGTACATCGACCTGTCTTGATAATATAAATACATATATTATATAATTACCATGATATATGGTCTTAAAACGTAAAATAAAAGAAAGAAAAATTTATGTAAGATCTAAGAAAATATTGGGATCGAAAAAAAATATTTCGTTTCAATTTCTTCAATATTTTAAAATCATAACTATATATAACATGTTTATATATAATTGATCTGAAAGATGTTACATAATAATAAGTAACAAGCGATCAAACATGAAATGAACATTAGCTTTACAAAAAAATTCAGGAAATACACCAATTTGGTGACATTGAGTCAAACGATACCTTTTATCGCATACTAATGAACTTGTCGACCCTTCATTGACGGCCCTGCGACCTCGGCCACTGAGCCTACGCGTTTTCTGTCTTCCACTAAATTCCTCAACTACAATTTGGACAGATTAACAAACGTGTGAGTACGTATTATATAGTTTTAAGGCATATATTTTTGGCACAAGGCTTAAAAAATTCCATATCGATTTAATTATTTTTAGAATTTCATTATAAACACAAATAAGCATTTTCCACTTTTTATCGTCCAATAAGCTTAAATAAGTACTTATAATTAATGCTTAAGCGCAAAAATAAGTAATGTAAGGATATGTAAATAACAGTTAAGGTATTGTTTTTGATATTTTTTTAATAGATATGGTTCGATGTATATGTATGTATGTACATATGCTCTATACGACAGCCTAAAGTCTCATTCTAAGGCATTCGTACCATGGTTATGAATCTTATGAAAAAATAAAGGTTAGTTGGGTATTATTTTTGTCTCAAAAGTCTTTATAATTATATGTATAATATGCGTAAGGATTTGGTTGGCGTGATACAAATGTGATAATTTCTTCTACATAATATACATTACTCTCATTTACAAAAGAGTACCAAATAACTATATATACGATATCGTCATCAAGTTACAAAGCAAACACTTATCAACAGCTTTTCTCTAAATGCATATATAATATCGATACAAACAAATTGAAGTTTTAAAAAAAATCCTTTTCCATTTTTTCTGACAGATAGTCAGCTATCTGTTACAATCATTAACTAAACATTTACTAACGAAAAACTAATTTATCACTAACGTTAAACCCGGCTAAACCCGCGAACACAAAGCACTAGTTAACCAAAAAAATATACGAATCTAGTGCAAACTTAGCGCACTAGTGTTGACGGTTATAAATGCCATTAAAATGGTAGATGAAAATGTAGGGCACAACGGGATCCGCTCAGAATTGGAGCTTACTAAGTCATTGCTCATATATAAGATACCTAAATTACACTGTCTTAGATAGCAAGATATATTGGTAAAGGGCTGACAGTGAGATCAGAAGTCACTTAACTCCACGACTGCCATGGGCCGTGTAACCGCTCCATAAAACAAAAAAAATATTTGGACATAGTACTTATAAATCGTCATAATAACAATATTATACAGGATTATAAATGTTACTTCCTGGTCCGTAAGGTCGCTTTCACTGAGAAGAAACCCGCTTTGTACTCTGTAATTATACATTGCAAAATATATATATGGCTAATGCACGTATAAAGTAATTATCCAGGTTACGTATCCTTTGTCCTCCCGTGGTCTCTGGGCCGTGGGGTTTGAGCAGTCGCCTGCAACACATGTTCGAATCGCAGCGGCCTGTACCAATGTGTTTTTCTAAAAAAATAAATGCAGTATTTTGATCCTATTGGCTTTACGGTGAAGGAAAATATCCAGATATAACCTGCGTACGTCGGAAAAGTAATTCTAAGACATTATGTATGGACTTCTCGTTCTCCTGTCTCGTCTCTACAAAACCTCTGCTTACCCTTTCGGAGACCCTTCTCAGTGTGCGAAGCATAATTTTTTCATATTTTTATTCAATGTTATTATAAATATCGCGACATAAACATTCCTTAGTCATTCACATTAATTTGTGTCGAATTCAAAAACTCTGAATGTAAAAGTTAAATTTTGGAAAGCTGCTCGGGTACTTTCAGCTTTATTTCCGTCTCACCTCTTGTTGTAATGAAATGCACATTCGTATAGTAGCTTGCAGGCTTCCGTATTCGTTTCGCAATCTGAATCTTAACTATCCATGAATCTAACGCATACGAAGATATTACAACGATTTGTTACTTTAAAAAAATACTCATTGTGCGAAACAATTTAATATGGAAATGTATGTAAACCATTAACATCACATTAGTATAACCTACTTAAGGACTAGTTCATATGACTAATCAATATATTCAACACACTATTCCTACAATGTATCCACTAAGCTCAAATATATTATTTCAAGCTGAAGTTTTCTATAAAGTGAAAATTGACCTAAAACACAAAATAGGATCTCAAATGTAATTAACCTAGCTTCAAGTTTATTAATGCCAATTATTTTTCGATTTTAATAAATAAGTTACAGTTTTTTTAACCACTCATACGGAACTGAAACGGATTTTCTTCAAAATGAAGCTCAAAATGGTGTAAAGACTTTTTAGAAATTCATTAAGTTTTTTGCCGATACTTGTCAATTTCGGAGGTAATTTTTCAATGATCGCTGACTTGATCTTTTACTAAGGAAAAGACAAGCAAAATAAATAAGTAGTATTTTTACGAAGCTTAGTAACTATTGATAGGGTAGCCATTCATTACTATCATTTCGGTAACTATTACGATATTCGTTAATTAAGCAACTAGTTTGCTTTAGAAACAATCCGAGTGTCGAGTCGAGTCCGAGAAAACGTGACTGAGTTGAGAAGAACTTGTTTATTTGAAACTTACCCATTTCACTCTAGCACATGTCATATAACCATATTATATATTTGCAGCTTTAAAATACGTTTTCTCAATTTAACTATCTTGATGTTGGTAAGCAGAACTTTCTTTTGATGCCAGAAACTCTGAAGTTTTGCGTCAGAATATATACCCTCTTATTATAAAAGATAGTTCTCAATTTAAAAGTAGGTCTAAACGCTTAAACAATGTTAAGTATTAAGGGGGATAGTCTACGAAATCTACATATATTTTGCTTACACCCTCAGCTCAGCCAATCGACTACATTATATTCGAATGGTAGAAAGGAAAGAAAATAATATAATAGTATGACTATGAATAGTTTTGCCATTAAAATCAGTATGTAATTTTAAATGGTAGCGAGAGAGCCAACACAATGGGCAAGTAAATGCAATAATTGTTTCGTACCGCTGTTAATTGATATTTTTATCAAATATCCGATGACTCGGACGGTTGAAAACAAAATTTATATGTAAATAGTTAAATGAAAAGTAAAGTCGTTATTCCCTCGTGTAAATGAAAATGAAACATACATTTTGGGCCCTAGACCAGTCATGAAATCTAAAGAGTATTTCCACATCAAAATATAAGCACCCAGTCATATTAAATCCCGTACACTTGTATCGGCTCTTGGAAGCACGTTTTAGCAAAACAACTTTCCGGAAAAACTGCTTTGAAACCGCTTTGAAACTAAAGTAACGAACTACCAGAAGCCTTACAGGTGGTAATAATCCGTGCCAATCGCGAGTTAACGGCATGAAATCAGCTAATCCGTATAAGGCTTCTTGAATGTCAAACTGTGTTAGGTGTTATTAAATTAATTAACTTTAAGTCAGCTCGCAAAACTTGTGCTACCTTATTGAAAAACAACAACTATAAACTAAACTCGCTCTAAAACTATGTACATCACTTTTTAAATCCGTATCTCAGATAGAGATGTCTATATATACATGCTTACTGTACTCCCCGAAGGAGTAGACAGAGATGTTGTAATAACAACGCCTAATTTTCACCAAACATGATTTAAGTGCCAACGTGACAGATGGTGACACTTTACATACGTCAATGAATTACTTCTCAGACATATGCAGGTTTCCTCACGATGTTTTCCTTCGCCGTAAAGCACGTAGTGTGTACTTAGTCTATGAATAAGGGAGATGAAGATTAAAGCCAGGACTAATCGAACTTACTGCTTAAAAAACCTAGATCCCTATAACAATACGTCGCCTAAGATTTCCTTTGATTATAAGTAGTGCCATCTCTTTTTTTGATATGGACTTGAAAAGGGATGGGTATAGTTTTAGTAAAATTATACGGTATTATTCTGTGGGTGTTGCAACTATACGACAAGTATGAGTATGCATTTTAAAACACTATCAAAGTTGAATGTTTTTTCTCGTATTCTCGTAATGTATTTGGTAGACTTTTACAGTTTACCCTTAAAACTATAATGTATTATATTACTTTCATGAGGACTGATTCACTAAGATATAATAAATATCTGCCTCTTTTTGTCTAGTGGTAGCAAAAGCGAATGAGAGACACGAGGCCCTGGGATCGGTCCCCGGTCTTTCTGTGATCTTTCCAGGGGGCCTACCATCATCGGTTTGCGCGGAGCGTAATAAGAAATTTGACGTCTCATTTTGAAAATTAATTAAATAGCTAAGAAGTTCTTAATACGCGTTGCTTAAATGATCATAGTTGGCTCCTTGGTCAATACTATGTACTTTAAATTCCGGTAACGTTTATTGGAGGCCTATGATTGAATTGCTAAATGATTCCGATGACTTGGCAACACTACAAATATTCTCCCCAACTAAGTTACAATAGCTTGCCAATTACCTATAAGTATCACAGCAGTATGCACTTTAGTCGTTAATACATAACATTTATTTTCCGTTAACATGAAATAATTGACCGTAAAGTGATACCTTCTTTCCTTGTACCGCTTTCCACAATTGAATGCTTTATTGACATTGATTTCGTTCATTATTAATAACCGACTTGAAATTAAGAGGAGCTTGTGAATTCCTCGACCTGTTCTTCTCGGACTTAAGTGTTTGGTTCGATTCTAAATAAGTTCTTCGTATGGAGGTTTAAATTATTTTTAACTCTAATTCTTAATTGGTTAATAAGCTTAGTAATATGTAACATTTTTATTAATTTGTGAGACTACAAGCCTTATAGTGCGCCCGCGCAGCCGCGATGGAGCTGCGGCTGGTGACGTCATAGCGTATCGTTTTTGATCAATTCGAGCATGGCCGCACTTTCACTCCGAATATTTGGGAAAAAGTAGCAACCTTTTCGCGACTTTCTACCTCTCCCCTCCCCGCCGCCCCACCTCTGAGCACGTGCTCGGTGCCGTGTGCACGACCACTTTTACTTTTTTAATTCCGAACAAAGCACTACTAAGATGAGGTTCCGCCCGTCTGAATTTCGAATGTTCAGTATTGAGACTTTTTTCTGCAGCCATTTTAATTAATTCCTTTTATTGGCTTGAATACTGCTCGTTCGGTTTTCTCTCCAGGCATTTGAAGCTTTGACACAGTTTACAAATTTGTCATACCATTTCGCGAGTTGCTGAATGTAGTTGTTGTATGAAATAGTATTAGGCATTTACATAGGAACCGGTCCGAGTCGAGATTATAAAATGTAGACCAATTAAAACTAGTTCCTTCAAAATGTATTTGAAGTGTTGGTCAAACTGGATATTACAGTCATCAGGTGTGTCATACACGCATGTATCTTTCTGCCACTCAAACACCACGTACAGTTTAAAGTTTTCATCAAATCTGTAAGGAAGGGAGAGGGGGAAAGAAAGCAGTAGTATGCAGAATCCTTTAAAGTATAATAAAATTCATAACTTCCTACACCGTACAAACTACTATAAATGCTACACTTGAATACATTTCAACAGTTCTAACCACATAATGTGCGCTGGCGCAGGCTCTTTGGCGAGAGTAAAAGTAATCTTCCGCCGCGTTTCCGCATGCACCCCCCCTTCACGCGTGTTCCCCCTTGCGACTCCTTCCGACTTTTACTTTCCCTCTGACGTTACGCCAGCTGATCGGCCGCTGGCCAGCATTAACATTTGTTTATTAACAGATGCCAGTGAGCAGCCTACCATATCACTTTCTTTTCCAATCGCTCTTGCCCAATGATTATCGGACAGTATAACCAAATGTAATATAATGTATCCGTGACGAATGTGTCTTAAGCTATGATTTTTCTGCTTCATGTGCTTGTGAACCAGTCGTCGACAGATTTGAAACATTGCAATAAATTGGATTTAAGTTGAGCAAATATTAAGCAAACAATCTTATTAGAAACACATATTTTTATAATGTTAGTAACAATGAGAACATATTGTTTGATTTTTCTATGTGTTTTTGAATTTTAAATATATGACACGGTAGGTTGAAATTTGAACTTAAGCAGATTCAGCATGAGGCATTCCATCAATATTATAATATACTACAGTATAATATAGTTACAGATTGGGGTGAATTCGGACGGTATCCTTTAGTTTGATACTCAATTAATTTTATTCGATACTAGCCGTGCCTCACGGTTTCACCCGCGTAGACCCACGGTATCCTAGAGTGATTTTAAATAAATAGCCTAGGTTACTCCTTGCAACATCAGCTATCTAGCTAAAATCGGTGCATCCTTTTCGGAGATTACAAACAGACAGACGGACAGACAGACAAAGAAAATTTTTCAATATTGGTTATTCAATGTCAGTGCCGTGGATACTTTCATATATGTTTAGTGAAAAGGTGTTATTCAGGAATTACACACTGAAACTTAAATTGTATTTATCTGTATATAGATAAGGGGACACTTGGAACGCCCATTGAATCGTATTGTTAGCGATGTAAACGCTCTCAACGCAGCATTCAACACATCATTGGTGACGAGCAAGGTTCTCTACAGACTAATAATAGTTGGAAGCAGGTTTTTTGGCACAGAACTGCCACAGCAAGGTCGTACAATGCTCTGTGTACGATGTCCTACGTGAGTGAATCATGGCATTCTACACAAGAAGAAATGATTTAGGAATTACAAGGGGACGTTGTGGCATGACGGTTGACCAGTGACTTTTTCTAAACTTTAGTTACACGACCAGTTTTACGGTGAAGGAATTGTGGAATGACATGCGTTTGAAAGAAGACGAAGAACACGAACATATTTTCGTACGATTTGCAATTCAGCGAGGTTGCTTTCTCATTAACTTTCGCTCAATTCACACGTTTACGAAAAAGATCGCGCGCCGCCGCGCCGGAAAACGATTGCTTTCTCCGTTGCGCAAGAGTCACTTCCCGCTCGCCCCCCGCCTTGCCCCCGCGCACCCCGCCCACCGCACCGCCGCACTCCTCACCTATATTTCCCGAGTAGGAAGTGATTACGCAACGACAGCTTTCCACTAGCGCCGACGTGGCATTCCAACGGCGCGCACTGCCTCGCCGCACCGCCACATCCTGGTTACCACCGGTGCTGTGCGCTCAACGAGGAAGTACGAGCGCACTCGGCACCACCCACACGGTCATTAACCTGAAACAATGATAAATGCATCAGCTGAGCTGATCGCCAAGTAACGCTCCGGGCGCTAGATTGTAGCCATTTAGAATTGAGAGTAATTCGGAGGCGCGTCACTTTCTACAGGCCGTGCCTATCTGATGAAAGTGAGAGTGGCGAGCGCGGAACAGGCCGCGCTAACTTTCTCTGGTGGGCCCGGGAACAAAACTTTACATATTTATATGTTACATTAAAAACACCCGAAATCGGACTAGATTGTGCATGCTGTTGGAATAACCCGTGGCTTTCTCCGCAGAAAGTGAGAGCCTGCAGTAGTCCGGTGTAACCGGCTGTTGAGTCGCGTCGCACCAATGCTTAGAGGATGCTAAGTTGTGCAATGGGTTGCACCCGGTGCGCATCTTAATATTAGTAAAGTGTTGCGTGGTTGTGCAACGGCCGGGGGTGCGTGCGAGCAGCGAGCACTGCGCACGCGCGGAACGGTGAGGAAAGCGGCGCGTCCACGTAACGCTGACATGTGGGTCACTTCCCGCTTCCTGCACCCCCGGCCGCCGCGCGCATCCCCCCTCTCTATTTCTTTATGAGGAAGCACACACTTCCCATGTTAGATATTGTGTCATGCTCACCACATTCACGGGGTCTTGTTATAGTCGCAATCATTCAATGTTTACGTTCACGCAATATAATATTATCTTAACTGCACAAACCGTTAAGGAAAGCCACAGAGGCCATATCGCACGTGTTCACTATTTCATTATGTTGTTAAATTAGTTTCTAATCTCAATCAAACGTAGCTTTTGGCGAAACTTGACGGTGAAAAGTTAGGTGTTTTGAAGTTAAACTTGTTATCAAAATTGTTGGAGTTTTTGATTATAATGTTTATTAATAATAATAATAATAATAAATTTGTTTATTTGGCATACATTATGGAACATTTTAATTATCGATGTCATCCGCAGAAGTTATAAACTGTGTCGCGGATGGCAACGCCCACCTACGGAGTAGTTTACAATATGTATTACAAAATATTTAGTAACAACAATTTTTAATTAATGAAATTAAATAAAATTGCTCGTCTGTAAGCGATCGTGACTCGTGATGCAGTGGCTTACCTTGAGGTGGTCGGGAGCTAAGCTGCACCGGAGTATCGCTTACCACAAACGCACTATTGATTCATTCTAAACCATTCGAGGTTATATTAGTAGACCTAATACACACCTCAAGGGAAAATAAAACTATTCTCGATACAGTTCTTTGATAGAATTATGTTAGTAAGTAAGTTACTCCTTGTAACGTCAACTACCTGTCAGTGAAAGTCCCGAAGAAATCGATCTAGACTTTTTAGACCCGGAACAAACAGACAGACGGACGGAGAAATGTAAAAAAAAAATTTTTTGATGTATGAATCTTACATACTTTCATATGCATTAAGTGAAGAGCTGTTCATTTGAAATTACGAACAGACACTGCATTTTTATTTACCTGTATATATAGATTTCGGGATATAGTACCTTCTCCTGGTTTTCAGCCAAATCAGTTCAGCCGTTCTTGAGTTATACACAGTGTGACTAACACAACTTTCTTTTACATAAATACATTTATCAACCTATAGAGTTACTTTGATTATAAAAATATACATAAAGATAAAAATTCGAACTTATAATTGACCACTCGGGCGGTGAACACAATTAATTAATCTACTTCATAGATAATGATATACATAGAGTTATTAAATGTGATATTATAATTTCGATGCTTAAACAAAATTTTCCTTTTATTAGACAATGATCAATGTCAAATGTCAAGGTGATCTTCAAAAAGGACAGATGTGATGATAACTAAATATGAAGTGTAAAAATAATTGTACGTGAAGTATTTTACTTAATATACGCGTTACATGTGACATTTAACGTCGTATGTGAGCCACAGTATAATACCAATAGGTAAAGTTAACAGAGAACGGTAAACAGCGTCACGGTATCGAGTCACGTGGTGTTTCACGCGAGACGCGAGCCTCCGCCCTGCCCCCGCCCGCCCGGCACGTGGCCAACTACGTGACTACCCTCGACACCCGCCAGCGTTATTCGTTAGCCTCCTCAGTATGCGATTTAAACTTGGAAAACAAATGAAGGCAACCGAGATTAACGAGCATAGTTTTATTTTTCGAATTTTAGTTCACGTTTTTGAAATGAGGTATTTCTATCTAAGTCTAGCATTAGAAGCGATCACCTGTGTGGTTTAACCTTTGTGCTCTAAATCGTGGTTTTCATTCTGGTAAAACGTAAATCGTGGTTCATGGTTCATTCTAGCTAAACGTAATAGTACCTATTACGTTCCTTTTTGGTCAAGTTAAAATAATGTTCATCACATGTTCATATGACAAAGATATTAAAGTATTGAATGGCTGCATTACAAACACGCTTATGCATGCATGAGTATTTATAGGTCTATTCGACGACTACACAGTACATGTTAAATTAAAATCTACCCCATCGCGCTGTGACCACGTTTTGGCTTATTATATTTGCGATCAACACAATATACAAAAGTATTTTTAGTATCTCGCAAAAGTATTGTTTTGATTGATGAGAGCATCGAACAATAGTATCAGACTTCCTTCCGTCACAGCTTCCTGAAATGACATCGTACAGTAGTTAAGATCATGTAATCTCAGTTGATCTAATTCCAGGCACCTCGCACATTCAGTTTCCTGTTGCGTCATAAGCCTTCATAATCTGTCCTAAGTTGTAATCAAACGATAGAAATCAAATAAAAATAGCCATTTCACATAAAATAAAGATGATATTATCTATTACAATATTTGGATTTTCCCAAAATAATTATTTAATCCACAACTAACCTTACGGGGGTTTAACGAAAGAATCGACTAGTGCTGGTGAACCTGGTTTATTAATTTTAGGTCCTGTTATGGCAATTATAACGATAAGTCACCGGTTTGGAAACTAACCTTCTAAGAAAGCTAGGTACCGTGCTGGCATCTTAACAATTAATAGACAACATTCGATAACATAACATATTATAATGAAAATTATTGATGCTGCTACTTAAAGGCATATCACGTATTATTTACCGTTTAGCTGGAGGAATATCAGATTTACGTATAAAGAATTTAAGGACACTGATCCTTATGTTAAGGCAGTTATGAACGTCGAGAAAATACCACTGAAGCCAAGTAATAATATTGGCAATATACTTAGTTCGAAGCATAGAGCTGACTATATTATGAGGGCTCACATAATACAATAAAGTACCTGGGGAGGTTGGGTGTCTCACGTTGCTGTTAATATCATAATTATTTGGATAATATTATCCAGGTTGATATCTAGGTCGAGAGCGGAAATCATCTTTCAGTTTATCCAGTTTCAGCACAAGTAGGGCACTAGTATACACGGTATTTTAATAGCTTCTACTTATAACAGTCATGTTTTTTGATTACCGATAAAGACATCATATTTTCAATTTGATCTGACGTACTGTGTGACAGGGACACAATTATACACGTCTTATAAATCTGTCTTCTGAATCACATTATAGTGACAATAATGGCTCATGGTACGATCGCTGGCTTTGTAAAGGCTTACATTATAATGAGTGGACAACGTCAGGAGTGGTTATAATCGTTTTTTTAATTGGTTTACTATGCATACTCATACTCGTACGTGAGAACTTACTTGTTGGATCCCACTTAAAATTACTTAGCCCCATTCAAGATTGATTATACCTCTTATCACTACGAAGAGATTCATTCATGGTTAATCTTTCTTTAAGTTTATTGATAAGGAGTCGAATGAATGCTTTTTAAACCGGAGAATGAAAGCTTTTGAATGTACATAAAGGTTTAAAGTACATACGTCGTCGAGTCACGCACTATTGCCCTTCTAAAATAATGATGCATTACATTTGATTGTATTGTAATGTTGTGAATATAATCATTATTACGTGTACTATTGTGTTGGTCAATGTACTAATGAACCTGTGTCTGTCCTGTGTCGTCCTAAAGCACCGTATTATCTATAATCCCCCTGAACTAATGATAAAAAGATCAATTCACTATGCTCTCGCGAATATGATATTAAGTATTGAAAATATGTGCAACCGCTCAGCGAATGCATACGTACCTATGCATGGAGTAGTTTGGACTTTATTTTAATAATATTAAGTTATATTTAACAAACGCACGCCGGTCTCAGGGTATACTGACAACTAGCGCGCTCCTCGATAGTTTACATGTGACGCGATGGTTTTAGTTCTATTCAAGCACTGAGTCATATTTATCAGATTATCAAGACTGAATTATATTTATCAGAATACATTTGCTTAGTATTATGTGCATCGATTTTTATCTCAATCTAGTTGCTTAGAGCTAATGTTCTTCCAAGAGGCTCCATCTCTCTGTTTCCATTATTATTATACGCCTTCCAATCAGTCAGAATAAGATGCATATAAATCTACTGCGAATTGATACTGGTAATGGTACTTATACATTGCAAAGTTCAGCTTGAACGAAGGCCACTCAAACTATCGTTTTATCCTTCAAGTCAACTCTTATGATGGAGAACAGTAATGCTTTATGTACAACAAATGGCCTCAAACTGGGTTCGTACTATTGTATGTTTTCTGTCATGACGTTGAAGCTGAACATTGCAAGGTATATGTTTATGTAGGGTAGTGTTAGAGCAAGGTTATGGTATGTGAGGAGCGCGCCGCGGTTGTCAGTGAGGCGGCCGCACCGTCGCCGATGGCTGGGCTCACGCCCCGACCTCCTTGTTGCAGGCAAGTCGGTGAACACCAAGGACGCCCTCGAGGACAAGAAAGATGACAACGACCTGTGGGAGGCGCAAGCCGCCTTCCTCGGCCCCAACCTGTGGGACAAAACGCTGCCCTATGACCCCGACCTTAAGGTACAAGAAGTCAGTAATCGTTACTTTATTACCTACTGCGTGTTGAGTGTCGTGTGCGTCTCGTAAATTGCCGGCTTCCTGACTGCGCCACCGCTGTCACCCGCACTAGGTAATAGAGATCTACCGCACCTGTCCTGCCCCCTACTTCGGTTTCCTTCCTGATCCCCGCTTGTGCATTCTGTGCCGTCTGTCATTTTTAATTTATAGTTTTAATTTATTTTTATAAGAACATTCCTAGCATGTAAGTAAAAACTAGACACTACTGAGCGAATGTGCCCAATGCGATTGTTATCATGTGAGATTTTGCGCCGTGTTTCATTTTGATGTTGTGATATACTAAGTGCAGTGTGTTGGATGCACACGCGTCTGGGATGGGTGTGCGTCCACGGTGGTGCGCGGCGTGTGACGCGTGCTTTGTGCTTTTACAGTATGTGGACCTAGACGAGTTCCTCTCGGAGAATGGCATGCCGGGCGAGGCGCTGGGCGGCGCGCACCTGGGCGGCTCGGCCTTTGCGCCCGCCCTGGGCCTCCAGGCGCCCGTCACCAAGCGCGAGCGCTCGCCCTCTCCCTCCGACTGCATGAGCCCGGACACCATCAACCCGCCGCTCTCGCCAGCAGACTCCAGTCAGTAAAACACTCACCTAACACATTTTATTCCAGTATTATATGTTAATGCGGAACCTCTTCATTATACTACGCTTGCACTACAATTTATAATACCAAGTTCACTTATGATGCACCAATGTTGAACCTGAATGGTTACAATGCAGTCAATATATTAATCTTTATTACTCGTGTTCCAATAAACATTTATTAGTATTTCCCCGCTTACTAAGCGAGCGAGCATACGGTCAGATGTCAAGGAGTTACCGTTGGAAGAAAGGTAACATCCAAAAACTACTTTATAGTATCCCTCAATGATATTGCAGCCTTCTCAATGGCCTCATCAGGGCGTGACTTCGACCCGCGAACGCGTGCCTTCTCCGACGAAGAGCTCAAGCCGCAGCCAATGATAAAGAAGTCCAGGAAACAGGTAAATGAAGTTAGTGCGCTGATCATTCCTACCGGCATGACACTTGCCTGCGGGAGCGGCGGCACTCACACACCCCATATAGGAGACCAATATAGAATCCAAGCGAGACTCAAATAATACACGCTGTGTTCGTGGACTTAGCCAATCCCACTCGAAACACTGGATTCTATTAGATTCAGAAACAGGCTTCACTAACATTTGACACTGTACATATATTCAGTATAACCTTGCATACGTAATTGAAAACAAAATTAATATTAGGGAAATATAGATTTTGAACTGTTAATGGCTCAAGTTAGATGTAAATCTTTAAAGGACTTCAAAAGTGTTTTCCAACACATCTCAGTAATAAAAATATACATACAAATACATCACTATACAAGAACCGCTTTTCTAATGCTTCCGAAATGTACTAACACTAATACCAGTGTTGGGGCATGCTTTGAATAACATTTTAAAACAATTCCACCTGTATATCGGTGGATATAAGGCGTAACCATTAACTCTTATTACGACCTTCTACTCACTAAGGGAAGGATATATGTAAAATATGAATAAGAAATGAGATTTGATGGTAAGGCCCCTGGGGTTTAACTATGATCGCTTCTTTCCATTTTATTGCACTTAAACGAAACGTCAAAGTTAAGAAGGTCACGTTACTTAAAGCGACCATCGTTGGACCTTTTTGACTGCTAGAGTTAAAGCGTAAATGTTATTAGTTTTTTGCCAGAGTACTCACAAGCTATGCACATTAATGCGCTTGGTTTGACGCTCAAATGTCCAGGTTCAATTCCATGTATGGATATAAACAGTTTTAATTGTATATAACTGTAGATATTAGTAATTTGCCTTTTGCTTTTACAATGTACTGTTTGCTTCTTACATATTAAAAAGAAAGAAAATATTTATTTGCAAATAAATAAATAAAAAAAATGGTTACAATTGTACTAAATATCTGTCGCAAATTGGCTCCAACTCAGCATTGTGCTGACCATAAAGCCAACGCTGGTCTAGTAATATTGAAATAAATTAAAATTGGAATAAAACACAAAAATCCGTGTTTGCCAAACTCTCTGGATTGTTGGAGGCACGGGATATCAAGTAAATCAAAAAAATATAATTGATTAAATAAAGTAAAAAATTATAACCACAATAAAAATGTAATTATAATTTAATATTTTTGTAATTTTCTTTTTTTTGTGAAGCACGCATCACAAAAAAAAATATTGCATGGATTTGAATGACCTTTGTTATTTGGGTCAACATATAGGATCCTTATGTACTAGAGCCGCCAATAGATCTGTCTACGGTGCTGGCTTTAATGCCAGATTCATTGCTGGATGCAATGCCGGATTCATTGCTGGCTTTAATGCCGGATTCATTGCTGGATTTAATGCCGGATTCATTGCTGGATTTAATGCCGGATTCATTGCTGGATTGTATGCCGGATGACGAGAGATATTTTAGAAACACTGAATTTGTTTCTGTCTGATTGTGTGAGCTTCGGGAAAAACTACTCAACCGATAGTATGAAAATTTCCACCACACTGGAAATTGTAAAGAGCGAGCTATTGGGTTATTTGGCATATGGGTTAGAGGAACACGTTAGAAGAACATCAGCCAATTACTGGTCTTTTTATCTAGTATTAAAGGTATTGCGATTGGTACCTTGGCTTTATATCAAAAATATCCATTGAAATCTGCCTCAGTCTTGTTGAGTATATTGAAAGGAAGCTGGAAAATGGCATGGAAGTTGAAATACTATGTTTTTGGATTTCTGGAAGCCGTTAGATACGGTCAAAATCGATATTCGAACAACCAACAGATTTTCAAGTACGACTGTCACAAGGTACTCAAGGTAGTCACACAAGGCTCGAGACTAGGACCGCTACTCAAAACTTACTACTACAATCGGTTATTTGTCGATGGATGTCGAAAATAAATTTATAAATAATGAAGAAAAAATAAAGACGTGTATTAAAAAAATATACATAAAAATAATAATCATAATAATAACGAAACCTTACATAAAATAAATTGCCTGTGCACGCACAATTCTAAATATATTTGGTTTATTTTTAACTAAATGTCGAATGATAAATAAATTAAACAACATTTTTTTAAAGTGAAAGTAGAATCACCGGCACCCTGCTCACTGCCTGCAACTACGTCGGCACCTAAATAAATACTCGGTCAAATATGGGTGCGTGTGCACCTATGCCTGCCCCTTCAGGGATCATTGTTTACAACATTTGAAACACCTGCTGGTTTGCATATTGTACGTATCTATGATATGCTTGTGGTAGTTAGCATAAGTTTAATTTCTTTGTTTACATGTTGACTTAATACATTATTGGGATTAGACAGCTACGTAGTGCTTTTATTTAGATGCATGACTAGCAGCATGTTTTTATTACAGATAGTTTGTGAACGGAGACCTGACTAACGAGACGCATAGGCTTGGTTATAGTTCAATATATTGATAACTTGTTTCGCCTACGACATCTTCTATCCGTATCAGCCCAAAAATTTACTCATTTAAAACATAAACGATTTCTTTCATTTCTCTCATTACGGGTTTTATGTCGACCTGAGCGACGGCGATAGACTCACCATTTGTAGCAGTGGCAATCCCGGCTGGATCATTGTGATGGTTTTGTGACCTAATGATATAGTGGTAATAAGCGAAGGTACTTAGTACGGGAGCCAAAGCGTAAGTCAGATCTCCATTCGACATATATTTGATTTATTGAAGAATCTAAGTGTCGCATCTGTTGTGTTCCAATGTGTGGTGAAGGGAGGTTTGAGTGTGTGGCGCGTCGTATTAACGTGACCCGTCGCCGGCAGTTCGTTCCTGATGACTTGAAAGACGACAAGTACTGGGCTCGTCGGCGGAAGAACAACATGGCCGCTAAGCGGTCCCGCGACGCGCGCCGCATGAAAGAAAACCAGATCGCTCTCCGTGCTGGATATCTTGAGAAAGAGGTAACTATCCTACTGTTATATGTTATGTTCAAGGTGTATCTTATACTAGACTTCAATATAATATCCTATACTTGCAGCAGTGGTCAGAAAGCTTAGTCCGTGAACATGTCTATATTTACATACGTGGTCACTGTCTGTCAAGTGAACGATAAATAAGAAGGACGTACTTAGAGACTTGCGAATTTGAAATAGAAATGAATTCCATAGGATTTTTGGGAACCGAAATCCAGGTCCCATTTCTCCCTCAATAATAATTATTAAATGACATGTGAGATAGGGGACTGCGGTCTCAGTCCCATCCTGAAAGAATCAGGGTTCAGATAATAAAGATTATGCAGAAGAAGCACTGGGAAAAAATACCAGTAGTACATAATTAATAAGTGTTTTATTGGCTAACGTAACTACTCACAGTTCCTTATCACCAAATCCTGTTATAATTTGTTGTGGTGAGACGTTGTTACACTATATTTTGGTTAATCGATGTTATTATTAAAGAGCCGAAGCTAATTAAAGCGACAGATAATCAGCCAATTACATGTCAGAGTTCATGATATTGTTGTGATAAACACGTAAATTTAATTTTTATCACAGTTTTTATAATCTGTTTCCCAAAGAAGAATCACAATGTAGTAAAGTGTTTAGACACCACAGATTAGTAGTAGATCCAGGCATAATATTTACGGTTGAGTTTATAGACTATTAATAACTTATTTTCTTAATAAGTTTCTGACACCCTTGGTGTTGCACCCATTAATTGGCTACTGAATTCGCTTACCATCAGGCAAAGTGTAGTAAGTTTACGAACAGGTGTCGTCACCAGTAAAATATCAGCGAAACTGCGCATTCAAAGTACGCGCTAACTGTGATCGCTTAAGCAGCGCGTATTAGAAACTTCTTAGCTCGTAAAATTTTAGGGTACCAAATTTAAATGTCAATGACTAATAAACCGATGATGGTAGGCCCTGTACATATGTTTCAACAATAACCCGTGTTTCAGAACATGGGTCTGCGGCAAGAGGTGGAGCTGCTGAAGAAGGAGAACCACATCCTGCGCGAGAAGCTGTCCAAGTTCACGGACGTATAGGCGGCCTGGCGCCAACACCATGCAAAGCACAAACACGCCACACGATATGTAAGACACTCCTCATAGCCCCTTAAAACACCTCTAAAGGACTCTCCGTCACATACATAGTGATCGCATGTCCCCTTTAACAAGAGACTGTTTAAGTAAACCCGATCTAAAACTAGGTATATCCATCACTTTTAACTTCCCATCAATACAGATAAATAAAATTGAAGTGCCTCTTTGTAATTCAAAATACAGCATTTTCCTATGTATATGGAAACCTACATAAAAAAACGAAACTTTTTTTTCTGTTTGTTTGTCTGTCGTGTTTATTCCGGCTAATCTCTGACCTGGTTCGAACGATTTTAACGGGACGTTCACTGACAAATTGGAAATGTTACATGGAGTAACGAATACTTTTATTTAAAAATAATAAGGTGTGAGAAAAAATCCACGCATAGAATTAAGTCTACGAGGGTAAAAACGCGGCGCACAGCTAGTTACAAAATAAAACCAAAATCGACATTATTACTAAGATCATTACTCCACGCCTCTTTTATTTGAAGCTTAGTTTTGCAGCAAGAGTTCTAACTTTTCGTTGGAATTACATGAGTAGACGACTTTGCAAAAGTTTGCAGTAGGATTGAATAGACTTCTAAACTTGAGCTGAGACATTCAGGTCTTAGCTAGAACATATATACATGAAGACTGTCATAGTCTGACTTCCAATTAGTCTCTCTTTCACTAATTGGATGGCAGAGTAACATTAACACCGAGGAAAATGCTTTCCAAAAGCACTTAGCATCAACTTTGAGGATACTCTATTGCGGAACACAAAGACACAAATGGCTTGTAATTAAAGGCTTCAATAAATTTGACAGATTTGTTTTTGTTTTCTATGCTGGCAAAGCTCATGTCTCCAGTTGGCCGGGTCCGTGAGTACCTGAAGGTGTTGATTTAGGCCAAAACTGGTCCTGCCTCAGCCTTCTCTAATGAGGGAGTATTGTAGATTACTCACAATCTGTAAGGTTAACCAACGTTTACGAAGGTAAACAAAACTCTACCAATGTGCAATGGATACATTTAATTTATTAAATAGAAAGCTAAATTTTTTTCATTTCATTGGGATTAAGTAATAATTTTTGATTTTGGTGAAGTTCATTTCCTAATCATCCACTACTTAACCGTTTATTTAACCCACTTCACCTTACCGCATAAGTCCAGTGTACGAACTCCAGCGTACATGATTCCTGTCGATGATTATTGCATGGTATGATTGTGTGTTACAGGTCGCGGGCGCAGCCGGCGCGAGCCCCGCCGCGTCGGCGCCAGGCACTCTCGCCCCTCCTGCCAGCTGTACTCTACTGACTAATGACCCAGCTTCTCCCGTCTATCTTACTTCTGTTACTACTCCGTTGCCGAACAATCGATTCTCTTTCGACACAATCTGGCCGCTCACTGATCCATCCTGGCCTGTCCATATCGATAGCTCGTATCGATTGTAAAGACTCGATTTTCTGGCGACATTGTAACGACGTATTGTCAATTTAGTTACCGTGTATTATGCGATCAGTGTGACTTCGATGACGGACTTCCGTTGCACAAACGTAGTTCGTCAAAGATGATGATCATGAGATTTAAGTTCAGTGACATGTTCTGTTAGGATGTAATCGTGAATGCAGTTACCGTAAGTTGTACTATTTAGTTAGTAGGTGAATGTTTACCAAAGCCCCGTCGAGCCTGCTCTCCACCTCCCCGGACTCGGTCCACTCCACAGGGTTAGTCAACGATGTACGGACCAAGCAATGTTATTGTTAGACGCGACTGGAGGGCGTGAGTGGCGTCCGCGTCGCCCGCGGCCTTCCGCCCGAGTGCGGACTATATTATATGTATATGTATAAGTGAATGTTGTTAAATAAATAAATATTGGAGCCGGCCCGCGCCGCACGCAACTTTGCTCAAGTGGCTCGCAAACGCATGTGCAAGTGTAGTGGCTGCGTCTGTATATAGATAGTTTTAAATAGGGCCCGAGTCGGGCCGGACGCGGTCCGCCGTGCCTCCGAGCCGGTCCCCGCTCTAGCTCGCTTCCTAGGCCCTCCGTCTCAGGTTAGATCCCAACGGAGACGTACTCCCGGTGTACCCTCTGTTCTGTAGTGAGCGAACTCTAGTTTCGTTTCAAATTACTAAGTGGATAGTTTAAGTAGTTCGTAGATTCCGTAGTGTAGTCGTTGTTAGTATATTTTTGTTATGGCCGTAGTTGTTAACGTTTTTGAAAGTTTATATTATTTTTTTTAGTTACTTATAGGGACTCGCATTATAGTGTCTACATGGGTAGGACCCTCGGACAAAGGACGCAGCGGGCGGTGGGCGCGCGCCGCTGCCCGGGCGCGGGTCGGCTCGGGTCGGCTCGGGCCGGCTCGGGCCCGCTCGGCAGCGGACGGCGTGTCGCCACACAGCGCCCGCCGTCCAGCCTGTGCGCCCGCTCCCCACGCACTGATTACGTCACCTGGACGTTTCCTCCGCACTCTAATTGAATCGTGCTAATGTTACAATATATTTTTGTAGATTTTTGTCGTTGAGAAATGAGTCAATTGAATGTTTATTGAATTGATGAAAAATTTATAATCTAAGACTAAGAAAGTTGTTGCATTTGAAAGTATTTTATGAATACAAATCGAGAACATCAAAATGTTTTTTCTATAAAGGTTTACATGTGAGGGATTCGATAGGTGTGACGGCTGTACTTTGAAATGCACTGTTTCATATCACACGATAATAATATTGTATAATGTAATCGAATATATAACCTAATGTTAATGGGCCATTTGATAATCCATCTTGTTTGTTAAAGCTATACATTTGATTATCCAATATGTGTATAATGGTACCTATACATACAATCGTGTATAAATTGTTTCTCTGTATAAAATGGAACTTGGCTATAGTAATGTATTTATTAAGGTATCGTGATAAGAAGGACGTGAATGTAAGACATTGCACGGTGTGGTGTCGCCCGTGCCCGCGCCTCGTCCCGATTACGATCGAACACCACCGACGCTCGCCCCCGTCCCGCTCTCCCCTCTCCCTGTCCTACTCGCACCCCGTGCCTCGTTTATTTATAACACTATTTATCGCGCCAAGCGGCACAATGTTATTGTCTACACATATTTGCATTGCAACATAAAACCATATTAATTTACATGTACGAGTAGTATTTTGTTTGAATTTAATTTATATATGGTTCTATGGATTGAAATAAATGTTAATTGTTGTATTTATATTTAGTTTTCTTTGTGCGTGTGTGTGTGCGTCGCCGTGTAGTGACATCTATAATATATAACTGCTAAGAGTATATAACCGGCTAGCGACCACACGGCCTCTAGTTATTGATATTTAAGCCACAGGCATATAAACGTCGGTGTTTAATGTAATAAAATGTGGAATTACCTTGCACACAGCTCGGAGTTTTCATTACCTATCCCACCCAGTGACAGTATTCAATACAATACACAGGGCTCAGTACATATCTTAATATATATAAATCTCGTGTCACAATGTTTGTCCTCAATGGACTCCTAAACCACTTAACCGATTATAATAAAATTCGCACACCATGTGCAGTTCGATCCAACTTGAGAGATAGGATAGTTTAAATCTCCAATTATAGTCGCAAAGACTATATTTTATCCCATTACTCCCACGGGAACGGGAACTACGCGGGTGAAACCGCGGGACGTCCGCTAGTATATATGTATATATATATATGCATATTGCCACGCACAGTCCCTATCTGGTCAGTAAGTATCACCGAATATGGTTAAATGCCAACGTGACAGAGGGTGAGTCCATCACTGTCTCAGACACTTTGAAATACTTCTCAGACATATGCAGGTTTCCTTCACTGTAAAGTTCGTGGTGTGAAATCACTGCACATAAGTTTTAGAAAAACTCATTGATACAGGCCGCGCTGGGATTCGACCATGCGTCGCTTGCGTAGCACGCAACTGCTCGAACCCTAAAGCCGACACGACTCTGAAAAGTAACACATTCGCAAACCCATACCTCTATATCGACGGCCATATTCTAAATTGGCATAAAGGACAAACAAAGGAAAGATTGGATTGGTTTTTTGTTTCTTTAGATTGAATAGGCTCCGAAACTACTTTACCGATTTGAAAAATTCTTTCAGCAATGAATAGCTATATCATTAGCGAGTATCGTTGCCAATATTGTATCCCCGTACTCCCACAGGAACGAGAACTACGCACGTGAAACCGCGTGACGTCCGCTTGTATGGAGTAATCGTAGCTAGAAAACCATCGGATATAACCATATGATACACCTTCACTACAGGATTAATATAATAAGTAAGACATTAGACTAAGTTCGTGGGATTTAATGACCCGTCCACCATCTACTCAATTGTCTAATTGAACATGCTTTAAAATACAAACATACAAAAATACAAATAATAAGCTTTATTAACAATATACAATTATTACCTATACCTATACAGGACAATTTCGGACAGGTCGTTCTTAAACTCGGACTCACAACACAATACACAGTGTAAATATAAACAGTAAGGAAACTAGGCCTATTTTTTTTAAATACATTGTGCTCTATTGCACGCGAGAATTGTATATTCTATTCAGTACCAATGTAGATGTAGAATGTGCGAAAGTAGACGTAGACGCGATCGGACTCGACGTGATACCTCTTAATGACGCTACGGTCATGCTGCAAAATAATGTCGGAGATTTGCGCGTGTTTGTAAGTCTGTCATAACGATTTGTAGGTACGTAGATTCCTTACTTCTTGTAATACTTATATTTATACTGTGACACAGTGTCGATATACCTATTAAAGCGTACAACACTATTATCTTCTATTTGTTTTGTAGCATCATGTGTAAATAATTATGATAATTTGGATAGCGCTCGTATTATCTGGGGCCATAGATCGATTAGTAAATTCTTTAATGAGTAACATTTGGATAACGTTAGAGGAAAATTCTTAAGCTCTTTGAGTTAGTATAATATATCACGTTGGTATGTACCTTTGGTATGTATCGTTATGAAACACATTTTATAATTATTAATTAGTTATAAACTGGCAGAGACGTTCGCGGAGCAAGAGTGATAGGTTATGGTGTAAAGTTGCAAGGCTATAACATTATTTTTGAATTAGTAATGTTATCACCATCTAGTTTGAAAGCATTAAAACGAGAAAACTATAATTAACACCCTATTAAATGCAGGTGGCAATTCCCCATTCAAATAATAAGTACTTGTATGAAGTACTTATTATTTCTGTGCAACTTTCCGACGGTTACTTCAAAATGTATATGATATATCATTTAGGTTCCTAGTTTTAACCTTTAGCTCACCCATGGCTCGCAGACTTCAAAGTTACACAACAGATAATATTCATAACCCCATAAGAAAATCATATTACTTATATTAGTTAAAGGTGTGTGTATATTATATTATTTTACTTAAAAGCATAGCGCATTTCAAACCATTTGATTTGGGATTTAAAGCTAAGCTTAAGATTACCTGTCATAATACAATTAATCTATGTACTTCTGTATAATAATTATTAAAATAACAAACAAAGTACTGGGGCCCAACTATGATCGTTTAAGCAGAGCGTTATAAGAAATTCTAAGCTTTGACGTTTAAATGCGATACTCAGACCAGGGGTCCGACTATAGTCGTTTAATTTTACGGTACAAAAATGAAACGTCAAACCTTAGAAGTTCTTAATACGCTCTGGTTAAGTGATGGTAGGCCCCCCATTATTTGTACATACAATAGGTTGTACTTATATATTTATAACCCGCAAAAGTTTACCTGATACATACTTTTGATTAATTCAATTGACAGTGCACCATCTCATACATTGTGGGATCTTGATTGATTGGGATGGCAAACAGGACCGACTGTTTTCTTGGTCACCAAGACAAGGAAGAAACTCTGGCATCACCCATCTAAAAACTAAAGCGAAACTAGCCCAGTTTCGCTTTGCTTCAATGATCGAATTATACAATATGCGCAATAGTATTTATGCCACCAAATTATGAGTGGAGGCTTACGCACGGTAAGGCATCATCATCCTCCTGCCCTTAACCCGTGTTATTTGTGAAACCGTCATTTCTGTATTCACTTCCATTGCAGCCATGTCATCTCTCACACAATCCATCCATCGTTTCTTAGGTCTTCTCTCCCCATTTAACCATCCATCCACATTCATAAATAAAACTTTTTTGGCAATATTATCCTCAACTATCCATATAACATGTCCATACCACGACTAATGTTTATTCTTCACACGGTAAGGCATGGTATTATAAAGTAAAAGCATGTAAAGCGTCCTGACTTAATAACGTGCTCATGGTCGATCGAGAGTAATGGAAAACGTGGTGATTAACTTTTGCGGGTTGCACTTATTTTCTAATTGTGACATATTCGCGTAACTTGGAACGTTCGTCAAGTTATTATTGCTACTTAAAGGAGCACTGAAGTCGCCAATAAATGTCAATATGATTTGTACAATAACAATTTGTATCAACTTAATGTATTATAATATAGCTTAGTCTATCTTTGGATCACAGGTCGTGAACACTTCATTTACTCAAATCACATGCGTAGACAGGTATATTACCGGGTCAGGTCACATTTATAAACAATACAGAGTATTCGATAGTCGATAAACTGATCTTACATTCCCAAGTTCGGTGTATAATTAGTACTATAGGCTACCTGAAATGCGTGATGTCTCAGAACGGTTGAATAATTACAAGTGCATCAATGCTCATTTACAAATAAAAGTTGATACGTATTTGAAGGTTAATAACGCAAAGTATGTTACAAGGACGCTTCAATCTGTTATCCGTATTTGGGCAAATCGTGTTCCATTAGCAACCTAATCATTCATTGGCTCATTTTGGAATGACTTAATGATGCTGAGGAGAGCTGTGTAGGTGCCAGCGATGAGGCCAATCAGCCCAACGAGGAACAGCACAATGTCCTTGATGAGCTTGATCATTCCCGGGCCGAACTTGTTGGGGTAGGAGACGCATACCTCCATGATGGCGGGGAAGCAGATACCGAGGGCTGACAGACACAGAGCCCCTACCAGGGAGATGAACAGACCCAGGCGCGGCACTGCCACTGCGAAGATGACTGCAAATAAAGATATTACAAATATAATTTTACATCTGCTTACAAAACAATCCCACTTATTCTATGGTATTAAATTTACAAATAAAATGAAATGAATTGCCTAATCATATTATATAGGTGCAAACAAAGAGGGTAATGTCATAGCGAATTATGTTTAAACATATTGTATGAATATTCTAGAGCCAAGCATCTTATGCTATGTTATATATTTACTTCTATTCACATATAAGGCTATATTTTACAATAATTTGTACTTTGGTATGTATTGCATATTTTCCCCTTTGAGGCACTCATAACTTGTTAAGGGACCGTTCATCTTTGGATCAACCTCAATACCTAATAGTGCGATTATTCAAAGTATACTCGTAAATAAGAACCACGCACAGGTAAACAGACAGATTCCCACTCTGAGGCCGTACTCCCAGAGCAACAGGCGGCGGGGTTGGCCCGAGCGCTGCAGGTAGGGCAGCAGGTACCCGCGCCACAGCACCTCCACGGGCACGTAGCAATGGAGACCGTAGCTGATGAAGATCGCCACCGCGAACATCACGATCACACTCGTCGCCAACCTGACAAACAATACAATATGGATATATGGCCTTCGATAAAGTAACTGTCCAACACATCATCTCCCTGGCCATACACTGTTGGGCTCGGCACTTGATTAAAACCGATGTGGTTGATCACTTGATTTTTATACGAAGCGACTGCCATCTGACTTTCGTAACCTCTTTAACGAAGAAAATCTCTGAGTTAAACCAGTTGTCAGACTATTTTAGGCTTCTGACTGACCTGTAACGACTGCTAAATATGATAAATTGGCAACCGGGACCGACGGCTTAACGTGCTCTCCGAGGCACGGAGGGAACTCGGGCGGTCACCCATCCAATTACTGGCTAGAGGTAAGTTTGCTTAGCTTCGCTGATCGAATCATATGCGCAATAGCAACTGTGCCACGAGCTCCTCCATCCATTAACTATCCAACACAGACATATGTTTTCATTTCCTACCAGAAAGAGAGAGCTTTATAATAAGGGCCAAAAACATTACCCTTATGGAGGAAATTCTTAGGGTATATTCTTGAAGTGGCATTAGAAAACAACAATAACCAACCCTCCTTGAGGCAGGTCGAGGGTAATGGAGTCACTGCACTCGGAGACGCAATACACGTATCCAATGGCTCCGACGGCGATGTAGAGTAACACGATCAGCGCCATGCCAGTGTTGAGCACACCGCACGGCGTGCCGAACGACTTCGGCGTCTGCATGTTATTCTCCAAAGCTATCACCTGAACAAACACAGATATAGATCATCACACCATGATACATATTTCACCTGAGTGCAGAATGAATACCTGACAATGCAAATACATTATGATATCAATTGCAAACGCCAATGACTTAAAATTCAGTCTAATTCGGAGCACTCGTAACCGAAGGAAGTGAGAAGGGATGCATGAATGTGGAATTATATGTTATATTGCCTTTTGTGCACTGGAACTGTGTCCGTGGGCTTAACAATTTTTTGGGATTTATTTTACTGTATTACTCAAAATTGTAAAATTACTGTTTTGAAAGTACTTTATTAAAAGTCTAATATCAAATAAAGATATTTAGAATTTTGCAAGAAGTGAAAGAAGTAAGTATGTAAGGTTCTTAACATAAGGCAAAATGTGGTCTCTGCCTACCTCCATGGGAAAAAGGAGAGAATCTGTACGTATGTATGATTTGAAATGATTTTTTACTCAATACCAAAATATCTCCACAAAAATTACCTTGAAATTGCAAATCCTGGCTTATAGTATTTCACCAAAAGTTACAATCGCAGCCGAGTGAAATAAATAAATATACAAACTACACGCTTCTTTGAAAAAGCTTAAGTTGAAGGATAGTATACAGCTATAGCTGATATAAGTAGTACCTAATAACCTAATCATTACGAAACGTCAATAAAATTTAAAACCTTACTATCCATAGGTTTCGATACAAAAAGTATTAGTTGTACTGTGTAGTACGTAGTAGTGAGTACTGTGCTTTGAGGATTGAACCTAGAGTATCGTTCCGTAGCAGCGCTATGTCACCACTAGACCAACGAGGCAGTCCAAGGCAACGAGCAGGCCTAATGAGTATTTATGGCTGATTGAATTGCATCAGAAACATGTCATGCATCACATCGCAAATGCAATCTACAATAATTACTTCGTAAAAGAAACAGTCGCGAGGCAAAATCAAGGAATGACGATATGCATAGTTTCAAATTATTAAGCAAGCAACATATAGTTGAATTAGTAGATATCTATTCTAAAAAACCATTAATTGTAACATAGGGTCCTTTCGACAAATCGCATGACAAGGAGAAAGATCATTCGCTAAGAAATATAAATAAGCAGAAATCAAAGAAATATTTATGATGAATTTAATGTCAAGCAGAGAGAGAGAAAATATTTTGACATAGTGTGATTTCGCAAAACGTAAAAACATAAAACAAAATACGAAGATATTTCTCTAAACAAGCGGTTCTTAACCGGTGATCCGCGGACTTTATATTAACTTATATCGACATTTGTGCATTGGAACTGTGTCCATGTTGTATTTTGTAATATGAATAATATTTTTGAAAGAGTATCAGGATCATACCAGGTTCTTCTCTGTAAAAGCAACCTTCTGAACCTGGTGATAGCATGTTTAATTCTATACAATTTTATATAATAATAATTATTATATTAGTGATTCTAACTATTTGAAAGTACTTTGTTAAAAGTCTAAACGATTAAGGATATTTTTGAATTTGAGTTTGAATTTAGTAGGGTCACGTCGATATTCATTATAAGAAAAATGGTCCCTCATCACTATAAGGTTGAAAGCCACTGGTCTAGACAATTCAAATATTTCTCAAGTCGACCAAATAACAAAGTGGTAGGTACAATGAACTCACCACTCCAACAGCTGTGAGCGCGAAGAGAACGGTGCCAAAGAACAGCGGGAAGGTTTCCAATGAGCCCCACAGGTCCAGTGGTGCGTTGGACTTCTTGCCAGTCAGTAGATAGTATACGACAATCCCAATGCCCACCAAGGTGAGCAAGTTGGCCAAAAGCGAGAATGGAGCCAGCATTTTGAGGCTCGGGATCAGGTTGAACGCGATCAGGGGACCCAGGATGATCAGCATATGGAGCTCCACTGCCATGGGGTAGTAAGGATCCACTATCTAGATTAATACAATTCGAATATTACAATGTTCATCATAATAAATGTTTACCCTAACGCGAGGATCGAACTCGCTTACGAAATAAACAAATCAGAGGTGTTGTTATTACAAAACTTATGCATACCCCTTCGAGGAATACAGGCGTGAGTATATATATGTATGTTATTTATCAATTATTCTTGTTCGTTACAACATTACGTGCCTATCGATGGATACAGTGACGCACAACGTTACAGGTTTGATTGGTAGTTTTATTAGTTCAAATGGTCTTCATTACACAATGAATAAATTTCAATCACGCCGCATAGCATTTGTTTACCATACTGTGATGGCTTTTAAATAGTGGCCTAGCTTCTATTGAAGTAAATGTACAAAGTATGTCTGTGGTGATATTATGTCACCATCATGACAAACCTTACAGAATAACGCGACAGGGACTATTCCTTATTTCATCCTTAGTATACATACAAATGCTATATAATTCTTCTCAGTAAAAGCAACCTTCCGAACCTGGAACCATGTATAATCCTATGTAATCGTGTCTTTCTGACGATTTGAAAGTACTTTGTAAAAAGTCTAATCGTATAAAGATATTTTTGATTTGATTTGATTTTAAATGCTCACACCTGTATCCCTCGAAGGGGTAGGCAGAGATGTTTTAATAACAACACCCACTTTTCACCGGATATGATGAAGTGCCAACGTGGCAGATGGCAGTCTATCGCCGTCTCAGGCACTATACATACGTCTTTTACTTCTCAGACATATGCAGGTTTCTTCACGATGTTTACTTCACTGTGAAGCATGTGGTGTGAAATCACCGTATATAAGTTTTTTTAAGAAAAACTCTAATTAGTTTTTAAGCTTACATATTGAGTAGTTTGTGATGCACTACTCAACGACATACGTGGATACAAATAAATAATAACGTCTATTTACACAATACTTCGTGTTTATCACAGAAATATGACACTGACCCTAGAGGGTACGTGGCCACGACCTACACAAGGCCATTGCCGACTGAGCTATCAGAAGATACCAACATACATTAATAAATACTCAACTGAATGTATTAAATAAAGGGTCGTGCAGTTCAAGAAGTCTGTAACGCACACTACGAACTTCGGTGAAGGAAGGTAACATTTAGAAACCTGTTTATTCTGAACAGATTCAAAGAAACACCTAAGGATGACTGACGTTTGACCGTGCCGGGCCCGAGCCGAGCTTCGGCCGTAGTTAGGCCGTTGTTGTTGGTTGGCCGGCTCTCGATTGTCGATCTCTGTAGCGTATGCTCAAACAAAATACACGCAATAATAGTTGACCGTATTAAGGCCGAAGTTCGGGTTGGACCCGGTTCGGTCTAACATGAGTCGTTTTATCTGTTACGTTGACACCTAAGTGGTCTTGGGTGACAAATGGGTATTGGAAAATATAATTTTTTGATTAGATTTAAAGAAGTACTTTCGAATTTCATAACGACATGATTATACAGGATTAAAGTTAAATGTTACCACTGCGTTGGGCTTTTATGAGAAAAATCCGTCAAGACACTCAGTAATAATCTTTTAAAATAAAACATTAAGACTTGCCGATGAATGTATTCAATCTCTGCAATATTATATGCACCGTTTGGTCAAAGGTGGTCCATTTGACATACTGCAGCCTTCCTTCTACAAATTAACCTTTGGAGTATTCATCAATAGGGAAACGCACAATTGCCATTCTTGATTGTATACATTAAGATTGACAATACACGAGTACCGTGTCGAGTATGTGACGTCCGCGATTGCTTTATTTCGCTTGTATTAATTCATTCAAATTCATTGCATTCCATGTAGGAAATGTAAGACTTCAACATCAATTTCGTTAATTATACAAACACAACGCATATAACTATTTTCGGTTACTATGCTTAACATAATTTACTTCACTTTAAATAGTGAACGTACATAAATACATATGCTCGCGCCTGTATTCCCCGAAGGGGTAGGCAAAGGTGTTGTAATAACAACACCCACTTTTCACAAAAGATGATTAAGTGCCAACGTGACAGATGGTAAGTCCATCGCCGTCTCAGACACTATACATACGTCTTTGAATTACTTATTAGACATAT
Organism: Watsonalla binaria; assembly: GCA_929442735.1. Classification (NCBI taxonomy): domain Eukaryota; kingdom Metazoa; phylum Arthropoda; class Insecta; order Lepidoptera; family Drepanidae; genus Watsonalla; species Watsonalla binaria. The sequence goes on along the minus strand of OV838917.1, from coordinate 348,730 downwards.
GCAGGTTTCCTCACGATGTTTTCCTTCACTGTAAAGCACGTGGTGTGAATTCACTGTATATAAGATTTTTAGAAAAACTCATTGGTACAGGCCCCACTGGGATTCGAACTTGAGACACTTGCGTAGCAGGCGACTGCTCAAACCTCAAGGCCACCACGGCTCTTATGCTTATTATGTGTGCCTTCATTAAAGTGTTTGAACGGCTTTAAATCTTTTGTATGGTCAGGTGACAAGCAAGCGTGCTTTCCACCTGATGGTCAGTGACTGTGAACTGACCAAGACCAGAGTTCCACTCGCGCCGAAGTTACAGGGTAAAGCTAAGCGTCTCCACTCCACCGAAACAAAACACTACTCCAAGGTAACCTTATTTGGTTGAGATCTTCTGTAAGGTGGAGGTACCCTAGACGGGTAGCTCCGAATGTAGAACGAGAGATCCTCATTTGTTTCTTGTGCTTACCTTCTTAAGGTTATCTCCGATGAAGACGATGTAGACGCAGCAGATGCCCAGCTGGTAGACGATCAGGAACACATCGACCGCAATACCCGCGCAGTGCGAGAACCGATGCACGGCTTCAGGTCCCATCTCTAGGGCTCCCCCCATCGATGCCGGGTACGAGAGAAGACCCACTCGCTTTCGCTTACACACCACATATTGGGAGCGGACCTAGTAAAAAATAAAACTAACTTCTTATATGGGCGCAGAAAACGTTGGTACTTTCAAGTGTGGCTCTAATAATTAACAGTAATTTCGTGCTCAATTAATTTATTTTATTACACAAGCGAAGAACCTAAAGAACATAAAGATAAGCACCCACTTTCGATTACCATTTAATTTATTCTCCAAACATTTTCATCAGAACTATGAATACCAAAACTAGGTATCACTGTCCCATATTGTTTAATTTTATTAAGTTCCCTAGATCTGACGATGTGACAGATGTGTAGACAGACGTCAGATAGAGCGTTCCATTTTTTCCTTTTTGTTGTTGATGTATAAACTATGTTCAATATCGAATAAGATTTCTTCAATAGCAACATTATATTTTTTATGCATAATGCTTTTGCAATTTCTTGTAACTTTAAGTGCTTTCTAAGCATTATTTATAAATGTTTAAGCTATGTAAGTTCTGTTTATTATAACAGTCCCTGTTGTGTGTTTGAACTGTTTATTATAACAGTCCCTGATACACCTAATATCACAGCAATATCGAGTTGTGTTAAATGTCAGTAACGTGTCGCTAACGACATCCGGCACTCTGTACCCCTATCACGGGTTTGCAACCGTTTTCGTAATCTATACTCGCCTGCGTCTCCGCCGAATATTAGTTATTTTGCAGCGACATGAAGAACTAAAATAATATCTGTCTCATACAAATATTACGAGTGACGCAAGCGAGTATAGTTTACGAAAACGGTGCCAAACTCGTGATAGGGGTACTGTTACTAAGCTATGTAGGTGTCTATTCGGACGAACAGTCCTACCTTTCTTTCGAGCATTAAATTATAGAACGAATATCATTTGTGTTTTAAAGTTGGTAAATTAAAATAAAGTCATGATGATTTAACTATAATCTATTTATTCATCATTCCGATACAGTGCATACATACATATTTTATTGCGATGCTTGATACCAAACGCGACCAACTAAAGGCTCGACCACCTTGCTGCCATAGCATACAATTATGAGAACGGCATACTTACGTGCTCTCAGTGTGCACAGAGCTTCACTGCAAAGATAGGCTACATAAGCCATCTTCGAGCGCATAAGTGCAATTTATCCGACAAGGGGTCAAAGTGGTCGCCATGGCCGAAATCGATAAGAACAATCATCATCATCATTGAGATGCTGTATTGCCTTGCGTCCAATGATACACAAATTATGTTCGATCTCAAGGTGATATAGGACTTACGTACTTATGATTTATAAATCTGCGCACTAAAAAGGGAGTCATAATAAATTTTTATTAAAATTTCGTAAAAGCTAAATCCTATCGAGGATTAAGCTTTACTCACGTTTTTTTTATTTCTTCAAATAGTAAATTGAAGTCGCCATTTCCACACATAATTATTTTGCATCTTTGGACGGACCCTAAGCTAAGTTTCAAAACTAAGTTTTGGTTCTTGACACTGTGAACTCCATTTATATTCAAGGACAGGGATGATCGCTAGTTACTTATAAAGAAAATAATCGATATCCTACCACAATGAAAGACCGATAGAATTCACCCCACTACAGCCAACAAAATATTCCATATATAGCCTCCTCTAACATTAGGAATTCATGTCAAGAGGTAGATATTTCAAATACGGATACAATTTCACAAATGGGACTTCGTCATACGAATACTGAAAAATATAAACAACTACTAAAATATTTAAAGCCGGAACAGTGGGGGCAAACTAAACGGTTGTTTTCAGGGTCGGCGTATCGATATATATGGATGGATAACAGGAAACCAACGTGCATATGTATTACCTATAGACCAACTATGTTCATGTCTCCACGCCACGGTGGTATAATTTAGCCTCACCCTACACCTTTTTTTTTTTTTTTTGTTGACGAGGGGGAAACCTTCAAAAGGTCCCCGACCGCCCTGGGAGAGGCAGATCGGGGTATGTGGGATTTTTACCTTACTAAAACCCCCCCGGTGGCCATCCTCAGTGCTCAGGGGGGACTCCGGGTACTCTGATAGAACGCACCGGTGTCCCCCCACACTTTGCCGGGGCACATCCCCGGGGCAGCTGTGACGCCGCCCCTGGAGACCTCGCTGTGCAAGGCAGCGCGAGCCACATCGCGCTGCCACCTTCCCGGGCCCGCGCCGGTGGTCAAAGCTCCCACCCCGACCACCGCCAGCAGGCCCTCCGGCCCCCTTTTAGTCGCCTCTTACGACAGGCAGGGGATACCATAGCCATATTCTTAGACCCTGGCTATTGGGTGACCCTCACCCTACCCCTAGGATATGGCAACCAAACATGACTAAGACTATCGCGTCACTCATACATTGCACACTTTACAAAGAATGGAATCTCAGTGGCAACATAAAACAAGATAACAAAGTCACAGTATACGCTAGCACAGCGACTTTCCCATGGAGCACAGGCGTCGAGCGAGGCGGGTAAATTGAGAGGATTTCCATTATCAAGTTGACTTCAAGAAAATTTGTGTAATTTGGTTACAAGTGCTAATTATGGCTGGTGAACGTTTAAAACTCAACTAAATACATACATATTCGTTATTCAAATGTACTTAGCTGCAAGTCACAGTTTAATAACAATAAACTTACTGTATACTGAACAATCTTACACAGTTATCGGAGGTAATAGATTACAGGAATGCTCGTCAACACACGAATAATTCGTATTTACAGAATTTGCATTGTATTCAGACAAAGGGTATTCATAGAGGTCCCCTGGATTGTTTAAACGAATGGTACGAATAATAATATGTTATATAATTCGTAAATGTATAGAAAAATATGAAGGGGCCTCGATAGTGATTCACGGGAACATAACAGAAATGCGTTCGAATTGCGATATGATTTTGGTATTTCGTTTATCTGTTTGTCAAGCACGTCTCAGGATCTTCTAACAAGACTAATGAATTTAATATCCAGCAAACGTACTGCTGCTGTTTAGAGATCTATTTTGTGCATCGAGGGTTGGGTGTATCTCGCCATCATTAACGTGCGGAGATATTCTATATATCTATATAACATTGCTAACAGCCAAGCATGTCAATGAGTTGCTCACTCTTCAATGCAATTGTACTAACACAACATTATTTATAAAAAAGAGAAATACATGTTAAACAAAAACCGGAGAATTTATTTCACCACATCTTCTCCTGGCAGACTTTACGGAAACTGCAGTAAATAAGCCTAAATAATCGTCAAAATGACGTTCAATCAGTGTACCATGTATCGATTGTACTGAGAACAAATATTTAATTTGATTGTTTAGAATACTTACAAGTATGTGAAGACAATGTGTGAGGACAACCCCGACCACCAAGGTGGATATGATGCCGGTGATGAGTCCAGCACGCGCGAACCCCTGCGGCATCGCCAAGATGCCAGTGCCCAAGCTACACTTCAGCAGATGCACCAGAGTCTCCCAGTTACTACAACATATATGTATGCTTACCTTGATGGGACCTGCCAATTACTCACCGCCGTAGCAGACGAAATTCAGTCTTATTATCAACCGCACAGGTCTTAAAATACGATCAGATACGATTACATTTGGTAACAAAGTAATGTTCCATCGAAATATGTCAATCAACGATGTTAGTGAGTTGTATTTGGCATAGGATATAATGTATCTACGAGGAAACGTCTCTACTTGATATTTCAAGTAGTGTGTGAGATTTTCAAACTCATTCAATTAAATCCCATAAGACATTGGAAGTCGACAAAATATAAGTAGTTTTTAATTAATCACATTACGTTTAGCTTGAACCAGTTTCTCTTTTTAATTTTCTCCATCAACCAGTGTCTTCATACTTTAGTAGCATTATAAAATGAATCTATAGTTCTCTGAGAGCGTGGACAAGAAACTCGGAATGACGATACCTGTTCCTATGCATGGGATTATTAGGATTCCTTCTACTCACTTAGTTGGTTTTGGTAGGTGACGATGTGAATGCGGATCAAAGTCGTCTCCTGAGTCCTCTCTGAAAGAAATACTCATATTTGATAACTATAGTTAATGTCCCTTAAAATGGTATGAAAACAATTGTATAGAAATCCGATGAGTCTTACGTAATTTTAAGATGGTCGAACGCGTTTGGGCATTGCATTTTTTGCACAACGCTTCAAATTATTACTTACGTAAAATGCCATAATGATTTCGGAACGCATCTCAATATATAGGCTAGTCATCTTTGTATGTATAAGATGTAGGTACTAATGTTATAAATGCAAAAGTGTCTCCGTCCGTCTATTACCTTCACTGCTTAGCCAACTTGAAAATTCAAACTCATAATATATTTATTTGATTAGACTTCTTAAAAGCACTTTCAAATCGTCAGAAGGACACAAAAAAACAAAGGATTGTAAATGATACCACCGGGTTCGGAAGTTTGTTTCTGATCGGAAAAATTTTACTGAAATAGAACCTACTAGAAATGTCGAGCGGTAATGGCAAGTCGTTACCTATTTTGGATTAAATTCACGGAAAATTAAATGTACATTTGTAACTGAAACCAACGGATACTGCGAAACCATTTCAAACCAATTTGGAATTTGAAATCCGTTACTATGGGATTGTAATGCGCAAATCTAAATTTCAAATCCGCACACCTCCCACTAGGCTACAGTAATAATTGACGGGAGTGTGTAGGACGTGCCCAGTAACGGATGTAGTTACCGATATGTACATATGACAGGCATTGTTAGATTCCGCTTCATCTTTGTACGTCCGACCTTTCAGATACTCGATGCAGGAATTCCAGGAATGCAACACTATTATTTACGTGAATATATCCCTGGTTCAATATATTCCTAGATACACTTGCTCCAATTACACATTATTGCACAAAATTCATGTTTTGCACAAATTAAAACGCTGTTTTCCACTGGCTTCGGTACCATTGGTAACAAGTGGGAAAAGTTTCGTGATATCTATATCTGTACAGATGAATAAGCTTGAAGTGTCTGTTCGTATTACCAAATAAATAAAACTTTTTCACTAAATACATATGAAAGAATACGGTACTGATATAAAAAATAACTAGTTATTTTTTTTCTCTGTCTGATATTGACTGTCAGATAGCTGATGTTACAAAGACTACTTTTATTAAAACAACATAAAGGTTCCCCGAGCCACCAATGAAATTATGTCTATGCGGGTGAATCCGCAGGGCACAGTAAATACTAAACTCACTTGCGGGAGTCATTCTCGTTGAGGGGTTGAAGATGCATCGCTTCCGATTTCGTGGTCTCCGCCATCGCTGCTGGCCTGTCAATCAAAAACCAAATTCATTTTCTAACCTTAAGTTACATTGCTATAGAGTTTCAGACATTTGTGTCATTAACTTTACCAATTTTTTAAGGTAAGTACTTAATTTCCTCATATTTCACAATATTTTACCGGAAAATTGATTATCTTTTTTCTTTCTGCGACGATTGGCAATGATACTAAATTGGTGACCGAGACCGAAGGCTTAACGTGCTATCCGTGACATGGAGGTAACGATAGTGGTCACCCAAATATTTACTGGCGATCAACTAGGTTCGACGGCGGATATTTTTTCGTGGTGTGGTTCGAATCGCCGGTTAATAAAAGACATAAATCTCACCGATTAGAACTGATGAGTTAAAAAAATCTTAGAAGTTAATTGCAGCCCATAGAATTAAATAGGCTGTACTGTTTTTTAATCTATGATGGAGCAGATTTAACTTGAGTGAATTTGATATTACAACACAAGATACAATCCGAAGAAATGTAAACGAGTTGAACGGAAAGTCGTACATGAACTCCACAACCTCACAATCCATTACCATTATGAAAAGTGGGGGATGTAACTCCTCTGTCTGCCCCTTTGAGGACACTTATATATACCCATAATATGAGCAAGAAACGTACGTGTGTGAACTTTCAAATTTATAGGATAATAAATATTGCTTTTCCTGAGAAGAACAAGAACAGCAATAACTCAGCAATCACTCATCTGGAAAAATGAGTTCACTTTACATCATTATGATATGTATCTAATCTAATGATGGTAAACGAGTCATTCTTATATACATATAAACTGAATCTCAGAAACAGCTCCAACGATCATAAAATTTTGTATATTCAGGGGGTTTCGGGGGCGATAAATCGATCAGCGTCAGAAAACGAGCAAGGCTCTGTCATCCAGGTACTTATTTATTCCTATATCAAAGAAAATTCTTATAAGCCCATGAGCCAGTGTCAATTCCATATAATATTTATATAAATAAAAGTGAAGTGAAGAAACTCTAAATGTATGTGAAAGTATATACGCTACTGACAAAGAAAAAGCATTTTTTTTTCTCTGTCTGTCTGTATGTTCCGGCTAATCTCCGAAACGACTGGGCCGATTTTCGATTAGTCAATTATATATCTGTACAAATCATCTCCCCTGTTAAAAGACATTTAGAGCAAAAACTCTAATTCTATTTCCAAATGTAAACGATTGTCCAAATTGTTAGTATGATAGAATGACTAGTCCTAAACATAGCGCAGCTAAGTATGTGTGGGTAACACCGGGAGGATATGGGCTATCATCTCGATTGTGACCTCCGCTACTCAGTGCCCTCATTGCAGCCCCAAGGCCCCACAGCGACGACTTCTAGGTTTCTTATACTGCACGGGTGTTGCACAGCGCAACTGGCGGCTTGATACGGTTTAAGGCAATTTATCTTCTCATAAGAAATACAGTATTGCACTAACATGGGAACACTTTGCAAGTATTGTTGAACTTTGCGGGATACGCATCCATATATTATACCTTTAAACGATCAATTCTTGTAAATATATACACAGATACATTTATATGTAAGTACTCTCCGTCTTAACTATATAACATCACTAACATGCACACCACAGCGATAGACAACAGTCCAATTGATGGCAGTTGATGGTAAGAGGCTACTGCAGCCCAGTGATATCTATACTGATATTATTAAGAGGTTTAGTTTGTGAGTTTGTGAGGTGGGAACCAGGTTTTTTGTGAATCATGGGTTATTTTAAGTCGAAGAATGAGAAAGCTTTATTTCTTGTAATTTCTTATAATGACTTGGTAGATGCAGTATATCGTGTGTGTGTCGTTTTAGGTATAAACTGATGTTATCGTTTGATTTGCATTATTTACGGTTATATTGTGTAATTTTACTATAGGTACATATATTTTCAATTGGAATAGAGATATATGATGTTTAAACATATCTATACATATAAATAAAATTGAAGTGTCTGTTTGTAATTCCAAAATTGCTTTTCACTACAAGCAAGCAAGTAGGAGTCAACAAACTGAATCGAAAAAAAAACAATTCAATAAGGAAGAGAGCCCTTATTGAATGGTATTTTTTTCATTAATTGATTATGTCACTTTAAAACAAGGATTTAGCCCCGCGTTTAAAATACAGCCTTTTTAATTATTTACACCGTAATTCGACCTGAACCGGTGCATGTGTACCAAAAGGGCGAGCGACAGACCGACAACTACAAAATTTTTAAGAGTTAAGGTGCCTCCAATTGGAACGAGTCTTAATTATAGTAGGTTAATTAAGATGAATAGGTGTTTAAACCCAAGTCAATCTGATAACACGCATGCGCGTCTGTAGTCATCTATTTTTAACTATCGGAGAACTAATGATCATACTGACTACGTGTATTTATGATGTAGCCGCAGGAAAGGTCATTTTTTACGTAAATAATCCGTTACCAGCGTAAAGGTTGTCTTTATTATCCGTAAGGACCGCTCTAAGAAGCATATGACAAATATGACAATGTTGCATTAGTCGCTTATCTAATATTGTTATATGATTCTATTTTTAATTGCAATCGATAGCAGCAACACACGTCTTAACCGATCCATTTTATTAAGCATTATCGACCCGCCCACGCTTCGCTACTAGATATTTATTCAATACATATACATGGCTGCCTCTTGATCTTTCTATATATTACGGAAAAATCCGGCGAGTAGTTTAAAAGGTATAAAAGATCTAAGCGAATAGACAGCAGAAACGACTTCATTTTATACTCATTGCTTGCGCCGCGTCGTGCTTGTGTCCACTACCGCGGCGAGATGTCTCCACAGTAACGCACTGTGTGCATAGGCCTTTATAATTATTATATGAAAGCCCACATTTGATACCATACGGTGGTAATATACCCGGATATTTTTATATGCTTTAATAGGACCTCAACCTTAGTTATCACCATTCGGGTAATTTGTATAATCATTTTATTCTCTCATCCAGTCCACCTATATTGTGCAAATACACAAAATAAATATAAAAAACACACTTTAAAATAACAAACATAAAAATATTGGAAATTACTTAAATAGATCAACATGTATAAGTTTGATAAAAAGTTGATGTTAGTTGATTGTTGGTCGTGGGGTCTTGAAAAGGCCACGGAATTTTTATATTACACGTTGATTATTATTGGTTATCAGTTTATATATGAAACTCAAAACTAAATGGGACTCGAGTGATACTTAGTTCTCGTATAAAATTCTCGCTATATGCTAACAGTACTTATCGATCTTGGAAAATAAATGGAAATTGCACTGCATTCTTGTGAAACAATGCAGAATCAACGGTAGAATTGAATTAAAATTCCTAGAAATCGCGTACAAGTGTAAAATACCACGAACAAATACTCTGTTAGAGCCATATTCTTGAAGAACTGTTCACGATAGTTTTCATGTAATATTCCAATATCATTGTCAATAATGCAATACCTTCCACTCAGCTGGGTCATAACTGTAAGCACTACAACGTTTCAATAACAGCAAATGCAATATATTACTGGATATCTACTCCACATTCCATCTATATATAGACATCCTCTCCCACAGCTCGGCAATACAATACATAATGTTAATTGTATGAAACAATTCGAGTCAATAATAGTTGAACTACTCACGTAATCTCTGGATTCGGGTCGAATTATGAAAAAAATCTGTTAAACTTCCCCGATTTTATATCAGACTTGACGACAGAAGTAAACACATATTATTTTAGATTATATTCACTTGAAAACAAGGAAATAAATACTTTTTATTTGAGAGTAGTGAGCGACGCGGGCGTATACGAGCGATGGCCCCACGCACTGCGTGTACCAACACCAGGGCCGGATTAGATTAGATGAGTTGACAGGAGTTCGGGCGTAGGCACACATCTTGTGTTATGAAACCCGCTACCCGCGAAAAATGTTTCTAATAATTTTCCTAAGAACCTACTTTTAATAATATTTACAATAATTATTCTTGTTTTTATAACTTTGTAGTTGCAATCATATGTAATCGTTGTAGAAACGATCATAACCTTTTTAGAAATCCATGCAAACATCTACATTGTAATACTCTGATGTATGGTATGATGAGACCGTAAGCCAACGCTGTGACAGCTAGGTAATATGATCGCACACAGTGTTTTCACAGCTGTTCTTATTTATGATGAAAGACACTAATAACATCCAAGGAAGACCAACCATGACCAAATTAATAGTATTTTTCAGAAAGGTCAAATTCGGAGCACTCGTAACCGAAGAAAGTGCATGAAGAGATGCATGAATGTGGATGAAGCGAAAGAAGTATGTAGGGATAGAAGTACGAAGCATGTGGCAAACGGTGGTCTCTGCCTACCCCCATGGGATACAGGCGTGTGCATGCATGTATGTATGTAAAGACACTAATCGTTGGATGAGTATACCTGGCGAGGTTTAATTCTTATTTCGTAAATATTTGCTGACGGTTAGCTGCTGATGCCGTGTAGCAATTTGTAATATATATACATAATACATCAGAAAATATAACTGCTGGAAAGGGTATTTTATTCAAAACGGTTTTTTACAGTAGTTTGTTTTTCCTCGCCCTATCAAATGTGCTTAATCTATACATCTATGCAGATAAAATTGAAGTGTCTGTGTGTAAATCCAAAATAACAGCTTTTCACGAAATGCATATGAAAGAACATGCGGTACTGGAATATAAATCAATTCTGAAAAAAAAAAGTTTTGGTTTTCTGTACGTCTGTTTGTTCCAACTAATCTCTGAAACGGCAGAAATTATTTTTATGTGACTTTCACTGGCAGATAGCTATTGTTACAAAGTAATATAGGCTACTTTTATTAAAAAGAATTATTTGGGTACCGCGAGTCACAAATGAAGAACAGAAGAAGAGTCATGAATGAACAAAATACTTAGTTCTAGCGGTTATACCAGCGCAGGTTCATGGGTGACCTGCGGAAACCTTATGTGGTTTTTTAAATAAAAGTAGCCTTAGTTACTCCTTGTAACATTAGCTATCTGTCAGTGAAATTCTCGTTAAATCCGACAGATAGATAGACAGACCGACAAAGAATAATTTAATTTTTTTATGTCAGTACCATATTATATACTTTCATATGCATTTATTGAACGCTGATATTTTGGTATTATAAATAGCCACTTCAATTTTATTTATCTGTATAAATACATGTATATTAATGTATAAATAAAAACCAATTGAGTAAAGAGGCGCCGCGTTAGTACGTCTCTGTATGCCACGAATTGTGTATTCGCCCTTAGTGACACATTCATATTATTGGCAAGTGTTTGGCCGCGATGAGACCAATTCCCCTCGTCTAGTGCGTTCATTTATATTAATGGTACGCTTCTGCCCTTCGTATCTTCGCTCAATTTTGAAATGGAAATTAAACTATCAATTGATAAAAATGTTATCACGGTCAATGTAGTAGAATACATTCACGGGACAGTAGACGCAAATTTATGTGGTTCAATAAAGTTTCAATACCTTTTCCTGTATGCAAATGATTAAAATATTGATGAATAATAAAATTTGAGTGTCTGTTTGTTATTCCAAATTAATATCTTTGTATTAATAAAACAAGTTTTATTATGTAAGTTACGTATTTGATTTGACAGCTACCAGCTACTCTTACAGTTAGCTGACGTTACCAGGAGTCACTTACTTTTATTCATAAAAAAGTAATAAAGGTTAAGTAACTAAGTTAACGTTAAGCTAAACCGCAGAGCACAGCTAGTTAACACTAATACAAACTGAAGTAATAACTAACCATTTGACTTTGTCAAATACCGCTTAAATCCAATTCGCTTTTCGGAACCCAACGTTATAGTAATATTAGTACAGGTTCGAACGTCATCACAGGGTATTCATTCATCTAAGTACCATGCTAACTAGCTTAATCGTCCCTCAATGGAAGCTTTGCTATCTGGTGGATCTTTTGAGAAGCAACCCCAGTACTTTGCTCCGGATTAATGGACAATACTAATCGGAAACACGGGAATTACTTACGTTGCGAATCGGAAATTGGCATTGTATGTATGGCACACAGAAAACTATTATCTCCTTCTATACATTTCTAAAGTCAAATCAAATATAATTTTTGTGAAACTGTCATTACAAAGAAGAAGGAATCTGTAATCGATAATGAATAAGATTGTATTACTTTTAGTAGGGAAGGTCGGATCGCTAAATCTGTAGTTACTAAAGCGTTATGGGGACCCATTGATAAGATTAGGTGTAAAGAAGGAAATAAGTCTATGGAAGGTATGCGCTTGGTTGGGGATGAACGTGCGTAAGCTTTCAAAAATATAAATAAAAACAATCACATGGAAATATCATAAACGCGCTACGTCTTACTGATATCGAGAGATATTAATCTGACGGTTTGTTAGTGGGGGGCGGCCGTAAAACGGGGTTGAATTATTTTTCGTATAATCAGATGATATGTTAAGTGGATCTAAAAAAATCCTATTCAAATGACTAACGATTTGGATACGACCTATAGTCATGAACGACGTTTAAAATGCAAACAAAAAACGATACCTTGAAGTATTCGAGCGCGTCTGACTTTTATAAGTACAGAAGGTTCAGCTCGGTGTCCTAATAGTCCTAAAATTATAATCTGACAAGTACATAGACGAAATTCGTTAGTCTGACAAACTCGAGCTGTGGTAATTGTTTTCGAACCGCGTCATGTGACTTACAGTATGCGTGACTTATTGCAAGTTTCTTAAGACGCCACATATACCTGTAAGTCTGCAGTAGTTGTAGTTAAGCATGCAAGTTAGGTGTGTTTCCGAACCACCGGTGGTAATGGACTCGCCTTTCATAAGTTCCTTGTCAGCGCCTAAGCTGTATTATTAATAATTAATTTATTAACTTTTCGCAGAACATCCACAGAAACAAGAAGCCCTCCGAGTGAGTATTGACTCTGTGACACAAACTCCTTACAAGATATCGCGCATGGTATATAATAATTTGATAAATTGCAGTAACTCTCAGATTCAAAGCATGCATTCACATATTAGCTTATTTGTTCTCAGAACTCCACCAGCATGCATACGCAACGAGAATAGCAACGCGCTGCGTCAGTGTATAATGGTATGTACTTACTGTTTGGAGACATTTGTGTGTCTGAGGACGCCTATTCAATTTCGATTCCTACCTAATTAGCTTCTATTACAAAGTAATGGATTCCCAGAAATTTAATAAATTAGTCCGATCGAATTTCAGAGAATTTCTGGGAACTGCGGGCCTACCATCATCGGTTTAAGCAGAGCGTATAAAGAACTTCTGAGCTTTGACGTTTCAATTCGATACCGTTAAAGATACATCCTATCTTAATACGTGCTGCTTAAACGTTCACAGTTGGCGATCAGTTCGCTATTTCTATTCATATTCCATTGAATGTCAAGTCAACCAATATTGAACATAATTGGGGCCCTGTACGCTTGTTGGCTTGATGGTATCTATGCAGCATAAAAAAAACATATAAGCACCTAAATACACGAATGTAAATTCTCATTTCTCGTGATTATTATGTTCGCATTTATAACTTCTGGCAAAAACGCTATTGTTGAATTCGCGTTGAATCTTCATAACGAAGGGACTTCAAACATTCTTTAGACCAGTTTTTCCCAGAACGTGGTTTCTGAACCAACAATAGATTCTGTGAACTCCGTGCCTCATTAGAGTCTAAGCTGTCGAAAAATATAAATATTTTACACGTGTCGCTTACCACCACGACGTGCTTAGTAGGAGCGTGGGCGAGAAAATACATCGCTTTGAAATGACTGTCGATAAGCACCCCTAACATTTATAATTCAAAGGGGAAAATACTCAGAATTAGATCTTAAGTCGAACTAATGATACGTGAAATTTGAAAGCAAAAAAAAAATCAAACGCGAAGATGTTTACGTATTATTAGCGTTTACGGGGAAAATTCAAAGTACTGACAATGACAAATTTATTGGAACCGACATTAATGGCAACAACAAGAAAGGCACGTGTATATCTTACATAGATTGTATCGCTTCTATAAGCGAAACGTCGTGGCCTCGGTGTTTGAGCAGTCGCCTGTTACGCAAACGACGCAAGTTCAAATCCCAGCGGGGCCTGTACCAATGAGTTCTTCTAAAAAATGTATGTACAGTGATTTCACACCACGTGCTTTACGGCGAAGGAACACATCGTGAGGAAACCTGTATTTTTCTGAGAAGTAATCAAAGACGTATGTATAGTGCCTGAGTTGTGATAGCAACACCTCTGCCTACCCCTTCGGGGAATACAGACGTGAGCAAATGTATGTATAAGCGAAACGTGAGAATAATTTTGGCAGTCCCAGGTGTCTTCACGAATACGTAAAATAAAAAATGAAAAGTAAGAAGTTCTTAATACGCGCTGCTTAAACGATCATATTTGTACACATGGCTAGATTTTAAAAATATTGACCTTAAATCTACATATTCAGCGAATGTCACAGGCAATGTTGTTATAATTGAAGTTCATTAGACATCCGTAACGATACGCGGGCAAAGCAACGGTCGGAAGCTAGTTATGTATAATGAAGTGTAGAAATCTCTCACTGTGCCAATTGAACTTTCATGGCCTAGCTAGCTAGCTACTGACAACTTTGTCACTTCAACTTAGTGCACAACATTATACAAGTGCTACTACCTACAATGAAATTGAAAGAGAAATACTCAACTTTTGTATTGCGAATATTGTATACTTTCTGATAACTAAGTACTTCAAGTATAAAATATAACCTTTGAATCACTGAACTCGTACTTAAGTACTGTTAAGGTCGCTGTTGCTTCCAGCGCCAACTATCTAACGCTCACGACATAATTCTGCAAGTTTTGTTTTAAAATCAGACTCCTTTAAAAAGTCCGCTTTATTTTCAACTCACGCCTACTGATGCCGACGAGGAAAATGTTGCAAAAACGGGAAAAATATATTCCCGTAGGCGAAATATCGGCAACTAGTATTTTTATAAATATCCTTAGATAAAAGTAATTCTCTAACTCGGCAACTGATCCTCGTCGCGTCGCCTGGATTGCGAGCTTGTCTCGTAGTGACACACGCGTCATAACAGATGACGCGTGTGTTGCAAAAGACGATAAACAAACAAATATAGGGTTTGACATCTCTTTGAGATCTCTTCTTTAGTACATATAAAGAAAATGTAATGTCGATAATGTCAAATTTAATCTATATAAGGCTATAACCAAGTTTGGAATGGACGACAACGTAGGTGTAGTGGTATGCGTACCTGACTGCTATGTATCGCGGGTTCGTTTCCCGCTTCTTCTATATGATGAGAATTGTTGGCCTAGGGTCTGAGTGTGTATTTATAACAATGATGTATTTACTTAATAAAAGTGTTTAAGTATTATATCCGTTGTCTGGTACCCATAGTACAAGCTTTGCTGAGTTTGAGACTAGATGGTGCTGTGTGATAATGTCCGAATATTAATTATTATCTAAATTGAAAGATGGCGAGTTAGGTCAAAATATTGACTGTGGGTGATTGCAATGGATAACGTAAAGTAAGGGTAGAGAGGCCACGATATTGTTTCCAAAGGGTACATATGCTTCAAGACGCACTCGGGATGATGGTACTTTCATTACTTAGCAATGAAAAAGGAAGTATTCCCTCAATATTGAAATATAACAGAAGGGCAGCTTCAGGGGCTGTAGATAAAGTAACATTATCCTCACGCTTCGCTTATAATAGCGAGACAAAATGTATGGGACTGACATGCCAGTGCCTGACTCATGTCATTTTGTATCTCTTCTATGAGTGCAAGCGCGGTTACTTTGTCTACGCCTACTACACCATCAACAACAAAATTTACATAATACTGTACTAGCTTTGGACTTGATATAAAATATAAATCTGAATGTTATTTTGTATAGGTCAGTAATTGTGGCGCGCTTCACAAGTTTCAGAAGTAAATGCTTGAGAGCTGGCTTCCTGTTATTTTTTATTTGCTGTGTAGCGCAATCCAGGCTATTTCCGAAGGACGCGAAGCCACTTATTGAGTATTGAGTGGCGGTGGGCCCAGAGGTCGGTCAGCATTTATAGATTCTCTAAACAAATAACGTAACTTATATAGATAAGCGTTAGACGATTAACGATTAGTTAATGAACATCGGCACTTTACCTCGTTTGAATTGTGTATGTATTCCCATCGCTTTGTGCATAATAAATACTAGTTTGTTTAAAATATTCACCTAATCTATCTACATGTATATATAAAAATGAATAACTGTTCGTTTGTCAATTTGGTTAATTTATATCTTGAGAGATTTGTAAAAGTCATACGAAGTTCACCGATTTAACCCATGGCAAAATATATATTAAAATTTTTAAGAATTCACGGACAAGTCCCGTAAGGTGAAGAGGATTTACTTACAACCCACTTTTCGCCGAAGTTGCTATGATTCTACGTGAGAGATGGTGAATCTGTATTACCATACATAATCATCATACGTCTCATAGATAATTTGTCGCAAGATGTTTTCTTACGACTTCTATGGAACATACCTTTGGAACTTAGCTTGGCCACCTTAAGGCTAACTATCATATTACTAGGAACTATGATAGTAGACACAGAACAACTATCTGACACTAAGAAAGTCGTGGAGTATAGCCAGATCAGATCATAATTATGTATTTACTTATCTAAGAAAATAGCATTGCAATTTTATTGACAGCAATAGGATAAATACTAATATATAAAGCCGAAGAGTTTGTTTGCTTGAATGCGCAAATTTCAGGAACTACTGGTGTATATATCATCTCGCAAAGAGTAATCGCGAGTTAAAGTTAGCGTTAGGCTAAAGTAACTATTCCACGCGATGAAACTCGCAGCAGAATCTAGTTTATGTATGTATATCGTATGTTAATATGTCATTGGCCAATCCAGTGACCACAACTATACGAGTTGATGGTTGACTTCTGATTCCTTTCGTACCACTTGACACACCAAAAAGATAAGTACACATACTAGACAGGTCTACTTCAACCTTCTAGACTTCTTTCGTGTCGTCCACATTCATGCATCATTACATATGCATAAGGAAGCCGTGGTGGCCTTGAGGTTTGAGCAGTCGCCTGCTACGCAAGCGACGCAAGTTCGAATCCCAGCGGGGCTTGTACCAATGTGTTTTTCTAAAAAACTTATGTTCAGTGATTTCACACCACGTGCTTTACGGTGAAGGAAAACATCGTGAGGAAACCTGCACATTTCTGAGAAGTAATTCAATGACGTATGTAAAGTGTCTGAGACGGCGATGGACTCACCATCTGTCACGTTGGCACTTAATCATCTTCGGTGAAAAGTGCGTGTTGTGATTACAACACTTCTGCCTACCCCTTCGGGGAACACAGGCGTGAGCATATGTATGTGTGTATGCATAACTTCCATCGTTATATTATGTGTTATAGTGTGCTTATAAGTAAAGGTGTGTTCGTGTAGATTGAAATGAAACGAGATTTTTTTATATAATTTTATTCATTACTACATCATTCACATACATTCAACATCAATAAGAGAATTACAAATAAAGTATTTTTTTGTTATTTATGATTTTTTGTTCATTATTTTTCATATTGTTTTACGGAAGCAAATTAATATTCTTTTTCTTTCGGGTTCATATTACAATACAAATACATTAAACCTCTTCAACACATCATTTAGTTAAGATATTAAATACATGTAGGAAAAAGGCGGATATATATGAAGGGAATTTGCAGTAAACAATAAACATTGAAGAACACAGCAAATGCACATAAAAGACTGTTAGTGAAGTCTTGCAGGATTCACTCCTTTTGTGTTGGGTTCGGCTCTGACTTTTGATCGTCACCCTTGTCGGTCAGCTCACTTAAGATTTGCGTGATGTTCTGCAGCATAGCAAGGGTTGTGGCCTTCCACACAGTCTCCGCGTCGACCGCTTCCGTCTGCGTGGACTTGTCCGCCTTGGGGTGATGCACCGGCTGGTAGCGCAGAGGGATCCTGGGACGTAGGAAGCTGGCTGTGCGACAACGTGGGCAGATCCAGTCCACGTAGCTCGCGTACGTGTTGGTCTGCATGCCGACGCATGCTTTATGGTAATTGCGAAAGCAAATAGAGCAACACATACGGTTGACCCTCGCCTCAAGTATACTATTAAAGCATACCACACACGTCAGCCCGTCGGCGACCATGTGTTGCAGTCGCTTGTAATGTTCCATTATGCTGGCGAGTTGAAAGTCACGAAGTTAAGGGACGCGTGTTGTCAGCAGGGAGGTCCTGATAACAGTGCCGTTGGGATGTATCTGGCGCGACCTCCGGCCGCTACATTCTGCCTGGATTGGGAGACGCTATCAGTGCGCAAGTCACAGGTGAACGATACAGTCCGATCCAATTATAACCAATTTTAATTTTACCACGAAACAATTAGTATCGATTCAATTAAGATCTCATAATTCACGCCATACATCGTCCAGATTACTTTATAGGAAACACTTCAAAGTTTTGTGAATCTATTCAACCATCGTCGAGTATGGCTTCATTAAAAATATTCGACACTCGTTATTCGCTCACAGCTTCATTCGCAGTTAATAAAAGGAAGTTTTACGATTTCGATGGTAGTGTCGACACTGACTAGCCACAATCAACTACAAACACACATACATACATTACTCTTACTTTCATATTATTGCTGCTTGCCACGTGAAGGCAGAAGTAAAATCTCTTGTGATTCAAATATCGCTTTAATAATTGATTAATGAAATAATTTTAAAATCAGCAAGGGCATATTTCCCGGGCCCGCAAAAGTATAATAAACCTACTCACACTTACCGTGTAAACAGACGGGTCTTAACGATAATGCGGGGCCACCTGTACACCGTCCTGTTATTATGACACTGTTTATAATCAATATCATTCAGACGTTGTTGTTGTTTCCATTATGGTAATTTTTGTATTGTATCCGATCGGCAATAATGTTTCAAGACAGAAAACTCTATCAGCGCGATTAATTATGCTCAAACAATCTTATACGCACATGCATTTCTTGAACATGTTGATGAAGATTAACACGTATACATTCGAAAGGGCTGTTTTTTTACATACGAAAACTTTCCAGATGGCAAAAACATTATTTTTAACATAGCTGGACTAAGAGCCTAATATTATTAATGGTGAACTGTATCTGCCTGTATGTACGTTTCATTTACTGTATTTATGTTTCACAGCTAAGCAGCCAAAAATCGTTTAGCGGCTAACTGTGAAAAGTGTGCGCTGTGGTATAAGTGACGTCGGGAGTTATGAGCGCTGATCTTGAATGCTCAGTAATCATGTTATGAGCCTGTCTCTGTCTCTCTGAACAGCGCGACGCGCGACGCGAAGAAAATACATGCACAGTTACCCCGTATTTTCACTAAGCGCTCCTAACTCGTGACGCGGCACCTGTATAAGGAGTGACATTGGTACTTTAAAAATGACTAGCGGACGTCACCCGATTTCACCCGCGTAGTTCCCGTTCCGCATTTCACCGAATATGATTAAGTGCCAACGTGACAGAGGGTTCATTTCATACAGGGGGATTCTTACGAAAGTTTTCCTTCACCGTAAAGCATGTGGCGTGAAATCACTGCGCGTAATGTAATAGATCCGTAGCTTGGTTGGATTTATATTATATATTTATTTCATAGCAGCAATACGTTTAACACGTGATCAATGTTTCAACAAATGTACGAGAATTATTCGAACAGTGTTCGTTACACAAATTGGTCACTGAGCGCTATGAGCATGACGCGTGATCGGCAAACAGGTGCTTCCCAAGATATGTATGATTAAGATACGTAAATAGATATATCAGTAATGTATCTCTAGTTCTAATATGGGAGCTGCCTGACCGGATTTCCGCTTTACAGAAGGACAGATAAATAACACTGCTATAATACGAGTTGGTTCGGTAAGTAAGAGCTCCAGGGATGAGGGTGTTAGTATTGGGATGGACCTTTTCCTCTTTCATCATCCGTTTACCGACGTTTATTTGACACCGCAGTGGAATATTTAAAATTGCAACAATGAATTTATACTATTACTATTTTTTGAGGTGGATCACCTGTAACATTTAGGTGTATGAAAAACAGATGTTGGCTGAATCTCGGACCTACCCGATATGACCACAAAATTTAACACAAATCGGTAAAGCCGTTTAGGAGGAGTTTGGTATATTTGGATACCATATTTATAAGAGATTATAAAGATACTATATTATAAAGCCGAAATGTTTGTTTGTTTGCACGCGGTAATCCAAAGAACTATTGGTTCAAATAGAAAACATATTTTTGAGTTTCATAGTTCATCGAGGAAGGCTTTATTTAGACTTAATAGCATTACGATTCGCTGCGACCAATGTGAGCGATGCATCAATACAAAATGGTGTTACTTAGTCAATTGTGCAGCATCGTACATCTTCGTATTATATTATACCGCGAGCCGTGGTGGCCTCGGGGTTGACCAGTCGCTTGCTAGGCAACGCAAGTTCGAATCCCAGCGGGGCCTGTACCAATGTTTTTTTCTTAAAACTTATGTGCAGTGAGTTCACACCACGTGCTTTACGGTGAAGGAAAACATCGTGAGGAAACCAGCATATGTCTGAGAAGTAATTCAAAGGTGTATGTATAGTGCCTGAGACGGCGATGGACTCACCCTTTGTCACGTTGGCACTTAATCATATCGGTGACATGTGGGTGTTATTATTACTACATCTCAGCTTACCCTTTGATTGAGTATAGCATGTATAATTCCTGTGGAAATGTACATGGACACTGTTCCAATACACAAATGTCTATATATTTTTTTAATTAAAGTAAAAGTCTACTTATATCTAAATGTGTAGCTTGATGACCAGCTTCCACAAGTAGCATCTGTTCACAAGTATGACGCGAATGCCAGCCATTGACTTCAACCAACATAGAGGGAAATTGACAACCGTCACCCAGACGCCGTCGCAAGCAAAGGTATTTTAGTGAGCATGACAACTCAAGCCAGTCAAAGCAAAGTGACAGAATGACATAATTATACAGGATTATACATGCTACCGCCAGGTTCGGAAGGTTGCTTTTACTGAGAAGAACCTGGCAAGAAACTCAGTAATTACTCTTTTCAAAAATATTACACAATTTAAATAATACAAAATAAATAATTTAAAAAACGTAAGCTCATGTACAATGTTCCAATGCACAAATGTCGATAAAAATTAACATAACTAAAAATCTAGTACATCTACTTATAACTAAATGCGTAGCTTGAGATGACCAGCCCCCACAAGCAGCACCTGTTCACAAGTATGACGTGAATGCCAGCCATTATATATCCAAAGATCCATTAGATAGCCAAAGATATTAAAAATAATTATAACATAAATACAGTGTCCATGAGACTACTTACAAAATTTATCTGGCATGTCACTATAATCACTTACTAACCTAATAACCCTTTTCAAGCAATACAGATGTAACTGTCTCTTTAAATTTATCAAAGGGCAAGTTAACAATACATGTAGGTAACTATAAAACCGTGGCCATAAAAACTGTCCCTCGACTTTCTGTAAGCGGTGTGTAAGTACTACTATTTTAATAGTGTGCCTTGTGTACATCACGCCTCTTTTAAAAGGATTCATATTTATATGTACTAGTAATAACTTAGTTAAAATATACTGCTAAAATGCTTGAAATCCTAAGTTAAGAATTAATCTTACAGCCTTTTTTCTGTACTAGAAATATGGCTACGACATCGGCATTCTTGCCCTAAAGCACGATGGTATACATACGATATAACGCTATGGAAGTAACTAACATAAACTGAACGAGCCGTGTCTACATCAGTGAACTGGTTTACTTTCCTAACTGCATATGCTGATGAGCTGAGTTTCTCCGCTAGACTAGATATATGTAGGCCCCATTGGAGTTTATTATCAAGTGTTACACTTAGAAATCTACTCATCATCGCCCTGGCCTTATCCCATACATTGTTGGGGTCGGCACTTGATTCAACCCGATGTGGCTGATCACCTTGATTTTTATAGGAAGCAACCCCTTTAACGAGGAAAATCTGTGATCTGGGTTAAACCAGTTGTCAGACTATTTTAGGCCTCCGACTGACCTGTAACGATTGCCAAAGATGATAAATTGGCAACCGGGACCGACGGCTTAACGTGCTCTCCGAGGCACGGAGGGAACTCGGACGGTCACCCATCCAATTACTGGCTAGGCTTAGGGTTGCTTAACTTCGCTGATCGAATGATATGCGCAATAGCAACTGTGCCACGAGTTCCTCTTACTACCTTTAGAAATCTATTGACTCCACAATATCTAGTTCTTCACCATTGATCATGATTTTGTGACAATTTTAAGCATTTTGTTTTTTCGCAATTAAAACTAAGTTATTTGCAGTGAACCACTTCAATACTTTGTCAAGGGCATTGCTTAAATCATCATAACCCGTTTAAGCTCTGCTTACTTCAAAAAATTGTGATGTATCATCAGCAAACACAAGTATTCTAAACAAAATGGTAAATTATATATGTACCAGAAATAAAAAAGGCCCTAGGGACCCGGAACACTTAACGCTATTTACCTCTAGTTTCCTCTGGCTTAAATATGAATAAACTAGCGGACGCCACGCGGCTACACCCGCGTAGTACCCGTTCCCATGAGAGTACAGGGATAGCATATAGCCTATATTAATCAGCGATAATTTAGCATTTAACTTCACTTGCTACAATAACTATTGAGCCTCCATGTATTTCTGAATGGCAGACAAATGCACTTGCAAGTCTATACTTAGTATTAGTGATAAGCTCATGGTTCAGACAGATATTTAAAAAAAAGTCTACCTCTAATTCTTTGCCAGCTAAGCCCAGTATGTTCTGATGAACTACATTTAAGCGAGACAACGCTGAGTGTCGCTTAAATGGGCTCAGTTGTTGTCTCTCGAACTAGAGTAAAACATGAATAGCAGCGTTACTAGTCTATACATCTATAAAGACAAATAACATTTAAGTGTATGTCTGTGGTTCCAAAATTACAACTTTTGACTAAATGCACATGAAAGTAGGTATACACGGTACTGACAATCTTTTTTTTAATTTTTCTCTGTCTGTGTGTTTGTTCCGGCTATTCTGCGAAACGGCCGGACTGATTTTAACGGCACTTTCGCGGGGCACAGCTAACTACTACTATTATTATACTATTATAAGGCTCAATACTAATTTATTAATGTATGTTTTATTATATTCGCTATAACGTGCTTAGTACCTATTGTAAGCTATCAAGGTAGCAATCAGTTTCAGACATGTTACTGTCAAAGAGGAAAGCAAATAATCTTGAAAGGCTTATTGTAACCGGAAGAACAGAGGGCAAGCGATTAAGATGACGAAGTCCAAAGAGATGGTCAGACCAGATGGCCGAACAATTAGTAATATCGGTGAATGTCGCATTTAACCACGCCGAAGATAGAGGGCGGTGGAGAAAATCTATTGAGACAGTACTCGCTGGAACTCATGATCCTCAGAAGTGAGGGGGCGACAGAGAAGACGAAGAAGGAAGACAATTAATTACCAAGCAATATCAAAAATCTTTTTTTAAACTAAATATAATGATTTGGCAATCGCATTCATGAGTCGATGAACACGATGTATCTCATAGGTAATATGATATTAAATTTGATTGATTAGTGCGACTACCAAGTCAATTCAATTCGGCTTTTAAAGGTATGCACCTCTCCTGAGACGAATTTGATCCTGATGAATAAGAGAACCTTACTATCCCCAGGGATATCTAGGCAGTTTATCTAATTCATAAGATTATCCAGAGGACTTCGTAGATCATATGGAAAAGCCGACTTGACGAGTAATTAGGCTTATACAGCCATCGGGCGACCCCTCAACATGCAGGGGAAGGGGACGGGAAGAGGGAGAGGTGACCTTTTAAACAGTTTCCTTGTCGATACTTGAAGGAATTGACTCCTTTCACTATTCAATGTCCATTATGATCTGCTACCGATCTGATGCCATATTGCAACAATATGACTAGATTGATACGTACCAGACAACGGCACATGCGCAGTACACCAGCACTCCGTGAGCAGGCAGCCCGGTTACATAACGTCACGATACTCGACCATCGACTGTTCTATGCCATCGAATCACTTATTTAATAAACATTATTTTCTTTATACACCACGTTTTAATTCACTGGTTGGTAATTTTAGTAACACATGTATATAAGTTTGGAGCCTTACCTGGGTGTTAGTACGTTGTTATCGCGATTAGGGTATCGTCCGCCCTATCCTCGGCCCGGCGCCCCACCGACTGGAAACCTACTTCATTTCGTCACCCCTCGTCGTTGCTATGTCAGACTTGCGCGCAACCTTCGTCTTCCATTTTTATACTTAACCCTCCACAATAGCCCACAGCTAACGCTAAGACAATCATCAAATCTAACAAAGAGGACGATTCGCGGACGTTTTAATAACGTAACCTTTTCTCAATCAAAGCAACATTAGAAATCCTAAGATGTCTTGAGAAATAAATGAACATTTGTGACGATTCTTATTTGTTAAAAGGCGCAAATGACCTATCATGTACATCATACATATATAGTGTGTAACATTTGGTGCACTAAATACATTGATGGCTAACCGTCATACATATCAATTCAAAATTAGTCAACACACGCTTTGAAATCAGGAAGAAAGTTTGTTGACTATTGTTGTTAAATTGTATTACCAACTTTATTTTACAAATTCAGAATAAAAAATATGTTATTTTTAACATATTCCCGGAACACAAAGTTTTAAATAATTTCCCAGAATACGTTATATCGTGGAAGCTTACAGATTCAACGCTAGCTAAATATATGTTCGGGTCTTTGATTGACTTGAATAAACGATGGAACCAGTATCAATTTATAACGAAATTCAAATATGTTAGTTTAAGGAAATCAATAAATCACCCGCACACAACTTTAACCTTAGTGAAGTCTAGATTTATAATGAATATTTAGAAAGAATAATTTACCGTACGCGGTTCTCGTAGGCTACGTAGACTACATCATATGTGTAAGTACGTAGTCACGGCAGGTTACACGTCGTTTTGTGCGGTGCCTCGAGCGCATCTCTCGCTCAATCTCACTCAAACATAGGGCTATCAATTGCAGAATAGTTTCCACTCATAAACACATACATCTTGTCTTGTTTGTCGATTCAGTGAGGGAGTGTGAGAGCTTGACGAGGTAAACATCACCCTTTAAGGTGTCGCAAAATTTTATGTTACCTACGAACAATATACATACATACATACGTATCCCGCGGGGGTAGGCAGAAACCACCGTTCACCACATGCTACGATCCTTACATACTTTTTAAGTCTCTTCATACACTTCCTTCGGTTACGAGCGCTCCGAATTTGACCTTTCTGAAAACTATTATTAAATTAAAATATATATTGTTCTTAAATTTCAACATTATATGAAGGAATAAGTTTATAATCTTAATAACAATGGCTTTTATGATGTACATATTGCGTGTCACGTTATATTTCCAATTGCTACGTCATCCAGGACCAAACCGGAACATATATTTCCTGCGGAAGGAGGGTAAGATAGAGAATCTTAATAATGTTATAAATGTAAAAGTTTGGATGTTATTTACTCAATCAAGCGTCCTGCTGCGTGTGTGATATCGTCATTAATATGTCACATCCTACTTATATTATAAACGCGCAAGTTCGAAAGAATGTATGTATGGATGTATATTTGCTACTGTTTCACGTAAAAATCACGTGATGTTTTTACTAAACGCATATGAAAGTATATTTATAGTAAAAAAACAATTAAAAATAAATTCTCTGTTTTTCTGTCTCTTTGTTCCGGCCAACGAAACGAGGCAGTTTGATTGGAGCCGTTTTGATTGCGATTTAATATGCTTCAAAGTCCTATAGCGTGCTATGTAATATCCTTTCAAGTAATTAGTAATTTTGAGACATTATGCTTTATAGACAAAAAATATTGAAGACGTATTGCTAATTCGGCAAACCTTTTTAGTGATATTGATTTGAGGCATTTTGTTTTGTAGGTGTTTTAAATGTTAGTTATATTGCCACTTGGATGCTGATAAGCAATAATGTGTCAACCCACAAAAAGTCAAATTCAAAGGTTTTGATATATTTTGATAATGCATCACGTATTTAACATTCTAAAAAAGTGTTTCAAGTCATCTGAAACATAAAAGTACGTAAAAAATGGATTTATGTCATAAAACAAATCTTAAATCACGTATACAATCATCTTAAGACGCCATTTTCTCAAAACCAAGTTTATGCGGGTTGACACATTATTGCTTATCTGCATCCACTTAGTCTTATAGCGGTGCAGACGTAAGCGTTTATAGTCGTATTGCGGCGTAGGCATTTTGATCATAAAGGGATTGCTATTCACCAGTGCTACACCGTTGAGAGCTGCTACGCACGTCAAACTACGTCGTAGGCGCTACGCCGCTACGGTAGCAAATCGAGCTAATATCACGCACGGCCTCGAAGGCATTCTATGAATTGAATTTCACATCATGAAACGCACAATGTTAGCAGGTGCTATCACGAGTTGAAATTCAAAATATCTGTAATTTGATTAGACTTTTAACAAAGAACTTTCAAATCGTCAGAACGACACGATTATACAGGATTATACATGCTACCGCCAGGTTCTTTTACTGAGAAGAACCTGGCATGTTTTGCTGTATTATGTTTCCAAAGGTTACTTCTAACATACAAATTTTGAAAATATTTTTACAGATTTGTGATTCTTGTCAAAATATGAAGAGTTGTTACCTCGAACGGTATCAATAAGTAAGTATTCGTGGTAAACAATAATCGCCGCAACACGAGGTTAGTTCAAACATCAATAGCTGCATTTGCATAGCATTTGCTGTTTAGCAAATCACCTTGTTTTATAAGTAGTAAGTACGAACAGGGAACGAATTGCGAGAAAAGCTTTAAAGTACTAAAGAAATAAATTAATTCTACCAGTTCCTTTGTGTACTGATTCAAATATAACATTGAGCGTGTTGTTTGAGTTGTATCAACGACCTCGGACTGCAAACACCTTAAGTACTTAACATTATGATATACAATTTCATTTGTATACTACTCATTATATTTAATTTGAATAGAAGCGAGAGCATTGAATACAAAACAAGCAAATAAAATACGAGCTTCCGTCCGCGGCGTCGCCTGCGTTTTATTAACGGTCCCAAATTTAACTAAACTAAAAATATGCCCTACATAACTGGGTGATATTTTAGCATTATGTTAATAAAATATTTTTTAAAAACAAAAACATTTTGCCTCTTGATAATATTAGTAGAGATTATTTCAGTAACATGTCCAACGGACCGCCTCCCTACGCCCTTCTAGCAAGGTATAGGTGGACACACAATAAGAAGCTTAATATTCAAAAATACTCATTCAAAGAAACGTTACACATGACGAACCTTTGAATTAACAACGGTTGAAATGTTTATTTGAACAATTGACAGCTTATTTTATAAATATCTTCATAATTTGAAGTACACAATAACGAGACCCATTTCTCTGACGTCACAATCACATTCGGGATTGCCGCCATTTGTACTAAGCCTCTACGGGTTTGAAACATTTTTTTTAATGGTGCATTTTATAATGTAATGCTTTCGTCAAAGGTTGAATGATTGATTGTTGAGCAGCCAACCCCTGCATATACGACTTTAAACGTACTTTACTTTTAAATTTACAGAATGACATCATTACACAGGATTATACATGCTACCGCCAGGTTCGGAAGGTTGCTTTTACTGAGAAGAACCTGACAAGAAACTCAGGCGCTAGACAATCATAAATGGTTATCACATAAATTGGGTACTTGCTCTTACAAGAGAATATAACCCCGCCATGCGTAACAGTCATCTATACTAACCACTAGACTAACGGCGCCATCATAAGATTAAGATATGGCCAGTGGCATATTGAACGTAATGAGCCCCATAATTGGCAAAAAAATAGCGGCACGTGAAAATATTGAATAGATGTTTTTCATGAAAAGAAGATAGGTCGTCAGGCAAAACGAAGTAAGTGGTGTAATTATGATCGAGGTCATGAAGCTAGCAAGCTATTCTCCCGGAAAACCGAATTACCTACCGATTTTGTCAAATTATCTCCCCATGGAAAATATATTTTCGAGTTTTTCTATTCAGATGAGACCAATCATGATATAATAAGGGCACCTACTCGTATCAACACAGTTATTACTAAAATTACTCATGAAGTCGCGTTTTGATATTTGATTCCGATCATATTGTGTACCTACATGTGTCCGATACATCGAGCATGACATGACACTGTGTCCGCTCAATCAGTGAAAGTCGGTCATACCTACTTCACGATTTCTTTGAAGTGTGTTTTGAACATTCTAACGAGTAGGCAATTATATTATATCTGCCTGTGCGGGACGGCATGATGCTATGTATGTGATTATTTCCTCACTCTCAAAGTCTGATGGGGTGGCACGCCCGTAAAGAGATCAGGGGGGCCTAATATCATCGATAAAGCGGTTGCGTCTTACAAACTTCTTAGGTTTGACGTTTAATTTGATGGTTAAAAAAATTAAATTTCAAAGCTCAGTACCGATACTCTATGCTGTACTAAACCGATGATGGTAGCACCCATAGGGCTCCAGGTGTCGGCAGAGATCTTGTGCCGCTGGAAGGGTGTCCACATGACGGCTGTGTTGCGACACCCGCGCTGTGGTCTCATATGGTAAAGGAACTGTATTAGTCTGGAAAAACACAATTATATACCTATGTAAAATGTACCTCCATTAAACGCGATACTTATAGAATTGCTGCAAATAATCCTAGAACTCTTTTCTTTTCTAGATTTACATTTGCAACATCAAAATTAGGTAAGTAGATACTTATTATTTTAAACGTGAGGCTGACGTACCTTTGGGCGATAAAGGTGTTCTTAGAGAGTTAAGAACAGTTTTGTACGACATCGTTGCCACAGAGGGTTGCGTAAGACGTAGCCTTCATGCGGTTGTTTTCCGCGGGGTTACATCTCAGGCTCTTGCTCACAGAACTGGGTACGCTCATCGAAGTCCTCCCATATCTTTATATACGGGTAAGTGATGTCCATGCAAGGTATTCAACTGTTGTATAGTATGTATCAAAAATAATAATTCAAAAAATATTACGTACAAAATGAAACGTAAAGATATTATGGAAATGTCACAGCATAGTGTCAGAATTCTGACAGTGTATGCATAGACGACTATTCACTTGATCAGAATGTATGTAGTATTTATTAATTCTCCGGCCGGAAAATAACATTTTGTAATTCAAATAAGGGACAACTAATGAAGAGAGTCCACACATTTCCGATCTGAATAATTTCACGAAAGAAATTGTTTCATTTCTTTAAATATTAGTATTTTATTATCATTTCGCAAAGGGAAAGTATAGTTCATTAAAAAACTTAATTCTCTATGGGTATTTCTTAGGGTTGACAAGATCCTGTTTCTCTCTGTTTCCTGACACGCAAATTCCCCGAGTGGTTTCTTCCATATTTTGTTATAAACTACAAATCTTGGTAATTTTTTTGAAGAAGAACATAGTATTGATGATGAAAACTCCCGATTTATTGTAAGTAGTGTTGCTACTACTAGTTGGCTAACTACTTTTTTACGACGGAACTGGAAGGGCCACACAAAATATCGCAGCAACTAAATGATAGTGATCTGGATGTGTCGTATTCTTGTGGTAAGTTTTAAAGACAGGCGCAGAACTAAGAGTGGAAGGTTTTAATAGTCTCTAACAGAACGCGTAGGAAGGTACACTATTTATTTAGCTTCAAAATGAGGCTTCTACTAAATGCTATTGATTCAGAAAATATTAACAAAAACGCTTGTTAGGCTATGTTTTGGGCGCTTTCACGACTTGCCTACTGCCTGCCTGCTTTTGCAAACTAAAGATGCTAGGATACGAAACCGACCATTTTGAGCTAAGCGGTTACTATAAGTCAATAAGCGCTTTCACCAGGAGGCCAACCATCGTCGGTTTGAGCAGAACGTATTAAGACCTTCTGAGCTTTGACGTTTCATTTTGGTACCGTACAATTAAACGTTATAACCAAGAAGATGTTAATACGCGCTGCTTAAACGATCATAGTTGGCCCCCCAGTGAGTCACGTTTCGCTTGCAGTCTTATCTCAATTTGTTTTTTTGTATACTAATTACTTAACCAAATGTATCGACTTAGCCTGCGTTCGTGTACTGTGGCAGATTTGAGATGAGCATCGCGGGCATTAGTCTATCTGCTGTGCCGGAGATTGACTGGAGCAACCATACACACATTATCGAACGGGGTGAGGAACTAATGATTTAACTTATCGGTATCCTCCTAACTTATGAATAATTTTTAGGACAATGTTTACGTTTTTATAATAAATTACCAACACCTTATGGTAAACTTGCCCTTTGATAAATTTAATGAGACTGTAAAATCTGTATTACTCAAAAAGGGTTATTATACAGTTAGTGATTATATATGTGATAAAGAAACTTGGAATAATGTATTACCAGATAAATATTTTAAGTAGTCTCATGGATACTGTATTTATATTACAAGTCTTTTTAATATTACTTTTGATCTTTGTTTTGACTGGCTTGAGTTGTCATGCTCACTAAAATGTCTTTGCTTAGTAATTGTTGAGGAGGCCAATGGCTGACATTCGCGTCATACTTGTGAACAATTACTGCTTGTGGGGGCTGGTCATCTCAAGCTACACATTTAGATATAAGTAGAACTACTAGACTTGTGCTTTTACCTATTTGCGATTTTAGTCGTTGTACAAGCGGCATTCTTAAGCCAGTTCATACACAGTGAACTGAGTGAGTTATTTTCGACTGTCACATCTTATGATTGATAGCATATCTGTCTGACATATTAATAAACCTACTTATCTATTGTTAATAATTCTAACAGGTACAAAACAGAGGAAAAGGCGTCCGCAATCGTCACCAGTTCGGTAAAATAATGAAATTAGCTTCTATATATAATACTCTCTCTTGTCCCCAAAAATTTGCTAAAAAGAAAGTTAGGGCGTTGGGAACAGCGTTTACGGAAGAACTTGTCACCCAACTAGGGACCACTAAAATAGTCAATAAAAATACGCCCACACCATCCTAGAAGTTTCCACGACGGGGTAGGCAGAGATGAATGTGCCAACGTGATAGATAATGCGTCAACCGTTTTCTTCACGAAATAAAACTCAGACTTCTTTTTAATAAAGACCGTTTGTACGCCATTCCTAGATCCACTCATGATGATACTGGGAGTTCGGATATGGGCATGGGCTACCTGCAAGATATGCAGGGCCTGTCGCCACCAGTACGTCCCATGGTTGACCAGCCTCGTTCTCTGCTGGACCTCGCCCGTGGCGACCTGCCTACAGACCCTTTTTCTACAAACACGTGACGTATTTTTTATGCCATAATGCTGTCTTTCTTCTCGCGCATTTTGTCGACCCTTAGACATGTAAGACACAGCACGACACAGATTGTGACTCTTTCCAACTATCAACCACGCTCTTCCAATTTGTTTAGCACAGTGTAGTGCCGTGTCTCGCATCCAGGAGACTATGTCGAGTAGGGTTATGACACAGCTAGACACAGAACGCGACTATTTCCAACCTGTCGACACAGTGACAGCACGCTGGATTTCTGAATCAATATGAATAAAAAGTTAAATTCATATAAAAAGAAACAGTACTTCAAACTAAATGCAAGTAGATGGCCCAATTTGATGTCTCTCAGGTCACAGAAAATTGGCAGGGACACGTCACAGTATACGATAATATAGCTTTTACACCTATTTACGATTTTAAATGCAGCACGCGCCGTATTATGTGGTCGTATGATGACACATTTTTAATACGTTTCCTAAATTTTTCACAACTATCCTAACAGTGGGCCACAATACCATTTCAGCCTTGTCTTAATACACTACTTACTTGTGCAGGAAGGATTTGATGTCTAAGGAAGGGGCATCCAGGGCGTATTTCTCACCGCAGCCACCGATGGCCCCACTGAGGCTGGTAAAGCGACCCCCGCCCAGTGGCCGAGTCTCCCCTGCACCACTCTTACCGTCGTGTGAAAAACCGGCCAGTCCTATTGTCCCGCTTCTCCTCAACACAAAGATATCTGAATATCCCAAAAATAGCCCGCTCATACGTTCATCTCCGGTCAGTTTATAGTTACAATATAGCTTCTTTCTTACGTGGCATTTTATTAATAACATACATCTGATACGTTATTAATATGGTCCACCATGGTATGGTTAAGTAATAGTCATAGGTGAGCGCGACCTGTGGACGCTCGCTTTAAAAGGGTGATGTAATGACGCATGCACGCGACGCTGTTATCTACACATCCAAACCTTTTACGCAGGAGCATGTCAAGTTGATGAGCCAATAATATGTATTAATTGAACAAGGAACACAATTTAATTTTAACCTGTGGGTCGAACATTGTAAACTTCAATTCCTTCGTGGTCCAACCGAACATCGGCAGACCTTCATGAAGGAAGATTTTGGCCGGTGGGTGTATCTGCCGTTTCAGAGGCCGGATGCACAACACTGCACGGCTGGGTCACACGCCGCCCTCATTGCGTGTGAATTCATAAGTTTATTTCATATTCTATATTTTAAGGTATTCATTATATTTCTATAACATCCGCTTTATGGTATCCATAGTACAAGCTCAGCTTGTTCGGTTTGGGACTAGACGCTATAGCATATTTCTATTTAGCGAGCATAACCGATAATTTATTTCGCGGGATTAGATTGTCGAACGTAAATACGATATTCACTTACTAGTCCGCGAAAGTAGAGTGGTCGGCGAAACACCCTTATGTTTTTCAAAATATATATAGCCTTAGTCCTTTCAACATTAGCTAGTGAAAGTCCCATTACAATCGGCCCAGCCGTTTCCGAATTTAGCCGGAACAAACAGACAAACAGAGAAAAATACAATAGTTTTTTATGTGAGTACCGTATAGCATATATTCATGGTCTCACAAAGAGTTAAATGATAAGTGGATGACACATAGCGTTGGCTAATTGGTTACAGAAGTTGGTGCAGGAGCTTCCAATGGTCGGGTCTGGGTGCAAACGCACCAGGTCGCAGTCATCTAACCACGACACCATGCAGACCTCAACCACGTCCTTCGGAACTTCCATGTTAGTCTATTCTTGTGTCCCGGTGTCAGGGCCTGTAGTCAAAGTAACATTATCCTCCCGCTTCGCTAGTAAGCGATACACGAGAATGACTGATCACGTGACTGATCTATGTAATTTCTGTCAATTTTTTATCGTTTCTATTAGCGGAAGCGCTAGAGAATTTTACTTCAAGCCCTTCAATAAACTTTATAGATAGAATTACATTATATGGTACACCAAGGTAACCTGCTAATACTCGTATTATAAATGTAGCTATAGCCTTAACAATCTAATAGTGAGTCCCTGTCGTCGTGTCGATGACAAACAGTTTTATATTTTCTACCGGCTAGGCTGTCCGTTTAATCGGATGAGTAACTCTCTTCCTTGTAATAAACGGGCGCAAATTCTTCTAGTCTTATATTCTTCATAATAAATTCATAATTTTAACATCTTATTTATAATAAATAAAATAAAAATAAATCCGATTGGGTTCCTCGTCGCGAAGAATATTAAATTCAAAGGCTAAGAAATCACGATTCTAAGCTTCTCTGACGTGAACTGGTAGGTATAGGAATAATAATTATTCTCGCGTCACTGAGATAGCATATTGATCATTATTGTGACGACACATGAATACATTTGAATGGTCCATAACTACTAGTAATTAGGGTTGCAGTCAACCAACCTCATGTGGTCACAAAGGATAGGTCATGAGATATTATGTATGTATGTAGGTAAGTATTTTGTTTTATCTATGTGCGATCTAATGGCACTAGTGTAGGCACATTCGTAATTGTTACGTATTTACTTAGTGTTAAGTTCCAAATTCGTGAAGCTTGAACGTTGGTTAGCTAGAACGTTGATTCGGATCATAGTGCGCTCAGAGTAATAACCTGAACTACAGTAATATAAAATCAGGACTTCTTCAAGTATTCTTTGGCAGTGAGTCGGTGACGTCAGCCCCCCCACTACTGGTCGCGTGCTCTCACACAAACCTAGCTAATACGCCGACATCCAAATCACCAGCACCGGTCCACCAGGAACTAAACACCCAGGATATTAATGCCGTGCTTAA
Organism: Watsonalla binaria; assembly: GCA_929442735.1. NCBI lineage: Eukaryota > Metazoa > Arthropoda > Insecta > Lepidoptera > Drepanidae > Watsonalla > Watsonalla binaria. Next base: position 314,337 of record OV838917.1, on the reverse strand, counting down.
AAAAATGGCTATCGAGCAGCCGTCGCAAGTGTAAGTCCAATTTATTTAATACCTAAATTAAAAATATTCGAAGAAATCAAACAGCTCCATGCCAAGTAGCGATTACACGTTGCTTTATTCAATCATAAAAGTGCAAAAGTTTTGATCTTAGAGTGGCATTATCAAGGGGCTTATGGTTTGAGAGGTGTTCCCTCCAGAAAATGACCTTATTACATCTGATTGCATATATGATATGATACTTGATTAGGGGTTAATGGCAACTGACACGTGACTCAGTCCGAGGCAACTATAATTGTTTGCCACCAGGTAGTTTGGTGCTTTAGAAAACATACAAATATTGTTTCGGACCTGCTGTACAATAATACATACAATATTGTTTACAGGGTTAACAACGAAAACGAATTGGAAAATCTTGTGAAGTGTAACGGTAAATGAGTCTTATTTTTGTAAGATAAATCATTTTGATATGTACATGCACAGCAAAAAATAAGTATCAGGGATACTCCGCATGCTATTATTCGACTCACAGCATACATATATACAGCGACAGACATTAACTGACTACTGCGCCTTCAATGGTAGGTATACTCGTGACGGGCCATACTTACCAAGTGTTATGGTAGTTTTAATCAGTGCTTACCGATTAAGAACATCTAAGCTTTTCTAATTAAATTAAATGTCAAAATTCAATTTAAAACGAACATAGTTTGCCACCAGTAGGTAAATTAATGTTGTTGGAATTTAATTTGATCTCGGCTTATTGTCGATGTGATTGAAGATAACAGTGAGGAGGCAGGCGAGTGGCTGGGAGTGGTGCGCGCCCTGCGTGACTCTCACGTGCGCCTCGTGCTGCGCCAGCTGCGACACATAGACCGGCTGAACCGCGCCCTCGACCGCGCCACTCGCCCGCTCCTCGGTCAACCTGCGACCATCGCCTCTACCTCACCACAATGATTATGACACTCAGGAAGCTATTCCACCAATATACAAGCGATTATTTGTCATCCACATCTTTTATTTCACCTCATTCGATGTTTAAGCCAATTCAACGTCCTTTTCAGGCTCAGAACTAACCGAGGTATTAAGAGCCACCACGCTTTAAGACACATGCTATTTCTTGAATATATTCCGAATCGAATCGTTGTTTTCCATGGAACAAGCACCAATAGCCATCTCACATAAAACATTTGGTATAAAAATCACTTGGATATCGAACAAATGATCGCGTGCAATGATCGCTCAGTCAATTGTTAGTAGGTATATTTTAATAATAGGTAAATACTCAACATAACCTTTTTAGATAGCACGTTGTTGCTCAACTTTACATTTTCGCTCCCCACATTCAGATCCGTTATAAAATATTTATCAATTCAAATTACAAATCTTTTCCTTATTGTGTGCACTGCGATAGGCCTGTATACCTATAAATCTACTTAACTATATGCCGGACAGACATCCAGGCAAATCTATATAAGGGTGCCGTTTTCACCTTTTCAAAAGTTTCGTATCCTATTTTTCCTTACGTCGTCGGTATCACAAAAGTTCCTTACGGTAAATGCACAATAAGTCAGGAGACTGGAATCGTGGACATCGGAAGGCATTCCAACACATACTAAAAGCTCCTTTGACGTCACTCAACTTTGACTCCATGGCACAAGCGTCGCGCGTCCTACTTAGTTGAGAATGTGCTTTATGCTAGAGAGTGACAATCATTTTCAAATAGAGTTAAGGCACCCTCCCGACTAGCACCTGCTCGAAGCCAAATTTTACGATTTATTCCGCTTTAGTTCTACACCACGTACCGTGTATTGTAGCACTTACAACCCCCTTTCAGGTCCCATATTCAATTCAAAAATCTCTTTTCTGATGATACATCAATTTTGTTCATTGTAAACTAGCCAACACAATAATGTACTGCTAACAATGCTAACACACAACTACTGCAACGATTTTGTGATAAGCCTGTCATTAGTTTAGTTTTAAGATATGGGAACCTCGGTGCTCACTGCATTCTAATCCAATAATGTTTATTTAATTTTACTTATAACAAAGACATCAAATCGAAAGAATTCAATGGGTTGCTTTTATTGATTTGCAAGAAAATCAGCAATTTCTTTTAACAAAAACATTTGACTATTTCGATAAGTTCAATTCAATTCACAATGAATAATTTGACAATGTGTTCGATATTCTTTTTAAAAGCTCTACGTGTCTGAATCCCAAGGTATCCCGGCACAAAGTCGTCACCAATCCAATTAGCTCAACTGGTTGTACTTAGTTCGTGGAACAAGGGGCTAGTATCATCGGTTTGAGCAGAGCGTATTAAGAACTTCTGAGCTTTGACGTTTCATTTTTGTACCGTATAATTAAACGTCAAAGCAAAAAGTTCTTAATACGCGCTGCTTAAACGATCATCTCAGCAAGCTTCACATCCAACTCTGGGCGAAGGGCATTCGATGATAATAAAACCCAATAAAACATTATAACCAACTACTTTATTTGTTAATATATTGGCTGTTATTATAAAACAAAGGATATATTGACGACTGGAAACACTTAAACACGACAAATGACAAAATCGTTACTTAATATGTATATTAATTAAACATTATTTTCCATGATGTTAGTGGTTGAAAGAATTATATTATATATCAAGTCCAAAGCCAGTTTGTACTAAGTAAATAGTTTCATTGGTAGCCTTATCATGAGCTCTTATTGCCATGATAGTTCGTCTGTGTGACAGACTTTTTGCACGTCATATACATTTGTCTCGTAATCATGGTCAATCTATGATGGCAATAAGAGTTCATGGTAGATACAGCGATCGAAACTCCTCACTTTAAGATTGAATATCATTTGCATCTTACAGGGTTATCCTGCCGAATATGCTACATATATGTTTAGAAGTTGTCAAAACTGGGAAAGCACTTTCATCGTCAACCATATTTGAGGTGCAGGAACTCACAGTATTTATATATCCACGAGTACTCGGTGTCGGCAGAATTTGAGTTTGATTTTCGAAGTCTATTGTCGGGCCCCTCTTTTGTGGAGGCCCCGGGGCTGTTACCCCAATTGCCCTCCAAATCCGGCCCTAACAGGTTCTCCACGGTCAATCAGCGCGTGGTCCACGAGATTAGCGAGAACTCAGCGATTGGCAATAAGTCTATTCGTGAACGTTCAACGCAAGGCCATGGTCCACTCAATTCCTCAACGGAGGTGTCAGGTAAGACGGTGCGGGCCTAGAGCCGCGTGGTCTAACGAGCATTTATAATTTTGTGTTGTTAACGATTGATGTCATCATAACAGGTGAAAAGCTTAAGAGGCAGCTGGATACTATACTTATTACAATAAGACCTCGTTTAGTTAACCATGGACATCAAGTTGTAAGCACATACCTAGGCCTTATCTATACTAATATTGTAAAGAGGAAAGGTTTGTAACGAATTGGCTCAAAAAGTACTGGACCTATTTAAAAATTCTTTCACCATTAGAATGCTACATTATCACTGATTAATATAGGCTATTTTATCACCGAACTCCCACGGGAACGGGACGTACGCGGATGAAACCGCGTGACGTCAGCAAGTATATTTATAATAATGCTCCATAATATGCCGTCGTACGGCGATTACATCATAATCGTAAAGGTAGATCCAATATTATAACATTATCTCAATAGTAATCAAGTAATTGTAGTGTAAAGGCCTTAATATCAGTAATTGTTATATCGCTTAGCTATTACTACCATTTGTATTAACACTATGAGAGCGTCTCCTATACGCCAACAGCCGATTTTTGTACTCATTCATCACGCTATTTGTACCTTTTATTGATAGCACATTACACTAAATCTCTATCACTATATTATACTTACAATACAAGGTTTACATGTTTGGAGAAAGAGCTGCATATCACATTTATATCAAATAAATACCTACCCTAATTCTTATAAATCTACACGAAGAATTATAACACCTGCAGCTTTCCATAACAAACGCAGATGACAAAACTCAGGCGATATATATAGTCTTTGTCTCACACTGTGAGCGATATACGCGCCGTCTTTAAATAGTATAAAAGTCGCCATTTCCATACATACAATTATTTTGGCTATTTGAACGCATCGTTCTTCTAGACTGCCTACGTTACGGATCATGACATTGTTTTAAGTAACATGAAGGAATTGAACTCCAATGGGCTTAAATCTAAAAAATATATAGTATTATATGTTATATAGCAGAGGAAGTCAACGTTATGGAAGTCTTTAAAAATCTCAAACCGAAGCAAGGGCGAATCGCTAGTTTTACTTTAAAATACATTTTCACCTCATTTTAATACAAGTATATTTCAGGTGAGTATTGTTCTTGTATTCGTTTTCAAAACATTTCGTAGAAAATGAATTTATATTTAATAAATATTCAACACGTTTAGAGACAATACATTCTAAAGAAGATCACACCTGATTATTTCTAACAATGCCACAGAAATATATCGTCCGGCGGGAGTTGAGAATGTACATTATACATTTAGCACAAAAGAAACACGTAGGTTTTGTTCTCAATTAAATCGAAAATAAATAAATTACTTACACGTGCCGCATCCAACAAAACATACGGCTTATTATATTTGATTCAATGTCCTCATGATACTAGGAAAACATAAGCTTCTTATAAACTCGGTTGCTTTATTGTGAAGCTAAATTTAACTGTTTCATAGAAGGTATGTTAGAAGCATAAATTGAAGTTTATTTAGTTAATGAATGCACATAATATCTACCTCTCGACTGGGTTGTCAACCCCTATTATCTTTGTGTTCAATGTTTCCAACATAATCCCACCTACGCACCAACAACATGACGCACGTGCCTGTTAAAATATCCAATCAAAATGTATTCATATGAATTAGTATATTAATTAATGCACATGATTATGAATCTTCATATATCTTAGTCCACATAGGTCATACCTACCTACGTCACACTTGCATAAACAGGCTAGCGATTCATTTGGTTACCTTACCTACTAGGTCAAAAACTTTAATTTGTCGGCAGTTTTTATGATTTAATTAATATCGTACCTAATTACATTTTCTTCGTTTTTTTCTGCTTAGCGTGTAGTGGTGTCGCCACGTCCTTCATGGGAAAGCTCATAATGTTTATTAACTCCAAGTATTTTTGGGCAGTAGTTACATTCCAATCTTTTGGGATACGGGCCAGAGGTTATTGATGAGATATATTATCTAAATCCGTTAATAAGTGCAAAATTAATTTCCTTTTTAATATCCTACGGGATGGCCGACAGGACAAAGGATGCGTGCGTGGGGTGACGCACGGCGCGGGTCACGGGGGTGCCATAGCACACTTGCCCTCTCATTACAAAACATGGTTTAAACGAAAACTATACCCATCTGTCTGTCAACCTATACAACGAAAACTTAGGTAATTGTGATGAGTTTGAACTGCCCTATCTACATTCACTTATTTTTTAATGTAGGTAGGTACTGCTGTATTCTCTTAATACTTTGTTTTACCTTAGTAATATCTAATCAGAGCTGGGGAATTAAACACAGGTAAATACTCTTAGAAATACCTATTTGAATAAGTATATAAAAAACACTCTAACATGAGTATTGTTCACGACAAAAATATCCTCGGGTGTCTAGCCCGTGACCCTGGCGTGGGTGTTGATGGGCACCTCACCAGACGAGACAAAAACAAAATACATCACAGATTGACACGCCAAACAATAATCTCCATTAGGTCTCAGCCGCATTGTTAGAGGTGTCACAACACCTAGAAAGAACACGATCCCCTTTGTCTATTCTTTGCGTATTAACTTACTAATAGATCCATTAGTGTGGTCAGGCAACAGGTAACCACGCAGAAACAATACCACAGTATTTATAATTCAGTCTCGTCTTGGCGGCGCCGTACCAAGACCTCACCCCTTTATGAAGAGCGACGGGTGAAGTCAACTAGATATTATCACTGAGAGAGGTTTATTAATTGGAATATTCATGCTTTATTAACAACGGCCCATCATTATTTAGTTTTACATAATTGAATGTACGGGTTCATTTAATCGCGTCATGGTTTCCATTTACATAATTATTTTGTTTATCATTAAAAGTTCGGGGTAATTTGGGCATTCCGGTTATCGATCTTTAACGATCATTGTTTACATATTTATTAACATTATAGCCAGACAGGCTGTGCTTCTAGCGCCTGCTGTCAGCGGAGTGTACAAACTATTTTGAAATCCTTGTGATATTAAAACGGCATGTCTGTCTGCTAGTTTTTTGTGGCAATGAACGGATTTTGTAGTAATATTGTATACTGAGCTTTGAATCCGAAGGCGGACATGCAGAAATATAATAAATAATAACTGAATTATCCCGACGGCGACGCGTGACACAGTAACTCCTTGGAAACAGCGGTGTTGGCACTCCCACCGCAAAGAACTTTAAATGAGTATTAATTCGTTCAAAAGCTCGAGGTTTTGGAGGGATACTTCAACGGTTCGACCCTCATATTAAACTTAGTCTTCACTAGTAATTAGGTACTCCGCTACATTCGCTACAGAGTAGAACGTGAGGCATGTAGAGTAGTGTCGAAGATATTTCAGGACGCAGAAAGTGACAGGAGGCACATTGTATTAATAAATAGCATCATCTCTCTTTCCGCTGTGATGAAGCCCCAGTTACAATATAAAGCTGGCTAGTAGTCCTTCCCGTAATATTATAAGCAGCGTAATCAAGATGAAGAGTATTTATGACACGCAATGGGTTCGCAACTAGCTGGCCCATGGAGCGGACTGGGTCTGCAGTTGCTGGAAGAATGACATCGACCGATGTCACAATAAAATTCGCTGACGCAAAACTGCCATTGGATACATTTGTCACATCGCAACGCGTATCTAGTAGTCGCCACGGGAGTATTTTTCGAGTAATAGACGTCCAAATTAAGACTTATTTTCGCATAAGCTGACTTAACTGTAACGTAGAGTGGAAGCTAAATTTTTTCCTACCTATCCCATAAGACCGTTTTCCTCCCCTTAATAAAGCAATGGCTTTGAGAATATCTCTGTCATTGCTACAGTTCATACTCCTGGGAACTTTGAACATGACCTCGATCAAAGTGACCTTTCAAAGGGGCTTTTCCGTTTCAATGAAAATGAAACCTCCCAGTAGTAGGTATTCAGAAATCTCGATGCTTTTGTGGAATAGGTAGGCAAGCGCCAAGCGCAATCAAACAAACTTCGCAGAGCCTTTCGGCATTCGAAAGGTCACAAGGTGGCCCGCTCCTCACTGGTGATAGGACTATCAAATTGAATCATTCAGATTGAGAAATCTCGGCAATCTCTCGATCAAAGTAGAATATATACGTAAGTAAGCAGTAGGTAGGTAGATAGTAGAACTGTGAAAGTAATACTGTTATTAAAATTTCGACCCTAAAAACAATGCGATAGTTACCTAGCTAAATTTATTATTTAAGATTAAGTTAGATTTCAATAGTAAATAAGTTGGTAGGTACAAACCTTATACAACAACCCAAAATGAATAATCATAAACTGGAGTACTTTCCCGAGATGTATAGCATTAACTATCCTATACTATACCTTTCCTAAAACATTCTTTAATTAGTAATTTTCATATTTAGAATAAGTCAGTCGTCGATAGTTTCCCATCCTTATCTCGCAAGCGTCCTAAGCCAGCGCTCTTAACTCGTGACGGACGGCACTATCTATTTATTTGATTTCGAATCAGTCTAATTCGAACATCGGCCACGAACGAATGTTAAAAGAAATCATTTTTCTTTTTCTCCCGAGCCTTTGCGTCTATTGACTACGTAGTTGGTATATGAGTACTTACCAGCTGACTAAGTTTGATATTTGGAATGAACAATATGCGAATGTTCAGTTTTGACGTTTGGAAACTACCCTAGAATATTAGGTGCTGCACCACGTTATTATTATCTACGTGGACTTTAACGGCCGTCAAAGTGTTGCCTATGTACCATCTTCAAGTACTTTACAAAGCTTTGCTTAAGAAACTTGTGCATTAGCTAGGGATCACAGAACTTTTAGAGCCTAGAGTGCTAGATAGGATTTTAAGAGCGCTGTCAGGGATTTTGTGGCCGAGTGACGTGATATGGACTGGACCAATGTGTAACCTTAATTAAGATATTTTCGGTACAAGTGCCGTCATTAGTTATGAGTGAGACCTTGAATCAGCAGTGGTTATTTAGGCACTGAGTCTGTTTCTGTATGCCTATATGGTGCGACTCAAATTAAATACATGCGCACACCTTCTATTATTCTTCCAGAGCACTCATAGCTAGTGAAGGCAACTGGGGGCCTACTCGATTACTCTGAAAAACGAAACTTCGGCCGAAATTTCGCAATGACCCTATCACGGTTCTAAAATTACGCCCGAACATGGTCGGCTAGAATATTCTACGACGTTCTTATGTTCTAAACCTACTTTAATTAAATTATTAAACGAACAAAATCTTGAGATTGTTATAAACAAAGCGATACTGAAACTACGTTTGACTTTCGTTCGTTTGTGAATTTGTTTTCAGAGATCGGAGTAACCTGTTACCTTTACCTTCGTAGATAATTGCCGCGTATGTGTTGGTAATGTAGGTACATGGGGCCGCGCGTCCGGTCGTTGAAAAACGTAAGGGCATGCTTTGATTTTCAAGCGCTTAAAACGCTTGAAAATCGAAGCTTTTAAATACGCGATCTTTGCATTTAGGTAGTTATTATACTAGATATTGGTGGTATTTTCATGAAACTCTAAAACTTATACAAGATAACTGTTCCCTTTGCTTAGAAACAATACAAATGTCAGTTTTCACAGCCGGCTTTTTGTTGGTGTTTCTGTAACTTATTACATATAAGGTGTTATATTTTAAACGTTACATATCTTACATCTCGTATAATTTTATTTGTACTCACTCATTTTTGTAGTTGACAGATACAATAACAGGTTATTATAAACATTTTATAACTTCATTAACATTACCATCCCGTAACCAATCAATCGATATCATTATCACGCCAGTATCATTCGTCATCATTCATGGATAGAACAGAATTTGTATGAATAAAATGTGAACGCACACTTATCAGACCAGAAGGAACCGATGGCTACGAATCAATCGAATTTCAGACTTTTCTAAAATCCTATTACACTACGCGCACTTTACGGACGAATCGGTGTGAGAAAGCCCAACTTGGGGGCCTACTCGCTTTCTGCGAAAAACGCAACTTCGGCCGGAAGTTCGCAAAGTTCCCAAAGTTCGCAGAAACCAGGGTTCTTATTCGTTCTAAAATTACGTCCGAACGTGGTCTGGTAGAAAATTCACTAACGTGTCTATGGTCTTGCTCTTCACAACTTGACAACAAAACGACAGCTTGAGTTTGATACAAACTAAGCGACATTGAAAATACGTTTGATTTTCGTTCGTTTGCGAAGTTTTGTTTTCGCAGAAAGAGATTAGACCCCCTGCATCGTCCTGCGCGGACGTGTGCGTTCACCCGTACAGTGATGTGACTGCTGATCAGTTGATAATGACGACGATTTATTGATTTGATTACGTTGAATGGGATCAAGTCTCTGTGATATTAGACAAAAATATATATATTTTTTGTAACAAAAAAGTAGGTGTGCTCCATGACGGCAACAAGCGAAAAAGTGACACTTCATACAAAGAGCACATTATGTGGGTAATTTTTCTACTCTAAACATTGGAATTTCTTAACTATACAGGGGTCCTGACTGACATCCTTCATACAGAAAGGTACAGCTGAATGTAGGTAGATCATGGAGTCCTGTAATTATGCTCAGTATGCTATCGATGCCCTTCGGGATAAAGGTGTCATTCAGGTTGCATATAAACACCATATAGGCGTCGTAGGATATAACAAAAGAATTTCCTACGATAAGTATTCTAAAATTGCACTAGAGTATTTCATCCATAAAACTTTTGCAGTTTTTTAACTAAGCCATGCCCACAACAAATAAGTGCATAGGGTTGTATCATGTTCAAGATAATTTTCTAATTAATAATATATTAATAAATGGAAATGAATGAACCAGGCGATCATGACTTTAGAACCACTGTATTTAATATACATTGTACAGTCAGCATCATAAGTGACGTAGGTGTATCAGGGCCTGTAGACAAAGTAACATTATCCTCATGCTTCGCTAGTAGAAACGATACAGAACGTACGGGAATGACATATGTCACGTGACTGATTTATGTCATTCCTATATTTTTCTTATCGTTTCTTTTAGCGCAAGCGCCTACAGACGCTATCGATTCTTATTGCGTTTGTTATTCGTCTGAACGGATGGACTACCAAACACACATTTGCTCCCGTGTGTATTTATCGGAAAAATACAGCTTCGTGACCTCATATAAACCTAGAGTAGTTATCAAATCATAGCATGTTCTTGAAATTTATTATTATGGTAGCTTTTACGACGGGTACCAATTAAGACGCGCTGGCATTACAGACACACGAAATAAAACGTTGTAGATGAATTAAATGGGAAATCGCTGCCAATAAAATAATGTTCGGGCATTATCACACAGCGCCATCTAGTCTTATATTACGCGAAGCGTGTGACGAGACAAATACACAATACTTGAGAACCTCGCGGCGAAACAAATGCTGAACATATTCCGCGAAATACATCATGATACTCCGCGACACCTAGCGTACCCGTCAGATATTAATACCCACTAGACCAACTCTGCCCACAATCTCAAATAAGCTGTTTGAATTGATATGTCGTGTTTAACTAAACAAATTACGTTGCTTTTTAAGTACGAATAGCGCCGACAGGAGATGAAGTTTCTTGGACTGTATTACGAAAGATGAGCGCGAAATGTTAATAGTATTCAACGTAATACATTCTTTATTGGTTCGTCTCTAGCTAATACCTAGTAATTTGAGCATATATTACACAAAATAAACAGTTAAAAATAACTCGCGAGTCCCGTTTTCGTCGTCATTTCAATTGAACTATGATGCGCGACCGCCATTTAATTAATATAAATGATTTCTCGTATAAAAAATCTACAAATTTCTTATTAGTTGAGCACACATTCTCAAATAGAAAAACAACTGATTTATTTCAAGATTTTATCGTTTGATCGAATCAGACCTGAGTGACGGAAACAGATATAGAGTCCTTATCATATCCGTGCCTTATATTGAATTGAACTAAAATACAATAAGAATCGATAGGAAAATATTACAACACGAAAATATTAAGGTGATTTTTTTTTTCAAGTGTATGCATCAATATATTTTGATCGGTGTCAGTACCTCGCCGCCGAGTAGACATTATTTTTGATGCTAACTATACAAAGTTCAGTTCCAGCGGTCTGCTAATAATACTGACAAAGGAATTATATAAATACAACTTAATATATAATCAAACACATGCACACTTTATTGGACGTGTACATATATAAATGCCATGTTGGCAGTGTTGTGTTGACATTCACACTAATTTATAAAGTTTCGGACATGACCGATTCTGTTATTTGGTATATTGATTGCTTGAGGTCTGAGTAAGGACGTACAAGCTGAAATTAATCATTAAAGTACGCGGACGAAGTAGCGGGCAGGAGGCGAGTGATAAATTAATACAAGGCTAACTACGCGTGGTTTGTGTTTTGTCTTGCTCCAACATACAAAAAAAACCGTTACATAAATTAAAGCAAATTATATTGGACTCAATGCCATTTTCCGCATCTTTTTCACCGACTTCAAAAAAATGAGGTTATCAATTCGACTGTGTTTTTTTTAATGTTTGTTGCCCTGAAACCTTTGACTGGGTGAACTGATTTGGATGATTCTTTTTTTGTTTGAAAGATGCTTCCAAAATCCATTTAATAAAACTATAGTGAAATCGTGGTGTAGCACCGCTTCTCCACTCTTTATATAGATGGCGCTACTCGCTAACAATTGCAAGGTTTGAATACGAATACACGAGAACCTAAATTGCGCAATCGCACCCTCAGAACGAGAGGGGCTGAACTCAAAAATTTGCCAGACAACAAGATGTAATTCTGCACGTAGTTTTCAAAAAGTATAAAAAAATATTTTTTTAAAACACCCATGTCAATGCACGACTTAATCTATACTTTAATAATAAAAAATTAATTGTATTAATTACTGGTAAAACAATTGCTGCTTAAGTTATAAATTCAAACTTGACGATCCTTGATTATAATTCCCAAAGCAATAGATTTTTGAATTGGGCCCCTGTCGTTCTGAGGGTGCTTCGAAAAAATAGCTTACAGATGGCTAAGAAACATGTTGGTCCGTTTATATTGTGCATGCATCTTGCGAAAATAATATTTCTTTAAAATTAGTGCATGGCTCAGCAACTAATCTCAATCTATATCTGCGTCTATGTTCTATATTATATTAGGAGCAAGACGGAACACACCGCAGCAGACAAGTGCGACAAATGAAGGGTACGACACTATGTATTTCCATCTCACTCAAAACGACATTCTCGTATAAAGTGCAGTTGTGTCGCGGGGCACACTAATAATGTTATTTATATCTAGTATTATTCAAAATAGTTATCCGATTCAGAATCGTTCAAGAACAGTTGCAGTGTCCCCCACGACCAAACTGTCAATTTATCAAAAATAGTATTACAGCAAAATGAACACTACACAAGTGTCATGTATTCCCAGACTGTCCCGTGACCAATAGGACTCAAATTCTTAATACTAAATTCACAGCTTTATTTTAAGTAAAATTTAATTGTTTTAGTTAAATTAATAAATTATAATACTATATTTTTATGTAAATGGTGTATGTTAGTAAACAATGTCGTTTTGTATAAAAACAACATGTACCTAACTAAATATTTTCTAAGTATTTTTGAACTCTTTGCACAAGGAGACGAGTTAAGCCACAGGCTTGAACCACACTATATATTATATGAGCTACTGAAGCAGTATGAAAACTACGCTTTATTTTTCGAACTGTATTATAACATATTGCATTTGCATTATGTCTTTTAAAGCTTTTAAAATTGACTCAAACAAATTTTTATCAAACACTAGCTGTGCCCCGCGGTTTCACCCGCGTAAATTTAGTTTTATGTAATATACTTATCGGTTTAAAATTGACAAAGTTTCGTACAAACGTTCATCCCCTATTTTATCCTCTTAGGGATAGATTTAATTAGAATCCTTTCTTAGCGGATGCCTACGTATAACATCAACTTACATGCTAAACGTCAGTCCGATCCGTCCAGTGTTTTGGGCTGTGCGTTGATAGATCACTATGTCAGTCAGTCTGTCACGTCATATTTCCCACCGTTTAAACCTTCCCTGAACTTTACAACAAATTTATCAATACCAAAATCACCCGAATCAATCCAGCCATTCTCAAATTTTAGCGAGACTAACGAACAGCAATTCATTTTTATATATATAGAAGATTTTATGTTCTGTAGTGATCAAACAACAGTATAAAAAATTAGACTGTTATATAAATTTGATTCATGCAGAATTTACAGCCAAAGAATACCAGATGTTTCGATAAAACTCCTAAATAGCATATAACACCCCTTAAAGACAGCACTGGTATGGGTGCTTCGATATAGAGTAGATGCGTGCGTTTGAGTGAGTGTGCCGTTTCGAACGATTTCTTAGTTTTCATACTGCTTAGTAAGCCATATGCGTAAACATCACTTTAAAAGAAATTAATTAAGTAGTCTAGATGATCAAAAAATCAATACAAATTATAGTTTGGCTCACATTGTTTTGGAATACAAGGAGTATAATTAAAGTATAATTAATGTAAATGTAAAGTAATATATACTCTAACACCATCATTTTTAAGTACTGAATGCTATGATATTTTTGGATACTGTCACTAGAGGATCATACCACAACAACTTTTTTTTTGTTATCTACCAGTAATTAGAATCAAAATACAAATTAAACAGTAATTTCTGAGTGTTTTTACATTAATTTCACTGGAAACAATATTACTAAGGAACTATCAACTTAAAATAAGTATCTTTGTTTAATAATTGGAGGTGTAATGTTCTCCTTTGACGTTGCATTTGTATGTAATGTAAATGCCAAACAAACATGTAAGTAATTTGACCGATTACCTTGAATTTTCACCATAAATTTAAATCAATTGAGATAATCAACATACAATAATTCAATATCACACCGTAGTCACGGTACATACATTAACTAAATCACTTCCCAACCCCCTTATTAATAAACGTGGCTAAAAATAATTACATAATTAGCATTTAATTTTCTTCAGTATATTTTTTGTATATGGAATTATTAAGTATTTATTTTACTCCTGTTTAAAGATGGTTTAAGTATTGTATTAATAAGGGGGCAAACGTAAGCCGGGCTGATAGTTCTTTACGCGAGATGAAACATTTGGATATTTTTCGAACTATTCGCTGCATTCAAATTTGATGTATACTAAAAATTAATCCTTCAAATAAATTAGACCGAAAAAATGGTCGTGATATAACAAATTCAATAAATTACATAAGGTCCGATTACGGCCAATTGACTTACTAACTTTATTTCAATGGGAATCAAAAATATTATTTCGTAAAGGTACTTGACAATATTTTTTACTACCCAATTGTGCTAACTTTAGTAATCTAGAAAGAGAATCACGATCGGTGGTGCAATAAATACTTTAATTTATTGCTAAGATGAAAATACCAGCCCGGCAATACGTCATGTAACTTATCACGTGCTGGAGGTCTACCGCCAGATGACGGCAATGTTGGGGTCATCCTCGATGAGCTGGTCGAGCACAGGCATGTCTATCCGGGCAAGGCAGCATATTTCATCGGTGCAGTGCCTACCGGTAAACAGCCGCTTCAGGCCCCGCACTGGGTCCCGGTTGGTGAACCCGTTCATCCTCCCCGGGTTCCTGATGTACACTGGGTATCTGGAACAGATAGCAGAGGCATGCTTATGTCAGAGTTCAGAAGATTTTAGAAGCAGAATTCAGGAACAAATCCTTCGAAATGACACACTCACATACGCACGAGATTATAATGTAGAATGGCAGTAGCGTCAATAAGTGGTGTAACGTCGTGACCGATCGCGTATACCTCATTTACGTTTATCCTTTGAATTATGGACATTTTTCAAAATTTCAAAACATTATTTTGACGGTATATAAAGCTTTCAACACTCTCCCCAGCTGTGTGGCTGAGGCGCTACGGTACCATCGGGTACCGGTACCTACGACGAGTCCTTGAGGACTACCTGCAGGACAGGAGTGTCATCTGCGTCAACGGAGATGGGGAGTTGCTGCGCCAGCGTGCTATGTGCGGTGTTCCACAGGGATCGGTACTAGGGCCGCTCCTGTGGAGCATCGGATATGATTGGGTTCTGCGCGGTGCTCTCCCATCCGGAGTCGACGTGGTCTGTTACGCGGACGACACCCTTGTCACAGCGAGGACTGCGAATTTCGCCGTGGCGATCCCTCTGTCGGAAGCCTAAAGTTGAGATAGGGACTGAGATGAAATATCTCGGTCTACTCCTCGACGGCAGGTGGAAATTCCACGCGCATTTTAAGCGCCTAGCCCCCAAACACGTCGCTGCGGCTGGTGGACTCAGCCAGCTCCTGCCCAACAAGGGCGGACCAAGTGCATGTTGGCGTCGTATACGTCATTTACGTTTATCCTTGGAATTATGGACATTTTTCAAAATGTCAAAACATTCTTTTCACGGTGTATAAAGGAGTAAATTTGAATATCTTTGAGATTCAACCCCTTACGCTCAAATGACCAAACGTTCTTATATAAAAAAAGGTCTAGATTGATTTATGCTTGCCAAGCTTGAATTTAGTCTGCTAAAAGATGAGGAGGTCCGTTAATATCAGGAGTAGTAGGCAACAGTGTTAACGTTATATTACCTTTTGAGACATTTGATGAGCGAGTGCAGTAGTGCGAAGACAATGAGGCGACGTATGTCGAATGCGGCGGTGTGCGTGGCGCGGTGCCGCTCGCACACACACCGCAGAGGGGTGCCTTGCTGCAGCGAGCACAGGATCTCCAGCACCTCTGACAGCGTCGGCTGGAAACAACACATAAGCTCTATCTCACATATGTTATACATCAATTCAATTCAAAATTTATTTTTTGATTAGACTTTTAAGAGAGTGCTTTTGAATCGGCAGAATTACATGACTTTAAAGGATTATTAACACCGGGTTCGGAAGGTTACTTTTACTGAGAGGAACCCGGAAGGAATCGCAGTAATTATTTGCAAAATGAATTTATAATTTTGAGTAGCACAAACATATATAAGCCCATGGAGACAGTTCCAATGCACAATCACGATAAATATACATAATACTACGATGAATGATACATTTAAAGTGAAGGTCTAGAAAGAACGCATGAAATAGGTGTAATTTTCTGAGTTCGGATGGTACATGCTTGACAGTTTTATAGTTCAGAATGGAATCCTTGTCACGTTTTCAAAAGAGATCCATAAATTAATATTGGATTTGAAAATGGTTGTCAATTTCGCCAACAACTTGAAAAACACACCGATGTCGGAACACCCACGGCCGCACTCCTTCCTTTCCTCTTTACATCGCTGCAAAGTTAAGGCGTCAAAGAAAAACATACATATGCTCACGCCTGTATCCCATGGGGGTAGGCAGAGACCACCGTTTGCCACATGCTACGATCTCTACATACTTCTTTCGCTTCATCCACATTCATGCATCTCTTCATACACTTTCTTCGGTTACGAGTGCTCCGAATTTGACCTTTCTGAAAAATACTATTAATTTGACCGGAATTGTTGGTAGAGGACGTCCAAGGAAGAACTACTATGACCAAATTAATAGTATTTTTCAGAAAGGTCAAATTCTCTGTCTACCCCCATGGGATACAGGCGTGAGCATATGTATATACTATTAATTTGGTCATAGTAGTTCTTCCTTGGACGCCCTCTACCGACACATTCGCTCTATAAATTTGTTTCGTTAATCGCCTTTCACTCATCCTTTCGATATGTCCAAACCATCTCAACATACTTTTTTCAATTGTGGTCAACACAACAGGCCGCCCCTGCTGGCCGAACCGCGCGCGCGCACCGGTCTGCTGGAGCACGCGCCGCTGACGAGGGCGCTGCGCACGCTCAACACGGTCGCTACTCATATAGACTTCATGAAGGCTTCATATAACTCAGTGAGTGAATAAATAGACTTATGTTGTTTAGTGTTTAGTGTATAGTATGTAATTCGATATCATGTAACTGTAATTTAGTAGCAAAACTACCTTTTTTTTTTTGTTGACGAGGGGGAACCTTCCAAAGGTCCCCGACCGCCCTGGGAGAGGCAGATCGGGGTATGTGGGATTTTTACCTCACTAAAACCCCCCCGGTGGCCGTCCTCAGTGCTCAGGGGGGACTCCAGGTACTCTGATAGAACGCACCGGTGTCCCCCCACACTTTGCCGGGGCACATCCCCGGGGCAGCTGTGATGCAGCCCCTGGAGACCTCGCTGTGCAAGGCAGCGCGAGCCACGTCGCGCTGCAACCTTCCCGGCCCGCGGCTCGGAGGTCAAAGCTCCCACCCCGTCCACCGCCAGCAGGCCCTCCGGCCCCCTTTTAGTCGCCTTTTAGTCGAGACGATCGTAAACACGAGCATCCATCTCCGCCAGGATGTCCAGGGGCGGAAACCGCGCCAGGACAGTGGCCGCCTCGAAGGAAAGGGTACGATACCCTCGTGCGACCGGGATGGCCATAGGACGCTGCATACTATTATACATAGTTCTGCAGCGCCTAACACCCAGTCTGGAAGACCAGATGGGTGCTCCGTAGAGAGCAACGGATCGCACGACCCCCGCATAGAGGCGGCGGACTCCTTCGCTTCCTTTAGCCTATAGGCCAAGGGGGGAGCTAATCTCTCCCCTTCAGGAGGGGCTGCCCTCGAGCGGCTGGTCGCAGGGGGGGTTCACGGCAAAGCATGTGAAAATGTATCACGTGTCCCCCCCAAAAAGCGAGTTGGAGAAACACCATGGGGTTTAGCCGGTGAGAGCCTGGCATAACCATTCCCTGCCCCCGCAGGGAGTGTGTATCCGAAATGGATTCCCCATGTAAAAAAAAAAAAGGTTAACCTGTAATGATAGTGTATGTATGTGAATAAATAAATCATTCTTCAACTTGCATGTGATGTGCATAACATAAACACATGACACAAAAATAAAATTGTAGTGTCTGCGCATCGCTTACAGAAAGTACATGGCTCATTTTTAGGACAGTGCACACGCTTCTATAATAAATTACCAACAGAATTGTAAACTTGCCCTTCAATAAATTTAAACGGACCATCAAAGCAGTTTTGCTCAAAAACGGATATTATACTGTAAGTGATTATATTTGTGATATGGAACCCTGGGATGTATCTTTGTCGGAAAATTATTGTAAATAATCCCATTGGCACTGTACTTTTGCTACAATTAATTAATCTTAGTTTGCTTCGACTTCTTTGCTTTGACTAACCCGGTGGTAACATTTATAATCATGTATAATGTATTTTGTGTCCTTCTGACGATTTGAAAGTACTTTGTAAGAAGTCTAATCAAATAAAGATATTTTGAATTGAATTGAATTGAATTGCAACTGTCTCTTATCACAATATTTTCTATTCGATCTACAATGGTGACCCCACACATACTTCGTAACGAACGCATGTCCACTGCATTCACTCTACTTATGAAAGTAACATAACAGAAGAAACATGACTTTCTTCTGCCAAACCCAACATTCACTTCCATACATCAGAGTAGGTACTACTCAAAGAAAAACGTTGGAATATAACCTTTTCTTTGGATTCGCAACCCTTGGTGATGAAGTGGAGGCAGGATTTCTGCAGCTCATTGTCTGAGAACAGCCGGCAGAGGTTGGGAGTGGCGCGGTACATGTTGCTAAACTTCACCAGAGGGATCAGCGTTACCTAAACACACAAACATACACGTTATTATCCACTGCATTATTTTATTCTACGGACTTAATTTAAAATTTCCTTTATATCCATGAAGCATCATATGACATAAGACCTAGTTTTATCATTAAAAAAAAATATTCTTATTACATATTTAAACAAGTTCAAAATGTTTCTCAATTTACCATCCGCCGAGAAAGGCTTATATAAGATTTATATCATATAATTTCTCGAATATTTATATTGTTAATCAACTTCTATTTTTAAGTAGTAATAAAATTAAGACGAAGTGATTTTTATTTATTGTAGTCTAGAAATAATAAATATGTCTCCCTACCTACCCTGAGTCCCTGAGGGAAGGCTACGTGCTAATAATAATTGTTTGTGTACTATAATATTTGACCATTATTCTTTCGTTTCTCCAAACAATGAAAGTCATGGGTTTGGTTTAAAGAAACATTTGTGTAAATAAACATGTAGTCTGATGATCCTTAGTGATTTCAATAATCACCCACGTAGATCCCGTTGCCGTGGGAGTACCGGGATAAAATAAAGCATATGTTATTCGCTGATGATGTAGCTTTCCAATGGTGAAAGAATACACGCAGTAGGTTTTGAGTTTATTCATAACAAACATACACACAAAAATACAAACCTTTCCACTTTTTAATATTTTTTAGATTTTAAAATTTTTTTTTGGAACCAAATCTAAAGTTATAAAAAAAATTATACTGAACTATAAATAACTTATTTTTCAGTCTTTCGATGAGATCCATTTTAAAAATGAAATCCATCAGATGATCTCCAAAATTATTTTTAAATTATACTAGTTGACCCGGTGAACTTCGTATCCCCCTTCCCTTTACTGATTATTTAAGTTACTTACCGTTTAAACCTCCCCTGAACCTCAACAAATATATTAATATTAAAATTAATCAAATCGGTCCAGCCATTCTCGAATTCTAGCAAGACTAACGAACAGCAATTGATTTTTATATATATAGATGCTAAATTAAAATTCGAAAACTGAGAATAAATATTAAATACCGGTATGTATGTCTGTAAGCTCAGACGATTTTAGATATTATTTGTTCAAATCAAATCCAGTAAAGATAATTGAACTAAAGTTTTAAGTCCGTAAACAGGGGGCTCTCTAAATATCCATAAAATAATACGTGTTTAAATTCAAATAATTAAATAACACTTGAAATAGTGTAATAAATGGTAACTTCCGCCATCGAATTAACATTGTTGAGTTACAGACGTTTACGACACCGAAAATTAATCGATAAAAAAGCGACATATACACGTCTATCAATTACAAGTTATGTTCAACGAAACACAAGAAATCAATCCTGTCTCTCGAATCTCATAACTGAGTGTTGTCATTGTGTATTTCGATCTCGAGGTCTGGACCAATGATATAAATATCATTATGGCCGCTCAGATCTCGAGACAATGAGTACATTTCAGGCCGGGGAAGTCATGAAACGGATGAAACTCTCCATAGCGTGTTCCAGGAAAAGGGTAAACATGCAACACGCCATCTAGGGCCGGGTGGTGGACGTACCCCTACGGGAACCTTACTGGCACGTGGAAATATATAAGAACCATATTATTAATTATAATTAACTATTTAAAAATTCTATAAATTCCGATTACAATTCAATAATAACGATTAAATAATTGCGTGCTTTAATTGTGTTTTTTTAATTTTCTAAGTATCCACGTTAGTACGTTTTGTGTTCAGTGGCCCGTAAATACTTCGTTACACCGAGTTATCGACACTATTTATAATAATTTAGACGCAATTTGTATTTATAAACACAGATTACGTTAACAATTGTTTACTTTTAACGAAAATAGTTAAACAAAGTGTATATCAAAGTGTCTTTGATGAACGTCAAAATCTTATGAATGTCTCTCGTATTTATTATGATTGTTTTGGAACGTGTTAAGAGTATCGGTGTAGATGGAATGCAGGGACGTGTATACATATACATTCACCATCAAATCGGAGCTACTGGGTATAATAGTGAACTATTTACGTCAATAAAGGACCATCTTGCCCCTTACTCCTGTATTATTCATATAACTAAGCGTTTCTACTATAAATGCACACATTTACAATAAATAAGTGTTATTTCATCAATATTAATTAAGTTGCAGGCAGTACCCAAACGTGACACCAAATTTAAATAATAATTCATACATTTTACTGCAACTACAAATTAATAAATTTATTAAATATTGTATGAACAGAAAATGTGAAAATTTTTATGAACCTTATTAGTTTATTAGTACTATATACAAATTAAAAAAATATTTTCTTTACGTTATAAATATATTTTAAAAGTCCAGTTTATTCTTTATAAAAAAACGTTTATTCCATCCGTCAGAATGGAATATGATTTTTGTTTGTGTTTTATATCCCGCTCATCCAAGACCAATGGTAAAAATAGCATCAGGTCACCAGATGAACGGGCAAATTATATATTTCATGTCGGGGTAGTCATCAATCGACACCAACCAAATTATAGCGAGATATAATTAAAGGATAAACAAGCATCACGCCATCTAGGGTCGGGGGGCGGACCTACCCTTGGGGAAATATTAATAGAAAAACTACTATTAATTATAATTATCTTCGGAAATAAAACATTTTCTGATAAAGTGTAAGTGAAACAAATTAATATATATATATGTATATGATTTGTGCTTATAAATATTGTGGGTTTTCATGTAATTATGTTTTGCTTTGTGGAAGGACATCTAGGGT
Organism: Watsonalla binaria; assembly: GCA_929442735.1. NCBI lineage: Eukaryota > Metazoa > Arthropoda > Insecta > Lepidoptera > Drepanidae > Watsonalla > Watsonalla binaria. The sequence continues at coordinate 292,552 of OV838917.1, read as the reverse complement.
CGGGGGGTTGAGCTACACTTAAGAAAATAATGTATGCAAACCATTTTACTAATTAAAATATTCCACAAATACTAACCAATTTCTGATAAAGTGTAAATAGTACAAATTAAATTGTATATTTATAGAATATTGTATTTATAAGCACTGTTGGCTTCCGCGTATTTGTGTGTTGCTTTGTGTAAGGACAATTACATATACATTATATAAAATTATTCATTGATTTCGAATTCCAGCAAAGATTACAGTCGTTCCCTGGTGCTTGCTAGTTGTAACACAACTCACATTATATTATCTATCATGTATAATGGCTTATTATTTTGAAATTTTACTTTATACGAACTTGGGTCGCCTATTGTCCTCTCTTATACCATATTTCTGTAATTGAACTTTTAATTACTTGAAAATAACTTCTATTTATAGAATCAAAACTAAAAATACCAGCATAACACGTGTGATGGAACTAATAAATATATCTCGTGAATCAAAGCCCATGGGGATTGAAATAGTGAAGTAACGTTATTATAAGATAATCTTGCACTGTGGTCCCGTAGTATACAAATAAATACGCTTTTTAAAATCCCTTATTCACAATAGGAACGGTATTTCTTAATAATTCTATTAAAGATGGCGCTAGCTGTACCTGAGCCTAAGAATAAATGAATTTTAATTCTGATAATTCTAGTTTAAAAAACATATTGACAATTTATATCTACTTAGAATTCAACTTCAAAACTACAAAAGTAATCTGAAGATTCTCTGATTTGGAGACAATTTATTATCTCTGCAAATTAAAATTAATTCAATATAAATAAATTAAATTAAACAATGGATCAAAGAAAAACTTACCTGCGTATATGGTATTATTGCGAGGTGTGAGATAATAAAATAGTACTAACCACTCCGTAGTACACCAGGTTCTGGACGCAGGACTTGACGAGTGTTTTCTCCACGTTGGTGTCAGCGGCGATTTTCGCGATGTGATTGTACCCATTGATGTACGGTAACAGCTGGGGACGCATAATGTACTCGTGTTAGCTTCGCAAACACCTACCTATGTAGCTTTGTGCAAACACAATACTGCACTAGGGTCCTGAAGGGGTCAATAAAGGTACCACATCACACATTTTCAATAAAATAAATAAATATGCTCACGCCATCAGAGAAGGGTCCCCGAAGGGGTAAGGAGGGTTCTTGTAACAACGTTTCACCGAATATGATTAAATGCTTACGTGACACAGAGGTTTTCTCACGATATTTTCCATCACCGTAAGGCACGTGGTGTGAAATCACTATGCGTAAGTTTCTTTTTTTTTTAAAGTCATTGTTGCTGGCCCCGCTGGGATTCGAACTTGCGTAGCATGCGTATCAGGTGACTGCTGAAACTCCGAGGGCACCACAGCTCTTTTCACATTTACATATTACGACGACTGTGCGATTTTCCTGAATGATACCTTTTATACCGAGAGCTTTGGGTGGCGGCAGCATTTATGTGACACATAAATGCTGCCGCTAGAAAACATTAAGTGCTGACTATGGACTACTATGGACCATCACTGTATTTTTGCCGAAGTATTCAAATTGATTAAATTGCTGCCCGGCGAATATGGATTTTATGGAAAAGAACATTCTAAGGCATTTTCAGGGTATTTTCAGATCTTGAATATAACGAGACATTCAGTTTCTAATACAAGATGAAGAACACGTACTTAAAAAAGCGATGTCTGTAATTTGTAAGGTATTGTACGTTGCTGTAAGAAATTACATCTATTGTAGAATGACGAGCATGGATAATTTTGTAGGTATTTTGGCTGTCATGCAATTTGTGCGTAAAGTCACGTAGATCTTGAAGCCTTCAATTATTAGTGTTTCTCAAGTTGCCGAGTCTTAAAAATCTATAAAAGTTCAAATACAAGATAATGAATGAAAAGAATACTAGAAGTCCAAAATAGATAACCAATATTTTTTTATGAATTGTAGGTGGTGGTGGAACATGGTGATATTTTCACGGATATTCAGGTTACTATTACATTAAGAAATAAAAAAAATACAGTCTATCTACCAGTCCTACATAACAGTGTAAATGCTACAACAAGATTTCGGTTATCATTCTAATGTAGTTATAGAATCAAAACTAAATAGGCTACTACTATCATCATCATCATATAAGCCATAGAACGTCCACTGCTGAACATAGGCCTCTCCCAATGATTTCCACCTCACCCGGTTGGAAGCGGCCTGCATCCAGCGGGTCCCCGCGGACTTGACCAGATCGTCCGTCCATATCGCGGGGGGGCGCCCTACGCTACGCTTGCCGGTACGTGGTCTCCACTCGAGAACTCTACTGCCCCAGCGGCCATCAGTCCTTCGAGCAATGTGGCCTGCCCATTGCCACTTAAGCCTGCTAGCCCGATTGGCTATTTCGGTTACCTTAGTACGTCTACAGTTGGAGACCATGTCTCGGCACCGTAGGTCATCACTGGTAACACGCACTGTTCGAAGACTTTGGTCTTCAGACACTGAGGTATTGAGAGCCATCCTAATCTCGTACAGGCTGATGTCCGGGATATCTTCGGTATAGTGTCGGGTGAGCTTAGCTCTCGGGTCTTTAGCTAAGTCATTAACAGGTTTGGCGATCGAGGTTTACAACTGTCCATAGAACCGTTCGATCTCCCTCAGCACCTCTGGCTTGGTGGACGCTATTCTGCCGTCTTCTGTCTTCAGAATTGTCAGCTGGCTCTGCCCAATAGACAAATCCCTAGCGAATACTTTGGAGCCTTTATTCCGCTCAATCGTTTCTCTAATATGATGAGTATTAAAGTCACGAATATCGCGCCGTAGGGATTTATAAATTCGTCTTTTGAGCTGCCGATAGGACTCCACGTCGCCAGAGGACTGCAGCGTCATCGAGCGCCGTTCTGCCATGAGGTTTAGAATCTGATCGGTCAATTTTTGGGGTCTATCCTTACGGCCGGGTCCAAAGAATTTAGACCCTACCGTGTGGACAGTCTCAACCAGCCTGTTATTGATATCGTCCACCGTGTCGCAATCCAGGCAAGCAAAGCGATTTGTGAGTTCGAGTTGGAAGCTTTCGGGGTTTTGAATGTGGGCTGTAGTAGGTCGGAGCGTAGACTTCATCAGGCGCGACCGTTCTAGTTTGACATCTATATTCAATGTGCCTCTGACCATTCGGTGATCACTGCCGGTTTTCACCCTGTGGATCACGGGGACATCATTGAATATTTGTCTCCTTGTGGCCATAATGAAGCCTATCTCATTTTTTGTGGAACCATCGGGGCCCATCCAGGTCCACTTCCTATGAGGCGGCTTCCTGAAGAACGAGTTCATCATATAGAGTTCCTGCTTCTCGAGGAACTCGGCCAGCCTCTGTCCCCTCGGATTCCGATCCCCCCATCCAAATTGCCCCACCACCAACTCGTTTTCGCTTCTCTTGCCCAGCTTTGCGTTGAAGTCCCCCATAACAATAGTGAAGTGCGATTTGGAAGTATGTATGGCTTTGCTGATATCCTCATACATAACTTCTACTTCTTCATCCGAGTGCGTCGAGGTCGGTGCGTATACCTGGATGACCTTCAGCGAATATCTTTTGGATATTCTGAGTATCAGGTACGCGACCCTGCTCGACACACTCGTAATGGCTATAATATTGTTGACGAGGGACTTGTGGACGATAAACCCGACACCACCTTGGGACTGCTGGTCGCCCTCCCGGTGATAAAGCAGGCGTCCGGATTTTAGGGCCATCGTGTCCTCCCCCTGTCTTCGGACTTCCGATAGCCCTATGATATTCCAGTGCAACCTGCCCATCTCTTCTTCCAGCTCAGCGAGTATCTCATCTGTCCTCAGTGTGCGCGTGTTATATGTTACCAGTGACAACCTACGTCGGTTATCCGTTGGTGCATAGCCAAGGGTCGTCCGACGGATTCGCGCCGCCTGGGGATTCTTAGCACCCCGGGCTCCAGCGCTCGACCGGCGCCCGTCGTCAGCGCCGGTTTTGCAGCCGGAGCCGCCAGGCACTTAGGGCCCTGTATTATGTGGTCTGCCCATACACCCTGTAACCCTTGGGAGGGTTGGACCTTAACCCGCCACGCTGGTCCAGTGCGGGTTGGCGGGTCGCCAGAGCCTCGTTCGTTATTCAGCGGGATGCACCGCGGGCAGGTGAGGTTGGCTTGGGCCCTGAGTGATGGTGTTGAGGGCCCCTTACACCCAAGGCTACTATACAAACATAAAAACTAACATAAATCGATTTCGGTTGTTTTAACCTACTTTTTCAGGCCACGTGGGTGATGTGGGGAAAAGTGAATCGTGAACAAACGACTCACCTGTCTCGTAGTGAGATCCCAATCGGCATCCATATCGACTTGGAACGGTTCCTCGTCATCTACATCCAAGTGTTCCTGACTCTCGACCTCCCCTTCAGGTGGGGCGGTGCGGCGCGGCCGCCCTGGTCTTGGCAGCCCTACCGACGCCAGCAGCACCGGCACATCGTGGTCATGGACCGGAGCCGGATCTTTCCTCACTTCCAGCACTTTCAGGTGCATCACTGTGTCTCCCTCTGATACATATTATAAACACATGATAGAATAGGAAAACACGATGCTTAAATCGGGAACAATACTACAAGATCGAATAGTAGGAAAAATTATGTCGTTGGTTTCTCAAGCAAATTAAATATGGGGAGTTTTCAGGAGCAAGATTTTTATACGTGTGATAACCCTGGTTTTGCAAGTCTCTAGGCAACTGTAACAGCTTACCATCATAGCCCCGTTCAATACCGTAGGGGAATTAAAACAAACATTACAATGTTTGCATCGACTGGGAAAACCTTACGCTCAGCAAATAAGCACATTTAACAACGGTAGACATCGCTATAGCTTTAAGCACAATAGCATAAAATATTGAGGAGAATGTTTACAGACATATGAATAGCACATCGATTCTAGTCAATACGAGGTCACACAAACTAGGTATTGCAACTTGAAACTGTTTATCAAAGAAAGCCTGTATGAATATTTCGCCATCTTGGTTTCGAAAAAATTGCATTCGCAATCCCAATGCGTGGGAGAATGTAACTACTTTTCTGGTTCACAGTGATGTTGCGTTCATAGGCTTAACAGTAAGCGCTTATCAGCAGGCGAGTTACGTGCTTGTTTCTTAGTAAGCACTTTGCAGAGTTACTTGCTTTGCTGATAATTATGAAAAATGAAAATGATTTATTCAGTTTAGGAAAAACACATTCGTTACTGATATATGCAACTTGGGATAAGGGTGATAATTATATATTCTGATTTGCGACATAAAATCTGGTGATGAACTTATCAATTTCTTAAATCGCTTTGAATTAATAAAAAATCGCAATGCAATCGCAAAATATGCCCTTGAGAATACAACCTACGATGTTGCAAGTAAATATAATGTAAGCAATGATACCTCAATATTCACTGCAGATGGCAACCCACTCAACTATAACAATTACACAATTAACACAAGAATGTATAATAAGTGATAAAAGTACCGCATAAGAATTACTTAACTATGACAATGTGGCTTACTTTACGCATTCTATTTAATATTTATACACATTTTAACTTTTTCACGTAAATGGATTTTAATAAAACTTTACAATAATATATACATCAGAATAACACAAAGGCTATATTGTGTACATTGCCCAAAACGCAGACATAGTTGCGGGCACCGGCTAGTCATGATTATATATCACAAGCTCCTGCTTGCTTATTTGATAATTGTGAAACATTTTATACTACACACAATAGTATTAGCATTTCCGTCACTCAGAAGCGATAAAAAAGCATTGCATATAAGTATTAAACAGGAGCTGTCATCAGTTATGAGTTCTCATTCAAAATAGTGGGGATGATTGCAAATGTATATGTTCGCGTCGCTTCATACAAGAGAAAAACTACTACTGCGAATTTAAAACCAGCGCTCATTAGCCGACCCCAAATAACGAGTGATAAGGGCAGGAGGATGATGATGCTCATGAGTCGGCTCGTATACAAGTAAATACATACATACCAACTAGAGTAGCTTTGCGGTAGGTGTTCAAATCGTGCAGCAGGTGGGCCAGGAGGGTAGGCAGTTTGCTCGAACCGCTGGACACGAACCCTGTCTCTTCCTCCATCAGTGTCTGTGGAGCACATTGTCGCCGTATAAATATATGCTTTCCAACTAGTTAGAAACTGGGCCTATTTTTTTGAGAATAAAATGAGAATGTTTCCTCCATTGACCATTTGAAATTTGAGGATTGACTAGAAGATTTTAAAATTTACTTACTCTTTTATAATGTAGATTATAGTTGTCGTTTTAAAGTTTTGAAAAATATTGGTTGACCACGAGACTGACGTATACGCGATCTGCCACGAGGTGACACCTGTTACTGTCATTAAGCTCATTGCGCTTATTTTCTCGTAGATGTGCGTGTCGGTGAGTGTGTCAAGTCTAACGATTTATGCTTAGAATCCGACCGGTTGTAAATCTTGCCTAGTTGCACTTTTCAATCCTCATCCCACCGAACAATCTCCGTCGTTTACCCGCAACAACCACTTGACATTGGCGGAATAGCTGTGCTCAAGCTCGTCGCCACCATTAAAACAAGAAGAAGACTTATATTCAAAAGTGTGCCCGATAGGAAGCGAGTGCGGGTCGGCTACAAATGTGACGACGTAGGTAAGGGATACTGAAAACTCATTTCAATGACAATTCGTATTTTAGAGCTAATGGGAGTCCGTCTTGTGTAATTTGACTGGCTTCCAACAGATTATACATTTGACTATCTTTACCAATGTTATATATATGGGAAAGCGTATGTTATCTTTGGCAATTGGAAGCCATTTTGGTCAGATTTGGTATTGGTCTGGATAATATACTGCTTTTCAATCGAGAAATTTTATTTTATCAAAATCTGTAAAACTCACATGATATAATAATAGGAAGCCTACTAGAATGTTAATTGGATAAGTCATTTAGTTGGTACCTACATTAATTTTGCTTGAAAATACGTAATCTTATGCATACGGCACCCATGGGGCCTACTTACGTCAATAAGCTAGCCGCGTGAGGGCGAGAAGCCTAAGGTGTCACCAACACTGTAGCTACTCTTATGTAGTTAGGCACACTTATACAGATAAATAAAATTGAATTATCTGTTTGTAATACGAAATTAACAGTTTCACTAAATGAATATGATATTACTATCATAAAAAAGCTTTCTTTTTAGCTCTATAGAGGTGTGTCAAAAATTTTACTCTTACTTGCTTTACGTTGAAGGAAAATATAACGGGGAAATCTGCATGTCTGTTATAAGCTCACCAGCTGTCACAACACGTAGGGTGGCTATCGGAATCAGGTATTCAGAGTAACTTGTCATAATATTTTTGCCTACAATGAACTATTTACCAAATGTTCCCCAAGTTTCTTCACAACTGGTTCATACTGCACCGTCTTGGACCAGCTGTCACATACGAAGCACAAATTGAATAGATACACGTTGCGTTCATAGCGGGCACTGTCGATACGGATTGGATATCCGACTATTTTGTGACCCAATGCATTTCTGTGGACAAACAACACAAAGTCAACAATAGGTAGGTATGAGTTGGAATTATATATGGCCCTACCTTCAGAAGTTACGTATTTTGAAAAGATAAATATATGACGACCATTGTCTAGTTGTAATCAATTAATAACGTGTACTAAGTAATGAAACTGACGAGAGTGGCCATCCGGCTAATATTTGACCAAGCTATTTGTTTGGTATGGGTGTATGCCCTCAATATTATAAAGGTAACTTTCATATTGCTGATTTTTGGATTGCATTGGCTGTTTGGATGTTTGATAGTTATCAGTTAGCTTTTGATGATTGAAATGAATAATATGCATGTGGTATTACCAACAAACTAAATACCATGCAGATGAATCGGCAGGAGCTATATACATTTATACACCAAATTTTAAAATACGTGTACATATGTCTGAAGCAAATAAGATACAAGCATAGTCGCCTCACCTTTTTGCCGAGTGCCCATAACTCAACAGGCCCACAACATACATACTTTTATAGCAAGTATATTAATATTGACAGATTCATGAAAAAAATAGTTTATTACTCGAGTTCCCACATACTTACATTGTCATTGTACACTTTTGTATCTGTGGTTTTGGAATGATGTAGGCACTGATCGAGTCGAACACTTCTTTGGACACATAGTCTTCAGGAAACTGGAAATATTAATAATTACACATATTAGACAAAGAACCATTGCAGCCTTGAAGCTTTAGCAGTCGCCTGCTATGCAAGCGATGCAAGTTCGAATCCAAGCAGGGTCTGCACCAATGAGTTTTTCTAAGCAACTTATGTACAGTGATTTCACACCACATGCTTTACAGTGAAGGAAAACATCGTGAGGAAACCTGCATATTTCTGAGAACTGATTCAATTACATATGTAAAGTGTTTGAGACTATCCTATCCTATCACCATCTGTCACATTGGCACTTAATCATCTTTGGTGAAGAGTGGGTGTTGTGATTAGAACACGTCTGCCTACCCCTTCAGGGAATACAGGTGTGAGCATATGTATGTATCAGGCAAAGAAAAGTAATTGTTCTTTTAAGTACACATTGTAGTCTTGAAACCAACCAAAGAGTTTTTATGCTTATTTACATAGATACATATGCTCATGTATCCCATGGGGGTAGGCAGAGACCACAGTTTGCCCAATTCTATGATCCATACTTTTATGCTTATTTCTGTACAGTGATGTTGTCTGCACACTTTTGAGTGGAAATACTTAATGTTTCGAACAATATCTAGTTGGAAATGGTAGCATTTTCTTACTTTTATTTATAGCTAACCCTAGTGAAAATACACTAAGATACAAACAAGAAAATTCAGATTTAATAACACAACAAATGAAACATATAATTGACTCCATTCTGTTACCTTAAATTCTGCTCTCCCAGACACATTCATTCACATAACTTTTTTAGCATCAGCATCTTTAATCAACTGTTTTAACAAGCACTCCTTTTGTATTAACAAAATGGTATGTTTTAAGTGAAGTCAATCCATTACTGTTTCGCATGACTCATCATTATTTCTTAGAACTACATGAGTGCATAAGCCCACATGACTATGAAGAACTGACTAATATCATATTTTTGTATTATACATTGTCACTTATATGTTAAAGTTAAATTATAAATAGATAAGTTTGTGTTTGTATACAACACATATACATACCTACTTACTTCTGACTTATTTATGTGAACCCAAACATGTGGTATGTTCAATCATGTATATTACATTTCTCAGAGGATATAACCATGTAACCTTCACTTACTATATGATTAGTTGAGCACAATAATGTTGAAACTAATTTATGAAGTGCTAGTTAAGTTACAAATGGCTACAAAATGTTGAAACATCGCGTCATGTAATACGACGAATGTTGCGAAAGTAGTACATAAACTCGGCAAATTGTTTATGAAAACAGTGATAATACCCGTGCTATTATAAACAAGAAGACGCGTACCTGGCATGCTATCTTGGGGCCGGCCACGGGGTGGAACTCGCCCAAGAATATGCACCGAATGGGACCTTCGCGTCCGCATCCCTCGTAGTAACGGGTTTCCATCACTTTTTCAGACATGAAACCCAACGCCGACTCTATGTCCTCCTCATTCTCGAATGGCAAAAGGGGTTGGTAAAGTCTTTGGACTTGCATTTGATGTGATTTAACGTTGCATCCTCACATGAAAAAAATAAACTCAATATCCCCACGCTCGATCCCGCGACGATTTATCTTAGACTATTTTTTACGCTTGTGATTTGACATGCATGACCACAGACCTTGTATGACGTATGCGTATTTCGTTATTTTTTCTGTTGTGGCAGGCACAGGAAACGTTAACGATACAACCAAATATCCCATATTTTACATGTACTGTACATACATACATACATGCTCACGTCTGTATTCCCCGAAGGGGTAGGCAGAGGTGTTGTAATAATAACACCCACTTTTCACCGAATCGTCTTCGTTTGTTTTTGGATTTAGATGGTGAGTCTATCGCCGCCTCAGGCACTATACATACCTATGTCTTTGAATTACTTCTCTGACATAATATGCAGGTTTCCTCACGATATTTTCTTTCACCGTAAAGCACGTGGTGTGAAATCACGAAACATAAGTTTTTAGAAAAACTAATTGGTATATGCCCCGCTGGGATTCGAACTAGCTTCGCTTGCGTAGCAGGCGACTGCTCAAACCCCAAGGCCACCACGGTTCTAGTATTTTTTTTTATGTATCAATGTTTTTATGATTATCATTATACACCCTATTTAGTGATGTTTCCTTGGTAAGTGTGGTTGCCAGTACTCCGTGCTGAGGCGTTTTACTAGTTGTAGTAGGACTAGTTCCCAGGTCAAATGAAACAGTCACCCACGAGGACATGCAAAATCGCTCCTAGGAATCAGTTGACCCTAGAAAGCTAACGTTTGTTAAAATTATCATTATCGAAATAATAATAATGAATATTATTTACATAATTTGTGCTCACTATTTTCTTCCTCCCTAACAATTTGAGGAGTTACTTGGTGATCAGTAGACCGGTAGACAGTTCCTAGTACTAATTTAGTAATTTCTACTTTGAGATAGGTTCCTACGGAATAGTCGTATTACTTATGTCTCATATTTTGATAAATGCATCAAAAATTACACCTAAATGCCTGTCCCCTCATCCAGATGCACTAAGATGTGCATAGGTAGGCGTAGGGAATCCTGCGGAATCCAGAAGTAAAAAAAACAGGATATTTATGATAACAAGAAATAATAAGCACATATTACTACTGATTAGTATTAATGATTTCATGTACCACGTGGTATTTTTTTAATGGTGCAGTATCTACTTTGAAATATATAGATATATACCCAGGTATGATACCTCAGTTGTTTAGAAGCGACTTTGTTTTAGAATGAAATAGATATAATGAGTAAAAATATTATATTATTGGGATATGAGAGTACCAGACACCTCTCTCTTAGGTTCACACGATCGATCAGGTAGGTACTTACTTTAATTAAAAGATTGCAAAAAGCCCGCCTGACGCTCGAGTCGTGCGTCAAAATGTTTCCCAGAAAATGTTTCTTTGTATCTCAAAGAAGCCATATAACATTTTCTTTAGAACGTTGAGCAAGCATGTAGTAGCTATGTACGTAAGAAAAAGTAGTCAAGTGCGAGACTTCTCGTACCGTGGGTTCCGTTACATGACACTGTATTCTTATATATTAAGAATAATTTTTCGGATTTGTCAAAGATATATGGTGTATTAAGAACTAGCTTTTTTTTTTTGTTGACGAGGGGGAAACCGTCAAAAGGTCCCCGACTGCCCTGGGAGAGGCAGATCGGGGTACGTGGGATTCTTACCGCAATAAAACCCCCCCCGGTGGCCATTCTCAGTGCTCAGGGGGGACTCCGGGTACTCTGATAGAACGCACCGGTGTCCCCCCACACTTTGCCGGGGCACATCCCCGGGGCAGCCGTGAGGCCGCCCCTAGAGACCTCGCTGTGCAAGGCAGCCACCCCGACCACCGCCAGCAGGCCCTCCGGCCCCCTTTTAGGCGCCTCTTACGACAGGCAGCGGATACCATAGCCATATTCTTAGACCCTGGCTATTGGGAACTAGCTGTGCTAAGCGGTTTCAGCTGGGTAAACTCCGATCGGTCCATACATTGGGCGGAACAAACAGCTAATAGACCAAAAAACTAAAAATAAATTTACATATTTTATGTACTTAAGTACCCGATCATTTAAACTTTCATGTGTATTTAGTGGACGCTGTTAATTTGGAATTGGGTAAAAACAAAATTTTCAATATCAGACAAACATTTGTATAGATTTGAGTAAGTACCTATTTATTTATGCATCTAGGCATCAAATGAGCCTCAAATGAGTAAAAAGCTAGTCGTAGTGGGTATGGGTCCGCAAATTCCTCCAAAATAATTCAGGAAGGCATTGGCGAGATTCCCGTCATACTCGTGATGAAGTGTTGATTGTCGGACTGGTGTTGATCTTTGCCTATTTGCAGTATGTTAGTGTTTGGCTGCGTGTGCCTTGTGTTAAATGTATTCTATTTATATGTTCCTCCCAATTTAAATACAGGTTGGAAAAAACTAGCAAACTCACGCCTGTATTCCCCGAAGGGGTAGGTAGAGGCGTTGTAATAATAAAACTCACTTTTCACCGAAGACGATTAAGTGCCAACTTGATAGATGGTGAGTCTATCGCCGTAGCAGGCTCTATATATACGTCTCTGAATTAATACTCAAACATATGCAGGTTTCCTGCACATCTTTCACCGTAAAGCACGTGTTGTGAAATCACGGTACATAAGTTTTTAGAAAAACTCATTCGTACAGGCCCCACTGGGATTCGAACTTGTTTCGCTGGCGTAGCAGGCGATTGCTCAAACCCCAAGGCCATCCCGGCTCTTTTTAGGAATAATAGAGATAAAATTTTATTTATTGACATGACACACGGTACAAAGTAGGTATTTTTAAGATCATAATAAGGACATATGTCACCTAATATTAGGACATGTAAATATTAACTTAGTTACCTAATTAGGTACTGCATTTTACATAGGATAACATAGTTACATATGTTCACGCCTGCATTCCCAGTGGGTAGCCAGATTGTAGGTACTTACAGTACACGCGAAGTTGGGTTCACCAGTCAAGTGTATTAAGTCCCGTGTAATAGTGGATGATCCTATTGTCACTAAGCAGACGCTAGTCCAGATTCTGTACTGTTAAAGTAGAAAAAAACCCAATAATATTTTGCCCTTGCAGTCAATATGCTAACGGTGCAGGAGATAGATATCACGGAGATAACGTACTTTTAATATAGAGGATAAAACAATAACAGCATTTAAATATTGAATTGAATGAAGCAGAGTAGTCATTGAGACCTATGACTGCTCTGCGAGGCTCGTCCCATAGGACTAAAAAAAAATCTACATAGTAATTGATAGGTCGTGGTATGCTAAATACTCTAAATAGGGCCAAGTTTGCTACTTGTGATTAATTTTTAGTACTGTTCCTAGTAAGTAATTTATTACTCTAAATAGATAGTAAACGATACAAAAGTTAATCGATTCAGGTAAAGACACAATTATCTGGAATGACTTAATACTTACGGAGCTCGCTTATTGCTCACGTACTTTTCATCTAGATGAAATCGTGAATAATACGCAACTTCAAAAGCAAGTAAGTAGGTACTTTTATATTTATTGTTTCTAGATGACATTTTTTCTGCTCCTCGTGAAAGAAATCGGTTCTCAGCAAAAAATTACATTTTAATATTGGGAGACAATGGCTTGCTTACGTGCTGCGCTGTGTGGGTAGGTTTACCTACGTGTGCACTTGAGAAGATTGTGAACTACTCGAGTGCTTGTAAGCCTCATGTATCTAAGAATGACACGGATTCGATTGGTGTAGAAAAAAAAATAGGGATAGAGAATCTGGGCTCGAGAATACTTCTACACTAATATTATAAATAGGTACAAATTGTATGTGTGTATGTTAATCTAAAAAGTTTTTAGTCATTAGATTATATTTATTAAGGTTTGTTGCTATCTAAAAAGGGACTTTTGAATATGGCCTCCAAAGCAGAGAATATGCAATTTTGACTGCTATCTGCATTCATTCATCAAAATTGGTTTAGTAATTTTATGTGGCATCCTTAGGGTTGGGATATATTCCGTTGGAAAAAGTAGGTTATAATTTCTAATCTAACTAAGTTAATACCTACCGATTAAGTTATCATTAAAAAAAATATTTTCGAAAGCATACTCTTTCATTGAATATATAGTACCAGCCTTCCATTTCATGATACTCATACCTACTGAGTATTATTCAAATTAATCCGGTTTTAACGAGATTTGCGACCAAGGTCCGGACAAACAGACAAACGCATAAAAAAATATAAAACAGCACTGAGAGAGCGTTGCCTAGCGCCGGCCATCCTTTGTAAGAGCCCCTTCCCGTGTGTCTACCGTTTTTGTCCCTTTGATACGAAACGGAACCCCAATAAATAGTGGCATTTCAATAAAAATATAAACACCCTTTCCTTTTGACGCAATTAAAACTTTGACTGTTGTTGGCTTCCTTCGTCCTGGGTGTGCCCGAGTCCAGTCTGTTTAGAGATTCTATAACGTCTAAAGCTTTGCGGCGAGAGGACGTCAACCCAATCATACCTCGGTGAGTGATATTTTATATTTGACTAGTTTTCTCAGTACGGTTCTCAGTGCTTAGCTTTGTGTGCGGTCACTTTAGCTCATAACTAAATAAAAAAAACTAATTTATTTCATAAAACAGTGCGTTTTTTCAAACATTATTAAATAACACGGCTCTGCTGAAGGCATGTCTACGACTTTTCCGCGGTTTTTCCTTGCGATCTTTTCCTTCGTTGTGAATATTGTGAAGTATAAGAACCGACTAAGGACCGATCCCATCATACATCCATGCGCAACGGGCGATTGTTTCCCATATGTGTAGCTATTATTGGTTTTCTCTCTTCTTCGCAACAAACGTGTAGCGCCTTTATGCATACTAATATCTTATGGCGATGCTTTGATTGACTTTTCGAAATTCCAGCCCCCACTGTTGGGAGCTTTTGACTTTTATTTGATAATGCCCGTCTTTTATTATTCAGCCTCTAGAAAGTTAATATTTTCATATAATTTAATACTAATATAATAATCAAAACTAAACACTAACATCAAAATCAGTAAAGACTTTGCGATTTAAGCGTGAATCAGAGTTTATTGTTTTCTCCGAGGATAGGTTGTTAAGTATCTCGAGGTAAAATAACCTTGCTGTAGTAGAGAACTAAGCTAACACTCTATATACCATCATCATATCAGCCATAGGACGTCCACTGCTGAACATAGGCCTCTCCCAATGATTTCCACCTCACCCGGTTGGAAGCGGCCTGCATCCAGCGGGTCCCCGCGGACTTGACCAGATCGTCCGTCCATCTCGCGGGGGGGCGCCCTACGCTGCGCTTGCCGGTACGTGGTCTCCACTCGAGAACTCTACTGCCCCAGCGGCCATCAGTCCTTCGAGCAATGTGGCCTGCCCATTGCCATTTAAGCCTGCTAACCCGATTGGCTATGTCGGTCACCTTAGTTCGTCTACGGATCTCCTCATTTCTGATTCGATCTCGTAGCGAGACACCAAGCATAGCTCTTTCCATGGCACGCTGAGTGACTTTGAGCCTATTCAAGAGGCCTACAGTTAGAGACCACGTCTCGGCACCGTAGGTCATCACTGGTAACACGCACTGTTCGAAGACTATATACCAAATATCAACAAAATCGGTCAATTCCCATATAGAAAATATGACAAGTAGGCAGCTGCCTACTTCTTCTTTCCAGAAAGAATGCCAAGATTTCTTTAAACAATATTGTGACGGTTTATAAATTGAAGTTGCTATTTCAATACTCACAAAATTATTTAGTCTGAACGCGTCGCTCTTCTCTATGTTACGGATCTTGATACCTTTTTCACCAGCATGTAGGAGTTTGACTTCGAGCTAAAATAACACACACTATATTCGTAGATAGTAGGCAAAAGTCAACGTTTTCTAATAGTCTTAAAAACTCGTAACACGAAGTGTAGTTAAGACTAAGATAGACGTCATTACAGTTATGATGTGCAGTGTGGGCCAATTCGAAGCCAAAAGGCTTGCAGTTAATTTGCTTAACGAAATATTTTCTTTGGATACAATCAAGCATATTCATTATTTTAGTCAAGCGCGATGTTCAATAATAAATGATACAAAAAAAATCTTATGTAGGAATGTACATACCTATATAGATCGATCGAGTTTCTATAGTCAGATCATTTAATGTATCGCTGGTAATTGGAAGATTTTATACATTTTATCAAATAATATTCCACGTAATTTGCAAGTGATTCGACGGGACCTAATAAATAACGTTTTGATAAAATGTTAATTGAATAAGGCATCCATATTCGCATTTCAAAGACTTCTAAAATCAAAATCAAAATATCTTTTTTGATTAGACTTCTTACAAAGTACTTTCAAATCGTCAGAAGGACACAAAATACATTATACATGATTATAAATGTTACCACCGGGTTCGGAAGGTAGCTTTTGTTGAGAAGAACCCGGCAAGAAACTCAACAATTACTCTTTTAAAAAAATATATATTATACAATGTTTTTGGTTACAGTATTTATATCTCATGAATATAAGCCCATGGACACAGCACAAATGCTCAATTGTCAAATATAATAACTAAAATATTACAAATATTTGTGAGCATGGCAAATTCCAGCCAGTCAAAGCAAAGACCAAACTAAGATTAATTAATTGTAGCAAAAGTACAGTGCCAATGGGATTATTTACAATAATTTTTCGACAAAGATACATCCCAGGGTTCCTTATCACAAATATAATCACTTACAGTATAATATCCTTTTTTCAGCAAAACTGCTTTGATGGTTTTTTAAATTTA
Source organism: Watsonalla binaria (assembly GCA_929442735.1). NCBI lineage: Eukaryota > Metazoa > Arthropoda > Insecta > Lepidoptera > Drepanidae > Watsonalla > Watsonalla binaria. Next base: position 275,965 of record OV838917.1, on the reverse strand, counting down.
TTGAAGGGCAATTTTACAATTTCTGTTGGTAATTTATTATAGAAGCGTGTGCACTGTCCTAAAAATGAGCCATGTACTTTCTGTAAGCGATGCGCAGGCACTACAATTTTGTTTTTGTGCCTTGTGTTTATGTTATGCACATCACATTTCTTTTGAAACGATCCAATGTTTTGATGCACAAATAATAAGTTAGCTAAAATATACTGTGAGGCCACTGTCAAAATTCCAATTGATTTAAATTTTTCTCTTAACGAATCTCGGGGTCCCAAATTATAAATTGATCGTATAGCCCTTTTCTGTAATGTATAATGTGTTTCTAGTCACTTCATTCCATTTTTCATTAATTTTATGATTTATTCCAGAAGCCAAAAGTAGCCCGACCTTTAATTTTGAAATTTAATAATGCGGCTGTAGCGTTTTTACATTGTACACAAGGTTAAATACATTTAAGTCTATCGGTTACTTAAATACTTGTGTGTATAATACTTTGCCTAGGTATGGTTTATATTATCGAAATGATATAACCTTGCCAGTACTATGTACTTAACACATCCTAAGGCTAGTTGCCATCGTGACAGAGGGGGCGTCTATCGCCGTCTCAATTTCTCCCCAAATGTATACCTTTGTATATTTTCTCACTATGTTTTCCTTCATCGTTAAGCTCATTGTGTGCGGTTACTGTATTAAGTTTAAGGAAAACTCATTGGTAGGAACAGACCGGAGAGATGGGAACTAACGTTGCTTGCGTATCTACTCGGTGACTCTCAAGCCAATCTGCCTGTCACTTAATGTGATTATTCGGAACACTGACATAAAACAATCAGGAGCTGCGATGGATGGGTGGTTGGAAAAGCGATGCAAGTTCGAATCACAGCGGTCTATACTTACTTACCAATATGTTTTGTCTAAAAGATCAGTGTGTGATTTCACTTCACGAGCTTTATGGAGAACGAAAATATCATGAGGGTCCCGATAGCATTCGAACTCAACTCGCAAGGCATAGTGTTTATTGAACCACTCGGCCACCACGAGTCTTCACCATAATCACAAATCGCACGCACTAAGAACCTATAATGGCGGTATTAGAGTTCCGTATCAAAAAGGTTATCTGTCTCTTGGTAGATAACTACATAAGAAATAGACGTGAAATGTGGCACATAAGAATTTATATTGAACTAGCTGTGCCCTGCGGTTTCACCCGCGTAGATATAATTTAATTCCCACGGTACCCTAAATGTTTTACAAACAAACAGACACACAGAGAAAAAAATTATAAATTGATTTACTATGTCAGTACCTTGTATACTTTCATTTGCATATAGCAAATAACTCACTCACTATTAGGCACCAATTCTTTGCGTTTTATACTCGTGACAATTTCTCAAAGAAATGTCCAATTGGAATAATACAAAAAGTATTTGACTTCTACATGAATGTCCTTGATAACATAATGCTTAATTTGGATAAGAGTTCATATTACGATACTAATTTTTACGCAGTTTCTTCATTCAGACGATTTCAAATTTTTTATGAACATAATAGTCGTTATTGTGACTAAACTGTGCTCTCCCGAGCGTTTTTGTAGATCTTAATAAGACCTGCAAACGCGTAGTACATTATTTTTTTCTTTTATCAATATTTTTAGTAGTGCACGCATAAATAAGTTTTCGATTTTAAACTTTAAAATTTTCTTACGGACCAATCGCAAAATAACTATTCTACGCGGACGAAGTCGCGGGCAGAAACTAGCGCTTGCCATTAAAGGGGACCACACGCTTCGACTGAAACGCCAAAAACGATGATCCATTTCGATGAAACTTGTTAGGGTGTGTACTTTTTTTTATTCCTTACCCAGAGTGTGAGAAAAGCACTTCGGGGCAGTTTCTCTCAAAAGTCGGAAAAAATGTTTATTTCTTATTTTTTCGTACGGTACCTAACTCAATGCCATAGGTTTCATGATATCTTTCTACCATAATATTAAGATCATTACCAGAATTATGTGATCATTACTACATATTTCCATAAAACTGGATGGTTTAATTAGTGGTGATGAGAAGAACGAGAATTATATTTATGTACCTACCTAAGTAGTAGGTATTTTAAAATTCACTCCATTTTAATAAATTCGAAACGAAAGTGAACTATTTGAACTTATTATTATGATCATGTTAGCATCAATAATATTGTAATACAATAAGTAATTTCCTCTATTGTTCGAAGGGTAAAGTAATAAATACTAACCAAATATATAAGTACAAAAAATAACGGGGTGCTAGTACTTACTCTGATGTATGGAAGTGAATGTTGGGTTTGGCAGAAGAAACATGAAAGTAGAGAATGCGGTGGAAATGCGGTCGTTACGAAGTATGTGTGGGGTCACCATGTAGATCGTATGAAAAATAGTGTGGTAAGAGACAGTTGCAAGTTGAATAATGATGTGGTGACCAGAATTGAAAAAAGTATGTTGAGATGGTTTGGACATATCGAAAGGATGAGTGAAAGGCGATTAACGAAACACATTTATAGAGCGAATGTGACCGGAAGTGTCGGTAGAGGGCGTCCAAGGAAGAACTACTAAGACCAAATTAATAGTATTTTTCAGAAAGGTCAATTCGGAGCACTCGTAACCGTAGAAAGTGTATGAAGAGATGCATGAATGTGGATGAAGCGAAAGAGGTATGTAAGGATCGTAGCATGTGGCAGACAGTGGACTCTGCCTACCCCCATGGGATACAGGCGTGAGCATATGTATGTATGTATGTACATATAAGTATTCTCAAGAAATAAATAATCAAATGGAGAATAAAATATGAAAATGTCTTACTTTGTCAAATTGGTCAGCAGCAGCATCATCACTTGTATACCTGGCTCCGCGCAAGATGCTCTCTCTTGGAGACCTACTGGCTGTCTTCTGTTTATTTATCAATTTGAATGATTTTTTTTAATAATAGTATATAGATCACTGTAATTATAACAATCGTAATTACTAAATATATAAAACTAGTTTTGTAGCTTAACTAGCTGTGGCCCGCGACTTCGTCTGCGCTGAATTAGTATTTCGAGTAATTCGCTTATATTAGCGTAGCGTAAAAAAGAACTAAGATTATGAAATCAAAAATATCACTTAGTATTTTTTGTGCAACGGGTACACCTTCCTTTAATTCCAACTTGTGAGATGGCAACCCGGACAACTCCAAAGAGTTTAGGAACTCTACGGGATAACTTGTAGTGTCATCGGATGATGTAATGTTTCAATGGAATTACACATGGTTAACTATTTTGGCTATAAGGCTTACACATAAGATAAAGATATATACTGTGGCGTGATATTTTGTAGGACTATTTAAGATAAACATTTCCATGATACATAATATAATATGTGTGACTCTAGTGGTTTAGGATAGGTCGCTATGATAGTTTGTTCATACTTACTTGAAGTCAATCGTCATATTGTGGACAATTCACAAAATATGATTAAAAATAGTAGCCTAGTGTTATTCTGATGATAAGCTATATTATTGTAAAGTTTCATAAAACTCCATCCATCCATTCATATTCACAAACTTTTGCGTTTATAATATTAGTAGGACGTGTACTGGTAACATATGAATACAGCAAATTGTTTTTCTTTGCATTTTTTTCTAATATTTAGCAGCTAGTTTCTGTAATGATAATGATGGTAGATATACCTATTCACCGAAATAAAGAATAAAGTTATGGTTTATGAATATTGTAACGAGGAACGTATGATTTGCACAAAATAAGAGAAGCCCTCAATTCAATATTGGGCTAACAATAATGTGAAATGAACATAGTTTTAGTAAGACTTTTTATGTTTCAGGTGAACTGTATCATCGTTGACGACAAACTTTGGAGAAACAAAACACTTATCCTTGAATTTGGCTCCCAAACATGGAGTATTTGAGATAGAGTTAAGTATCTGACAAGAAAACATCTTGCTTTCATCGAACAGCTTCAAACATGTATTACTCCAAAAAAACACCATTTGACCCGGGTGCTGGACCTTCAAAAGAGAGTGTTCCAGCTGGAGACAAGGATGAATCCAATAAAACACAATATACAGGTGATGCGCCTTCAAAAGCAAATATAACAGATTCTATCATGGATCTACCTACAAAAAAACACATTGATCCAGGCGCTGGGCCTTCAAAAGTGAGTATAGCTTCTAGAATGGATTTATCCAAGAAAATACAATTTGATCCAGGTGCTGGGCCTTCAAAACTTAGTAGACCAGCTCGTTACATTAATCTATCCAAAAGAGTTCGCCATGCTCCGTTTGCTGGACCTCTTACAGTTAGTATTCCAGATTCTAGCACAGATCTATCCAAAAGAGCACGATATGATCCGGGTGTTGGGCTTTTAAAAGTTAGTGTTCCCGATGTTATAATAGATCTAACTGGGGATACGCCATTTGATCCGGGTGCTGGATCTTCGATGGTTTATATACCACCTTCTATCATGGAACAATACCAAAATATACCTTTAGATGCGTTTGCTGGGCCTTCAAGAGATTTTGTTCCAAGACCTATCGTGGATTTATACCACAAACCGCTATTACATCCGGATGCTGAGCAATCAATGCTTTTAATTCCTATCATGGCTATGTACCAAAAAAGACTATTTGATACTCGTGCTGAGTTGTCTAAAGATTCTATTTCCGCATCTAATAGCGAGCGATTCAGAAAATCACAATTTGATCAGGGTGCTGGGCCATCTAAACATCATGTTCCTGAGAAGCAACGCTCTGTAAAAGTTATAAAATACTGGTTTGAACAACGGAGAGAGTTCACTAAAAGCTATCAGAAGAAATTTGAACAACTGATATCAGCACTGGCTTTTGCAGAAGTTTTTGAAGAGAATGACTGTAACAAAGCATTCGACGCTTTTCATGACAGGCTATGCCTCATTAACGATCTATGCTTTCCAAAAACATATATGAAAGTAAGCAACACGCCCATAAAGAAGTTCTGGGTAACTGAAAGGAAAAGATGTCCACGTGTAAAGAAAAGAATGAAATATCGGATTCGCTGTGCAGTTATGAAAAAATACAATAGCCAGAACGACATAACATTTACCAAAATGCTAAAAAAATGTATTAAGAATGTCCAACCATTGCATACTGATAAATATTTCAAAAAAATTGAAAGCGAAACAAAATTCTCGAAACTTTCAAAAGATATCGCGGAATTAAAAATAAGTGACTGTAATGTCAGAAATCCTCAAAAAATAAGTGATCTTTTCAATTACCATTTTACTGATTTGTCTAATAACACAACGAATAATGACAAGGTCCAAACAGATAATATTCATATTCATGAAGAAACCAGAAGTATTGTTTTAAAGCCCGTTACAAGAAGCGAAGTCTTTAAAATAATACAATCGTTGAAAAATACTGACTATACTGGTTTTGATGGCCTTCATACATCAGTTATTAAAACATATGCACATTATTTAGCTCCCCCGTTGTGTCATATTATTAACAGATCCTTCAAACAAGGTGTCTTTCCAACTAAATTGAAGGAATCTGTAGTGAAACCCATATTTAAAGGAGGATATAGGTCAGATATCAACAGCTACCAACCAAAAACATTCTTATCTGTACTGTCCAAAATATTTGAAGAAGCAATGATTATAAGAATCAGACATTATATAACTATAAATAATATCATTGCCGGTGATCAGTTTGGTATATATAACAACAAAGACTCAGCTGTTTTTGCCCTTTTTGCGATGATCACACAAATCACGGTAGCCTTCAATACTAGATTGTCAATATTGTCCGTGTTTTTAAACATTCCCAAGACATTTGATTCAGTTTGCCGTATAAGGCTACTGTATAAGTTGGAAAAATATGGGATAAGGGGAAAAGCTTATGAATGGATAAAGAGCTTTCTGACCAACCGAAATCAACGAACTGAAATCACAAGAATGAAAAATGGTAAAAAAATATCATTTATGTCTGCATCGAGATATAATGAGAGGGGCGTACCGCAAGGCAGTATTCTAGGGTCATTTCTATTTCTACTTTATTTAAATGACCTTCCCGATGCTCTCTTACGAGATAGTGTTACATTTGTCCATGACAAAGTATTAATATTAAAGTGTCAATGTCACTTGATACTAAATGGTGAGGCCAATGTCGAATTAAATATAATAAAAAGATGGTTGGGTGAAAATAAGCTGAGCTTAAACTATGAAAAGACCAAACTGATTAAATTCGACACAAAAAATTACAGCAATAGATATCAGGTTGATGAAATACATTACAACGGTTTTCCGTTACAATTCGTTCAATCTATAGTTGTGTCAGGCATAACTATAGATCAACAATTAGATTGGAGGGAGCACATCGAGCAAGTTTGTCTTAAGATCGGCCGATTTGAATCAGCTCTACGACGATTGTCACACGTACTGCCTCAAGGAACTGCCCTGTATGCCTACCACGAGTACGTTTCTTCCGTCTTGCGATACGGTATTATTTTATGGGGGAATTCTCCGTACATAACACTAGCATTTTCTAAACAAATACAAATCGTAAAAGCTCTTTGTGGAGCAAACATTTCGGATCCTTGCAAACCGTTGTTCAAGAAACTAAAAATTCTTCCTCTGCCATGTCTATACATTTTGAAAATGGGGATATTCCTCAAAAGGTATCCAAGATATTTCCCACTCCATGATGTAGTCAAGTATACTGCCTGGGGAAGCTTAGACCCATACAGGATATTCTTACCCGAACAAAGATCGCTACTATTTGGCAGGAATGTGTATTGTATGGCAATCAAAATTTATAACAAAATACCAAGAGAGTTCATAGTATTACCGATGCACCAATTTAAATCAAAATTATTTTATTGGTTGTTGGAAAAGTGTTTCTATTCAGTGGAAGAATTTCTTATAGACTAGTAATAAGTTAAGTTTTGACTTTTTTTATTTGTACGTTATTTTTTTATTAAGTGTGAGTCTTTTATGTTGTTGGACTTATAATATAAATTATACGATGGTAGTAGAAATGCGTATTTTGTAAACTGTCGCAAAGCCTAAAAGCGTACACTACCTATTATTATTATTGATTGTTTCATCATGACTTTTATATAAAAAATCTGAGTACAATGAAAATAGTCTTACTTAATGTCAGGTCATATTGTAACTTGTATCTTATGTACAAAACAGATAACATCGATATATAATACATAATTATTTAACATATACAAAATAATAGAGCACTCCTCAAAAAAGGGTATACATATAATATTATTTATAAGGATCTCATATAAATATTATCTTACTTTAGTTTTTGGTGATATAGCATTTATATTTTTAAGTTAACCACGTATATTAGCTGTTGAAATTATTTTGTTGTTAAGTTTGTTTATAAATAGCTCTTATGTTGCCATCACCAATTACTCACTGCGCGTAGTTTAATCAAGTTTTACATTTTGTAATTTATTATCTACAACGTTTAAGTATTTTTTCTTGTTATTATTATAATTAACACACGGGAACCATTCTGACTTTGCTATCATCATAACATGTATTTTTGTACTTCATTCAGTACCATCCCCTATTTTCGGCCAAATGAAGGCCTAAGATCCAGACAGACTGACAGACGATAGTGGAAATCTATAAATTTGGTTAATGTATCGATAGTTTTGTGTCCTATACGAGACATTTCTTAAAATATAGAATTTTATTTACAGAATTATACCCGTCATAGTTTTATTGAGAAAACACTGGTTAATGTATACCATTATATTACCAATATTGTTATTTTGAACGTTGGTTTTATGGATGTTTCGTTTAAGAATAATTTTAGATTCGTGACCTGTTGACCATTTGAGGGTGCTTTATTGTTTTGAACAACACTACCTATGTAACTATTACTATAAATATTATATATTTATGTTGAACAAATCTTTATTTAATACAGTTATTTTGTGTATACTTAGTTTAGGTAATACTCAAGCTTGCCGTTCAAAAGAACGATACTATCATATACATAGAATTAGGTATATTGCATGCATTGGGGAACGTCTCTCCCCGAATTAAGTTGAATAAATCCTCCACCAAAGACGTCACTCACTGGCGAAGAAGGTACATATAGTTAATAATATAATATTGGAATAAGAATTAAGTTCTCAACGGTACCAAAATATTAATGAATTCAGTTCATATTGCTATATGAACTGTAATTAATTTGACATTTGGTACTTAATAAATTATAACTTAACATGCAGACAGTTGTGGCGATTGTAAAATAAAATTCAAATTATTATAATTCAGACGTAATATAGTGTGTAACTGCTTATTGCCGTTACAATGAAGCTTGGATTTGCACTGCTGGAGTTTTTGCCATAATATTTCGTAGAAATCTTAGCGATATTCAAGTCATAATAATGTCTTATAGAAAAATCTTAAATTAAGAAAGTAGGTAGGTAGCTAATAAGTGTAGCATTTTAAAAAAAAAAACAAAAATAAAAAAAAAATTAAAAACGCAAAACGGATAAAAATAAAATAATTTTAAGGATCAACACTAATGTTATATAATAAAAAATAGGTAACATATATATAGTTTCTAATAAAATCTTATGTTATGCAATGCTGGTCTAGTGATAGATTAGTGAACGGTTAATGGCCACAGTCGTCCACTATTCCATGAGACTTTAACGGAATGTGGCTAAATACAGGTTCACCATTAATACAGGCATGAACATGTATATTATATAGGTTATTAATACGCGTAGCGTGTAAAAAAAAACAAAAATGCAAAAAAACTAAAAATCAAAAAAAAAAAATGTAAGTATGTAAAAATAGTTATTTTAAGTAAGATAAGGATATTATTGTAATTTTTACCTTTTAATTACAAAATTGGTAGCATGTATAAGTTATTGGGTAATCATAAGGATCTTATATATTTTTTTTAACAATTATATAACTTCAAATTATTAAAAATGTTGTTCTTAAATATGTTACTTATGAATTTATAAATTCGATCCATCACAGTGCTCAATATAGTAAAAAAATACTCTTTGAAGGGAAATGTTATTAATAATATTTCGCTGATTTATAAATATTTGTTGAACATAAATTGACCTGTGTGAAGTTGGCAATGAAGTGAATAAAAAAAATTTTTCGTCATGTATATGATTGTACCCGGTATGTACCGGATTGTACCGCTTTTTAAATCGTTTGTACCCCTAGGGGGTAAAAGTTATAGGGGGGTAAATATTTTGGCAAGTAAGTATAAAATATTGTAAGTTTGTAAATGCCATTCGATTTTTGTTTCGTTTGTACCTCAAAGGGCCTCGAGATATGGGGGTTGAAAGTTTCAAACTTACCACTGTCATATCTCGGGGCCCTTGGAGGTACAAACGGTATTCACTTCAGTTGCCAACTTCACACAGGTCTTAAATTGAATGATTATGTACGTGAATTCAAGAAACAGTACTTATAACATCACAAATAGATAACTTCTATTAAAATCAACTTAAACATGGTATCTATAGGTCTTCAAGATTGTTGTTATATTTGTCTCACATATTTTGCCCATTGCAGGGCATGTCAATATTTAAATTACTTATGTTATATAACATTTTATTTATAATTATATTATGTATATAAGATATTTTTTTTTTGTATAATATTAGTTTAATTCCCAGTTGACTATATAAGGATGCTTTATAGTTTAGAACAGCCTGTATTAGTTACTAATTAAAATATAGATAATTTAATTACTTCTTCATTGTAAAATGTAATAATTTGAAACAATGCTTTGTATTCTGAGTACATGTACTACAGGTACTCCATCCAAAAGGATCGTTCTTGCATTGAATTATTGCTAGTAGTTCTAACACGCTGAGCATAGTTATAATTACATAGAACGCGGTGGTATACTGTATCCATTCGGGAACACCACTCCCCATTTTAAGTTATATTAATCCTGTAGTAGTATAATCAATTATAGTTAGTGTTCAAGCTTGTGCGCATTGATTTCATACCACGCGCTTTACTGTGAAGGAAAACATCGTGAGGAAATGAGATAATACGAATGAAATGAGAAATTATTCAAAAAAGTTTGTATAGTGAAATGTGGGTGTTGTTATTACAACACCTCTGCCTACCTCTTCTGAGAATACAGGCGTGAGGCGTAGCAAATGAAATTAAAATAATAACTGATTAAAAAATAATTTTTAGTGAATACCACTACATCTGCCATACAATTATTATTCATGTATTTAACATCTGATACCGACACTCGTGTCGATTGTAAAATTACTTTTAAACTAGTCGTAGTTAAGACAATTTACATTGTAAAATTAATGTGTATATATAAAAACAACTGGATATATCTGCTGGCGTCCTTGTAACAATCTCATTTATTCCCAAAGAAGGGAGGAACCATAATTCATAAACTCCTAAATGATTGAGTGACATCTATACATCTATATCTCTTACAGTACATGATAAACATACAATTTAAGTCTGTTTCTAATTCCAAAATTACAACTTTTGATTAGTCAAAAGTTGTGTATACTGTTATATGAATTTAGATTCATATAACAGTATACACGGGATTGACACAAAAATATTCTCCGTCTGTCCGTCCGACTGTCTGTCTGTTTGTTCCGGGTAATCTCCGAAACAGCCGGACTGATTTTAACAGGACTTTCAGTGGTAGATAGCTGATGTTACAAGGAGTAACTTAGGCTACTATTAATAAAAAAAATATATGCGTTCCGAGGGCCACCCATAAGTCTACGCGGGTGGAACCGCGGGACACAGCTAGTTATTGAATAAAAACTTAATTATACACAAAGAGCAGGGCTGCTATTATGAATATCAATAATTTTCCGGTACCATTTTAAAGAAGCAGTGATAGAAACTATCAGAATAAATGGTATATTATATAATATAATCAGCTTTCCAGCTATGTATAAAGAAATAACAGTCGCTCAATGTTTTATCTCATAAACACGTTTTTCCCGACGCAAGAATCGCCAAAAATGGCGTAAAATGGGGTCTGGGTAGGTACATTTTAGAGCGCGATTAGTCAACATTATCACATATAATATGTAGCAAATATAGTCTTCTTCATGTGGTGTACGATTATCTAAGCCAAATACTTATGCCTTTACCTCATGCGTCGACTTATAAAAAGCTGTTAATGTGGAATTACAAACTGACCCTTCAGTAGTATTTATCTGTATGGATGACGACAGATGTATTGACTCTTCAGGTGGTAATAAGCGCACTACAGACACATTGACCTAGAAGGCAGGTGGTAGCGACGCACTTCGCGCCCATGAACCAGGAAGTGTGTTCAAGGTTAATTTGACGCATGCGCCCCGCTCTACCCTCGCAGCCACTGTGACTTTGTACTGGGGGGTGCTTCTTAATACATTTTACTTAACACCTGAAACATTCACCAATTTTTTAAGACTTCCATTAAGAATCACCGCGCTCTAATTAAAGCCTATAAAACATATAATACTAGCTGTGTCCTGCGGTTTCTGTTGGTTTATTTGTAAAACACACACTAAATTTAAGGTTGTTGTATTAGATTAAGTATACAAACACGTAATGTCAACTGTCAATGTGACTGACGTCTTTATTAGTTCTTAAGCACTGACGATTGTAGAGTAAAAAAACGCTGTCTTCTTTCTCCTCGCCCTGTCTGTCCAACATAAAATATATAAACGTATTATAGTATAATTTAAGTATTACAGAATTTTATTTTTTATACATAACCCATCATCTCCTCCTGTGACTTACGAGTAGCTGGGAGTACCGCGTCTCTTGCCACATCAGTCGCAAGTGAATGGAGGACCATCACGTTACCCAACTAAAACGTTACCAATCAATCCAATCAAAGTGGTTAGTATCCAAAATGGAAACCGAATTGTATCCTGAGGTCCGGATAAACATTTTGACAATTAACAATTTGTAGCTTGAGGAGTTCGTGGCACAGTTGTAAACCAACCTAACCCGAGCCAGTAGTAGGATGGGTGACCGCTCGAGTTCCCTCCGTGCGTCGGAGAGTAGTCAGTAGAGTAGCCAATTTACCATCTCTAGCAATCGTTACAGATCAGTCGGAGGCCTTAGAGAGCCTGACAACTGATTTAAACCAGATTACACACATCGGGTTGAATCTAGTGCCGACCTCAACAATGTATGGGATAAGGCCAGGGAGAAGATGAACAATTGTAATTTAGTAATTTCGCTACTTATAGTCGTTATAGGTAAGCATTGAGGTCGCCTTGTGCGTATTTCTAAAAGGAAAGGCATGTAAGTCTAATGTGCATCCAGTTTAATATCATACACAAACACAATTTCTAACTTTTATTACTTAGTAACTAGTTTTATGCTTCAGCGTTATGATTTTTTTTACGTAGGGTAGGTAATTGCTTATTTATCCACAAGATGGCGCCATACGTCTGTAAGGTCGTGAAATAATGAAGTCTTCATAAATCTGTAAATGGTTTCGTCGTCTGACAACTGATAGGACAGGGGCCTTACTCATAACCTCTTATTGCCATGATAGTTTTACTCTTATTATGAAACAGATGTATTTGGCGTGTATACATCTGTCACTGTCACACAACTGTAATAACATTGCAATAAGCGCTCATGGTTGGGCCCCAGGTTCCCATTGTTGATAATACTACTAGCTATACCCGCCAAACGTTGTATTAATAGCCATATTTTCTTGAGTGGATCACCCTTTTCATTTAGGGTACGAAAAATAAATGGTCGCCGATGCTCAGACCTACCCGATATGCAAATACAAATAATTTTATACAAATTGGTCTAGCCGTTTCAAAGGAACACCGAAGCACAAGAATTGTATATATTAGATTTTCCACAAGATGGCGCCATGACTCAGTTAAATCTCACGATGCTGAAAACCAAACTATGGAGTTTAAAATTATGAGTATATAATCCAACGTCCAGTAGTAAAACGAGACCCTAAAATGTCATTACAATTTTTTTATTATTTTATATATATATATATCAAATTAATTATACAAAAAATATTAAACATGAGGGCTGGTGCCTTTTTATTACCACCGTAGCCACGTCGAAACAACCCGAGTGCCATACCATCCGGCCTCCAGTCATCCTGCACGCCAATCCGACTGGTTCCAGTACCTCATACATTCAATTAGTATGCCACTCAATTTATTACAGTATAGATGTAGACATGTCTAGTTGATGATATATAGAACGGAAAGTGTCTTTGTCTGTCTATCTGATACCTGCCGTTTCACGGCTAAACTGCTGAACCGATTTGATTCCAAGGGTATATATTTCTTTGAAGGTCAGAGAGCTGAACTGAAAACACAAGTACTAATGTATACTATCGGCAAAGCACAGCAACACCTGTAATTATCTACGTAAGTATATACTTATATGTCTATAAGATATATATCTTAAGATATCCCCCCTGTACGAATTTTGGAACTGCCCGAGTGGGACCTATAAATACTCCATACATACATATGCTCACGCCTGTATTCCCCAAAGGGGTAGGCAGAGGTGTTGTAATCACAACACCCACTTTTCACCGAAGATGATTAAGTGCCAACGTGACAGATAGTGAGTCCATCGCCGTCTCAGACACTTTACATACGTCATTGAATTACTTCTCAGAAATATGCAGGTTTTCTCACGATGTTTTCCTTCACCGTAAAGCACGTGCTGTGAATTCACTGTACGTAAGTTTTTTATAAAAACTCATTAGCGCAGGCCCCGCTGGGATTCGAACTTGCGTCGCTTGCGTAGCAGGCGACTGCTCAAACCTCAAGGCCACCACGACTTCCTAATATATAATAGTAAATAATCCACTGAATACTACTGACCAATAACACTACTTTGGATTGTTATCGTGCTATGAGAAAAGTTGCCATTGCTTTATATGTTAGCATCGCAATTTCATTCTCTATAGGGTGAGTAGCCATTGTGGAGGTGATCGGTATTCTGCACACCACAGACGGGATCAGGTAGGATGTTTCTCCGTCGAGCGTAGTGGTGGTTATGCTCGCAGAGGCGTGGCAGACAGTGGATCACCTACGATTAGGTTATGTCTAAGTGGTTGGTCGCTTCGAAGGGTCGCCGACAGAGGACGCTCCAGACAACCTACAGACAGTCTCATACTATGAGGGTTCTAGGGGCTTTTAAATTGCAAACCTTGTGACGTACAGCTTTAGTACTGTAGGGCACCCGTTCATTCAAAGCCCTTCTAAATCCAGGATGGTACCAATGTGGGCATTTATAGTGAGTACTTTTCTCGTAACCTCGGTGTCCCTCTAGAATGGGTGTCTACAGAAGGTTCCATTCGTCGAAAAAAGAAAGTATGTAACATGAACTATCTGTTAACAGTGTCCCATAGTTTACAAGAGGTTGTTGAGTCTAATTAGAACAGGACTAGGTATTTTCCTGCAGTAAAGCTACATTGTAATAATGGCCAGCTGCAATATTTCCCATCGTGGGTGCAATCATAAGTATCGTGGGTGCAATCATAAGTAAAGTGAAAACGTAATGAAAGGTTCTGAGCTTTGCTAACTTCATTTAGCTTAGATTTTGTCTTTGCGATTTTTCTATCTGCGCTTGCGGCGTCTTCAATGCTTCACCGACTTACCAAATTTGAACTATTTATTTCACTGAACTGAATGTATATACGTCAGATATATCGATCTCTTACATTTAGACTAGAAATGCCACATTATAATATGATGTTAGAATCAACTATTAGTAAATAACCATCCCAAAAAGAATTGTAATGTCACGCAATATTGCAAAATATGTAAACAACCCACAAGCCAAACTTAAAAGAAGTTGTTCAATGTGATATCTAAGCCTACTATTACTTTTCACATACTATGCCATAAGGTCATAGCAAAAAGTATATTTTAGTAGTTACAGTTTAAGTTTGAAATAAATACTTACATACATCCATATACTAAGTACTTAATGGATTGAAATGTTGCAGAAATCAGTGAATGAAGGAGTCACTGCAAGTACCCACCAGAATTGATATACACTGGTCTTAGGCAGTGCAATTTACATTAATAACTTGATAACCCTTTGGATACCGTCGGGGTGCCTGCTGGGTTATACACATACACATGTTCAGACAAAATTACAGCGAAAATAGCATGAATTATGAAATTAAATATTTTTTAATATTTCATGGTATTTGTGTAATAATACTGGAATATTAAATACTTTGAATTTAAATAGATTCTTAAATTAAAAATTATTAAGGGGACATAAACTCCATTCTGTGGACTGTTCAGATTCATAGTTGGTAAGTTTACGGCCATGTTTTAAATATTTCTTCTACGTAATATTTTAATTTATGACGTTCCGTATAATCGACATACACTTAAATATATGTTGCATAGTGTCCGTTTGTAGTTTTTTAAATTTTTTATCATATTTTGTTTATATAAACAGTTGGTTATACGCACGGACGTATTTTCTGTGGCATTAAAAACAGCACCAAATTGGAAATTACCAAATCTCCCATGCGTGTGATTTTTTTTATTCTGGTAATAGTAAAAAACACTCGTTTGACATTAAATAATAGCAATGGTTGCCGGCGATTTGTGTGACAAAATACTTCATAAAGTCGTTTAGAGAAATTTTGTAAAAGATCATTAGCTCTTTCCTGATCCCCATATAATTTTGTAAGAAATAATACAATCAATTAATAAAGAATCGGCCTAATAACTTCGCGAGGAGTATTTTTCGACTAAGCTAACCTTTTTTTATAACTTCAAAAACAGCGAGATCGGTGAATTTTTTTTTACTGATTGACTCTCCTGTGGAAATTGTGGTCCACAGGAGAGAAGTATGTCTACAGAAAGTATTTTCTTTTACATCTTATTATGCAATATCGGCTTGTATTGTGACATTTTGCTCTGTTGACCCTCAAAATTCATTGACCTAATGTAAAGAGACTTGAGGCTTTGGGCTTATAAAGCATGAAGGGTTCCTAAGGCGTGTACGATACCACGAGCAAAAGAAGATGACTAGGTACTTATGTGTGGAACGAGGGCCAAATTAGAAGCCGTTGCTTAGAGAAGAGTCGTAGATAGCGTAGGGAGATAAGTTTTTGCCATTAAGCAAAATCTAGCCAAATTCTTATTTTTAGACAGATTTGTTTCGTTTTAAAGCAAAAAAAATGTTTTTCCGTTGGCTGTGATTATAAAGCTAAATATTACATAGACGTAATTTAAGACATATTTTTTGTGATTATTTATTTATCTTGAAATATACATTTTGAACGGCCAGTAACCAATTACACAATACGTAGCAATAATACACAATATATATACAGTACACAACACATTGAATTATAGACATAGCATATTATAAAAAAAAATACAAACACAATCAAACATTCGCCTCGCAATACTCCAGACATGCCGACATGATCGTCTGCCATTCATCCGCAAACAAATCACACTCAGAGTTCGACTCCAAGAGAGCGTAGAAGAAACCTGAATTTATGAACATTATCTTCTTTTCCGTGGACATCAGTCACTTCTGTGGCCCTGGTTTTTTTTAAATGGCCATAATTTCGTAAATATGCATAAACGATCTATGTTAAAATTATAATCTTAATGCATAAGCTCGCCTTTACGTAAAATTTGGATCGATTTTGAAAAGTTTGGATAATAATTTTTTTTGCAAGTTTCAATCCCTGTTTAGTGTATGACCCTGCTGTACTATAATGTATTTCAACATTCTCATGTGCGTTGCGTGTATAAGTAAATACATATATGATATTTATAGTAAAATGATCTAATATGATAATAAAAGAATAAATTTGATAAAAATATAGGATTCAATAAAAAAAATTACTCTAGTCACCACTTCAGCCTATGGCTCTAGTTCATAGACCCTGTGAGAATGTGTTCACCCTTCTTGAATACTTGGGAAATCCAGGCCGCGCCACTTTCCACAACTTGCCCTTACGTAGCTCCACTAGTCTTTATAATTTACTCCTCTTTTTAAACTTATCAATTACAAAAACTCCTTGGTTACCTCTTGTTCTTAGATTCTTAGTAATAAATGACGCCGTATCTTATGTTATCCGATCGCGCACTCAAGTTAGGTCACATCGCCGACGATTATTGTGTGCTCAGAAAATATTTTCACGACTCCCTAACTCGAGCATTGAGGTTATTGTTGTTCGCGTTCTTAACGGGAAGCATCTCTGCCGTTCCACAATTGGATACATTCTCGTTACATTGCCTAGCATATGAATATATCTAAAAAAAGTTTAAATTTCAAATACGGTGATAAATTGTGATTTTAAAAGCCACCGCGATGGAAAACAAAGCTGAAGACAATAGTTCTGGTACACCTGAATTCGACGTGTACGCGTAAGTACTTATATATATTAAAAAATATTTAATATAGGTAATGTAAGAGAGCAACCAAATCGATAATGATATCAGCTGGTCTGTTGACCCGGCGCGGCGGCCTTCGCCCGGCTTCATTGACCTTCTTCTAAATTTCATTCGGATCCCAAATATCGTCCACAGTATCATGTTACTGTTATTTATCCCTGTCCCATCATAAGGTTTATGATCCCTGCGTTGATTGGGTCACGGCGGTGTTTTCGATGCTCTTCATTATATATAGCCATAGTTCCTGTTTTTAAGAGTAACTGTCTTGGCAACAATCAGTATCTGCTTATTTTTGCTTCTGTTCCCTTTGCAAGTTCTTCTAGTTATATTTCTAGAAATACGTTTAATAGAAACTAATGTCATATATCATTTTCTTCTTCTCCGGTGGTAAATTCTTCGACATTCATAAGTGCCTCTAGGGCCTAAACTGATTTTCATTTTTATTTTCATTTTCATTTCCTTTCTACAAATACTCAGCGGAATCATTCAACGTAAGGATCTATATATCTGGCGTCGCATATTTCCGCAGTAATTTTGTAGATGAACGAAGATATAAGCTGAATAAAGTTATTCCGCTATTAAAAACGACCATTATTATCATATAAGCATGAATCGGAAGGAGTCCGACACAGTCTGACCACCAAATCTGCAAATGTGTACCGAATCCTTCATGGAAACAAGACTAAAAGTATAGTGGGACTTTGCTTACTTTGTGTAACACCTTAGTGGAAATAGGAGAGTGCTATCTACCTTAATAGGGCCGAGGTGGAAAAAAACAGGATTTGTATTCATGAAAATCTAAATAAGCATAATAACAAGCACGCGAAAGATTTGTGGTAATCATTAAGAATAATAATTGAAGGTCATCAATAATGGAACTAGGATATAGCTTTTCGTGATCCATGGTGTTTTCTTCGGTATTTGTAATCAATTCATAAATATCAATAAAATAGGGCTAACTTTCAATAATGATATTATATAGAAAAAACAAATGACAATCTAAATTAATTCGGTATTTGAATTATTTCTTATTCCTAATTTACATGGCCAGCAATGAGCAGCTGGGCCTTCTTGCTTCTCACAATAAATTAGACACGTGGTCAAAAATCTGAGGTCGCAAAGCATTTTCTTATGAAACATACTTAAGTAATTGGTATCGAAAATATGTCGGCAAGGCGCGCCACACCCCACTGGGAAGGAAAAGATATTCAATTTGGCGCAACAGCGGTGGGCCTTGTGTGCCCAATTAAGCAATTAGCTACTTGTTGATACTTCGCACAGAAATAGCATGTCACCAAATTGTTATCCAACAGTTCCACCTATTCTAATTTCTTTATAGGCGTTATATCAATTGATTATAATCAGTATAGAGCTTTCCGAGGAAGCTTATGGATATTATACATACACAATTACTCGCAAAGTGATTAGTTATGTAATATAATGATAATTGGTCTAGTGATCGTAAGCGCTACTCCAGAACTTTAATTTCTCAGTCCATCAGCACCGCGGAGTCTTTACGCGATGATTAGTGCCCGGTTAATGGGAGCCCACTAACCGGATACTAATCCAGATGATGATGAAACCGCGGGGCCCACCTAGTTTTCTATTAATTAATATTGGGATAAGTAATCGAGTTAAAATATCTAATATTATAAAAATAATATATACATTTAAATTATACTTTTTACTACGACTATTTGTTTTATGCGATTATTACTATTTATAACCCACTTAAAAAAAATAGGAGGCTACCAATCGGTTCAGGTTCGATGGTAGCATTCATGAGAATTTGAGGGTTTATTAGCAACTAGTGCGATTGTTAATTGTTCTCATTGAATAAAGGTGTGGAGTCGACCTGATGATGGCGCCGAAAGATAATCTAAGGAACTCCTCAACAATTTACAGCAAGTTTATTATAGTGTTCGATTTATTAGTATTGATGAGAACTTCACTCCCACATGAGTTGGGACTACACTAGTGCTACACACTTTAAAAAGTAAATGAAAAGAGAGAATTTTTTTTTTTACAATTAAAAATAAACCGCCTTCAAAAAGAGAATATTAATTTAAGTTAAGTGAAATAAATTACTTCTTATATGAAGTTGGTGCCAATGTACTATCAACTTCGGTGCCAAACACCAACTTCTAAAGTAAGTTATTTATTTCAATTTCACACATTGTGTTCCTTACATGACTAAGCATTCACTAAGGAAGTATTTTTCAGAATTCTTCGTCCTGACTGACTATTGGCTTGCCTATATTTGAACGCACAGCCTTAACCATTGTTACTAGTTTTAAACATCACTACATAGTACATTTATTTCCTTTTTAAATAGGCAAAGGCATATTAATAATATATTATATAATGATATAATATATTTGAACCGATGATAAATATTAACTAAACAGTTTATGTCGGCATGTTTCGTTGGAAACCATTCATCCGACAAAACTGTCATGAACATGAATCGTTATGAAATTGTACCATGGAATTGTTTACGCCTTGTATATATATATTTATGAATCATCATCCAAGTAATTCCCTAATATTTATGCGTACTTATAGGTTTTATAAAAGCTATCATATTAAACTTATGAATTAAATTATTGGATGTTCTTAAATTTTAGCAATACTCAAAGTATTATTAAAATCGGGCTAAAATCATGTGTGATTTATACAAATGCCTCGAATTAATAGATATTTATAATTGGTTACGTCACATTTTTTTAGTTTCCAATATGCGCTCCGGTTGGCGATACTTCAGTAAATTTCCACCAGGAAACTATGATAAGATAAAAAATAAATATGCTCCCGCCATCCCAGAAGGGTCCCCGAAGGGGTAAGCAGAGTTTTTGTAACAACAGCACCCACATTTCACCGAATGTGATTAAGTGCCAACGTGACAGAGGGTGAGTCAATCACCGTCTCAGGCACAATACATATGTCTTGGAATTATTTCTCAGACATTTGCAGGTTTAATCACAATGTTTCCTTCACCCTAAAGCACGTGGTGTGAAATCATTGTACTTAAGCTATTAGAAAAACTCATTGGTATAGGCCCCCCTGGGATTCGAACTTGCGTCACTTGCGTAGCAGACGACTGCTCAAACCCCGAGGCCTTCCCGGCTCCTTTAAAAATATAAAATACATTGAATTCAAAAGTGGTAAGAGAATTACTGCCTGAGTTATAAATTCAAACGTATCGATCTTAGATTATGATATCCAAAAAAGTCGTCGGAGTCGTTCTGAGGGTACGATAGATTGATCTGGAATATTATAATAGGTCATGGATAAAGTGTCAGTAATACTTTGATAATGACCTGAGTAGCCTTGATCAAAATGATAGCGACCTATTCCATGGCCTAGCTAGAAAACAACGTAAATCAAAACTAAGTATTCCGACCTTCATGTGAAATACGATATTGCCTGAAGACTGCCACACGGATTGTTACGTAACATTATCCTAGTTCTTGACTGCAAGCTTTCAGTTCGATACTCCGTCTGTGTGGGCCAATCAGCTGAATCATGAAAATTCGTTGTAGTGAATCTGCAGACAGTACAAAATATATGGTGTTTTAGAAGTTGCAACATTTTTAATACTTACATAATTTAAGTGAATTGTAAACGCAAGAGAACGCAGCAAATTTTTATTACATGCGCATTTCATTTGAAAATATTGAAGTATCACTTCTGAATTCAAGAATTAATTCATATATTGCCAGCACGACAGAACACGGAGAGAAGTTTTGGCACCGCTGGTCGTGTCGTCAATATAGCTGCCCACTGCGGTGACTGTAGTAGGTGCCGAGGGGTCGATTAACGCGTCATACGCTGAACTGAGTATCAAACCAACAATGATGTCTATTAGTAATGACATAATTTCTGGTTATTCGATAGTTTCTGGAACTGATATAAACAGAACGGAAATAAAAAACAGTGATTTTTCTGAGATCCATATACGTAATATAAACATATGTTCCCGCCTGTATCCCCGAAGTGGTAGGCAGAGGTGAACTACCAACACCTGCTTTTCATCGAGGATGATTAAGTACCATCGTGATAGATGGTGAGTCTCTCGTGTTCGAAATATTTTGCAGACATATGCAGGTTTCTTCACGATGATCCTTTGCTGTGAAGCACGTGGTGTGAAATCAAATAATAAGTTTTTATAAAAACTCATCGGTACAGGATCGGTGGGATTCGTACTTGCGTCGCTTGTGTAGCAGGCGACTGCTCAAACTTCATGGCCATCACGGCTCTCTATTTTCTCGTTATCTAGTACTTGGTATAATGACATTTTTTGATTTAATAGCTAAGTTCTTCATTTTTGGAATGTACCTATCTACATTTTCGAAAATGTAACAACATGCCATGTGCCATATATTATATATTGAAATGATTATGTTTATTTTGGCTATTCCGTAATTCGAAAGTTTCGGTTGTTACGGACCTCCACATCATGCCAGCTCCTTAATCCTCATTAAGTACATTACGTCACACCCAAAACATATTGTTTGTAGTTCATAAGTTTAAGCCCTTAGTAAGGGGTAAGCAGAGGTGCACGACCCAGATTTTAACGATGATTGTAACATGATCACACATACATTCTCTGCCACCTCTCATACTCTTTACATGACGGCTCGTTTGTATAATCAAGCGCTGGGTTCAGGGTTCCATGGGACCCCAGGTCATACATACATACTCAAACCTAAAAATATCTTTATTTGTGTAATTTCTTACAAAGTACTTTCAAATTTTCAGAGGGATAAGTGCACATCTGCCTACTCCTTGGAGGAAAACAGGTGTGAGCATAAGCATAGGTGCGTGCATATCAAACATAGCATACGCATGTAAGTACGATTACTTTACATGATTCGTTAGCTTTCTTGTAAGACATAAGTAAGCAAATCACTCGATTGTCTCGATGCTCCGCGTGGAGCAGTTCAGTAGGTCACGTGAACATTAAAAATCAATAATTGCGAGGGAGCTGCCTCTTCACGTGCCAGTTAGGGGTCGTCATTGATTATTTGCGCACCCCATCGCGTTTTGCATTGAGGTACCGTTGGCAATGAATTAACACTCCTTTGCACACGTATTGCGTGTTACCGCTTATACCCGTCTATAGGATAGAACCTAACATATCTATATCTGCTATTTTATACTATTTCTTCCAATTTAATGTGTAGGTAAGTGATACATAAGATTGTTGAAAATATAAAAAAGGCAGATACGATTTCAAATATGAGCATTTCGACTTTCTAAGGGAAGTAAATCCAACCGTGAGGATATAAACAGATTAAATATAGAACAATAAATGTTACTAAAACATCTAAGTAATATAAAGAGAGAGAGAATCATAAGCTTACCCCTAATTTTATACTCGTACGAAATCCTAGTCAATCGCACAACATGGGGCCTACCATCATCGGTTTAAGCAGAGCGCATTAAGAACTTCTGAGCTTGACCTTTCATTTTTGTACCGTAAAATTAAACGTCAAGGCTATGAAGTTCTTAATACGCGCTGCTTAAACAATCATAATTGGCCCCCTTGTCATTCTGATGTCTCAAACAATAATACAGTAATGACCGCCATTCGACCATCTGGTGACGATATCTTTTAGGTAAATAACACACTTTTGACTCCATCGTCGCATCATTATGCGATTATTTTATTGTTGCAAACCAAATTTGTGAATATAATTTGGTTCATGGCCCGCGCCGATGTTGCCACAGAACCGAATGCATAATTTTTGACAATGTATTTACAATTCATATCGCCGCATTGACGATCGCAAATACTTTAGATTCATTGGAATTAAAATTAATAGGTGGATATGTCCCAATTACATACAGCCGTGCTTTCAAGTAGTTCTAACCGTGATTATGTGTCGCTTCACATCCATAAGTAGGTACCGGATAAATACATTACTTCGGCCATGATGGGCCATGTCTGTTATCGTTACCAGCGGTCACTTTTTAGATCGACTATTGTAGCCGATTGCTAATTAGTACGTAATTAAATCTATCGCCCATATTAAGCCCCCTGCATCATCTTCATTATCTCCCTGGCCGTATCCCAGACATTGTTGGGGTCGGCACTTGATTCAACCCGATGTGGCTTTCCGACCTTTGTAACCTCTTCTACGAGGAAAATCGGTTATCTGGGTTAAATCAGTTTCCAGAATTTCTTAGACTCCAACTGATCTATAACGATTGCCAAAGTTTTTAAATTGGCAACCAGGACCGACGGCATAACGTGCTCTCCGAGGCGCAGAAAGAATTTGGTCGGTCACCCATCCAACTACCTACTGGCTAGGATTGCTTAACTTCGTCGATCGAATGATATGCGCAATAGCAACTGTGCTACGAGCTCTTCAACCACCTCCATTAAGCCACCTAACTGCTCAAACCTCAAGGCCACCGCTGCTCAGTAATCCTAATTCATATTACTTAAGTATCTTGAAAATATAAGTAAGTATATGAAGTTCGGATTTTTGTTAATTATCACGCAAATACGGTTGCACGGATTTTGATGAAATTTGACATTGAAACATATACATACTTTATATTACATTACACATCGATTGTAGCCAGGTAAATTGAGAGGTTCTGACAGAATAGCATATATGAGGCGGGGGGAGCTATTTGGTTCCATACTTTTTTTACGTACCTGTAGGAAGCATACTTACTATGTACTTGTTGACTACACTATTATACTTACTGATTCATCTATACAGTACAGGTAGTGTCCATTTCAAATTAATTTCAATTCCAACTTAACAGCTTATGCAGCATATAAAAGTATATACGGCTTTGGGATAAAAAAACAATTTTATAAAATGTGTATTTTATCTTTTTCGCGCCATACAGACAGACAGGGACGGACTCATAAAATGACTACGGCGCCTGTCTGTATCCACTTTAAACTGAGCTCTTACTACACACCTGATTCAATATCATAGCAAATACTCAAAAACGACAGTTTCCCGCGGAAGTAGGTTACGCCTCCAGTTTCGCCTTACCTAACTTACCTAACAAACTTTCACCCCGCGTGGAAGAATTATATTTTATTTTTAATTATTGAATAATACTCCACATACATATGCTCACGTCTGTACTCCCCGAAGTGGTAGGTAAAAGTTGTTAACAACACACACTTTTCACCGAAGGTAATTAAGTGCCAGCGTGACAGATGGTGAGTCTATCGTCGTCTCAGGCACTAGGTATATACGTCTTTGAATTACTTCGCAGATATATGTAGATTTCCTCACGATATTTTCCTTCAAATGACTACTACTTCTACTATGACCAAATTAATAGTATTTTTCAGAAAGGTCAAAAGGAGCACTCGTAACCGAAGAAACTGTATGATGAAAGAAGTATGTAAGGATCGTAGCATGTGGCAAACGGTGGTCTCTGCCTACCCCCATGGGATACAGGCGTGAGCATATGTATTTAAGTATGTATTTTCCTTCAAGTAATTGGGGAGTAATCACTGCCCAAAAAGAATCCTAACTCTACCCTTGATTTGATGTGTCTAAACAACTCTATTGATACTTTTAAGTCGGTGTATAAATAAATGATTAAAGGGAATTGAGAAGGAAAGCAATTAAAAGCAATGCTTTTCATTTCCAGATTCCAGGACCAGCCGTGTTCCCCGCCGACGTATGCCCAAAGTAAGTCCATCAGAATATCAAGACACTATAGCTTTATTGTTATGCCACAATAGATGCTTTCTTATTTAATTTTCTAATGTCTTAACAAGCTCTACAGGACGGACAGAAGACCTATTATTATTAAGAACTAAACTTCACGCAAATTTCATTCAGCACTGAAATATATTGTTATAAATGTTCGATAAATGTGACCGTAATATTAAACAGGTTAAATGGTAACAAAATTGTAATTTAAGTAAGCCTAATAATTACTACGAACTAGTTGACCCGGTGAACTTCGTATCCCCCTTCCCTTTACTGATTATTTAAGTTACTTACCGTTTAAACCTCCCCTGAACTTCTACAAATATATTAATATCAAAATTAATCAAATCGGTCCAGCCATTCTCGGGTTTTAGCAAGACTAACGAACAGCAATTGATTTTTATATATATAGATTCTTCATGTTATCATTTCATCGCCATTCTTTTACACCATCTGACGTCTTATTAAAGAATACCTATAGCATTAGTAAACCAAAACATGTTTGGATTTTATTTCCATCAACTGATTTTTATTCACTCCTTTAGCCACTTTTGTGACTTATAATTTCTGAATAAATGAAAGTTACAGCGCTCGTTACGCCGGATGCGCCGGCGCACCCTATGTGCGTCACGTAGAGACGTCAACAACCTTGTGCGAACAGAAATTATCGTATTGGTGTTGCACCCTTCTCATGCTGAATGTAAATTTACTTATTTCTCACTCCAACGTTTCTAGGTAACC
The DNA here is from genome assembly GCA_929442735.1 of Watsonalla binaria. Lineage (NCBI taxonomy): Eukaryota > Metazoa > Arthropoda > Insecta > Lepidoptera > Drepanidae > Watsonalla > Watsonalla binaria. Next base: position 250,086 of record OV838917.1, on the reverse strand, counting down.
TACGTAATGAAAACACACGATACAAAGTCAGCTGGTGAAGCTCCCGAACAAGCGGACATCACTTAACAAACTGTTAATCGTGTACACATTGTCTGAATTCAAGTTTTTTTTTAATTATTTATTAAATTTTGGTTCTGTTAATTAAACACTCACTAGCTAGCTAGCTTTCCGAAACAAACTAAAACTTTATGTACCTTTTAAACAAAAGAGTAAATTTTTAAATCTTTAAGATTGACATCTCTCACGCGGAATGTAGGAAACGATATTATTTCAAAAAATAGGACTAGATTCCCTACTGTTGACATAAAGCTTATATTTAAACTGTGTCAGATACAATGTCTGTCGATTCAATATGGTAGAAATTAATATTTTGGAAGTTTAATGATGAATCTATTTTCTACTTAAACTAACTGTGCCCTCCGGTTTTACCAGCGTAGATTTAATTGAATTCCCGCGGAACCCTAAATGTTTTACAAACAAACAAACAGACAGATGGACAGACAGACGGGATAAAATGTAAATTGGTTTTTCTATGTCCCTTGTATACTTTCATTTGTACTTAGCAAATAATAATGTAATAAATTTCATACAGCCGATATACTATTTTCTATGAACATAAAAGTCGTTATTGTGACTAAACTAACTATGTGCTCTCCCGGATTTTTTTGTAGACCTACAAACCCGTCGCACATCGTTTTGTTCCATTGTCAATAGTTTATGCAGCGCACGCATAAATAGGTTTTCGATTTTACACCTTGGGTTACAAAATTAATTTTTTTTTACGGATCCCTAATTTTTTTGAAAATTAAATGTGCCCGATAAATGGACTATCCAATGCAGAATTTTTGAAATTGTACCAGTAGTTGCTGAGATTAGCGCGTTCAAATAAACCAACGAACAAACTACAGCTTTATAATATTAGTATAGATTACTTTATCAAGCGCACGTCAAACCATTTGAGTTATTATACAAACAGTTTCACGATGGTTAACTTGTATAATCTTGGCACAGTCACCCAAGAAGTGGGGCCATTTCAATACCTACAATTAGCCCAACCAAGGCCCCGTCTGAATAATACATTGTTTGAGCCGTCCCTACTTCATTAGGCACTGCATTTAGTTATGACCATGAATCTCAATTGTATCTTTCCATTGACACATGAGTGACAAGGACTAACTTATTATGCCGATACTTAATGCATTGAAGAGGGAAACTTTCTGATTGAAATTTATTTGTATATAGATCAACTTCAATCCCGTTTCTTCATTTTAAGGTACCAAAATGAAACGTCAAAGCTCAGAATTACTTAATACGCTCTGCTTAAACCGATGATGGTACCCCTGGACAGGGCAACTTTTTGATTGAACCTTTTATGTTTATAAATCAACATCAACTTCTTTTTTTCACTGTGAAGATTATATATAGATTATTACAGCCGTGACCTACTTTAATGATTTTTTAAGTATATTCGATATGTCTGAGAACCGAACCAAAACAATGTTTCACACATAACAATAAATAATAACGAAAAATTATGTACATATTAAAAATCTTATAACATTAAACGAGCAATTCTTGTATATATATATATATATATATAATCTGAATCTCGGAAGCGGTTCCAACGATTTTCATGAAATTTTGTGTGTAGGGGGTTTCGGGGGCTAATAATAGATCTAGCTAGGTTTCATTTTTGGAAAACATCGTTTTGACCATGTTTTCAGGCACTGAAAACTCATAAAATATAATTACAGTACGACTGTCAATTTAGCTGACATCTGTCAAGATACGATAGCTCAGAGTGAAGCTGCCAGCTTACGGGGCGATATCGAGTTTAGAGTACACCCCGGTTCGAGTCTGACGTTCACCGGTTCAATTTTTTTCTTTTTTTTAAAGTCAACGAGGTTCTATATATATAGGTAGGTACTTGGTGCCCAGGTCAACATTTGAGGTTAAAAATGCAGTCGAATTGAGAACCTCCTCTTTTTTTATAATCCTAAATCAGTATATAATATTTCAGCATTTGACAATATATTTACGACTACGTGGTCACATGGTTCCATCGGTCACCCGTGTAGCTCTGTGCGCAGGCAGAAGTTAATAAAAAATAATTCAATAAATCTATCGAGCATCACATGTATAAATAAATCAAAAATAAACTTTACGCCTCGGTAGTAAGGACGGAACTGCAACTACTAACATGTTTCAACACGTTTAATGAGGAGATGCACATTTTTGCTATACACAAATTAGAGTTTTATCAACTGCTGGATAAGTTCGATAATCATTTGAATGTACATTTCTAACGAGTTTGCATGGTTCAGAGACCCGTGCGAAGGTATACGTACTTCCTGGTGACGTCTGCTATTTTATCCACATTTTATAATTAAATTATACTTATATCTATCAAGGCACACTAATATTATACTTATATCTATCAAGGCACACTAATATTATACTTATATCTATCAAGGCACACTCATATTTTTGCAAATTTGTATATTTGTTTGGAGGTAGTATGCGAAACTGCTCATTAGGTTTAAAAAATATTTCGTTAGTATTTCGACTATTGCTTCAGGGTCGATAATATCAATAGGCATAAATAACACATTATATTAAAATAAGCAATATTATATGATGTACGGCAATAAGTATTTAGGTCGGATAGAGCCCGCGGGAGGTTTCCAAGCATCCAAGGTTGGGAGTAGCTTGGCAACCCCCTCAATAACTAAAAATAGCCATCCTGTTTGCTTCGTCCCGGGTAAAATCCGTCACATAAGAGAAGTGACATGTCTCTCGGCGCGGACAAAATCACTGGTCAAAGATACATACCATACACGCTCACGTCTGTATTCCTCGGATGGGTAGGCAGAGGTGTACTTATTAGTACATTCACATTCCCAGAACCCAAGAATTCTGTTCCACTGTAACTTATCTTACACTAGCAGACGTCACGCGGTTTCACCCGCGTAGTTCCCGTTCCCTTGGGGGTAAAACATATATACATACTTAGCCTATATTAAAAGTGTTTTTAAAATCGGTCCAGTTCTATTTGAGCCAATTTGTTACAAACATACATACAAACCTTTCCTTTTTATATTGTTCTATTCCTGTGTAGCGACTGCGGCCACTGCACCTACAGCAACAAAATATATATTAGTATAATATATATTAGTATATAAATATATTAGTAACTCAAACTTACGCCTGCACTGTACAGGTTGTGGTTCTGCATTGGTATTTACGGAGGTCTATTTATACATTTAAACATACATCAGTCATCAAATGATAGTCGTAATAGTTTTTAATATTGCTACGAGCACACAAAGCGTGTGCATATTTGCATCTCTACATACACCTAAATCGGTCTAGGCGTTTGGTCTGTGCATTTGACTTAGTTCGAAACATATTATTCTGCAGGTTTCCTTCACCATAAAGCACGTGGTGTGAGATCACTGCACATAAGATTTTAGAAAAACTCATACAGGTACAGGAATGGCCCCGCTGGGATCCAAACTTGTGTCGCTTGCGTAGCATTCGACTGCTGAAACCCCGAGGCCATCACGGCTCTTGAAATTTGTGTTATCGACTATTCAGATTATAACACTCGCCGCGACCTGATTTAAATGCAAAACCAAAAACACTGGCTATACCTATTGCCTTGTCCATTTTGAAGTCGGTATTACTCAATGTAAGCGTAGTTGGATTGATAGAACGGTGTCATTTAAACCGTCTGTGTCTGGAGGTTTTTGTTGGAAACATATTATTTCTATTTTTCAATAATTTATTTAATTTTTACGGGCTATGTGTATACCCTTTGTAAGAGGATAGCCAATCTGGATTAAACCAGTGGTCAGACTTTCTTAGGCTTCGACTGACCTATAAGCATTGACAAAGATGCTAAATTGGTAACTGGGACCGACGGGAATCTGCGAGGCACGGCGTGTCCATTAACTGGTTTGAATTGCGCCGACAATATGCACTATTGGAACCGGCCCTCTTTTAATGGGTATATGGATGCAGATAAGCAATAATGTGTCAACCCGCATAAACTTGGTTTTGAGAAAATGGCGTCTTAAGATGATTGTATACGTGATTTAAGATTTGTTTTATGACATAAATCCATTTTTTACGTACTTTTATGTTTCAGATGACTTGAAACACTTTTTTAGAATGTTAATACGTGATGCATTATCAAAATATATCAAAACCTTTGAATTTGACTTTTTGTGGGTTGACACATTATTGCTTATCAGCATCCATATAACCTCATCAATTTTAAAATTACTCAATGTAAGTGAAATTAGGTAAACGCTGTGTTCCCAAACATCCATACATCTTTCATCACCACCGTGGGGTGAGTTTTAACAAATCTTTTTAAATTTCGACCTATTTTTTTGTAATATTTAAGAGCCGTGATGGCCTTGGGGTTTGAGCAGTCGCCTGTTACGTAAGCTATGGAAGTTCAAATCTCAACGAGGTCTGTACCAATGGGTTTTTAAAAAAAAACTTATGTGTAGTGATTACACACCATGAGCTTTTCGGTGAAGAAAAACATCGTGAGGAAACCTGTCTGAGAAGTAATTCAAAGTCGTACGGTTATTGTGTATGCGTAGTGCCTGAGGCGGTGTTGGACTCACCATCTGTCACGTTGGCACTAAATCTTATTCGGTGAAATGTGGATGTTGTTATTACAACACCTCTGCTTACCCTTTCGGGAACCCTTCTGGGATGGCGTGAGCATATTTATATTTGATTTGCATTATTATTTTTTATTAAAAAACGCTGCCGAGCGACTTCGTTGACATGCAACTGAGTTAGTAGTATAAATAATAAGCATGGTCTATTTGTGATAAGTAAAACGAGACTTTTGTCTATTGAGTTTGAGAGCAGATAATTACGACTTCATTTTTCTTGTGGCGCTCGTATGAGGCAATACAAAAAGTGTTCATATATCGTTTCAGTAAATACGTGATGCCATGCGTGCAAGCAAACAGAGAGATGGTTGCAAAAGTCCATGGTTAATAATTCTGAATATTCAGACGATGTATTGCAGCGGTTGCGTTGAACAAATATTTGTGTAATCTGTGTAAGCCCTATAGGCAGCAGATTCCTGTGTGGCTGAGGTCCGTAACTTGACTCATGAACAGTATTCGGTGGATGGGCAACGTTCATATTTATTTTGTCCGAATCCTTCAGGCTACTTCTCTGTACTAAAATATGATTTTTTTTTACCAAAATACATTCATATATTTTTTTCGCTTCATATCCAGAGGCCACGGGTGTTTTACGTGCATGCCCGACTGCTTTGACTTTTGATTAAAAATGTCCGAGATGGGAAAATATCATAACATTTGTTTACAGTTCCGTACAAACCAAGGTGCTAGTAATTAAAAACACGATTCTTTGGAAAATTTCTACAGCTATGTCCTGGTAAGGTACTCATAGAAATCGAAATATTACAGCCGTTTCGGAAACAAGCCTCCTGAAGACAACCAGTTGGCGTTTTGTTCATCTCATCAAAATATATTTAAAACTTTAACATTCTCATCAACAACGTTTTAAAGGAAAACTCCGTCCGCGCCTGGGAACAATTTTTAGTCTCACCATTCAAAATTCTCCACATCAACCCAGCTACCAACAGAACCATTTCGGCCACCCAAGCTATAAAAGAAAATTGTAACATGTCAATAAATGCAATACCCCATCACCAATTCAAACAAAGAACCCTCCCAGATGTACGCCAAATCGTAGAATCCAAAATTAGTGATGGTGACCTTAAAGGTGCTGCACACATACTTTTCTCAAACGACGTCGTCGCCCCCGACTGTCCAGAGACTCTTTCGGCCCTCCTTGATAAACATCCATCTTCTCCAGCTCCCTTATTAGCTCCTTCTACTGACAACTTAAATTCCCTTCAGGCTTTAGAGAAAGATGTTTTGGCAGCAATTATGTCATTCAAGAACGGATCAGCCGGCGGCCTTGATGGACTCACTCCACAGCACCTGAAGGACTTGCTTTGTGGCTCCAATGGAGACGCTGGCAAGACATTGTTGGGTGATATAACTAAATTAGTAAATTTTATTTTACAAAATACTGTTCATCCGGATATCCGTGACATTCTTTTTGGGGCCAATCTTTGTGCTCTCAAAAAGAAGGATGGAGGTATAAGGCCCATTGCCGTTGGCAGTACTTTACGCAGAATAGTCTCCAAAGTATGCTGCAAGCACATCCTCCCAGATCTTGTTGAAAAATTTCAACCAATTCAGTTAGGTTTTGGGTCAAGGGGAGGATGTGAAGCAGCAGTACATTCACTACGCACTTTCCTCCACGGCAATGGCGGTGATGTTGTTTTGAAGATGGATGTTAAGAATGCTTTTAACTCTGTTGACAGAACTGCCATGCTATCTGAAGTAGAAAATAAAACACCCGAAATTTATAACTACATCCACCAATGCTACGGGGCACCATCCAAATTAATATATCGAAGTCATCTCCTCCACTCAGAGGCAGGCTGTCAACAGGGTGATCCACTCGGACCAGCTTTGTTTAGTCTCACTATCCACCCCATCATTTCGGCCCTCCAGTCAAAATTAAACCTTTGGTATTTGGATGACGGAACTCTAGGAGGTGATGGACTCACCGTCTTAGAAGATCTCAAATTGGTTATTGAATCTTTTAAAATTATTGGCCTAGAACTTAATTTTGGGAAATGTGAATTATATATTTCAGATTCGGTCGACCAAAATTTAAAACTATCAATCGTAGAGCAGTTCCAGGCGATTGCTCCCAATCTAAGGATTCTGGATAAAGGTTCCCTTCGCCTTCTAGGGGCTCCCGTCCTCCAGGAATCCATACCCTTTTTCATCAAAGAGCAAACGTCGAAATTCTCCGCCTTTTCTGATCGTCTTATCAAAATTAACTCCCATATGGCATTTCATTTGATGCGTTTCTGCCTTTTTGTTCCTAAACTAATGTATGCACTAAGATGTGGACCATTCTGGAAATTTTCTGAAGACCTTAGAACAATGGATAGCGAGATTAAAAAAGTTGTCATACAAATTCTAAATTGTCCAATGACCGACCGATCCTGGACCCAAGCATCTCTTCCGATACGATTTGGAGGCTTAGGCATCAGAAACATTTCAAGCGTTGCACTCCCGGCTTTCCTGTCTTCGACCCACAGTACGTCTGGACTCTTCACTAAAATCATTCGACCCTCCCTTGGGGACGTCCAGATTGACTGTTGCGCCGATGCCAGGGTGGCTTGGTCTGCAGCTTGTCCGAGTGAAAGCTTTCCTCTAAATCCCAAATCCCAAAGGCAATGGGACGAGCCGCTCTGCGAAATAGCTCACTTTAATTTAATCCAAACAAGTGAAGCTAGCGCAGAAAAGGCCCGTCTCCTTGCCGTCTCTGAACATGAGTCGGGGTACTGGCTCCAGGCACTACCATCTGCCAACATCGGTACTATGCTCGACAACATTTCATTTTCCTTAGCTGCCAGCCTGCGACTTGGCTGCAAAACGAATGAGCCCCATCGCTGTGTCTGCGGGGAAGACGTCGACCAATTTGGTCACCATGGCCTCTCTTGTCGCCGCAGTGCGGGTCGCCTATCCCGACATTCCACTTTGAATGACGTCATTCGTAGTGATATACCCCATTCTCCGCACGTTTTAGTTACTTTTACAGACTGCTTTGCGTTGTTTACCATCGAATAATGAAAATACCGTCCTTAGAAAAACAACGTACAATATTTCTGCAAGGGTTAACCACGACTGGTCTCAGTGTGTGTAAAACCTTATCCTAGAGAACCGAGAGGATATGCTGGCAGGCCTATGTCGCCATATTCAACAATATCGACATAATGTGCCTTACTATTTTGGGCACTTTTCACATTCTCAACAATGTGTAATTCACGATTGACGTGATCTGTGTCTTCACATAAGTACACATTCATGTTGTCCACCCATTCTCATCTAGCTTCATAAATATACTCTTAATATTAAAATGCGAAGTTTGTAAGTTAATTAGGTACCTACCTACTTTTTCACGGCCTACTGAAGGGATAGGCCCCACTAGTAGGGAAGGTAGCATTCAGGACAGCATTGAGCACCAATTTTAATAAAATGCTCAACTCTTCCACGTTTGTTCTGCGCCTCCAGTGCTTCCTCACACTTCGTGATCTTTTTTTTTTTTTTTGTTGACGAGGGAGAAACCTTCAAAAGGCCCCCGACCGCCCTGGGAGAGGCAGATCGGTCTGATAGTCTGACTCACATTTGGTCGGGTTGTGAGAAAGGAAAGAGCGCATATTCGCAAAATCCTGTGTTTTTACAGTACACCCACATATTTTGCCAGCTATGTTTAAAGACCCATATTATAGGGGGCGTACTTATTGCAATTAACTGGGCACTAATCCAGACTCCGAGCTGTTATGGGAAATATATATAATAGAAAATTTCAGATTCCAAATGCCGCCTGACCCGAGGATCAAACTCAGGACCTCGTGTACCGCTTGCGAGGCACTCAAAATATTTTACTTTAAGTTATGCCGTTCTGATGCCCATTTATGATCCACCGGGGATCAAGTTTAATTAATAATTATTTACTATGCCGCTCTGATCCACCCTGCCATGCTGTGATAGTCTAGTAGTCATCGCTTAACAAAGTTTTGGGCCTGTCAGCAATAAAATTAATAAATTATAATAATTATATTTATAATAATTAAACTAAGTAAGTATATTATAATATTTTATTTATAAATTGTTATGTACGTAATACTTATTGTAGTTTCCATTACAATAAGTATTAAGTGCACTAGCATATTTGTAAAATCATTATAGTGAACCAAATACGTATATTACAAATTGCACCAATGAATATGACAATCGCGTTTATTATACCAACTTAAAATACATGCACTATTTGAACGGAAACGTGAAATTCATATTTATCCATATGGACACCTAACCACATTTGTTGGATTTTTTGTCTGTCTGGCCGTCTGTGGACGCATCTGGTGATCTACTGGATAGATTTTGATAAAATTTGGTATGGTAATAGCTTAGAACTCGAGTCAATACATCACTTGTACACGCCAATGTCTCCATCGACTTTGATGCAATTTGGTAGGTAGCCATTATTAAAATGAGTCAATATATGTTGCTACTAGAATTTAACGGTTTACAATCTTAAAAATAGCAATTAGTTTCCATTTGCGAGCAAAGCACATTACGCAGATCCCAAATAACGCGGGATAAGGGGATGGATGATGAAGATGTTTGTCGTGTACGCTGCTTTGTATGCTAACCGACCAGAATTCGGAGGAAGCTTCTCTAGTGAACCCGTACTAATGTTCATTATGTATAATCACTTGTTTAACATTTTTCGTCTGGTTTGATTTTTGGTAAGGTAGGTCCCCACACGGGAAATCCCAATCTTAACACTTAAGGTTGGTTACAAATATTGATTATTTCCCAGTTCTGACTTAACGAAGCAGGAATATGTACAGTGAATTAAATTGTAATGATGTGACTCTCCGTTACTTACCACGCTGCCCAGTAAGTGATAGATATAATGAATTCGTGAGAAGGTAATTATCGATTCTATAATGTGTGAAGAGCCTTGGTGGCCAAGTGGTTTGAATAGTCGTATGCTACGCTAGCGACTTAAGTTCTAATCGCAGCGGTCTGTACCAATGCGTTATTCTAAAAACTTGAGTTCAGTTATTTTCGGTGAAGAAACCAGCACATGTCGGAGAAGAACTTCAAAGACTATTAAGTACCTGAATTGGCAATGGATGTCACGTTGGCATTTAATCATCTTCGGTGAAAAGTGAGTGTTGTTATTACAACACCTTTTCTTACCGTTTCGGCGATCCTTTTGGGACAGTGTGAGTATATTTATTGTACCATAGCTCTCATGTAAAAAATATAAAGTGGAAAACATATGTTTTTAATGAATACTTCCCTAATCATGTATTACATGAACAAATTAATTCGAATATTATTATAACTATTTATCGTCCCTGGCCTTATCCCATACATTGTTGGGGTCGGCACTTGATTCAACCCGATGTGGCTGATCACCTGATTTTTATACGAAGCGACTGCCATCTGACCTTCGCAACCCCTTTAACGAGGAAAATCTGTGATCTGGTTTTACCAGTTGTCAGACTACTTTCGGCCTCCGACTGACCTGTAACGATTGCCAAAGATGATAAATTGGCAACCGGGACCGACGGCTTAACGTGCTCTCCTAGGCACGGAGGGAACTCGGGCGGTCACCCATCCAATTACTGGCTAGGCTTAGGGTTGCTTAACTTCGCTGATCGAATGATATGCGCAACAGCAACTGTGCTACGAGCTCCTCTAGTAATGTAATGTAAATGTAGTAAATAATAGTCATAATATTATTATAACTATTATTTACAGCAAATTATATAGTGTTTTGGTATATACGATATAGTATAGGGATGTAACAGTCCACAGTAGGTATAGTAGTGAAGAGGGCAGGGGCGGCGCGGGGCCGAGCGGACCGCGGGCCACTCGCGGGCCATGTGCGGCCAATACTTTATCTCGCAGAGCTGTTGAGATCATCAGGAAAATATATGATAATTTTATGTAGCCTAAAGCCTGCGGTTAATATTTAGCTCAGTTCAGTTTCAGTGCTTTTGTAGACCAGACGTGTAGTCAATACTAGCTTTCCCAGGTCCCATATTGTCATTGCAATATCGACTTCGAATAAAATATTTTATAGGGTAGTCATTTTGCTACAGAATTAGCCTGCACATTTAGTATTGCTCTGCAGAATTATATCGTATACTGCCCAAACATTTCAAGCGATATTTTTTTTTTAATTCTGATTCTGATCAATCGCGCATATCAGCGCTTCCGTACTTTACCTGCGTACGAATCATCAGAAAATTGATAATAATGGAGCGAGCAACCATCGCGAGCACTTTCCCTAGTATAGACGCGGGCGTCTCAATTTATAGACAAGCTTTGCAAAGCTCAGTGGCGCGCAGGCTACGCGGCCCGCTAGACGCGCGACGGCCGGCGCACTGGTATGTCCCGAATATGCACGCGTGGAGTGCCTACCCGCCCATCATCAGCGTGCTACCCTCGCCGCTTGACATGCCCCAAGACTACAGCATGCGCAAGCGCAATGACGAGCCTGCTCCGCTACTCAAGCAAGGTGCGTAATGTTTAGTCAATTCACTACCTACGTATACTAGTACACGGGACACCAAGCAATATCGAAGCAGCTTATAATATTATACATAAAACATGTTAATGACAGAAAGTTTAATTTATTTTGAAAAATGTGTAGGTCATATTTATAATATTTTTTTGAAAACTTATTAGGTACTCAGTAACTTTTTTTATATAAGTAAAATTTTTACCGCGGAATCAAGTTTGCGAATGTTACCAACTTTATTTTAAACATATTTCTGTGCCTTAATAAATTCCTTTGTATTTATTACAATGTACTCAACTACATGAAGCCTCCAATTAAGTAAATGATGTATGTCAATTATAAAATCAGACCGTGTTTGGTATGAATAATAAAAATTTTACATATCGCAGATTTGATCCCCAATTACCCCAGGCTACTTTTACACAATCTATGAATGCAGTTCTACTTTTAATATAATAATTCAACATCGAATAGGGATGAGACTATCCAATCAACGGGAGGTATCGAAAATTCGCTAAAATCGAGTCACATTGGGAATCATCATAAATTTAAGAGTCCGACTCTTGTCGGTGTAACCGATACAATTTCCACCATTCGTTTCTATCCAGTGTCATCTCTTTGACCTCCCTATAAGTCATGACCGATACCTTCCGTATCTTGAGATTGGGTGCCCCATATTGCGATGAGCAACAATTTTCCTGTGTGTAGAGCAGCGCCGCAAGCCGCGCAGCGTCTGCGCAGAAGTGTTAAAGTGCTTGGTGCAAAGTGTCATTCTCTGCAATTTACCGCTCCAGTTGATCCGAGAGACGGTCGCTCAGTAGTCACACTTTTACTCGGAAGTTATGTCAGTTATATCTATTACTAATAGGTTACTGCACTTTTGTAATGTACACAAAGAAAATACCGACGATAATTATACAATTTTAATTTTATAACAGCGTGTGGGACCGTTCACTTTGGACGTAATATCAATCAGCGCACTAGTTTAGTCACCTGTGCTCAAGAATTATATCCTTATTGGGTTACCTTTCACCTCTCTTAGTGAAGTTTTAATTATCCCATGTCCGTCCCGAAACTCAAGACTATCTACATTCAAAATTTCAGCCAAATCGGTTGAGTGGTTTAGCCGAGAAAGGGTAACAGGGAAGAGACACTTTCACATTTAAAATATTAGCATACTAAGATGTAAACTCGTGAGGCTTACTACATATGTTTGAGATTTTGCAATGTTGTACTCTGCTTTTTTTGCATTTTCTTTCATAATGTTTGTTTTGACTATATATCCCCTTTGACTAATTCTCGTATAAATTTTCTTTTTTCTTATAATTTCGGTAATTGGCCATTCGTGGCTGTTCTAATTACTATCAATACATAAATAGTCAAGCGGGGTCCCTCGGAAGTCTATTCCACTCGACACATACACAACACTATTGTTAAATATAGGCAGGACAAGAACATACTTTATCACCGTTTCAACACATTTTAGCTATTAATTTTTATTTAGATTGACACTAGCTTTCACCATTGTCTTCCTTCTAAAGGTGTCAGTTATCCAAATTTAGCAAATCGTTTAAGAGTTGAGCCGTGAAGAAGTACACAGCCATTTTTTCCTTCAATGCATGATTTTTCCACACGTTGTTAAGATATCTGTGATTGAAAATATAAATTATTAATTCAGTTGGTCTTAGTACTTAAAAACGTCGCGAATAGGATAGTTCAATATTTTTGTTACACATTTTGTTTGTCTGTCTGTTTGTCCCTGCTAATCTCTGAAACGGGTCTCGACCAATTTGACGGGACTTCACTGGCAGACAGCTGATGGCTGATCATATAAGGAGTAACTTAGTTTTTACTTTTGTTAGAAAATAATTGATCGCTTATAAATATAGTTTTTATTGGTCGCACAGCGAGTACCTACTAGATATGGATTTTAAGACATGTATGATATAACTAGATAAATCTCATTTGCGGAAGCTAATAGTTTATCGTAATAGCGTAATTAATTACTACTGCCTAAATGCAGGGTTCTTGCTAATGTGAAGGACAGCATTTTGTTACGGGGATTTAGAGGAGGTCATTTGGAACCAAACAAAGGGGTTGTTTATATAGATATCAAATCAAATTAAAAAATGTCGAGTCATCTCCAAGTCACTTTTACCGTCACCTTAAAAATAACGCTTAATATTACTCAAGTATAGTTTTTTGTACGTGACCCACGAACATTGAAAGTAAGCCAGCTCAAATGCATACATATGAATGGGGACTTTTAAGTTTTCCGGGCCAAATTTATTTATATAATTGAATTTCAAATGACTGTCTGCGCCTGTACTCGTATTTAGGTATTGTTTTGACACTTTGTATGTACATAATTATTTCGGGAGACCACACTTATCATAATATATCTATAGTCCGAACGGACAATGTTTGTCTGTCATGGCAATGTTAATCGGTCCTGTTTTTCTCTAACTTGTCTACGTAACATTCATTGATGGCTCTAATCCATATGCATATCTCATTCATTAATATTCTGTAGATCTGATTATATGAGTTTTAATTATATTTTCTTTTGTTGTACCGTTTTATTTCACTTCGATTTTATTAATCTGTGTAGAAAATATCGCTTGACGTCAGAGCTTCGAGGCGACATAATTAACTATCGTGTCGCTGCCGTAAGTGACTGGTCGACATCTAGAACATGGAAAATAACGGCGTTACTCTGGACATTCAATTAAGTACCGATCAATGGGCTGCAAATAGGTTTTAAGCGCGCGTTCAGGCTGTTTGGACAAATGTTTAGTGAGGTGCAGATAATGTTTTAACTGGAAAATAAGTAGAAAGGACTTTGCCCAGCAGTGGGACGATTTGGGCTGCATTAGATTACTCTGTTAATCTTACATCCCACCTCATGGTGAGTGGTTATCGCAGGTTATGGAGGCAATACCAGGACGTTACGTACGCGTTGCCGACCCTCCACAACCTTTATGCGATATTATACTCGCTTAGTAAAACCACACCTGGGGGTGCTTCCATAACCATACCGTCAGGGATAGAGAACTCCTCTGGAATCTCGTAGTTCGAGACCATTTTGCCTCCAACGAGTGTATGAGCTTCTACGAAAACAATGATATATGAGCTCATGTACCGTTAGGTATTCACTCGCCAAGTAATGTTTTATTAAACTTAATCTTTACTTATTCGACGTGATCCATATACATTGCGGAATTAGTAAGAAACAATAATAAGATCGCCTGTTAACATCACAGTCAACGTGCAGTGCATCACGTCGTAGTGTAATATTGTGTTCACTACCATGTACAAGCATGGACGACGCATAATAAAAACTTGAGTCCATTCCATACCGCTTCACTTGGGTGGAGCTATTGGCTGGGTAGGCTTAAATACATAGCTTTTTCTGCTTTATAGTAGAAAAAGATTATGTATTTATAGTAGGGAGAAATATGATCGTAATAACCATTGCTGTTCGTTTGTCTCGCAAAAACTTGAGAATTGCTGGGTAATTTTGATGTTGGTTATATTTGTTGATGTTCAGGGAAGGTTTTTGGAAAAACATAAATATTAAGTAAAGCAAAGAGCGATACGAAGTCCATCGGGTCAACTAGTTAATGATGAATTAATAAATTTCCCCACAAGTTGATACCAGACTAATAATTATGGTAATTAATGATGATAATAATTATCAGGTGATTGTTGCGTGTTATCCTATCTCGTACAGCATCTGGTATGTTTTTTAAAATATTCGAAATTAAACTCTACCATTTTACAAATTAAATACAGTTTTCCAATGGCACTGCTACGCTGAGATATACGATAGCTCTCTTATCACATAGTACTTATTACATTTTGTCACAGAAGACAATCAAACCTCTATCATCTTGGACCACGGAATAACACATCTGACATAATATTCAATATTCAAATAACCTTCAAAAATATGCTCACGCCATCCCAGAAGAGTCCCTGAACGAACAGAGGTGTTATAATAAAAACACCCACATTTCACCGAATATGATTAAGAGCCAACGTGACAGAGGGAGAGTTGATCGCCGTCCCAGGAATACGCCGTACCTATCTACACACCGTCTCTATACATATGTCTTTTGCATTACTTCTCAAACGCACACTCATGGGGTGAAATTAATGTATTATAGTTTTTATAAAAACTCATTGGTGCAGGCCGCTGGGATTCAAACTTGCGTAGCTTACTCTGCTGCAACCCCACATCATTCACACAATACATTTTAGATATTTACAATTCAGTCTCCACATTGTTATATATATTTTCTGGTAAGCTTTAAAAGAGTTTCCAAAATTGGTGCTTAAGGTGGAGGCAAATAATAAGTCTTCCCTCCCACAGACTCGTATTGTATACGTATTTAATACGATTAGAACGAACAAACCAAATTGGAAAATCTATATTTGAGGAGACTTTTGAATAAGTAAAACGAACAACAACGAAAATACAATCCGATGAACGCAGCTTCAATTCACAACATGTTGATAAAAATAAATGAATTATACTGTACTCTATACAGTCGTGTATATTGAGCGTTCACAAGCAACATTTCACTTGTTGACAAATATAATGATTATGCCAGCAATTGTCATAAGACCTAAACCGTTATCAAGGGAAGTCAATGTGACTTGAAGAGGGGTAGGGCACAACGGGGTTTGCCATTCCACATTCGGAGCTACCCGACTGGGGACTGCTCCTACACCTTACAAAAGATCGCAGCCAAATAATGCTACTTAGAGATGTATTGCTTTCCGGCGGTGTATAAGGTTGTCAGTGCTAGACGTAGAGTATAGTAGGCCCTTATCATTTTATCTTCACCTGTGTTGGCACTACTCTTCATTACATGTTTATGTGGAGAGACACCAGAACTCCATGATGATAAGAAAGAAAGGGGGTAGAATCGCGGTGTTATCAATAGCTGACGAATCACATATAGGGTAGACAACGCACGAATTATATCCTTGGTGTTCCAAGATACTGCAACTGCCGCTTACCATCAGATGGCATTCGACCACTGACTGCTATTCACTGACTTATTTATGTACATAATACAGCAACACCTGTCTCATAAACTAGAAAAACCTATACTTAATGAAAATAGACAGTTTCTTGTGATATAAAAATAAATCCTTCCAGCCCACTACCACCACACCCCCATTACCACCCGCATACAGTGCTAGCGTCTGGCCTCGGGAAGACTGCTTACATCAAGTAGGTAAAATGGCGTAAGTAAAACTCAAAAATATCTTTATACGATTAGACTGTTAACAAAGACTTACACCGTCAGAATAACATAATCACACCGGATTATACGTGCGACCGCCAGGTTCACAAGGTTACTTTTACTGAGAACCTGGCACGAAATTCGGTTTTTACTCATTTAACAAATATTATACAATTTTAGAATAATACATACACCTGCTCACGCCTGTATTCTCTGTACTTATATTACATCCTCATTTCGCCAGTTTTGTTTATGTTCTATGTCCACTATTCCAGACTCCGGGTTGCTAATGGGAATTACAGGTGGTAATACCCAATAACAATTTGTCTGACCCTGATATTGAACTCCGAACCTCGAGTTCCGCAGTAGCGCTTGCTACCTCAAGACCAAGAGACAAGTCATATGGGCGTAAAATACATACCTAATGAGTACATGTATTACTGAGTACGGTCCAACGCCGAAGCCCATGAAATTCCGGGCAACAATGAAACTCGAAGGGTTGAATATTTTTTAGTAAACTTTGCGTGTTTTGATTAAAACTTTAATTTTTCAATTTTTTTCAATACCTTCTTTCAAACATTATCACATGAAAAAGTTCGTTACAATGTCTGGAAACCTGCACTTGTAGAGCTGCTTTATCACATTGTTGAAAAATTCCGCAATGCGTCAAGGTATGTTAGATGAATCATGGAACTGTTCAAACATGCCTGAGGAACGTTATTACTATCACTCAATATCTTAACGTTTGTATTAAGTAAAATAGTGACCAACCTAACCACTGCTTTGTTCCGGTTCGGATGCGCAAGCGTCTCAGCTTGCGATACTTACGGCCGTTGTCGGTACAGTCTTGTTGTTTATGAAAGAGAGCTAAGCATTATAAGCGAAATATAGTAGGCATTACAAGTTAGCGAATGGTTGAGAGAGGCTCGCGGCGCGGCGTGGTGGGGCGGGTCGGCGACCGACAACGTTATGCAACACTCGTAACACTGGTAGGCAATGCCATGCAACACTGCCAATCTGCCTCCACGGAGAACACCCGCGCGCGGACACTATTTATATACTCGCATCTTCACTGGCCCGCACTATAATCTACATTCTAAAACATTATCTTGAAAAAGCTCCGCGTGTCACCTTAATTATATCTAGCCTAGGTTTTTTCTACTTTACCACAAGGATCATTAAAGTCCAGCCAATTTGTAAACAAATATTCATGAATTAAGTGCACGCAAAAACCATAACTACGAATATATCTTAAAATTCAATAATTAAATAAATAACACATCAAAATCCATGAAAACGGTTTTTACATTATAAAAATGTATTTCGGTAGCTAATTAGGTTTACTTTTAATGCGACATATCAGCGTTATGTTTAGATCGTAGACACCGAGGCGCGTAGGACGTAGGGAAGGCTGCTCTGCGTCATAGTCACACAAAGAAGAGTGACTATTGCGACGTCGTGTCGTGTTATATTGCCGCGTAATAATAATTTGATACAAATTTAAATAGTAGTTCCATCCCTTTTGGGACCCGCGAGAAACGTAATAAAACTTATTTTCTAATATATAAAATTCTCGTATCGTGGTGTTTGTTACCACTCCTCCGAAACGGCTGGACAGGATAAGAGTGATCCACCCCATAAATATATGGCAATACAACGTTTGCCGGACACAGCTAGTACCATTTTAATATTGATTAAGAAGGAAATACACACTTCAAGATAACTCTTATATTTAGTATCTTATTACTCTTCAATGAGACCCGAGGCTATTAACCATCTCATTGCGTCCATTGGAAAAATACGAGTAATTGATACCCAAGTCTAACCCGGAGATATTTTTGTTTAAATGTAAGTATTTTATTTCAAGTTAATGGAAAAGTATTTGAATTTGTGTAATTTGATTTCTCTTTTGCTCCCTTCATTATTTTTATATTGAATGGGAGTCACATTACTTGTAAAATTCTGCTAATCAGCCTATTAAAACAAAACATCACGAAATGTTGAAGAGGCTTTCCCGGCTTTTGCGGAAGACCATTTAGAAAAATTTAGTAGTTCTTCAGAACATCTATCCAAAATTAAAACACATATGGCTTATTTTATAATAAGGCATTGTCTTTTCGTACCTAAATTTACCTACGTCTTGCGCAGCAGCCCTTTGTGGAAAGACCCCCAAATTTTAAAGAGTTTAGATATTCAAGTTCGATCAACTTTATCCACAATTTGCAATATTGATTTGGACGACCCAGTGTGGTCCCAGGCTACCCTGCCTATTAGGTTTGGTGGGCTGGGAATACGCAAAATTTCGGTTGTGGCCCTACCGGTTTTTCTGGCTTCAGTTCACAGTGTGCGCGACCTCACTGGCAATATTCTGTTTCCGTCACTCAGTGACTGTGAGGTTTCGTTCCTAACTGAGGCCAGAAATACTTGGCTTATGGCTTGCCGATAACACTGACTTGCCGCTGAGACCGCAATTTCAAAGGCAATGGGATGAGCCTATCAGCAGGCTGAATTATAATACACTTCTTGAAAGTAGTTTAATCTCTGCTGATCGTGCCCGCCTCTTGACAGTAGCTAAATGGGAGTTTGGTCTTTGGCTTCAGGCCTTACCATCTTTTAACATCGGTACGCTTCTGGATGGCACAACATTCAGATTGTGTGCTTGCTTGCGTTTAGGCGCAAAATGTATTGTGTGTGTGTGTGTGTGTGTCACTGTGGAGATGGTGTGGACATCTTCGAACACCATGGTCTGTCATGCGTCAGTAGCGCCGGTCGACGATGTCGTCATTCTTCCATCAATGACCTAATACGCTCTGGCCTAATAGGCTCTGGTCACCGCCGAGGTGCCTGCTGTACTAGAACCAGTAGGTTTGGCGCGCAGCGATGGCCGGAGGCCGGATGGTATGTCGCTGGTGCCGTGGAGATTGGGCCGGCCGCTGGTGTGGGATGCCACGTGTGTCGATACGTTGGCTCCGTCCCATCTCCCCGGTACTGCTGTGGCGGCCGGTGCTGCTGCTGTTCAGCAGGAGTGCCTGAAGCGCCGGAAATATGCTTGCATTGGTCAAGGATACATGTTTTCTGCGTTTGCGGTTGAAACTCTGGGACCTTGGGTTCCAGATGCTCATCAACTTTTCAAAGAGGTTGCACGTCGTCTGGTAGAAGCTTCTCGTGACAAGCGGGCTGGGGCTTTTCTCGCTCAGAGAATCAGCATTGCTATTCAACGTGGCAATTCTGCCAGCCTTCTTGGCACGATCCCGAGAGACACCGATTTGGGACGAGTTTTCTACTTGTAATTAGTTTTTAGTTACTTATTAGTTACTTAATAAAATGTATTAATAAAGACGAAATGTTAACATAATTATAAATATCTTTATCTGGTAACACTTTATCTGTTAACAAAGTACTTGCAAATCGTTGGAATGTCGCATTTGATTATAACTGTTTCCGCCGGGATCACAAAGAAAAATATATGTTAAAATCAATAATTTTATGTACGTAACCTCATACTGTATGTTGTTTGAGATGAGCAGCGGAGAACAGCACCTGTCCATGCGTATAACGCGAATGACAGCTATTGTCTTCCTCAAAACGTTACCGGCGGATGGGAAGTGGGCAGCCTTCTGCCAACCCGTCACACAGATGCCGCGTTTAAAAAAATAATCTTAGCAAGTTCTAAACAAATGCTTTCGTGAATGAAAGTACTTTACCTAAACCGTAGACACTGAAGAATAAGCGGCGTGGCGTGCAGGCTCTGGACTTTTTCAATAGACGTTGTGGGTAAATATAGGGTAGTAGACTTTATAGCAGAACATTTTTGTCACAGAACAACGGTTGGTAGTATATATCAATTTACAAATAAAATAAAATGAACCTATATTTTTGAGGCAACATGCCTTTTATAGAATTTAATTCTATAACAAAAATAATGCCTATTTTTGTTATAAAATGAAAAATAAGTGTTTTATGTTCCACATATCTAGTAAGCTCGTGGCACAGTTGCTATTGCGCATATCATTCGATCAGCGAAGTTACGCAACCCTAGCCAGTAATTGGATGGGTGACCGCCCGAGTTCCCTCCGTGCCTCGTTAAGAGAGCACGTTAAGCCGTCGGTCCCGGTTGCCAATTTATCATCTTTGGCAATCGTTTCAGGTCAGTCGGATGCCTAAAATAGTCTGACAACTGGTTTAACCCAGATCACAGATATTCCTCGTAAAAGGGGTTGCGAAGGTCAGATGGCAGTCGCTTCGAATAAAAATCAGATGATCAGCGGCATCGGGTTGAATCAAGTGTTCACCCCAACAATATATGGGATAAGGTCAGGGAGGTGATATCATCTAGTAGGCATCCTTTAGTAATCTCTAACAACTACACTTTACCAGAAAAATAAATAAGTAGTAAGAATAACGACGAAAAATGTCAACGGATTTTTTATTAAAAAAACATTCGGTAAAAAGTATCAACTGCGTATATACTACCTATTTATATATTGGTAACAGTCTCGTTATTATGACAAGGTATTTGAAGTAAGTACTCTGGGAATTGTACAGCTTTAAAACAAATGGATTTTAGAAATGTTCGTAACTGTATTATATGAGGAGAATGTTGAGTTTACATCCTTACAACAATAACATTGAGTACCCACCAAACAGCCTTTATTGCCCGCCCCCTGTATTAGGGCGCGTGTTCTCATACCCGGAGTGGTGTATAGGTGCCTAATCCCTATGTAAACATTACTGCAGTAAATACAAACGAAGCAAATAACAGTATATGAATAGTTTGGTGCAGTCTCCGAATGTCTCAATTCAGGGGAGACGTCGTATTGCCGCTAGTCCGTGTTTAGTCTAGTCCCGGTTTAAGCCGTATTTTGTAATAAGAGGGATGCAGTTCCCTAACTCGCTCAATTCAATGTGACATACATTGAAGCAATCTAATTGACATCTAAACAAGTACCTATGTTTGAAAGCTTCCCCTCATTGCTTGTCCCTTTAGACTTAGGATACGAAGTACCATTTCGATAATTACTTTGGCCAGACAGGTCTTAGATACGTACGTCGCCTGCATGTATTTGTACATATTACATACAAAGGAAAATTCTATTGAATCAACAGAATTTATTTTGTAACTACTAAAGCACCCGTCACCAGACTAATCAAATGATAAGGCACCTTATTACACAGCTGTAGAGTTCAGATCCATAGTGGTATGGTCCGTGGAGCAGAGGACTTAAGACAGATAATAATAGGAGCTTGGAGGAAAGTGAGTGGAGGCGAGTGTCAAGTACCTATAATAATGATGACAATTCTATAGCGGAGCCTGTAAAAATGAGTTATTAAAAAAAATATGTTCAGTGATTTAACACCAAGTGCTTTACGGTGAAGGCAAACGTGAAGAAACCTGCATATGTCTGAGAAATAATTCAAGCACGTATGTATAGTGCCTGAAACGGCGATAGACTCACCCTCTGTCACGTTGGCACTTAATCATACTCGGTGAAATGTGAGTGTTGATGTTACAACACCCCTGCTTACACCTTCGGGGATGGCGTGAGCATATATATAATTATATACTTTTATATCCGTCGTAAAATGAGGCTATTTTCCCTCTATATGTTTTGTTCTTCCGAAACCTTGTCCAAATTCTCAGGGTTGTGAATACACAGTACCGGGGGTGTATTAATTAAATTCCACCATAGTATTGTTGCCTTCGATAACTCAATTTGAACTGCTCAGACTTCGACGACAGGTTAAGATTTAAATGTCCGTTTCCAGAACGCTGTTAACTGGACACTATGTTCCACTTCAAGTCGGTGAGGCAATTTCAATAAAATTTTATATTAGCGTCCTTGGCGACATCACCAGTCTAAATTGAATTTTATATGCCTTTTGTGGCGGAATAAGTGGAAAATTTACAATAATTAGTACTCGATTCACTTTGAATACTTATTGGAAAAGTTCAATATATTTTTAAAAGTTGAATTTTAAATCAGTTTTGTAAATTGCGTGGGATAGCACTTCCATGAAGGGTCTAATTACTTAATTTTCTGTTTTCAAGTGATGCCATACAATTTGACCATTCAGTAGTTGCTTCTTAATATAGCAATACCTTACCTTTTATATAGAAGTTAATATTCATGATAATAATTAAAAAAGCCTTACATTTGAGGTGAATACATTTTCTAGAAACAAGTTAAATATTCAATAAAATTTATTTCTAAAAGCGAGATACCAAATAAAGTAAATCAATTTACTATAGAAAATAAATATATATAATCTTGCTATGCATATTAACGTATAGTGACAACTGGGGGCCAACTATGATCGCTAAAGCAGCGTACTTATATGTCTCAGTAGTTCTTAAAACGCTCTGCTTAAACCGATCATGGTAGACCCCCAGATGAAATACAATAATGTAAGAACAATATCTAACTAACAGTAATACAAAAATAGCTATCGACATTAACGCTTCCAAGATTCTATTGCACAGGTCAACTTTGAGCTACTGCCGCCTGTCATATTTGAAGGGGTACGCATACCATTTAGTGAAACCGTAAAAGATCTAGGTGTCCTAGTTGATCGTTCACTATCACTATTCACTAGGAAACCACAAATAGCAGAGGTAAGCCGTAAAGTGTTTGCAGCAGCTGGCTCCCTCAGGCGACTGCGTAATTTTCTCCATATAGACACCAAAATTACACTGGCACAATCCTTGCTCCTTCCTATCATTGACTACGCTGACGTCAGCTATGCTTCTCTACAAGGTTCTATTCGATCCCAAATCTCCTTCAGGAACGTTTTGAATTTCACTCCTCCAGTTTACACCCGATCCGCAAATCCAGACAATTCCTTCTTAAAGTCCCAGATTGCTCTTCTTCTTCTTACTCCAAATCCTTCACTGTGCAAGCTGTTCATCTCTGGAACTCACTTCCTTCAGCAATCAGAGAAGCTCAGACTATAAACTCTTTTAAAAGACTATTGTATGATTATTATATATCTATTTAAATAGTATATTGTATTTTGTTCATATATAGCCTTATATTGTATGTATATTATATATTATATTTATTTATACCTAGTCTTACTTTCTTTGTCTCCCACACCTGCCATTAATATTTTTCATTTCGCTGTTTCCTAGTACCCTAAGGTTGTCTGGTAGAGATCGCTCTAGCGATAAGACCGCCTTTTGTTACCATACGTTATTAATCTAACTATAACCTGTACTATATTATGGTGTGCAATAAAGAATATATTATTATTATTATTCTAACGCTTATTGGTCCTTTGAGTCGACACTAACTCGATTATTCAACATCCGTTCCTCATCTTTGCTTATATTATTGAGGAGAAAATATTGTATTTTCGTTATTTTTATTTCCAGTCAATAAACACAAAAGGCACTGAAGCGATTTCAAAAATATTCCTCTTGTATTTAATGTTACATGATTACTGAGAAACATGCCTGTTATACCTGCTAGCTATAGCTGTAATTGAGCCAAATTTGGGATCCCTCTTAAAACGTGATTGACGCCACCGACAGAAGTTATCTATACATCTATACAGATAAATAAATGAAGTGTCTGTTTGTAATTCCATATTTACAACTTCTTTCTAAAGGCATATGAAACTAGTATAAATTAAACAATTTTATAATTGTGCTATGTCGGTCTGTCCGTTTGTTCCGGCTAATCTCCGAAACGGCTTAACCGATAAGTTACTAGGAGTAACTTAAGCTCATTTTATTTTTAAAAACCATTATGGTTCCGCGAGTCACCCATGAAATAAACCCTACGCAGGTAAAAACGCTGGGCACAACTAGTTTACTTATAAAGATATTATAATTAATTTAATTACAGAACCGTATTTGTTTAAGGCTACGATCATTTACATTGTCTATGTCTATCTATGAAAAATCTGAATGAAACGAATAATACTTACCACTATTATAGTTTTGTATTTTTGTATGTAACGAGTTAACGTAAATTTACTCGATTCAATAAATGTTTCAGCAATGGATAGCTACATTAGCAGCGAGTAACATAGGCTATGTTCTATCCCCGTACTCTCACGGGAACGGAACAACGCGGGTGAAACCACGTCACGTCCGCTAGTGTTGAATAAAAATACTCAAATTGACCATGGGTACATATAGTGCATGTACATGACGGCTAAATTATATACATATAAATATTTTATCGTTATTCCTTTTATTGGTTGTTTTGATACCATTCAATGGGTATCCTTATGTATCCTTTGTGTTGTGTTTCTGCCTGATGCGAATGCTACCCAATTACCTGATCAATTCAGTCACTCGGTCACAAGTTGTCACTCACAATCAGAATACTCCTCACTTATTTAAAGATATGTATATTATACTGTATACAGGTACAGTGACCAAACGTTCAATATTATATATAAGCATAATATGCCTACATAACGTGTACCAGGTTCCCAGCTCTTCTGATAAACCTGTTGAGTACTCCATGATGAGTTTATTGCATTTGCCCCTAATTGCTACGCGAGTGCCCAAGTACATGATACGCTAGGCATGTATCTAACATGACGTCTTCACATTTTTACAAATACAAAGTTAATTATGAATTAAGCGGGTTGTTTACAGTATCACTAAAGTGGATGGGGCTACCTTTTAAGTATAAAAATACCTGTGTTAGGGAACTTTTACGTGTAATACGTAAAATTCGGCAACAGTTGCATGGCTGCAATAATTCATATAAAAAACAAAGCTTCATGTAAAACTGCCTAGCTTCAAAATATTATAACTTTACATACTATTATTAAATTCCTTTCAAAGCCTGTATAACACCCTTCCCCCACAGCCCCCCACCCCAGCCACAGCCCGCCGCTTGTCTCGAGAGGCTTGACTAAACTAAGAAATATTCCTTATTGAAACACATAACATACTTCCCTAACGAAGGCACTTGTGAAATATAATATAATTATAATAATAAGCATTAATCATTAAATAATTGATTTCAAATATTCTTTGAATTAAAATAACATTACAAAATATGAAATATTTAATTTAAAGTATAACTTTTATATACTTATTGTCTATGGGCTTAGCGCTTATGTTAATATGAAAAACATATATTATATTAAGGTCCGAAACATAGGGAGTCTGTTGGCAAAGTCTGTAAGACTTCGGTCCTCATGCTCCTGTCAGGGTATTTCCATTAAGAACCTATTACTTGGTGCTCGTTTGAAACTCGTTCACGAATTATCTTCAGATAAAATCATTACATTACTGTGATTAACATTCCTGTATTTCACTCCAATAAAAGGCTATGCGTTCTATTAAAGGCCTGGCCATTTTTTTTTTTTTTTTTACATGGGGAATCCATTTTGGATACACACTCCCTGCGGGGGCAGGGAATGGTTATGCCGGACTCTCACCGGCTAAACCCCATGGTGTTTCTCCAACTCGCTTTTTGGGGGGGACACGTGATACGTTTTCACATGCTTTGCCGTGAACCCCCCCTGCGACCAGCCGCCCAAAGGCAGCCCCTTCTAAAGGGGAGAGATTAGCTCCCCCTTTGGCCTATAGGCTATCTCCGTGCAAGGCTCGCCGAAACACATAAGGCGAGCCTTGACACACGACCTCCATGAGTGCAATGGCAGCCAACTCCCCCGAGCCGGCTGCCTGGAGGCCCCCTTACGGCAGTCTGGTGACCACCTTTGGCCGCAGGATAGGGAAGGGACAAAAGCCCCCACTCCCCCAGCCCGCAGCCCCTCCTTTACCGCACTATCTGAGCGGCCGGGCACTCGGAGGATCGGGAGAGTGGTAAAATGCCACCACGCCACTTCCGCCGCGTCCCCATATCCAAGCTACGCGGGACGGGAGGGGCAACTTGCCCCCACTCCCTTCGCCCTGTAGCCTCGCCTTTACCACAACAGCGGTGTGGCCCCGCCGGGTCGCGGCGGATAGGGAGAGTGGCGCATCGCCATACCAGCACGCCTCTCCCGCCGCGACCCTCGGCTGCGGTGGGTAGGGAGAGCAAGAGCGGTGTTCCTGCACTCCACCCGACCACTACCCCTCGCAGCCCCGCCCGCGCGTCACCGACCCTTCCGGTCGGTCGGCGACGCTGTCGCTTGCGCGACCCTCCACCAGGGCCGGCCTGCACCAGTGGCCCAGACCGCCCTGCACGACGCCGCCACTTCCCAGACGACGCCGCCGTCGCACCCTAGGTGAACCTGCCGGGCTGCAGATCTCGCTAGGGGCGACCCCCACAAGCCAGCTTGCACCAAAGTGCCCGAGCCGCCTGCACGTCGCCCGCCACTTCCCAGACTACGACGTCGTCGCTCAAAGGGGGCCTGCCGATGACTCAAAGCCGGCACCACTTACAGGAGCGACCCTCCTGGGGCAGCCCGCACTAAGGTGTCGGGGCCGCCGGGTTCCTCTTAGCTTCATCGTGGGGTGCCACCACGACTACTAGAGCCCCCCCACCACGGCAAGGTGGGAACCCCCGGGGGGGATTAAAGGCCTGGCCTGCATTAACCTATGCAGGTCGTATATTCTCGGCGCCGCCATCAGGGCCAAAAGATAACTATAATACTTAAATCTGAAATTGGACCAGATATATTCTCTTCGTTGGTCTGAACCTCTGAAACAAAATGTAGGTTACATTAGCCCCTGTCTGGTTCCATAAATATCTGCGGCCCAGTTTTGGAACTACTCTATTGAGGATTTATCTTGGGACTACTGTGGAGTGCATTTACGGTCCGAGGCCTTGTCTTACTTCAACCCTTCTTTACTTTAAAAGCTAATAGACAATGGAACTTTAATGCTTATTGTGTAATAATAAAGCAATGCACCTAAAATGGCAAGAACACAAATGTAATTAAAAGTGTAGAGCTAATTGTCTATAGGTATGTAGATACGCCACCTTCTTATATTAGCGGCATATATCGCCTTTGAATTACAAATTCATCACCTTTCTTAAATTCACTACGGATAAAAAAAACCCTTTAAATACTTATCAGAAGTTTCACCAAAGGTTCGATATTTACAAGAAGCGATTGTTTTATAGGTGTTTTGTATGGGGTGTCCATAGAGCCCATAGAACACATAGGGACCAAAGACAGGACATTGTATTAATTTATTTGCATTTCGCACATCGCAGCAATCAGTCCTTATCAATATGTCGCTCCAACCGCTCCGTACACCCAGTGCTGTACTGCATACATCTTATAAAAAGTACTAGTCTATACTATTACTAATCTAATAATACGTATATATTATGTATATTTCAATTACGAAGGTAAAAAATGGCACGCTATTCAGTACATTGCTGGTCACCCATATGGTTCTCAACATTCCCATGGTGCTATACCAGCGTTGGACACATTCATAGAAGGCATATTGTGAGGGAGAGAAATGGACGATAATTACTCCACAGGTATGAGCGAGAGGTAGTAACGGTTAGTGCAGGTTCAACGATCGGCTCGCGCGCAGTTTGTTGAACTGTAATCATTGCTTTGGAAAACTGTCAGGGCTGGGTCTTGTTTTGATTAAGGTTCTAAATCATCTGTTTACTAATATTTCCTATTGATAACATTGATAACGGGTCTTAGTTTACAGTCCTGTTGAGCACGGCAATGTTGCCAGTTCTTGTTTTTCTTGTCCAATTTCATATTTTGAACAGTGTCGGCAAGCGGTTGCTGTTGCCTATAAACGCATAGCTATAGCACTAAGAGTATCACTCGACTCACGTTAGCAATGTCATGAAAAGGCGAAAAGCTCTAGCAACACGCATCCTCTAATCACAATCCTCTCTCTTCATGCAGTTCGGGCGAAATGATTCACCATAGGAACACATTTTCTATGATGGCGCTATTAGACGCAATACGTTCACGTTCATAAGATGCTCGTACGGTGTTTGATCGTCGTGAATCCGCGATCGAGGTTGCAACGTTAGCTTCAAACCACACCAAATACAAGATCACGCGAAATTTATTTAAATTACTATCGTAGCATACCACCCTACCAAAAAAGGCACAATTTAATTCAGACCAATACTGCAAAGGTTGCAATTAATAATTGGCGCGTTTTGTTTCCTATAGATGATCGGTGTATGCGCGTGCGCATCGAAGCTTTCAATTACTGATAATAAAAACATAATTAGTCGACATTCCTTGAGAAATATATATTTTTTTATTTACTCTTAATTTTTTTACGTTATAGTTATTTCGAGACAATTTTTTTAGTGTATTTTAGGTAATTTGATTAGAGCTAAATTATGAAAAATAGGCACAGTAGTGTAAATATAGACTGCCAAGTCTGCCACTCTCTATCCACTATATGTTGCCGTGCCTACACATTATTTTCAAAGGTCTATAATAGACCTCAATGCATTACATCTACGCATACTTGAAATTTATTCGAGCGGTTTCGTGTCAAGAGCATCTGGTTTAAGAAATAAAAAAAAAATTTGAATTAAAAGACACTCATCGACCGGTTAGTTCAGGCTAGTTCAGGCCTTTCATTGCCTTCGCAGTGCAAAGAGCATTAATAAACAGTTGTAAATATAATTTACACTGCATTATTAAGTAGAGTTGTAGTAGAGCTCATCGACCGGCAGTAAATCGCGATTACATATTTATTGAAGATGTTCACAATACGGAAGAGGCAGCCCTGCGTGCAATCTCCAGGTTCTTGCGTCCCTTTCCATCACGCGCGTTCGACTGAGACGGCAGGTTCGCGGAAGAAAGCACACCGTCTCGTTATGTAACTATCTGCTTTATCGCCAATCACCGGACTTGCACGAATGTCAATATCATTTTAAAAATACTAGGGCCTCACCATAAACACCTTTGCTAGGATAATTTGACTATTATGAGACACAGGTAATTATGATTTGTTTACATCCCCACTATCATTACAAAGAGCTCATGGTCGGCACCCTGAGTCAGCGAGCTTTTGAAACCGGGTGCGCGGTCGCCAAAAGTTTTTGGAATTATTTTGATGGGATGCTCGTGGTCGCGATTTCCTCCTGAAAAATAATTATTAAATCCAAGGTCGCGTTCGGATTCTTGATGCCCTGCGATAGTATTATAGCGTGGTGGCGCTGAGTCGTTGGGAACGAAACTAGGTTCATCACATAGGTATGTGCAATGTGAACGCAAGGCGTGAGGCGTTCTGACGATTTTAAAGTACTTTGTTAACAGTGTTATCATATACAGGTATTTAGTTTGAGGTCCAAGTGGCAGGAGCAACACTGTGGGTACCACCAACTGCACTGATAGATATTTACGTCGTGCCCCGAGCCGCGTCTACTGACTGCAATTTGCCGTTCAATCAGCTCCCATTCAATTACCTAAGGCCGGATGGAGGCCAATAATCAAAATCAGTCAGAGTCAGGACTAATATACCTCAGTGTTTCTGTTTCTGTCAGCTGTCTTGCAGTATCGGAATTAGTATATCTTACCAGCTAATGCAGCAAATTAATTCAATATTAAGAGTGAGTCATGCAGATGATTAATACAATTTCTAGAGATCGCTTAGGGACAAAGATTTAATACAATTCTCGTACAATCATCACTACCTAAAATGTGGGTACGCCCTAAAATTCTAAATATAATTTGCGTTGACAAGTAATTTTGGAAACTTCACGTATCTTACTAAATCTAGACATTTAAGAAGTACCAACCCTACCATTCCATTTAGGATCCTCCTAGGATCTTGTTAGGGTTGTCAATATTTTTAACCACTTCCATTTAAATTAGAGAGTTTGCGAAGTCTCGAGGCTTAATTGAAAATCCGTGCCATCGCCGATGGTGACAAGTAAAAACATAGCCACCGGCGAATAATTGGTCAGGGACCTATTTTAAATTATTCTGTATTTTTTTGCGCATAATCGGTAAGGGCAAAATATATAGGGTTAGGTATAGTTACATACATACATACATATGCTCACGCCCGTATCCCATGGGGGTAGGCAGAGACCACTGTTTGCCACATGCTACGATCCTTACATACTTCTTTAGGTATAGTTACTCACATAAAATATAAAAACTCGCCTCAATCAACGTTTACTTAAACAAGGCCACGACATTCCAGCAGTGACCCTGAAGGGATAGGCACCACACCACACCCACTTTTCACCAAAGACAATTATGTGACAGATGTGAGTATTCCCACCAACTCCGGCACTACTATACAAATATACGTCTTTGCAATGTTTAATGTCCTTAAAACACATTGGTTGGTATTAGAACTTGTGACTTGCGTGTAAAGTGACACAAAGCAAACCACTCGGGCACCACGGCTCTAAGTTAGATAAGTACAGGGGCCTTACCATATACTCTTATTGCAATCACAATTCCATTGTGTAATAGTGACAGACTTATACACATCATATACATTTGTCTCATACGTCGGTCCCGTCACCAGTTATGAGCGCGTGCCTGTAATGAGTATTCATCTGTGAATGGACCTGTACGTTTAGATGTCCTAGATACTAACACAATTTAGATGAGCCATCCATACCGGGCAAAGATGCGCGTGCACATGTGACCGCAAATAGGTATCTGTAAATTGAACGAATGATTGACATAGTGCAGTGTAACGATGCACTTTATATAACCAATGGACACCTAGTTGGTTATCGGTGAGAAGTGAGCCGGCGCGTCCCCTCGCCTGTGATCACACCACGTTGAGCCGCAATAATGCGACCCACTTCTGCATACGAGTGACATGTCACGTTGCAACTACTTGCGGCTTTCATTATACGCCGCCACTGGAATACTACCGACCGATGCATCTATGCGACTAGCTTTATACACTTGCATGGTCAATATGGTTATTCTCTTATTTATATTTAAAGTAAGAGCCGTGGTGGCCGCGGTTTGACCAGTCGTCTGCTGCGCTAGTTCGTATCCCAGGGGGCCTTTACCAATGAGTTTTTCTAAAAAACTTATGTGCAGTATTTTTATACGACGTGCTCTACAGCGAAGGAAAATATCTTGAGTAAACCTGCATATGTCTGCGACCTATAACATAGACTAACCATCTATCACGTTGGCACTTAATCATCTTCGGTTTAAAGTGGGTGTTGTTATTACAACATCTGCCTACATCTTCAGGGAATACCTACAGGCGTGACCATATTTATGTATGTATGTTATATTCAAATTTCATGATTGTGTATGCTAGATACACGTCACTCCTTCAATACCAAGTATAGTCTATAAATATGATATGAGCCCTAATAAGTCCACAACAGTGTGCGAGCCAGACAGATTCAATACAAATACATTGTAAAGAGAATCGACCACAAACGTGCATGTTCTCTCCACCCTGTAAGAGTATCACACAATCATACGTGTTTAAAACCTTCTTACAATAGGTTTACTGTGCATACTGACAACACTCTCACACTTCAATAACAGCTTACACACACACACATATGCATACAACAACACCCTTTGTCGAATACAGTGTCCATAAGTACCACCCACAATTGACAATAAAACATTATATTAGGTATACCTACGGGAACAATAAATTACAAGTACTAATTTGTATTGAATAGCAGGATTGAACACACCAAAGGGTGAATATCTTGGGAGAAACAAACATATCTCATAATGCATAGAACGTCGTGACGTTAATTACCTTGAATGTTGGCTGGTTTGGATACGCATCGGTAGCTTACATGAAAAAATATTTTTAAATAATGCTTATATAAATAAATACATGCTATTGCGCATATCATTCCATTATCGAAGTTAAGCAACCCTAACCCTAGCCAGTAATTGGATGGGTGACCGCCCGAGTTCCCTCCGTGCCTTGGAGAGCACGTTATGCCGTCGGTCCCGGTTGCCAATTTATCATCTTTAGCAATCGTTACAGGTCAGTCGGAAGCCTAAAATAGTCTGACAACTGGTTTAACAGGTCACAGATTTTCCTCGTCAAAGGGGTTGCGAAGGTCAGATGGCAGTCGCTTCGTATAAAAATCAGGTGATCAGACGCATCGGGTTGAATCAACTGCCGACGCCAACAATGTATGGGATAATGGGCAGGGAGATGATGATCCACCCAATAGCCAGGGCTATGGTAAGAAGCAACTAAAAGGGGGCCGGCGGGCCTGCCTGGCGGTGGTCGGGGTGGGAGCTTTGACCACCGAGACACGGGCCCGGGAAAGTGGCATCGCGATCTGGCACGCGCGTCAAGAAGGTCAGATGACAGTAGCTCTAGGCAAAAATCTGTTGCTCATGCATATCAGGTTGAATCTGAAAAGCTTGCCAGGTTCTTTTCAGTAAAAACAACCTTCCGAACCTGGCGGTGTCATGTATAATCCTGTACTATCATGTAATTCAATCGATTTGGATGTATTTTGTTAAAATTTTAATCAGATAAATAAATATATTTTTGAATTTGAATTAGAAAATCAAATGTGCATAAAAAAGGTAAAAACGAAGGGGAGGCAAAATACTTATATTAAAAATACATGTATCAATACTAAATCAAAATAAATAAAAATCTATTGGGAAATGTTTGTAAAATCGATCTTGTAATTCTTAGTTGTTATAAATGATCAAGCATCGGGCGTTGCGAGTATTCTATAGATTGCATTAGCTTTAGTTGCAGTGAGCAGGCGGGATGTTGGCCGCCTTCGGGATAACAATGTAACCGCAATTGCACTACTTGTGCTCCTGTCTGCGTAATAGGGCTCCTCGTGGCACGCAACGAGACCACATCGCATCCCGCTTATATGCACTGCTATTGTTATCATTACAAATGGAAATACCTACCTATGACTGTTCTAAAATCGATCATCTCACAGGAGCACATATACATAACAAATACACAAATACACTGAAGTTATGCTTCGTAATGTTACAGCAGTCGAAATCATTTCGGACATAACCGGACACACAGATTAAGATGGAAAAGCTTATGTACCTAAAACCGACCCTTCACAACGACCACATTTTTTCAATCTCTCAAAAAAATGCCAAACAAAACCAATCTCTCAAATTTTGAATTTCAAACGCGGAAGACACGATAATATTGACGGCCATCTGGAGCAAATCAAGAAAAAAGGGTTTATGATAAAATGTATTAACATGCAGCATTATAATGGTGCACTAGGTATATACTATCTAGTGGGTATGCGTTAGGTAAAAAGTTATTACTTTGGGGTTACAAATAAAGCAGGCATTTCTTTGTATATTTTATAGGTATAAAATATATATTGGAATAATTGAGTAAGTAAGTAAGGGCCGTGAGGTTTCATACAGCTACTATAATAAAAATCGGTTGTAGTACATCTCTATTCTGTACTACGGTACCTATGTATTGAACATTCTCAATGCGATGCACAATGCACATACCTGGGGAAATTCCTGGCCATCCACTGCGAGAAATATTTTTAATAAGTTCTATTTTTGTATCTCATCATGTTTTCCAATATTATATTGTAAATTAATTATTTATTTAGTGGTCTCTGCCTACCCCCATGGGATACAGGCGTGAGCATATGTATGTATGTATGTAATTATTTATCTGATACGATGAGGTTTTAAATTAAATGTTATCTAAAAATGTATCAACTTGCACCTCGGGTACTTTTGGCCTACCATGATTTAAACGATATCAAAACGATCGAGGTATTATTTCTCAATACACAAATGTAATCAAAGTTCTTCCGATGCTTAACCAAACGGATGACAGATGGTCATCATCAAGCATTTAAGAGTCATAACTCTTGTCGGTGCAACCGATGGTATCGTGTCATAATAATACATACATACATATGTTCAACCCTGTATCCCATGGGGGTAGTAGGGGGTATCATAATAACATAATTTATATTATCAAAATAATAGTGTTCAGTATACGGACAGTCCCTTTTTACGGTTTTATATATAGACTAGATCCCGCAAATGGCAACAACTAAAAGTTAAGTTAGTTCAATAGTTTCCAACATCACTTACAATATTGAAAGATTAATTTGAAGCAAAGTGGGAAAACCATTTCTGACAGGATGGCCTGGTCTTCATACCATTTGTAGGTAGTTTATTTGTTATATATATATATATCTATTTAACTATATATTAATGTTTAATTTGTCGAGTGAGTGCTCGAAGCTCTCGCTGGCCGTATTCAGGTCAGTAAGCTATCGTCGCTCGAGCTGAAAACTAACATTTAACCCTGGAATATAGAGCAGACGTGCCTTCCTGTATAGCAATCTCTTGCACTTCTCTTTTTACTATACAAAAGCAAAACTCGTAGTCGCAAATGCTACTGAAGAACACAATGTTTTGGGTTTGATCTTGGTCAGGCAGTGGGGCAATGGTTAATGGCAATAGGGTGACAAAATGTGGGTATACTATCAGTACACAGTATTAATGAATGAACACAGGTATACAGTACCCCTATCACGAGTTTGCCACCGTTTTCGTAATCTATACTCGCTAGCGTCACACAATATTTTTATGAGATAATAAATTTCCAACTAAGCAAAGCTTGTACTATGAGTACTAGACGACGTATATAGAACATACATTTTTTTTGTATAAATTCTCAATAAAACAAGATCCCGGTAGCTAATATATAATAGCGACTGCAATAGCGACTGTGGCACAAGTCCCTTTATACTTAGTTATAGCTCTACTTTGTTAGAATTATGACGTCAATCTCTTTATCCAGTTCAGTCAACAGGACAAGTAAACCTGACAGCCCCTCGCCTCCTGTTCAATATTCCCAACACTAAATGCAATTAGCACATTGTAGAAGGCTCGTGCCTATTTTAGTTACCTACGTCACGCCGATCATGTCAGCTTAGCAAGCAAGGCGACAAATAATTAATGCGACTCGCAGGTAAATTAGGATTAAGAATAAATTTTTTTTGTAACTAAAAAGCTGCGAATAATTTAAAAGATTCCTTCTTTAATGGAATGCTACATTATCGCTGAGTAAAATAGCCTATATCGATAGTCGAAGCACGTGAGCCAAGTTGTACGGAAGCTGGTAAAAGAATAAAAATAAAGATAACAAACAGGATCAAGTGTAAATATAAAGGGGGCCGTAATATTTCTTCATTTTGATGGTTGCTGTGCGTTTGTCTCATTTGTATGCAAACTTGTACCATTGAATATTCCTCAGAGGTGGACCTAGAATGGTGGATCTTTAGTGACGTAATGATTATGTTATGTTAGATTTTTAATACGAATTTGATGAAATTGAACAAAATGCTTTATGAACTACGAAAGAAAAAAATCCTTCTTTAACTGACTTAAAAAAATGAAGGGTTACTCAATTCGACTGTAAATATAATATTTTTTTCTTACTTGGGAGTTTCGACTAGGGAGTCGAACCGAATATTTTTGTGAATTTTAATTTTAATATATTTATATCTTGTAGTTAATTAGGGGATGATTAACTGTTCACAGTCATCCGATGTTGACGTATTTGATTTATTTAAACGATTTGTTTTGTAACTAAGGCAATTTTTATGGAGTAATGACGGTGCGAAGACGTAGAACAGCTCTCCTTAACAGACACCAAATCCACTGTACTGTCAATATATTATAATGTGCACTATGAACAAACTCTGTGTCACAGTATATACACTTTCTTTTTGCAAAATAAAATTGAGGAACGACAATTACCAAAAAGTGAAATAATTGCTATTAATACGTTGTTTTCGGCTAGTTTATATAAAATCACGCCTTACTGCGAATGACCGAAAGGTAAAATCACATATCATAAACCTTACGACGTCACACTGTACAGCTTTTTGACATGTGAATACTGTTTTGTAAATATTGTTTATGTGCGAGTATAATGCAGAGGTCACATCCAATTAATTTAACAATCAGCTTAGTTCCAAGATCAACATTATGAGTATAGTATGTATATACGCAGAAAAATGTTTCGTGAATAGCTGACTTATACTCGATAAAGGAGCCAAGTTGCAATAGAATTTATAAGCGTATTTATTTATAAAGAAAGGAAATACTGAACTTGTTAGGATAACGGCGCATCGATGACAATATTTTTATATTCGCAATATATTGTATTCGTAAGTAGCTTATGAGCTTTCATTCATCTGTGTTGCTCTTCTTAGAAGAGTTATTTTTATAGCTTTCACACAATTGAAAATAAGCACAGAATTTTCAAAACAATTTCTTTCAAAACAAGATCTAAACAAATGCCCACAGGACACACGTGTTCTTTTGGATTTTTATGAACGTTACAGGAATAATATTTTCATGGTTGCTATATATATAACTGAAAAGAAGGCTTTGATGTAGCAAACAACTTAGTCGACACCTCTCACACACGATCCCATCCCACATGTCTTGAAGAATTTCTTTTGAGACTTATGCAGCGAGAGGGTGTAACAAACAGGAGTATTGACACCCACAGGTACCTTTGCCTTCTTATCACAAACGATAGTGTTGAGAACATATTGACATATAAGCTGTTACACTCAATTTCATGAGCTATTTCGCAGAGCCCATTTTTTAAAATAAAAACAGCCTAAATTACTCCTTGTAACATCAACAACGGGACTCATGAAAATAATTACTGTTAAAATCGAGAGCCGTTTCCAAGATTTGCTGGATCAAGCAGACAGACAGACAGACGGATAACAAGACAGATGGAGAAAAAAAAAGCTTCTCTACGTAAGTACTTTATATAATTTCATATGCATTTAGTGAAAAGCTGTTGAATTTTAGACATTTAAGTTTTTTTTGTCTGTATAGATTATTTTTGTACGAGTGCCGTTTTCTAACTATGTTTTATTTCACAGCTTAATCTCTCTTCTGATATAAACACAATAATTACCGGATTTATAGAGAGTCTGACGATGGTAGCCTCAATCAATATTCATAGTTCACAGATGATTCTCAACCACCACCGCCAGGGGTTTGCTCGTACTTGCTAGTCTCTTTTAATTCTTTTAGTTCTAGTGTAGATATAACCACGTGTTGTGTGGGTATTTACCAATTTCTTCTGTAATTCTTTCTTTCTAGTGATTGAAATCTAGATGATTTAATAGTGCGGAGCTCGTATCTCGTACTTATATTACGGAGCCACGATTTCTTTCGGCGACCAGAGCCTTTTGACGCCACTTTGCTTTTCATACTTTTTGCATGCATTGTTTTTCTACAACTCTCATCAATTTAACAAACTTATAGTGAACATTTAATTTACGTGTATGCAGTTTAAGCAGGAGAGGGGCACTTTGTATGTGATGTTTCACATCGAGAGCACGCTAAGTTACTTTTCTACACTAACACTATTTCCTATGCATCTAATTAGACGTGCGCTAGTGAGGTGCATTTGCAAGCTTTTATCTAATAGGTTATGGCGGTAGCAATACCAAACTTCGTTACTACAATATGGTGTATCTGTCTCATAAACTCTCTATGTATAGGACAATTTCATATAGTTTTTATCGTGGGTCCGCCATTCCATATCAATTTTATATATCTGCGAGTTAGAGGGTTGTTGATTAGTGAAGCATTTGGGGAGGAAGGGCTATGTTCATTAGCGGACTTGATGATGACGATGATGATGATGATGATGATAACGATGTCTGAAACACATGGGATGGATGCATGGGATGCTCTGAAAATTATTATATACTTAGTAGGTAATCGTGATGCGTGTATGATAATATTCTTTGCTGAAAAACACCACCTCGCAGTATCCCAGTAGGTAACACAGAAACTGGAAATGCGTTTGCATGAAAGGCTTACTTCTTATTGATTATTGATAGCGGCGCAATTAAAGTAAACCAAACAA
The DNA here is from genome assembly GCA_929442735.1 of Watsonalla binaria. Lineage (NCBI taxonomy): Eukaryota > Metazoa > Arthropoda > Insecta > Lepidoptera > Drepanidae > Watsonalla > Watsonalla binaria. The sequence goes on along the minus strand of OV838917.1, from coordinate 211,860 downwards.
ACGACAAAGCGAGTAAACTTTGCGGCAAATAGCTGTAACATGCTATTAAGTTCAAGTAAGTGGAGATCAATCATGAATTAAATAGAGAGGGGGTTGTAGTGGCTCGAGTGAACGTTATAACATCGTTAGGGCATGTGCACCCACCGCTGCAACACCACACATTAAGGCTAAGAATACACAAAGCCCTTAATGACACACTTTACACTGAAACCTATGATGGATAGCAAGCAATACTGAACTAGCTAAATATAACGGGTCGCCTTGAACTTATAACTTCTCACAATAAGCCTGTATGAACCCTCCGATAATTGACAAGCCTTCTATTCTACTGACTGACTACTGAAGTTATCGGGAAGTAATATCATTGCATATTACACCTAAATTCAATACTTAAGTATTTACATTGACCATGATAGTTATGAACTACGCTATCCACAGCAATCGATATAAATTGGTTTATTCAAGCGCTTTGTACACATTTCTTAATAAAAGTAATTAAGAAGGTAAAGAAAATATTCCCCTCGAGGAACAATCACCTACGCGGCGCAGTGAGTCACATTATAAAGTCTACGTCGCTACGAGCCGTAGCGACGGCCACCGCTCCATATAATACCGCGCCTGGAAGTGGCACAACTACTAATCACATTTAATCAAATATTTATCCTCACTTTCATTCATTAGAGGTTTTTATAATTTAATCTTTAACTTAATTTATTTCAGGCAGTTTAGGTAACGTAAATGTTATATATAAATCTTAGTCACAGGTTCTCGATGAAAAATATCTTAACTAGTTTGGCCTGTAGGCTGCACCCACGCACCCAGACACTAACTAATCGATTTCGCACAATATTTAGATGAACGATTCACCAAATGAAATTGAAATATTATAGGGACGCTATCACAAATCTTACGATTGAATGCTTAATATTAGATTCGAGAAGTTATTGGTGATTGTAAAGATGGAGAAATGCAAATTGAATTGTCGAGTGAAAAGAAGAAACGCATGTAAGTATAATAAATGTGCAGTGGACGAAGATGTCGGGATAGACCTCCGTAGCGCACACCATAGGTATCAACTACTTAGATCGAGTCGATCGAACAAATTAAGAATGGAGACTTAAACAGGGGGTCAACCAGCATTGAGGGCTTAAGCAGATCGTATTAAGAACTTTTGAGCTATGTGGTTTCCTGTCGGAACCGTAAAATTAAACGCCAAGCTAAGAAGTTATTAACACGCGCTGCTTATACGATCTAATTTGCCCCTCAGTACACGTTAGCAGAATTGATACATTAACTAAAACCCACAGAATAATACAAACTGCACATTTATTCTTCGTTATGGGAATTATTAGCGGCCTGATAGCTCAGTTATCAGTGGCCTGCCAATGCATATAGAGTTTGGCGGTTCGATACCCGCTGTGGCTGACACCGTGATTATATTATACACCCTGTGAAGCACGCTACGTTGTTTGTACGTTCGTAACGAATCTAGGTTGTTACCTTATGTAGTATATTGTAGTCAAGTTAATTGACAATATAATACTTACTGTTACACGCGACTCGGACCGCGTGGTGATTGTAAGTGTAAAGACCTTGGGGTGAAAAGCTTTTCCTAGTTTCATTAAACTCCGTTCTGTGGTTCAACCGACAAAAAGTATCAAGGAAATGATAGACAGCGTATTTACTCACACGATGGGTTATATGTTTTATCTCCTTATCTGGCCATAATAGATAGAACTATTTAGTATTTATAATATTACAATATGGATGTCGGTGACTAGGTATACACATTTTGAGATAACTTTTTTCACGATAGTGTCTCTGATCTTTAGCATACAATTGCTAGACATTGTATTTATAGTTCTAATAATAAAATGTAATTCACTTATAGACATGTATATGTGCGGGCATTTGTAAGTGTGAGTGATGGTATATTGACAAAACAGGCTTAGCTGCACCACCAATGTGCCTGAAAGATGATGGATGATGACTGAGAGCAACCATGTCACAACTGCCTTGAGTGATAGATCAATTAAATTGAATGTTAGCGCAGAGATGAGCCATACAACCGGGGAGTATGGTTGCAGATATTGATGAATGAAGACGAAGCGAGTCATTTGTGGTGTAGAGAGGAATGCCGGTGGTTAGTCTGTGCGTGTCCTGTGACGCCACATGTGTCATGGGAGTCACGTCGGGGACATGTCGTCCGAGTAACGTTAATTGGTGACTGGAGCTAGCCCATGTTTTGTCAACAGAGCAACATCATTATGCCGCTGACAGCGCGTCGGGTGTTAGCATGCCGAGCAAACCCGCGCCGCCGTGTAAAGTGTGCGGGGACAAGTCCTCCGGATACCACTACGGTGTCACCTCCTGCGAAGGCTGCAAGGTAGCACATACTAACATTCCACAACCGTACAATGCTACGCTATCGCTATCACATAAACTTTACGCAAAATAATTTCATTCAAGTGGATTATTGCCAGATAATTGATATTATTTGATATTATTATATGCACGCACGTCAAGTGCTGGTTGACGTGAGTCGTGTGGTTTGGTCGACTCAATCTTAAATCAAGTAAAATTAAGTATTTGTTATGCGGTGAGTTACCTGCGACATTGTAAAAAATGCCTTGTAAATCGTGTGCAGTATTTGAAAGCCCTATTGTTAGAAATCTGCTGATATATTATAGTATTTTACCAACATCTTAATTACCAACACACCACATAAAGCGTCAAGCCACTGCCCTCCAGGTCAGGATGCGGGATCGATCCCATAAATTATAATTTAGAATCATGAAAATTTTAAGGTCAATTAAAATTTCGATGTAAAACAATATACAAAGGTAGTGGTGGGTTGGTTTAGTATGGTCCCACAAGGTCCTGGTGGGGGTGCGCTCCTCCCATTGGGTGGAGCAGGCGATGGGCGGGCGGGTTCACCCTGTAGTCGTTCCCGGCCACAGTCGCAGTTAGATGCACTCGCGCTCTGCTACCAGGTGCTCGCCTCCTGAGCCACTCCCGCGGTCGCGCTCCTTGTTTGAAAACTTCATTTAAATTCAGTGTTTGAGAATTTAAATTTTGCATCGAATGCAAAATTTAATACAGTCTTAAATTTTTGATTAAAAAAGTAAATTCAGCTTAAAAACTTTGCCATTAAAAAACTATTCAACATTTCGGATTTTCAATAAATTTAGTAGATTGCTTTAAGTTAGCGGGTGGAGTAGTCGGGTGTAAATAACGTTGTGTCGAGAGAGCACCAGCGTCACGCCAGCTCGAATCAGGTAAATAAGCCCACATTACTTGCAGGGTTTCTTCAGGAGAAGTATTCAAAAACAGATTGAATACCGCTGCCTCCGGGAGGGAAACTGTCTGGTCACCCGTCTTAACCGCAACCGCTGCCAATATTGCCGATTCAAGAAGTGCCTCTTTGTTGGTATGAGTAGGGACTGTGAGTACCTCAATACGTGCCTGTATTACCTTATATTTAGCTTTGTACCTTACGAATTACTTAAATCGGGCGCGCTCATTTGTATTGTTCTGGCTGTCACATGGCTCGTCGTCGACTACCATGGAGTATGAAGATATTTATTATTTGACTGTTATTCGAGTTGTAGCGCTAACTTTACTCACTTATTTTGTTGTGAAATGTATGAAATTGTTAAGAGGGATGAGAATGGTCTGTGAAAACATTTCTATTGGATAAAAAGTTCAAAGTTACTCGTCATTATCATAGTTCGAGCGCGTTGTAGACAAGCGCCGTAGATACTGCGATTGTTGAAAGGGTTTATCAGTTGGCTTTGTTATATTTAAACTAGCGAATCTCGGTTGCTTCGCTGTGAGTTATTGGTTTCAAATAAACTTTTCTCTTGAATCACTCTATCTAAGATCTAAGCAGAGAGTGGAACTTATTTTGATACCATGTAAAGATTACATTAAATTATTTACTATGAATTAGTTTTATGTTGATAAAAATAATAATTTATATATTTAAGATAATACCTAAATTAACAATAATTAAAACCATTGGAAACAAATAGGGAAATTAATAGGTAGTCTGGAATAACGGATATGGTTCCAGGCATATAAGATACAATTCAATATAAACTTCCTTCAGAGTTTTAAGTATAATAATAATAAAGATTTAAATTAAATAGTCTCTAGTAATAAACAAAAAATATATCCGATTCTTGGCAATAAATCATATTAATATAACATTTAATGTTGAACCTTCTTAGCCGAGTGGTTTAGTAGCGTGTTCGAATCCCAGCGGGGCACTAAAGTTTTACGATGAATGAAAACGTCGTGAAATAACCTGTTTATATAGGTACATGTATTGCTGCTAATATTATATATATAATATTATTAATTAATTAATTAATTAATATTATATATATAAGTATTATATATATATATATATATATATATATATATATATATATATATAAAATACTTACTATAACTAGCTATATTAATATGCTCACGACAACCCAGAAGGGTCCCCGAAGGGGCAAACAGAGGTATTGTAATAACAACACCCACTTGTCACCTTTGATGTTTTATGTGCCAACGTGCCAGATGGTCCATCGCCGACATAGGCACTACTAATACACATGTCTTTGAATTACTTCCTAGACATGCAGGCTTCCTCACGATGTTTTCCTTCACCGTGAAGCTCGTGGTGTGAAATCACGACAGTTAAGATTTTTCGAATAATCTCATTGTTACTCGTTGGTATTCGTATTTAACATCACGGCCACTACGGCTTTTGGCAGTCAGAACCACTTTCTACCAGGCTACTAGACCGTCATATTGAACACGTGCACACGTGCACACCTTTTATACCCTCTTAGAAGCATGAGCAGCCTTCAAACTAAGGAAAAAAGGCAGCAACACTGGGCGCGTCACTTGCGCGTTACCTATCTTTTAAAGAAAGTAATCGCTGTGCTAACACCATGTAAAACAGCTAGCACAGCAATACCACTCCTCATTTATACCACCCCCCATGGAGCACTGGCGACCCCACCTCTGGTTGTTTATTTGGCTGCAATCTTCTAAATATAGTAGTAGAGTTGCCCTGCTCGGGTGATCTGAATTTAGTTACGAGCAACCCTTTTGCTCTGGCTCTCTTATCGATCAGTATAATATATAATAACAGAATATTCTTCCCGATGTCTGCTGTAGCAAAACTAGAAGCTCCACTTCAAAGGCGGTTGACAAATTGAGTTTTCGGCGGAGTATGAGTGCATTAGTTACATATTCCGATTACAAAGTAATAATAATGATCTCCTACCGAATTTCGGTTACGGCGGCTAATCTCAACGAGGATTAGCCATGTGCGCAGGAGATATTATAGTACACAAGTGTGTCCGCAAACACAGGTGCACTCTTTATTCCCTCACTCTCATAGTCCGATGGGAGGCAATCCGACACGATCGGAGAGAGATCAGGCGTAGGACCAACGGCTTAACGTGCTTTCCGAGGCACGGGGGTGTAAACATCGCCAAGTTCCAAACTCCGGGCATTTTATTGTGAATTTCTTGACACAAAAAACAAATATACATTTTTTTTTATTACCCGACCCGGGAATCGAACCCGGGACCTCGTGATCGGCAGACGAACGTAGTAACCACTAGACCCACGAGGCAGTTATTAGATTATAGATTACAAAGTGCAAGCACGCGCATCATACACGCGCTCTAAGTTTACTACAGGGATTAGGTTGACCTGAGATCCTCGTATGCGTTTAAACAAGTAGACGTTTTAAGAAACGTCATAATCCATTGCACGCTTTTAATTATGCCGTTATGCACAATTATGATCTACCGGTGGATCAATTTTATTATATAACTAGGTGTGCCCCGCAGTTTCACCCGCGTAGAATTAATTTCATGGGTGATTTGTTTTTCAACATTAACTGTCTACCAGTGTAAGTCCCGTTAAAATCGGTCCAGCCGTTTCAGAGATTACCCGAAACAAACAGACAGACAGACAAACAGAGATTTTTTTATAAATTGGTATTTTCATTTTTGTGCCTTATATCTACACTACTATTATAAAGTTAAAATTATAGTATTTTTGTGTGTATGTTCGTAATAAAACTCAACAACTAGTGTGCCCATTTCAAAAATTATTTTTTCTATTTTACATCGATCGATCTTGTAAAATTCAAATTTCAAAATTCCTAATGGTCCATACTTTAAAATGTCCAAACCATTAATTGGCCTGGCTTTTATAATGCCTGTGTTTTAAATGGGCATATTTAAAAATAACCAACGCCCTACATTTTCCATATTTCTTCGTCAAATGGCTAGGTTTTAAAGTATTGAAATGTACCAGACTTAAAATGGCTCACTTCAAAATAACCAAGCCTTTGCCCGTTGAAATGTTCTAGTCTTGAATAATCGAGTTTTAATGTTTTTTAATGCAACCGCCTCACAGTAAGCGGTTACCAACAACCCACAAACTCTTAATATAATAATTTCCATTTCAAACTGCTACAAAGCTCAGGTTACACGCATAATAGTACTTATCCTTATCAATGGATCGAAAATCTCAAAATAAACTGTTGTTTTGATGTAGGCACTATATACTGTATGTCTGTTTGTACGATGCTTACCATTGTCTTCTTTTATTTTAGATATCTGGTTTAGGTTCTGCAAGAGAAATACCTAATGCAAGTAATTTAATCTACACGGGTGAAACAGCCGGGCCCAGGTAGTCATTATTACAATGTCAATGCTGTTTGCTCTTTCTCGAAGACAAAATTATTAAGATTACAAATACATATTGCGCGGTACCCTCATGATTTTTCCAAGAAAAAATAAAGTACCTATCGGTTGAGGTCTATTCTGGTCTACCTGAGCGTTACATTCACTAACGCTGTGGGTGGAGGTTAGTACCGCGCGGAATTGCGCCAGGGTTTGTATGAAGTTCCGCGGCTGGAACGAAATTTTGCGACACGTACCGTAGCCGACGTTAGTTTGCCTGAGAAAGTCCAATGAAAAGCGGTCTCTTAGACTGGCCCTTATAAACAGACAGGCACACAAACAAAAATTTTAAATATATAGTTTCTTGTTATAAATACCGTATAATAAACTATGTAAACATCTGCTATTTCGACAACACGGACCTTCAATTGTATTTATTTGTGTAAAAGATATTGTGTTAGAGTTGTTTGCGATTAGAGAAGATTAGTGTAAATGTGCCAAGGACGAGCAAGTGAGATGTATTGTCGCCCGCGCTGGGTGGATATGCCAGCATTGTGCGGCGCGACCTCTGCTTCACCTCGGTACACGCGCTCTAATATCAGACCATCTTATCTATGCTAAATTATGCGGTTTAGCTAAATCGCCCAATGCTACTTATTACGACGGTTTCTACATTATCATCTGACACTGATCTTCTTCGCCGCATTATGTGTAGGCACATACATATACTCACGCCTATTAATTTTCATACCTCATGATTCATGCCTCTCTTCACACACTCCTTCGGATACGAGCTCCGAATCTGAACTTTCTGAAAATTATTATTAGTCTGGATATAGCAATTCTTTTTTCCACTCACGTGCAATCAATAATTGTATTTCGTAAATGTTAGACCCTTGGTAAAGGAGATGGATAAGGAATACAATTTGTCGTGTTCCGAAATACTTGCGTGCCGCGTGTGCACAAAAGCAATAGAATTTCATATAGTTTCCACAGCCTGTACAAAAGGTGCAATGTGCACTGTATCCGTTAAATTAAGGTCTATCTCGATGTGTGCTATCAATTCCGGTGTCTGCCCGCAGAGCCCGCGCGGCGCACTAGCCGACCTATAAATGTGGCTCACATCTCCATGCAACGGTACATAATGAGTGCAGCACTACAGCCGGCATTCAACATATTAGCTATACGTATATTCCAACAGCAGTAACAATGACAGCAGGTTGGAAACCAGACTTCTGTCCACTTCGTACATAACTACTTCGCGCATCTTCGTGATAGACCCAACCGTACTTAGTTTCATATCGTTCCCCAGAACAAATTATAAGCTGGAGTACTCCTCAGATAGCTCCATTGATTAGATACGTTGGGACAATTGCGCATACAACTCAATTACTAAAAAAATTTATATTAGGATTCGAGACGAAATGTTCGTGTAATCGATGAAATGATAATTATTTAGATTTGTGATAATAACGTATAGTTATATTCGATGTGAGCGCATCCACCGATCCCAATGTTCGTCAAGAAAGTGTAACGACAAGTCAGCTCAGAAACTGCGGTGAATGTGCGGCATCTATTTTCCAATTGAGTGTTGGAGTCGGTGGGTGCAGTCACAGCGGTGGCGGCGCACGCGCATTGTCGCCGAGCGTCCCACTCATATCGCCACGCGCCGTGTTGCAGCGGTGCGGTACGGCCGGGTGCCGAAACGAGCGAAAGAAGCCCCTACTGAAGACGTGCCAGATCAGACGCCTAGTGCAAGTGTACCTAGTACGTCTCAAGCCGTCACCATGATTGAGATGGACGCGACCCAATTCGCCCTGTCGGTGGAGCTGATGAAGCACCTGACGGAGGGCCACCGGTTCAACAACAACTACAGCCTGGAGCTGCGCTCCTCGCTGCACAAGGAGGCCATCGTCCTCAGGATTGACGAGTCCGAACAAGACGGTTCCTGTGAGCATTTTTACATACTTGCATTACGTAGCTGAGTGCATTGTAAGTAGTAACATCCATACCTATATTATGCTAACAGTGCACAATATTGTCCTGAATATTTAAACAACTAATATATATTATCTTCATATGTATTTGTTATTATGGTATTGGTACACAATTCACCACCTCGTAGCTATGCAGATATTTTAATAAAATTAACCTATTCATACCACGCTTTTAGTTGTTTTTAAAACCACTTCCCTCCTTTGCTAACTCGACGTCCACACATTTAAATCAGTTTTGTAATTTTTACTTTATTTTATTTATGCTTGCTTTTGACAGACCGATTGATTTATTAATTGATTGGCTGTCTATTTAGACTATTACAATAAAAATATATGAACAAAGCATTTGTCTGAGGTTTCGCCTGAGTGCTAAAAGTTATACCAAAGCTTGAAACATAGGTACAAACAAATCGCGAACAGTCCAAAAGTTATGAAGCATAATTGCATCATACTATTATTTTTCGTATTTTTACGAGTTCGTGATACGACGGTAAGTCCCTTTGCGATATGTTTCAGGCTCAGAATATTTCTCAATACATTTGTATGATTAGGTATTATTATTTACTTGCCATGTGCCGGTAAAGATTTCGCAATAGTCATCATAGTTTATCATAAATACAACGCGTCGGTATTACGTGTCGTATTGCTTATACTAAATGTGAAACAAACATACGCCCATGCATAGTGGTAAGTGGTTAGTGCAGCCTACGGCCGGCTGAAACAGATAGACAGCACCTGTAATATATAGCCCCCCACTCCTTCTCCTCCCCATGAAGCACTGGCAACCTTGCTCACCACAGATAACTTTAGCTGCTGAACCCTTGCCCGAGTATCCAGAATTCCTCGGCCTTGGCCTGTCTTTCTTTTAGTGTGGCAATGAAAAAAATGCTGTTATATTAACTCTCCGTGTCAACTGCGAATTATATAAAAACTTTGTGAATTCAGCGTCTGCTAAGTATAAGTACATACCTAAGAGCTACTTCTCTGCAGTTGCTTTTAAACTGTGTTTACATATATAATTTCGTAATGCTTGTAATAGGACGTGGTCGTGGATCTAGGAATGTGTAGGTATGCTGCTGGCCATGTTTGAATCCTGGCCCAACGGCTTGGGGCAGGATTTATGACAGCTGTGCTTTGGATGGACATACGTTATAAGTGTAGAGGAAAGAGTAAGATGTGTTGTTGTGTGCACACAGCTAGCGCAGCCAGCGGCATCGGCGATGAGGTGGCCACCTCCACCACGGACCGTGTCACTGACATGAGGTGCACACTCTGGTTCCACACCGCCCAACGCGTCACCCCCACCGTGCAACACGTCGTGGAGTTCGCCAAGCGCCTGCCAGGCTTCTGCAACCTTCCGCAGGACGATCAGCTCATTCTGCTCAAGGTACGTTGCAATATTGTAGCTTTTGTTACTTCAAATATAAGGTGACGGGACTACACATTATTATAGTAGTAGCAATATTACTATTTTTAAAGTACTTACCTGCTTAGTTAAACTATTTGGTCGATGACAGGTACTTAGTTTAACACTAGTCTAAGTGATACCGATTAGTTCTTGACTTTTTTTTTTCTTTATTCACATCCTTGTGAGGGACATAATACTCATAGTATTTACATCATATGGCACGCGCTTTTGCATATACCTACCTACACGTTTCTTAGTTGAGGAAAGATGGAACTATGTGAGATAATTTCCTATATTGATGTAGCCATGCCGCGCGGTTGCACCCGCGTACTTTCAACTAAACAGGTGTCTTCTGTCATATCCTTAACCTTAATAACATATACATAATCCTTTATTCATTGTATTTATGAATATCTAGAAACATTCGCGGCGTTTATAAATGTTCGCCAGATTCCATAATGCAGGTTTTTGCAACAAATTGTATCAATTATTTTATATTACATTGCAACGCAAAGCATCAAAAGCGACTGTATCTGCGAATGTTCTGATTTACTGTGTAATGATGTGTGACCAATGTTAGTGGACTCTGTGAATGTAGAATGTGTTCCCAGCTCGGGTTCTTCGAGGTGTGGCTCACCCGGGCGTCGCGACTCGCCACTCCTGAGTTTCTGGTGTTCGAGGATGGTCTCTCCATCGCATACCAACTGCTGTGCGTCCAATATGACGTAAGTCATCTCATTGAACAATCATTATACGAACACAGGCAAATCTTGCATGTCAGCACTATGGCGCTGATGCCACTGAACTTATTCACGTTATGAATCGCCCAGCAGAAATATTATTGAATTAACGATACCGGCGAACTAGTGCATCGAATTTGACTTCACAGAACAAATCACGGAATAAAAAGGTACTTACAATAAGTAAACATGAATACGTGTGCGTATCACAGGAGCAGTTCGCCGCTCGCATGTTGTCATACATGTACCTGGTGCAACGTCTGCAGATGTCGGATGAGGAGATGGCATGTTATACAGGAGCCCTGCTTGCTCACCCCTACCGGCCCGGCCTCACCGCCACCGAGTCCGTCTGCGCCATCAACAGCGCCCTCAGCGGCGCCACACAGACCGCGGTGACCACCCACACTATCTCATCTACACCTGTGCATACTACATGCACCGACTAATCATTTCAAATGACCGAACGACTAATTAGTAGTCGGTTTCTTTTTCTAACTCTGCCTACCCACTGCAAACTGTCTACTTGGGTAGGTAAATCCTACACGCTCCTTGAGATTTGTCTAATCCATAATATGCCTGCCGCTTAGTTTAGTTGTGAAGTCTACTTCGTTAATGTTATTAAATTTTTTTTAAGATTTTAAAATAACTTAAAATCTGAGTCGCTAAAGATCCCTATGAGTGCATGTGTAATCCAAGCGTTGGTTACAGGTGGTGCTCCGCGGAGCAGTGGATATTACCGGGCGACTGGAGTGCTTCGCGGCCGCTGCACGCGACGCCCGCGCATTGGGCGTGCGACTCCTGCAACTGCTCGACTGGTGCCGAGTGCATCACGCCCGGTTGGTGCTGCCTGCACTCTTCGCCGAACTATACGACATCCCCAAGAACGACGAGGAGGAGCCCTACAACGGGGCCGCTCCACCACAACCGCAGTAAAGAACAATGCTCAAAGCTCATGCCAGATGCAGGTACACCGAGGGCTGACCACCTCGCTGGCACGGAGCAAGCCAACATCCGGAGCTCTCATCCCTTCTTACCACCGATTGTGCCTGGAGCCCTCGATGAGAGACTGCCGGTATGGTACCCCATGTACTACCCACTATACACTATACTACCACCCTCCGATGACGATGACGATGACGATGACGATGATACCGAACACAATAATGACTACAGAAATGGCAACGAAGCTAATTTTGAAGACATTGTTTTCGATGAATTTGAAGATAAGGAAGATTTCGGAGTCGGAGTCATAGAACCTCTAACATATTGGAGGCCGTGGGCTACATAAATTACGCAGGACGGATTAAAATTTAATATAATTATAATTATTATTTTATTATTGTATAAAGTGGTAACGCTGCATGCTACTCCTACATCTAGTAACAGACAAAAATAAATGTTGTCATGACTTTGTTACTGATATAAAAGTGAAAGAACACATTCAAAGGTTACCAAGTACTTGACCCTACAACTAAGATTGTTATAGACTATACCAAAGAATGGTTTGATGAAGAAGGGAGCGCCGACTGACAGGTATGCCAAATTTATAATAACTCCAGCGCAATCTTTAACACATCCGTGTGCAGAATTATAAATGCCTAATATGAGATGGACGATAAGGACCCCACAACAGAGAATCGAATGAGAGAAACGCCAGAACGAAATCTTTCAATTCGGGTAGTGAAGTGTGAAGTGTTAGCGAATGAAGTCTGGGAAGACAATCGCTTGAAGTATATCAAAACCTACCTGGTGCTCGTCCTGACATGACCTGAGACCGGACCCACGAGGCACCAGGGGCTGCTATGTGATATGTGCCAACAATCACACGGACGTCCACCAAGCTGAAGCTGTGATTCGAGTAGTTAGTCATTTTGGAAACGATATTTGTGTATATAGAGGTCCGTTAGTGGAACTTGGTTAGATCCCGGTGCCGGTGTGACGAGGGAAGCGCTGATGATTCTGCTGGCGCTCGCCGCCACTTTAATGCACGTCTCCACATATTATTCTTCCCTCTTTCTTTCTAGTGGTTTCGGTGATAAGCTGAAACAATAAGTCTGTCTTACTAAGTATGTGCGTATTCAGTAAATAGCTGTTATAACAGAACACACACAGACCGGACATTTTTATACACTTCTATAAAATATTTATCAATAATAGTTTAATAGTCGCGCGTATAGTAAAGCGTGGATAAAATATAAGTAATGAGTGTCATACCGCGAACGAGCTCTTATGGAGTGCGTGAAACTGAGTATTATTTTAGTGAGTTAACCGCCTATTATTATACTGTAACTTTATGATTTTTAATGCATTATTGACTTGCCTCCTGTTTCTAGTAGTATAGGTATACACAGTATATAATCACTTGCATGCACGTACATACTATAAACATTATTCATTATGTCATAAGTCTGTGATTAATGCTATATATACTGTAGGAGCTATATGTTTACCTGCTTGTCCTGTACCGCATTTATTTAATTTCTATAATAACATTTAATTTTACATAAACTCGTATAATTAGTGTGAAATGTCATCGGTGCACAGGGTACGATGCGCAAGTTATTTTCACCTCATACCATCAGTATAATATCTACACATCAGCTCAGAGCTCAAATACGTTAACGGGCTTAGCTACATATCCGCTGTTGTAAGACATGCCCGTGGCATTTATTCCGCATTTTAGGATTTATTTCCGCTTAGTTAAGACATTCTAATCGTGCTTCCTACTTGGCGTCTGAAGGCGTATGATCACACAATGCCCCTTTATTACAAAACACGGTTTAAACGAAGACTAGACCAAACACGGCCTAAATCTATGCCCATCCGCTTTTAAATCCGTATCTATGTATAGCCAATACTTGGTGCACAAAATATACATATGAATTGCCATGGATATTTTAATCACATATTAAGAGATTTGGATGCATTGACAAACTGCTCACGATTGATACCTCTCATGGATACCCGAGCATCGTCTTCGAGCAATACATTTTATTAATGTTTGGTTAAATGGCTTCAGATGTGAAATAGGGAACCCTTGTGATCTCGCAGTTCGTTGCTTGTTCGTGTGTCTGTAGGACTATATCCTACTTATATACCTATCGAATATGTAGTAATCTAATAAAATATGTAGGTTTTCTTCTTTCTAGTTCCTTAGTAATATGATGTTATAATCTTGTAATCATTCTTACATTCTAATTGTGAAACTTTTGTAAAAAACAAAAAACGGTTTATATACTATCTTTATTAAATGATGTATCACGATGTGTACGGATAATAATAAAGTATAATAAACCAATGGTAAGTTTCATTTCAACCCACTCCGTTAACTATCTTATTTGGTTATCCTAACTTTGGAGACAACTATTGTTTTAGTCGCAAGAGCAAGACTCGCGGGAAATAATGCTACCCAGGTATGAGTGTAAGTACCGCACTGTAATTACAGGTGTCGTCACGAGCTAAGCTAATGTAGTGGACGTAGCTCATAACTGGCGACGGTACCTGCAACTAAGTAATAATGGTGGATATCCCAAGCCCTCGGTGACACGCCGCTAGTGTAACTAGGTAAGTAATAGATCAAGAAAATAAGACACGAATAAATTTCCATATCGCTTTAATGCTTAATCGTATTGCCACTTTCTTAAATCTCATGGAAAAACAAAGTATCGAACAAAATACTCTTAAACTTACAATTTATCAAATTAAATAATTCATATTTTTAATTAATTTGTATAACAATAACAAAGCAAATAGCTAAGAATATTATTTAAAAACACATCGAGCGATATTGGTCTCGTCCACAATCAAGCAAGGGCATGAACACTTCTATACAGGATCAAGTAATAGGTAGTCCCTACATACAAGTAGTGCACACTTGTAGTTATTATGTTAAGCTGGCTGTGGTGCTTGTAGGATAGCATTCCATTACACCTGATAGCCACGGCTGCGACATCCGTGCTTGACAGGCAACATAACAAGCAACCTCAACTCAGGCCAATTGTTGGGTGGGTGAGCTGCGGAGACCTCGCTAAGCTGTCGGTCTTGCCAAGTGAACACCTTTAGCAATCATTATAGGTCGGTCAGAGGGCATCCGATCACTGGTTTAGCCCTGGTTAGTTGCAAGCAATTGCCATTTGACCCATTTGGTCAAATGGCAATTGCTTCGCGAAAACCATGTGACCGGTCACATCGCGTTTATATACTGGGTACGGATGCCGACAATGTAGTCATAGGGCTGTGATGATACGAAGCTTGAATATATACATTCAGCCTGCACCCCGCCTGATGGCAACCACCGACCGCTATGGATACCCATTGCAACGCTCACTTATCTTATGCACCGCCTCACCTAATATTACTATTTCCACAGAGAGATAACTACTAATTGTACAGCCCCAAAGCAATTTCAAACATTATTATCGCTAACCAGCTTACTTAGGTTTAACAGTTGCATCGACCATCAATTGTAAGTCTTTTACTGCCCGTAACAAGGCGTAGTTTCATATTGACATGTTCCGATACATCCAATTTCGTCCAATTAGTTATGCATTAATGAATCTGGCCATTATAGCGCTAATTTAGGGGCATATTATCATTATGAGGACGTGCAAATACTGCTGCCGGCGGATTTGCGTGGTAATACATAGCCCTGGTGATAGACCTGAGTTGAGAGTTGATTATCAAATAATGGGAAATATATCTGCTCTACGTAGTAAACAGTTCAGCACTGTCGTTGAACGCGAACCATGCGTGGGTGGATGCTGACTACCATAGGGGATGAAATACAACACTATGTTACCAACATGATGACCAGACATTTTGAATTCAACATTCGACTGTCATGGTGTATGTACATCACGTTACCAAATATATTGCTTAAATTTGCCTGTTACATAACACACCCGTGCTATTCACGGGGGAATGAGCCAGCCTATCGACATGAACCTTTACGAATATAACAAAACAACTCATTCAAATAAACAAACAACAGTTTACCAAAATCATAAAAGTATTTTATAATAATTTTATTGCAGGTGTCTGTAAAACAAATATTTGAATAAGACAGCTTTGCGGGTTCGAAAGGTAGGTTTTTATATAAGTGTCTATGCAGAGCTTATAACAAGAAGTTAGGTGAAGTAAAACACCAGAGCCGCGTGGAACGTCGCAATCAATTTATATTAATAACATCTAACAACTAAACAATGAATTATAATAATACGGTAGTGATAACACAATTGTACACCTCTGTGACCACGTAGCCCGATTCACGTAATGACAGCCGTAAAAATGTCTTAGCAAATTAGTCGTTGACAGTGTTTTTGGAATAGCTCAGTCGTCATCGCAAAAACAACCTTAACAACATTTAGTATTGGACTAGGATTTCGGATCGCGTGAATAACACTTTGGAAGAGGATTTCGATCGAATGACTTAAATCGTTCAACAATGGTTCATTTGTCGTACGTGGATCGGGGCACTGTCGACCGAGTGGTGGGGAGGCGCGGCTGCCACGGCCGCTGGCGGGCTGCGAGCCGCGCCTTCAACAACTTTGCATCTCAACACTTTTTACAAGATACATTATTTAATTTTTCCTGTGAATCCTATAGTAGTGCAAAAATATTGTAAGTATTTCCTGTTTACGACTTAGATTAGTGTAAATTAAAAGAGATGAGTTACGTATGAAAGTAATCAGAGACAGGTCCCGGCGGGACACTAACTAACCGTGTCACTACACTGCCTAGCTTCCATTATTATACAATCAAATAACATCTAGAAACATAACTATGCGAGCGGCTCCGCGCTGCTCCCCGCCCCCAGGAGACTGGGGGTGTATCCCCCTATCCGCTATCTTCGTTGCACACTGACTTACACGCACTCTTCAATGCATATTATTATCAACTTACAATGCCTTTCATGCTGTATACGGTGTCTATCAAAGCATCTCTTTACAACGATTCATCATCATCTCCCTGGCCTTGTCCCGTACATTATTAGAGTCGGCACTTGATTCAACCCGATGTGGCTGATCACCTGATTTTTATACGAAGCGACTGCCATCTGACCTTCACAACCCCTTTAACGACGAAAATCTGTGATTTGGGTCAAACCAATTGTGAAGACTATTTTAGGCCTCCGACTGACCTGTAAATATTGCCAAAGATGACAAATTGGCAACCGGAACCGACGGCATAACGTGCTCTCCGAGGCACGGAGGGAACTCGGGCGGTCACCCATCCAATTACTGGCAAGGGGTAGTGTGGCTTAACTTCGCTGATCGAATGATATGCGCAATAGCAACTGTGCCACGAGCTCCTCCACGAAAACCTCTCTTTACAACGATTGTGAACGTACAACGAAGACAGCGAATAGGGGGAGTGGTACCCTATCTATAATGATATTAGTCAAGTGTTGGTTAGTCAAACGATGGCGTAGTCGCGGGGCCTACACATGTACTCTACCTCATTTTCAGTTCAGTTTGATCGCACGTGATCCAACGTCAAATCTGAAAGAATTATCTTTACTGATGTGTCCTCAGAGTCAATCCTCAGAATCCCTAACGTTCAACTATTACAGTGAACCAAAGTGTCTGCTAGTGTTACTGTGTCCTGCGTCGTTACGATACTTTGCACTCGAGCCAATACACAACTGATACCTATTGTCAACATTACAATATAATATATATTACATGTATTTAAAAGCCTCCAATTACGCTTACAAACATGCTGAGTATTGACAAACTACATACGTATGATAGATGAAGCCACTCGCCAACAGAAGCGGTGTGTCGGTTGCAGTAATATAAAGCACATTTTAATATCTCATCTTTGCTTATATTACTCTTCTCAAGTCAATTTCATAGATATTTTCCATCCATTCATCTAGTGGATATCCCAAACCATTTAGACCTTCAGTTGGCAATGAAAAGTTTACCTTAATGCTAAAACGGCAAAGTACATTGGTGGACGACGAGGCGTATCGTCTGCAATTTAGATTGAATATAATTGATATTTGATCAACAGTGTGAGCGCACATCCTGACGTCACTTATATTGGTCGGGCAGTGAGGTCCATATACAACGCTAAGTAAAAGGTGACTGTTTACAAACGAACCCCCAAGCCATACAACTTGCAATGCTATTGACATCTACACAAACATGTCACATGTCCATACCTCGAGCATTACACCTTGTATTCATTGGATGATTAGCATTGAAAACAACAATAATACGCAATAGTTTGGCACCTCGTTACAAGCATGCTTTTCTGTAAATTCATTACCATGCTAACGATCAGAAATACTCGTCCTTCCGCTGTACTCCACTCTGTATAGCTTTATAAGTATTTTGATTATATAAATGACATCAACAAATCATTATCCGTTTAACATATAAAACTATAGTCACATATAGTATAATAAAACATATATTTCATTTCATCTCTCCGCACAACACTTGCGATAATTGACAATGATTTAATGAACACAAATAATATTACTGATTCCATAGTTACGTAAAATTATAATAATTAATGAAGTATTACAAGTCTTGACTGCTATCAATGTGTACGTACATCAAACAATATTGGACGGAATTGAATGAATTGTGCTTGTTCATGTCGTGCATATTCAAAAATAAATGTATATATTTATTTAATGATAATCGAAGACAAGTATTTCTGATACGTAATAAATTATCTGTGCTTGTGGCGCATTCAAAACAGCGAACAGATGATCAACATTACATTGTCAATACATTGGACACGTTACTTATAAACATCTCAGTAAGCCTAGTCAAAATATCATTCTCTCACGCTTACGCTAATACAAACGATACAAAATGTATGGAAATTACATCAATCAGTCACGTGATCATATGTTCACATTCCCATACATTTGTATCGTTTATATAAGCGAAGCGTGAGGTTAATGTTACCTTGTCTACAGGCCCTGTCATAATAGGCACCATTCAGGTCCTTTGTGTCAGGTGTTATAGCAAAATGTAAGGTTTTAGTTGTAAAGATGGTCGAGTGCGGGTATTAGTATTACGTTAGTAACTTTGATCATATGTCACGCAGCCTCCAGGGCCCAGCCGTACCAATCAATTATAATTAAGTAAACTCTACATTAAAGACATATTAAATGACATTATTGAGAAGGATTTCATCCATTATTATTTTTTGTTGTGACACATCCGTTGTAAATTCATTGCTTAATAAATACGAACCTTAAAAGTAATATTTTTATAAATCTATCACTTCAATGATCGAGTAAAGACTTCCTCAAACAGTCGATTGGTTTGAGACACTATTTAATTGGCCTTTTACATAGTACACACAACATTGAAGCGTGCAGTTGATACACACGGCACAAGATTGAACGGTGAACCTGCCAACAGGTTATACATCTGATAACAAACAGACTGTACGATTGTGAAATAGTAGCACGCGCGGCGTTCGTCATACACTGACCTCTACAACTAAGGTGGACTGGCCGCACTTATATTTCATATTTTCTCAATAAACGTCAATAATAGTTGGGTGCCCACTCGCTAGGGGCTCTCCAAACGGACACACTCCAGCACGGTGTATAGTAGAGGTCGGTATTGTGACATAAGCCGTGGCAGTCTGATACACCACACCAGTGAGATGGAGGGCGGCTTAACGTATCCTAGTGATTGTGTATACATATCATTAATGGACAGATCAAGTGTACAGCTCCAGAAGGATGTGAGGTTAGGTACGAGATAGATTAAGTCGAGGCATTGCGAGTTCCCTGTCTAGCCTGCTCTATGTTAAAACTATTTACACTATAAATACATGCAGTGCTTGATCTTAGGAAGCATAAATAATTTATTCAAGTGAATTATAACTGATTTATACAATGCTCAGCCGGTGTTGCCATCTAACAAACACACTATTTGTATCACGCACGCATATATATTATTATAGTACCTTAAAACGTGGTACACTAATATTACTAGTACATATTCATATGTCAGGGCGTAACGGCAGCCCGCAACAAATGATACGCTCAAATATGAATTTACACTTTTCAATCTACCAATGGCAAGAAATTTGCTGTATCAATTTGTAACAATAATAATACAATACATCGAATCGAATTGGCAACAATATGAGGTCAAGAGATCTCCGAGTGCTCCTATATAAGGTTGCTCCCGATGGTTGATAACGTACCCGATGCCTACACTAACGTCACCTCAATGGGACAGGGCCTCTTGTGACGCGGTGCGACTACTCGTTACGGTTCACTTTGCCATACGAAAAATTATAATTAATTAAATGTAACTCGTATATGTATGTACAGGCAGGCTACAAGATTGTAAAATGTTAATTCATATGTATTAAGGCTGAAGGGTGATTATTGCTTAACACCATGCCCCCGGCTCTGCTACAGCTCGCGTTACCTACGCTACTAAGGCCCTAACAACTAGAACACAAAGTGCCAAGCTATATTATAACTGACTGGTGAGAGGATCAACAAGGCAATGTGTACTCTATGTCAGCTCGAGTAACGATTGCATTTGGCATGTTCAGAGCTGGAGCGGAGTCGGCCGACGTACATGTTGTAACCCAAACGTATCTAATTTATTTCTTAGTGGGCGTGCCTCGTTGAGTGAGTCCCTCGAACCTCTTGAAGGTGTAGTTAATGAACACCCAGTCTTTGTACGCGACCTCGCCTTCCTGAGCTATCGGGGCGGCTGCTGTAACCAAACACATATATAAGTTCAGTGGTGCACCAACCTCGCGTGGTGAATGAAGGTGTGAAGCAAAGCGACCGACGACGACCACATGACGCCTACTCTCCGAGGCGAATATGGAGTCAGTATCACATCACCTGCTCAACCGCATTACTGTCGCAATTAACATTGATCCAACCCGTGGGTGATACACGCTGCAGCCACTTTAACACAGGTAAGGCATGACGGGATCTCCCCTTCTAAATTCAGAGCTGTCCGACAGGGGACTGTACCTCCTACTTACAGACGACGGCAGTCAAATAATGCTACCTTATTAGCGTAGTTTTATGTTCCTGCTGTGAGTAAGGTCGCTTGGAAGAAGGGGAGGAGAGGAGGCGCTGTGCTGCCTATTAGTGGGACCATCGTCTCTTACTGTGTTGGTTTCGTTCTTTATAAGGTAGACAATGCGCGGTGTTAGTCACGTTCATTGGCTGCAGTAGATGCTTACCATCAGGCTTGTTTGCCGCCTTGATAGTATAAAATTATATCTTTGTTTTTTTGGTTGCGGTGGATGTGGTGTTGGGGCGTTTATATTGACTCGTTATGCGGGCACCGAGTCAAACAATTCGATCTAACAAAATGTGTAGGCGTAGCGATTATATATGACTGATGATTGGTTAGTGACAATGATACTATATTTCATGATGTTATGTGCAATTATAGAACTTAACGCTTCGTGCAAATCTCCACATATTATAATAACACAAATATAAAGCTTACAAATAAGCTTCCTTACATTGGTCGTGATTGGTCACACGCACACATACACGCAACCGTTTATTTATAACCGTAACTTTATAAGAGCGACACGCTCGGAATACCATATACATATGGTAAATCCGAAAAGTCATTGTCAAGTCAAGCGTCATTGTTCAGAAATGGTGACTTTTTTTGTTATATGTGGCTATGTGATAGAGCTGCTGTTGATGCCAGTGTAAAGGGAGCCGCCTGTAAGTATTTATTTGTGTTATTGTAATACTCAGGACCAGGTCCCCAGGAGCACTGGACCGGACTTTTCAAGAGCCAGAGTCCCAGTCTGGTACACGTGCGATTAAGGTAACGAAAGCATTACAAAGTGATCGGATGAATTGGTAGGGGTGACAGTAACATGATGGGAGATTACAACATGATTAAACATAAATATCATCATAGACCAAACTCCAGTGGCTGGTCGCAGAGGCACCTCCCCGAACGAGCCGTCGTGGCACACATTGTGCTCTTTTATTGTGCCATGTGTATATATATATGTACTGTACTAGCATCTTATATATTACAAGGTTTTTATCAAAGCGATTTAAGTTCATAATTGATTGTTCTTTGTCTTAAAGCAATGTTGTGCTGTTATTGTTATAAATTAATTATTCGCAATAACAAATATTTTACCCGACACTTGTAACGTAAATCAAACGTTTTATATAATATACAGAGTGTAAGAATAAATCAGGGCTGTGTGACGCTCTGTCACTATGGTATTCATCATGTTTGGTAAAGATTAGGTTAGATGTTTCCTTTTAATAAAATATTCTGGGTATTGTATGTTTGTATACTTGTGTTAGTATAATAGTACGATGTGTGTAGGTGCGTGTAGTGGTCTCGTGTGAGGAGGCGGCCAGAGCAGCCAGGCTGGCCCGCGGCCGGTGTTAACCTGTGTTCGACTCACGTATTTCTAGCTTGACGTCGGGGAAGTCGTCGAAGTTGGATGTGTCGTCGATGGAGCGCACGTCCACCGAGATGGCGGCGGGGCGCTCGCGCACGTGGCTCCAGTCCACGCCGCGGAAGAATTGCACCGACTTCACGTCCTCTATACCGCGACCTGAACCCAGTCTGACACACACATACACACACACATATAAGTATTATGGATATAGGTCGCGTCAGTAGCATTGAGCGCTCAGCGAAAAATATTGGGAGCTGAGCATATTTTTTTTAAAATGCTCAAAAACCACACTTTCAAGGTCCGCGTTCGTAACTCATGACGGCAAGTGTACCAATACTATTAACGTGGTACACTGTTCATCACACACTGACGCTGCACATGGGCCTTTTTATATCACATTCAGTAGGTCAGCTCCTCAAATAATGCATGTTAGGTTATAAGGTGCAACTGACACAATTGTAGTACCCACTTACTATGACATATGCAGACATTATAAATGTGTAAAATGAGCTCCGGATTGGTTTTGTTCATTATAGTTGTATTTCGTATCGCTTCCTAGTGGTCGCTGCGAACGTCAAGTTAACAATAATTACAATGTTAATTCTGTAGACGCTAGCTGTTTGTCGATATAAGTCAAATTCACCCCGCGTGGTCTGTTCTTCGACGTTCTTGCAATGAATAGCAATGAATAAACTGAATTAATAATTTTCATTTTCTTTTCACTAATCGTGATGTATAGCCAATATGTACAGTATACCGTGTGTTAGTGAAGTATGATGAGACGATGCGTGGTGTAGTGTACCTGCGGTCAGGCTCCGAGCAGAAGCGCATGATGGTCTCGCGCGCCTCCTCGCTGATGGGTATCTCCGGCGGGAAGGTGAGCGACTCGCGCCACGACATCACCTTGCGGTACGTCTCCTGCGGCGACTCCGAGCAGAACGGCGGGTACCCGATCAACATCTCGTACCTACACACACACCCACACAATGCTATTACAACACACCACTGCATAATTAACCTCGTCATACAATCAGCCCGGGTATAGTCTTTTGAGGCCTGACAAAAATGTGACATTAAGCAAAGATCTGATTTTAGAATGGTTCAAATAATATTAAATAGCTTTAAATGTACGATCAGTCGATTGAAGGCGTGATAGGCAGAAACTTTCTTTCATTCTTTCATTCGAGTAATATTCGCCAAAAACATTTACCATTCGCTTGTTTCATTAATCAAATATTATGTTATAACATTCGCCTGGCTCTGAATAACACATAGATATTATTCTAGTAAAAACCAGATTGCCCGGACGCCCAGGTTGTATAATGAACTCCCAAGACAACATTTCTCACAAGGATTATTTTAGCAGTATTTCGTTCGACCGACCACCGCAGGCTTTTTCGACACCTAAGTCATAAAAATATAAATAAAATACGTGAGAGATGCTACCACAAGCTACAAAGCTACTTAACATATTGATAATAACATAACGTTTGTAGCAAGCAGAGTTGCTGAGGCAAACTAGTAAACGTTCTTTTGAGTTTCTTTGAGTGAATGTAAAGGGATGAATATTTGAGCGTCCATAGAGTGAACATGTTTAGTGGACTTTATGCTTGATAACCACCTAATTAGTACTAACGTTCCCTTACAGGCGTGATCGTATATATGTATGTGTATGTAGTACTAATTAATTTCAATTGGGCACCTTCTTTAATTATTTATAGCGCAATGATACCAGTCCGTATAACGCTGTGCCACTGGAGTTTTTGCAAGCGTCTACAATGGTGTACTGTGATGATAAATAAATAGTTTGATAACTATACACTGACCAAATGTGGGTGTAATATAAGTACACCTCTGACTACTTCTGCGGACATAGGCGCGAGCGTGTGTATATATGCATTAAAATATGAAAATAGATTAAAAAAAAGGTTAGCAACAAAACGCAAAGCATATTGTTTGTGATAACAAAAAATAATGGTAACTATCGCTTGTTGCACACAAGGCTGCAGCCGCTTCACTACAAATATTCGCTATAAGCTCCAATAGGGAGACAAAAACATTGCAAGGTCGTTCTAAAAGTTGTTTGCAAGACAATATCAGTTTCATTGTATTTGACTAAATAAACACTATATACAAGCAAATAAGAATGTTTTACAATAGTGAGCCTTACTGTTGCACAATAAGGTACTGTTTTCACCGTTGACCATAGATGGACGACATAAGACTGAAGTACCTTTTTTAATGTTGTAGTTGGTATTTGTTTTTTAATTGAGGCATGCTGAAGATGCTTCATTGGATAAAATGCATTGTAGTTGGAAAGATCACAGTAACTTTATTATTAACTATATAATATGTATTATTATATACCTTAAAGTAGTAAACTTCGCTTAAAACGCACATTAAGCCTGGGTTGCATCAACAGGCTTTACCTATAAAATAAGCTTCAGTACTGGTTAGGCAACAAAATGTTGGACTGTTTCAAAATTGAGATGTGACTTTAACTATTAGTTTGAACCGTTCAGTTTGTCTAGTTAAAGCTAATGCTAAAGATTACGACTTTACGTGACACTGGCAGCACAATTTGCCAAATGACTAATTTGGTGCTCTCATTGTGAAATTAGCCTGTAGTTTGGTCATCGTGCAACCCAAGCTATTTGTATTGTAGTGTATGTGTTGGTACTGACATGATGACGCCGAGGCTCCACCAGTCCGCCTGGGGCCCGTAGCCGGTCTGCAGGAACACCTCGGGCGCGATGTAGTCCGGCGTGCCCACCGTCGAGTAGGCGAGCGCTCGCCGGTTGCGCTTCCACGACTCGGCGCGCCGCTTCGAGTCCATCGCCGACGACGACGTCGATACTGCCCGAGTAACACTACCTTCACTAACGTTTACACGACCACTCATGCTCCTTACAACTAGGGGGCGCACCCGCTACATAACATGTATTAATATTATAAACAACAATTATTTATATTTTGGATAATCTTAAAAACGAATGGAAAGATGCAATGGATAGTTGCATTATCAGAGAATCGCACGCTGTAAAACGCATGTCGTCCGCTACAATTTAAGATATTGTATCAATTGTTCAAAACACAAGGATCATTCTAATCCTGCGCAGATGAAGTCGCATATATACAAGTGCGACTAATGTCCTTTGGTGGAACACAAAACTACTCGTCTACTGTACATGTAACACAGCTACTAATGTGTACCAATGAGTAACTATACAGGGTTACTGGTGGCTCCGCTGTGAACATTGATCATCGCAACCAAGTTTTCACAAAACACATTTACAGTGATTGGCCATATTTATAAGTAAGGCAGTAGATACATAAAGTCATGAATAGAATATGTAAGAGTGCCCCGTATAACCCGTAGTAGGGGGTATGTGTAATTACCGGTAATCCTGTATAATAGGTTGGCAAGTGGCGCACACTCACTGAAGTCTGAGGGCGTGGCGCGGGAGAGGTCCCGGTAGAAGTCTGTGCGGTGACTTTTCTTGAGGCCCGTGCACAGGCCGAAGTCACTCAGCTTTATGTGACCGCGAGCGTCTAGCAGCAGGTTGTCCGGCTTTATATCTCTGCAACACCATACACACACATGTACACCCCCTCGCTCACTACACGTACGCACCCACTACTCAGCTAAGGGGTGTTATTGCAAGTCGGTAACGTCAAACTTATTTTTATGCTGCGGAATATATTACAATTTTGTATTATAATGAATAGATTAGTCATACCTGTGTATAAAGCCGAGCTTGTGGATGCTATCGATGGCGAGCGCGGTCT
The DNA here is from genome assembly GCA_929442735.1 of Watsonalla binaria. NCBI lineage: Eukaryota > Metazoa > Arthropoda > Insecta > Lepidoptera > Drepanidae > Watsonalla > Watsonalla binaria. Next base: position 185,813 of record OV838917.1, on the reverse strand, counting down.
CGGCGACGTAGAACTGCGCGCACTCCTCGCTAAGCGTGTCCTTCTTCATAAGGAGCGTCATCATGTCCCCGCCGGGCAAGAACTCCATGATCAGGTACAGGTTCATGGGGTCCTGGAAGCTGTAGTACATCTTCACCACCCACTGGTGGTCCGCCTCCACCAGGATGTCGCGCTCCGCTCGCACGTGAGCCACCTGCAACACAACAACAACCACTCACTCTATGTGAGACGGAGCTCACCCGCGTACTTCCCGTTCCCTTGTAGGTACATTTGGGTAGGGGATACATTTTGCCTGTATAGCTCATACTGATAATATAGATATCCATTGCTGAATGAATTTGTAACATCGTTTCGGTAGTTTCGGAGCCTATTCAATGCAAAAAAAAACTACCAAATCTTTCCTCTTTATAATATTAGTATGGAGTGTCCCTTACACTTGGAACACTTTTGCATCGTCATTATTATGAGTTCAGTTAATGTACCACTACCACTTCCAAATAAAATGCAGACAGTAGTCAGCTCACTACTTTACCTTAACATTACAATTCTTGAACTTTACTTAGATTGGAATTTGCCATACTCACAAATGCAGCATTGGCACTGTGGCCATGGCCTATTCATGAGATATATTTAAAGCATTACAATTTGTAAACATACTTATAAAAAAAAAGGAATATTTAAGTTTCATGCCCAGTTCTTCTCAAAGCAATCTTCCGAACCCGATGGTAATCTTTGTGTCCTTCTGACTATTCGAAATTACTTTGAAGGAAGTCTAATCGAATAAATACATTTTTGATTTGAATCTGATCCTCATAAGCTTCCTTACATACATGTTAGTTACGTCAACGCTGTGTAATAAGCCGGAGTGGTAGTTCCAAGCGAGCACGGCATGAGTTCATCAAATAGGGTGTGAAGGGTTGGTAGCGCACGTGTCGCCCATTGCAAACGTACTACTTTATAATTATTGATTCCCTCAAATAATAAGAAGAGACAGTTGCACATAACAATTGTAAATAAAAAGGTGAAGTTTGTTGGTAATTCACTAGGCAGCTTTGATGATAGTATCTTGAGTGGCACGAGAGGAGCTACATTGGAGGGTAGTGTCGTCACCTGTTCCTTCTCGAGCATGTCGGCCTTGCGGAGTATCTTCATGGCGTACACGTGGCCCGTGTCCTTCTTCTGCACCAGCCGCACCTCGCCGAACGCGCCCCGCCCTATCACCTGTGACAACACCACACGCAAACACCTGTCTTATTACAAACACCTTACAAATTCACCTATTATGTCCAATACCAACACGACATATATAATAATACATTGCTGTCATCAAAAATCAACAGTGACTTATGTATGTAGGTGTCTACTAATATACCCATGGAAGTATATATATTGTACCTTTTCTGTGGGTACATCGGATCTGTTCCTCTGCATTTGATCACAGCGTCTATTAGCAGCAGCTACGAGACAGGCTGTTCATAAGGTGGTACTGACCTTGAGCGGCTCGAAGTCCTCGACGCCTAGCCTTGACCGTTTGAGTCTAAGGAACTCTGTCTCTTTTTGGGCGTGCTGCTGCCGCTTCTCCTGCTTCTGGCTTTCCGTGAGGCTCTCATCCTTGAGCGACTCCTCGAGCTTCTCCAGTCTACAACAAACATATTGTTGTCACGTGGACCAACAAGGAAGTGCTGTCAAACACGGCGTAAGTGTTGTTGTTTTTAAACCAAATAAGGGTTGAATGATGACGACAAGCAGGGTGGCCGCAGTAGCCATCGGCACCGGTATCAGGTTGGATTGATTACCTTTGTTTCCTCTCATAGTGCTGTGAGATGAGGTTGGTGTAGAAGTTCTCTAGGGTGACCTTGGCTTTGGTCGCCTTGTCCAGCGTGTGCCCGCTGAAACGGATCGTGTCCGTCCCGGTCATCTCCAGCACCCCTGCAACCAATGCTATCACTTAATACTGTTCACAACCATCATCAAATACATCTGTCTTTATATGGAACACGCTTTAAAATTGTTTTATTCAAATAAGTGATTGAAATATTATTGTAATTATAATCATTTTGAGCACAACACATGTATCTGATAGATCACTAAGGACATCATGAGATAATTTAATTATAGATCAGTTAGCCAACAGTTAGAGTCCACGCACCAGGTAAGTGTACATTATTCATGAGAAACGTGACGTGACGTGACGTGACGTTGAACACACCACCAGTAATTACTGCACGAAGGATACTGAGAGGTACACAAGAGATGGCAAGGAAGTGGCGAGGCAGAGGATTGGCTGTTTCATCTGTAAGGTACATGTGCTGACTGTCGCACAAATCACATCGAAGCTATCAAAGCGAATGGACAATAATATTGTATAGTCAGCTATGTATAATGCATTATAGATAGTATCGAGCCGCGGTACATTCGCGTTGGAGTTGGTACGATAGGAAGGCACTCGTTGAGTGCGTAATGACAGAGGTGTCGCGAACTCATTGGCAAGCCGCGGCTCTGTGCCTATTGATATATTGCGGCGGACTACGGACGACACTATTACTCTATCAGTCACCACTCTGGCACTAAAATGTTATCAACAGGAAGGCACAAGGAAACTAATTATTGGTATTTATTACACCTTCCACCGGAGCTGAGGCGAGCACAGAAGCTAAGCAATTGTCTAGTTCGAGTATTAGTAGCCACGACAACACAAGCGAACGACATACTTTGTAGATAATAATATTAATATAGGGCATTGTAAATGTGCCGCATCCACATTGAATAAAATTGATATTGACGCAAGCATTTCATTCACACACATTGCCTTCGCCTATGAACACTAAGCATTGGTCAACAGTTCAGTTGTAATAGTGAAATTGGCTCGCTTGTTATGACAGCCAGCTGACTAAGCGTAAGGTCCATTTGAAATATAATTTCAACCGAAATTACGGTGTTGCTGCCCTCAGCAGCTGGTTGCTAAAGGAGCTCTCGATTAAGTATTGTTAAGCCATCTTACAATATTAGCACTATTTCCTGAGCGGTGTACATTGCCGGATCGATTCAGTTGACCGTCAAAGGCCCACTTATCTAGGTTGCATTACAATTTTATAGCGAATGAAGCAAAGTGACTTTTCCGATTTCCGTGTATAGGATTACTTGTAAACTACGCGACGGATTTATATACAATTTTAGCACATTTTGGTAATATGTTCTTGTAGCTATTATCAAATGGTCCTACAGAATGCCTTGATCAAAGCGACTGACCACAAAATGCCTTTCATTGTCACGGCGGCGTGACGAAGTAGTACACGGCGACGTTGTTGATGCGATAAAAACGAGTACCTACTTATTGTATCACACGGCGCGGTGGACGCGTTCCAAGCAATAACCATGGACAACATGGAATAATTCCGAAAACGACAGAGCTGCAATATGTGGGACATTGGTACATGAGCGGCTGACGCCGCATGCGTCACACGCGATGGCGGCGCGCATACCAGCAGACAATGCACAATCACAAATAAACAATACTTAGTGCGCCGTAAACAATAACAGCCGATGTCCCCGCTGCGACAGTTGCCTAATCTCATACAGGAAAACTAAACGTATATTTACCAACGCAGGATCAGATCAATTTGTACGTTACAACTATGGATATAAAGTTTCGTTTACCACCTACCTACATACATCTACATAACATGTATCACTTACGCAGAGTAACAAAAGCATAATTTTTAAATTGAACATGTTTATGTATTATGCTGTCACGTCATTCGTTCCTTCCTAGACAAATTTGTTTCGTTTCGAGATACTATACTTGAGTAGCCACGAATTTGAATTATAATATATTATTTTGTAGACACAATTAAGTGGGCTTGAGCTGCGTGTAATCGGTTCGTGGCGTCATAATACTTAGAGACCGCTACGTCACCGTGGCTTAGCCTTGGCGGGAGCATGGCGTCTACAATATTTAAACTAGTATAGTATGATAGACACTAGTAGGTGATCGGCGTTGTGGAGTGCAAGCCACATTAACGGGCCTACCGCGCCGCCGCGGTGCCAATCTCACATAACTGTTCACCCAGAGCTATAAGCTACAATGGCTGCTTGACATCCATTTGTCGTTAAACCAGCACACTGCACTTCAGAGCAATCAATTCTCTGTAGAGTACTGCATTCATATACGTCAGAATCAATTTATAGGTATATGCGATTCCTTGAGAATATAATAGCAACACGAGAGATACAGTTGCCGGGTGGCGTGCGGCGAGTGCCGCGCGCCGGATGGCGGCTGTAGTAGCGGACCAAAACAAACACCATCGCGATGATGTGGGTATTGCATCAGCGGAGATGGCTGCAAGGCCAGATTTGTATTGAGCAAACACTTCTTTGTACACGTGTCTGAATATTCGTCGATAACTCAAAAACAATGACATCATGTTTAGGAAATATTTGATCGTTTGCTACGGACTACTAATTTGGCAATCACCCTTTACAGTAATAATTGCAAGTGTACCTAAAAATTTTTCTCTTATGTTTTATTCGTATATTTAACAAGTTATTGTTATACAATACATTTATAGGCATTAACCGAGCTACAAATGCATGACATTAGTTGTAATAGAGTATGTACCCAATCATGTTATTTGTACAGGATAATAAGTACGTAGGTACACATATGTATAATTTTACGAAGCAGACCATGGTTAACAAATATAACGAAAGAAAGAAAGAAAGAAAGAAGAATTTCTTTCTTTCTTTCTTTCAAATATAACTAGTATCAGAGCTTCAGTCACTTGAACTGAAAATAAACATCCAAAACTCAGGAGTCCAAGATAACGGCGAGGTGAGCGGAGACATCGTCAAACGATCGGTTCATAGCATTTATTAGCGGATATGTCATAACGCGGCATTACGTCACCAGGCACGGGTTTAAATTATCGCTCTAAGTACTAACCCGCGAACAAACTTAAGTAACAAACATTACTCGAGCCAAGTGTCTGCGAACCTAATGCGGTAGATACCGCAAACCTCGCCACCAACCAAGCAGTATTTGGTAAGCCCTACTCGCGGAGACAAGCATGAAGTTCGAATAGCAGGCAAATGTTTAATGAACAAAATAAAATGTATTACAAGAAGATATGTGGAGTTATAGTGTGGATGTGAGTCTAGTCTCATGTGCCAACCTCACCTGTGCGTGGGCCCCCCGGCTGGCTAACAGACGAGCCTCTACCGACCGTCCGAGCGACGGTGGAATAACCATCACATACAACACGCTTCACGCACAAGCCACGGGCTAGCAACGAACAGCAGGGTTGCGGGTGCAAAGCATCATGCTCTGATCGCCAACCTGCCGGCCAAGCATGGTGTTATGGCATCAGGGTCGTCACCGAACTACTGCCCAACTCTTCTTGTTCTCTCTTGGTAAAGCATGAAGACGACGGAACACGACTTACCTCATGAAGCACTTCATACACATAACATTATAAAATGGGTCCTTAGCCAATTGTGTCCGTTAGGCCTTGCCTAGGTCATGATGCTTCCCTTGAGTGAACCAGAACTGAGTAGTTAGATGGGTGACGACCCTTTATCGACTTTTGTACAGTAGATTCAATGAGAGGAAATATCATAATAACTCCCCACATGTTCATGTGTTTAGGCCAGTACCAGTGTGGGACATACATTAAAGACTATGGGTCCCAGCTGAGAGTGGAGACTTACCCGGAGGCTGGGGCGCTGGCGCCGGTGTGTCTGGGGCCACCGTAGTGCCCGGGGTGCTTTTCCCCCAAGACACGGCTCACTCTGCACAAAAAAAAACGCTAACATAACTGTCATGGTACATGCATATTGTTGATTGCTATATTTATACAACTGTTATACATTTTGTTCACCAAATAAAGAAAGTTTAGTCTCCAATATGTAATTATGTCGAGTCTCAAAGTACATTTATGTCTAAAGTTAAATAAGTTGTTTATGTTATTTATGAGAGTACAGGGACAAAATATAGCATATGTTACTTGCTGATAGCTATCCATTGATGAAAGAATGTTTCAAATTGGTCTAATAGTTTTCTGCTTATTCATTATATACAATAATACAAAAGCTCCTCTTTATAACAGTATAGAAGAATTGATTTGACTAAACATAATGAATTTCTGCTGTGTGAGAAAACTTCAATTGCCACACTAAATATTAGGCTTAATTTTTTGCTTTATAAAGAAAACAATATTTCAGTGCAATGAAGTATTTTATGGTCCAAAAATGCCAATAGCATTATGTCATGCAAGTATTATTATTGGAAAATACAACATGGTGTGAATGTATTGAAAGAGTGAGTGATGAATGAAACATGGACAAATGTATATGGAAGTGAAGGGTACTTGATGGGGCCCAATACAATCTCAAATGGGATTGCTATCTACCATCCAAATACTGCCAGTAGTACTGCACTTGAACAGGGATTCAGGGCATACTAATTCTCCATTCAAACATGTATGTAGTTATAATAACTAACTGTCACATTGGAATATACACAATATTATTTATGTTAGCTATTGATACTTTGTTTATGTATTTATTGAGTATTGGTAATCAAAATTTGAAAGAATTACATGTACATCTAATATACTTATTAATGTAAGTGTTAAACTAACGATAATCGACCACTGCCATTTATTATGAATGGAAAACTAAAGTAAATGTTTGTGCGGTGTGGTATTATCTACTACATAATGACCACAAATGTTGTATATTACTTCTATTGCCTGTTACCAAAGTTATTAAAACCTCAATAGATTGGAGCACATAGACTTCTATACTTTACTCACTGTATTCAGCTGAATATAAATAATGCTTCCAACAAATATGCTATCCTACTCACTCACAACTTAGACAAGTTGTTTCATATACCCAATAATACAGACTTGATGGTAGTAATTACTAGACTGTAAAGCTCATTCACACTGAATGAATACTAATGTATTGCAACTATTATTCCTTTATACATTTGAGCCTAGACCTACTCACAACTATCTATCTGACAGATGTGTATCCATGCCACCCATCCACTGCACTTTATCTCAAGTGATAATATTTTACAAACAACAGTATATGAGGAACTGAATGAAATGTCCACTACAAAGGAGTTTTAGTGAGAGCTTGACCTTCAGTATTGTTAGGTGGACGTATCAAGGACAATGAACGGCAGCCAGTAAAAGTGTACTTGTCACGTCGCCAGCTACCGAGGTGTCAGCATCACGACGGTGTCGCCTCGCCCGCCAGCGGCCGGGCCCTCTATCAGCTCCTAACTAACTCGACAGTATCACTAGTGCACCGGCTGCCATGTAGCGAATATGATCACAAGTTATAAATAGATGAGTGATTGATTATCAGACAACTAGCGGAGCGTAAGATGGCACTCGCGAACATTTGCGTCACTCACACAAAGGAATCGTATTGTATCGGGCCAGGCCGTCAACCTCTCTCTGAATTATACATACCTTGGGTTGGACTGTGACCCAAAAATTGTTGCTTGCTGGCCACTCACCCGCCCCCACTAATAAATAAACAGCATAAAAATGAATTTCACACGATGACTAAAATCAATAATTCTATATCGAAAATAGATTGTTTTGTATTGCAATGACACAAGTCGCCTAGATAAATGTATTTAGTACACCACTAACTGTAGCCGCCACGGACTATCAGAAAATACCTTTGTATAAATGAATTACGAAAGTGAATAACGGGATTCTTCACGAGCGACCCGACAGAAATTGCACAAAGAAAGATGTCAGTCAGACAGATAGACATAGACAGGCCACAGATGATAAATAAGTCATGTGGCGGACTTTATAATGCTGCCATATACAACTAGGAAAATCTATTTAAAACGTTTTTAATTTAAAAAAATTAAGTCCTAGAATATTGATATAATCTTTCAATACCAGATTAAAATATAATCGTTATAAATCATAATTGTTTGTTCATAGATAGATTAACTCTCTATCTATGCTGCGCTCTTAGTTAAAGGTGCAACCTGATGTAAGCCGCTCGACGCTCGTTTCCAGCGACAAATGTGATCACGTGATATGTAGCGATACGTGATAGGAGCGGCTGCATCACGTAGTTCCTTTTTGAGTCGCGGGAAATTAAAAATGGGATCACGCGAACACATTTGTCTCTGGAAGCGAGTGTCGAGCGGCTGCATGAGGCCGCACCTTAATAGTTTTCTGTGGACTACATCTTTACATTTTTGAACTGTCCGATTAATGTCAACATGCAAAGTGCAAACATGGTACTAATTTAATACTTACACATACCATACAATTATACTTATTAATTATATGTGTGCAATACGTCCACTGTTATGTCCCCAATTCTTCTTAGCTGCTGGAGGAATATTCCCGTGAGGAACGCGGGGCAGGATGATAATTTTATCATTCCAATATACTAACTGTACCCCGCGGTTTCAACGGATGGCTTTATTTCGCGGAACTCATTAAATTTTATAGATAGCCTAGGTACTAGCTACAAAGGGGCACGGTCGGAAGCGTAGTTAAGTAGTACCGTACCTACCTAGTATGTACTGTGGTACCTATGCATGCATTCCATAGATGATCCCCATCTCGATATAAAATGGTAGGTAAATAAAACTACGTTAAATGAGTTGGTACATATTGTACTACATGTATTAGCTGATTTAAGAATATATTATTTATTGTAGATACTTAATAGATTTAAAGAAATTGTTTCTTTGGAAGTATTTGCGGTACTCTTGTAGGTACTTAGGTACTTAATGGGTGGGCGTATGGCCAGCTAATAAACAATTACTTAAGTAAAGATGTCACGCCACTTCCGACGAGACTGCACCTACTATGTTAACACATAGTGAGTACCTAGCAATTGGCCAAAATGTCGAATTTGTTACTGTAATATTGAGTATTTTGTGGTACATCTATGCAGTAGGCAGTAGATAAGTATTTTAAATGTAATATCTTGGTTCGAGTGGAACTCAATTTCTAATTAACTAAGATTTTGTCCGTGTTCAAAACTGGGTTGTATTTGTGAGTCGTGTATAAATTTGAAGCCTGTAGCGCCGGGTTCCACAACTGAAAGAAAATTAACATAACTTCAGTCAACCGAATGTAACCAAGAAAAGTATAATTGCCAAATACGAGTCGAGTGCCACTGTTATGGTCTGCTCAGTTATGATATTATGAACTAAGAGTCGCAAGAGGTGCCAAACAAAAAACCCTTCTTGATTTCGGCGGTCGGCTGATTGGCGTCCATCAGTATTTCTATCTTCATCTACACTATTATTATAAAGTGGGAAGATTTGTATTTTTGTTATGAATAAATTCAAATATTAAGCCGATTTCAATATTTCTTTCACCATTGAAAACCTACATTATCAGCGAGTAGCATTTATTTTATCCCCGTACTCCAACGGGAACAGGAACTACGCGGGTGAAACCGTGTGATGTCCGCTAGTGCATTATAAAGTAAGCATATTTCTCTGGTCTTAGATTTACATAAATTAAGATGAACCTTTAACATTGTATTTACCCAACCCCTTGTGTCACCTGCCTTACGTGGAGCACGCAAGGTTATGTTGCGAATTGTAGGAATAACCATGTAAAGGTAGGTACTACTTACTTTTACCATGGTATGGTATTAATGGTATTTAGTATTAACCTCATTGGGCACTACTACTGCTGCTGTAAGTTACAGTTGTAGCGTAGTCTTTTTATTTGTCCGTGTTGTATCCCCATATGTACAGCAAACATAGATATACACCAGCTAAAGTTAGGTAAGTGCCTAAATATAATGTGTGATCGGTTACCTGGACCTTCTGCCGACAAATGTTGATTGCCAACAAGAATGTGCTCTCCCCCTCCATCCCTGGTTTCTGTCCTGAAGTTGGAAGGCTGCACCTGAAGGGACAGGCGATCATCGTAGTCAAGACAGAGCTGCTAATAGCTGACACACAAGCACACAGAGTATGTGCCTCCCAGTGTATGTGCAGTTAAAGATATGCGTATAATATTTTTATTAATATTTTTTAATACTTATTCTTTTGCTAAACACTCATAACTCGTGACGGCTCTTGAACTCACGCGGCCCAAGGTCAGGCAGTTCCGAAATCGAACCGAAGATCCCGTAATATATTGTGAATCCTCGAGAACTGAATACCATCCCGAAAGCTGTAGGTAATTATGTGCAAAGTTATATGATTTATTGATGCCAACCCACCTGACCGTCGTTCCTCATCAGATCGGGGAATGAAGAGCCCTGGTATCTGTTATATATACCATTGAGGTTGTAGTGCAAGTTCATATCTGGACCTATGTTGGCCTTCAACAATTGCTCCCAAATACCACCTGCAAATAGGTACAAATATATATATAGTACAATAGCGCCCAACGCCTTCTTGGGTTTAAAAAATATTATATTATAATATAGAGAGGGAAATCGGGAGTACGAAAGTTTAAAAAAAATCAGGAGTACGCTCGCTGTCCCATTGGTATTAGGGAACAGGGTCCCGGTCCCAAGAACCCTTCGACTCCTACAAACTCCATGTCCCAGCATACCTACCTAAGAAGGCTGTGTGCGACTTTACCTATTCGAGTTTATGAAACTTCTCCGTACCTTTATCAATAGAGACGATAGGTCGATTAGACTGCCAAGGATATTCGCCGTGAGCTTGGAAGTATATCGCGTATGTTGACAGCTGAAAATATGTTACAAACAGGTGAGGTCAAGACGAAGAATTAATATGTAAAATATCTATTGCGACTTTACTTTGCAGTCTAAAGTTACACACGTGTGGACGTGCCGCCCATGCGTCCATGGCAGGTAGGCGATCAGATTTCTATACTGGATGTGGCGGCATAAGGATAAGCCTGTATAGTGAGGGATCCCAGTCCCTATGAGATAACAAAATTTAAAGTTATTATTAGATATATTGTAACTCAACAAGAAGATACAGGCTTATCAATTATTTATATCACACCCTGTATACTTTAAATTCGGAATTTCCAACATTTGTATGAGTACACGTGTCAGTCACAGGTCACACGTCTGTCACATGGCCACAGTATTTCTATTACTATTTCTATATTCAATGTGGCGTAGGTAAAATTTTATTCAAAGCTCTAGTATCTCTGAGATCAACATTTCCATAATATTGAAAGAAACGTTTTGTGTGCTGTGTAGGTAATCTGTGTTAATAAATTCATATATAACAATACTCAGAACCATACTTTGCATAGACCCAATATGCTTTGATCCGGTAATTAGGTCGCACTGATAGATAGGTAAGTACTTTCCTATTATTCTTCTGGTATAGCACTTTTTAACTTTGTCAAGACTAGTACATATCCCCGTGACCTATCCTTTACTACTCTACAATGTAAAAACTTTAAAGTGGTAGAGAGGTATTCCTTGACGCAAGTTACAAGTAGGATTGGTGTCAGTTCGAAGTACACATGATGAAAATTAAGTCATAATAGAACCTAATTTTGCTGTCACTCAAGCGTAATCGGACAATATTCTTGTTCCCTGCCTACAGTATTCTAAAAAAAATATAATATTATTATATACGTATACCGCAAACCTGAGTGTAGTACAAGGCCAGCCAGTACTTGCCACCGTGGCCCACAAAGGCAGTCTCGTTGGCGTCCATCAGCGCCGCGGGCATCTCCTGGTGCAGCATCTCCGGCGAGATGCGCAGGTTGCACCCGTACCTAATTCATTCACACATTACGGTCGCCGCAATGTACTCGCCAGAAGAAGGATTACAACAACAATTTTTCATCGAAGATATATCTCTTCTTACATATCCCAGCGTCGCAGGCAACTATCGTAACTACGCGACCCGCACGGTTCTGTTGAGGGGATATCCATACCTTATTATATTTATTCGTGCGTTGGAGGCTTCCAATACTTAGCTTACCAGTCTGGGCAGGCCTTCAGTATATCGTAAGGCGCCCTGTAGTACTCGGCCCTGCGCACTATAGGGTTGCGGATGTTGAACCGCTCGTTGGGGTCCGTCAGGTTGATCCTCTTGATTTTGATGTCTCGTCTCTCACAGATGTAGTCGTAATGGAACTTCGGCACCGACTCGCCGCGGGCGCAGTATGTGGCTAAAATGTTTACAGTTTCCCAACGGTCCACGAACCCACAATCAATCCCACCCACGAATCAATTCGAAGAATCACCTACAAGCTGCAGCCTAATTTTAAGGCCCCCTCGCTTTCAACTAATTTTGTTGAAATAAGTTTGTATATTATCTAAAGTTATACCATAATAGGTCTAGGTAGATAGATCCTTACATTATTAGGTATTTTAGTAACTAAGATACCATCGGAACGAAACAATAAATAATATAGGTTGAAAACTTACCAAGAAATAAAAAAAATAAGGTAGGTACATATTCATTCTTTCTCAATATCATAAGCCTTTGATCAATGGAGTGCTATTGGGGCATTCATATTGATCGACCATTTAAACTAATGCATGCGATTCATCCAGACGAGCTCACGTTTAGATAGGTATCTAAACGTGAACATGTTTCATGGTTTTACATAGTGTTTTCATGGCTTTACAATGTAAACGTAAAATGTCATCATCATCAACCTATTAATCCCCTGCTAGACATAGGCCTCCCCTTGCGTAAAATGGACCTACATTAGTCTGTACTACCTACGTAGTAAACAATGAGACAATGCCTCTACTACCTTAAGTAGCATATACTTTGACTATACTATACTTTTGTATGTGCCATCAAGGCTGTTGACAGCTGCGTATTTATCGATGCAATACCGATATCCCAGCGATGTGGGGAACCGCAGGTAGGGCACTTTGCATGTGAAGCGCCCTTCCTGATACATCGCACCCTGGAATAGATCAATCATTGGGTAAATGTTGACATCAGGTCAGTTGGGAGGCGTCTGAGAATCGTAACACACGCGTATGCGTTCGAGATAGGTAGCGTGTATACGCTACCTATCTCGAACCCATCAATCAATCAGAGTACACTGTTGGACGGATTCTGGAAGGTCTCGGAGTAATTCCAATCCTTAAAACTAGCCATTCATTATTAGAGCCCATGCGTGTGAGTGCCTGTTTCCGTTAATGGCCAGTAGCCGAAACTCAGTAGTATCTCATTTTATTTCCGTTAACACCCGTTTGTGGCGCAGGCAGGAAGGCTGGTCGCGTGGATTGGTTACCTTGCATATGACGCTGCGGCGGCCGGGCGGGCGCGACACTCCGCCGAAGCAGTAGGTGCGGGTGCCGTTGATCATGATCTCCGTGACGCCGATGTGCGAGATCAGCGAGATCCCATTGATCCCGGCCAAGGCGAAGCGCTGCAATCCGGCGCGCTTGCGCACCTCTACGTTATTTTTCATGCTCATCGTGTTCACTATCGCCTGCCATCCGTACACAAATTCGTGCATCGGCCCTGGGTCGAGGAAATTAAACTTATTAATCCGAGATCAGGTACTGTATGCGCGTACATACCTACTAGGAACGCATGAGCTTATATCGCAGGGAACGGAATATTCTATATGTGGCATATGATGAAGTGAGTGAGATGTTATACGGGCTGCATTTACCTACGTATATGTAAACGTATCAAATTGAAACTGTCCGTGACCCATAATAAGTGTATCGCCATCCTCAGGCATGCGTGTCTGACAAACGTTAAATTAAATCTCAGAACACAACATACATAAGATTTCGAATTGGATGGAATATGACATGATACCAATCCCAAAGCTGTCTCCATCGAGGAAGTTGAACATCTCGCCGAAGGAGTCGGGCATGAGGCCCGCGACGACGGTGGTCTGCTGCATGCCCTCGTCGGGCAGCATAGGGTTGATCTCGTCCGCCGGGGTGGTGAACGCGTGCGCAGACAAGTTGTTGTAGTACCCCAACGAACAAGCGATCTGACCGGAGAACAAGCTTCACCATTACTTTTAGACATTATACTATGTATCTAATTAGGACGGTTTTGATTACTTACCTACCAACTTCTCAGATGGATCTCATCAACATAAATCATATAATGCCCAGTCAGTACCTACATAAGTACTTACTATTACCTTCTGCAGCATCATCTTGATAAGTACCTAGGTATATTACAACCTACCTGATGCTGACCGGCTGAATTCTTGCAATATCTGTTTTTGTATGTAGGTATTGTAAGATGAAAATATGCTCTAATCCCTCTCGGCCTGACGGCACTCTCGGTTCGATGTCCGCGTCCGATGTCCGATGTCCTTGCGGCACAATTTTATGACTTTGCCTTTTGCGCGTTTTCGATTTTGGTTTGGTTGTGACTTAAAAAAAATATTCAAATACCTACCTAATATTCTTGTGTGAACCTACTTAGAATAGACTGCAGTTATGAGCGCTAATAAAATTTGTCGTGTAGTGTACTTAACTGTGCATGTATTTTACTCACGTCACGCCATACCGACAGACAGAGACAGACTCATAAAATGATTACTGCGCAATCAAAGTCAGCACTCATAACTCATGACGGTGGTAGGTACCTATTTGTGGATATACTCCTTAAGTACTTACATGGCGAATGCAATACATATTTTCTTAAAGAATCTGAGACAATATACATATTTAAATACAATGCATGCCTACTATCGCATGATTAAGTGTTGGTAATTTACCTGTTCGATCCATATTGCCAGTAGTAATAGTATATCAGGCCACATAGCGGACTGCCCAGGACTAGCAGCTCCGACTGATTGGATACTGTGAGTGTGCCGCTGCTCTTAATTGACACTCAACATAACTGCCTATTACTTGTATAACAACACCCGATAACAATTAAGTGGCGAGTATTTCAGACGTTTCACAAATAGATGTTATACACCTACCTCCGCGTTAAATAAAACTTTAAACTATTCTTAAAAAATTTAGATGTTCTGTTGGACGGGTTTGTATTCAATACCTACTAGGCCTCACGCGCGGTTTCGCAAGTGGGATTTTACTTTTTGGTAAACCCACAAGAATCTTTTCCAATAACTGCTGCCAAATTCCATCCAAATCTGTTCAGCCGTGTTTGCACGATTGAGTAACAAACATCCACACGCCAGGCATCTGTTGATTATTGTAAGTTACCGTCTCATACAGCAAGGGCAGGGCTAACGCTCTATTTCACATTTAGCAATGAATAGGTATTAAATTATACCTACGTAGCTTGAATCGTGGGGGTGTCCACGTGAGTCTCTCTAACATCACCATAATTATATCTATAATAAATCGTTCCAAATGCCAATGTTTTCCTTTGTGCAGTGTTTCGGCACAATTAGTGGTCTATATTTATGAACAATGAAATGAGATACATAAACAGTTTCACGGTCAGCTACAGAGCTCGATGAACCCGAGTCAACCTTTATTGCCCAGTTGGTTGCACACATAGATAAATAATATGGTTACAGAATACAGATTTCTTATTCTTTTCTGTTCTCCTCAGCAAACCCTATCAATTGACACTGTGGAAATGCAGAAAAATATACTAGTCCGCCATGTTAGATGACCTGTCATGTTGGAATTAGAATGACGGCACATAGCTAAGTATGCATTGTCATCCAAAATAAGCGTGTATTTCAGATCAACCGGCTAAATATAATTGATTTCAAATTTATTTGCAACATTCCACCCGGGTATAAATAAAATTGCAAGCTAATGAAAGCTTGGAAATTATAGCAGTACTTTTAAGGTAATGTTCTGTGTCAAAGGTGAAATAATACAATTTGCAAATCAGCCTCCGTGACTGACAAACGGCTTATTAACTCAATAGTTACCTTAGTTGAACATCATCAGACATAACTCGCTAGGTAGCGTTATGACAGAAATAACATATAATATCGTGTAGAATCATTATTTATTCAAATATTCAATCATTGGTTCAATAATACAAATTAGTAAGAAATCATCATCATCATAAGTATTAAATTCAGTATTAATCAACTAAGCAAGCGCTAATGTATTTGTACTATTCATAGCTAATCGTTAGTGTAAGTCCTAAGTGCTATATATCCAAGGACCCGCCGATGGTAGGCACTGTTGTAACTAAACCACTTTCCCCGAATATAAATATGGTGAAGTGGTTACACAAAAGTATCATATTGTATTTAATAAAACTTATATTTAGTATGGAAATCCAGTAAATGCACAGCGGTATTCGAACCCGCATTTCCATAATCTATTACTAAGCCATACCTGACTGGACGTTTCAAGTTCTGGCTGTTCCTTATTCTATCTCCTAATATGCGTTGAGTATCTAATAATAGTATTCTTGGCACTTAAATATTAATAAAAACGAGCATTTCATGGGAGTACATGGGACACAAGATCGCAACTGTGGCCATTGGTACCACAGTCCGTCTGAGTACAATATATGAGCGTATTATTTCTTGGCTTCACGCAGTCATAGTCCATTTCAAACGAATACTCTCAAATATCGCGACACTTTCAATACTTAATAATATAAATGTGCGTCAAGAGTGCCGCAGTTGATCACCTTCTATACAAATTCATTTGAAATGGATATTACCACAACTAATACTAGACATCTGTTCCCAATATACATGGAGGTAGTTAAAATTATAATGGAGGACACTTTTTTCAGTGTAACAATACAATACACAATACAAAACAAACAATACACAATTATTATAATATCCCCAGGACATGATCAAATAACAGTTTGAAAGATATTTAAAATTACAATAATAAATATATCACCCAAAATGTGAATCCCACACAGATCAATACATAAACAGGAATTGTCCCCCGTAATAACTAACCTCAATTCACTTTCCACATTCGACCGAATTGATCAGGCTACCTGTACCCCCGTCCCGTAAAGCAAACGATCGAAATTCCGTTGAATGATTACAGTTATTCGATCTAAATCCTCTCCCAATGCGGTATCCACGTTAATCGAAATCGTAATTCGATAGAACTTCAACTCGATAGAACGTTTTCGCGACAACGGCTGAACTATTTAGTTTTTTCTTTGATATAATACGAGAACACTGTCAACGACTAAATCTATTGGATTTGAGGTCACTGCGAATCATCCCCACTCCTGCAATGCTTGGTTCGGACCTATTTGTAATGTACTCACAACACTTATTTTAAAATTGTTTTTTTCATCATGAAGACAGATTAAAATATAACTTGCGTACATCTACCATAACTTACCAAACTAATAAACTTAACTTAATAAAATAATTCTGCTGAAGAACAATATTACGAGTATCATAGATTGCCAATAGGTGACATTACAACATGGAGAACAAATATATTTTAAGTACCTTCTTAAATTAACATGACCCTTATAGCCAACTGAACTTTAACATAACCAAAACTAAACACAATCATTTAAACTAGATAAAGCTGTATATACAAACAATATCGATTACAACCACGACGGATCTGACCAGTCCCGCCAACAGGCACAGACTAGCTACGGAACGATAACATGTGAACCATGTATTGATATTTGCTAGCAGTGCATATCATTTCTCACAAATAATATACATAATCCCCCTTTGGAATTCGCTATCGTACGTCCTAATATTCGCGGTTTAAATAAGTGAATATTTTGGATAGCTTTAAGGATTATTTTATACTGTACTTAAAATGTGGCATTGTGAAGTTAATCTAAAATGTATAAAGTAAATGTTCTGAGTTTAACAATAACAGTAGTATCTTCGTTCTTAAATCGAATTATTAAAGCCGTGCCGGGCCCGGGCCGAGCTTCGGCCTTAGTACAATGTCGTAATTAAAATGAAAGTGTTGAAGTGTAAAATGTTTACTTTTTGCCAGCGTCGTAGCCGGCCATGACGGTGCGGAGTGCCGTCCTCAGCAGTTCGTTGGTCTCTGGCTCGTAGGAGGCGAGGCTGCGCCGGCAGCAGGGGCACGACTGACCGCCCGACGACTTGTACGCTAACTTGATGCACGCCTGAAATACACACGCTATTAACATACAACTACAATCTATGACATTCATGTTCTTTCACATCAATGTTTTCAATTTTTCAATCGCATTGGCCACCGTTTAATACTTTAAACTTCGCGCCTGCGTCTGAATCAGACTGCACGAGGAAAGGATTCTATGGAACAAAGTGCAATGAATATATCTGCTATAGGCTGGTATTTCTCCTGTGACGTCATCAGATGACACAAGCGAACGCTATAACGAAAAATACCCATATTGCCGATGTAACATCCGTATGCAGTACCTAGAAACGCCCCCCATCGGCTATTAGGACTATCGGACGCCAGTTTAATATATTTCCATTAAATTAGACACACTTGGAATGCCGTAAACAATTGCACTCTGTTATACGTTAGAAATATTTTTTGGTTGAAAACCGAGAAGCACTGATAAAAATATTATTAATAAATCGGAATTAATCAATTTTCGTAACTGTTACCTGAAGGAATTATAAATATAGTAAGAATTACCAAGTTAAAAATAATCCGGATCACCAATATAGGGGGATGTACACAATTAATATTCAACCTATACATACTCCGTGTGACATAGACGTCAGTTTAAACTTGTATTTCCCAGGTGTATAAATTGTTCTGCCTATTTGTGACATGGGATTCATACAGGGATGGACAAAAGGTTATTACAGTACAGTTAATCAGTTTCCCATCAATATGTTTAAGGTTCGAAGACTAACAGTTCGACCCTCATTAGTTGTTGGCCTGTCTGAGCCCCAGATTGGACTATTTTCGTTAACAGACCATAATGATTGACAGAGCCAATGCTGTGATCGTGAGGGTTTAACTACACATCATATCCTCTCGTTTTAAGTCATTGTGACCGTCATTATTAAGAAAAGTTACCAAGCTAGTGTGCCGCATTATCGTCCGTCGCATGAGAAAGTATGTTGTTTCCATTTATAAAATTAGGAACTTTTTAACAAAGAGAAGTGTAGCGACGAGCGTGGCGCCCAACGTGGGACCAATTCAGTTGACCATTGATATGGCGCCCGACATGGGGCTACATATTTGTTAGTTCAGTGCCTGAGCATACTTACAATATTATATTACGCCATCTGCATGCACAGTATTAAAAGTTCAAATCGCGCCATCTGCACAACCTATTTGCAAAGTAATCAATCAGAGTGCCGCCATCTATCAGGTGCCACTGTTATCTAATGACTGACCTAAATACGAACCCTCGGGAATATTGGGACTTTAATAATTATACATATTGCTTAAAATCATAAATTTAAAAAACAAATTGCAAAAAAGCAGGAAATTGTCTATAAAAAGTGAAAAAAGATACCTAATAATTCGCCATGGTCTCACTTGTAACAAATAAAAGCAAAAGGGGGAAAGGCGAGCGTGGACTCGAACCACGAACCTCTGGGTTTAAATCAACCCAGCACGCTATCCCTTGCGCCACTCAACCCATTTAGAAGGCGACGAAAATTGCTTTATAAAGTACGTTTATGGAAAGTATTCTGTGAAAGATCAGGATAATATAAAGATAGCCAGGTCATCTAAAAAATCAAGTCAAGTATTAATAAAGTGAATTCTAGATCTAAACACCACATGAGATACCCTTATGTTACAAAAATTCGCAATTTCGCCAGTTTCATAAGAGCCGATCAGACCCCTTTTGTTAGCATGATCTCCTAAAAATGTCTAAAAACGAACACAACAATAAAATAGAGCACTTTCATTTTGTTGCCATCTTCTGTACCTAATGTTCGGGAACAATCCAAACTTTTCTTTCTTCAATCTTGAATGACATATCCTGTCATACTTACACACGACACACGACATATCCTCTCATGAGGTTGTTGTACACTTAGCACCTAGACTCTATGGATATGGTACAATGGGAAATATTTAAAAAAACAAACAACCAACGGTAAACATTTTGCTATGTATAATTTATGTTGAAGTAGGTAGGTAGATATTGCCATCGCCGATGGCGGCACGCCAGCCTGAGCGTATGCTTACCATGCAGAAGTTGTGCAGACAAGGTGTGGTGACCGGCCGCACTGCCACCTCCTGGCATATTATACACAGGAACATCTGCGTCACGTACTCCACGAACTCCTGCACACAATCTACTTATTCAACTTTTTTTCCATGAGGGTGTGGTGGTAAAATTAATGTAAAATTTAGTTTTTTTTTAAAATAAGTTAAAAAACGTAAATTCTCTTTTAGTAGGTGAATTTGTTATTCAAAATCAGTTTCGTCCGAGGCACTGAACGTTGCAGACCGGAGCAGCGTGTATTATACCTTCTTCCCCCTGCTATCGTAGACGACGAGGCACTCCCGCCAAAGCTTTGCGTTCACTATATCTGCTTCAATCGCGCTCCTCTCTTGTGCACTCAGACCTTCTTTGCTTGCCTTAGGGCTCTTGGTGAACAAACTCGCCACTTTATTCTTTGGACTCCCATCCTTGTTCTTCGATGCTGTAAGTAACACTTTGTTGTTTAACTATACACTTGAAGTAATAACATAACTGACTATGCGCTTTAGATAATAATGTTTGGGCAAAAGTGCTAGTAAGTACTTTTAAGAAGAAATGCACAGACAGTGCCTTTAGGGAATAGCTGTTTGTTCCAGCTAATCTCTGTAACAGCTGGGGCGTTTGTAACGGGACTTTTACTAGCAGATAGCTGATGCTACAAGGAGTAACTGAGGCTATTTTTATTCAACAGAAAAAATAAGGTGTCGTGAAATAGTCGACCATGAAATTAAGTCGACGCGGGTGAAACCGCGGTGCAACACTAGATCCAAATATGAAGTATGAGATACAATGTGAACAGTGGTCCCGACTAACCTTTCCCGTGTTTGTGGAGTGTGTCGTGTGCCTTCCTCTTCTTGAGTGGCGGCGAGTCAGCTCCATCATCCGTGGACTGGTTGTTCTCGCGCAGGGCTCGCTTCTTGCTGCCCTTGCCCTTGCCGCCCTTGGAGCTCCTTTCCTTCAGCGCCTTCTTCTCCGCCTCCGCTTCCAAGTAACCGTCGGGGTACTACGACACAAAACATTCATCATTTCTAGCCCATATTATACCGTTCGCATTCAATATTTGAACATTATTTCATGTTAATTAAATGAAAACCGCTCGTTAGATGTCAGGTCATTAAGTTTTACTTTTTTTTTGCAAGTGACTATTTTTACTGGATGATAATAGAGGTCCATCTTATTAGATTAATAACGGCTTATATAATTTATATAACCTTTACAAACTGTTATTATTTTTTAAAGAGTAATTGCCAATTTTCTTCTCAGTAAAAGCAACCTTCCGAAACTGGTGGTAACATTTCTGTAATATGTAATTCTTTGTGTCCTTTTGAAGTTTAATCAAATAATGATATTTGAGTAATATGTTATTTACTTATAACCTCTTTACAGTATTTTCTACTAATGCGATGTTACAGGCCTTAATGATAAAATTATAATTAAAATTAAAATTAGCACTAAATATAATTAAAACAAACTAACTGTATTAAAAACTAAACTTTTATAAAATATAATTAAATATCTATCTTACTTAATACATATTTATATGGATAACTCTGAATACTTTTGAGCACACTCTGCGAGTTTTGGCAGGCTCTGGTGAAAGATTTCGATATTGGTAGACATGGCGTTTATCAAACGAATGGCGCGCGAGATTGGAGCATATTTAAGCAGGTCGGCGACGACTGGTTGTCGGCGCGCACAGGTGCACTTCGGGGTGGTGCACCTCACCACGTACACTATCAGCGCCACGTCTCGCCTCACTGCCAATCTGCTATATCCTACCACATTCCCATCACAAACAGGCTCGGGTACATTCATGGATATTATGGGTATACCCCGTAACATTTCAAATACAAAAATCTCGTGAATTCCTTTTGTATTTTTTCCACCATTAGACTATATATTTACTCTCATGGGGATTCCATATTATGGCATTCGTTTTTAAATGGCTGCGTACTAATGCATTGTATAACGTTTTATTTGTATAACTCAGGTACCATCTCGACTCCCAAATCCCGGACCCGATCGACTCTCGGCATCTGCCTGTCCAATCTCATATCGGTATTGTAAAGGTGCGCGCGCTCAGCTGTAGGTCATCGTACAACACTTCGATAAATTGAAATGTTAACTTGTGTTAACTTCACTCCATTGGACTACCCGGTTTATATCTTGTTGCAGCTGTTCACCATCTGTGATACTGCTTACCTGTAGGAATAACTTCAAGTCGTCTGCAAAGAGCAAACAACGCCCCTCTTTGATGACTCCCGGGAGATCGTTGATCATAATTAAACATTCCAACGGGCCAAGATTGCTTCCTTGACTTATACCCGAAAACGTGAAGTAAGGGGTGGACGTGTATCCTGCATACTCGACGTACTGTTGGCGTTCTTGAAGGTAACTCGCCAAGAACTTCATTAAATGAGAAAATTTCCTTAGAAGTATATCGATGTCGACCATATCAAAAGCTTTCCTAAAATCGAAGTACGCGGCGTCTATCTGTCCTCTCACATCCATAACCGGCATCAGGTACGTTACAAATGACAGAAGGCTGCTGCCCGTACTTCGACCTGGTCTGAAGCAGTGCTGAGCATCTGCAAGTCGCGTGCTCACTGTATATACATTTGTGCAAAACTGATTCGAATACCTTAGCGAATGCCGCCAGTACCGCCACTGGTCTTCGAGCGCTCACATCCCCCGATCCCGCCCCACCCTTAGGAACTGGGATGACTTTCGTGACTTTCCAATTATTCGGGTAGTGAGCTTCATGTGAACACAAATTGAATATATGCGTTAAGGGCTTCCCCAAAACAGCACGACAGTCTTTCAAGATATATGGCGGTATGCCATCGACGCCCACTAAGTGTTTCGGCTTAAGGCTCTGCAATGCGGCATCCACTTCGGCTTCACTGACCTGGCCTATGTGCACCCTGGCAGCCCCCGCTCGTACTCCCGCCTCGCGCTCTGCCTCTTGTGGGTCTAGTTTAGGTTTAACCATGCTGTATACTGACTGGAAATACGAGGCAAAACTCTCCGCACATTCTTTGTCAGTCAGTACTTGACTTTCTTTTGTGACACGCTGACTATTACACTTGGATTGCTTACTCCTAACGAAATTCCAGAAAGTCTTGGGATCGTGTTTAAAAATCTGTAGCTTTTCCTGGTATTGCTTATATAACTTATGATATCTTCACATACGCTTAATATCACGTATCACCTCCGCAGTACACCAATTTGGATACGTACCCTTAAATCTCCCCGCGTGAGCGTTAGTTAATTTCCTAGGTGTGGACCTATCGATAGCCTCATTAATGGCTGCATAGAAATACTCCAAAGAAGCCTCCGAAGTCTGGATTTCATACAAGCCACCCCCGTCTATACTTTGTATGTTTGTGTACAAAGCCGGTAAGTTTGCCTTTTTGAAATTCCACTTGCGCAAATTACCGTCATCCTCAAGAGCATTGTGTACCTGGGATTCGACCCGTTTTGCTATATTTACGCTTACTACTATGGCAGGATGGTGTACATCTACTTCAACTAATTGATCCCCTGCGGCCTCTACCCTCAGGTCTCCCTCTGATATCGTTGACAACACCAAGTCTAGTGTACGACTATTTTCATTGTATATGTTATTTACCTGCCGAAATCCACAGAAAGCGTTGACATATTCGAAATAGCTAAGTATTTCCTGTGTTGTAGAAGGCATGTTAAAATCACCTATGACCAGCACTTTATTATAATGAACACATTTTTCTTCTAAGATTCGGAATAACTTCATATATTCAGTAGCATCACATTTTGGGGGTATATAAACAATACAACAACAAAAACAAGAACTTATTTCCAGAGTGCACGGTAGCGCACACTATTTCGAATAGGGCTGTGTCTACATTGTCAACCGTAACGCGTTTTAATTGAAACCGCGACGAAACTGCTAAAAGCACTCCTCCCTGTTTTCTGCCATCTGCGCGCTCACACCTAAGAACTTTGTATCCCGGGGGTATAAGTTCTCCATCATGAATAGCACTATTGAGTCCCGATTCAGTCACTGCGATTAGGTCATATTTCGATGCCAATAAATTTGAATAAAACTTTGATGTTTTTGTTCTTAGTCCTCGTAAATACTGGTAATAAGCTTGAATTGGTTATTTATCCTTACTGTGCTCTATCCTTCTGTATTGGGGGGTTTCGAAATCACACCCACTCATTAAATTGAGTGTCTAATGGCCAACAATCACTATCGTTTATTTTGTCAAACTGGGACTCTGGTACAGACACCCGAAATGATGAGTACTCTCTTGTGGTTCTAGGTAGGTAGGTAATTTTTTCCACTTTTACCTCCGTGGAATCACAAATATTCGCGACCTGTTCCTTTAAAGCCTCTTCTGAGGTAGCTGGATGTATGGTCACTCCATACATGTAAAAACTTCTTCTACGCAACCCCTTGGACGGCAGTAATTTGGTCATTTCTCCGTTTTTGAATTGAACTGAGATTAACCTTCTTTACTTTTTTTGGCTTCCAACAAGTATCCATTCTTCAGGAGCCTCCGTATCTTTTGTCTCATCTACCAATATTCCAGCTTCCTTTTCCTTACGCGTCTCAATCCGCCTCTGCTTATGCTGTATGATCGCATCTTTTTTCGGGTTCGCGCCGGTCAAGTGACTCCTACGAATAGTAACGTTTTGCGGTAATGCCGACCGATCACTATTTCTCTCATTTTCACACACGGTAGTTGCTACCTTTAAGTATTCTGTCTCACTCATTTCCCCATTCAAAATTTGATCAATTTTGCAGGTTAATTTTTCTATTGCACTATTTTGATCTTTAATTTTCTTGTTTTGTGCTTGAATTATCAACGCTTGAGTGGAGATTTTTGCCGTCAGCTGCCACATTCTTTGATAAAGCTCCTAGAGCCGCTTCCAGGTTAAATTTGGACATATTTGCCGACAATTTGAATTTAAATCACTACAACTTCGTTCGCGTGTCATCATCGGCTGGTTTAGTTCTTGGGTACTGAATTTGAGTTGCTACGTTTCTGTCGTTTTCTTGTTACATATGTGATGTAAGTGGCGAATAAAAAGTTGTTTAAAGTGTGTCAATATAGTCTTGCGCTTATTCCAAGTAATGTTGGCCATCGCAATATATCTCTCTTATCTCTATCAGTCGTGACCCATTACACAGGTGTTCGTCTACTCTACATACAGCCATCCACATTCGTACACAAGATAATGCTGTTAATGGTGTATTTAGTTACAATAATGGGATATTGCTTGGCGGCGGGATCCCAGGGCGCGGGCGCAGGGTCGTCGCGACGCAACAAGTACTTCCACACGCGGAACCCGGACAGACCCTTCTCCGGATAGAACTTCACCACCTTGTAGATACCGTCGTACCTGCGCATTGTACACATATTATTATAACATCTTCACATACCAGCAAGTAACGCCGCCAGATGGTGAGCCCATCCGTCTCAGGCACATCAGCTGTCCACGTTTACAGGTTGCAGTAGTCACTTCTCTTTGTTACGTTCTCGAACGTTCATAAATAAAAATAAGGTAGAAATTCCAAATTGTGAAATTTTGGTGACGTAATTGTCATAGTGAGACGATTTGTTTGCAAAGATCAGACATTTTGAAAATTAATATTTATTTTTTTAATATAAGCACGTTTGAATTTTTCTTCTCTGACAATTGAACTATTCGTGATCTCACGCATGAATTCCGTATTTTTCCTAACCATTTTAAAATTAATTTAGAGTATAGTAGTAAGTAGGTCCCGTCATGAGTTATGAGCGCTGACCTTGAAATCGCAGTCATTTCATGAGTCTGGCTGTCTGTCTGTATCGCGACCAAAAATATGTGCAGTGAATTTTAGTAGTAGCTGGTATATAATGATAATATAATAATGTGCGCTGACCGTATCCCCTCGGCGGGCGCGTACTTGGGGAAGTGTTTGACCATCTTGTAGGAGCGCACGACGCGCACGGGCCGCCCGCCCCGCCACGCCTCCCCCGCGTCCCCGCCCTCCTCGCTCACACACTTCACGTTGCAGTTGCGAGCCAGCGCCCTACGACACACACACACACACACACACCACTCATTTACAATTTTTAAATAAAGAAGAATTATAACTTGCTTCCATAGAACCCTACTGATTTTATTTCTTCAATTATCTTTAAAAATTACGACGTTATGTTACTTTTCCCGTGCGTGTCCGTTGGACATGTGCGTGACGTCACAAGGCTCCACTCTGTACTTGTTGTGAGCTCATTACGTCAGGTATCCGCTCAGGAATCAAGCCCAAGCTTGGAGGCCAAGCTTGTCTATTGCGTGCAAATATCATTGAAAACATACTGGATTTTGTTACAGAGGGAATATTGACCACCAACGTACTTGTTCTCCCTGGTAAGTGTCTGGTCGCAGGATTGCTCGGCGGTGCGCTTGTTGCCGGACAGGTCCCGCCCGCCGCTGCCCGTGTACGTGAACTCATTGCCGTAGTCCACGTCGTCCTCGTAGCCCCCTTTACAACACACACACACAATACACCATACTTCAATATACTTGACAACGCTTCAAACACAATACAAGTAAATGAGAGTCACTTTTAGATTATTCTATTAACATACTTATTTGAAAGATAATTTATTTCAAAACATTGAACAACTGAGACATAGATATAGTTCGCACAAACACCTGCCCTCACAATCATCCCATGAGGCAGACATCAGAGCGGCAACGATGGTGATGCCTTATTAACTGTCCTCTCTCCTTCTGAACCCTGGACTATGCCTACATTCTGTCAATTTTTGACACTGTTATCTATAGCCTCAAATTGCGCAAATAGCGAGTATGTAATCAGAGTTCACAGAACTAATTATAGAGACAGAATACAATAAAAAGTTCGTTATTAGATAAGATAGAGGCGCTACTAATCGACGGTGTAATTTAGTAGTGGTGATGTGATACCAGAGAGAACGATGCTGTAGGCGCCCTCGACGTCGCGGCCGTGTATGCCCGACACTGGCGGCCGGTGCACGCCTGACTCCGATAGCTGACAAATATACAAATCATATACGATATACCACTAATCATTACTTAATTTTATTGTTACAAATAAGAACATGTACTCTAACTACTTGATATATGTTGGTGATCGATACTATTATAGGTTTGGTAACAATCGCGTGATGTGTGCTAACATCAAGGAGTACACGTGTCAATGTATGGAGAATCTGAGCGAGTATGTAAATAAGAGTAATGTTACCTGTATGCGGAACCTCCAGCACATGCCCACCTCGATGCCGGGGATGGGCCCGAAGTGGTTCGCCGGCATCGCGCACGTCTTCGTCTTACCTGAACATCACAACACAACACATATTCAAATACCACCTAACAACTGCTATTCGCTAAACTCAATAGTAAATGCATAGTACATGTGGTTCTTCATGTTTAATCAATATTGCCTTCTTGGCAGTCAGGCAAAAATTATATTTGCAATTAAATACAGACTACATTGTAATATTAACAACATAAACTTATCCCCTTAAAACATTCAGTGTAACCTGTCTACAGCTGCTACCACGACACTATTGAATCATTCGCATTGAAGTATGTTTGGTTGAAAGATTGAAAAACAATGTTCGCTTGTGCAACAATCATGTAAAATCATCATGTACAGATATAGGCTATGTTTTGTAATAAGGGGTACTTGTTCAAATTATAAGTAAAACCTCCATGGCAGGCCTATGCGATTGGTGTGGGTGGGAAGTGTAGTGTATACATACACACTGTGTTCATTTAATGTTGAGCAAAGACAGTTTGCAAGTTACAATCCTTTCATATACGAGTATCTATGTTTATGTATTTTATCTGGTATATTTTTTTAATTGTATTTGTAGTTTCTATAGAGTACAAGTATGTACGTAGGTAGCCTACATACTTGAACATGTATATAATATAACTAAATCAGTTAAAAATATTCGCTAAATGCTTATTCTATAAAACTATATAATAGGATAAAATGGTGAATTTATTTACATACATACTCACGCCTGTATTTCCCGAAGGGGTAGGGAGAGGTGTTCTAATCACAACACGCACTCTTCACCAAAGATGATTAAGTGCGAACGTGACAGATGGTGAGTCTATCGTGGTCTTTGACACTATACATACGTCATTTAATTACTTCTCAGAAATATGCAGGTATCCTCACGATGTTTTCCTTCACAGAAAAGTACGTGGTGTACTAAGTACTAATCACTGTACATAAGATTTTTTAGAAAAACTCATTGGTACAGGCACTGCTGGGATTCGAACTTGCGTTGCTTGCGTAGCAGGCGACCGCTCAAATCTCAAGGCCACCATGGCAATCGTGAATGTATTTATATATAAATTTATTAATTAGTATGATTATATAAAAAAAAACTCATTTATTGACTCCCCTCACAATACTCCAGGCGGATATAACCACCTACCATTCATCCGCGAACACGTCACAGTCAGCGTTGTAGAGAGCAGCGGAGTTAGTAACAACCTACCGACGCAGGCCATCCCTCGGCCCCAGTCCCTCTTGGTGGTGCTGGTCTTCTTGAGCTGCTTGGCGGCGCCGGGCGCCACCACGTCGTTGGGGTCCCGCTTGCAGCGCGGGCAGTACCAGTCCTCCTCGGGCAGCTCGATCAGCGGCGGCGTCAGGCATATCATGTGGTAGCCTTTGTTGCATTCGTCGCACAACACTATCTATAAATTATATTTACATTCTCTATTACATTCATGTGTTAATCATTCACTTCTATTTATTGATACTCACTCTCCATTACAATTCAAAGTCAAAATTACTTATATTTGAGGGAATAAAAAGATAAATACTTCCCCGAGAGGTAGCACAAAGTATCAAATTTTACAAGCAATATTCTCTTCTGTCTTCAAATTACATACATACAAATGTTCGCGCCTGTATTCCCCGAAGGGGTAGGCAGAGGTGTTATTATCACAACACCCAATTTTCACCGAATTTGATTAAGTGCCAACGTGACAGATGGTAAGTCTATCGCCATCTCAGGCACTATACATACGTCTTTGAATTACTTCTCAGAAATATGCAGGTTTCCTCACGATGTTTTCCTTCACCGTAAAGCACGTGATGTGAAATCACGGTACATAAGTTTTTTAGAAAAACTCATTGGTACAGGCCCCGCTGGGATTCGAACTTGCGTCGCTTGTGTAGCAGGCGACTGCTCAAACCCCGAGGCCACCACGGCTCTCTTCAAATTATGATCATTATGATGGATACTGGTCAAATATTAACTATACTTGTGTTCTAATACATAGAGCTGAAGTGATTGTTTGTTTTTCACGCTAATCTCAAGAACTATTGGTCAGATTTGAAAAATTCTTGCAGTGTTAGACAGCCCATTTTTCGGGGAAGGCTATATTATGATCACGCTAAGACCAACTGCGGGTTAAAGTTAGGGTTAGCCCAAAGTAACAATTCCACGTGAACCAGTCGCGGGTAAAAACTAGTCGTAGTATAAACTGAGCTCACCTTATCTGGGAAGTCCTTGCCCGAGCAGAGGTAGCAGCCGCAGTCCTTGCACAGGGTGTCTTCGTCGTCGCGACACGTGAGGCAGTTCAATGGCGCCGAGCCTGGGTACACCCAACAATTATATTATACTGACTATCACACTAACTCACTATAATTAAATATAGTCACAAAATATTATAATAACAAATGGGCCTTAAATTGACAAATTTGTTTGAATCATGTGATTACATGGCAACATGAGTTGATTGACTTACGTTTGTCTGTCTGTGTGAGCATCATTTGTTTATATTCCTCAGTTCTGTCAGCAACAGGCACAACCTCCTCAATAGCGAATATCTTGTCATTGACCCGCACCTGGGTGTCATTCTGTGGCACTGCATCAGGACCCAAGTAGAGGGTGCCTATCAACACATACACTGCCCTGTGTTTCTTTACTTCACTTACTTTAAAGTCATACCTGAAGAAACAATGTATTTAGCATTAAGACAACATCTTCATAAAACAAACCAATGGGAATAGTGTAATTTTTTTTACCAATATCCCAGTTCTAGTGGATCATCAGCATTGTAATTGATCATGACCTTAGTTCCTTCCTTGAGATCACTTGCATCAATCACAGTTCGGGCTCGTGGACGGATTTCCTTTAGTTTGCAGTACATCTTGGAGTCCTCTTCACTATATACACATAAAAATATATTATGATGTGTTATTTTTAAATATAGAGTATGTTTGAAAGAGGTAATTAGTGTAAACATGTTTTAAGAAATTAGAAACATTGAACAATAGACAAGACTACTTATGTATTTTTGAGATTACAATGTTAAAATGTTGAGCGGTTGAAATTTCCTATAGCAAAATTAAATAATATGCTCTTACTCAGATCTTTATAAGATCAATTGAATGAGAGCTCATATCCTGCTAGTGACATACTCACTCTCCATCTAACTGCACCTTGTATAGCAGATCTATGTGTGAAGTGTTTGTCCTCGGTTCAGGCACAGTTTCTTTATTTGGTAGTTTTTTCTTGACAGTCTTAGGTGATATGTTAAAGTACTTAGCTATCCCCCTCTTAGGCCTCTCCTGGGTGACATCATTAGGTGGTTTGTTCTCCAAGTCACTGTGTTGGTCAGTGTTGCTGCTGTTATTTGTATCTGGGTGTTTGTCACTTTCAGATTCAATGTGTGGAATGCATTGAGCGGGATCTTGGACTATCCTAAGTATTTTGCCTTCATGCCATGCACCTTGTTCTCTATCCCTCACATCCACCAGGTCCCCAATCGAGTAGAGCGTGCTCTCAGCATCTGTAACAATGATGTGTCCCATAGAAGTTAATATACAGACGGGAGGAAAGACCAAAGTTGACATCTCCTTTCTTTATTTGATGGCGATGAGTTTAAGTAAAACTATTCTGCCAATGTCAAGTGATTTTTGAGCAAAAATCTTGTAAGTTGTTAAAAATATGTGGAGGAACCCATTGGATTCCTCCCTGTCCAGTTGACATCTCATTTCATTTTTTAGACACAACACTGAACTTGATACATCAATGTAACAATAGTTGACATTTTAAAAGATGTACTAAAATTTTTTTTAATATAATTATTCCTTAATAAATACCTTTGTATAGAATAGAATCTCCAGACGCAGTGTCCTGTGTTACATCCAATTTGGTTGTTGTCTCCCCAGGTGCGTCCAGGGACTGATCAGGCTGAGCCCGCACCATGAGTTGTATGACATCATTGAGCTTGATATTGTAATCATGGAATGTGTAGCCATTTTCCAACTAAACAAACAATTTGGAATGAATGTGCGGTTCATTATATAGTGGTCACCTATGATACTTTGTACACTAACTACAACTGAGATACACAAACAAGTTAAAACATTGATAAACATTTAAATGATGTCAGCAATTCATGTGATACACAATACTATGGGGAGTACTAGTTTACTAAGCAGTTTGGGTCCAAAGACCTGCTTTACACTCTGGCAAGGAAAATATGTATAACATTTATTAGATTAGCTTGCCACATGGGATCATATAACATGAGTATGTGAAACGCAGTTTAAACTGCAAAAACCAAATACCAATTGCGAAAAGACAATAAAAGGTTTGAGACCTTCCATATGCTAGTTAATGTTAACTTAAGGTAGCTTAAGGTTAACATGAAGACAAAAACTGCAGCCTAATCAAAAAATGATATCTGACTGAATATTTGTTATACGTAACAATCATGTACACGGTGACGTCAAATAATAGTCACATGCCGAAGTAGCCCGAAAAGCAGATGCATACTAATACAAAGCGAAGTGTGCAGCGGACTACACGGGTCTATTAGGATGGACCTACTTACCAGTTTCCCACCATAAAAAAGCCGTTGTAGTTTAGGAGCCACGCCAAACTTGTCTTTGATTATTCGTCGAAATTGTTCAATCTTCGTTAGCTTTGACTCAACGACCACAATAGTATCGGGCTTCCCGAATAATCTTATTCGCACATGCATTTTTACAAACAATACTTGTTACTCTAAAAAGGTTTCAGCAATCTAGCCTATTTCACATTATATTAATACGCTTTCTAAGAAGCAAAAAGGACGGCCTGAATACATTTGCAAATAATTGAGTGCGTGCAAGCAAAGAATACTTTTAGTTTTAGTTAGATGCGTGCAAATAAGTAAAGTAACTTCGTAAATTGAATTGAAATGACATGACATCGGAATAAATGGCGCGAATTTGTATTTTTTTGGTAATGTGTAAAAATAAAAGCAAAGGGAAGGAGGCACATACAACCTAATCAAACCCAGTAATTTACCAAGTGGGACTACGTCCTGTCACGAGATAAGAGCTTGTACCCTAAATGCGTATATAGTAGTATAAGTCTACGTCTGTCTATATGTACGGCACGAAGGAATAAAAATATATACAATTTAACGCTGCGCGCTCATAACTCGTGACAGCACCTGTACCTAAGCAATTAGTAGGTAGTGCGACATGAGCTAGATAACTATTAACTATATACTTACTTCGTTACGCTTTGGCATCTCAGATGATACATCAATGATGAACTATATACTTACTTACTTACTTACTTATATAGATATAAATCTGTATATAAATAAATAACACAGGCAATTAATATTAATGGTAGAAGCAACGAACCCTTATTTTTTATTGCTTTGTTTAACTGTGATTGCAAAATAATTGGAGTATGTTGGTTCGACGTTCACGTTTTTATAACATATGTAACGTACTTACCACCCAGTCCGGCAAATATGTTGCATTATTGGTTTGCTTTATTTTTGCTGATATTTGTTATCAGACAAGCTAATACTAAACTAGCTTCATTGGTAATCTTGAGATTTATACTAACTGTAAGCTGTGTGTACAATATTTATAATTATTTTTATTAGATCTGTGTATGTGTATTTCTGCAGCATCCTGTATTGATAGCACGTTCGTCGTTAGACTGGATGCCAAGCCGAATCAATTCCTTGTATTCCGATGTTGGTGCTTGGAGTGGCAAATTTGTATGTATCCTATTACCTTCTTCGATAGGCAATACTTACTTATCAATACGAAGTATGGACGTAATTTTTACTCTTCATGTTATATGCGAACGTAAAAAAAACATGCGGTCGAATTGATAACTACTCCTTTTTGAAGTCGGAATCAAAATAAATAAATATATCGAAATCTAATCAATAATCCACGATTGTGTGTATGTTATTAAACGTTCAGATGTGATGTGTTATTAATGACTAACGTACAGTAGAATCAAGAACCTTTTTTAGCCCACTTCAAAAAAGGAGGATGTTATAAACACGACTGTATATTTTTATTGAAGTAGGTAAGTAGTTTAAAAAATCTAAGCCTAATTTAATTAAGTACCTACATGAACTTTTACCTACTTATTTTCAGAGGCCAGTAATGGATGAAATAGAATCAGATGAAGCACTGAGATTTTACCAATTCCTTAACTATCTGGACGGGGGAAGCTTCGGCACCGGTAAATATTTTTGTTTACTTTGTGTGGCCCGTGTGACGAGAAAGACAAGTTGAATGCCGGATGTTTGCTATTAGAGATAAATATTACTTTCTACTACTTAAGTAGGTTAATTTAAAACTTTTTTTGCTTTTATTATTCTAGGTCCTATCGATGAATTTGTTGACGGAATGTACAGACTATCGAATTATATGAAACAGCAAAACAGTAGGGAAACTCAAGCAAGAGGTATGAGAGAGCTCGAAGCTATTAATGGCGAAAAAGGTAGAAATATTTTGGTAAAATATTAAACATAATAAGGATATACTTAGTATGGCCACCAAATGCATTTTATAACTGAAATGTGTCGTTAACTTTGCAGGAAATAGTATCAAAACTGTTTTGGAAATAAGCACTCTAATAATGAGAAAGAAACGGAAGTTCTTTTGCACCGGCGAAGTTAAGGAGCCTATAGTCAACAATAAAATAATTTGCAAGGTAACTATCATAAACCCAATGCGGCTGATCACCTTATTTGTATACGAAATGACTGTCATCTGGTCTTTTACTAGGAAAATCGGTAATTTTCAGACTTTCTTAGGTCTCCGACTGACTTGGCAATCGGAACCGACGGCACAACGTGCATGGAGGGAAGTCTAGCTGGGTTAGGGCTGCATTACTTCACGGATCGAATGATATGCGCAATAGCAATAAAATTGTTTGTACCGCTTGTAAATCCTCTGCTGAGCTGAGTATACTCACTCGTATAAATAATATTGAATTTGAATATTCCATGAAATATTTGTAGTTATTAATTTTACTTTACAACTTAGATGTAATAGATCATACGAATGAGCTATTAATGTATTGATTATTATATTTATGTTACAGGACAGAATATTATTGCCCATCGCTGGAACCTCTTGCAGAGACGCCATCATGTACTGGCATCCGGATTTAACTGAAGAACATTATTGTGTGGGAGCCCTCGAGTCCAAAAGTGCTGTTCATATCATGGATATCGAAGGTGATAAACCTACTTTTATACCTTATACTTACTACATCGAATAATGGTTGCAATTTATTGGACGTCTATCGGGGAGGTAGATACACACAAAACATACGTTCGCTTGGCTTAAAAAAATAACCACTTCTTTTTTACGGATGAGAACGAATGATTCCTGATCTTGATATGAGACTGACAAAATACCTAAGTACTTAAGTACCTACTTACCTTTACTGTACTACTGTAATACTGTCCAAATTAATATCTAATAGTATTATAAATTCAAAATATTTGTATTAATATATGTATGTATTATGTAGGTAGTTAATGTGAGATTACCTACCCTTTTTTAGGTGAAATGTTCTGCAAAGGTGACGATTATTCAAAGCGAGAATTTTTGCTGGCATGTGACTTTTTTGAAGATCAAGAATCACCTGTGGCCGATCTACTGCAATATTATCCAGACCCTGACCCAGAAATTACTCCCAAGTTATTATAATTATAATATTATAACAATTTGCTTTGATTCGCTTTTTGATTCAGAAGAATAACCTTATTTCCGTCGCGTAGAACCTTCTTTTAAGGGTTCCGTACCCAATGAGTAAAAAACGAGACCCTATTAAAAATACTTCGGTGTCCTTTTGTCCTCTTCTCTCCGTTCGTCTGTCACCAGGTTGTATCTCATGAGCCGTGATAGTTAGACAGTTAAAATTTTCATAGTTGATGTATTTCCGATGTCGCTTTAACAACATAATACTAAAAATAATAATAAAATAAATATTTAAGTGGGCTCTCTTACAGTAAAATATGGTTTTTTACAGTTCTTTGGTTTGCCAGTAGCCATCTCGCTCTTTCCAATGATTACAATTCCGATGAGCGTCTTTACGTCAAATAATATTTCAATCAAATAAGGTTTCGTGCGATGCCAGACTTCTGAGATAATACGCCTACTCTTATAAATTATGGCACCTGTATATAAAATTCTCTGTAACCGCTACACAGCATTATTATTGGATTGAATTTGGAAATATATTATTATTATGTGAATGATTGTCCCTCTCTTGTTATATTATATTAGGGTACAGAAGTGGTGGGCAAGCTTTATAAGTTCTTGCCAGTTTTTATTTTTAACTAAAATAAATAAAATGATTCTCTGTGGTTCAAACTTTTCTTTCTGTGTCTGTCAATCCAGCCGTCAAAAGAAATAAAAAGTAGGTATAGAGGAAAGCTAGCTGGCGCCTTTGGGCCGAATTTCTATTTATAATTTAATTTTAAAAATATCAATCAAGTCTGCTCTGCGTCTTATCTGTTTGGCATTTGATATGTGGCGCACAAACAATCCAGCTGCATGTGTTAGGTTAGGATTATTGTAAATTGAAATAAGAGAAGCCAATTAATAAAAATGAGGTTAGGAAATTGTTGTGTAGAGTTGAACATCTGTCTGGTGTTGGTGAGTGGTGGGCATCCAGTTCAGTAGGATAGTTAGTCGTTTTCCTCATCTGGCGGTTGCGAGTTGCGTGTTAAAAAAAAATTGAAAATGACTGAAGAGAAGGTCAAAATGCGGAAGCAGTTGGGGCTGCTGGAGGGAGTCGCGATAATATTAGGAATAATTTTCGGAAGTGGTATATTTATATCACCCAAGGAAGTTATAGAAAAAACTGGGTCAGTATGGGGTGCGCTAACAGTGTGGGCCGCGTGCGGAGTCCTTGCTACCTTAGGGGCCATGTCCTATGCTGAATTAGGTAAGCATGCTTACGTTATAATATAGTTTTAACAGCATACACTTAATCTTAAATATCACATGTTACCACTACAGGCTCTGGGTGGCTTAGACCCACAAGTAAACATTAAGAAGTTCATGTATTGATTGTATTTCTTGGTACAAACATTTTGAGTTGAATCAGAACAATGGGTCAATTAAATTTTGGCTTCTACTTCTAGAAGAATATTATTATGTAAAAAACATTCACACACTTGTATTCTAATAATAGCAGTAGTACAATACAAGGCAGGTTTCAGTTTTACAATATTTTTTAGCTGGTGGTGCTAATTTAATGATCCATCTAACCAACATATGAAATACAAGTGGACTTGACGCAGTGTCAACCTGTAGTTCCTGTTTCTGTGAGAGGAGGAGGAGAAAATATAGCCTATGCTACTTGCTGATAATGTACCTATCCATTGCTGATATCATTTTTCAAATCAGTGCCATTGTTTTTAAGTTTATTTGTTACATTAAAAATACTCTCCTCTTTATAACATTATTACAGATGTTTATAGCAATATGTTTACAATATATTGCCAAATAGAGCTGTCTCACACTTTACATGCATTGTCTTAGTGCCAGCCAACTGGCAGGTTGGTTAAGCAAGATAGGAATATAAATATTCATGGTTGTTACTTATTTGATAGTATGCTATTAGAAGTATGTGTTTAATAATTAATTGAATACACAGGGACCACTTTAGCCCAAAGCGGAGGCGACTACCACTATATAAATGAAGCATATGGACCTTTGCCAGCATTTTTATATCTGTGGGATGCTAATTTGGTGTTTGTGTAAGTATAGAAGCTATGATGGTTCAATAATTCAATAAGTTTGCATGTTCATAAGCTAAATTGTATCAAGGTTATATTAGCCTCTAGACCTCCAGAGGCAATAGATTTACAACATTTATGTAAATATTTATTCAATAATAAGGAAAATTTTATAACAAATTAATTACTCCATACATTATTATGATACCTTGATTGAGATATTTTTAAAATTCAAAAGCAAGTAATTGAGTCCATTAAAACTAAAGTATATTACTAATGTGAGGAAGTTTTCTTTGAAACTTTTATTTCTCAGACTTGCTTTTTATAGGACACGCCTTATACATTTGATGTGTCCTAAGCTCCATTTGAAGCCATTTGAAGAGCTTGTATTATACTCGGGATGACTGGTTTACTACAAAATAATGTGGTGTGGATTTGTTGCAGGCCAAGTACCAATGCAATAATGGCACTAACATTTGCCAACAACATCTTGGAGCCAATATTCCCCAACTGTCCTGTAGACCCACTCTGTAAAAAACTTATAGCAGCCGCCACTATATGTAAGTACCCAACTCTATGCTTGTAATACATTAAGGACCAAGATCTTTTTCTGAAATCAACAAAATACTAAAGCTTTTGACAACAAGAATGGATATAATGAGTGGCAACATGTTTCTGTAACAAGTGGGCCAAGTAACTGTTTTCTATAAGTCTAACAGTTCTTAGCTGTCAACCTACATGTGACATACATACTACATTTACACGCATTGTGATAATTAATTACACCTGTTTGGTTTTGGTCTCTTGCTCTCGCCCAGTAAAAGTATGTGTATTTTTATCTTAAACAAATGGTTTCCTTATTAAATAAATCTGTAAACATTGTATATATTGTCATTAATAGTTGCATGGTTCACTAATGTCTTGAACTACGGTTTCGTAATGAAGTTCTTTATTTCAATTTAAGTTCATTAAGAGTGGAGACATTGTTATGGAGACAGACCGATGCACAATTAAACTGCTTAGTTGGTCACAATTAACATTAATTGAATAGTATGTATGGGACTCCATGCAGCCATCCGTCCATAGAGATAATACTTTAGTCACTTTAGGGGCTCGGTTTATCCTCAACAATGGCAAGAAAGTCCATCACACATCTACTTTCATACAGCAGAAAATTAAACAAAATACAATACTGATTTGGCACTAGGCGTGAAACAAAGAGATGCTATTATGTTCATCTATATGTGGGTGCCATATATAAATTGTTTATTTTCATAAATTATAGGCTTTTGAATCCACAGCCGGTGTCTTTGAGATCAACTAGACAAATTGGCCTGATGTACATTGACTTAGGTATCATAATCGGCAGGTTTCTTGACATTCATAAACGGGTACGACGTGAAGTTCACTACGCGGCTCCAGAACGTGTTCATGTTCACCAAGATCTCCGCCTTGGTCCTCATCATCTTCGGCGGGATCCTGTGGATGAGCTCAGGCTAGTGGTTAAATATTATTGTCATCTTCTGTTTGCTATCAAGCCTGGCTGCACTTAAGTTACTCATTGAGAACTCACGCTGTGAATACAGTATCATAAATTACCAATATAAACTTATCCCTCATAGTATGGAAAGATAATACAATGCAAGGTCAGATTGATTGAGAAACTAATGAGTATCCGTTTGTACCTACGTAGATTATTACATACATATATATACAGACACACACCAAGGCGCCAAATTTAACACATGCCCCAGGCGATAACATTACAGTTTGCTGGCTTTATTGGCGCACCTTATCAGTTCTGTTAGCTCATTTTTAAGGTTATTTATGATAATAGTTATAAATTAATGTACGAGGTGTGCTACACTCCAGGAGGCGTGGAGCACTTCCAGGACGGCTGGGCCGGCACCAAGACCTCGGTCAGCGACTGGTCCGTCGCCTTCTACTCGGGAATATTCTCATATTCCGGCTGGTACGTATACTTATATTCATAACCTTTAATGACAATATACACATGCCAATTAGATGTTCGGTTCCCATTGTATTTCGCTGAGCAGTGTTTCTGGACGCCATTCTATATCCTGCTGTTGGGTGAGTGCGCGCCCACTATGTTTATTTAGTACACAATTAATGCAGTCCCTGTTATTACACAACATCGCCCTAGATATTAAGTAGTTGGAGGAGGGACTTAGCTTTAGCCTTAGTTGTAGGTAGGGGTGAGGGCTTGGGAAACCTCGTCAGTTAAAATCACGAATAAGATACATTTTAGTATTTATATTGTATTTGAATAGAAGTGTATTCATTGTATGAATGAAAACATCACTTTGGGTATTGGATTATTTGTTAGTAAGTCTATGATAGGATTTGACATATGTGTGTGTGTGTATGTAGGAACTACCTGAACTTCATGACGGAGGAGTTGCGCGATCCGTTCGTGAACCTGCCGCGCGCGATCTTCGTGTCTCTGCCGATGGTGACCGCCATCTACCTGCTGGCCAACGTGTCCTACCTGGCGGTGCTGGGGCCGGTCGGCGTCATCGCCACCGATGCCATTGCCGTGGTCTGGTTTACTTTGTTTTATTTCTAACGTCGAATTAAGCAATGGTTTGGTTCGAAACATACCGATATGAAATTTATTGTAAAGATAGATAAGCGTCTTCTCTATTTTAAGATAACTTTGGTGGAAGTTTTCATAGCCCTCAGAAGTTATTATTTTTGTAAATATTTTATTGTGTTGTAATATGTGTTCGGGACAATTCAAATTTGTTCTCTGTTTTTGTTAAAATGTTGCTTTAAATAAATGAGTGGGAGATCAAAATGTAATGTATGTGTAGGAGTTTGCCGGGCGCGCGTTGTCGTGGATGCGTTGGGTGATGCCAGGGCTGGTGGCGGCGGCGGTGGTCGGCGGGCTGACGGTGCACATCATGGCCTCCTCGCGCATGTGCTTCGCGGGCGCGCGCAACGGACACATGCCCGCGCTGCTCGCACACATCAACATCAAGTGCATGGCGCCGCTGCCCTCGCTCATATTCCTGGTACATCGCCTACAACACCTACACCCATTACACACGCTGACTGACGCTACGTCGTTACTCCCATCATGTTCTCCCGTTTGTCGATTATGCCAATGTGCTCAGATGTGACCCAGACAAGATCGAATCCCAGCGGCCTGTACCAATGAGCTTTTCTAAAAACTTGAAGTAAGTGATATTCATGAGCTCTACAGAGAAGGAAAAAAGTCAGGTAACCTGCATACGTATAACGGTGATGAACTCACCATCTCGCTATCAGTTGTTTCATTTGTAGTGTGTATATACTGTATTGTGTGTGTGTGTGCAGATGTTGGTGTCGCTGGTGATGGTGGCGGGCGACGACCTGACCGCGCTGATCACCTACTGCACCGTAGTGGAGTCGTTCTTCACCACGCTCAGCTGCAGCGCCGTGCTCTGGCTGCGATACAAGAAGCCACACCTGCCCAGACCTATACGGGTACGACCCTCATTACATATCACAAACATATATTTAGAAAAAGTATAAAAGTATAGTCGTAGTAATTAAAATAATAAAACAAAAATATTGCATGCCCCAAAATAGTGGGAATTATAAAATGTAACAACATAATCAGTTGTATATGTAAACCGTGTCGCGCGGCGCCTCCGCCCACTGCGCACGTGTTGACATGTGTTCCTTATCTCATCTCACAGACTTTTAC
The DNA here is from genome assembly GCA_929442735.1 of Watsonalla binaria. Lineage (NCBI taxonomy): Eukaryota > Metazoa > Arthropoda > Insecta > Lepidoptera > Drepanidae > Watsonalla > Watsonalla binaria. The sequence goes on along the minus strand of OV838917.1, from coordinate 145,014 downwards.
AAGCATGGTTTTCGGTAATACAGTACCTAATTCTTGCTATCTAAAAAGGATTGCATAAATAGTCCATAATTATAATTAATGTCTACGCCTAATACCAACATTACAGACAGCCCGGGTTTTCATTACAAATTATAGAGTTGTTTAACTTAGCCTAAATATATTTCACGCATTTTAACGGATGAGTATCACCTTCCACTCGTGCTTCCCAACATATTACGGCTCGCTTGTAACAGCGACACTCCGGCCGTAGGCCTATAATGCTATCAACAAATAAATACAAGTGTATATTTGTATGACAAATTCACAGCTTTCCACTAAATATATATGAAAGTATATATGGTATGATATTTAGGTATAAAAAGTAAATTTTCTGTCTCTATGTAACTAGAAATTATAGTATTCAGATTATAAGATATTGATTTTAGCTGAATCCCATGTTTTTAGTTGAGCGGGAAGTACCTTGTAGGTTTTGGTTTCCTTGCGAGTGTCAGATAATGCTATGAGACACGAGTTTTCCAACGGGAAAATTAAGTTGGCCCCTTCAATACAATTCCAATACAAATGCGCGAGTCCTTCTCATATAACACGTTGTGTGTGTTTTCTCTACTTTAAAGACAAATTTTTGATATAAACTCATCGTAATTCAAGTCTACATATTAGTAACTGCATCCGTTGTGTTGTTCAGAGGAATGATTTGATAAAACATACAAAATAATTTGGTATGGATGTGGCAAGTTAAATGTATAATATTAAAGGATTAGTAGTGTGATGGCATGTGTGACGTGTGTGCAGGTGTCCCTGTGGATGCCGGTGGTGTTCGTGTGTGTGAGCGGCGTGCTGCTGGTGGTGCCGGTGGTGAGCCAGCCGGGCGCGGTGCTGGCCGGCGCCGGCATCACGCTGGCCGGCGTACCCGTGTACTACGCCCTCGTCAAACACGAACCGCGCTGCATCAGGGACGCCTCCGGTCACTACACTCTCCCTTACCTTACCAACACAACACCTTCGGGGGTCATAGACGAACCATGCCTATTTATGATCCTTAGTTATGTGCATAATGGTCACAAACACAAACCCCTTCATTACAATACATCGCCTAAAATAATGCTTGATATATTTATAATTCCCTCCCGTGACGTTTTCAGTACTCAAAAGGGATGGACGCAGTTTTAGTCCAAGTTTGGTCTACACTTGATTTAAAGCATTTTTTGTATTGATTTTAGTGTTTGAAAAACTAAAAATATGGCGACAAGCCCTCCTCCCCATGCTCTCTTGCTGCAAGATGGAATTAAGTATACAATTGAATGATAATTTTATTTGCAGCAAAATTCACCCAATTCTGTCAAAAGCTGCTCCTGTCTGCCGTAGAAGATAAAGAAGAGTGAATGCCACCGAGGCCGCGCCAGCGTGGGGAGGTCAGGTGGTTAGTTTTTATTTTTTATTTTATTTTACACTCGATGGTTAATGGTGTCATCTTTTGAAATCCCTGACGTCGAGTTCTTTGCCTTATTTTAAAATATGATTGAATCACAATCTTATATCAGCTCTCTTTGTATCTCTCTCGTTTTTGTTTGTTTTTACAAACATTTGTATTATAAGATTTAGCTTGTTAAGGAAACGTTATTGTGTGTGTGAGTGTGTGTGTGTATGTTATATTAGTGAGCGCGTGTGTCGCCACATACGGCACGAGTGGTGTAATTATTGATCTCCCTGTGTTCACGCGACACGACACCATGGCGGCACATCGCCCCGTACCTTGGCGCGTGCCTACCGCTACTGCTGCACCGCAAACAACACGTTTGTTTTGTTAACACAGAGGCTTTACTATGGCATCTTATTGCCGCGATAGTTTAAATCTTATTATGAGTCATACGTGTATAAGTCAATCACTGTCACACAACTGAACAATCATTGCAATAACAGCTCATAGTCAGGCCTCAGTTTTATGCAACGAATCCGTTGCGAGCGGTGCACGTGCCGGCCATTAATAACAATATCAAAACAGTATTGTTAGTAGAGTGAGGCATGGCGTGGCGGCCTCAGGTGTATGTGCGAACTATAATATTATTATGATATGTATTGATGCCCAAATATTGGGCTTACGTTCGGTTAACGCTTTATACTATTTATGTATAATTGTGTACCTCGAATATAAGTGAATGTGAACTTTGGATCTGTCATATGTTGAGGGTGGCTTGCACCAACTTTGGATCTGTCATATGTTGAGGGTGGCTTGCACCAACTTTGGATCTGTCATATGTTGAGGGTGGCTTGCACCAACTTTGGATCTGTCATATGTTGAGGGTGGCTTGCACCAACTTTGGATCTGTCATATGTTGAGGGTGGCTTGCACCAACTTTGGATCTGTCATATGTTGAGGGTGGCTTGCACCAACTTTGGATCTGTCATATGTTGAGGGTGGCTTGCACCAACTTTGGATCTGTCATATGTTGAGGGTGGCTTGCACCAACTTTGGATCTGTCATATGTTGAGGGTGGCTTGCACCAACTTTGGATCTGTCATATGTTGAGGGTGGCTTGCACCAACTCAATTTAGCTTTCACAAATTGTTAATGTAATGGTTTGTCAAGTATTTGTCTCTCCATTTCAAATGACTTTACTTGACTTTATCTCATGTCACCTTCTGAAGCTTATAGCTAAAGTTACAACTTTTCATATAAGCACTAAGAATGGCACTGACAGCTAATGTTGACATTTGCCAGCGTCATTTAGTGCCTCGCATTCGGCAGTGAAAGCTACTGCTGCTGGCGTCGTCAAATTTGTCATTAGCTTTAACATATATTATCGTGCAACCCACCCTTGGTAATTAGTTTAGTTTAGTGTTAATAGTAATAATATTGATATTGTTATGAATGTGGCATAATATTTGTTAAGTGTAAATGTTAGACACGCGGACCACTATTTGGCTTCGCTTGAAGCATTACTGTTATATCCAATCAATGTTGTGCCTTGAGACTGTTATATATAGAGGCTATATTCGCATAGTTCTACAGGTACTTACTTATAATGATACTGTTCAATTTAATGGATTCTCGCACAAGTTCTTGCAGGTCTGTTGATGTAATGTGACATTAATGTCAAAGACAGTATTTTATTCGTAATGGAACAAGTTACCAGATTGTAGTCAATATACATTTATGTATACTTAGTGTGTTGGTCGTCTGTCTGATGTACGTATTCTTGATAATTATATATTTGAAAGTGTGGGCTTTGTATAATTATTATAGTAATTTTATTAATAATTATTTATATAGTATAATAATTATATTTTTTATTAGTTATTCTGTAATCGATTTTATTAATTTATCAACTCGAACGGCGATAGAAAAATGCATAGTGTTTAGTACTTACCAATATCACTCCACTCACCGGAATAAGTGTGGAGTTCTGTTTTATATAAGATCAATCAGATATCTAAAAAATTTTTTTTTGTTGCGCTGGTAACATCGGAATTTTTTCACATTTTCAACTGCTGAGATTTCGAATTTATTCATGAAAGTTCTCAGTGTGGTCGTATTTAATGATTTTGGCATATGTTATATTTTGAATAATTGTGGGTTTGTTAAAAAAATATAATATTTTCCAGTAATGATTAAAAAACAAATCAGAGCAAATCTTACAAAATCATTGATAGAATTGAGTTTGGGTTGTTTATGCAACCCAAACTGGACGAGTGAATGTGTCCCGAATACCGTGCATTCATTGTAACAGTGTGCTGTTGGTGGGAGTAAGGCTTCCTTGACCAGTCGCTGTTCATCCTTACTAATACTATTAATAGTTTTATGTTCGTTTTTATACATTCACGTGTTAACTAGTTATGCGATTTGAATGATATTTGCACAAGAGGACATTTGGTGCCTTGACATCAAAGGTGCCTTTGATTATAATTGTGACTAAGCTGCGGGCGTAAACTAGTAAATGATATGATACACGAGCCCAGTGTAATAACAAGATATGAATGCTTGTCTGAAGTGTTGTGTGCAATAATAGATCACGTGCGGGGCGGCACCTTGCTTTTTATTTTATTTCAAAACGGAATCAATCAAAACATGTCTTGATTGAAATATAAAATATGATTATAATATTTAGTTTGTACGTTTGTATTTTGTAAGGTTTTATTTGGAGATAATGCGGACATGTCACGGTTGTTGCCTTTTTGCCCTGGGCTATGTCATGTATATTATACCTTTACTAACAACCAACCCTAGGGACAATCCCTGCCGTATTCAACATATTAGCAAATGTTATATTTTAATTGTGAAGGTTTTATTACTATGTAGACGGTTGAATTGTTTTAGATTATTAGTGTTAATGTTTGTATCGTAGTTGGCTGCGGCCAGCCAGCAGTGTTGGTGCCAAATAACGTTTTATATCCGTTTGTAATGTTCTTGTATCGCTTTGTGCCGTCAATTATACAAGGTGTGGTTTATTATGTGGACTTTTATTATCTACTGTAACTAATTTGTTGTTTTAAGTTCAAAGGTCAATTGTATTATTTAGCCACAATGCCGTTATAGTTATCATCACGTCCCGGAGGCCAAGACATTGAGGTATCGGAGCCTCCGTAAGCAGTATGTTCACCTGTATGTGGCCGCGGACTAACCTCGAGGCAGGCGTGTTGTACTACACGATTACATTATTAGCCGGTTCTCCTTCGAAGGCTAGTATCCTAAGTGCCATACAAGGGTCCAAACTGAATGCATACATACTTATGTTCGTCTTCGGTGAAGGGATATATAGATAAATAAAGGTGTAGGGAGGTACGTATAGTACCGGGCACTAATCCGACTGTAGTCTGCTACTGGGAAATTAGATGGAAAAACCCAATAACACTGCTTGAACCGGGTATCAAATTTAGGAACCTCGTGTTCTTAGCCAATGCGACCACTAGACCAACGCGGCAGTCTGAACTGAACAATTTTCTTTTATAATCATACAACCAGAAAATTAGCTTGGAGGCAAATACGACACAGGTGATGATATAAGGAATTGAGTAAAATACAGGTTATAATAATATAATAGTATATTTGTTAATGAAGGGCCCCGGGCCCACCGCTGTTTAATATCACTGACGCGTGCCGCATCCAACAAGTAACCACAACAATATTATATTATATCTCTATTATAATAAATACTTTCCTACATTACCTACTATGAACATCACAGATACATCAATAGTTTACGACCGCGGATCAATGCTGTTGGCTCAATAATGATGTCAACGTAGCACTGTGAACATTTATTATAATCTCGTCACATTGTAAACCGTCGATAAATAATAGTGAACATTCCCACTTTACCGGCAGTTTACAATCTCGCTAGATTTCCTATCGGTGCTCACACACAATATAACGGTGACATTATATGTAAATCATTTGTGCCTAGTACCTACCTACTATCAACTAATTGAAATCACACGAAAAATCTGCATTATATTGTATTTATTATAATATACTTAGTTAGGTATGCATTTGTATAACAGAGGTACATGGACTCTTCATTATTATTAATTGTATAAGTAGATACATGTGTCAACTTGTAATTAACACGGTATCAATTGGTTCAGTGAAATAAATGCCGTCACTAGATTTGAGCGCTGGTCTTGAATACGCGCGCAGTAGTAATTATTTGGCTTTTAAAGCCAGCGCGAACCATTACAAGCTCAGTTATCCCACTATTATAGCTGAGCGCCCAAAATTCGTGACAGCGCCTGTGAAAGAGGTGGCCGCGGCGGTGGCGACTCACCACACTGTTACTGCTAACGTTGTCATTATTATATGTATATCTTAAACTATTCAAATTAATTGTAGTGATGTTACAAGTACATTTTATAACACATTTGCTCGTAAAGGGTCTCTTATTTCACCAATTTCAATACCGTATTGTATCTCATTAGGTACTTGAGCGTTATTGTAATGTAAAACTTATTTTATCAAGATGCTCCGTGTATAACGAACAGTACCTTTTTAAACCTTAGCAAAGAGTTTTTATGTCAGAAAACTGGTCAATATTTTATGGACAAAATTTACTTTGGGAGCTATATATTAATTTACGTTATTACTGACACTGGCTGTTTTTTTGCCTTAGCCTTAAAAAAAAAGCGCAAAGTTTGAACAAGTGGAAATGATTCCGTGCTTTTTTTCTCCTCGTCCGAGTTTTATTTATTTCCTCGCAAATATGTTATAAAATGTCGTATCACATTCGTGCGTTTTGATAATTACAGCCTCTGGTTTCTTGTAGCAATATCGCCTCGGCGGTAATGTTCAACTCACCGCCCTGATATCATAATTTAGTATTACAGCGTTACGGAATGGAACAGGTAATTTGCAACAGAGACATTTACAGTGCCCTCTGTGTTCTACAAAATGTTCTAATCAATAAGACTTATCGTAGGTACTTACGTAATATATTTTATTTATATAAATATAGTGATGGCTGTCTAATGTGCATCTATAGCGCTTGAGCTAGTTCGCTGATATATCGAGTGGGGGGTACTATAGATAGAAAGGTATGTATTGGGGTCTTAAAATCTGAACCAAGTTCAAGCTAAAGTTGATTGGTGATCGACCGATATAGGAGTGCGCCGGAGCAGTGCACGTGCGAGTATATTGTGTGACGACCATGCGCTCTAGACTCTAGAGGTACTCCTTTAGAGATTATAAACAGTTCGGATTCCATATGAATCTACACACATGCCTACCAATATATCTTACCAGTTTCGATGATGCGCGTATGATTGATTATTATACTTCGGACTTGATTACACTAGATAATTATATCTTAAACTAATGAAATGCCACGCTTCACTTGACATCTTTCTCACTGTCATATTATGATAAAGTAAAATTGTATGCTTATTACCTAATTTTAACAACCAAATATATTACAAACTACATTAAACAATATAATAGGGCCGTTGGGTGTAAGCCACCAGACACCGGGTGCACCCGCGGCTGGCCACTCTGAATTTCCGTTGCTGGGATTATATCCCTAAAAAACGCATACAATTAACTTCCAACAGAAATCCGGTTTGTCATAAAAATAAGTAAGTATTGAATACTTCAAGGAAATGACACTGACCTTTTTTATCTGATCCTGTCGAGGTAAACTACAAACAAAAATTGTCTTATACGAGGAAAATAAGTCAACATTTAATATAATGCTATACTTAATGCTAATTTGTAAACTTTTGTATGGAAAAACCTAAACTAAGAGCACACATTATTTCCTGAGCTTCTCCATTCATACACAAGTTGAGGTTACCCTGTCTGTATGGTGAAACGGGTGGCTGCTTTAGCATTGCTATGGAACTAGGTGTGTGAGTGTCGCCGGGCAGGCGATGTGTGCGTAGGGTTCAAACTATTGGTAATGTGGGTGGCCATCGCACTGGGCGCTGGCAGTGCAGGTGCACTTACACGTGACACGTTGATGGCACTTTCACGCTTACACTACTCGTTGCGTGGAGGTCGCCCCTCCTTCAGTGCTGCGTGCTGTTGAAGGCGGCGGTGGTGTTAGTGGCGTTGTACACCTGCTCGCCGGAGAACTTCTCTATGATGCCCTTCAGGGAGGTCCAGGTGCCGACCACCAGCCCCAGCGCACCGAACAGCACCACGATGGCGTTCTTGATGATCATGCGGATCCTCTCCGAGCGCGACACGTAGTACCAGTAGGTGCAGCTTTGGATTATAGCGGGGAAGGCCAGCCCCAGCGCCGACAAACACAGCGCCCCGAACAGAGATATGAACAGCTCCAGCGCAGGTACCGCCGTCGCGATACCGTCTGTAAGTATACATGTTATCGTATTACACTGGTATTACATGGTACGGTACTCATGGTTCTAAGGGTAGGAAACTAGTCTCGGGTAAACACATTCTCGTGTAAAATTAAGCACTTCGAGTCGTGGTAGCCCAGTCGTGTGAGTATAGTTACTTGCTGTAAACAACTCACTGGGCTGTTCAATGATTGATGACAAACTTTAGTAGGTACCTAGTACCTTCAGGAATGTAACAACACGAGCTTTACGGAAAAGAGTAAAATGTGAGGAAATGTATTCTATGTTCGAATCATCTTCTATGAAAAGATGGTTTTTCATAACTTCCTTTCCCTTCTGGGGTTATAATATTGATTTCTCTGGCTTTCGGAGTATTAGAAAATTGTAATGATACTTACAAGTGAGTAATACAATGAGCGTCCGGGTGAGGTACTCCCAGACAAGCCGGTGGTGGCTGTTGAGCAGGCGCACCCCGATGTACTCGTTCCACAGGATGTCGATGGCCACGTAGCACGCCAGCCCGTGGGTTATGAAGATCGCGAACGCGAGCAGACCTTGCACCACGCTCGCCAGGCTAACACAAACATACGCATTTACAATGAGATGGCTAGTGCCATTCATGATTCCGTTGTCCAACTCAACCTATGGCTGTTGGTATTATATGCCAGGGAACCGAAAACCTAGACTAGTTGCGAAACCAATCAAATTGTATTTATGGGTAGGTAAGCCTGTCATTTTTTGTACTGCCTCTCTTGGGTTGATTGTCTCTACAGTCTATACATTTGAGTTTATTGGCAAATTGGTACGTACATTTCCGAGGGTAGGTTGAGCGTGATGCTGCCTTCAGTAAGATTGCCGTACCGCAGATACCCGAACAGACCCATGCCCACGTATAGTATGATGATGGTGACCATCGCCCTGTTCAAAACACCAAACGTGCCAACAAAGTCCTTCGGTGCCTTCATTTCATTCTCTAGTGGCAGGATCTGGGAATATTAATTTACAAAAATTACTTTTTACTTGTGGGTGATGCAAAATACTAATACTTACCTAATTATATTATTTTTAACACAATTTTCATTACGTGAGAATTCGCAAATGATCGCTAGAGTCCAGTTAAGCTGCATACGAGTAGCTTCCATACAAAGGATTTCCAGTGTATGCTGCTGGGGCAAACAACAATCAGGCGCAGCGGCAGTCATGACAATGTACAACAGATATGTATGGTGTGCGGGTGTGTGTGTTTGAGTGAAGGTAGGTATATGGGTGGCAGAGAGCAATCGCAATGCTTATCCGATACAGTAAGTCTGATAACCATTTCACTTGCAAAGGGAACTACTCACCACACCAATAGCTTCGAGAGCGAACAGTACGGTGCCGAAGAACAGCGGAAAGTTAGCCAGCTCCCCGACCGGAACCTTGTGTTCAAATGTGGGTATATCTCTGAAGATGTAATAGAGGATGATGCCGAAACTGACGATGGTGACCACGTTAGCAATGGCGGAGAAGGGCGCCAGGTACTTGAGGTCGCGCACCCAGTTGATGAGCACCAGCGGCAGCAGAATGGCGGCCATCACCACGTGTACGTCCTGCTCCATCCCAAAGTACTTCAGCACGTAGTTGATGTTCTCAGACACAAACACCACGTACACACAGCATGTCCCTATTTGGTAAGTTAGAAGAAACGCGTTCACCACGTGCCTACAACAAAATAATTTATTACAAAACAAAATAGGTACAGATCCAATTTACGTAACGTTACGTGTTATTTTATTCAATATTTTACTGACATGTTAGTGCTTAGGTTTTATAGTTAAAATGAAATGTTTAATATTTTCTTAGTTATTTCTGTCACAACTCGTATTAGTTTCGGTTGCGGTTTCACCCGCGTAGATTTAATTAATTCTCGCAGTACCCTAAATGTTTTACAAACAAACAGACAGACAGACAGACGGATAAAAAATTATAAATTGGTTTTTCTATGTCAGTACCTTGTATACTTTCATTTGCATATAGCAAATAACTCACTCACTATTAGGCACCAATTCTTTGCGTTTTATACTCGTGACAATTTCTCAAAGAAATGTCCAATTGGAATAATACAAAAAGTATTTGACTTCTACATGAATGTCCTTGATAACATAATGCTTAATTTCGATAAGGGTTAATATTACAATACACATTTAACGTAGTTTCTTTATTCAGACGATTTAATATTTTCTATGAACATAAAAGTCGTTATTGTGACTAAACTATGATAGTTAGATATTATGTGGTCTCGCGGACTTTTTTGTAGTTCTTAATAAGACCTACAAACCCGTAGTACATCATTTTGTTCTATTGTCAATGTTTTTGCAGCGCACGCATAAATACGTTTTCGATATTACACATTGGGTTACAAAATTAAAATTTTCTTACGGATCCCTAATTTCTTTGAATATAAAATAGCCTATAATCTTCCTCGATAAATAGACTATCCAACACAGAAATATTTTTTGAAATACCACTAGTTCCTGAGATTAGCACGTTCAAACAAACAAACTCTGCAGCTTTATAATATTATAGTATAGATTCACTAAATTACTTCTTGAAATTGCAAGAAAAAGTTATAGATATGTAGGTATGTGGGACTAACGCAGCGTAAGGAGCGCAGGCCTTGCACCAGGCTGGCCCCTCGGAGAGCGCGGCTTCCGCCGCCGCGGTGTAGGTGAGCGAGGGCAGCTTGCGCCGCTTGCACAGCACGTAGCACGAGTCCATCAGCATGTGGATGCAGTAGGTGCACAGCACGCCGATCACCAGGGTGCCCACCGAGCCCACCACGTACCCGGCGTTGGAGAATGCGTCGGGCATCGCTAGGATACCCGTGCCCAGGCTGCCCTTCAGCAAGTGCAGGAGCGTCTCCGTGTTCCTGTAAGCGATCTTATCATGTTATTGTAAACCACAAAGATTCCGCGGTATGTTTAAAACTCCCCCTTTCTCCTTCCCTATTTAAAATTAAAATCCCCAACGATCACGCCATTAATGTCCAGAACAATGCCACGCATTATAGAAGTATGTTCTCCCTGAACCCCGACCTAACAGCCACCAGCTCCATCAGATGACAATGCGTCATTCAATACCATGCTCTATAAATTTTAATTCAAAAAAACATTTTCCGGTAACATTCGTTCCGAGAAAACACAACGTTGTACGTGATCGACATTCACAGTGTTACTTAAATGTTAATGACACTACATGATCACTATTGTCAATGAATTACAAGTAGGAGATAAATAACAGTTTACTGAAGACCATGCGTCAGCGCTTTCTTAGGTAAGGTAAGTAACCAACCAACGTGCTTAGTTATCATAATTCTTGCAGACGGATAAATTACGTCCTATAATGTTTACTTACCTTACCTGCATGCAGTTCTGGCATATTATAGATGCCAATTGACAGGCATACATGGAGTACGAAGTATCTAATAGTGTACCTAAAGCATACTTAGGGCTGCTCATGGTAACCTAATAGGTAGTATAATTCGGGACATCATTTAATTCCATGTATGACAATATGGCATAGGAGTCGGTCGCACCTTGTCACTTTTAATTTGCCAATTTGGGTTTAAAAATGATATGGTAATAAAATGGAGGTACCGTGGTATGAGGGTATTATCGAGTGATGCTTGGCTTGCATCATAGATATTTTTCCCTAATCTCAATGTAAAGTGAGTTATAGTTGAATTCCAAGAAATACCAATGCGAACCAAATAGAAACAAAGATTTAAAAAAATATATGTTTTATTGAAATCGCTAGGCTGTATTTACATCTATACAAAGCATTCATCTGACCAGTAAACAGTTAGGAATTGCATAGAAGTGATACTTACTTTCTTCCCATAATGTTCCCAGAACGGCATACCCTAATGATTGGCTACCTACTGTCATTGTAATATTGTATGCTTGATCAAACTTGTACAGCGACACAAGCAATATCGTAAAGTACTTTTGTAATAGCTTCGAGCCTAGAGGCTCTTGTCCGCCAAATGAGGTTCCATGGTTTGTTTAAATTCATTTTGGAGTAGTTAGTCACTATAGTAAAAAGTAACCGCAGTTAGTAAGCAATAAAGAGTGTTAACTCGATGCGCTAAACTATACAGCAGCACCAATTAGCACGTGCCGAAGGCAAGGAACCTAGTGTGTTTTCATAAACGTCATCACTACTAAAATAATAACACCAATTTGCTTGTTAGTTACAAGAACTCATGTTATTATTTACTATAAATAAATAAATGGTATGTAGGTAACCACTTATATATTGTTTTTTTAATAAGTTCAAAGCTAGCAGGATATTAGCTGGATTCTAACATTTACTGTTATGAGATGCTATGGGCCCTATACCTACTCAGTTGGGTCGAAAGGGTTGGATCGTCATACCTTATCTCCTCTTCATCATCTGCTTCTTTGTATTTGTTGCAAGTGCATTATCGCGTCGACTGAGATATATAACATTTTACTCGTGCATTTTCAATGGCAAAGTTCGTCCCACAATATAATTTTTCACGGAAAATTCGGTAAGTACGTGAGCTTAAATATTGAATACTACCCTATTCGGATTTACTCACGAGATTTGTGATTGATTAACGACGAAGGATAATATTTACATTATGTTGTGTGATACAAGTATTATTACTCCTGCCCGGTCTTTATTAAATAATACTTCTGCATATCTACATAAGAACTCTTAGTTAGTATTTTCGCTATAACTATTTTGGTCGGCACCCAGGCAAGAGGTACAAGTAAGTAAAATAATCTTACAAGATAAAATATAAAACTTTGCGCTGTCAGCTTATTTGCTGCCATATCCATATATCGAGATGTGTGTGTCGTATGTTCGTTCATTTACATATCAGCATTCAAATACGTCGTCATAGATGTTTGCACGTAAAATGTATGTACAATTGGCAGGAAGGAAGACAGAAATTCGCGATATATTATTGTGTCTTTTCCCTAAGCCTTACAATATCAATGTCTTGAATGGCGGCCTCGCTCCCGACTAACCTATTGAATCATAACACTAGACACTATAATGCGATCTCTTGCTTCCGGTCAAACACTTCCGATTGCGTTCCTTTGTAGGGTTGGCAAGGCTTCTTCCTTCCTGGTCACTTGAAGCAACAGACATTACAGTTCGCATTAAATACTAAGTTGTAGATATATCCAGTCAGAACACACGCAAGCTTCTTTTCATCTCAGATTAAAACAGACGAGAGCATCGTGGTCGTATTTTTCGTGACCTCCTTCTATAGTCCAATGGATGAGAAACATTCGCGAGTGAACCAGAATCAGGAGTGAAGTATAAATTCGCAACGGCCAGAAGTATTCCCACCTAATGACCAGTGTTCAGATTACTGAAGTTTGGGTGTCTCTCCGATTACGGATACCCAAACAACAACAAGATAGAGTTATAATATCAGTATGAAGTAATTTAATGTTTGTAAGTTATAAATAAAGGCTAATTTGTACCTTGGCCTATTGTATGGATGCACTAATAAAGAATGCATCTAATAAATAAAGGCTAATTTGTACCTTGGCCTATTGTATGGATGCACTAATAAAGAATGCATATAATAAATAAAGGCTAATTTGTACCTTGGCCTATTGTATGGATGCACTAATAAAGAATGCATATAATAAATAAAGGCTAATTTGTACCTTGGCCTATTGTATGGATGCACTAATAAAGAATGCATCTAATAAATAAAGGCTAATTTGTACCTTGGCCTATTGTATGGATGCACTAATAAAGAATGCATATAATAAATAAAGGCTAATTTGTACCTTGGCCTATTGTATGGATGCACTAATAAAGAATGCATCTAATAAATAAAGGCTAATTTGTACCTTGGCATATTGTATGGATGCACTAATAAAGAATGCATCTAATAAATAAAGGCTAATTTGTACCTTGGCCTATTGTATGGATGCACTAATAAAGAATGCATCTAATAAATAAAGGCTAATTTGTACCTTGGCCTATTGTATGGATGCACTAATAAAGAATGCATCTAATAAATAAAGGCTAATTTGTACCTTGGCCTATTGTATGGATGCACTAATAAAGAATGCATCTAATAAATAAAGGCTAATTTGTACCTTGGCCTATTGTATGGATGCACTAATAAAGAATGCATCTAATAAATAAAGGCTAATTTGTACCTTGGCCTATTGTATGGATGCACTAATAAAGAATGCATCTAATAAATAAAGGCTAATTTGTACCTTGGTCTATTGTATGGATGCACTAATAAAGAATGCATATAATAAATGGCACCATTGCGCGTATTTCCTTTGATACTTACTTAAGTATTAAACAATTAATCGATAGCTCGCTGGTCTCTTCTATGTAACACGGTGCAGCTATCAATACCATGGTGAACTGTACGATCGATGCTGCTCGTGTCCTAACTTATACCTTACCACTGATAAATAAATAAATCATACTAATTGGTTTACCCTCGATACGCTACACGTGTTCTTGGTGGTGCAAAATTAGCATCTACTATTATATTATATATATGTATTATATCTTATGTAGAGGGTGTCGGGGAAAATAGGACATCTGTTAAAATATGGGACAACTTATAATTTTTTGGAAGCAAATAAAATTATTATGACAAGAATATCTTCTTCCGTTTTCGAGTAATTGACGTTCAAAGTTGACCATATCAAGACCTTATTTTTGCATAAAAATCAGCGGTAACGTAAAGCTATTCACGTGAAAGCTAACTACGTTTTAATTTTTTTTCCCACTAATCGTTCCTAAAATAATCCAATAAAACCATTATTCGAAACCATTAACCTGCTCCTTAATTTAACAACTTGAATTACCGATTACGTAATGTAGGCAAACGCGGCCACGCGTTCATTCCATCGCTTAAGGCCGCGAGCTTTTCGGCCCTTAGCAACTATAGCCTATAACTACGTTATCTTTGGAGCTAGATATTTAACGACTTCAACATAGTGGTATATTCATAAAATCCTACAACTTCTAGAAGACAACTGTTCCCTTTTCTCTGACATCCTGTATATATCTATCTATAAATCTGCTATAATTGGAACAAAGTTCCTTATCGCGCGTTGTGAAAGGGGGACGGAAAAAAATCTTACGAAAAGTTGTAACGACACTTTTTGCTATAATAAGTAAGCCGTGCGGCGTGCGCATGCTTCTCTGTCTGTCTCTCTCTCTCTTATATTATTTCGCATTGAACAGTGTGGAGTCGCGATGATTATTTTTGTTGAGTACAGGTTTTTTGTACATAATAAATTATATGTAACACCAAATATGACAATATTCAGGACTTGCACGTAAGACGTACAAGTGTTGCAGATTTATTTGCAGCAGATTGTGTAATGGTAAACGGTGTTACCTTAATGATGGCAGTCATATATGTCTCACCAAATAACAAATTAATAGATATTCAGGAGTTCATTCATCGAGCACTGCTAGAGTATTCTTAAGATGTATCTCGAACGCTTAGCAGATATAACAAAAATTTAGATAAAGTTCCACTCATTTTAGCTGGTAATGAATAATCAAAACCATTGCTACAGTTTCTAGAGGAAGAGTTTGATCTAAGAATTAACAATAATCCAGCAGAATCAACAGCTAAATGTAATAAAATAGAATCCCAAACATATTTTTCTGACTTCAATTACCACAAGCCAATTATTACTAAAATTGAGCTTACTGATTAAGTTTATATTACATTATATTTATTAATAATAAAAAAAAATATAATAACTTAAAACATTTTTTTTATTACAATTCCTTCACTAATTAATCGAAAGGAAGTCCCTTGACACCTCTCTATTTTATTTACATATCTACTAAGTTTTAGGCGACATAGCTCGGCAGACCCCCAGAGGGAGACGGATTTTGCTTCTGGCGGCCAACTAAGATCGTTTCAGCAGCACGTATTAAGAACTTCTTAGCTTTGACGTTTAATTTTACGCTCCTAAACTGAAATGTCAAAGCCTAGAAGTTCTTAATAAGCGATGCTTAAACTGATGACGGTAGCCCTCTGATCTGTTTTTATACAAGATTTCTGCCACCCTGTGCTGCCACCGTGTGCTGAGAGCGTCATCGGGCTGCAACACTCTCATGAGCGAACAAGCGTTCTCCACTGCGGGCGAGCTATATGCTTGTTTAATAACTTTGTATTATCAATTATTTTTATCATTACTTGGTAGAACTGACTGACTGATAACCTAAGCCTTAGCAAAATTGTATGGAGGGTGCATTATCGTGAAGAGTCTCTCGTGTGAAAAGCGCACTAAGAAAGGTAGGCCTATAGCAATGAGAAGGACCAGGAGATGTCTTTATTACGAACTCGATTAATATTAGTAATTTTTGAGTACATAATAAAATGTAGTTATGGCTTTAATACGTCGCTACACATGCTGATATAGGTTGAATACCGGATAATGTTCCCCTGATAGAAAAAAGTGGTTCAAAGTAAGACGTGGTGTGTTAACACGAGTGTGACTAATGAGATCCATGAAGTGCAGTAGCCAATATTAATATGAAAATAAAGGGCTCCACTATGATTGTTGGTGCTCGTTGGCTTCGTAAGATAATAGGCAGAGTGTGAGAGCATGTAGTGTACTCACGTGGTGGGGTGGTCGACCACCCTGTTGTCGTAGGGCTCGTACTCCTCCTGTTCCTGCAGGGCCATGTTGTTCATGGTCACCAGGTAGATGCCCTTGTCGCCGGGCTTCTGCTTCTCCTCCTTCACTGGCGATAGGCTGAGGACAACACAACGAATACTTCACATTCACGTTTGATTTTCCCCTACCTAGCTCCGGGGACCGCGAGGACATTTAATACCAACCCAGTAATATTTTCATCATAAATTGAGATTATGTAGGTATTTCGTCAATATTTGGGTGCTAGTCGCGAAACTTTCAATGAAGTTACCATCAAGCTATACGGCTATACGGTTTACCAATTGAATCAATTCTCTTAATAAAGATACCTTAGTATTATATCTTATCGGTTAGGTGGTGAAAAGTGTATTAACAAGTTGGAATACTCTTAAGTAAGTAACGAGTGTTGTTATTTACAACACTCACTCCTCACCTAATGCTTGTGCTTATAATATGTCAGATGAGGATTTACATGAGTTTTTCCGGCGTTATTAATGGAAATAATTTTTTTGTATTTCCTACTCAAATTGTACGCGGGGTCAGCTTATGTACTTCTACTGGGTGTGCGTGAGTGTTACTTTACTTACGTTTGGTTTGTTAACGCAATACACCTGCTCACCTATCAAACTCAATAACATATATAATGACCGATAGTTCTTAAAATGTGTGTGTGTAGGTACATGTGTCACGTCCTGGTCTCTAACTCTACCTGCTGCCATCCTCACGTGGACTATTAGGCGGCATCAGCAAGACATTATCTTCGGTGATGCGAGGAGCACAGATTAAAGTATAGGTATAATAATAACGTTAACAGGCCTCTGTCTCACCAGCGATATAAGTGCGATCGGTGAGATTCATAATCACTATAGTCGTGGTCATCCGTCTCTGACTGCGACACACAGCTGCTAGACCTAGAGTTGGTGGGCATATCGTCTATATACATGATAGCACTCGTGTCGATGGCAGATATACTGAGTACACGTAGCGAGTAATTTAAGTAATGTCACAGGGAGAGACTACCCTCAACCGTGTACACTCAAAGTGTGAAAGGTACACTTGGTACAGTTGCGTCGCATGCAATAACACGTGACGTACGACGCCCGCCCGCCATCACAGCGGTGTAAAGTACACATCCGCGCGCAGGGGTCGACACAACACACTCGACATTACAATACAAACAATAAAGATACTAATAATATTCTAAAATAATTATTGTTCGAAAATTAAGAGCATTCGTCTTAAGGACTACTGCTTAACTACTTAGCAAAGTTTGTTCTACTCACAAATTTTCTCAAACTCTAAAATTTTACACCCAAAAAATGGTACAAACTGTATTTTAAGTAAATTATGTTTTTAAATTACTTGGTAGGAAATAGGACGATGGTTCTAGCAACAAATCATTGAGTAAGCTTAGTTGCGTTCCTATTCGTTTCCTATTTTAGTTTCGTTGCAGTCCTATATAAGCGCGATCGGAAACATATGAATATACCGAGTCTCGAGAGTACTGCAATCGAACGAGCTTGTAACTTCAGCGATATTTGAATTGTTCATTTTTACGAGAATTAGCCTACAGGTCTGTGTGTATATCGATAAACGGTTCTACTAAGTTCAAGGTTGCAATGCAACATGCCAGCCCCAGGCCCGCCCCCGCCCTGTACGTGGCTCGGCCGCCGATGCCACTGTATCAAAAGAAGCGCGTTCATATGCACATATACAATATCGCCTATCGTCTGGACACCCTTCTTACTGGGAAACTATCGACGTGCAATTTGGTATAGTTATTGTTCAAGTAAACGCATGGCTAAATAAGTGTAAGTACCTAAGCAGGAGAATATTGATCAGAAAAAGTAAGTTTTAAATCTTAAGCCCGAGACACCTATTCGGGCCTAGTGATCAACTTGTTATTAGTTTTAAGTAGGTACTGGGGGCCTACCATCATCACTTTGAACGTATTAAGAACTTCTGACCGTTGACGTTTCGTTTGGTACCGTAAAATGTAAAGTTCATAATACGCGATGCTTTAACGACTTTAGTGGCCCCGGTTCCTTGTATTGTATGCAGTTGATACGTGAATTTGAAAATGACTCTCAGACATCTGGTGCGACTTTACTTGGTGCGTGCAACTTACACAATACAGCTGACTTGATTGGTCTGTGCCCACGAAGCCCTTCCATTAGATATCAAACACGGAATTAAAATATTTTTTATATTCTCCACTTTTTATCTATTAGACATTCAATTTAATATTACAACACGATGTACCTAGGTATACCATTGTATCCTTAAAATTTGTTATAACTATTGTTTTGGCTACAGAAATAACATAAAATTTCTATAGTAACAGATAAGGCTTAATTATATATACAAGGAACAGTATTTAAAACTAACTACAATTAGAAAACTTGGCCAAAATCGGTGTCCCTCGGGATCGTGCTAAGAAGGCTAGCAGCATTACCACGTTGAATAGCAATGCTGATTCTCTGAGCGAGAAAAGCCCCAACGCGCTTGTCACGAGAGGTTTCTACCAGACGACGAACACATTAAATAGTGTTGAGGTGAGGACTTGAGGAGCCCTTGCTAATGAGTTCTGGCACTTGACCGACCCTACATGTAAAGAAGTTGCTCAAATAATAATGTGTAGTATAAGAGGTATACATTAAAATCATATGGAGTTCGGTCAGCTATATTAGTTCCTTGCACTGCACTGCCCTCCACTAGAGTTTCTTTTATTAGAATTATTTCAAGGTAAATTAATTGAAGCTACATACCTATTATACGATTAATATTGCACTTCTATACATATATTTACTTAGTATGTTATTATTTCAATATTGTCCGCCAGCTGTTTGTGGATTGGAGACATGGCGTTAACCGAAGTTAGCACTTCCGTAACATACCGTGCCTACCCACCGTGATGTTGGCGTTAGATAACACCGCGACTGCTGCTGATTGCCTGATAACACTGACGGCACCACCTGCGATGAGAGGACTCCACCAGAGCCTCACGGCGCTGGGCGCGGGCCCGGAGCCGCGTGAGGCCACTTATGTAATATATTTACCATATCTCCTTGAGTTCACTGCTCAATAACTCACAACGAGCACAATCGCGAACATTTACGAAGTGGACGATATTGGACTCACGTTGACGTATGACTACAATTTTGCCATAAAAGCCGTGTGAAATTTAAGTAAAACCTTATTAAGTATACTGAAAACGCAATACACAAAATAAATCATGAAGTAAAAAAGCAGTGGATTAGCCTCACATACCCATCCATGCCTGCACAGTAGAGATTGCTAGGTAACAGAGTTTGCTTCTATTGATTCAACTGACTCGGGCGACGACGACCCTACACAAGTAATAACCGCTGCTTCACATGCATGCACTGCCGTCGCGCCCGTCGGTGCACCGCGCCACACTACGTACACATAAAGGCATCAATTGTCATTACATAGCGCAATACAAAGATCTCATATTGTATTCAGTTCCGGTCCTTCGCCACTCGGCCCGCCCTCCACTAGCAGTTTCGTTTTAGAGTCTCCTTCAGGGGCGGTCGTCGCAGGTCCGTTACAAACTGGCACGTCTGAGTTCGCTTTTTGCTTATTAGCAGCTACCCCAGACAATTTACCTACTAACTAAGAGAAAATGTCTTGCAATCTTAGAAGAATGAAAAAAGGAGACCGTTCTCTAGTGAACGTTCTTTATTTAACAGAAGAGTCCGATTATTTTAATAATTTTAAAAATAAATATGTTTCATTGCAAAAAAGTACTCCTGACAAAAAAAAATACTAAAAACTAAAGACTTAAATGTGTTTTAAATTAATAACAGTAGAAAACTGTTCCTCCTACTATCAAAGAAAAAAAACTGAATGACAATCATTTAGTTTGGACCTTATCTTAGTTCCAAGAGACAAACGGATACATACATATTGTCAATCTTATAACTCTTTTTTAGTCGGGACGAGTTAAAAAGATCAATCGGATTCCGACACATTTGGATGATACAAACCGTGTTGCTTTAGGGGTGGTCCAGATTCTTTAATTGTTAGTATAATACCATGATATTTTTACTAATGAAATAAAGTTATTATTATATTTTCTTGTGGATATCTGATGAAAGTCTGTATAGATAGAGACGGAACGATTAAACTATTATGCAAGTACATTATAATCACATGTCCTAAATGACTGACACCTTGATTCATTAACGCAGAGTATTAATCGCCAGCCGTATACACATTCAGCGGTATGTGGTCGTGGCCGGTGTTAGAAATTTGTAAGTAAATCCTTTATTTGTAAAGTCACTCCATAAAACTTGTTACTTGGGTATTTACCTGTAGGTACCAATCACAGCTACCAGTGTGGGTGGGGCTCGGTTGGCTGTCAATAGGATGCCGCCATCAGGTTAGGTGACGCAGTGTCACTGTATTAATATGATCACTATTACCGACGTTATGATTTGTTGCTGGTCGGTGCACACACACCTACCTGCCTACATACTGAGTTCGTCGACCGCGGCCGCAGCTGTTTTTGTCTGAATATGTTAATGTACCAAATAAGTTATTTCGGGAAACAGTATCTACTGAAGAGGAGGTACTAATTCTTGAGTTAGGTACACAAAGCTTATTTTTATTAAAATGTGGGTATTGCTATACTTCCATAGGCACGATTTCGTGTCCTCGTCACTTGCTAACATGTAGGGAGAGCCAACAATCAACATGTAATTAAATAGCACTCTAGCATATTGTGTTTATGTGTAGGACAATATTTTCCTAGTAAATTATACCAAAGTGTGTGTTTTGACAACGTGTGTAGCAGCGCGTCTCGGCCCGTACTACCTGCCAAGGTAGGTGGCGGCGCTACTCGCTATTAGCGAGTCGCTAACCACCGCCAGTTTGAATACAAATACATAATATTATGTGTCATGTAAGGAGCACGTGTGGGAAATTGAATAAAATCGCACACCTGTTCCTTACATGACTTAGCATACCTAATGAAGTATTTTTCAAAATTCAACCCCCAAGTGGGCGTGGCTGCAGAGAGAAGCTAGTAGGTAATAAATCTTAATATAAAGATTCGCCGTGAGGTTTTTAAGTCTATGTCCTTAATATTACAATGCTATTTATTATTCCGGGCAAGTGGCAGCACGTGTATCTGTGTCATAGTACAATGGGTCATTAGGTGGCGAGGTGTTACCATGGATATATCGCCGTGTAAGCTGCTAGCAGAGCTTACACTTTGTTGCATTAACTTCTCGGAGAGCGAGGGTGATATAGGGTGAGGATATCGACTAACAGACGAGAATCACGCACTGTATTGTGGTGGTATTATAATGTTCATGAAGATTAGGTGCCGTTGCATATTTGGCAATAGTACCTGCGTACGTATGTCAGCATCCGCTGGTTATGCTCACGACACGAGGAAGCAGTCATGACAGTCGCGGCCTCGAGTGGCAACTAAAGTAGGTAACAAGTGCTTCGCGTAGACACCTAACCTAGTATTACTAACGTACCATTGCGGGGCGAACTCGTCCGGCTCGAAGGACGGGTTAACCATGGGCCCGCTTCCTCGTCGTTTCCACTCCTCGACTTCCTGTAACAAACGGATCCATTAATATGACTGCCACATTCTTCTGGATTCCGTGAATACCTTCTGGATGCTACCTAAGATCTGCACGGCTGAGCTATTGTAAGGTTGATCAATCATAAAACTAGAAGTTCCCGCCAACGGTTCGTAGATACATTCTTGGGTAAGAAGAGGCACCTATATTGACTAAGCGCCCCGCCGTTTTGTCTATATTCCTAGTTTATAATTTCGGTAATAGTCGGTAAATGTTATGTAATACGTAATGTAAGTAATAAAGTTCGGTAAGAGGGTCCGCATTGATTGATATATATAAATTATGCTTGATTGACATCTGGTGCGTTATTCTGTAAGGTTTATCAGTGTCAAACTCGACGTAGAGCGTTGATTTAAATCATAGGAAATTGATATATAATACATAAGAGGATAAGGTACAATTAATTTCTTTAAAACCGACACTCGATGACGTGTGCGACGCTGAGAAACCTTAGTGAATAACGCGGTTGGCCACTAAGTTTAAAAATTACGACGTATAAATGAGTCAAATAAAAATAAATACACGTGTACATAATAGTTAAACAATATTCAGTAGAACTTATGACCGGTGGCAATTTACCACCGGTAGCTAGGGTTCGCAAGTAGTCCTTCAGATACTACACATAAACTTCTATATAGGTAGGTAGGTAAACTTGTCACACAACAACTACATTTCATATTCACGTGGTGTCCATCTGCGAATGGTACCTTCTCACTGAGCTAATGGAAAATTTTGCAGATCGTATCGGTGACGTGTCCTGTTATTCTGGTCAGTCCTCAAACAAATTATTGTTAGTTATGTCAATATTGTGCTTTACGAAGTCAAGGTTTAACGAAATAATTAGCCGAACGCAGGTAAAAAGGTATGAAGCCTGTCTATATAGGTTTCCATCCTAAGCTGAGGCTTGGCTGAGTACTCGCTAGTGCCAGCCTCCATTGTTCGTTCTCTCGGGATCGCCTGCCTGCAAACTCCCTCATAGGCCAATTTTATACCCGGGAAATAATTGTTGAAATCTGTTTGGTGTTGTGAAGACTATCTCCCACATACAAAATTATAAACTGTACCTCTTTCTTATACTAATAGAGATTGTTGATCTGCGGTGTGAGTGTGCACACTCTACCACATTAGCATATTATCTAATGAGCGAATCTCTGAGGTCGGAACATACAGTAGCTGTTACAAGTTCGCGGAGGATTTGTTTGTCACGGTTACAACTCCGACCAGTGTATATGTGCCATTGTGTGATCGATGGAACATAAGTGTTTGGAGCCAAGGGCCCAAGGGGTGGATGGCGGGCGAGCAGGTATTTCATTACAATTTCTGCGAAAGTATTTAAAAAAAACACTTTGTACGAAGCTTGGGCATAGTTTTTTTTTGATATTGGCTCAGATCACTTTGTCATTATTATTAGTGTTCAGGAATGCACGGTTATAGATGGAACTCGATGATTAAAGACTAGTGTTTCTTGCGGGAGCCAGACAGCCTGCCGCTATACTGCATACATATATTAAACTCACGAATCAGGCAAGATCTGACCGGAGACATCCCACTTACGAACCACTTAATAATGCGAGGACTTGTTTTTGTTTATAGTCAAACATCCGTTATGTTTACAATATTGGAGCTAATAAACTTGCAACTGGCACTAGTAATTGTAACATTCTACTGTGACCGGCTGGTCGGTCTACCTGACTGTGTGGTGACCGCCGCAAGCGGCTTATAAATAATATCTCATTGTTTTTCATTACATTAATGATAAAAGAATGAAAATTTAAAATAAATATAGCGGCGTACCCTTCTTATACAAAATAACATTTTAAATTTACATACAATTGTGTCCGCATGGACTTTCGAAATTGCCTGAAAGTGCTCGGTAATACCTGCATTTACCTTATTAATATATAGGGAAACAAGTTATTGTGTCTGTTTCTATGTATGTAGTTTGAGATTTCAAATTGCTGGCATTTGAGGAAGGTTTTGAATGAAGCTTTATAGTAGCGCTCTATTGGATCGCAATGCGGTTTTGGGAACGAATTCTCCACAAGTCCATTGTCAGTGAGGAATAATGGATCCATATGTATGGGTTCTATGTACACAAATAAAATTTAACTATTGTTTATCAAGTCTGCAAATTAGAGTTTTCACTAAGGGGAAATGCCCCATTCCAACACAATTAAGTAGGTATGTAGTCTGCTCCTTTCATTATTTCCGTATTCAGGTTCGGTGTGAGCAATATATAATGAGTTGGTTTTTTGAGTGTTTTCTACCTACCATGATGTAAATGTATCATTTTGTTTATGAAACGCGGTTAAGGCGATGAACTAAAGCTATTGTTGAGTTCACTCAGTGCGCCGATGCTCAGTGCAGTGCTCGTCGCTGCGGTACAGCAGATATACCGCGCTACAGGCTGTAGTCTATTCAAGTCACATGGACGGGTGATTGGACACACACTTACAACATGGACAGGTCGTGGAGGATGGATATCTTAACAATACTATTGTATAGGTTTGCCCCACAGATAATGCATAGCGGAGTGTGCGAATGATATTTTCCAATTAGGGTCAGTAAGTGCCGCCATCCGGGCGATGTCTGGTGTCCTGGCCCAGCGCCGGTCGCTCCACCGACACATCGTCTCGGTGTACATTTTATTCCCACACCAATTACTACCTACTCCTTGATTTCGCTATCATCAGCACTTAATATAATAATACCAGCGAAGAATATCACACGTTCATAGTGACAAGCAATAGTCTATAATTTTATTCATAGGAATACGTACGAATGTAAGTTTAAAAACTTAAACCCGACTACCGAAACATCACGCCTTAAAAAGTATCAATCAAGAGTCAAGACTATACGTATTGACATTTATTATATTATTGAAGGACAGCAGTGTCGCTTTCTACTAGTGTTAGAACGTTTGGCTTCGACGGAGTAGGTATGTGGCATATCACTCATCTTACACATAACGCCCAGACAACAGGATCTAGGTGATTTAAGTAACAACAATTCAAAAACGTACATAAAGCAATCATATAGGTCCCTCGCCCCTTCTTGGTACAATCGACAACCGAGAGACCCCAATATGGGTCAATTTTAAAAACGACAATAAGCAGGACCCCGCGGTTTCGCACGCGAATAATTTCATCAGTGAACGATTACTATATTGCCATAAACAGGTACTATGCTATATATGCCTATACTTTTTATGGACCACTTCATAAATTAAGATTCACTTAGAAACAACCTAATGGAAATCCAAAATCCCATCACACAGAGCCCATCACGACAAAATTCAAGTTTCTACGAGCAGTGGCTTAGGCTCTGCGTTGATGTATTAGTCAGAACAATTATATGTATACATTTGTAATTAGTTATTAATATTCAATCATAATCAATAAATTATACTAGACTTTTTAAAAGAGGTAGATGTGTCACACACATTAATTACGTCGATTAATCAATGGTTTACAAGACAAGAACGAATTGCGTGCCGAAATTGAGGCTTTAAAGTTGTCAGAACTCTAGCCCCTATCCTCAAGTTTTTATACTAACAATTTGACAAGTCACAATTTGCGTACCAACATTTTTTTTGTTCGTTTTTGAGCGATTTTTTAGCTATTTTCCAATAAATGTTAAAACGTAGGTAATATTCCAAAGCTTGTATGAAGGGGCTTGCTTGAAAAAAGAGACAATATATTCGAGGATATTACTTATATATTTTTTCTGAAGGCATGGCAGGTATTCTGTGGCTAGCATCCCAATCCTATGACTCATTCAATTAATTTGGAGCAGATCGAATGATCATTGTAATATATTTTTGCGCCACACAAAAAAGTATATCAATTTATTTCCGCGTACCTTAACGCACATGTAGGGGTATCACCAAATCAAACTAAACGTAACAATCAGTGGGATTTCACACCAGCATTACGGTGTAGTCGATTTTTGCCATCGCGAGGACACATGCATGCATACGTCTGAGAAGTAGTTCAAAGACCTATGTAGATATAATGTCTGAGACGGCGATCTACCTATCACGTTTTGCTTACTTTAACATCAAATTTATTTTATTATAATCAGTACTGTCACATTTTATTTCTATATATTTATTTGAAATTAGTCAATCTATTGAAAACCAAGTTGGTCATGTAGAGGATTCTACTTACATATCTAGATATTAGACATACGAGTATACAAACTCTAAGGCTTGTTTCCTCAATTAAATCCCAGTTAGTAAGAAGATAAACAGTTTTAAATCGCGGTACCAATTAATGAATAGGTTATAGCTATAAAACGCGAGCTCACTGATATCATTAAACTCACGAAGGTAGGTAAGATCAATACCTGAGTTGTTCAATATCACTATTGTCAAAACTCGAATGCTGGAAAGATTTGAGATAAGGATATTCTAATTGGTTTTTCCGTAATTAATGTTTAGGTATATTTTTTTAACGCAGTTGTTGTATTGTTACGGCCTAGGAGCCGGAGGCATCCCCGATACCTCGTACTACTAGCTGGTCAGATCTAGGCAATGTATGTAATTAACACAACTGATCTGTGTTGCGTTGCGTGTGTTATATTGCGACATTCGTCTTGACACACTTCATCTCGTGTGCAAACGTTAACTCCATAACGAGTGTTATAGTAAGGTCGCATAAATATCTTATAAAGTTGTTTGAACGGTGAGATCAACAACGGAGAGGATCAACATTTTCGTAGTAAAACAGCGAAAGTTATAACTCTTATTATTATATTATCTGATATTCCATTAAACTTTTAACAAAGTACTTTCAAATCTTCAGAATGACATATTTATACAGGATAATACACGCTACCGCCAGGTTCAGCAAGTTGCTTTTACTGAGAAGAACCTGACAAGAAACTCAATAATTACTCTTTTTAAAAATAATACACAATTTAAAAAAAAATAGTAAAAATACAAGATTTGTAATCCCATGGACACAGTTCCGAAGCACAAATGTAGTCTCAGGCACTATACGTTACATACGTATTTTTCGGGTTGAATCAAGTGCCTACCCCAACAATCTATCGGATAAGGCCATGGAGAACATGATCTTTATAATTTGTAGCCCATGCGTTATTCTGTATCCATCCATGAATCTATATTTACTAATTTTCGCGTTTATAATATTAGTAGGATGTAACACAAGTCTAATGAAGTCATGTCCGAGCCCGTCCTCAGGCGGGCTTTATCACTTGAGAGGCGCATGTAGCATAAAGGGAATGTGATCGATTGATTGGGTACTGATTGATTCAATGGGTACTATATCCTTCATTGACAACACTTGTCGCTAAGGGTAGTTAGTGCGTAGCGGCCTCATGTTCGGTCGGAGCCGACCACTGTGTCACCTGTATTCATCTATTGTGAGTTGCCTGACCTCATAATCATTATAATAATATTAGTGAATTAATACCGGCCACTAATCCTGAGATGCAATATTAAAACTGATGTTTGTATGGATGTATGCTTCTACAGTACCGAATTGGTTCGATGAACATTGGCGTGTTTCTGCTTTTTTCATGAATTTATAAAGTAAACTTCTTGAAAGAAGCAATATATACCTACAGAGTATCCTTAAGTGGTCGTTACGGTAGATGGACGTAGATAACTATACAAACAAATATGATGAGATGTTAGTTCGTGGAGGTCCAGTGCTACAACAGTGCTAAAGCGTTGCTACATTTTATATAACCATACAAACAAATATAACTAAGAACCACTACACAAATCCTCGCAAAAATTCCTTTAGATGATTTGATAAATAATACAACATTAGCATCGGTATATATTTTTGCCGGAAAATGTATTCAGTGCGTCATTCGTCAATATTAAGGAAATCAGTCAACGCAAATACAGCGGTAAATGTAGCACAGTAGGATACATTTAGGAAACACATCGTATTAATAACGAGAGATAGGTATAATATGGTGTGAATAACTTTGTATTGCATAGGTATTGTGATGATAGCGTCGAGTGAGAGTTGCCGAATGTATTTATTAGCGTGGGCCAGCCGCCAACTGACCACTAACTATTTATAAACGATATTTTGTTTATTCTCGCCCATATTGAATCGAATCAGACAGTTGGAAAATAAATCTTATAACCAGGGTTTACGATGGAAAAGTACTTCACGTATTTGGCGGTAGTTTTGTAAATATACGTCGAAGTAGTTGTGGTTCATTGATCTGATGTTGTGCTCTGCTCTGCTAATGGTTACACTGTTATTCTACAGCTACTTTCATTATTTACAAAGCATTAAATATTCAATATTTTTTTAGGGAATACAAGGACAAGTTCAGTGTAAGTGGGCACCATGCAATTTGAAGTAAGTGCTTATGAATAGAAAGGAACGAAAGCGACTCAAACTCAGCCTTCGACAGGGTTCCGAGAGATCTGACAGCGCAATGTCGAAACCTATCTGTAGTATAGAACCAGTATCCAACCAGCGCTAATTCTACAGTAGGATGCCTGTACACATTTAATTTATTGTGCGCATTAGTGCGTGATAGTTCGTAGCCTATAACTACTTATACAACGATACCTCATTCGTCAAATAATGATGAATTAGATGTTATGACGGAGCCGATGAACATACATACATAATTCCACACTCACCGATCAAAGTTATAACCCTGCTGTCTCCTTCGTCTGAATATAAAATCAAAATGAAACTACTCAACTCACCAGCCACTTGATAACAGACTCAACTTGAGAATTAGTATTACTTGGATCACATTCATAATAAAATTGATACTTAGCTTTAAAAAATCGGGCCTACATTATATTTCATAATGTATGCAAAAGACATCAACGCGCTACATCACTTAGCAAAGCCAATATGGACAAATTTGCAATTCCTCATCCGAAAGCAGACTTACTATAAATACGGTGTTCCACACGAAAGCTTATATATCTTAAACTCTCCGTTTGCTACTTGATATTGATAGTGCGATATTGAGTTCTAAGTGATATCCAAACATACCGCAATTATCCGTTAACTCATAAATTTAGATACCTAGTAGAAGGTTGCGGTGCAGTTCTTCTCAACAAAAGCTACCTTCCGAACCCGGTGGTAACATTTATAATCATGTATAATGTATTTTGTGTCCTTCTGACGATTTGAAAGTACTTTGTAAGAAGTCTAATCAAATAAAGATATTTTGAGTTTTGAGTTTTGAGTTCTACAGACACGTTGGACGTTATTACAATAGAGCCGGCTCCTGGCTTATAGCCCCTCCTTACGTAATGCCCGAAGCTGTGTACATTGAGACAATATGTTCCGCCAGGCCGTAGTGAAGTGAATTGTGAAGAAGTTATTTTACTAATCCCTGTATTTGCTGGACTGGACTTATTACAACCATGGGATAGCATTTTATTTGGTGTTCAATTTAAGCTGATAGCTCCGTAATAAGTCGAGCGTCAAGTGTATGTTTCCATTTGCTTTGTCATAGCATTCCATTGGTGTCCGACATGACAAAACTATCGAACATATGATGCAGTTTATCATATCTATTAATGCATCACATATTGCTAAAGTACTGTAAGATTATCAGTTGGCGGGCAGTGCCCGTTGTTCGTATGATTGTTGCAATGGTGGCTAAAGAGGACTGTAATCCTTGCGTTATTGACTCAAACCAAATTTCATATACATTTAAACAATATATGGCAATACAACAACACACAGTCACATGGGTATTAGGTTTGTGAAATCGAGTAGGAACGGTAGGAACCTACCAGTGAGGGTGCAGGTCCTAGGTACAACTTGCTTGTATTCATATAACATTAAACTTTGAATTTAATAATTAGTTAAAAAACAGGATTCGTCAGTCGGCGTCCTTCGGTGCGAGATGTGAACAAACCCACCGACTTGTCGAACAAGAATTGGGCTCTGCGGGGCGACGACCGACTGAAGGGCCTGTGTACACTCTCCAAGGCTGGCACGGCTGGTTGATGCCTACATGGTGTCACGGTGCAAGCAATGGATGTGATTTGACTGAAACTTGCATATAGCTAAGCTAATAGGTAATAACTATACGGCGCAGTCAGTGTCTGATTTGGTAGAAAAAATATTCCAGATGCAATGTCTAACAACTGCATCTGGAAGGTTAACTGCTTGAGAAAAGCGTGTAAAATACTCATAATTGAGGGAACTGGGCCATATGTGTGGAGATATAATCGTGAAAAATACAAAAATATCAAATTTCGAAATATATATCAATAAATACTGAGACTTTCAAATGGTCGCACTTTCTTTATAATACATAATTATTAATATTACAACCAGCTTCGCAAGGTTGCTTTACGGAACAAAGCGAAAATAAACTTACTAGCTATAAGGTTATCATTCATTTAAAAGATAATGAAAAAAATAAGACAACATTAATCACAAGTAAATATTATACTCATGTTAATACTTTGGACACCCTTAACAATGAATGAAATAATGAAACGGGGATTACATGTATGGATGAAACAGGAAATGGGACAAACGAGAACAGCGCTATTACGATATGACGAAGACGTGTTTATTAATACTAGCATGCAAGAACAACGCTGGCAGGGAGACACTCAAATCTAAATGGTTAACACTAAATAGCGGGACATATAAACAATGTAAATGTATTTCCCTCTTGCTGTGTCATAACTCGGCAATATAAAACGATAGTTAATAAACACATCTCTGATACGAATGCTCTACTAGGGACGGAAAATATGTAAAATAATCAGTATTCGCTATCGCTGTGCCTACACATCTGTACACATCAACTACACCAATAATAAGTATATTACCTATTTTACAACTAATGCACATTTTATGAAAATTAGAGTAACATTGATTATAGGAAGGGAGCGTGCGATTTTACGTTTAAGTTTTACCCGACTACGGCGAGCTGAAAAGGAGGGTTATGATTTAAACCGGTATTTTAATGTTTATGTGATCCTTCATAACGTGATAACTTCAAAACTACATTTGATAAAAATAAAAATGAGGTATCGTTGTAAGAGTGTTGATAGTCCGCTGGTTTCTAGGCTGGTATAAAACGTTTTAAAGGTTGGTCCGTGTGATACTCATGGCCTGGTTTGTAGGCGTGTTAGCTTCGCCAACCTCTAGTGGTTCATACGCTCTTGCTAGTGTCTGGAACTAGTATAATGTAAAATAGTAATTTTAAAAATTAAAGCATGGTCTTAAATGATTGAATTTGCAGTACCCTGTACCGTTATATAAAGTACCGCCAACGCGCACTCCCCGTCGCGTGCAATAGCTCGCTCAATTTGGTCGGGACGCCCAATCAACTCGCAACTGCAATATGGGCTTCCTTTAAATTGTATTATTTCTTGTATAATATACTCTGTCGCATTCAAAGCTTCCACTCCTCGCGACCGAGGTGCACGAATTTGCACGAATAAAGTACATACTCCAACAATTTGCTTGCAAGATATTAATTGTCAAGTCAATTTCATTACACTTAATAGTAATGATATTGTCACTACAAACCCACAACCGACCAAGTAAGAGCCATGGTGTGCGTGACGTAGTCGCCTGCTAAGCTAGCAACGCAAGTTTGAATCCCAGCGGCCTGCACCAATGAGTTTTTCATACCGATTTACAGACGGCCCATTTGCTTCTCCGCAGCAGGGTGAAAATTGATATCAAAGGCACATGTTATGTATGCATTAAGCTCCCGGTCGTTTCCTAAATAAACGGTGCATGGAATGCGCTCACAAGTCACGATGAAATAATAGGCACCTAAACAAACAAGATTACCAATAATTGTATTGATCAAGAACAAAACACCGACGAGCAAGCTGAACAAATACATACGTTACTCATGCAGCTCACACCAAACACGGCGCCTACACCTAGCATACACCATGAATCATGGCAATGATCTGTTCACATTTACACATTCTTGAATTACGGTGTAGGATATTTCTGCTGCTTGCAACATGATGTGGATACGAAAATGGACAACATGCAAAGTGACAAAAAAATTTGTTGGTAATCCGTTCATAGCGATTGTCCTGCAACCACCAAAATGTACCTACATTTTGGTGGTTGCAGGTTACAATTAGAGCTAAGTTGCAATAGTGAGTACCTCTGTTGCTTACACCTATGTTAATTGACTTGGATATAAGAGTTTGGCGCCGCCGATGACTACACTCGGTGATCTCGTAATCACGTGTAGTAGCTATTTGGGTGTTATTACCAGTTTATTTATTAGTGTAAGCGATCAATATTTGGAGTAATGTGCACTTGGAACGGTGCCCTGTGGACACGTGACGCCAGTACGTGGCGCGCCACACGTGCTCTGTGCCTGTGATCATCACACGCACCGCTCACCACACGGCTCGTATCAGCCTGGCAGTTGTTATTAGTAAAGACGCCGTGTGGTGTGTCCTGAGTTCGGTACGGCACATACATACTATACCCACGGAATTTGTTCCGTGTATAATGGCGCCATCGTCCTCCTCAATCATTATTCCCTCGATTGTCAAGTGGGCAACCAGTCACCAAGACACCGCTGCCGTAAATGCTTACACATACGACGAGGTATTTAAATGTTACCGAAAGAGTTTTAGCTAGTAGAAGCGAGGACTACGGTAGTTGCCTACAGGCGGAATAAAGGCAACAAAAGTAGCAGGGGCAACGATATTGAGGTAACCGACTATGTACCTATATACGTTTTCATAGTTTTGATATATAATATATGACGTACACACGTCAACATAGATGGTGGCGAGTGTACATATATCCAAACAGCGCGGTTGTCCGAAGGTGTCGTCATGTCATTTCTGTTACTGCGTTGGCATCTAGATGGCGCCAGCGGCCGGCGCTCTTGGCACCACTCCGCCGCATATTTCCTAGGCCTTTTCGATTTGGACGAATTCTATTCGACTGTTAATATGTAACCTCCCCGAGAGAGACGACACCGATCCAAGCCGAGAGCGGACGCCGCGGACGGCGTGACTCTCCAGACCAGCTATCACCACCAAATATGAACCTAACATGATTTAGTAGCGATATGCCTACTATAGCACTTCACATATGGAGCATTCTGTTATCGATGCAGTGCAATATAACAAACACACGTCTCTTCTCCTTCATCCTAATTACTTAGGTAACTTCATGAGCAAAAACCACATGCTTTTATCGCGTAAAAATATATAGATAGGAAGGCATAGATGGACAGAATACTAATGAAACAAACAAAGGTGAGAAAATCTACCTATTCATATTGATTTATTAGAAACGGCTTGCCCGTGTCCATAGTGCTCCGTAGCAACTTGACCACTCGACATCGTATGGTAGCATGGTGGCAGTGTAGCGCGGGTGGGACAGGGCCTCCGCCGCACTCAGCCTCCAGCCAGTAGCAGGCGGCAGCGGCAGCACATGACATGACACGTGCCTGCCTACATCATATTATTATATTTTCAGAGTAACGCGTTTGACAACAATTTATCCGGTATCCATTGAAATAGTTTAAGTAGGCATAGCATGTCAAATGACAACTAAAGGTAAAAACGTGTCTCTATGGAAACTGAAACGTTACTTTTCACTGAAGATGATTCAGTGTCAACGTGACAGATGGTAAGTTGATCTTCGCAAGCACTAATCAAGTTCCTCAATATATTCATGATTTGACAACGAGGAATCCAATGGGTTCCTCAACAATCACTTGGCATTGGCGGAATAGTTTTACTTAAGCTCATCGCAATTAAATAAATAAAAGAAAGAAATATATTAATTTCCTTCGTGTATACTTTCGAAAACACAAAAAGCAGTAAAGATAAAACTAGTATTATGTATATATTTTTTATTCTATAAACCTATTAATGTAATATTTTACCTTTCATCAAGTTTATTAGTTTTTTAATTATTGATATCTAAGGATGGAAAATCTAGTATTAAGACGGAAAATTACTCTTTTAATTTGTGGCGCCCTGGTTCTTTTGGTAAATACGGAAAAGTAGTCCAAAAACAATTAAAAACAAAACGGAGCTAGCTGTACAAGCAATTTGTTAAACTGTTTTGAAGAGTTTATCTCATGCGTGTACCTCTCCTCGTTTCTAATAATGCAAAGCAATTCGGTCACAGTGAATTAAGATATTTTGAGAGGTTAACGCCAAGCATTCGGGACTTATGTTAGCGGGCTAGAGTGGATCATACCCCTCTGTTCCGTTCCAATAAAGAAATAGCTTGTGATTTTTTTTTTTATTTAGAGTTGGAGTATGATATAATCAAGAAAGATCTTTGTGATACCTCGTTTAATTACCTATGTGCAGTGCCTATGTATTTACCCAAAATACAATTAATTAGCGCATTGAGTGTTTATGTTACGAGGACAGTTTGATAAGTAGGGACTAGGCACCTGTTATTGTATGTCTTCATCTCGGGCAGTCTCGTGACATGCCAGCCAGTAGTATTAATTTTGCTAAATAATGCAGATGCTTGTCAAACTGAAGCAGTCCAAACAACCTACCAACGTTATACCTTTCAACGTATAATCTGAATCTCGGAAACGGCTGGAACGATTTACATGAAATTTTGTGTGTAGGGGATTTCAGGGGCAAAAAATAGATCAAGCCTTCAATAAGTTGTTGCTCGAAGAGGCGATCCCTGATGAATGGTGCTAAAGTTCACTCATGCCCATCTGTCGAGGAATAAAGCTCATGTCCCATAGTAGGAAAGTGTAGGAAAAAGTGATAAAGAAACGATTGAGAGAAGAAAGTGAGATAACAAAAAATCTGTTCGGGTTTATGTCAGGTCGTGGGACAACAGACGCCATATTTGCCCTCCGCCAACTGTGCGAGAAGTATAGGCGTGCTCATAAGAACTTGCACATGGTGTTTGTTGACCTAGAGAAAGCATACGATAGAGTAGCCCGAACGGTTATGTGGTGGAATTTGAAAAAGAAAGGTATGTGGATATAATTCGTGCTATGTGCGATCGGTCAAGTACGCATGTCCGATCAGCTGCGGGCAGCACCGGCGAGTTCAATGCGGCGAGTCCGATGTCAGTGCATCAGTGACTGACAAGTCGAAGAATCAACATTTGTCTTGGTATGGACATGTTATGCGGAGGGATGAGGATAATGTTGCCAAAAGAGTTTTGTTTGTGAATGTGGATGGTTACAAGGGGAAAGGAAGACCTAAGAAACGATGGATGGATTGTGTGAAATATGATATGGCTAGAATGTGAGTGAATACAGATATGACGCATGATAGAGAGAAATAGAAGAGAAGAACACATTGGGCCGACCCCAAATAACATGGGATAACGGCAGGATGATGATCTGTCAAGCTCAGACCAGAGGCTTCCAGCTTATGGGGCGACAACGAAACTACAGCTACTACTACAACTACCCCGATTCGAGACTGACGTTCACCGGTAATTTTTTTTCTTTTTTTTTATTTTTTTTTTTCAGCATACATATATGGCAAAGTCATTGAAATAAAACCAAGCACAGCTCGGTCAACTAGGTGCTGATCGTAATACGAAGTATCTAAATACGAAGCAATCTGTGAACTTGAGCAATCACGGTTTACTGCCAAATGTAATAGGAAACAATTAAACAACTTCGCTATTTAGCAATAAATCTCCTTTATTAGTAGCGCCATAGAGTTGTAAATCAAATGGACGCGTAGATCCCACGAACGGCGGCGGGGAGTGGAGCCCGGAGGAAAGCTTGGAAAATTCCCAGAGCAGTATGACCGGTCGCAAGCGCCGACCGGTCTGTGCTGACTGATAGACATATTATTATGCTTGGCTTGCCACAGGGCCGCCACCGTCGCCTGCGACATCGACAGGGCTGACTCACACGCGGCCTAATTGTTAATAGCATGTCATGCAAGGCGGCTGTTTCACATTCGAGATATCCAAACGAAACTAATAAAAATAAACAAAACTAGGGTAACATTATTATTATTATTATATAAGGTAACATTGGGCTGTCCCACCAATCCCTATTTAAAATCACTAAAATCGATTTTTTTGATGAATATTGGTATGGAGATAAAATTAATGCTTATAGTTACCTATGGGATAAATTGTAATGGCAGAAAATGTGTCATTCCTCGGAAAAATACAACCCGTAAAATGTATTCATACACCACGGGGTTAGTCATGTTCTGCGTGGTCGTGTGTTTGTTTCTTGGCAGCACTTGTGTTATCAAAACTTCTTAATAATAAGTACCCACAAAAGAAAATTCCGCGAGGGCAAGGTTCGTGGCAAAGGGTCTATAATACCTACCGGGCTGGCGTGAACACATGTATTATTTTAAATTTGTTTAATGTCTTTGTTGTTGGGAGTATAGGCATAGCATAGCTTTATATATCAGATTCGCAACTAGGTCATAAAATACCACTTAACTACCTAACTGTACGCTGGCAGTAGACCTCTAATGATGTGTAAGTGCGGGTGATATCGTCAACACTGTTTACTAAGTGGTAACCACTTGGATTATGGTAAACATATGTAAAGGTGGCTGGAGACAGGTCGCAGGCGCTGGGCACTCCACTATTGCAACACATTACCAATTTGGCCAAATTTGGGTGTGAGTTGCGTTTATTTCGTAATTGATCGTCCTTATACAGGAGACCCGTTACTCCTTAATGCCCGCCTGTCTGCTGTTTTACATGAGACATTATCATTCATTTTATTACCAATAATATATAATTTGTAATGCACGTCGTCTGGTAGAAGCTTCTCGTGACAAGCGGGCTGGGGCTTTTCTCGCTCAGAGAATCAGCATTGCTATTCAACGTGGCAATGCTGCCAGCCTTCTTGGCACGATCCCGAGAGACACCGATTTGGGCCAAGTTTTCTACTTGTAATTAGTTTTTAGTTACCTATTTATTATTAATATAATAATTAATTAAAAAAAAAAAAAATTTGTAATGTGCCTTGGTTACATTATCTACACTTTAGTATTATAAACCTGAATAGTGTTTTTTGTTTGGTTGAACGCACTAATCTCAGATTTGAAATTCAAATTGAACAATTATTTTTGTATTGGATAGTTCATATATTAATAACTAGCTGTGCCCTGCGGTTCCAACCGCGTACATTTAATTTACTTCCCGCGGAACCCGAAATGTTTTTTTAAATAAAAGTAGCCTAATTTACTTGTAACATTAGATATCTGCCAGCGAAAGTTCGGTTAAAATCGTTTCAGCTATTTCAGAGAATACCCGGAACAAACAGACAGACAGACTGACAAAAATTTGTTTTTCTATGTCATTTCCGTATATACTTTCACTTGCACTTAGCAAATAACTAATTATTAGGTACCACTTCGTTGTGTTTTAATATTCGTGATAATTTCACAACGAAATTTCCGATTGGAATAAAACAATATTTTTTTTATTCTACATAAATGCCCTTGATGACATAATGCTTAATTTGGATAAGGATTAATATTACGATACCTATTTGACGTAGTTTCTTCTAACGATTTTATATATTTTTTGAACATAAAAGTTGTTATTGTGACTAAACTATGATAGTTGGATATGTGCTCTCGCGGACTTTTTTGTAGATCTTAATAAGACCTACAAACCGGTAGTACATAATTTTGTTCCATTTTACACATTGGGTTACAAACCTTCCTCCATAAATGGACTATCCAACACTGAAAGATTTTTTGAAATCGGACCAGTAGTTCCTGAGATTAGCGCGTTTAAACCAACTCTATAATCTAATATATACAATTCTCGTGTCACAGTTTTCGTTGCCATACTCAACCGAAACGGTTTGACCGATTTTGATGAATTTTTTTGTGCTTATCCGGTATCTATGAGAATCGGCCAACATCTATTTTTCATCCCCCTAAATGTTAGGGGTAGTCCACCCCAAAAAAATATATGGCAATACAATGTTTGCCGGGCACAGCTAGTACTATATAAGTATAGATAATTTGTATAATAGCTATGTTTGAATATCTTTCTATCTTACTAGCCGTATTTATGTCATTAAGGAACACGTCACTGTTCAATTGAATACCTGAACGCCTGTATATTGTATAAAGCCTATTTCCCTATTTGTTTAGATAAGCGATGACACCCCTCGGCACCTAGCACCTACCTACGACACACCTACACGTTATTGGCGCACGTGCAGCGTAGACGATAGGTAGCGAATCGCGATCTCTAACTGGTTTGCATTTCATTTATCGTCACATTAATTTGCCTTTAGTGATACCTACGCTTTAACGCTAAAAGGTGTACGGCAACTGGAACCCCAGTTTGCTAGAAACTAAAGCGCAAATAGAAGGTGTGGGTGTGCGTGGTGCTATGTGTGCGTGTGGTAAGGAGGTCACCAAGTCCGGGTTGTACTCGAAGCGCAATAATTGCACGCTGGCGGGAAGTAAGGGTCCCTCTCAGCTCTTAGTTAAGCAAGCAGAGTGCAGTAGCCGCACAGTGCGCATATGCGTCGCGCCGCGCCTCAGCTCCTTGTCCCGGTCCGGACGATACGGGAGGACTGTATTTATACATCCTCACTAAACTTGCAAAATGGGAAAACGACGTCTCGTATCAAAACTTTTCTCTTTCTCCCTATCTTTGATAGTAGGTAACTACTGTGGATCTGTACCAAACTACGTACTATGAAGAACGTCCAAGGAAGCATTCCTCAGGACTGGGTGCTTGAAATACTATATCAATCAAACTCATATAAGGAATTCCTTTTAATATAATACAGTTAAAAAAATATTTAAATGGTTAGAAATAATTATCACAATGGATTGGGTAGATTACTTAGAAACACGATTAGTAATGTTCATATTAATTTATGTCCTAAAACTGTTAGTTTAAAAGTTAGAGTGTAACAATTGAGAGCAAGAGTTCCTAATCAACAATTAATTTCGCTACAAATCATCTCAGTACATTTAAATAATTCCAATACGAGCCAAGGTTAGGTAGAGAATCTCAAATAGTATTTTTTCCGAATATTGTGAATAATATTTAAGGATTTACTTTAAAATGTGATGTTGTGCGATGTCCGTAATAAATCCAGCAGATTGAACTCAATATCTAACTAAGCATGACAAAATATCGA
This sequence comes from Watsonalla binaria, assembly GCA_929442735.1. Lineage (NCBI taxonomy): Eukaryota > Metazoa > Arthropoda > Insecta > Lepidoptera > Drepanidae > Watsonalla > Watsonalla binaria. Next base: position 105,836 of record OV838917.1, on the reverse strand, counting down.
TAAAAGCTGGTAAGAAGACACGATTAGGCATCAAAGTAGATGGAGACTCGAATCATATCTCACTCGCCAGTTTGTAAGAACAGCTTATCTGTATGTATCAAGGGAGTTGTATTATTGTATAGTACAATAACCATCTCGGGACCTTGAACTATTTAATGAAAATTGAGTAGATAAGTGTAAAATTCAATTGACAGGTATTTGGAACGTGTGTTATGTGTTATTTGCGCAACAGAGCGAGTTAGTTGCCTTGTAGTGTAGCAAGGCTAACTTGTTAACACTGCGAGCTGTGCCCGCGGTGCCACCTGTCTTACATAGTACGGACTACATACACACGGAGATTATTTTATTACCGGGGCACGACTTTGTCTATGAAAAAAGCCATATTGCATGTTCTTTTATGTATAAAAAGGAAAAAGATGCAACACTTAGGAGCTGATCCAAACGAATATAGAACTATATCATTTTGTGGACATGAATTTGAACTAGATTCAAACAATATTTCAACCAGACAACGCATCAACTCTTCATAGCATGGGGGGGGGGGGAAATGGTGGCAGAATACCAGTCTTGTACTCGTAAGAGCACAATCATACCGTGAGCCATGGGCTATTTGCACCACCGCAACGCAAGTCATATTACTAGGACCTAAGTAGACCAACGTAATCGATTACTTACTTTTAATGTTTATTTTGTAGGTGTTCATTATGTAACTCGTTAGTGTATGGAAAATAAACGTTTCTCAAAACTTGCCGGTTTCAGAAGTTATATTAATAGTGAACATATGGTAAGAATACCCAATGACCTACCTAATCTACATGATCTACATCACATATTAAACACAGTGTTGAAAATATCACACGATACAATAGCTTGACCATAAATACTGAAATAAACATAATCCATTGCCAGAGGTACAAACCATTCATTTCGAGACGTAAATAATCACGACAAATCGTGGCTATTAATGTATGAACATTCTTCCCTAAAATAATTTATTTATACCTATCTACTATTCTGTACTAATAAATCGAATGTAAAGAAAGAGATACTCACCAAGGAATTCAGAACAGCGTGGTGTTTTTAAAACAACAAGATATGATTTGATTATAAAAAATGTGACCCTCAACTCGGAAGGGTGAGTCATAGCACAGAGCGAGCTAACTGGCGGGAACCACTACCTAGCGTGTCCAGTGTGTTGGACCACATATTGCAGAATACATCCTGGCTAACTAATAAGCTGGCAAGAAAAGTGGATTTATGAGACTTACCGATAACTCCACTTTCGAAAGGCTCCAACTAATCACAATATACAGGTACGTATCGGCCAGGAGCAGGAGACAGAGCGCTGCACAGAGGTTCTACTAGGGGCTTGCGTGCGCGACGTATGGCAGCCGCCACCAGATTCAGTTGTATTGTAATAAATTATTTAAATGCATTTTTTAGGTTTCAGTTCGTTCGTTCGTGTTCTCCTTCGGGCTTTGGAGTTGTGCGAGCGATGTGCCGTATGCAAATTGTTTGTCGCGCCACATTTGAATAGGGCCTACATTCAGACAGGAAGAGAACGCTCTTTAACTTTATGCCTACATCCAAAGTGTATCAGTGTTAGTGAAAGCATCTAGAACAATCGGCCTTGTTTACATCATTATCTTCATCCAGTCGCGAGTTTTCACCTACTTTGGCGGTCCATTCGTAGGTAAGACATCCCAGATTACTATGGAAATATTTGCCTGTAACTAACTTAGGGACAGCTTGTTTTCGTGTATACTTTATTAGTGTGTTATTATAAAATGTATGTTATTTTCTTATGATTTATTTTGTTTTATAATGTAACGTTCAAAATTATTCTTATATATAAATTACTCTTTTCAAAAGAATTTTTGAGTAATTATATAATACTTATTGCATTTCTTTCCGGTTTTTTCTTAGTAAAAGCAAACTTCCAAACCAGACGGTAACATTTTAACTGCAGGCAGTCTCACTGGCTGACATCATATTGTGTTCAGGTGTGAATCCCGCGCGGCAGCCCCAGCCCTCTACCGATGCTTCCACTCACATTCGCTCTATAAATTAATTTAGTTAATGCCCTTTCACTAATATTTCATACGGACAAACTATCAAAACACATTATTTTAAATTCTAGTCATGCTTCATCTTGCAATTGTTTCGTATCATATTATTCCACTTTGGACATTCGTTGTACCAAGTCTTTCAGAAGCTCGTATCAACAAACTGTTGTGTTCAAACGACCTTAGAAAATCTTGATATAAATATCTATTTGACATTTTTAAATAATTTGATTATTTTTTGACATTTATGAATAATTTGAATATTTTTTGACATTCTTAAATATATACAAGTTTTAAAAATAAATACCTACCTAACTTAGGTTTTTATATTATAACCATTACTTGGCTTATCACGTGCATTCTAGGACTTCCTGTATATACCAGTCCTACGCTTCTAAACCTTCATCTATTACCGTTGATTTTCCTTCTTGGAGTCTCTTTCTTGTACGTCACGTACCGTACTACGCAGGCACCATACTAGGTAGTGGGTAAGTATACACATAGCACGGCGTTTGAACCCCACTCGCTATGTATAAACTACCTTGGAATATGGTTTTGTTTACCTACAGTCATTCAGGGCAACCGGCAACAAACCAAATATATTATTTCTATTGCAATAAGCCAAAAGAGATATTAATTCGGAACCTCATACTTACCCCATAGGGATGCACCCTACGGGGTAAGTTAACATAATGGAACAGTTAAATAAATTCATGCCTGAGCTAATGTACTTAAATAACTTGAAATATCTGTCGATATTGCTTTTATCATTTCCCAAAGGCTTAAATATTTTGGTAAATATTTTGGTTACTAAACATACTTTAAAGCTTAGGTATGTGCGAGTTAGGAATTAGAAGTCAAATGACCTGATTGTTGATCCAATTCGGGTAATAAACAACATTTATGAATTGTTTCTAACATAAGGAAACATAAATTATCATTATCGGATCCGAAACTTGGGCACGACAGGATTTGCCATATCACTCATAAAAGGGGTTGCGAAGGTCAGATGGCAGACGCTTCGTATAAAAATCAGGTGATCAGCCGCATCGGGTTGAATCAAGTGCCGACCCCAACAATGTATGGGATAAGGCCAGGGAGATGAATGAATTGAGGTTTCCCCACTCTGATCGCCTTTTCTCTTATAATAGTAATTACTGTATAAGAAAAATAAAAATATCATAGGTACGTAGTTCCGGAGATATTTTCGATTGGTTAATTAATCCACGCGCTCTACCTTGAATGACTCTAGTGGTACGGTTCCTAGCGCACATGATAGTCAGCCTGTCAATAAACTTGAGTACCTATATGAGTATAATACATTAAATAAACTAGTAACTACGTGTCAAGTGATGTTTGTTGCCGGTGGGAATTTTCCCAAACATGGCGCTTGGTCGGTACGCAAGAATGACTACCTACCGAGGTAAACACGTACTTACTTTAATTACCACCTACATACAATCTACATGAATGATATGCTGCGCGCAAATATTGTTTGGTTATAGAAAATATGAGATGAATTGCGCGGCGCCAAAACAACGTTGTTGATCTCGTCTTCGAAAATATTACATATAAAAAAGAAAAGCAACTATTGACGGCTATATTTTTTTTCGGAAAAAATTACATTGTTAACGCCATCCCCGAAGTGAGGACGTGACAGAGGGTGAGTGCATGGCCGTTTTTTCCTTCACTTACCTAAGTTGGAAGTAGTTTACTTCGCTTTGCAGGCTTCCACTCAAACCCCACGGCCACCACGGCTAGTATTTTTTTTTCGTTTTGAGATACACCCAAAGCCTAACTTTACCCGTCAATGAAGAATGGCAACCAATCAAAAATATATGATAGTTCCCTGTAGCAAAATATTTGTACCCACCTACCTAGATACGGCTCCGCGTGAACCTACGTGAAGTACCCACTTATCTATCTATTAGAGTTTCTGGGTAGTTCATATGTGCATAAAATATATCTATAGTATAACGCGAATAATATGTTTTCAATTCCAATCAATGCTCATTGGAAACAAATCGCTGTAGCAAAACAAACGTCAGCTAAATAAATGACCTATGTTAGTTTGTTACGCACCATGTATTTTATGCATTAATAACCTATGGCATGTTTTGTAGAGCAATTATCGATACTGGCGAGGCGTCTCAAGATCAAGTCCCTAACACGGTGGTGAAGCAAACATGGAGGCAGCAGCCGGGCGACGCTTCTGCTCGCAGCCACATACCGCTCGCACGCGCCTGCCGTACCAGTGAGTGGAGTACCTACACAGACCGGCGCGGAGCGGGCGCTGAACGCAGTAGAATAACGCGGAACTAAAGTGGTTATCCTTCGCGTGGTGGCTGCATGCACTCGGCGCCTGCGCCAGCCTGTGCCTGCCTGTCCACTCGTTAGCCGATTATACATGTCAACGAGATTGTTGTCGTACGCAGCATAGCAGGTGGGTACATAACTGACGTACCTACCTACGTTACTTAATTATGTTATGTAGCTTACGTAACTAGGTACATAACATTAATTATTTTTACCATATATGTTTAAGAATGGTATGTATGGGATGGGTTAGTCTTCCATGAGACGGTGATGGACGTCTGATCCCAACCCATAGCGCCCCCTCGTGTCACCCCCGAGGGCGCCGATGTTTGCCCAATATTGCCATTATCTCAAACAATATTAGACTTTTGAGATTTATAACAAATAAACCAATGTTTCCTATCGTGGAAACAAGTGCGGAAGGAGGGATAAAAATATTAAAAAAAAAAAGAGTAAATATATTTTTTTTCGAGAGAGGACTTCTCTCCCATATTGGTGTGCCCCAGAGTCCATGGTTATGTTAAAATTAAATCTTACTGTCTTCTGTCATAGATAGATGGCAGACTAATTATAGATGAGAGCAATAAAGAGAGAGAGAGAGAGATTTCATTGAAGTTAGTTCCTCTTCGGCGCGACTAAGCATAGAAGGGGTCATATTTTTGGGCGTGTTTTCCATTTGTCAAGGCGTATTCGCGTAGTCACTTAATGTTACTTGGGCAGAAGGTAGGAGGCACAGTGGCTTATGGCAGGTGCTGACTGTACTTGGTGTAGTGCAGGGATCCCATGGTGCAGTGACCGCAGGTATAGCAGTAGAGCGGCGCCACGTGGGCCCGGCGCGCGGCGCACGCAGCGCACTAGCACGACATGTGCCTCTCAATTAGTTGCAATCATGAGATGCGCCTCTCAATCGATGTCAATACTCACAATTAACTCTGCTTGGAAAAATCCTTGCATCAAATAGAGGGTTGGGTTGAGTTTTACAAACTTTATAATATAGGTGTACGATATGCCTTAGAGTCAGACAAGTCAACGTTCACTCAACGACGGAGGGAGTTGTTCCGGAAGGGTACCGGAACAACTTCTCCTGTCGCAATCACCCTGTAGGTGTTAGGTGGTAACCTACCATTGTAAACAATAGAAATATTAAATGTTTTAAAAAAATATATAATTAGCACAGAATACAAAAAACTCATATAGTTTGTTGTTGTAATATGAGCGGCTAGTGTGTGCCCTACGGCCGTGGTTCGCCTGCTGTGTGCCCTACGGCCGTGGTTCGCCTGCTGTGTGCCCTACGGCCGTGGTTCGCCTGCTGTGCGCCCTTCGACCAGATACATCTAATCGACGTAAGTGCTTTAGGCCAGGTTGTTGAACTGGGCTCACCTGATAATACCTACCAGCGAACTGCTGTTATCAATGCTGTAAGTAAATACTTATGGCCAGTTAAGGTGACAGGCTGGCTTTGTAGTGGTGCATCGTCCGACGGGACCGAGGGTTACATAGCCGAGGCCCAAAAAAACCTGTGTCTGATTAGTGTAATTGGCATTTTATGCCGTTCTAATTATTGAAATAACAAATAAATAAATTGTTGGGGTCAGCACTTGATTCAACCCGTTGTGGCTGATCATCTGATTTTTAACATAACTTAATCAGATAGATTAAGGTTGAACAGTTGGACAGTCTCAAAAAAACATTCAAAATAAAACGTATTATCTGAGTCATAACAGACGTCATGTAGGTGCCGTCACAAGTTTTTTGCGATGACCTTGAATGAATGCGAGTGGTCATTTTTTGGGTCTTGTTTAGTACCTATGGAGCGAGCGCGAATTAAATGTAATGAACAAAGCTAGCATTGAGGATTGGATGCAATATTGTAAATCCACGGCAATACCTCACGACAAGTTCTTCATAGTCCGCTATCTTTCAAGGAGATATTAATTCAAGTAATGTTCAAACAATAAGTTAATCATATATAGTAGGTAATGTAGTCATATATAGTTCTCTGATTTGTACTTCTCAGAGAACTATAGCAGCAGACGGACAGTCACATTGAAAAAAGCCTTGGATTCGGTCTCTACACCGATAACATGGTAGGTGTCCCGAGACTTTAATACTCTTCAGTGTACATTATTGTTATTATATTATTATCAATATAAGTGTAGATAGATATCAGTGAAATGTCATGCAAACAAGTATTTGGCTGGTATCCAATAATGTACTCACTATAGTAATGAGATACATTTGCAAAGTACCTCTGGAGAACAGTTACTTGTCTTACCTAACACCTTGTGATGTACGATGTGCCCACAAGGGACCAATGGACTATACATTGTGATACATGTTCTATTATAACCCCATTATTATTTATTTATATAATGTCTATGTGACACAATAGCTGAAAGTGATTAACACCCCTTTTAAAACGATGGATTGATTGGATGGTGGGAACGATGAAGCTCTATAACCAAACAATTTAATGATCATAATATGTCAATCGTCGTGAAGTTGGATGAGGCCCTACAAGACAAAAATGGGAAAAATCTCCATGAAACAATATTGGTATCATATTAAAGTGCTTAATTAGCACATTACAAAATAATATATGATTAGTTGTGCACGCGGTGTTGCTTGCATCCGATAATTGGGAACAATACTTATTAAAATGACATATTGATCTGTTATCCTTTCGAAACTACATAATTACAAATAATATTATTTTAATGATAAATGAGGGTTCTCATTTCGACCGTATGCATATCTACACAGATAAATAAAATTTGAATGAATAAATTTAGAATGCACGTGAGAGAATACACGGTACAGACATAGAAAAACTAATTTAAATTTATAACGTGATGTGAATAGTTTTTTTCATTCTTTATACAGCGTGATTTTAAAATAGTTGTTTATATTTTTTTAGCATACGCTTGATACGACCGAGAGTAAATAACAGCCAAACTAAAAATAACAAAATAAATAGTAGCCATGTTTAAATAAACCAAAACAACACATCTATACAAAATATAAAACAGAAGTAAGAAATACTTAGTGATTACTAAAAAAATAATTTTATATAAAAGCATGGGAGGCTTTTTAAGATATTTTCTTAATATGTAAATAAATATTCATAGCAATTGACGTCATGCACCCTACGCTTCAAACAATATATTTTTTGTTAATGACACTATTCTTAATTAATTTTTATGGAAAATGATTTCATAATTTTTAGTTCGATTTTCTATGACAGCGTGTTTGTTGATTTTCTTAGACTATTTACTTTGTAATTTTTAGTTTGGCGGTTATTTACTCTCGGTCGATCGTATAAAGAAGGTATGGATAGAGGCAGCAATGCTTCCGATGGTCGGCTCCGCGGGCCCTCCTCATCTCCTGACATTGACACTGGCCCAGATTACCAAACCTGCCATAGTTGCTACGTTGGTACTTATCCATCCGATGTCACTATATTTTGAACCAACGGATTCCAATATGCTCACTCGATTCATACCTGCTTAGTTTTTAGTAATAATTGAGGACTTTTTTGCATTACTTATTAATGTATTAATTAAATTTTTTTCCGATTTCTCGTGGTTTTATTATTTTGTCCCAATATTGGGTCCACGGCGGAGAAATTTGATTTCAAATTGAGAAGCTCAACATCAGGGTAAGCGATGGAGAAGTAAGCCCAGTGTAGCGCTGCGGCCGCGCCGCGCCGCGCCGCGCCGGTATCTGACGTGTGGGTAGGTGAACTATTTTCATCTGACCGTGAGCCCGCCTAGCCATTCATACGCTCTGTGTAAATTTACCGAAATATACCTAAGGAATGTACTGCCATGAGAAATTTTCGCTAGATCACTATGTGCGCGAAGTAGCTTTTTATGTTGACAAAATATGTAACTCACAAAAAGATTGAACAGTTTGTTAAGTATGCATTGTTAAGTAAGTAAATAATAATGAGTTGACCACTTGGCCCGACGTACCTTCTTGTGCTGGCGGGCGGGCGTGAGCCCCACCTGGGAGCCCATTTCGGCGAGGATGTTCTTCGGCATGGTGCACTGTATGTACGTCCGCACTTTGTATACAACTACTGTTCACGCATTCACTTGTATTGTATGGTGGGTTTAGCGAGGTGCGCGAGCCGCGCGCTGTCCGACGAGTGAGCGCGCGCGCACACCGCGCTGGGTTATAGCATGAGCGTACAAGTGACGTCACCCCACACAGCGCCCTCGCTTACCACACAACACATCCTCAACCCCCAGGCCCCCATAGCAGCTGCACTCTGGACCGTGTGTGACAATAAAAATATTTGTGTTGAGGCACTTACAATGTTTTGAAAGCTCATATCGATAGCTAGGTACTGTTAAAGTGGCAAACAACCTTGCAGTCCGCCTGATAAATAGTAAGCGGCTGCCGGCTGCTGCAGCTTATGAACGGGAGCAACACCACTCATCGGCTAAACCCCATGGTATTTCTCCAACTCGCTTTTTGGGGTGGACACGTGATACGTTTTCACATGCTTTGCCGTGAACCCCCCCTGCGACCAGCCGCCCGAGGGCAGCCCCTCCCGAGAGGGAAAGATTGACTCCTCCTTAGCCTAATGGCCATCTCCGTGTAAGGCTCGCCGAAACACTTAAGGCGAGCCTTGACACACGACTTCCCTGAGTGCAATGGCAGCCAACTCCCCCGAGGCAGCTACCTTGAGGCCCCCGTACCGCAGTCTGGTGACCACCTGGCCGCAGGATAGGGAAGGGACAAACGCCCCAGCTCCCCCAACCCGCAACCCCTCGTTTACCGCACTGACTGTGCGGCTGGCCATGCGGCGGATCGGGAGAGTGGTAAAATACCAAACCACCACTTCCACAACGTCCCTATATTCAAGCTATGGGGGAAAGGAGGGGCAACTGCCCCCACTCATTTCGCCCCGCAGCCCCACCATTGCCACAACAGCGGTGTGACCCCGCTGCGTCGCGGCGGATCGGGAGCGCATCGCCATACCAGCTCGCCTCTCCCGCCGCGACCTTCGGCTGCGGTGGGTAGGGAGCAAGAGCGGTGTTCCTGCACTCCACCCGACCTCTACCCCTCGCAGCTCCGCCCAGGCAACACCGAACCTTCTATTCGGTCGGCGACACTGTCGCTTCCGCGACTCCCCACCAGGGACAACCTGCGCCAGTGACCCAAACCGCCCTGCACGACGCGTTCTATCGACGACCGAAGGTTGTCAGTAGGTCTAGTACCCTAAAGTAAAAACATACATACACAATATGATCACGAGTCTATTCCCCGAAGGGGTAGGCAGAGGTGTAATAACAACACCCACTTTTCACCGAAGATGATTAAATACCAACGTGTATCGCCGTCCCAGGCACTATATCTACAAACGTCTTTGAATTACTATTCAGACATATGCAGGTTTCCCCCTCGCGAACACCACGGCTTTTTAAGGAAAAAAATAAAGTTGTCTTGGATTTTATTCATACCATTTTAACTTGGTATACATACCCTGGCAACGGTTTATTCCTCAATGTTGGGCCACCTCTGTATAATGTGATCCGGTGCATGTGGAACATGAAGTTTATTCCTCAATGTTGGGCCACCTCTGTATAATGTGATCCGGTGCATGTGGAACATGAAGTTTATTCCTCAATGTTGGGCCACCTCTGTATAATGTGATCCGGTGCATGTGGAACATGAAGTTTATTCCTCAATGTTGGGCCACCTCTGTATAATGTGATCCGGTGCATGTGGAACATGAAGTTTATTCCTCAATGTTGGGCCACCTCTGTATAATGTGATCCGGTGCATGTGGAACATGAAGTTTATTCCTCAATGTTGGGCCACCTCTGTATAATGTGATCCGGTGCATGTGGAACATGAAGTTTATTCCTCAATGTTGGGCCACCTCTGTATAATGTGATCCGGTGCATGTGGAACACGAAGTTTATTCCTCAATGTTGGGCCACCTCTGTATAATGTGATCCGGTGCATGTGGAACATGAAGTTTATTCCTCAATGTTGGGCCACCTCTGTATAATGTGATCCGGTGCATGTGGAACATGAAGTTTATTCCTCAATGTTGGGCCACCTCTGTATAATGTGATCCGGTGCATGTGGAACATGAAGTTTTCCACAGGGAATGTTTTCGTCGTAATTGCGCCTTAAATTAGTCGCTTAAAAAAATTGCTCCCATAATGGTACCATAATTATTTTCTAATATAGTGTTACTGAGAGTTAGCGTTAAGCTAGTTGTATTAAGGTGAAAAATGCCTTGTCCGTTAGACAATATAATTTATAGTAGGGGGATTTCGGGATTAACTAAAGCGCGGCAGATTAATATACAGGGGGATACCTTGTACTCGGTTAAGTACCTCCACCAAACACTACCACTAATCTGACTTTAAGAAAAGAGAGGACAGCAAAGTTGTAAAAAAAAACGTCATCTCGACGATCTCGTGCGTAGCAAAATTTTTTTTAAATTTGGAGATAATAATTCAAGAATGATGAAAAATATAATCTGACGATTTCCGCAAGCCGCAATAACAAAGATTCGTCGATAAACTTAAATGCTTGCAGCTGCATGATGCCTACATTTCCTTCTCTGCGTTTGTATTCCTCTCTCACTCTTTCTCTATCTATTACTCTCTCACTCCGTTCCCACTCTGGTTTCTTTGAAATTTTGAAAAATGTCTTCAATTTTTTTTTGGAAAGAAGTTTAAAAAAAGTATTTTTTTTTGCATTTTCAACCCTTACATACAACCACCAACCAAACATCATGCAAACGATCAGATTACATACGTACATTATTAAAAATACGTAGGGCATTGATGCTATCAATATCTGACGCGCTCGAGGATGACCATGCAACAGTTTTTTTTTTGCATATTTAAAAATCTATAGCCGCTTCCCTCACCGATGAAAAGGTTTATATAACATTTTTTTCTTGTTATCATTTAATCTTTGCAACCCAATAGGTCTCTACGACGCTCGAGTAAATCCCAATGTAGCATCGTGGGCTCCCCTACTATTGGAAAAACTAAATGCTGCTCCCTCCAACCAGACACATGGAAACAATAACTAACAATACACACACACACACACTTGACATTATTATCTTGACGTCAGCTCAAGTGTGCTCATCGATTCCATTCGTTTGAATACAGTTTACTGGTTTTTTAAACTTTAAGTATCTACCTACACTATTCATATACAGGTTGTTCTACCTATGTTATTCTACTTATGTCTGGAGTTAACGCATTTTGAAAACCAACAGATAGGAAATACACTGGCAGCTTCACAAAACCTTTGTAGAAGATCAAATTATAGATTTGATTTGTACTACCGATATACCTACTAGTCACATGTCGAGGGCTCTTCCAACAGAACATTTACAAATGATGTATATATATCTAGGTATACCTAGTCTAAATAAATGGAAAGGTACATCTTATCTTATTTTGATAATGTGAAGAGTCAAACGGGAAACCTGGAGGGCCCACTGCCAAGGTATAGGTCCGTTCCTATTTTTGACTTACTGTAGACACATGGTTAGCGATAGACATGCTATTGTACTGTTCCTCTGCTTTTTATGATAGACCAACAAAAAAGTCAATTTTACTGCGTAAATATTGCGCTCTATGACTAAGTAAATAGGTACATTGGTTCAGTGTTAATAATATCTCACTCAATATTAAGAAAACACCTACCTACTGATTCATAATGAAGTGTTGGACATTTTGTCTTGGAGTTACATTGGATCATCAATTGTAATCACAGTAAGGAAAATTAGGCACCTAACTGCCTACCTAAACACAGCTCGCTTGGTATACTTTATGAGCCTACCTCGAATGCGCAGTAGTCATTTTATAAAATACTGCCATTTGCGAGGGCTCATAATTCGTGAAGGCAGGCATCAGTATCTATAATTATGATCTGATAACATAATGTTATGATCTAAGTTCTTAAAGTGTTCCAAATAAAAGTTGGTAGGTAGGTGTATATTAGGTTTACTTACAGACACACCTCCCAACGTGACGCGTTAACTCGAAACATACATGTATAATGTGACTGAATTATCCCTTAGTTATACTGTGGTCCTCTGGGATCTACCTATCTCTCCGCAAACGAACGAAGATCAAACGTAGTAATAGCACTGCTTTGTTTTTATGAAACTCAGTTTTCGTTCGTTTATTAATTCAATTTAATTAGGTTTAGAATAATAACATTCTCGAATAACTCTCTAGAATACCACGTTCGGACGTAATTTTAGAACGAATAAGAACCGTGGCATGAACTTTGCGAGCTTTCGGCCGAATCTTCGTTTTTTGGAGAAATCTAGTAGTAAGGTTGTAAAAATATACGAGTAGGTATACTGTATAAATTTGGCGGTGACCAAATGCGCCGATGGTTCGGTGGCAAGTAGAAGGCGTGTTGGGAGGCTCTTGTGCTCGGTGGCGGCCGGGCTTCCCGCAGCCGCCAGGGTCCTCGTCGTACAGCTCGACTGTTCAGCGATCGTGAACATTCTTGGCCATGTTGGTTAACCAGGATACAATAGCTTGGTCTCAGCCCACGAAGGTGTGACCATTGTAGGGTATCTTATTACGTTACGAATATTGTTTACATCGATTTTTTCCTGGCGGGAGCTAGCAACTTCAAAATTAAGCAAGTTATTTATAATATATAATTTTACTTTTTGTAGGCGGTTTATTTTATTTAGGTCCAATTTCTTTTTGGGTTTTGTATCTAGGCTCTACCGGTCCCTTTACCTACCTTCGTATTTTATGTTTTTAGTAACTACGTCGAGTACCTTTATCAAAGTGAATGATGAGTGGTTCTACAGGATGGTCCGTTCAAAGATGTTTAATAATTCTGTGGTATATACGAGGTACCTATAACATAGACTTTAATTCAAATTGTATCTGAAAAGAATTTAAGAACACTAAAAAGTCCTTGAGACATCTGCGGTAGGTATGTTTTTTAAACCTTGTACGTTTTCGACTACTCAAGTCGAACAGTAATTTTTAACTTTGTATTTTGGAGTTCCGTAATGCCTAAACAAACCGTATTTTATGAGGCGACCATGGCTAACATTTACTGCAAAAATCATATTTTTATTAAAAAAGGGAATAAAAAAAATGTACCTACGTTAGGTAAAATATCAGAAAAAAATATTATCTCATATACTATCAAAAGTCGCTGAAATACTTGGGGTGATTCGGGTACCCCAGATACACCAGACAACCTGTATAATGTTTCTAGCAGGAATCCTCTTGTGGCTGTGTGGAGTACTTAGATCCTTGACCTCGGCCGAGTACCTAATGGGTCCATCCTGTCGCCGGCCGCGGCGTAGCTGCAGGCACCTTGAAGCAAGGAGCGCACTATCGCACACTGATAACAACACTTCTAGTCTATATTATTATTATGTACGCACACGTGCTTCGTCCGGGGACACGTGCCAATTAACCATCAACCCGACCAATCGCTTTATATCTATTATCCCTAAAGTTGTAGGTATCTGGCACCTACATCATTGCCGCGCCTACACCATTTGTTTGTTTTGTACAAAACAGCAAGTTTTGCGATACTTCCGTAGTCCCGAGGCTCTCTACCGTTTATTGTAATATACCTACCAAAGATGTAGATGAGGGGCAAATCACGAGTAGAAGTGGAATAAAAGACAATTCCGCGGTCACATTGATGCACCACTATTACATTAATCTCACTTCACTCCTTGTTATGCTTCTGCGACGTTGGCACAGATACGCCATGTCCCGTGGATGGAGTACAAAGCCAACGACGGACATTGATCGGTGGTTCCCCGAGGATGTGATTTGAATAATTGAAACATCTTGTATTAGTAGGGGAGCCCACGAAGCTAAATGGGGATTTACTCGAGCGTCGTAGAGACCTATTGGGTTGCAAAGATTAAATAATAACAGGAAAATTTTTTTATATGATATATACCTTTTCATCGGTGGGGGAAGCGGCTATAGATTTTTTAAAAAAATCTGTTGCATGGACATCCTTGAGCGCGTCAGATATTGATAGCATCAATGCCCTACGTTTTTAATAATGTACGTATGTTAATCTGATCGTTTGCATGATGCGGTGGTTGTATGTAAGGGTTGAAAATGTAAAAAAAAAAATTTCGGGCGCGTCACATTTTCTAACGACAAAAAAGCTCTCATTCACTAATCTGACGATTTCGATGGGACACAAACTCGCGGCCATTTTCATAATATGCAAAAAAATTCGCCGTTTTGAAATACTCAAGTACGTCAGATTCGCCTGATCTGACAAATAAAAATTAGATATACGGTTCACCCTAAAGGCCATCCCTGCAACTCGCCCGCTAATTCCATTCCTGGCCGCTTAAAATTGTACTTATGAGCTCCCTGAGTTGAAAGAAATAATATTTCTATGCATTTTAGCTCTCCAAGCTCTAAAGTCTGATGAAAGTTTCATAGAACACTATTTTCGGAATTTTCAAACCGCAATAACTGTTGAATGGATCAAGCAATTTTCACGCGGTTGGCAGCATTCGACGCATTTTTATCATCCTCATAAGTAATTTCTAGTTTTAATTGATTGATCCAAAAATTTCAGAGTAATCTCGTAAAAACACTTTTTCGGTTTTCTTTCGTCCACGATATCTCTCGAACGAATCAACCGATTTTGACCAGCTTTGTGGCGATCGACGTGGTTTTTCAAGCTCAAAGGTGGATTAGTTTTTGAAATTGATCGATAAAGCCGTTTAAAAGTTATTCCAAAAACCCACTTCAAAAAAATTCTTTTTATTTTTGAGATTTTTCAAAATTTGAAAGAAACCAGACTGTGGACGGAGTGAGAGTAATAGATAGAGAAAGAGTGAGAGAGGAATAGAAACGTGGAGAAGGAAATGTAGGCATCACGCAGCTGCACGCTTTTAACTTTATCGACGAATTTTTGTTATTTCGGCTTGCGGAAATCGTCAGTTTATATATTTTTAATTATACATGAATTATTTCCTTCAAAATTTTGCTACGCTCGAGAATGTCGAGATGACGTTTTTTTTTACAACTTTGCTCCCCTCTCCTTTCTTTACGTCACTCTCAAATTGTCAGATTAGTGGAATATACACTTTTTAGGATGGATCACCCTTTTTTTTTTGTTGACGAGGGGGAAACCTTCAAAAGGTCCCCGACCGCCCTGGGAGAGGCAGATCGGGGTATGTGGGATTCTTACCGCACTAAAAGCCCCCCGGTGGCCGTCCTCAGTGCTCAGGGGGGACTCCGGGTACTCTAATAGAACGCACCGGTGTCCCCCCACACTTTGCCGGGGCACATCCTCGGGGCAGCTGTAGGGCCGCCCCTAGAGACCTCGCTGTGCAAGGCAGCGCGAGCCACATCGCGCTGCCAGACAGGCAGGGGATACCATAGCCATATTCTTAGACCCTGGCTATTGGGTGAAGGATGGATCACCCTACCTTAATCTGACGCGCTTGAGAATTTCTGATGGTCAATTTTTTTTACTAATCTGATCCTGGATCCTTCACGGTGCGCTGACTGGCTGAATGGCAGTGCATTTTTGTTTGGTACTAGAAGAGAAATCTATAGTATATATATATAATATGTAATATTACTACTTAGAAGTTTATTAAAAATTATTGACAGATACATCAAATAATATGAAAACAGTTTATTGAGAAAATTCGTGAATAATGTTTATCTAATAATAGGTAGCTACTTATAATTTTTATTATTTTTACATACATACATATGCTCACGACTGTATTCCCCGAAGCGGTAGGCAAAGGTTTTGTATAACAACACCCACTCTTCACCGAAAATGATACATTAAATCATTCATGAAAATGAAACATCAGCTATATGACTGTGAAAATCCAGTTAAAATCGGTCCAGCCGTTTCGGAGATTACCCAGAACAAACAGACAGACTGGCAGAGAAAAAAATATAAATTGTTTTTTTTTAATATCGGTACCGTAGTAGGTCGGTATATACTTTCACAAGCATTAATTGAAAAGCTGTTAATTCGCAATTACAAACAGACACTAAAATTCTATTTATATGTATATATATCCAATCTCGCGAGATCTCGCAGTATTGTTATTCATAAACTCGCGAGATTTGCATACCCTAATGATCAACCTAGTTAGAAATTAAGTTGTGTATAACAAAAAGGTTGTTGCTGTAACCTTTCCTAAGTGCTAGTGCTAGTGCTTAATGATTATTTCATGTAGCAAAGTGTAATAATGGTCCTGAGCGTGGTGTGTCCACAGCCTCCACAGCCCACCTCGATGAGTCTGTTGTACAGCGCCGTGTCACGACGGGCCACTACCACATTGCCGCACATCGTTTTAACAATAAAACAACCCAAGTAAATACACACAATATTTATTTTTGAATTATACAACAGCTAAGTACATACACATGGAATTTTCTATAATACTTTGAATACCAAATTAGCGTATTTACATAATCTTTTAAAAATTTCCCTTTGGTAAATTCTTGTTGTTGAAATTGTGCATAGAAAGGTATGTTTTAAAGTGATAGGCAACCACTCATCAAAATGGTACCCGTATGAATTCAACCGAGGAATGTATTGCACGGAGTATGCGACGATTATATACAATACGTAGTATGCTAGTGAGGGTAGTTGAGCTGGGATCGATAGTATGTATAGAGAGTGTGAGTGCGGCCGGACTGGAACATGCCAGCCGGCGCTAGAGAACGCTATACAGCACAGACACAGCTGCGGGTGGCGGCCGGCCGCGGAGATTGCGAGCCTGCACCATGCTTGCTGGAATGGAATGTATGTTGACACCCAATCACAGCCACACAAGAGGCACTATCTCATAAATATAAATATTACAATATGATATTTCTAAGCATTGTCCTACAGTAATAGTTTAACATTGTCAGGAACCCTCATTTCACTAGTAATTCTTACGTACTTACAGTTATTCGTATAGAAAAAGTATAATAATACTTAATATAATAATACTCAATACTTAATTATATTTAATAATACATAGTCAATTTATGGTGTAGCATTAAATATATAACATGTACATATACATATATATTGTGCGGCGAGTGCGCATTAGATGTGCACGCGACTGTGATTGCGAGTGCGTATTTTTCATGACAAAGGAGTTTGGCATTATGGAGAAATCTTAATTTTTGAAGAGAGATGTTATGAAAATTCGTATTTGGGTGTCTATGTTAATACTGTAATATAGAATTTTTAAAACCCGGGGGCCCTACTCTTATTATGATGTATTGTAAATTAAAACGAATGAATTATGAATGCCAGCACGTGACGGCCAGTGAGTGTGAGTGTGTGGTGTGTGTGGTGTCTATAGCAGCGGGAAGTGCGTGTCGGTGTTGTTGTGTATGGCGGTGGTGAGGGCGGCGTGCAGCGCGAGCGCGGTGCGCGGCGCGGCCAGCAGGCGCAGCGCGCGCCCCTCGCCCGTGTGCCGCGGGGAGCGCTCCGCGCCGCCCGCGCCCGTGTACCGCGCCACGCGCCTCATCGCCGCCGCGCTCAGCTGCACACCACACCACGCCGCACATTACAACATACACATACACCATTTACCGAACTATACTACTATTTTACTGGCTAGAAAGCCTACGTATATCTAGGGAATCCTTAGATACATTTTATGAAGAGATAAATTGCCGAAGGATAAGTGACTGATTCAATTACTAGCAAACGTTATATTATTCAGGATTTTGATTATTAAATGCGACAACTTATAAATTACTAGCCAAACTATAATAATTCTTTTTTCAGAACCTCTATTATGCAGAGAGATAAAATAATGATTTGTACTGAACTCGAGAGTTAAATCCTTTACACAAAGTGTAGAATATTTAGATTTTGTTATATTTTTGTATTGACTATTATGACTCTCCGATTATGGCCTATCACCCAGTTTCGTTTATTTGTCAGCCGTTGGAACACCCTATATATACCTGGTACTCGTTGTCCTCGTCGGTCCTGGTCTCCAACACCTTGGACTGCCGCCGCTGCGTCACCTCCAGCTGCACCCACCCGACCGGCACATCACATCAACACATTACATACATTTTGATACAGAACTATCACAACAATGTAGTAATTGTCGTAATAGTTGGCTGGTGCTATCTATCATGTGAGCGGAGTGGGGCGTGTGTCCTATGGGTGAGGTCAGCGCACGCTCCACCCTCTTCACTGCGTACTCTCAAACTGAGTGCACTATTGTAAAGCTAAAGGTGAAAGGCTTAGTACCTTGCAAATCAAAATAAGTACAATCGCGGCTTATAATGTTTGTAAAGGTATGAGTGCTCTATGTATGTGTGTGTGTACCTCGATGACGTCACCGCCATAGGGCGCCAGCGCGCAGTAGCGCAGGTCAATCATCTCGACGATGCGCTCCGACTCCGGGTCCGCCACCACCAGGAACTATTCGACAATATTAACTCATTCAGCCACCCAGGTACTGTTTGACATTCCTACGGTTCGTGTATTTGTAGTGCTTGATGTATATCATCTAAGGCATAAAGGGATTTCCTGTTCGAAGATGCCCGTCTGGAGACTGTACCTACACCTTACAGAAGAATGCAGCCTTAGAGTATTGCTTTGTTCATGTGGTGACTATGGTCGCCAGTACTTTTTGGGGGGTTGGAGGCGCTGTGCTAGTTAAAGTGGGTATAGTAATGTTAGTAGAGTGTATCCATTCTTCATCAGGTAGGCAAAACGCGAGTGACACTCTAGTGTCGTTCACATCCATAGGCTGTAGTAGCGGCTCACCATTAGGCGGACTGGATGATTGATTGCCATCTTTGTAGTAGCTACTTATCAAAAATGTACCCTTCTTATATGTCTGAACATAAATATTCTAGACAATATCAAGGTAGTTTTCATCGTAAATTATCACCTTTCACCATTGAATTTGACTAACAGGCTAAAGGTAATAACTAAGTAATTTTTCACGAAAATCTATACATACACACAAATAAAATTTAAGTTAGTTAATTACAAAATAACAGCTTTTCCGCAAATGCATATGAAAGTACTTATATACGGTGACGACATAAAAGAAAACAATTAAAAAAATAATCTCTGTCCGTCTGTCTGTTTGTTGCCGTAAAAGGCTGCACTGATTTTAACGGGACATTCACTGGCGGATTTGACAAGGTGTAACTCGGCCTCCCAATTAAATTAACGTCTACTCGGGTGAAACCACGAAAGTGTAAGTAATTTGAAACTGTGTGTAATATTAGTATAATGTTGTGGTAGGAATGGTACCCTGTGCGTGAGCAGCAGCTGCAGCGGCGCGTTGTCGAGCAGCACCTCGAAGCCGTCGAACGCGCTGAGCTCGGCGAGCCGGAACACCCAGCGCACGCAGTCGCGCCGCCACCCAGCCTCGCGCGCCCCCGCACACACGCTCCCGCACAACGCACGCGGCTACACACACACACACACACACACATTATTATATAATATCTAATGATATTATAATGATAGCTATTATGGCTTCACTGGGATCCTAGCATTGATAATACAAGACCTGAACGCCACCTTATATATGAAAGCTATGAATAGTGTGTGATGCTGCGCGTGCTTGAGGAATATAAGAGGACATAATTGACGACAAACAGTAGCTTGTAGGACACTTTTGATAGCCACCGCGAGGCTAACATGTGCCTGCGACTACATATGGCATTATAAACGTTCATTTGACGCCACCGTTCGTTTAGGGGTACCCATACGTGATTGCTTCGCTAGGTGTCGCGGGTTCAGTTTCCATTTGAGGGCAAACATTTCATGTGATGAGCATTTATGTCTGCCTTGTCTCTGGCTGTTTGGTTTGTATTTACAAAAAACGCTTCAGCTTTAGCTTCAAGTACACGGCGCTCTGTTTTTATATTTTTGATACATTTTATATATTTACGGAAGATGGCTTTGGTGTTGATAGACAAAAGGCATGATAAAGAAAATATACTAGGCACCGCTATGCAAGCGACTCATTCATAAAGGGATACATACAAGTTGATAAGTTAGTCGCAAGGGTGTGTTGAGTATCGGTTAGTGACAGGCCAGCGAGTAGTACCTGGGGCACGGGGTCCCAGCCGGTCTGCGAGAGGAGGCCGTGTCCGGCGTAGGCCAGCAGGTCGGCCGTGGCGCTGAGCGGCTTGGCCACGGCGCCCAGCAGCCCGCGCCGCAGCGCCGCCGCGCCGCCGCCGCCCTCGCCCACCGCCAGCCCCACCAGCGGGTGGTGCGCCAGCCCGCCCACCGCACCTGACACGCACGCCTTACACTACCGCCCCAGGTGCCGCTCATAACACTACACTACTAGTTCGGCCTCCGCGGGCAGCCGACGTCCCCCGACTGCGGGGTTCATTAGACGACTGCGAAACTTCCTTCCTTTATATTGAGGCATAAATATATGACAAAAAAAATTGCAGCTTGTCGGTCTTTGTTCCTCCCGATTGTTGACTGTGCAGACTTCAAATATATTAACTTAACTGAAGGGCAACTAAATAAACAATGTATAGTTAGTATTATAATCTATTCGTTTATTCTAGTCGTCGAACCTGCCTATCTATCTTTTCTCTTCGTTTCTTTTCTAATGTCAAGGTTGTCTGAAGGAAATCGCTCCAGCGATAAGACCGCCTCTCGTTAATACGTGTTCTGTGGTAATTTTTGGTTGTATATATTTCGATTAAAGAAATAATGATGACATCGGTTACCGAGCATGTTGACGGCAAGGTTGGCAAGTCCTGTGGCAAGTCCGGCGGCGAGAGTCGGCGGCGGTCGGCGGCGCTGGGCGGCGGCGCGGCGCGCGTGCGGCTCGTCGCCGGCGAGCAGGTCGAGGTTGCGCGCCAGGGAGGCGGCGCAGGCACTCATCGAGCGCACCAACGCGGCGCCCACCGCCGCCGCCACGCCGCGCACGCCTCCTCGCGCGCCGCCCACGCGCGCCGCCAGCGCCCCCGGCGCGCCCAGCAGCTCCAGACCCCCCACCACCCACCCTGCACGCACACCACACGCGCACTCATTCACTAACGCACCGCCACTGATAGCCCCCTATCAAGTTATGCTACTTCTATTTTTCATTAATTACTCGAAGGCGTGGACAAGCACATGAACGTCCAGCTTGTGTCAGGAAAACATTACACCCAAAAACTATACCTACCAGAAAATTTTAAGTTTTTTTCATATTATTTGCTACTGAAAACAAATTCTTAAAAGAATTAAAACATAGAAAGCTCTATGTTAGTGTACGTCTCCCCATCACAACCAATACACCACCCTCTCAATTTAAAGTATCTTCGGGCATTGGAGTGAGTGTACAGATCAACCAGCCGAGTCAAGTAATAATATAGGTGTTAATTGTACACGCGAGTGCGTTATGGTAAACGTAAATAATATTCAGTTGTCAGATATAGTATGGCATATAGTGTGTGTTGTCACCGGCGCCGAGTATGGCCGCGGAGAGGTAGTGCACGGTGAGCGCGTGCGTGAGGCGCTCGGCGGAGGTCATCATGTGGTGCAGCTTGAAGGCGCCCAGCCGCAGCGGGCTCTGGTCCAGCGCGATGTACATCCGCACCTGCAACACCCGGTACAGCCTATGACCGGCCCGCTCCCGCACATCATAGGCACGGATAACAATCTGTATCGTCATTGCAAGCCCTCCGTAGAATAGCTGCACCTATTATTTGCAACCGCTAATGAAATTCCAATTTTGTAAATTTCGATTAAACCATGGATGAATGGATATAATAATGTGAGTGTGAGTTGGTATTTAGTGTATGGTGTGACTGACCGCTGTATGCAGTGTGAGCGTGAGGTCGAGGGGGTGTATGAGCAGCAGCCTCAGCCGCAGCGGGTGTCGCAGCGCGTGCTCCTCGGCGAGCAGCGCCTCCTCCTCGCTCTCGCCCCCCTCCCCGCCGCCGTCCCCTTCGCCCAGCGCCGCGCGCGCCAGCTCCACCAGCGCGCGCACATATGCATCCTCCACGTACAGCGCCACAGGACCCAGCCGAGCTTCCACCTCGCAAAGCTCTGCGTCACACACAATAATGTACCGTGGTCGGTGGTTGCTATTAGAAAAGACAATAGTGAGGGAGCGTGTAATCACAGGTTAGTGAGCGAGCGAGATAAATATATTAGTATCGACCTGTGTGCGTGGTGTCGAGCACAGTCCACGTGTCGTGTTGCAGCGTGAGGAGCGCGCGCGCCTGGGAGGAACGCGCGGCGAACGGCTCGCGGTCCACGAACAGGCCCCACAGGGGCGGGCAGCGGGCGGCGGGCGGCGGGGAGGCGCGCGTCGTGCACACCACGCCGAAGTCGTACTGGCCGCTGGCGTACTGCAGGTTGTCCACCTGCACGTCCGCTACCGACACCACGGTGCGCCTCCTCTGCAAAACACGCACATCATGCACAGGTGTACATGGGAGCGAGGCGGCGCGCGGTGTGTGTGGGTCACCTTGTGGTCCGCGAGCACGAGGAGCGCGGCGCGGTCGAGGTGGAGGGCGAGCAGCGGCGCGGCGTCGGGCGTCGGCGACACCTCCACCACCAGCCCCGCCAACACGCACCGCACACGCTCCACGCCCACCCATCCACCTGTTCAACACACACGCACATATTACTATTATTTTCAACCAAGTACTATTATTAAGCTGCCCGACTGCACTTTTAGATCTCTCTAACTAAAGCAAACACGACGTTCTGGAATGAACAAACGATAGAATAATAATGAAAATTGAGTTTGTCGGGCACTCACCTGCTCCGGCGCCTTCAGCGTGGGTGAACGAGTCTATCTCTTCAGATTTATTTGTAGTATACTCGTCATCCGTCTCGTGAACTAAAATAAAATGTATTATTAACTGACATGTGGAGGAGTGACAAGGAGGAGGCCAGCAGTGATCGTGATCTCGGTCGTATGTTAGAATGGGGAGTGTGTTATAATATAATACACAACTTTCACTTGATCGTAGTTGTGTGGCCATGTGACAGATGATCACACAGTCATCGTGTTTGAATGTTGTTCTCAGACATAAACGAAGGTGGTATTATAGTTACATAGAAGACGCCTATCTTCAGTGAATCCGATGAGACTGGGCTCGCGACTGTCCGGAGCGCGACCCTCCGCCGCGCCGCTCGTGCTGGGGCCCACCGCCTCCGGCGTTAACAATCGATCTCCGCTTGAGTCTGTTTCTAATTGAACACTGATGTCGTGTGATTGTGGTACTTGATCAGATTGCGTCTGTATTTGGAGGGTCATAACAGTGTTGTCTTGTCTGGGTGTGTCGGCGGCAGTGTCGTAGGTAGTGCTGCGGTCGGAGGCGTCGTCCGCCTGCTCCGGGCGCTCGCCGCGAATGTGCTGCGATGAACTCTTCACTGCCGACAAAACCAATTAATAAATTAAACGCTTCCTTTACCGTGACTATAGATATGGTTATAAATATAACAATTGCCACTTACGACGGTCCCAGGCCGGTGTTCGCTCCAGAGACGCGGCCGACGCCTGTGTACACACCGACAAAGCATCACTCATACCGAATAGCGATAAAACATAATATTGTTAAGATGAAGAATTAAATAAGATAATCTACTTAATGTGCGTCAATTGTTACAACGATAGTACACACCTGAATAGTTTACAATTAAATAGCATAGCTTTAAAAGAGCGAGGGAGTGCTCGTCACTGCCACATTAGATGCTCTTGAAAGTATACAATACCTAATGGCATTGAAAAAAACCTTTTGAATTATTCGAATTACAAAATGAAATGTTTGAATGAGTCAGTCAGTAGAGGTGTTGGCTGGTAGGGCGAGTGGTGTACCCACCAGGTGGGGGACGATGCTCGCCGAGTCCTCGTAGCCCTTCAACCGCCGGCGGACGTCACTCGCCGATATGTCGAACTGGGGGTCACATGAACATCACTACGTGTAATGCAACCGTTATATTATATCAATCGTAACGAGATACATATAACCAATTAGTTTATAATTGGAAGTCTAAAAGTAGCACCAGTGACCGACATGTTGAAGAATAAATACTTGTCGTGGTATGAACATGTGCGGATGGATGAGGATAATGGTGCCAAAAAAGGTTTATGACGGTTACAAGGGGAGAGAAAGACTTAAGAAACGATGGATGGATTGTGTGCAAGATGACATTCCTAGAATGGGAGTGAATACAGATATGACGGCTGATGAAAAAGGGAAAACAAGAACACATTGCGCCGACCTAACATGCAATAAGGGCAGGAGATGATGATATTATATTGATCGTAATATTAGTTAAGGAAGCCGTCGGTGTATCGAATAGGCTAGGCGTGGTGTTGCGTATATCATCATCAAAAGCATGTTGTGGGTGAGTGTACCTGGTCGACGTCCTGTAGGTGTAGGAGCGTGGAGTGTGGGTGTGTGCGCACGCGCAGTTTGAGTGTAAGTCCGCACGGCAACTGCAGCAGCTGCTCGCCGTCCGTCACCGCTACCGGCATGCACCACTCGGGCTGCACGTCCTCTGCACGTACAAACACGGCCGCTTCATTGTTGCACAGTCGGACTATGATCGAGCCCGCCCCTCGTGTGGGAGGACGACGTTACCTCTGTATCGCGCGAAGATGAGGAAGGTGAGCGTGGGAGTTTGGTGCGCAGGCGCGGAGGGCGGGTAGCGCGCGCAGTGCGCCGGCGTCGAGTAGTGGGTGGCCGCGCCCGCGCCCGCCACGCACCACCAGCGCGCGCCATCGCACTCCGCACTCGCCTGACGCGACACACGTTATACTACACAACACGCCACGCAAACTAACCACACACGTGTACGACTATTAACATCACCGAGGTAAACTTATTTACTGGAGGTGACTTTATGCAGGTCTTGTATCGCGGTCCTGTCTATTAGTGACGAAGTAATTCACGTTGCTGAAAGAAACTAGGATACGGATCCTCAAACATTGAATTCGATCCAAAAGGATTGGTCGGTGGAAGCGAGCCAATGGACTCATACTTCCGTAATGAGGGCAGGATGACCACTTTATCTTGAATAAAAAAATTTATTCTTTTATATTAGAATTAGTGTCCGGTTTATGGCAATTCGCTGGTCTTATGAAACGTGGGTGTACTATGAGTACACAACAAAAAAGTAAAGTGTGAAGATGTACTTTGATGTATGAGGTGGAGGGTTCGTCGGGCCGATGGTCGGGCTGAGCGAGCGCGAGCGGAGTGCGCGTCTTGTTATGCACCACGAACTGCGGGCACGGGTCCTCGCCCACCACCACCACCACGCGACCCTCCTGCTTCACCTGCGTTACCACCACAGCCACCTGCACGCACACACACGCTCACAACACTATCGATTTGTTGCGTCTTCTCTGTAGACGCTTAGTCTACAGAGACCTGTTGAGACCTTCACATAAGATTATGACCTTATTGATGCTAATTAATAAATACGAGAACTCATGTTTTTTTTAAATAGCTTCAGAAATATGGACAAAATGTGGAACCGTGGATGACACGGGTGAGCCTTGAGCAACGATCGTGTGGTGATGGAGCATGTAAGGGCGTGTGCATAGTTACGGAGGTGTCGTGGGTGGCGTGCAGCGCGAAGGCGCGGCGGGCGGGTGGGCGCGCGAGCCGCACGGGCACGGGCGCGCGCTCGCCCGCCGCCAGCGACACGCACACGAACGGCGCCAGCGAGCCGCACTCGCCGCCGTGCCACCACCCGCGCACCACGAACCGACACAGCGCCACACCACCGCTGTTATACCATATACCATGCATACACTACATCCGCTCCGGTTACACTAATATGTTACTAATCACATATTGAATATTATTTTAAATGCAAATAATATAAAACCAATTTTTCAAAAAAAAAAAGGTATTTTATATAAAAAACAAAGAAGCAAAGCGCTGAATATATTATGTTTGTTGAGGACGTCGATTCGTCAAAGCCAGTGATGCCAATACTACTATATATCCCCATGCCGATATTAAAAAGGTGAAAATAATAATATACAATCCTTGACCAAATATCACTGATGAACATCATCATTTGGTGCAATGACTAAGAAGAGATGGAACATAAACTATTCAACAAATATAAAATCAGTAACAATCAAGTTATTATAATTAGGAAAACCTATTCTTAAAATATGTATTTAGCAGTTTGTATTAAAATACTTTTATTTAAATCCCAAGTATAACAAACGGAGTACAACATTGGGACATGACACTCCACCGGACAAAATACGTTGTATTTTTGAAGTGTAATTCATTTTATTTAACATGAGGTGTACGACGTACGTGCGTACGACAATTAATTCCTAGATTATCAAGAAGCGTGTGGCGATGGGGCGAGTGGTGGTAGTCCGAGGAGGGCACAGGGTGTGCGGGGAGCACTTACCAGCCACTCTTGGTGGGCGGCACCAGCTTGAAGGTCTTGGGGCGCAGCACCGGCTCAGTCTCCTCGCCGGTCGGCACGGCTATGGCCGACACCTGGGTTGGATTATTTGATAAACATCGTTATTCCCACGAATAAACTATTTGAAGAGTTTGTGTTTCGAACTAATTGTCTGCCATATCATATAATATCTCAGAAAGTTTATAAGATATTGACTTCATACGGTTGAAGTAATATCGAAATAATGATTTGGAAATATGAAATAATCTGAATTTGAATTGTCTAGGGGGACAAGGGAAGGAAAAATTTGACTCATGAGGTAGGATTACGAGTAGATCAGTTAAAAGGGCAACTGCGTGGTTTGCAGAGATCGTGGGTTCGAGTCTCGCCTCGTGTTCGTATTTATCTTTACTATTTTTATAATGAAAATTATTAAGAAGCAATTCCTGAGAAACAAAACGAATAAGATTGACAATTGTTGACCCCACACAAAATAATTGAATAATGTTGTCAACTCACCATGATGTCAGTGGAGAGCCGGTTGACGAGTAGGTACGTCGAGCTGATGCCCAGTACGTTGATGTTCTCCTTGATCTCGTAATACAGCGTCAGCAGCGCCACCTGCAGCGTCCCGCACTTACACATTCACCCTCCACTACTGCCTCCATTCTACGCCGAGCGCGAACGTTGCAGCACCTACCATTCGGTAGAACTCGAAGACTGGCTTTCGAGTTAATACTCTGTATACAAATTATACCTAGCGACCCGCCCTCGCTTCACTTCAGCTTAGTATTATATTAGATTGTTTTAAAACGCTGACTTTTCTGTACTATCTACAAATATAAAAATACGGATTTTCATTGCATATATCAAGATCCGTAGCGTAGTGTAGCAGAACGATTGCGACAGCACATTACTCAGAACATTACGTAATTATGAGTGACTACATATGGTTACATGTAGTGACTATTGACAATGTATAAGAGCATTGCAGGGAGGCGGGCGGTTGTACCTTCTCGTTGCAGTGTATGGCAAAATGCGCGGCGTGTTCGAGCGCCACCTGCCCGGGCGGCGGCGAGGCGTACCGGCCCGGCTCGCCTCCGCACACGGCGAGCACGTTGCTCACGAACGTCTCGCGGCCCATCTCCACCGATATGAAGAACGGCTTCTGCGAGCGCAACGCACCTCGTTCGCTCAGTGGCCTCACAAAAGATAGTTAGTGGAAACGGGGCTCGTCATGTATGACGTGTAATTACTGTGAGTATGTGGGATGGCGGCGAGGTGGCGGTGCCGGGCTCCAGCCTGCAGAGCGGCGCGGCGTCGTGCGCGCGCAGCGTGAGCGCGAGGGGCGCCGCATTGCACAGCAGCACCACGGGCGCCAGCTGCACCTGCAGGCAGCACCCGCCGCCCGCGCGCACCGCCCCGTACCGCACCTACCGACCACTCCGTACACTAACCGCGCACGATACCCCGGGGCCGCCCTTCGACTGTCCGAAGTACTTTAACAATTATTTTGGATGAAAATGCATGAATCGCTTTCTGACGTCATTCTATTTCCAATATGACGGATCTCATCTCTAACATGACGGAATATTTATTTTCACTATCACAGTAGTTTTATTTGTACGGCATGACAGTTTCTTTAAAAACATATTAGAAGGAAAGCGAGGAAGAGTAAGATCCAGGATAACATACATGAGACAAATTAAGAAAAATCAAAGTCAAAAATATCTTTATTCGATTAGACTTTTTACAAAGTACTTTCAAATCGTCAGGCTGACATAATTTTACATGATTATACATGCTAATGCCTGGTTCGGAAGGTTTCTTTTACTGAAAAGAACCTGGCAAGAAACTCAGTAATAACTATCTTTTCTGGTTCTAGTTCAAGGAGACGGCACTGGATAGAGACGAATAGAGGATATTGCATCGATGCAAATTTATGATGATGATGACTCATATTAATTACTTAAAATAATAACTAAGACTTGTGACTATTATATTTGTGAGTTATACTATATATAACATGATTTGTGAGTTATACTCTATATAACATGATTTGTGAGTTATACTATATATAACATGATTTGTGAGTTATACTATATATAACATGATTTTTTTTATTTAATTGATACCATAATAAAATAAAAGCTTATTTTTTTCCCAAATTGTTTTATTTAAACCTGGGTTATATTTAAGAGTGGGACATCCACCAAGAATACATCATGTGTATGTAGCGGTTCGACCCGCGTACACTTCACGTCTCGGGTGGATTTATGTCGCAACAAAAAAAAGACAGACGGAAAACGAAAAATAGATTTTTCAATGTACTCTACGTTACCGTAGCTATACCATTACGTTAACATTTAAAGAAAAGCCGTTAAACTTATACAAACATAAACTTTCGCGTTTATAATATTATTAGGAAGTAGGATAGTAGGATAATAAGGAACAGTAGAGTGTCAGCGCGGCGGCAGCAGCAGCGAGCCACCGTGGCGGTGTGTGCAGTGTGCGCGGGTGTATCATGTGGTGAGTGGTGTGTGTACTCACGGTGACGTCACAGCGCGGCTGCAACAGCGCCGGCTGCCAGGCGCCGGGCCAGTGGCCGCTCACGCACGAGTACGGCCACGGCGAACACACGTCGCGCCCACCGCGCTCCAACCTGCCGGTAATAACCTACTGCTTTCTGGTGTTTCAATATCTTGCACACATGCGGGAGACGTGCCTCCGAAACAAATTCTAACTCGAGTCCTGGATACAAACGAAGACTTCCTCGACGGTAAGAACGTCTGGGCCACGGTTATGTAGTAGTGCGTTCGTGTGAAGGAAGACAGAGTAGCAGTCAAAGGTATGATAGTGACCAACCAGGCTATTATTTCGTCGACAACTTCGTCGATGGACAGCACGGGCGGGCCGCGGTCGAACACGGAGGTGTCCGTGACACCGTAGTGCAGCGGCACCGCCTCCCTCGTCACCGGGCACTCGATGTCCCTATACATAACACCAACTTTACTATTACATACAATTTATTCATCACCGCTCACGCAACTAAAATCAGTCGTGTATTAGTCACCTGTATTGGAAAGAGAGGGTGTGCCTGGCGGAGGTGGTGCCCGGCACGAGGAGGTGCGTGCTGTGGCCTCGACCCGGCGCCGCCTGCAGCAGTGGCGCGCGCCCCGGCCCCGCCTGCGACGGCACGCCCGCCTCGCCCTCCGTCGCCACCAGCACCTGCACACACAGGCGCACCTTGGGTACTCCCAGCCACCGGTGGTGAGGGCGGCGGAGGGCAGCAGAGGGACTCACGTCAGTGTCGAGCGGCAGGTGCGAGTGCAGCACGTACAGCGGCCACAGCGCTGCGAGGATGCGCCCGTCGCTGCGCGCGCGCACCACGCGGCACCACACCGACATGAACGACATGTCTCCCTGTGTCGGCACTGTACACACACACACACACATATACTATGCAAATTTATATTATTTATCAGGGAATAAGTATTTCGTTACAACCTCTTTTAATAATCTCAGACATGACTTGTAAGTGGTAACCAACTCCGACATGTGAGTAAAAAACGGAACAAGTTCCGTAACGTAGTTAGGAGAACGATTTATTCAAACAGACAAATTAGTTTTGTATGGATATGACGACTTCAGGTTAAAGAGGAGGAGCAATTGAATATGATACATGGCGCAGGGAGGTAAGATAGTGTGCAACGAGAGTCACCTTTGACCAACCACGGCACGTTCTCCTTGGGGCACTCCTTCAGCGGTATGTCGCCGGACCAGCCCGTGTTATGCGACACCAATTTAACCCTGAAACGATTCGACGGTATTTCTTCACCAGAACTGTATTGACATATGCAGATTAAGTGTATTTCGGCCTAGCACGGGTACGGATTGGGTTTTCACATCTGTTATTTCCGAGTAGCAGTCTCGAGTGTCCCGTTAATTGCAATAGGCTCGTCTTTGATTAGAAGGGACTTAACTGGTAAAATGTAGGTGTACTATAAGTACTTACACATCTGCATACCCCTTCAGGGACAACAATATATACGCTAGCGGCACATATAAGTGTGCTTCATTTGAAATTGAGGTTCTATCAGTAAATAGGATGTGTGATCAGTATGCACTGGCCCCGAGGTGACGATACTAAACTAGCTGTAAGCTGGAGGCGGTCGGTACTTACTTGAGCACCATCTCGCACTCGGAGGCGCAGAGCACGCTGCGGCCCACCGACTCCGGCGCCAGCTCCCCGGAACATACCGTGCTCCACGAGCTCGACTCGGAGCGCCGCGCACGCACCTTCAATGTTAACGCAATGACAGTGTCGAGCGAGCGCGCTACATCACAGGCGAGGTGTGCCATGTGGAGAGCGCTCCCTCCGGTTACCTTATAGAGGAAGCTGCAGCGCAGCACGTTGGCGAGCACGAGGCGGCCAGCGAGGCGCATCGTGCGGCGCGCGCCGGAGCCGCTCACGCGCACGTGGAGGAACACGCCGCCCGCTCCCGCCTCCTCCAGCCGCACGCGGGTGCATCCTAGCACGAACGGTACGCCTGCCCCCACACATTATATCATCATCATTATTTGTAGCCGGCGCAATGCGTTCTTCTTTTCCATTTCTCTCTATCAGCCCTCATATCTGAATTCACTCCCACTCAAGCGCCGACAAATAACAGTAAAGTGTGTAAGTAGCGAAGTTCATGAACAGTCAATTCACATTTGGCCATTTTACATTTAGTAAAATCGTATTTCTTACAAGCCGAATCAAATTCGTTCCGTCCTATTAGATAATTAATCAGAAGGAAGGAATTTACGCAAGAGGTATTATGATTTACAGCTTAGCTGAGCATGTGTCGATTTACCTTTATAATCGAATCAGAATAGAGCCTTCAAAATTGTAGAATAATGCAATAGAGGTTTGCTCACTTTGTGACCAGTGCCAGTCTGCAGAGGGCCCAACCTGCGCCATCCTGATCTTCTTGGCCGCCGTAGGACTGCGCCACCTAGAAGTGGGAGACAGTGAGTGGTGTGTGTCGTGTATGCGGCGTGTGTGTGTGTGTGTGTGTGCCGGGGCCCACCTGTAGGCGAGGCGCGCGCCGGGCCCCAGCGGCTCGACCTCGTCGGTGCCCTCTTGCCCGAGGCGCAGCGCCGCGTCGCACGTGTTGTGTATCCACAGCGACACGCGCCCCTCGAGCGCCGCGCCCGCCTCACGCTCCCGCTCCGACCGCTCCGGGTGCGCGCCCTGCGCCTGCATTATCACACCGTCACACACATCAGCCGGTGACATCACCAACTGCCGTACACTTCTTAAACATATTATGTGTTAAAAAATTATATCTCGGCGTCGGGTTGCCCACTACCATCTATAATGGCTGAGGAGGGTGATGGAACTCGGGTCATACTTGTGAACAGGTGCTGCTTGGGGACTGGTAATCACTAGTCTTATACAACTGTCCTGTGTGCTGTGTTGATATAGTTTATAGTGCGAGTGTGTGTGTGTGTGCATGTGTGACCTGTCGCCAGTCGCGCGCGAGTGCGTGCAGCGTGCGCAGCAGCGGCACGTGGAGCGCGGCGCGCAGGGGGGAGGCGGCGAGGCGAAGGCGGGGCGCGCCGCCCGCCCGCACGCTGACGCCGCCCGCCCACCGCACCTCGCCCACTACGCGCTGCATCGTGCCCGTCGCACACTCCAATACCTCGCTCCTGCACACAACACACGCACCGCTACTATGTTATTGAATACTTACTCATATTTGGCACAGAGCTTCCAACCGGTGCACTAAATCACATAAAAACTATGTAATATTAGATCATTACTAATAATAATAACAATTTCATAATAACAATCATAATATCGATATGTTTAATGATTATTTCTTTGTGATTATGTGCATTATACATACTCTACGCAAGGTATCTGTTTTCAATAAAACAACATCTTATATCCTTGACATTAAAATTATAAAAATATTTGTGGTCTCAGTGAATGTAACTTATAAACTCTTTATAAACATTATGTGTGTGTGTGTGCCCATATATTTAAAAGAGTTCTATATATGTACGTAGGATACGAGCCGACGAGCCGCCGGCCGCAGCCAGCTGATTGTTTGTATATCTACACAATAACAAAATAAGCTGAATTATAATTGTATTTCCGTAGGTATCGAATTTTCGGTTTATATTATTTTAACTCTGACTGATACCAATTTCATGGTGGAATTACTTCAACTTCCGACATTTTAAACCGACTTCAAAAAAACAGGAGGTTATCAATTCGACTGTAGGTATGTGTTTTTTAAGTTAGTATCCTCAATACTTTTGACTGGGTGAACCGATTTGGATGATTGTTTTTTATTTGAAAGGTGATGTTAATTTGGTTCAGCTCCGATGGTGGCATCCGTGCGTACGAGGGGAACCTTCGAAAATATTACTGGCGACTAGTGCGTTTGTTAATTATTAACATTACGTATTTGAAGCACTACTTTTTAATGAAGGTATGAAGTCAATCTGATGATGGAACCGATAGTCATGGAACTCGTCAACTACCTATTGTTTGGGCTTGATTAATTCGTATTGATGAGAACTTTACACCTACATGGGTGTGACGTGACTGGTGTAGGAGCACTTTGCAAAAAGCTGTAAACTGTGTCACTGTAAAGCGAAAAATAATTGTTTGCAAAAAAAAAATGTAAAACCGCCTTCTAAAATAGAGAGAAAATAAAAATTATGTGGAATAAATTACTTACTTTTGAAGTTGGTGAAAATGTTAGCATCAAATTCGGTATCAAATATTAACTTCATACGTAAGTAATTTATTTCACACCATTTAATTTTGCTCTTTTTGAATGCGGTTTACTTCTTTTTGTATTTTTTATATTATATTAATTAAACTCGCATCCAATATTGTTGTGAATTAATAACTGTAGGTATATTATACAATAATTGAGAAGCACACCAGCAACTAAATCTGTTGGAGGTGCAGCATGTATAATCCTATGTAAACATGTCATTCTGACGATTTTAATACTTTGTTGTGTAATCGTACAAATATATTTTTGAGTTTGTTACCAAAAGTAAGAATGGTAATTGGTAATAATAGTAAATGAGTCGATCGGTGTGCGCAGTGTGCAGTGTGCAGTGTGCAGTGGTATAGTGTGGGCGGCGGTACGGACGAGAGGTGCGCGGAGGCCAAGAGCAGGGCGCCGGCGGGCGAGGCGAGCAGCGCGCGCGCCGTGCCTGCCCGCGCGCGCACGCTGAGCACGCGGTGGCTGCGCGCCATCGGCCGCGACACGTAGTACCCCTCCAGCGCCGCCGGCCGCCTGCACGCACACACACTACACTCACAACACTAGCCACTATTGCATCGACCTGGGCGAAACTTACAAAGCTAACATTTTATTTTTTATTATTATTTTGAAAACTAACTGGTAAGTTAGAAAAACAAATATAGTATAATGAAAAACATTTTGTAACACCGAGGGCGCGCCGCTAGTCATGTATAAGGTAACCTGGGGATGCAGGGCAGGGAATTGTGTGCGTGCACGTCGATGGTGTTGAAGCGCAGCAGGAGGCGCGTGCGCGGCAGGTGGCGGGGCGCGAAGTACGAGTCCACGCGCAGCGCGCCCCACAGCTGCTCAGCCGTCACGGCCCCCGCCGCGCTCCCCACCGCGCCCCCCACCGCGCCGCCCTCAGCCTCCCCCCACACCTGCCAATCATTCATGCAATGCAATACCGTTCTCGAGTCGCGGTTAACATGGCACTACCATTTATTTTTTAGCATTACAAACCGTCAAGTCTGGGCGCGGCGTAAACTTGTGCAGCAGGAACTCGTAGTCCGGCGGCGGCTCCTCGGCCGCGCCGCACACGCGCACCCGCCACGTCATTGCGAACACCGCGTCTAAACACACATACATTATTTCAGCATTGTTAAACTATCAGAGTTGGAACACAGTGCGGTGTGGCGTAGCCTCACCTGGCGGGCTGGCGTGCACTTGAAGCACGCGAGGCTCCCCGAGCGGCACCCGCAGGTGGCTATGAGGCTCCCACCGCTGCATCATCTCATCGTACACTTCTAGCAAGCACTCCGTCTCCTCGAGCTGCACATAGTATTATCCAGTATACATATAGGGTGTATGATGTGAGTGTGTAGAGGTCGGCGGGCGACAGAACGCACCTGCGCGGGCAGCGGGAACAGCACGAGGCGGGAGAGGGCGCGGGGGTGCGGGTAGCGCCACGCCACCGCGCCCTCGTGCACCGTCACCTGGTACGCCATCGGCATCTGACCGCCGCTCACCATTTTGAACACGCCACTTCTGTACACACACACAATTATGGCTGTTTTGCAAACTTTTTTCATTGTGAATGGCAAAATAATGCTGTAAGTTGCTGTTTTATGTCAGAATATGAAAGCCGCGTTTACCTCAAGTCATCCTTGTAGAAGTGGTCGGGTTCATGATGGTGCTGCATAGAGTTAAGCTCCCCACTCTTAATGGCGGTGTCCAGCGACCCGCCACTGCCCGCTACCCTGCCACTGCCCAACGACCCGCCGCCACCCAATGAGCCGCTGCTGCTCGTCGCGTTTTCCGAGATGTCAGCCTTGCTCGAGCTCGGGCTACCCTGCACATAGCACACACGTGACATTCAAACATATATTATAAATATACAACCAATGGAGGAACGAGTTAAGACGGCCGAGATGCATTTTTGTAGGAATTTCTCGCTTGGATATTATCTGGCTCCCTGATCATCACCAGGGAGTGATGTGAGAGACGCACTGGCCAGTGCGTCTCTCACATCCATTCGCCATCTGGCCTACTGGGTAGGGCATATCCGAAACCAGAGGGCTACAAGCTCTTCCCCATAGGCAGGATCTGCCGGCTTGTTCAGCGAGTAATTGGGGACTCAAGTACATAAAGCATAAGGGCAAGGGCGGCACAAAAGATCCCAAGGGTCGACGCGCTTCCGGGACACCGGACCCAATAATGCCACAACTTAAGATAAGATAAGATGTGAGTGAGACGCTAAGAGTATTATGGAACTTCTGAGACTGAGTGCAACTTATTCTATGTTTAAAACTTGAGCCTATCTCGTTCGGCTATGATTGTGATTAGTTATTGTATGTATGCTAGTCAGTATGATTGTTATCTGCCTGTCAGCGGAACTGATTGGTGCGTTAACTTTACTAATGTATTGTGATAAGAAACATTATTGTAACGGTGCGTGCGTAGTTACGTGTGTGTCGAAGGTGACGTGCGCGAGTGCGGCGCGCAGGCGCAGCAGTGCGGCGAGGTCCTCCGGGCGCAGGTCGAGCGTGGCGTGGTCCAGCTCCAGCGACACTCGCACGGTCGGCTCCGCGCGCCTCCACGCCTCCCACCGCGCCTCCATCTCCGCCCTACACACGCATTATTATATCACCCGCCCTGCTCTAAGCCCAGCGGGGCAACCATACGATAACGTTATGTATACGGAGTATGGGGAGTATACGCTTGCTTGACTCTCAGTAGCATAACAAAAACAAGAATATCACACACTTTAGTAAACAGGGTTCACATATTTGTGCAATTAATATTTCAATATGGATATCTGCAATACACTAGAGCGCGCGTCTCTTCAACGTCTACCACCGACCACCACAGCGGATTGAGTGCGTTCTGATTGAGCTCGTCTGGTGTTATGTTCGCGATGTAATAATCACGACAAGTAAAAATGAGAACTTAATATTATCTTAATACAAAGAATAATTAACGCGGTTACGATACTATATTAAAACAACAATCTTGTATAAAGCTGAACACTTAATATGATTGCTGTATTCCCAGCGCTCCTCTTACTATAGACAAGAAGGTAAGCCATTGATTGTGTGCAGGTGTCACATGAGCGATCTGGTCGGGTGCTTTTGAAGGTACTCGACGCAACGTGATGTGCAGTAATTAAGGTGCAGTGTAACGCGGCGGTACCCGATCATAAGTGGGTGCAGCAGCACGTGGCGGCGGTCGGCGGGCGGGCCGGCGGTCGCCACCAGCGCGCACACCAGCGCCCGCGCCGACACACGCTCGCCGCGACCACACACGCACACCTGCACACACACACACACACACACGATAGTATCATCACAATACACAACAGATACAAGGATACTGCCTCAGGACATATGTAAGTGCTTCTTGAAAATGTAATATAAGGCATTTCAAAAAATAATAAAACTACAACGGGTTAAATTGTACGTTGAATATCGGTTTGTTTTAGTTAGCCAGTTAGCTATAAAGTAGTAACGGAGGGCGAGCGAGGGCCGTCACCTGCAGCGAGGCGGAGTCCCAGCCGGCCACGCCCTCGCCGCCGCTCACGCTCGTCTGGCTCGTCTGGATAGTGCCGCTCTCTATCCCCCACTTCACTGAAACACAAATATGTATTATATAATACTATATAAACCTTATTATAGTAAGTATAAATAAATACCTTTGAAATATAATAAGCTTTTGTTAGTTAAACTATTATTGAAAATTAAACATTTATTCATTAACTAGTTCGTATCGCATCTTTGGATCAATGAATCCACACCACATTTTAATAAAATTAAAGTGTCTCTTATTAATTTTCAAATTACAGTGTTATACTAAATGCATTAAAGAAAAAGGTCCGTCTTGTGGCACCAAATAGTAATTACATAAAACCCATGAGATTGACTCATAAAATTGATAGTTATTTATTTATAATTTGAATATATACATTTACAGCTAGTGCCAACGCGTTTACATACATTATAGTTAGTGGTAATAAAACAAATACTTCTGAGGATTTTTTTTATATTGCGTGTGTCACTTATGTCCAATGTTTTGAAATATGGAACACGTCAATGTTCACACAATAATTGTCAAATTTAGTTTGTAAGACTCGCTAGTGGCCCATCACATCGCATATGAGTAGTTTAGTGGTTTAAGTGTTAGAGTGTATGGGAGGCGCGACGTAAGTAGTTATCGGACCAGACTCACGCATTGTGTGTCGCAGGCGGTCCAGCGGCGGCGCGGCGGCGGCGGCGGCTGCGGTGGCGGCTGCGGCGCGCGCGTTCACCTTGCGCGTCACCTGCACACACCCCACACTATCACCTCGTGACTGCACATTATCTTTACCTCATTACTATAGTACTTGTTGTACACCGGCTATTGCATCATAATAATGTAATGTGTGTAGAGTAGAATGGAACTTTCTATTCTGAAGCTACCCAGAGAGGGTCCCAATTACCATATTTGAAATTTCTAAATACTATTTAATTATCTTTGGAGGTATAAAAGTCTAATAACATCTGGATAAAATATGGTAAAAGTGGTGAGTGGGGTGGGGAGTGAGTAAGGTGTATGTGAGTAGGGAGTTAGTTACGAAGGAGGCGACGGCGGCGATGGTGCGCAGCCGGTCGGCGGACACCTCCACGAGCACGGGCCGCTCCACCTCCACGCGCAGCGAACCACGCGCACCGCCACACCCTGCACACACACACACACACATACACACCGCTCTACACTATACAAGTCCATGATGATACATTACACTCGCCTCTAGTATGCAAGTAGGCTGCCCTGGTTAGTGTATCGGTTGGATGCGCCCTAGAGAGGATGAGGGCACCGCTGCGACTCCCCTGCTACATTCGCCATTGACAATAGTGGTTTCAGGATTGTATGTTTAAAAAAAAGAGATTCTACAGTCGACATGTATATAATATTTTTTCTGTATGACCGACCACTTGTACGAAAATTGTCTTTTCATTGAATAGAGGATACTTCAAGGTTAGACTCATTTTAATTCAATATTAAAAGGGCACGATGAATTGTTAACTAATTCGGTTATCTCTTACTCATTCTCCTTAAAAAAAATATGGAAAAATTCAAAAATGATATTTAGAAAGTTATAATTTTTTTATCATAACGTTTCTCATTACTTATATCACCATCAACATTTCCCGGACTCCTTTATTATTATTATTATTTTGTAAATGCACACAATCATGCAATAAACTAAATTCAATCATATAGTTGATTAAGATGTGAATTAGTCACCTGGCGTGTGTAGCGTATTATAGTGGGTAGTGTGTATGGTATACCGGCGAGTGGCGCGAGCATGGTGACCGTGAGCAGCGCGGGCGGGATGTCGGTGACGGGGTCGGGCACGCCGCGCGCCGTGCTCAGCACCTGCGCGCGCGCACCCACACTCGCGCTCGCGTTGAACACCGACACCTGCCGCGCACCCAACCACTACATTACACCGTCCTTACGGTTCGACAAGACAATGCTTCTTATAATACAAATACTTTTGAATCAAGTCTCTGACATATTACTGATCAGATCGGCACCAATTTCAAAGTTAGATATTATCTATAGGTGTCTCCGTACAAGTCTGCAAAAGTGCACTGTATTCAAATGGCAATATTTCTTGTTTGATTATTTGAAATATATAAATGCAGACAGACAGAGATCGAGTAATTATTAGCGGCACCTGCAGGCCCTTCTGGGTACGCTTCCTCCAGTAGTACACGTTGGGCTGGTACAGTGTCACGTGGAGGAGGGGCAGCCTGCCCTCACACTGCCTCGCGGGGTTCATCGAGCCCTGCACACAGACAGACGCTCATTATGATACTACCACTGCAGTACCAACCACTTACATTCACAATACAGTTGGCACTAGTGGGCAGTTTAATATATCACACACACTTGCACGGCCGCGCATTGTAAAGGTTCCTCAATATAAAGGCGACATTTAATTTAGTGTTACGTCTGTGCGTGCAGCGTGAGCGTCGTGTAACATTTTGCCGAGGAACTTCTCAAACACGTCGCACGTTATGTTAATGTTCATTAGCCTATGTTGATTGTAGCACGTTTTATTCTGAAATAATGGGCCGAGCAGGGTGGTGGGTAGTAAAGGGTGAGTGGGTGAGGGGAATGTGTTAACCGTGGGAATGGTGTCGATGTGCATCTTGCCGACGTCGACGTTGCGAACGGTCTCGGTGAGGCTGCGGTTGTCAGAGGCGCGCTCGTCCTCCTCGGGCCGCCGCGGCGGCTCCTCGCTCACCTACAACACCACATACCTAGTGGTTGCAATGTCCGTATGTGTGGCGGAGACTAGACGCCGCAGTAGTAAGTGGAGGGCGACCTGTGCGAGGAGGTGGGCGGCGGGGGGCGGCGCGGGGCGCAGCGCGGCCGCCTCGGGGCTGCGGTCGTCGGCCGCGAACAGCTCCATCTCCACCGTGCCCATCGTCACGAACACCTCCAGGTACTCCGACGGCTCGCCCCTGTACACCACACAATGCTATTAACATCTCGCATCTTACACAAACACACAATTTTGGGGACCATTTAATATTAAGGACCAGTTGCAGAATACATATTATTATTAAAATCTTGAATGTGTTAAATCTAAATTTTGTCTAAAGCATGACCATCATGTCAGTACAGAGAGTTTAATTTTGACCGTAGTAATACACCTGATGACGAAATCCGAGACAGTTACAAATAATAATTATAGTAAAGTAGTTGGTTAGGTACATACGTGTGGTCAACGAAACCGACGGAGACGGGCTTCTTGGGCGTGGCGGCGGACTCGTCGGCGAGTAGCGACTGCGACTGCAGCGTGCCGCTCGAGGGGACCGACTCCACGCCCGAGTCACCCACTGCACACACCCCCACACACACCATTACACCGACGAGCCGCTGCTATTCACACCGCTGGCACACATTCATTTGCGGCCCAAGTGTGTCACTCTCTCCCAGGGTGCCACACGCTACGAATTCTGATCACCATCACACACACTCGTCATAAGGCCACGTTGGCTTCTATATCATTTTCAGGATGTTCAGTACCCCAAGTATAAACTTATACTTGACGATATCGTTTGAGCATCTTTACCGTTTTGTATGGCAACGTAAAAGCTCATATCGATAAGTATGCAGTAATGTTGTATCAAACTGTTTCTATAAATTTTCGTCAATATGATAAGTTGTGCAGACCTACTAACGTGCAAGGTATTTAAGAAATAGAAGTAAATGATACTTACAGAAAATATATGTATTTATGTACGTAATGAATAAACTAAAATACTTGATCAATTTTAAATAATCTTCAACAATTAGGAAGCTGTATTTTATTTCTATCGTATCAGTCTTAAATTGGGGTACCTACACCTGTAACCGGTTTATCGTCAAATGTAGGCTCACTCTTTGTGTAGCGTGGTATAATCACCGTCAGTGAGTCCGTCGGCGGGCGGTGGGCCGGGACCTGGGCTGGGACCGGGACCGGGGCCGGGGATGAAGTCGGGGCCGGTCGGTGAGGTGCGCTCGGCGGCAGCCAGCAGCGCGCCGTACGGACACACGGCGTGCCGCTCACTCGTCTCACACTCACCACTCTCCACCCTGCACAGCGCATACACACACATTACTCACATTCACGCGTCACCTTTACTATCTTACATCTTTAAACGAGAAATTTCTATACATATTCTATATACAGGCAGATCCCGTCGTTTGCCACATGCTAAATGTCAAGTTCTTTCTTTTGTGTGAAAAAAACAGAGCACAGCTCGGTCAACCAAGTCCTTATAAATAGCGAACAAATACGGCGTCAAAATATGTCACTTTGAATTAACTCCAGCTGGTGTTGAGTGAGTTCGGTCTAGATTTCACTCCTGCGGTAATATAGAAATGACATAACAATTTT
This sequence comes from Watsonalla binaria, assembly GCA_929442735.1. Classification (NCBI taxonomy): domain Eukaryota; kingdom Metazoa; phylum Arthropoda; class Insecta; order Lepidoptera; family Drepanidae; genus Watsonalla; species Watsonalla binaria. The sequence continues at coordinate 64,383 of OV838917.1, read as the reverse complement.
AATAATGAATTCGCTATATATTAGTAGCGACTGTTTTGTCGTGTTCGACTGTCGCGAGTGTGGAAGGTGTGTAGTGACGTGGCGTACGTACGTGTGCGTGAGTGCGGTCGTGAAATGGTCGGCGAGGCGGGTGGCGAGCGCGAGCTGCTCGAGGGCGAGCTCCACCGCGCAGTCGGACACCACGTTCAGCTCCACCGCCGGCCCGCACACCAGCGACCCGCCCGCGTACTGCGCCGGCGCATACACGCAACCCACCTCTACACTGCACACACACGCATATTATACATCCAAGGGGATATATCAGAGTAGTATGAATATCCGCATCCAAAAGAGAGTTAGCTATTCACGCTGTTATTTCGACACAAAACAAAAATTACATGCACATCAAAATCGTTCACATGAATGCCGACCAAGATACACCAGAATGTATTTTCGATCACAATTTGTCACCCGCCTAACCAGCGCAAAGCTTTGTGGTAATCAGTGCAAGTCAAACACTATTGTAATATTTGTATTTTAAATGTTTTATCCTGTTGGCATAGCTTTAACTTATGATTGGTGTGTGACACCACAGGATGGCGATTGGTGGGTGTATACTCACGAGTGCAGCACGGGCGTGATAAGGGGCGCGACCACTTGCTGCGTCCACTTCAGGGCCGGGTTCTCGTTGCCCGCGCTCGCCTGGCTCTCGCTCTCCTGTACACACCACCCATGACACCGCTTATATAATAACTTTCAACAATCAACGTACCAATACTTGCTATAAACCATGGTATAGTAGTGAAAAGGTAAATAAAATGTTAGTGATAAGAGTACCTCCTGCGAGACAAGCTGGCGCAACACGGCGGAGCGCACGGCCACGTTGCGCGCCGTCATCTCGTACTGGCGGCCCTCGAAGGCTCCTCCCGCCGCCACCCAGGTGCTGTCCCGCCCCGTGTTTATTGCGCGCCTGCAACGCCATACAATTAATAGCATCATATTCATGCCCATTGATGCGTACGCGTAATGCTGTGTGTGTTACACTGGTATGAGTGCTCGGCCGCCGTTTAGAACGCCTGGGTCGTCGCCCGCGGCCCGCACACATACAAATACGCTATCTCACCTGCATATAGGATTCTCTGGATGTGGATTCACGCTTATCTTCCCGATCTGAAAATATCATTCATAATTATGTGATTTTAATAATTATTATTGTTCGGTCTCGAAACTAGTATTTGAGTCATTACGATTTTAATATTTAAAGCCACCACGCGGCGAGGTTGCTTCACCTGACGTGATTGACGTCCATGTGTCTTAGTGTCTTATTTATGAAATATCAATAACTTCCTCGTTTGTCTTGTAATAGCGAGTGCTACTGCGGAGCACGAGGCCCTGGGTTGGATCCTCGGGTCGGGCAAATTATTATTCGGTTTAGCCATCTGTAATCTCCCAGTAACAGTCTGGAGCCTGGATTAGTGGCCGGTTAATGGCAATAGGCTCGTCTCCTATGGAACTTAAACATAAATAGCAAAATTTGCCTACCTATTCCAGGAATATAGGCATGAGCATATTTATGTGAAGCACGTGGTTTGATAGTATATAGAGACTTGTATGTAAAGGTTTTCTGTATGGAAGCCACAAGACAAGAGTTGGTAAATGATTGCACTCACGAGGAGCATGAGAGTGTCGTCGGGCGCGGCTCGGGGCTCGGGCGACTCGGGCGGCGGGTCGGCGCTCACCAGCAGCCGCAGCCCGCCCGCCGTCACGTAGCAGAACGGCCACTGCCACGCCTTCCCGCTGCGCACACATACACCGTGGCCACTGTGGCCTCACTCCTCACAACGTACACACGCCCGACACTGGGTTATTTTGTAACCAGGGAATTATATTTAAATGCAGCAAGCCACGCTTATCCGATTGCTCAGCGTGAGCTGCACATTATGTAAATACATATAAGTGTATTTAGGCACTTACTATAAACTTATGAAGTATGGGTGTTGTGATTATAACACCTCTGCCTACCCCTTCGGGGAATACAGGCGTGAGCATATGTATGTATGTTATGAAGTATAACTGCGGTCCTACGTTATATTTAGCGTAGGGCCGCAGTTATACTAAATAAGATTTGTTGTATTGACTAGTTCAGTATATAGTAGTTATTTGACTAATACCTGCTTTATGCGTACACAGCTACTACATCAGTATCCGTGCTGTCAGGGACTAAGTGTACAATAGAAACATGTAAAAGCTAAACATGTTTGAAAGTTAGTTACGCAATATATAACTTAATAAAATAATAAACTGTTGAGTAGGTTTCTATAATTCGTCTCCATCGTCGAATCGTCTTTGATTCCCTCAACTTTAAATAGTATGAATTATTTCAATTAAAAAAGTTTAAATTTAGGATGAACGCATCGTTTTTCTAAACTACTTTACGGAATTAAATGCGGTTTAATGTGGTCAGTCGAAATCCGATGGAATGATTCCATATATAAATAGAAAGTTTTAATTTTTTTTTAACCCTAAGCGTAGGGCGGCCGAGTCGCGTGTGTGAATAGTCATTATTGGAAAACACACTTGTGTGTAAAGTTTCAACAGAGTAGGTTGACAAAGATGAAAAAAGAATGTGTGTATCGGTGGTGTACGGGACGCGTGTGGTGTAGAGACGTACGTGTTGCGTTCAGGGGGGGGCGGCGCGCAGCGGGCGCGCGGCACGCGGCGCAGCAGAGCGGCCACGTGCCGCACCAGCGCCGGCCGCACCACCGCCTCCAGCGGCGCCACCGTCGCGTAGATCTCCCACACGCTGCCCGTGCCCTGTACACGCACATGCGCGCGCTCAAACACCACACACTCACGATACAATTTTTTAGGTGTTGTATGAATGGTGCGCGAACAAATACATGCACAATCAACAGCATTATTTTTTGTTGAGCGCTCGTTACTCGTGACGGCACCTGTACTAACATAATGTTTCGATGATCTCAGCTTCGGAACGACATAAACGCAAATATTTGTATTTATGAAAAGCTAAGGAACATACTATGTCACTGTAATACTTAAGCAAAAGCTAGCCCTTCCCATTAAATGCTATCCCAATAAATTTAAAGGCGAAGCTCACATTCACTAAACAGGTATTGCTGCACCGGCGGCGACCGCGACCACAGCAACACGATGATGCGAGAAACACCTGTCAGCTTCTTGTCCAATCCAATTTGATCATAGTGTTGTCGTTTGAACAACACTATTAACCTTTACACTTTACTACTAAAGTTAGAACCTTTACGTACGTGGCACATGACTGGCGCTCTTTGCCCAGACAAAGTAGGCAATCTCCTGTTCTAGTTTATCGTCCAATTTTGGGACAACCTGTATATTTTGTCGATACAAATATGAATCAGTGTTTGTTTAATTCGTTTCAATATATATATATATATTCTCCTATTTAGACCATTTAAAAGAGGTTGGTCGTGTAGCAGTGGAGGCCTGGTGCTAGCAGTAGTACTGGCACTCACCGTCTTGTGCTCCAGCAACTTGGGATGCAGCTCCTCCTTCCAGCTAGCAGGCAAGTTGGCTATTCTGTAACCATCGACACATTACAACGTATCTATCACTTAATACATATTCATTTAACCACAATAATATATTCATGTGTCTTGAAAATCGTTCGAAAATGGTGAAAGATAAAACAATATTTATAAAGAAAAATTCGAAACAAACTAGACTCAAAGTGTGAAATATAACATTATGTGCGGTGTGCGAGTAAACTTACTGCGTCTGAGTAACGGTGAGTGCGAGGAAGTGGTCCTCCTCGTTGCCGGTGGCGGGCTCCCGCGCCTCCAGCACGCGGCCGCCCAGCGCGCCGGCCACCCACTCCTCGCCGCGCCTGCTCCGACACACGCGTCAGTATGCCGCGGCGGTGTGTATACACCGGAGGGCGGGGCTCCGCTCACCTGACGTGGTGGCGCAAGGCGAGCGACGTGAGCTTCAGCCGGAGCTGCGAGTAGTGCTCGGGCACGTCCACGGTGCAGATGACGTCGTCCACCTCGAGCGCCAGCCGCGCGCGCCGTCCCACCACCACCAGCGACGCCCTCTCCACCACCCATTGGAACCAGAAGAACGTCTTCATTTTTGCCGCTGAAATTAAACCACACATATTATATACAGTATATTGCCGGAACCACAGACACTGTTGAAGTAGGTGTATCGGCCCTTGAAAGTCTGCCGGATTCAATACTAATAATAGTAGATACAGAGTATTTGAGAAGCGCGCGAGGTAGTCTCACCTAATTATGCAATTCAAAAATTATTTGGTAAAATAGATACTATGTTTTGTTTCCCACGTTCCTAGTGATTGCCGTGGCGTACAGTTAAGGGAAGAAGACGGAACAAATGGGGCGTGACTATTAGTGTTTATATTATATATTAATAGCGATCAGTTTATTTAGTCTTTGTTGTTGGTAATTGCCAAATTAACTCACAACTGGACAGGCGAATCAAAACACTGAGGTGCCAGGCTGTCAGTGGACGTGTGACCCTTGACTGTACCTGATCGATTGAGAGCAGCGAATCTAAATAGAACAGTTCGTTACTACAAATATCGCTAACGAGCTACAGTGTACTCAGTCCACCCACGATACCCGTAGGTTATTTATATAAAAAATATATCTATTTAAAAAATCTTATTTAGGTATATTTGTTTTAAAATAAGGAAGTAAATGTTTAACGTATTTGAAAAATGTATCACTAAGGGTCATTTTCATTTTCATAATTTGACGACATTGCAGTTCTGTAGGCTACAAATTTACGCTTTTGCGATTTTTTTCTTTTGTATAGCTATATGTATTGCTCTTTGAAAAGTTTGATGTTTCTAGGTCAACGGGTAGTAAGTCAGGTATTTATCTCATCATCATCATAGGCCACTTCATCTTGTCAGATGATTGTTGCAGTGCCGTGTACTATATCCTGCATCTTCTGTTGTGGCTTAGCAGACCAATGGCAGCACGGCATCTCTTGCCACATCTGTCGCAAGTGAACCGTGGATCTGAGGGTGAAGCAGTGCCGGTTATTCGAAGCCTTTTCTGCTTAATGCTGTCGAGCCAGGCTTCGTCATGCTTTGACATCCCAGGTGATAATGCACGGCGCCATTATGTTCTTACATTGGCGTGTGTCTCCCAGTTCCTTGTATCCACATCGAAGCTCTTCATATCACGCTTACAGGAATCCTTGTAGCGGAGCATGGGGCGCCCGACAGGTCTTTTGAAATCGGCGATTTGTCCGAGCATAACTTCACGCGCCAGTCTGTCGGAATCCATTCGATGAACATGGCCAAGCCAGCGGAGTCGTCTCTGTTTTAATATCGCCGCAATGCTGTTGCAATTTGTTTTGGAGAGAACCGTTTCATTAGTCATCCGATCTTTCCAAGTAACTCCCAGTATCGTTCGCAGGCATCGCATGTGGAAGGCATTGAGTCGACGTTCTTGTTTGGAGTAAGTTGTCCATGTTTCCGATGCGTAAAGAAGTACACTGAGGACGCAAGTCTAGTAAACGAGGACCTTGGTAACAATGGTAAGTTTATTGTTTTGCCATACTCTCGGTGACAGCTTACCGAATGTAGTCGCAGCTCGTCCAATACGGGTGTCCGTTCTTTGTCATTACTGAGATTACAGGTTGTGGTGGACCCGAGATAGCGGAAGTCTTCCACAACCTGAAGTGGTGCTCCATCGAGAACTATATTGGGTTGTAATTCTGTACTCTGGCTCATAATGACAGTTTTCTTGGGATTGACACTCATGGAGAATAATTTGCATGCGTGTTCAAATCTTTTCACTAATTCCTGCAGCTCTTCTTCCGAGTTAGCAACAAGTGCAGCATCATCAGCATACAGAAGTTCTCGGACTATTACTTCATAACGGTGTCTTTTTGATTAGAGACACGTTAAAAAGTCTTCCATCTTTTCTTGTATGCAGATGCACTGCGACGTCGCAGTCTCTAAAAGCCTCTGCAAGCAATGCCGAAAAGAAAATCCCAAATAAAGTTGGCGCAAGTATACAGCCCTGTCGCACTCCACGGTTTACATTAAAGGACGCAGAGGAGTCACCGTTAAAAATTACGGAGCCTTGCATGTTATCATGGAATGATTGAACGATGGCTACTAGGGTTGGTGGACATCCAATTTTTGACAATATCTTATAAAGTCCTCCTTGGCTGATCGTATCAAAGTCTTTGTTGAGGTCGACAAATGCCATATACAAAGGTACCCGATGTTCTCGACACTTTTCTTGAAGTTGGCGTAGTGTGAATATCATGTCACTTGTTGTGTTGAATCTACCGGCTCTGAAACCACACTGTGACTCCGGGTAGATTCTTTTTGCAAGAGTGTCAAGACTTTTAAGAACCACCTTGGCGAGTGCTTTACCAGCAATACACAGAAGTGATATTCCTCTGTGGTTATTACAGTCTCCTCTGTGTCTTGAGGCATTGAACCTTCTTCCCAAAATTGAAGTAAGAGCTGGAATAATGCTGGTGTCACGCACTTGAGTTTGATAAATTCAGCTGGTAGGTTATCTCGTCCAGTGCTTTTACCCAATTTTAGGCTGTTCACTGCTTGTTTGAGCTCTTCAAGCGTGGGGGGGCATCTAAATCCAGCATAACGGGGTAAGTTGGTAAAGCATCAAGAGCGTCAGTATTGATATTGATTTCTTTCGGTATTTATCTACTAATTCCCAATACTAATAAGTATAATTCTCAATAGAAGCAACCTTCTGAACCCGGCGGCAGCACGTATAATCCAGTATAATCATGTCGTTCTGACGAATTAAAAGTTAAAAGACGTACGAGAAAAGTTTTGACGATTTAAGTTAAAAAAATAAAAGTTTAATCAAATAAACATATTATTGTTCGGTATATTCCGGAATTGTATATTGAGAGAAAAGCTTGTAGCTACAGTTGTATTTTACACATGAAATACTGCCTTTTAAGCTAAATGAGTTTGACCCTGGTCATTCATATGGCCAGCACTAATTATTGAGACACAACGATTATTGAATTTGAATTTGGAAAAAAAACCGCCTCTTATTTGAAAATAAATCTGCGATTAATATGAGTATATATGAATGAAGTATGTCTGCTGAGTAAGGCAAAGGGCGATACTTACGCTTGTGCGAGGTGTGCGCCTCGAAGATTGATATAATATCAGAAGGGTTCTCGCTGGGGGAGTTCTCGGAGTGCGACACATGCTCAGCTTCCGACGCGGACCTGGACAAGGAAACACCCGCGGTGCACTCGTGGGCAAACAATCGGTGTCGGTGGTTCATGGCCTACTCCAGTATCTGACAGCGATCAATAGTACTCTCACGAATATCAAACAATGACTCACTAACCGCGCTGGGTTCGGGCCGGGCGTCGGCTTTAGCACGGTCTACCAGTATCACATATATTTAGAAAGAACCGAGTTTGTGGTAACCGAGTGACGGCCGAACAAAGGCCTAAGCTCGGCTCGGGTTCGGCACGGCTAAGTAATTCTTAATTTTGAAGTTTCTACTGTGAACGGAGCGAGTGATCATGCTCATCCCCCGTAAAGGGAAGATCTTTCAGTCGGGCAGGTGTCATGTCTGGGGAACACCGGTTTCAACTGTTAAAACTTGTACATCAATACTGCAATGCGCTCGAACGCAACATAGTTTCTCGTGTATTTGTACTCAAACTTGCAATTGTTAGCAAGTAACGCTCTATCTATGTAGCGAGCGCAGAAACGCTGCTACAATGCAAACTACCGGGCCTATGAGGTGGATAATATTGTGATAATGGTTCCGGAATAAAGACTAGTCCATGGCGCGGTAGTGTGGATGTAGTGGGGCACCTGGCGAAGGATCTCCAGGAGCCCCCCGCGGTGGTGTAGGAGGGGGCGGAGGGGGCGGCGGGCGGAGCGCGCCTCGCCAGCCTCGCCGCGTGCTCCACGCAGTGCAGCGCCGCGCACACCGCCTGCAACTGTACACGCACATACACTACGTTCACATCCATCCATATGGCGGGCCGGCACGGTAAATGACAATAGAGACGCGGCACCTGGTCGTGGTGTAGTGTGACGAGGACGGGCGGCGTGTCGGCGTGGAGGTTGACGCCCAGCGACACCACGGGCCCGCGGCCTTCCGCGCGCGGCGCCGGCTGCGCGCGCTCCTCCTGCACACAACCCACACGTTAAAGGTTATATGCTCACTTTCATTATATTATCATTTCATACAATTTTAAAGACAGCCAAGCCTTTAAAATTGATTTATATAAATGTCCAAGCAATCTACAAATACATTAATCTCAGGCAGTCACGAATATTCAATTCGACCACCTCACGTATTAGCAAGTATCAGAACAAATCTATATATATTTAATCATTTTTTTGGAAGCAAAAAATCCCATACCAAATTGACATTAAGAAAAAAGATTTAGTTACAACTTACGTCGGTAGGTCCGGGCTTGTTCCGCCTGCAAATACAAATGGTGCACCATTAAATAGTACACGTTACAATAGCGGTCCATACTACACTATTTCGGCTGTGTTACCTGGCGGGGCCCCGCACGAACTCCTTTAGCGTCGAGGGCGTAAATTCCACGCCCGCCGTAAAGTATTTCATTTTCTGCAATAAATAATACCATTATATAAGACAAATTGAAGATATTTATTTGAATGAGAGGAGTAAAAATTCATTACGCTACATAATTACGCTTTCTTTGAATAAATTTATCTACGTTTTGCATTTTTAAAGCAGGAGAGTTGGCATCTAGTAGAGGGTAGTAAACTCATAGCGGACCCTAACGAACGAACCACGGAGGATTATAGTGCCCGGCAAATTATAATGTAATATACATTAGATCTCTGTACTTTAGTATCAAAATGTATCTAGATCTGTGGGTACCGCTCAATATCAACTACCAAACAGTTTGCCACTTTAGTTAGTGTCATTTGTCACAAGTGTACTGATGAATAATGGTACCTTCTGAGCGGCAGTGAGGGAGGCGGCGTGCGCGTGGGTCGCGGCGGCGGGCTGGGGCGCCGGTTGCAGCGACTTGGTGACCACGGTGAGCGTCACGGTGGTGGAGAGCAGCTCGAGCACGGCGCGCGGCGTCACGGCGCTCGCCACGCGCAGCTGCGACCGCGCTGCGCCGCCGCGCCCCGCCTCCAGCGTGTAGCACGACATGTCCGCCAAGCGCATCTTCCACGGAAACGATTCCCCTGCACACACGCACACGCAATATACTCGAAGCAGCCCGGGCCGGGGGGCGGTTGGGCTATACTTATATGAGAACCGTTTGCGAGGAATCTTACTTGCTATTTCCACTAGGATGGAAGTCACACCTGAGTTCACTGTCATAATTCAATTTATTACAAATTTAGAACATTATTTTTGTTTAGTATTAGTTTCCTTCAAATAAATATTTTCTATGTGTGAACGTTGTTGCATTAAAAGAGACGTACAAAAGAATAAATGTAAATAGTTACCGGGCTTGTTCTTCAAGAAGGTGGGTCCGTCGTGTCTAATCTCGTTCCACAGATACTTGGACACCGAGTTGGAGCTAACCGTGAGCCGGCCGAGACTGGAAACACACACACACACACGCTGACAGTGGCCAGCGGCTCGGTCGCATTCGACTGCATTGCCCAATTATTGCACACGCACACATATAATACACATCGTTTAGATATCCATAATAATAATAAACGTTTATTTATTACAATAAGCAGCAACAAAACAAATAAAAATGATACAATAGAAAACACAAAGAAGAAATAAGTAGTGTTGTTATGGTTCAAAGTGGTTCGCACCAGTACATCGGGTGGCGGCGCACATTGTCATCAAAGGGCCACATACATCGGTGAACAGAATATCATGTGAAATATAATATTCAGGATGAATTTTCAAAGTGAGCGTGGATGGTCAAATCCAAACTAAGAATACGACGAAAAAAACTCAAGACTCTCGGGTGATAACTGAAACTGTAATAGATAAACAATAAATACACATAAAATATTTCCGACAAAAAGTTAGCAATCGAACTATTACTAGATTGCGTTCATTCGTAATGCATACTGGATGCGTCACAATATTTATATGATATATTTTAATTTTCTACGTTACCACAAAACTAAACATTTTCGGCATAATATTGTTAGTAACTCTGACAATATTATGCCAAAAATGTTTAGTTTATACACTGACACAGGTATAAAAGTAGAATGTAATATGAGTTGTACAGATTACATAATATCAAAAAATACCAAGTGTTTTGATAAATCAACATAATAGCTCGATTCTTCTTCTTCTTTTATTTTCCAATATTAGCAGACGAGGTGGTATGTGTAAGTAACTAGGTAGGGAAGCATCCGACTGACGACCGACCTGAGCGTGAGCAGCGGGCGGCGTGCGGCGGCGGCGTAGCGCTCGAGCGCGTCGCGCAGCGTGGCGCAGTGCAGCGCCGAGGCGGGCTCCAGCGGCACGTACACCTGCACCAGGCCCAGCTCCACCGCCACCAGCGCGCGCCGCAGCCGCGCGTGCAGCGCCACCAGCCACGCCCGCCCCTCCGCCTCCGACGCCGTCTGTTTACAAGCACATACCTCTGCCAACTGACGATCCACGTCCACCATCATAATATAACGAACACTGACCGTGTCGGGTGGCCCGTGCCTCTTGTCGGCGGGCTCGGCGCTGGAACCGAGGCTGCGCTCGCCGCCGCGATGGACCAGCTCGGCGCTCGAGCCCGCGCGCCCGCTCGACGACTGGCCGCCCCGCACACACACACACACAATATAATACGCGCGCATTATACTTGAACTTAATGTGCGCGTGTCAAAGCTATAACTTTTGACTCGTACACATTTAACACTTTGATTTCTTGATCCTCGAATTCAGAGTGTCATACCAAAAACATTGGCGATCATTATAAGTTTAAAAAAATTCAGAAAATATACATTTCACGTGAATTTGTCCCAGATGTGAAATATTTAAAAGAAACGCGTGAATCTATAAAGCTATCTATTATAGCTTATAATTTAAGTCGCTTGATTAATAAAAAAAACTTAATTAACGTATGATATAAAAAGCAAGGAGGTACTTTATAAATGTGAGTATTATCAACATTCGATCCTGTATTTGGTGAAGGCGGCCGCCATTGCAGCATGGTGTGTGTGTGTGTGCTGTGTATTGCCGCGGTGTGGTGTACACACGCCGGCCGTGCATGTCGCTGCGGCACTCACCGGTGGCGTGGCTCGCCGTCTCGAAGGCAAATACGTCGAGGACGAACTCTTTGCTGAACTTAAGTTGGTGTGCGAATCTACCAAACAAAATACCACTCGGCTGTTTAAGAAGTTAATATTGATTACTGTCGTGCTACTACCTCTAGATGCTAGTGCACTGTGTTATGTGTGTATTCTATGGACGGCCATTTACGGAGTTGCAGCGTATTCATATTTTATATCCGCACCTTTACTATTGCAACGTCGAATTTGTAGCGATAACAGAAGGAAGTATCGTTGAACCCATAGGAGGCCGGTGCCATCCGACTGTCGACCGTCATTTATTGGCATTTTCCATAATTATTACATATATTACTTGCGTATAATGTGTCTCTCGTGCTTCTTCTTATATTGACTAGATTTCTTACATAATTATTTTATTGAATTTCTTTAAAATTAATTTTGGTTTATTTTGTTTCGTCCGGCGTCACCTTCCTTTAATGTTTCAAAACGACGCCTTGTTTATGTTTAGCAATACAAATGGGGTATAATGTACTGGTGTTGTGTTACTGTAACATTAGATTTACAGTGAAGCTTATATGACGGACAATATAATAGAAATGAGGCATATTAAGTATCAACATAAGATGCATGAAGGAGCTCGCGGCGCGGTTGGTGTACGTGTGGTTGCTGACCGTCGGGCGCGGGGCTGTAGGCGAGCGCGGGGCTGTAGGCGAGCCAGGCCAGCAGCAGCGGGTCCAGCGACGCCGCCGAGGGCTCCGTCCACAGACCGCAGTACTCCGCGCCCTCCGCCGTCCGCGCACACCACTGCACCGCCGCGCGCACGTACGGCCTGCACGCACTCACACCAATATAGCGAACGTTCACCTCTAATTTCTTGATAAGCCACTTAAGAGGATCGAAAAATACCCGTTTTATGAAAACTTGTCTTCTGCGAAGGTCCAGTAACAAACTCAACCGGATATCTTGTACGTTTGCATATGCAGTTACTCTAGGGCTTTTTCACATCACGCAGCGATCTTACGTCACAGTTACTATGCCTTGAAAAGGTATCGTAGTAACTCGTACACAGATATGGGAGCTGCACCAAACACCAAAGACAGAACGGGTTCGTCTCAGCCCGTACAAATAGCCTCTTCAATTTCACACTTGCTCTGACAGACCCTAAAAGTTACGCCCTAATGCCGTAACGATTCGATTAAATTGTGAATCTCGATTCAATCCAATTCCGTGGACAAGACATAGGTAATATCGAATACAGCGTGATAACTTACGTAGTAGTGGGGACGTCGGGTCCGGAAAACAGCCACGCTTCCTTCGATTCCCCACCGTCTGGAACATAGAGTGCGGTTGACATCCTGTCGCGATCAACACGCGGCGCACCCGCGGCTGGCCGCGAGAGCGGCGGTGTGCCCTAGTAGTATGTGTATGTGTGTGGATGTCGATTTTGTGGGGGCTTTTTTGTGACAGCCACTGATCTTTAAAATCTCTACACAATTCAGCTGATATTCGTCAAAATCATTTGTATAAAATTACACAATATTTCTCAGGGGTGAGTAAAGTAGGCAGAAAACGTTCGGGAGCAATTTGTATCTCGTCCTGGTGTAGTGTGTAGGTACCGGGTCGGTGGTGTGCGGTGGCGCGCAGCGACTGCACGGTGAGCAGGTGCGTGTGGATGTTGGCGGTGACGTAGCCGCGCACGCTGGCCTCCTCCAGCACCGCCTCCACGGCCACCGCGTCTGGACACACACACCGACTGACTCCGCCACCGGCGCGCACTCCCACCACACTGCACCCTCATCGTTAATGTACGCCCGATACTATACTACTTTACGTGCAACAACTACAGAATTAATGTTTCAATCGGTACTCGTACAAATGTAATAGAGGTTCGTATTATACTATTTGAGTCGAGTCCTACGCTTTTTAAATCCATAGCTTCGGCATTTTTTTGCTCGCACAGAAGCTTATTTGTCGATTGACGAAGTATAACAGTACGGCGGGGGGCTATATAGGGTCGGGGGGAACCTTCGTCGTGGAGCGCGTCGTGCGCCAGCGTGGTGTAGCGCAGCGGCAGGGTCTCGCGCTGCTTCACCGTAGACTCGCAAATCTGCCAGGCGGCCGAGCACCGCGCGGCCGAGCCGCACACGTTCATTTCACCTACGATGACAAGGATTCGGATCTAAACGTTCCTCGGTCGCAGGGGAACGATAATCGAAGAACGAGAATATATCGACATACGTATTTTGAGAGAGTAGCCGAGGAGCGCGATCCGGTCGTCGTCGAAGTAGGCGGAGTTGAGCAGGAGGTGCGCGACGAGGCGCAGGTCGGCGCGCGCGACGGGCCGCGGGGGCAGCGCGGGCGCCAGCAGCAGCGCCTGCGCGCCCGGCGCCGCCAGCGACGCGTGCAGCCGCGCGCCGCGCCACGCCGCGCCCTCCTCCGCCGGCAGCTGGCTCGCCGCCGAGCACACCCTGCACCCGACCGCACACGTCGCACCGTTACACCGTCGCCGTCGCGGACACGCCCGCTCGTACATTCGACGCTCCCGGGAACACCACCCGACTTACCTCGTGTGAAACACTTCACACTAAGTCGAGCGTCTATGTACGTGGACCGTTAATTTCGTGGCGCCAGCAATTTACGCTCCATTGAATTTGAAGGAGCGCGTGCTAGGTGCCCATTATTTATCTTTAAATCGAGAGTCCTGGTATTAATTTTCAACTAATACTTTAAGTAGGTGTATCTATCGTGCGTCGAACGCCCGCCGAGATCCGGGCGAAGGCGCACCCGAGGGGGCGTAGCGGTGCAATCGGAAGTCGAGAGGATCGGAACGGTCGTTTGCCTGTGCGGGTAGAGCGGCGCGGTGAGCGCGAGCGTGACGCGCGGCAGCAGGAGCGCGAGCGAGGCGCGCGCGCTCGGCGCCAGCGTCACGCGCAGCCCGCGCGCCTCCACCGACACGCGCCGCCGCGGCAGGTTCTCGCTCAGCGCCTCGCACTCCTCCACCGTCAGCACGCGCATCGCCTCTGCAAGGACACCGCACGATCGACAAATTATATTATCTTCGCTCAATACCTTCCGATGACATGCTTCATTTTAGAAATTGGGTGTACGGGAACGGGGAGCATCGGAAAAGGGAGGGGGTAGAGGTGAGGCCTGACGGGATTTCCCTGTCGAGTTTCGTAACGTCTCGCCTATTCCTCCACTTCACGGAGAAGCGCACTCGAATAAGACTCCGTTAGTGTCGTGTGCCATTGTGGGAGTCACCGGCCGGGCTAGGGTGTACGGGGAGGGGTGCAGTGTGTGCGGCGGTACTGACGGCGCGGCGCGGGCGCGGGGGGGGGCGCGGGCGGCGCGGCGGCGGCGAGCGCCGCCCGCAGCGCGGCCAGCCGATGCAGCAGCCCCGGACCGGCGCACAGCTCCACAGGCGCCAGCCGCACCGTCGCCTCGCACACCTCCACCCAGTCACTGCGCAACATACACCTCACTCACTGACACCTGCCTCCTCGACAAGCAGCCAAATTTACAGGTACAAAATGGGTATGAAAATTTGTATACGAGATCTTACTGCCACGCAGACAAAGCTGCGGGCGGAAGCGATTAACCCCACGAGCAGGCTGTTAAGATTTAATAAGAAGAAGAAAAATATTGCAAAAACACCTGGATTGCGATAGCGCGAACGGGCAAGAGAGAGGATGAACATGATCACTCACTCTCCCCACACAGACTATTTGTCCGTAGTGGTGTTTTGTTGTATACATTTAATGAATTATATACCAGCAATATATACAGAATAGTATACAAGTAATGTTGCGCTTGTCGGTACCTGTATTGGAAGTCGTGGGGGGGGTTCTCGTAGGGGTTAAGGTTAGGGCGCGGCGGCGCGCGGTCGTGCAGGTACTCGAGGTACAGCAGCGGCTCCATGGCCGCGAATAGCTCGTCATCGTCCTCCGCGCCGCCGCCAGCCTCGTCCGCGCCGCCCGCCTCGTCCGCGCCGCCCGACCACGACGCGCTCGCCTCCTGCACTCACAACATACTGTACCGCACCACCCTCCATCATCATTGACTTCTTGCTGTGTGCTTTAAGCAACTAATTATTGAATGCAATTTTAATGTTACACTATATCATTATTTTATGTTACACAGTAATCAATGTTTTAAAACTGATTCGTGAAAATGAAGAGTAGGTACAAAAGATAGCAAAAGCACTTGAATAAAAAAGATAGCGGATTTGAGAAGATGAAGGACGATGATACCCTTCACGATCATGATCACGTCATTTTACCTTATTATAATGTTTGTATCTTTACATAATATAGGTCGTGTATGCGGTTGGCCTGGTGCGTATGTGTACACTGACACATTCGCATTTCTAAAAATTTTATATTTTAAAGATCTTCCAATGAGGCCTGAGAGAAACCGTTTTCGTTGATCTGTACCGTGTGTTTCGAAGATTAAGAGACAATGTTGTTAATGTAAGAAGTTGCAGAACCTATATTCAAAAGGTAAATTCGATAATCTGCAGTGGTATTTCCCGTTTAAATGTCTCTATGATTGAAGAAACGATGACTCGATATTCGGGGGCGTTTTCTTATAAGTTCCGTGGATAGCAAGGTGCCCTAATCGGGCAGATGTACCGGCGGCACATTGTTTTCGGTGAGAACGGCTACTGTTACTGTGGTCAACGGAGCGGGAACTGACCGGGTCAAGGGGGGCTCGGCGGGCCCCGTCGGCGGGCGGCGCGGCGGGCGCGAGGTTGGCGGGCGGCCAGCTCCAGTCGCCGGTGGGCTGCTCCGCGCGCCGCACGAACACCGTCGGCTCCTCGCCGACCTGTACGCATAGGCACACACATAATTATATTACTGCCAAACATGTCTGTCGCTTATAATTATAGGCCTGTAATACGATTAGAACATAGCACATTCGGTACTCACGGCGTGTGCGTCGTGGTGCGCGCAGGGGCACTTGCCGAGCGCGGCGAGGGCGAGCGAGCGCATGGCGACACGCACTCGGAGCGCAGTGGGCGCGCACACGGTGCTCTTCACTGCCGCGTGCTGCGCGCTCAGCTCCAACACGGCGCGCGCGCGCCGCCGGCCGCCGCTCTCCGTCTCGGTCACCTGCGCGCCGACATCGGGACGTCAGCGGGGAACACGGGGAGGGGCGCGGCCCCGCTCGTGGGGGGCACGGGGGAGAGGCGGGGCACCTTCAAAACGAGGGACACGTCGTCCAGGTAAGCGGCGAAGTATATCGGCAGCGGCGCGGGCGCCGGCGGCGGGCCCTCGGCGTCGTCCCGGTCCGTCCAGGCCGGCAGCCACGACCACGCCCACTCGGACCAGCTCCCCGGGCGCGCCGGCTCCTCCTCCTCGCTCGACGCCGCATCTGCCGCGGCGAACGATCACACGTCAACGACAACGGAGCCAATGTGACGTCGGGGCGAGTACTTCGTGAACATTCGAGAAAGACTCTTCGGTCACAACATAGCCCCCCCGCGTACGCAGGACGTAATAATTTATACGGTATTTGTATTATCTTCATCAGCATCGTCTCCGTGGCCTCGTCCTTATCCCATGGACTGGAACTGCGGCGTGATCTTCCCTAAAATCTTGTCGGACGGTACTTTTCCGTACTTATAAAAATATGAATAAGTCGGGTATGCCTTTCGTTCGTGGCCAACGACCAAACGTGACATATCGGCCCCGCAAATTATCATTTGGCGAAAATATCTTATTTACCGAAGCTTGAAAGCGAATTTGTAATTTCGGAAAACAATACGTCCCTGCCATCAAATAATTACCAAATCATAGTCGTAATATATTGTGATGATAAATTCTGTTATATGACTATGATGTAGGCGCGCGCGTATTTACGTGTGGGCGGGAGTGCGGGCGCGTGGGCGGGCGGCGGCGCGGGGGCGGCGGGGCGCGCGGCGGGCGGCGGCGGGCGCGCGGCGGGCGGCAGCAGGCGCCGCAGCAGGCCGAGCTGCTCGCCCGTGGCCGCCCACGCCAGCCGCGACCCGCGCGCCTCCACGCTCAGCGCGCTGCAGCGCCGCGTCACCGCGGACACCAGCCGTGTCAGCACCCTGACACACATAACACCGATCAACCGCTGCATACGACGCCTGCGCCAATCGCACCTTCACCGATAACATCACTATTACGGGGTCACCCGCCCGATCGAGCCCGTAGACGTTTCAAATGTTATCAGGCAATATCGTCATATAATTAGACTAGGTGCCGAACGGTACACGCGAGGGCGGCGTGTGCGTCGCGGTCTCACTTGAACTGCAGTCGGCAGCGGTAGAGCAGCGGCTCCTGGTAGTAGCGTATCTTGCCGTCGGCGTCGGCGCGGTCGAGGCACAGCGTGAGGTCGTCCAGCCGCACCAGCCGCCGCAGCGCCGGCCGGCCCGCCTCCAGGTCTGTGGCACACGGACCGCCCATCGCACTAATGCACTATATTATATCCACCAACTCTACTTACTTACATTACTCCTACCTATATTGTTTACATTAACTGCAATTACTCCTACCTATATTACATTAGTTCCAGGTGACATAATGGCAAAAATATCGGTTCCTTTCCTGTTCCGTCCTACTAATATTGTAAATGTGAATGTAAGTGTGTTTGTTACGCTTTCACGCAAAAACTAGTCAGCCGATCATTATGAAACTTTGTACAAATATTCTTCTCGAGTCAACGGCCGGAACGGTCTCCGCCACACCTCCAATGATCACGAATATTATTCAAAAGTAACGTGTTCCTGTCAGATTTATAAGTACTTCTAATGCATTAATTTACAATATGCTCGAGATATTCGTTTTTACACAACGCTATGCTCGACCTCAGAGTTACGGGTAAAGAAGATATAGGTGATACGCCAATTTCTGTTTGTTTCTGATACAAAGTGAAGGCGACACATTTTGTGAATTTGAAACGACCTCTGCGAGCGACTGAATTCCCAAAATATAATACATTTTTTTAATCAGTTCAGTGACGCTCGTCATATTCGTCAGCGCCGAGCCGGCGGTCGAGTGTCTAGTAGTGTAGTAGTGTAGGTCGGCGTGGGAGGAGGGCGGACCTGCGAAGGCGGGCTCCCAGTCGGCCCCGGCGCTGTCTACGGCGAGGTGCTTGATGTTGAGCGACAGCACGGCGTCGTCGTGCACGTACTTCACGATCAGGTGGTGCACGCGCACCGCGATGTTGCTCACGACGCGCCGCACCAACGCGCGCATGTACCCCGGCGGCGCCTCCACCACCGGCGGCTCCCGTCTGCACACACACGCACACTGTCAGCGCTCACTGCCCAGAATGCAGTCGCGCACTAACTAAAGCTAAATATATACCTTGGCGACTCTGGAGGCGGGTTGTCATCCGCCGCCGCCGGGGGATTCAAATTCAAAACGCATTCTGTAAACAAGAATGACAGAAATTATACTATTATTATTTCGATA
This sequence comes from Watsonalla binaria, assembly GCA_929442735.1. Taxonomy (NCBI): domain Eukaryota; kingdom Metazoa; phylum Arthropoda; class Insecta; order Lepidoptera; family Drepanidae; genus Watsonalla; species Watsonalla binaria. Next base: position 45,714 of record OV838917.1, on the reverse strand, counting down.
ATACTTTATTATAATATAGAATAAAACGGACTGAATTATATAATAAGCCGAGTCTGTAGTTCCTTTCGAACAACCCACCTGTTGCAGTTCAGTGAAAACAAACTAGTCAAATGCAAAGATACAAGCACTGCATCTTTCCCCAAAGATGTGATGTTTCCGAACATATCAACATACTGTGTTCTATGCATTCATTTCCTAACATAAACAAACTCTTTTTGTAAACCATTAATTGTTGATATCTAATAAACTTTTTTCTCCATGCACAAATGTTCCAAAACCATTTTCTCTAACCAAAGAGCAATGTTTTAGAACGTTCGTATGGAACTCTAAGGTTGCTGGTCACCGCCTGTGACGTTATGGCATCGGAGGGGGTAGCAGGAAGTGGGAGGTACCGATTGTGTCGATGGTAACGACGATGGGCTCGAACATGATCCGGGTCCAAGGCACATGTATGAGCAGCTCGTGGATGCGGCCGGAGACCAGCGCGAAGGGCAGCGCCACCTCCTGCTGCAGCACGTCGGGCCGCAGCACCAGGTTGTGCAGCGCCACGCCGCCGCCCCACAGCGACACCTGCACACCACCGCACGTACACACTCACCCTATTACATTACATACTATCTACCTACATTGCACACGCATTCTCTGGCCATTTCAAACTTGTATGGGCCCAGAATATCAAACATTCAAATGATCACACAAACTTGTATGGGCCCAGAATATCAAACATTCAAATGATCACACAAACTTGTATGGGCCCAGAATATCAAACATTCAAATGATCACACAAACTTGTATGGGCCCAGAATATCAAACATTCAAATGATCACACAAACTTGTATGGGCCCAGAATATCAAACATTCAAATGATCACACAAACTTGTATGGGCCCAGAATATCAAACATTCAAATGATCACACAAACTTGTATGGGCCCAGAATATCAAACATTCAAATGATCACACAAATTGCCAACTTACCTGCGCATCTGCTGGTTTGAAATCGCGCACATATTTATCGACGTAGCTCAGCAGGATGGGTGTGACGTAAGACTCTATCTTGAACATGTTGTTGGGGCTGGATGGCCACACCTACATCATCTGGAACAAGGGCATTGTCTGCAGCTGCCTCACTTGTCACATTTGACAGTCAACTTACAACTGTGTATATTATTAATAGCCGTAGAACATTTTTATAGAACTGAAACAAGAGCAGGATATATATGGTGCATGTCTACTATATTCTCACGTCACCAAACTCTGGATTCAAATGTTCTTATATAGCTGACATCGAAATTTGTTTCTTTTACTTAGTGATATGGCTTGTAAATGTACAGAATATATTGCAATAAGATTATAATTAATTCAGTACTCAATTGTTGTTTCAAGGAAACAGGTTTATTTATACAACCTATGTATCTACATATACTCAAATAGGCTAAAAATGTAGTGGATTCATTTAGTCCCAGGCAGGAGGAGGAGGCAGGCAGAATGAAGCAGGTGCCAGTCGTGAGTAAATAAATAGAGCAGTCTAACATTGAGGACATGGATATGCTGGCCTTGGCTAAATGTGTTCACAATACCGTGTTAACATGATACGCTGCCTTGGCTTGATGTGTTTTTAATACAATATTGTTGTGACTTCTTAAGGTCTTATGTGCTTATTTGCCACTTTATTATTATAATAAATTGTGACTGCCAATAAACTAGTTGCATTCGCGGTAGCAGAGGGTAATTTTTTTTTTTTTAATCATTTATTATTTATAGAGGGTTTTTAATAAAATTAATGCCACCCTCAATCGTACAAATGTCACTTCTATCGTCTTCCAATACCAGCATTCACAACTTTACACAGCATTCTGGCTTCCCGTGACAATGGGGCAGACAGAATACTATTGTATATACCCACATTGTACTCACTACAACAACAGTATTGTAAGTGGAAGGATCGTCTCTCAGTCTCATTCCGGACACACTCCGCAAGAATGTGTATCACATATTCAGTTCTTCCGCACTCTGAACATAGCGGTGAATCAGTTTTCCTCATCATGTGTGCAAACATATTCATGGGAATGTGTCCAGAATGCAGCCTGAATAAGGTAACAATTTCAGGTCTATGCATATCTAAACCCACGAACCAAGGCGAATGGCACAAGCTGGTCTGGATGGTTTTGTACCAAATCCCTTTGAATTTCAATCTTTCGTCGAAGTATTCTGACCACATATCCTTAAACCGCCTACGGACTACAGAAATGAGATTGTTGGAGTAGGGCAACCATTCTACAATTATTCCGTCTGTGATAGCTTGCTTTGCTAGGCGATCTACCACCTTGTTAGCGTGTATACCCACGAGAGATGGTATCCACTGCAAGACTAAATTGTTATTCTTAAGCTTACTGATGGAGTCCAGAGGGTATTGATCTAATGACGCACTTTTTAATCATATTTATCACTTTTTAATATATGTTTTCAGGTATTTATTTTATTTTAAAACAATTTAGTGACAATTTCTGATTTATTTATAAAAATCTAATCAGTGTTAATCAGGATTATAATAATTCTAAACTATATCTAAATCTGTTCAGGCATGTAATAGTAAACAGTCACATACGTTGTACTTACATACATTAACCCCAAAAAATATACTTTTTTAAGGAATCAGAGTAAATAAACCACTAGTTGGCGGACGCGCGGCAAATAATGTCCACTTAATTTTTTTTATATTACAATAAATATACAATCAATTTCCTTTCGTCAAAACTCACACTGTTATCATTATCAATAGAAATTATTATTTCATCAGTATTCCGAAACCGGCATTAAATACAGTTTATGCATGAATGTACTTACGAATTAAAAGCTGAGAATTCTATTATCATAACTATCACGGTGGTACTACAATTTTATACAAATAAATTGGACGATATTTTCAAACCATCTGTACACTGTAAAATAAAAACAAGTCAACTTCATTTACTACAACGTCAGAACGTCTTCCTTCTATCAAATCAACTTCAACTTCATAGCAAATTGTTTATGGCTTCTGAAGTCGGGCGGGGTTAACACCACAGATAAAAAATACTCACCTTTTGCCCACGGAACAGAGAAAGTGCATCTAAAGGTGCGGCCTCATGCAACCGCTCGACGCACGTTTCCAGTGACAAATTGTGATCGTAGGAAATGTAGTGAACAAGCTGAAAAGGTTTAGGTACAGCCTTTGCAGTCGCTCGTCACTTGTTTGCTGTGACAAATCTGGTCATGGGATTTTTAGCGACAAACTTAAAATGTTGAACTTTGTCGCTGGGACGTATCGAGAGTGTAAGTAGGTAGTCTTTTAATGGAACTGCTTCGTCACCAACTAGCACATATGGTAAAGCCATTCCATCAACCGTTAGCTTTTCTGGTTCGGGTACACTCATTTTCTCTCTGCTCAAACTTTTGGCCCATCTCTGAATCCCGGACAACGCCACCACCACTTCGTCGAAAAACAAACAGTGCATAAAATAACAATAAATATATAGTAGATATTTATTGTTATTTTATGCACTCATATTTCTTTCACTTGTATCACTGCCATGAGTTACGAAGGAGGTTAGGAAATCAACAACACAGGGTCACGTGACCAGATTTATCACTGCAAACTAGCGACAGGCGACTGCTTCAGGCAGTAACTTTTAGAATCGCGTGAAATTTAAAATAGGGATTGTCGCTGCAAACCAGCGACAAGCGGCTGTCTGACATAGTACCTCTTAGAGTCACGGGAAATTTTAAATGGGGTCACGGAAATATAGTGACAAAGCTGAAAATTTTGAGCTTTGTCGCTTGAGTCGCTAGTCGCTCGTTTGTAGCGATAAATCTGGTCACGTGATACGTAGCGATGAAGCTGAAAATGTTGAGCTTTGTCGCTGGGAAGTATCGAGAGTGTTAATTGGAATGCCTCGTCTCCAACTAGCACATATGGTAAAGCCATTTCATCAACCGTTAGCTTTTCTGGATCGGGTACACTCATTTCTCTCTACTTGAACTTTTGGCCCATCGTTGACGCACGAAAAATACCACCATGACCAAACGAGCGACGAGCGGCTGCATGACGTAGTTCCTTTTTGATTCGCGAGAAATTTAATATGGGGTCACGTGACCTCATTTGTCGCTGGAAACGAGCGTCGAACGGCTGCATGAGGTTGCAGCCTAGGCGTTTTCTAGTGTTGCTTGAAACGGTGGAAATGTATAATTATGTTGTGTTCATTGGATGGTAACGTTTAAGCCATCTATTATACGTGTTCCCTATTTACATTAAAGTCCGCTTTGCCACGCGTAATAAACTTTCAATGTACCTGAGTCTTTATGGTGAATGAAAACATCGTGAGAAAATGCATATTTCTGAGAATTCATTCAAAGACGTACCGTATGTATAGTGCCTGAGACGGCGATAGACTCACCATCTGTCATGTTGGCATTTAATCATCTTCAGTGAAAATTGGGTGTTGTGATTACAAGACCCCTTCGGAGAATACAGGCGTGAGCATATGTATGTAGGTTAGTACGGACTTATTGAGTGATCCGTTATTTAAAATAGGTGTTTTGAATGCTCGCACGAGCTCCAACTAGGGAAATCTATTATATCGGTGCCTTCATGATGGTGCTTTAAACGTAAGTAAGTATATAAGTACTTACTATATTTTTATGATTTCATGGTAATTTTAATACATAATTGAAAATTAAACCTATGTTTTTCTACATTCACTTTTCAACTAATATTATACCTACTCTGTTTTGTTTGGATATTTGTTTACATTACGGCTGGCTATTATCTAAAATAGAGCCGTTTTGAAATGCGGCCGTTCAACGATTAGCCGGATTGTATGCGGCTGAATCAGTTGCATTTAAAGAACATCGTAAAAATTTGGGCATTAAAAAAAATAACCACGAACGATAACCTAACCCATGGTTGTGTTAGAAAGCTAGCCTTTTGACCTAACCAATACGGATTGGTTCTGCTCCCTGCGTGGGTCGCTTTATTGAAGAACGAATCGCAATGAAATCCGGCTAATCGTTGAACCACCGCATCGTCCGCATTTCAAAACGGCCCTGTTTTTGATACCAGCTAGCCGAAATGTCATACGGTGGACCAGAAAGCCACAAGTCGTCATCAATAAACAAAGCGTGATTTTTAGGTCACAGGAGTGTTGGTCGTTCGAGGGATGAGTTAATCAATCAGCCTAAATCAGTATTCCAAATATAGGCTTGTAAATGTTACCTGCCGAACCCGATTTCAGGACATAGGTACTTGTTTTACCAGGGCTCAACAAGTTCTACCTACTTATAAGTTATTATGGGATCAACTGTTGCCTTGCCAGGCCTTGGTTACACTGCCGCATTATTCACTAAGGTTTCTCAGCGTCGCACTCTCCTTGTAGTGTCGGTTTTAAAGAAACGAAATTGAACCTTATCCTATATGAGTAATGTATCAACTTCCTATGATTGAAACCAACGCTCGTCGTCGAGTTCCACGCTGAGAAACCTTAGTGAATAAGGCGGCAGGTATAGCCTACGCTAAATAGGAGAAACTAGATTAGCCATGGCTGAACTAGTTACTTCGCGTAGATTTGATTTACTTGCCGTGGAACCCTAAATGTTGTTTTTAATAAAAGCAGCCTAAGTCTCTGCCAGTGAAAGTACCGTTCAAATCAGTCGGGACGTTTCGTAGATTAGCCAGAACAAACAGACAGACAGACAGACGGAAACATTTTATGAAAATTGGCTTTTCTATATCAGTTTCTTGCATTTGAACTTGGCAAGTAACTAATTATTAGATACCAATTCTTTGCGTTTTATACTCGTGATAATTTCTCAACGAAATGTCCAATTGGAATAAAACAAAAAGTATTTTACTTCAACATAAATACCCTTCATAATATGTATAAGTACCTACCTAGTTTTCAACTATCAATCAAATGTACCTACATTAATTAAAGTGCATGAGTGGGAATGAAATAATTTCAAGTAAAACCTGCTGAAAGAGGAGTATTACAGTACAGAGGCCGAATGCCTGGCGACGCACGCAGTGCGCGGCTGAAGCCGCGGCAAGGCGTACTACTTAGGTGGACCATTCTGCCTTTTGAGCACATTAGGATACATGTGGCTTTCACATGTAGTAGTCATAATGTTACTTTTATTGAAGCTCCTCTGTTGTAAGTGTGTTTGATTATGTTGTTCGGCATACAATGTACGATCCAAAGCCTCTAGTCACTGTATTTACATAACAATAATGTCACTACATTTTTTTATATAAGAAATCTTAATTATTTTTAAATAAACTCGTTAATTCACAGTCAAAGTAATGTTGATTTTTAATTTACAAAACGTCGTCGTAGTCCTAGATTCGGTTCTTAATGAGCTAACAAAAATAGAGGACGGATTTAATTAATTTATAAGTAATAATTATTTCAGTAACAATGATAGCGAATGCGAATGAAGGAGCCGTTGAAGATAACTACCCAGATATTGAAGACTTGTTCACTAGTGCTCTCGATACCGATGGGCAACATCCGACTGACACCAGTTTGGTTGTGGACCTCGATAAATTGGATATCCATAAGTTTCTGAACAAGCTGGATGATCTACACTCCTACTTATTGGAGAAAGAGAAGGTGACAGAAACTAGGAGGCATACAATGATGGTCATGCAGGGGAGCAAGATCCTATTCACGGAAGGTATGACCATGCTGACCCACAGTAAGGCGTGCGACACGATGCTGACCATCATATACATGGCCCGTCACAAGATACGCTCGCTAGAGAACGACCCCAACTTCAACACTAAGGACACCGGCTACCGCATAGCGTTTCTCTTCCGCCGCCTCAAGCGGCTACATAAGCGCATGATGGACGTTTACACCACCCATCTCTTCAAGCCGCTCCCCAAACACTACACCGACGATGAAACACAGCCTATCTTATGGCACCAAAAGGCTATTAAAATATATACTGATTTTATGTACCTCTTCTGGGTCCTGGTCAAACTTGACGAAGTGTACCGCGAGAAGAATAGAATCCTTGAACCTAAGAAAAAACTTAAGAAAAAAACTACAGCCGGAGCCTTGCCTTATGGCAGGTCTTAAAAATGTGTCATCTTATCTTTAAGTATAGCATTATATTATTATGTATATAGATGGACGACCTCGCTGTGCTGTCGTTTAGTCACTTGATAATAACTACCTATTGTAGTTTACTCCTACACTGACTTTCACTTTTGGGGAATATTATTATATCAAAGAAATTATTGCAAGAATCCATCTAATCCCAAGAAGATATCCCAAGGGTGGTATCATTATAAAGAAACCAGGTCCTGATGTTGATATCCCAGAGAAATACAAGTAGTTCCATCTCGCTCCATTATACTAATTAAAAAATAAATAAAGCATAGACATTTTTAGGTCCGAGTTTGGTTTAATCTTCGTTTAAATCTTGTTTTGTTATAAGGGGGAAAATATTTTGATGGTACTTATATGTTTTTTATTTCTAATAACAAATAATAAATAAGTAACTAAAAACTAATTACAAGTAGAAAACTTGGCCCAAATCGGTGTCTCTCGGGATCGTGCCAAGAAGGCTGGCAACATTGCCACGTTGAATAGCAATGCTGATTCTCTGAGCGAGAAAAGCCCCAGCCCGCTTGTCACGAGAAGCTTCTACCAGACGACGTGCAACCTCTTTGAAAAGTTGATGAACATCTGGACCCCAAGGTCCCAGAGTTTCAACCGCAAACGCAGAAAATATGTATCCTTGACCAATGCAAACATATTTCCGGCGCTTGAGGCACTCCTGCTGAACAGCAGCAGCACCGGCCGCCACAGCAGTGCCGGGGAGATGGGACGGAGCCAACGTATCGACACACGTGGCATCCCACACCAGCGGCCGGCCCAATCTCCACGGCACCAGCGACATACCATCCGGCCTCCGGCCATCGCTGCGCGCCAAACCTACTGGTTCCAGTACAGCAGGCACCCCGGCGGTGACCAGAGCCCGGCGTATTAGGTCATTGATGGAAGAATGACGACATCGTCGACCGGCGCTACTGACGCATGACAGACCATGGTGTCCGAAGATGTCCACACTATCTCCACAGTGACACTGATGAGGGACAATACATTTTGCGCCTAAACGCAAGCAAGCACACAATCTGAATGTTGTGTCATCCAGAAGCGTACCGATGTTAAAAGATGGTAAGGCCTGAAGCCAAAGAACAGACTCCCATTTAGCTACTGCCAAGAGGCGGGCACGATCAGCAGAGATTAAACTACTTTCAAGAAGTGTATTATAATTCAGCCTGCTGATAGGCTCGTCCCATTTCCTTTGAGATTGCGGTCTTGGCGGCAAGTCAGTGTTGGGGCAAGCCATAAGCCAAGTATTTCTGGCCTCAGTTAGGAACGAAACCTCACAGTCACTGAGTGACGGAAACAGAATATTGCCAGTGAGGTCGCGCACACTGTGAACTGAAGCCAGAAAAGCCGGCAGGGCCACATCCAAAATTTTGCGTATTCCCAGCCCACCAAACCTAATAGGCAGGGTAGCCTGGGACCACGATCGGTCGTCCAAATCAATATTGCAAATTGTGGATAAAGTTGATCGAACTTGAATATCTAAACTCTTTAAAATTTGGGGGTCTTCCCACAAAGGGCTGCTGCGCAAGACGTAGGTAAATTTAGGTACGAAAAGACAATGCCTTATTATAAAATAAGCCATATGTGTTTTAATTTTGGATAGATGTTCTGAAGAACTTCTAAATTTTTCTAAATGGTCTTCCGCAAAAGCCGGGAAAGCCTCTTCAAATATGGGAGAGATTTTGATGGTGGACTTTAACAAAGTACATTCAAAATACAGCACTCTAAATGCTTTGGACTCTAAAAGGTTTGGAAGATAACTTTCACTGAGAACAACCTTCATTGTTAACTGCTCTTTTCAAAATATTTTGCATATTTATGAACACATTATAAATAATCCTTACACCTTATAAAAAACATTATAAAAAAAATACAAATATCGATCAAAAACAGTTAACTTTGTTTTTTTTTTTATAGTATTAATAGTACTATTATACAATTTATTAACTAAAAACTTATATATACAAGGAACAGTACTTAAAACGAATAGTGCTTAGTTATATATAAATGTGTAACATGACCAGCCTCACCATCATCGGCTTAAGCAGAGCGTATTAAGCACTGCTGAGCTTTGACGTTTAATTTTTATACCGTAAAATTAAACGTTAAAGCTAAGTAGTTTTTAACACGTTCTGCTGAAACTGATCATAGTAGGCCCCCTGTTCACAAATGCTTATAACGCGGAAAACATTAATGTAGAACATTGGACAACCCATTGGTACGCAGCCGCAAATAAAGCATGACTACTCATAAAAAGCTATAATTTAATCAAAATAGTAATGAGTCGATATGAGCTGCGTTGTAGTGTGTGTGCGTATGTGTCTTGGGTGTGTGTATAAAACGCGCACGTGTCGTTAAATAAGTACAATAAATAATCTCTCATCTGTTTATAGCTATTTATATACGTAACAGATTACGCTGTTAATTGCCCTTGTAATGAGTTATTTGTTTGAACAGGGATTACTTCCAACAGGTAGCTAAAGTGCTCGGTGGAGGATTCCACGGCCGATGGCCGCCGTTGCCATTCACTCGCCGTGGTATCTCTCGAACATGAAACCGCCACTTATTGCATTCGTTATATTACTAAGTGAGTCATTACATTTTACCATTATGTTATGACTTGACTTGACTTACTTATCAATCGCAATATTATTAATCAATATCGTTATCTATACGCTGCTCTCAATAGACTAAATCTATTATCTATTACTATTGTAATTGAAATAATTTAGATCTTCATACCTGCACGATACACAGATTGTTGAAACAAACGTTTACAAATCATGTGTATCAAGGTGGTAAACTCCTCGGCATTCATAAGAGCGTTACCAGGGCCGTTACCAGGGCCGTTACCAGGGCCGTTACCAGGGCCGTTACCAGGGCCGTTACCAGGGCCGTTAGAGGGTAAATTGAATAAATCATTTTCATTTTAATGTCATGCAGGTGGCGGTACATTAACAGAATTGAAAGTGAGCGAGCAGATCCCGCACGCGGATGTGATAGAGCGCCTTGTAGCGTCTTATGGAATCTACAAGGAGACCGGGCTCAGCGATCCCGTGTTCGAGTACATTTTGGACGGGAGCACGCAACACCGGGGAGGCGAAGTTAGCCGCAACCTGGACATCCAAACGCTGGACTTGCCTTCCCTTCGTCGCCTGGTCGACCACATAGGGAAAATAACAATGGAGCGCGAAAAGGCTAAGAGTCAATCTCGACGAGTTGGTCACGACCGAACAATTAAGCATATTAATCAACAAACTCAAATCAATAACAGAGCAAACGATACCACAAACACGATAATAGCTTTTGATCTGATGGAGCAGTCTATATACGCCACTCGCTACCGTCTAGCTCAGACCAAGAGATTTCGGAAGCGATATTCCAGGGTTACCAGCTACCACGTAGCCTTCCTCTACGGCTCTATCACGCAGTTGGCCTTAAAGATGGACAACTACTACGCGCAGATGGAGACGCTCCACCATTGCAAGTTCTACCATTACCTATTCCTGTACGAAAAGATCCTGTCGGTGTGTGTGGATATCACCAACAGCGTGGAGCGAATTTGGCTTCTGCACAAGGAGGCCTCCAGCCAGATGGGCCCCATCGTAGACGTTAACGAGGAACAGGCCACCGAGCAGCCCACTAACGTCACTAAATAACCTAACAAATGAGAAAACATAATAAATGCGTAGGTACGAGAATGTAAAATATGATGTCCTGTTACTATTAATGTCTACTGATCTCTACCGTGAAGCATGTCATAAACGTCTAATGAAGGGCCGTTCTGAGTCTGCATAATGCAGTGTGACTGTAGGTATTTGCCACGCGATAGTTAACGTGTTGGTTGCGTTTTTTTTTTCCATTCCTGCGGTACGGGACGTTAAAGATCTCGTATGAAACACTATCACCGTGGCGGTACGGGGCTTATTTCAACGTTTAAGATACTGAAGTTTTTCTTCATGAAAAGATATAAGAGTTTTTCTTATACTAACATAAGTGTCGTTAATATATGTAATATATCGACGTAGGAAAGTATATTTGCTGTAAGTAGACAAAATACTTAAAATGACTTTTTACTACCATTAGAATCAGAAAAAAAAGCCGCATCGAATGAAACGGGTCCTGTGTCTCTACGATGAAAACAAACTTACATATGCCGTTGAACACGCCCGTACTTATATTTTTTTTAGCAAGATTAAATGCTGTATATAGACCAAAATCTAGTAATTTCAGACATTTTTTTACTTACAGCAAAAGAAAGACTGCATTTTTTGCTTTACAAATACTTACTTGTTCCCATTTAAAAACTTAACGCTACTTACAGCATTTAAGCGGTGTGTGTTTTTTTTTTTTTTTACAACCTAGTTAGGTTAGGTTTGTTTTTTTTGTTTTTTTGACGCACTGTAGGCGTCGCGAGCTCCCTCGGCCATAAGCTGAGACTTTATGCATCTGCTTTTTAGTTATTTGCAATATTGTTTAGGGTTGGTTGGTTGGTTGGTTGGTTGGTTGGTTGGTTGGTTGGTTGGTTGGTTGGTTGGTTGGTTGGTTGGTTGGTTGGTTGGTTGGTTGGTTGGTTGGTTGGTTGGTTGGTTGGTTGGTTGGTTGGTTGGTTGGTTGGTTGGTTGGTTGGTTGGTTGGTTGGTTGGTTGGTTGGTTGGTTGGTTGGTTAGGTTAGGTTAGGTTAGGTTAGGTTAGGTTAGGTTAGGTTAGGTTAGGTTAGGTTAGGTTAGGTTAGGTTAGGTTAGGTTAGGTTAGGTTAGGTTAGGTTAGGTTAGGTTAGGTTAGGTTAGGTTAGGTTAGGTTAGGTTAGGTTAGGTTAGGTTAGGTTAGGTTAGGTTAGGTTAGGTTAGGTTAGGTTAGGTTAGGTTAGGTTAGGTTAGGTTAGGTTAGGTTAGGTTAGGTTAGGTTAGGTTAGGTTAGGTTAGGTTAGGTTAGGTTAGGTTAGGTTAGGTTAGGTTAGGTTAGGTTAGGTTAGGTTAGGTTAGGTTAGGTTAGGTTAGGTTTGGGGTGCAAGGCCAGGAGACCTCCTCGTGTGCCCGACCCATTGTTTGTCCTAAGGATACGTCCGAGGGAACGACAATGGCTTCGGGCCGGTGCACCCTGGACGTCGCCGACGGACTCTTCGGGGGCCTCCATCGAGTGACTTTGCTCCTCGATGGCGATCCCTGGGGACGCCGTCGTCGATGACCGACTTCTGGCACTCGACGCAGGTGGCGGAGGTGGAATTCGCTCCTTGTGCGTCTCTGTTCAGCAGAGATGACAACGGATGCGAGCCTGCGTCACCCATTCCCAAGGCCCGGCGTGCCTATGGGAACTAGACCTTCTGTCTAGGGCTGGGGGGTGATACCCAGTCAAACGTCAGGGGGATGGGGAGGCACTCCGAAAGGGGTGCCCGGGGTTGACGCTATCTCGCTCGTCACCCCGTGAATGCCGTAATCACCGGCTCTTCCTTCAACGATTCCAGTTAGCGAGGCTGGATACGTCGGGGAGTCGGTGACCGGAGAGGGCTTGCCTTAATTGGCCGGCCTGCGAGGAGCAAACCTCTATAAAAATCCGACAGCGAAGTCGTGAAAACCTGAGAGGCTCTGGGCCACCTCTCAGTATGTAAGTCCCCCATTGTCGGAATGGGCGTCACCCGGCAATGGTTTTTAGTTCGACCCATACTCGTGGGAACTGTTATGGATTCTATAAAAAATACAAACAAATCGATGGTGGAAGAAGGAGAGGGAGTCAAATCCCTAGATGGGAAGGAGTCTGCGGGGGGGAAGCAGCTGCTGACCCCCGTGGTCGAGATGGAGAGCTGCAGTAGTGGAGCAGCTGGGGCGGTGCGAACAAGGTCGCAGAAGAGGAGCAGGACGAACTCTGGCTCCTCCTGCGGTGAGCAGAAGGCCGCCAAAGTTGGTTCGGCGACGCGTGGGCGAGCGCGCACAGGCGCCGCTGTCGCTAAACCAACGCGGGACCGAAGTGGACGCTTCATTCGGCCCCCAACACCGTGTGCTGGAAGCGAACGCGAGGAGGACAGCGAGTCGGATATGTCCCTCGTGTCGCTGACCTCCGGGGAGGCAGACGCTGCGTGCAGGGCCGGCCGCTCAGCAATGAGCCGTGCGGCGTTCTTGAAGGACGTCGCGGACGACCTGTCCGATCCAGAATTGGCCCTGACCAACACCAGGGCCAAAAAGAAGCTGCCGTCGGTGGAGGAGCTGAAGGGTAAGTTGGAGGAGATGCCCACACAGGAGTTGAGCACCCTCATTAAAGAGCAGCAGACGGCGGTGGAACGAGTGGCGGACAGGTCGAAGCACCTTAAGGGAAACTTCGTCCACCAACTTCGAGTGAGTGCACGAAGGACCGAGGCGGCGTCGCTTGTTCTCGCGATGCGTACATCCGCGGGCGCCAACACCGAAAGGTTGGAGCGCGAGAACGCGGATTTGCGCTCGCAGATGGCGGCCCTCTCTGCCCGGATGGAGAAGCTCACGGAGGAGCTCTCTGTCCTCCGTGGAGCGGGCAGGGATGGGGCCAGCGATGCCGCCTCGGCACTGCCTACGGGGGTGGAGGACCTCACGCGCGCTATCATGGTCCAGGTTGGGACCATGATTAGCGCGCGGTTCGAGGCCCTGGAGGAGCGGCTGCTTCCTGAGAGGCGCATGCGTCCCCCACTCGCTGCGGACGCCAGAAGAGCGGCTCAGGCGCCTGTCGCGCCACCTGCCGCACAGCCTATGGAGGCACCCCCTTGCCCGGCGGCCCCGGCCTCCGGGCCACCTGCCCCGGAGACGCGGGGGCGGAAGCGAGGAGGGAAGAGAAGCAGGAGAGCAAAGCAGAGTTCGGCCGCTGCTGCAGTGCCGCCGACCGCTGCTCCACCTGCAGCTCCGCGGGCAGTGCAGGCGCCGCCCCCCCTGGTGGCGTGGAGCACCGTGGTGGGGCGTAAGGCCCAACCTAAGGCTGGGCCGAGCACAGGGCCCCAACGGGCTCCAACAGCGAAGCCTGCGTCACGGCCTCCGCCGTCGCGCAAGCCGGAAAGGGCTCCCGCGCGGCCGCCAACTGTCGCAGCGATCACCGTGACGATCCCAGAAGGGTCGAACGTCACGTACGCTGCGGTATTGGCCGCCGCGAGGGAGAGGATTAAGCTCGCCGACCTTGGCATTCCGAGTCTTCGGAACCGGAAGGCCATAACCGGCGGGCTGATCCTCGAGGTCCCGGATCCGGACTCTGCCTCCAAGGCCGACGCGCTCGCTAGTCGCATGCGCGAGTCCCTCGCTGACATGGGCGTGCGTATTGTGCGCCCAGTCAAGATGGGGGACATGAGGGTGATGGATCTCAATGAGGCCATCACCCCCGAAGACGTCGCGACCGCGATCGCGGAGGCTGGAGGCTGCGCGGCGGCGGACGTGAAAGTGGGCGACATAAAGCGCCCCTCACGTCTGGCCCTGGGGACTGTGTGGGTCCGCTGCCCACTCACCGCGGTGCGCAAGTTGTTCGCAGCTGGGCGCATCCAGGTTGGGTGGGTGTCGGTGCGGGTTGAGGCACTGGAGGCACGGCCTCTACAGTGCTTCCGGTGCCTCGAAATCGGCCACGTGCGTAGCACATGTCCGAGCTCGACGGATCGGAGCACCATGTGCTACGCATGTGGCGAGGCGGACCACAGGGCGAGTGAATGCACTCGCCCACTGAAGTGCCCGCTCTGCGCGGACCTGGGCCGGCCCTCTGGCCACAGGATGGGGGGCAAGAAATGCTCTGCCCCTCGTGGCAAGAGGGGCCGTAAGCCGGGTCCCGCGCAGCCGAGCGGCACGGGTCCGGCTCGGTCGGGTTCTGCCCCGACCGAGGCGGCAAAGAAGGCCCCAGCACGGCCTTAAGGCCCCAAAGAGCCCTGCAGTGCAACCTGAACCACTGTCGCGCGGCGCAGGACTTGTTCCAGCAGTCCGTCGCGCAGTGGTCGGTTGCACTGGCGGTGGTGGCGGAGCCATATCGCGTCGTCCCAAACCATCCTCGCTGGTTTGGTGACGACATGGACTCCGTCGCCATATACTGGGGTGGCGGTAGCGGCGACCCTCCCTGCTCCCTCATTGAGAGGGGGCTGGGATACGTCGCCGTGAGCTGGGGCCGCATAGTCGTTGTGGGCTGCTGTACCCTCGCCGTCTACGAGGCGTACCTGGACGGGGTGGCCAACTGCATTCGCAGATGTCTGCCCCGTCCCGTGCTCGTCCTGGGCGACTTCAACGCTCACTCTCGTGAGTGGGGGAGTGCCCGGGATGACCCAAAGGGGGAGACAGTGCTGGAATGGGCGGCGGCGCTGGACCTCCGGTTGCTTAACCGGGGGTCCGTCAGCACCTGCGTGCGCTGGCAGGGGGAGTCGATCGTGGACCTCTCGTGGGCGACTCCCCAGGCAGCGCGCATGGTGACGGGGTGGAGAGTGGCGGAGGAGATGGTCACATTATCCGACCATCGCTACATAGCGATGGATGTGGCCATCCGCCTTCCCCGCCCCGACAGCCGCCGCCGTAGCAGCCCGCCGCGACGATGGTCTCTCAAGCGGCTGGACAGAGATCGTCTCTGCGCCGCAGCCATCGTCGCGGCCTGGCCTGAGGGCC
This sequence comes from Watsonalla binaria, assembly GCA_929442735.1. Taxonomy (NCBI): domain Eukaryota; kingdom Metazoa; phylum Arthropoda; class Insecta; order Lepidoptera; family Drepanidae; genus Watsonalla; species Watsonalla binaria. The sequence goes on along the minus strand of OV838917.1, from coordinate 29,974 downwards.
AAGAGGAAGGGATCCTGCCCGATCCTGAGAGAGAAGCCGCCTGGTTCCGGGACACGATGACGTCCATATGTGACGCGTCGATGCCCCGGACCAGACCTGCCAAGCCCCGGGCCGTGTACTGGTGGTCGGAGGGTATCGCGGAGTTGCGTGAGACGTGCCTCCGCGCCCGACGCCGGTACACACGTGCCCGGAGAAGAAGGCGAGCCACAGCCGAAGAGTTGGGTGGAGCCTACGTGGCATACCGAGGCGCCACGAAGGCGCTGCAGGCAGCAATTGCCAGCGCCAAGGCTCGGTCGTGGGATGAGCTCATCGGGGGACTGGAGAGGGATCCATGGGGCCGCCCGTACAAGATGGTACTGGGCAAGCTGCGCCCGTGGGTCCCTCCGTTGACGGAAACTCTGGACCCGGCATTCGTGGAGAGGGTAGTCGATACCCTCTTCCCCAGGGTCCAGAGCAGTCCCGCGCCCCCTCCTTCGGAACCGACCACCTGGTCCGAAGAGATGGGGGTGACGACCGATGAGCTGGACCGAGCCGTGAGGCGCCTCGGAGCCCGAAACACGGCACCAGGCCCCGACGGAATTCCTGGTCGGGCCTGGGTGTTGGCTCTACCCAACGGGCTGGGGGACAGGCTGCGGCAGCTGTTTAACGGCTGCCTACGCTGCGGCGTGTTCCCCAGTGGCTGGAAAGTGGCTGGGTTGGTTCTCCTCCATAAGGATGGAAGACCCGCGGACTCTTCCTCCGCGTATCGTCCTCTCTGCCTACTAGATGAGGCGGGAAAGCTGCTCGAAAGAGTGATGGCTGACCGCCTCAGTACGCACCTGACGAGCGTCGGGCCGGACCTGTCGGAAGACCAATTTGGCTTCCGACGCGCGCGGTCGACAGTGGACGCGATCATACGCGTCCGAACACTGTCGACGCAGGCTGTATCCCGGGGCGGAGTGGCGTTGGCTGTCAGTCTTGACATAGTCAACGCCTTCAACAGCCTGCCCTGGGATGCAATATGGGGGGCCCTGGTGTACCACCGCGTGCCCCCCTACCTGCAGCGCGTGGTCCGTGCCTACTTGCACGACAGGTGCGTGCAATATGTGGGCGGAGATGGACGACTTCACCGGAGGAAGGTGTACTGCGGGGTCCCACAGGGATCGGTCCTAGGGCCACTCCTGTGGAACCTCGCGTACGATGCGGTCCTGCGGGTCGACCGCCCCGACGGCGTTAGCGTCGTCTGCTATGCGGACGACACGCTGGTGCTAGCCGTCGGGGCGACCTTCGAGGAGACCAACCGGCTCGCCGAGCTTGGCGTGGCATGCGTCGTGGAGAAAATCCACGAGCTGGGCCTTCGGGTAGCGCCGGAGAAGACCGAGGCGCTGTGGTTCCATAAACTCCCGAGGGGAAGGGAACCACCCAGCTCGTCGGTTCGCGTAGGTGACGTGGAGGTCCGGGTGGGACGGTACTTGAAGTACCTAGGTCTCACCCTGGACGGACGCTGGGGCTTCGAGGAGCACTTCAGCCGCATGGTCCCCCGGATCAATAGGGTAGCGGGTGCATTGCACAGACTGCTGCCCAATCTCGGGGGGCCGAGTGAAGGAGTCCGCCGCCTCTATGCGGGGGTCGTGCGATCCGTGGCCCTCTACGGAGCACCCGTCTGGTCTTCCAGACTGGGTGTTAGGCGCTGCAGAACTATCTATAATAGTATGCAGCGTCCTATGGCCATCCGGGTCGCACGAGGGTATCGTACCCTGTCCTTCGAGGCGGCCACTGTCCTGGCGCGGTTTCCGCCCCTGGACATCCTGGCGGAGATGGATGCTCGTGTTTACGACCGTCTCCGCCGGGCGGACGGAACCGCGCCTCCTAATGCGGCTGAAGTGCGCAGGCAGGAGCACCGACGTGCGCTCTTGGCGTGGCGTGAGCGGCTTCGTGAGCCGCAGAACGCCCGCCAACGCGCTGTCGGTGCAATTTTGCCGAGCCTCGGGCCCTGGCTAAAGAGGAAGGACCACGTCACCTTCCGGCTGACGCAGGTACTCACCGGACACGGGTGTTTCGGTGAGTACCTGAATCGGATCGGTCGCGAACCGACGGCGCAATGCCACCACTGCGGCAGTGACCGGGATTCCGCACAGCACACGCTGGAGCAGTGCCCAGCGTGGAGCTCGGAGCGTCGAGTCCTGGTCACCAGGATCGGGCAGGACCTCTCTCTGCCACGCGTAGTGACGGCTATGCTGGCAGACAGAGAGGCATGGAGGGCCGTAGTCTCCTTCTGCGAGACGGTAATGTCCCAGAAGGAGACCTCCGAGCGGGATCGGGAGAGAGCCGATCCCTCTCGGAGACGACGGCGACGGCGGGGCGGAGGCAACGCACGCCCCGGTCCGTCCACCCAATAGCCAGGGTCTAAGAATATGGCTATGGTATCCCCTGCCTGTCGTAAGAGGCGACTAAAAGGGGGCCGGAGGGCCTGCTGGCGGTGGTCGGGGTGGGAGCTTTGACCACCGGCGCGGGCCCGGGAAGGTGGCAGCGCGATGTGGCTCGCGCTGCCTTGCACAGCGAGGTCTCCAGGGGCGGCGTCACAGCTGCCCCGGGGATGTGCCCCGGCAAAGTGTGGGGGGACACCGGTGCGTTCTATCAGAGTACCCGGAGTCCCCCCTGAGCACTGAGGATGGCCACCGGGGGGGTTTTAGTGCGGTAAGAATCCCACATACCCCGATCTGCCTCTCCCAGGGCGGTCGGGGACCTTTTGAAGGTTTCCCCCTCGTCAACAAAAAAAAAAAAAAAAAAAAAAAAAGGTTAGGTTAGGTTAGGTTAGGTTAGGTTAGGTTAGGTTAGGTTAGGTTAGGTTAGGTTAGGTTAGGTTAGGTTAGGTTAGGTTAGGTTAGGTTAGGTTAGGTTAGGTTAGGTTTTTTTTTTTTTTTTTTTTTTTTTTTTTTTTTTTTTGACGCCCTGTAGGCGTCGCGAGCTCCCTCGGCCATAGGGCTGAGACTTTATGCATCCGCTTCAATTTATTGCCAGGTTGATTTTTTGTGTATGTGTGTGTGTTGTGTACTTATTTTATCTTTTAAGATTATGTGTCCTCTCTTTTATCGATTCCTTCCCCTACTGGATATTTCAGACTGAGGTGCTTAATGTCTCCGTTTTTAATTCTCTATCACCTGCATTCGTCCTCCCGGGAGGGCCCGGGACGACGGCTGCCCATATCAGTTTTCCACTCACAAAAGGGGTTGGGCCATTTGACATAATGGTCCAGCCTTTTTACTTCTCTGGACAGCCGTCGCCCGATAAGCCCACCGGGTTAGGTTAGGTTAGGTTAGGTTAGGTTAGGTTAGGTTAGGTTAGGTTAGGTTAGGTTAGGTTAGGTTAGGTTAGGTTAGGTTAGGTTAGGTTAGGTTAGGTTAGGTTAGGTTAGGTTAGGTTAGGTTAGGTTAGGTTAGGTTAGGTTAGGTTAGGTTAGGTTAGGTTAGGTTAGGTTAGGTTAGGTTAGGTTAGGTTAGGTTAGGTTAGGTTAGGTTAGGTTAGGTTAGGTTAGGTTAGGTTAGGTTAGGTTAGGTTAGGTTAGGTTAGGTTAGGTTAGGTTAGGTTAGGTTAGGTTAGGTTAGGTTAGGTTAGGTTAGGTTAGGTTAGGTTAGGTTAGGTTAGGTTAGGTTAGGTTAGGTTAGGTTAGGTTAGGTTAGGTTAGGTTAGGTTAGGTTAGGTTAGGTTAGGTTAGGTTAGGTTAGGTTAGGTTAGGTTAGGTTAGGTTAGGTTAGGTTAGGTTAGGTTAGGTTAGGTTAGGTTAGGTTAGGTTAGGTTAGGTTAGGTTAGGTTAGGTTAGGTTAGGTTAGGTTAGGTTAGGTTAGGTTAGGTTAGGTTAGGTTAGGTTAGGTTAGGTTAGGTTAGGTTAGGTTAGGTTAGGTTAGGTTAGGTTAGGTTAGGTTAGGTTAGGTTAGGTTAGGTTAGGTTAGGTTAGGTTAGGTTAGGTTAGGTTAGGTTAGGTTAGGTTAGGTTAGGTTAGGTTAGGTTAGGTTAGGTTTTTTTTTTTTTTTTTTTTTTTTTTTTTTTGACGCCCTGTAGGCGTCGCGAGCTCCCTCGGCCATAGGGCTGAGACTTTATACATCATTTGTTAAATTTATTGCCATGATAATTGATTGTGTGTGTGTGTGTTGTGTTGTTTTGTCTTTTAGTATTTGTTCCTCATTTTCTATCACTTTTTGTCCTGGACATTACATTTCCAGACTGAGGTATGAATTAGTCTCTGTTTGTTGCTGCCTGCATTTGTCCTCCCAGGAGGGCCTGGGACGACGGCTGCCCTTTGTAGTTTACTACTCACAAAAGGGGTTGGGCCATTTGTCAAAATGGCCCAGCCTTTTTACTTCTCTGGACAGCCGTCGCCCGATAAGCCCGCTGAGGTGGCGAGCGCATCCAATATTGGCGGAGACATCTGCTTCTTCAGACCTCTTGTCTGTCCTGTAGGTTAGGTTAGGTTAGGTTAGGTTAGGTTAGGTTAGGTTAGGTTAGGTTCACCCAATAGCCAGGGTCTAAGAATATGGCTATGGTATCCCCTGCCTGTCGTAAGAGGCGACTAAAAGGGGGCCGGAGGGCCTGCTGGCGGTGGTCGGGGTGGGAGCTTTGACCACCGGCGCGGGCCCGGGAAGGTGGCAGCGCGATGTGGCTCGCGCTGCCTTGCACAGCGAGGTCTCCAGGGGCGGCGTCACAGCTGCCCCGGGGATGTGCCCCGGCAAAGTGTGGGGGGACACCGGTGCGTTCTATCAGAGTACCCGGAGTCCCCCCTGAGCACTGAGGATGGCCACCGGGGGGGTTTTAGTGCGGTAAGAATCCCACATACCCCGATCTGCCTCTCCCAGGGCGGTCGGGGACCTTTTGAAGGTTTCCCCCTCGTCAACAAAAAAAAAAAAAAAAAAAAAAGGTTAGGTTAGGTTAGGTTAGGTTAGTTTAGGTTTTTTTTTTTTTTTTTTTTTTTTTTGTTTTAACGCCCTGTAGGCGTCGCGATCTCCCTCGGCCATAAGGCTGAGTCTTTATACATCCGCTTTTTAATTTTGTTGCCATGGTGATTTTTGTGTGTATGTGTGTGTGTTGTGTTTTTTATATCTTTAATATTTTGTGTCCTCGTCTACTATCCTTTTCCTTTGGGGCCAAGTTTTCAGGCTGAGGTATCTAATAGTCTATGCTTATTGGCTGCTCTCAGCATTTGTCCCCCCAGGAGGGCCCGGGACGACGGCTGCCCGTAGTAGCTTTAATCATAAAAGGGGTTGGGCCATTTGTCATAATGGCCCAGCCTTTTTACTTCTCTGGACAGCCGTCGCCCGATGAACCCACCGAGGTGGCGAGCGCCTTCAGCGTTAGTGGAGACAACTGTTTTCCGTACGGACCTCTTGTCTGCTCTATTTCGCCAGCACTCGCCAGCACCGTCGGTTTGCACGGCGTGTCGGGGCACGGCCCGCAACTTTTTACTATCGCACCACAGCGGTCCGGATGTTTCTGCTGTAAGCCTGGCCGGTTTCCCACGAAGCCGGCCCCAGTTTTTTGCCACTTTGGTGCCGCTGTGGTTCGATTGAGCGGTGCCGCACCCTCGGTCCGCCGTCCCGGCGGTGCTGTCGAGTGCCTGCAATCTGTGCGCCTCAAGGGCGCCAAGCTCACCAGCCTGTTGGTGATCGGCCTGACTCCACGTGGTGTCCCTAGGAGTACGCGATACTGGCCCGAGCCAACGAGTCCCACTTGCGCCGAACTGGACACTCCTGACTGAACGCATTGTGGTCCGTCTTGTCCAGTTTGGCGCTGCTGCAGTTGCAGCATCGCGGGACTACGTTGGCCAGCCAGTCCGCGCACTCGGACTTCATGTGGGCGGTTAGGTTAGGTTAGGTTAGGTTAGGTTAGGTTAGGTTAGGTTAGGTTAGGTTAGGTTAGGTTAGGTTAGGTTAGGTTAGGTTAGGTTAGGTTAGGTTAGGTTAGGTTAGGTTAGGTTAGGTTTTTTTTTTTTTTTTTTTTTTTTTTTTTTTTTTTTTTTTTTTTTTTTTTTTTGCAAGCTCCCTCGGCCATAAGGCTGAGACTTTGTACATCCGCTTTTTTATTTTATTGCCACGCTGATTTTTGTGTGTATGTGTGTGTTGTGTTGTTTCCCTCATGTTGTTTTGTGTCCTCGTCTTCTATCCCTTTTTTTACCCTTTAACTACATATTTCAGACAGAGGTATTTCGTAGGCTCTGTTTGTTCTGACTGCTCCCAGCATTGTCCTCCCAGGGGGGCCCGGGACGACGGCTGCCCGTGGTAGTTTTAATCATAAAAGGGGTTGGGCCATTTATCATAATGGCCCAGTCTTTTTACTGCTCTAGGCAGCCGTCGCCCGGTAATCCCACCGAGGTGGCGAGCGCATTGGACAAACCTCTTGTCTGCTTTTTCTTTCCAGCACTCGCCAGCACCGTCGGTTTGCACGGCGTATCGGGGCGCGGCCCGCAACTTTTTACCATCGCACCACAGCGGTCCGAATATTTTTGCGTTAAGCTTGGCCGGTTTCCCACGAAACCGGCCACAGTTTTTTGCCGTTTTGGTGCCGCTGTGGTTCGATTGAGCGGTGCCGCACCCTTGGTCCGCCGTCCCGGCGGTGCTGTCGAGTACCTGCAATCCATGCGCCTCGAGGGCGCCAAGCTCACCAGCCTGTTGGTGATCGGCCTGACTCCACGTGGTGCCCCTAGGAGTACGCGATACTGGCCCGAGCCAACGAGTCCCACTTTCGCCGAACTGGACACTCCCGACTAAACGCGTTGTGGTCGGTTTTGTCCAGCCCGGCGCTGCCGCAATTGCAGCAACGTGGGACAGCGTTGGCCAGCCAGTCCGCGCACTCCGACTTCATGTGGGCCCCCCCGCAGTGGCTACACGCGACGACCTTCTGCGTGCAGAAGCGCCGCCCGTGCCCGTAACCGAGGCAGCGCGAGCATTGGACGAGCGGCGAATAGTCCGCCGCTCGGACCTTCTGCAGGTCTATGTGCACCGCGCCTGCCCCGGCCACTCTGTTCCAAACTGCGGGGGACACCCTCATGACCACGTGGCCGGCATGGGGGTTCCTGGCTTTCCGTCGAAAGCGGACCTCCAGCCGGACGTCTTCCTCGTCGAGGCCCTGGAGTAGGTCCCGATTCTGGTTCCTCAGGGCGTTTACAACGTCTTCGTCGCTATTGTACGACATCACGTCCCTGAGGACCAGAAGGGGGTCCTTGTTCCTGATGTCCTCGACGAGGAGCCGATCACCTGCGCCCTTGAGGCGCTCCTTAACTCTTTCTCTGTCCTCTTTGGAGGAGCATGCCACAATGACCTTCTGGTCTTTGGCCTTTCTCACTCTTTCGATCCTGACCCACCCGTCTTTGGCATTCACTGCCTTACGGACGTGGGTCAGGACCTCCTCACCAGTCTCTTGTGTGTCCCTGGAGCTGACCACGACCGAGTGCAGCGGGGCCTGGGTCGGGACCACAGGTTTCGGTCCTGCCGCCGCCACACTCGCGTACGTGGTCTTCTCCAGGGCCACGCCATGTTTTCCTAAAGCCTCCCTTAATTCTTCCATTTTCCTTGTGTTTTCCTTTATTAGTGTGGCATGCTCCTCCATTCGCCTTTCCAGGTCTCCCGTTTCTAGCACCTTTTCCGGTACCTTTTCCACCTCCACTTTCTTTCCTGTCGCTCTCCTCTCCGTCTCCCTCCCCGTTCCCTTTCCCTTTTCACCTTCAGCCTCTTTCACCAGCTGGTAGAGCCGGTCGATGGCCTGGATAACTCCCTCCTTGATGTCAGTTTTGAGGTTTCGGGAGTTACCCAGGTGTAGCTTGGCCTTATTCAGGCACGCTCGTGCTTCGGCGACTCTACCAGCGGGCGCCGGCTTATCGGGTGGGCTCTCGGAGACTTCCGTCAGCGCACTACGAATAGGTGCCGCCTTCGGTTTTGGCCTCCGAGTAGTTGTTGAGGCGGCCACGGGGACCGGGGATGGAGACGGGGACTTGACGAAGGTGGTACCGGCCTCCTTTCTCTCCCCGCTGTGTCGCACAACTTCTCTTAGAGGTGCGACCTCTTCTGGCGAGGGTGTATATATAATCGTCCTGCGGACGGGACCCATTGGAGTACGAATGCTCCTCATTTTATTATTTCAAAACAGCACAGAATAAATTAACACAGCACAGAATAAATTAACACAAAATTATTACAACACAAATAAATTAACAATGAATTAAAATGATAAAAAGAAGTGCAGATGTATAATAACTAAGACGGTTAAAATAGAGTAAAACAATAATAATAGTCAAATATAAAATGAGTCAATTAATTTAAAAACAGTTGTCTAATAAAATAAATTAAAATAAATAATCCACGTCAAGGTCCAAAAAGATCCTTGTCAACTAAAAATTAAATTGCTAAAATGCTAAAAATTACTTATTATTGTGTATAAAAGACCGTCTAAAAGTTCAAATTTAACCTAAATCCTAACAAAAACTATCCTAGATTAGTGCCCAATAGGACGACTAACAAGTCACTTAAAGCTAAGCCAACAGGGGCAACACAGACGTCAATAGGGACGCTGAAGTCTTAAAAAACTAATAAAAAACGGTCAAAAAACCGTTTTTGTCAATAAAATTTTTATAATGAAGTCCTAAATAGTCCGGGTTCCTCCCGATGAGTCTGGTCGACCGCTAGGCAGCCTATCCCGCCGAAAACCGCAACAAAATCGGCTGATTTGGCAGTTTTCGGTGTCACGGGGGCAAGCCGAGGTTACCTACCGGATCGAGACAGGGAGGGTGGGGGGGGCGATTTTTCGCGTTTTTTGGGGTTTTTGAGCGCGCAAACCTTGTAGGGGGTTGCGGTAGGGTGTCCCGGATATAATGGGAGCAAAAAACGCGAACGTTTAAAAGAAAAATATTTAAATTTGGAATTTTTTCGAAAAATTTGACTAAAAATCGGACTTATTAATTTATAAAACACTCTTTATTTTTCAGGTGCGGGGGCGGAGCGTCGCGGTATCTTCAGGGATGATATATAGGACCTATTCTCAACGCTACAAGCGGCCAAAAACACTCTGAAAAGATTTTTGAAAATTTAGATATATCTAAATGTATGGGCGAAGTTACTCACCAAGTAACCTCGGTTCTATGACAAAAAAATTTGGAAAAGTGGCGATTTTTCGCGTTTTTTGGGGTTTTTGAGCGCGCAAACCTTGTAGGGGGTTGCGGTAGGGTGTCCCGGATATAATGGGAGCAAAAAACGCGAACGTTTAAAAGAAAAATATTTAAATTTGGAATTTTTTCGAAAAATTTGACTAAAAATCGGACTTATTAATTTATAAAACACTCTTTATTTTTCAGGTGCGGGGGCGGAGCGTCGCGGTATCTTCAGGGATGATATATAGGACCTATTCTCAACGCTACAAGCGGCCAAAAACACTCTGAAAAGATTTTTGAAAATTTAGATATATCTGGGTTAGGTTAGGTTAGGTTAGGTTAGGTTAGGTTAGGTTAGGTTAGGTTAGGTTAGGTTAGGTTAGGTTAGGTTAGGTTAGGTTAGGTTAGGTTAGGTTAGGTTAGGTTAGGTTAGGTTAGGTTAGGTTAGGTTAGGTTAGGTTAGGTTAGGTTAGGTTAGGTTAGGTTAGGTTAGGTTAGGTTAGGTTAGGTTAGGTTAGGTTAGGTTAGGTTAGGTTTTTTTTTTTTTTTTTTTTTTTTCCTTACGGCCTTTATGGCCTTTCCGCGTTTTCTCTAACGTAATTAGAGGTTTATGTTCTATTTATTTCTTTGCTTTTTTATTTTAAATTTCTAGATGTAGGTTATGGTTTTATTTCGAGTTTACTTCTTATCTTTGTATATAGTTTCTACTTATAAATATATATGTACCGTTTTCAATTTTGAAAGTTATGAATTGCTAATTTTTTAACACTATTTTCTTATTATTTCAATAAATTTTACGTTGAGTTTAATTTTGAAAAGTTTTATGATATACTGAGTTACTAGTTTTATTTGCTTGCGTATCCACTTGAAATTTTTTTTTTTTTTTTTTTTTTTTATTTATTTAGTGTTGCGACTCTCGCCGCGACTTTTTCGCAGAAGCGCACAAAGTCTTCCCGCGTTTTCTCACTTCTCAGAAGGGCTCCAAGGGTGTCCCTTCTGATATCCACATTCATTCTCATTTCCATTTCAAAGCGTTCCTTCCCGAAGGCTGGGCACTCGGCGAGGATGTGTCCGACACTTTGGCTCACGCCCGGCTCACAGAAGCACGACGGGTCGTCCTTGCACTTGAACCTGAATAGGTATTCTGCAAACCCGCCGTGCCCCGTGAGCACCTGCGTCAAGACGCCCGTTGGGCGGAGCTTTCGGACAATCCCGTACGCCTCCACAGCGTCGGGAAGGAACGCTTTGGTGACCCCAGCCGTTGCGCCGGCTTTGTATCTTCGGTTCCATTCGTCAAGCGAGTGCTTGCGTAGCTCTCGCTTGACGAATGAAACCGGGCAACTGTCGTATTCCGGCCTCCTCTTGGAGCGCAGGGCAGCGTCCTTGGCCAGCTGGTCCGCGCGTTCGTTCCCCTCCAACCCCGCATGTGCTTTGATCCAGAACAGGGAGACTTCCCTGTTCTGGAGTGTGCATTGGCGGATATTTCGCCGGGCTTCCACAGCCAGGGGGTGGGGGGCACTCGCGTTGACCAGCGTATCCAGTGCAGATCGCGAGTCACTGAGGATCGCGCAGCGAGCCTCGCCGCATCCTAGGATCAACCTTGTGGCATGGCATATGGCCAGGAGCTCCGCCTGGTAGACCGTGCAGTGCGGTGGCAGCTTAAGTTTGAGGGCTCGAGTCTCGACCCCACCTCTTCTCAAAGAGAGTGCGGCTCCGACCTTACCCTCAATCTTGCTGCCATCGGTGTATACTTGGACCGCGTGGTCGACGCGGTCCTGCACTTGTGTTTGGTCTGCCAGGCATTCGAACTCCAGGCACATATGTTCTGCCGGATGCGGGGCTTCGGTGGGGGCAACTCTTCGCTCCACCTCCCGATCGCCTAGCACTGTCTGGGGAACTCCTCTCTTTGCCTCATACAGGGCGGCTGCCTCCTGTATTCTGAGGTCGAGAGGCAGTATCCCAGCCAGCACCAGTGCCGCGTTCAGGGAGACGGTGCGATAGGCCCCACACAACTTCTGCGCGAATCCTCGTTGGACTGCGTTCAGCTGCCTCTGCACTCCAAGTTTCTTGGTCGCCGACGACCAGGCGCTGGAGGCGTACGAGATCACTGGCTCCACCGTAGCCGTGTAAATCACACGGGTGACCTCTGGGTGGAGTCCCCAGCTGATCTTGGCGGCTCGGGACAACTGCTTATACGCGTTCAACGCCCGCCGACAGATGTTCGCGGTGTGGGCGTTGAACGTGAGCTTTTTGTCGATAGTGAGCCCCAAGATCTTGATCTCGTCGGACATGCCAATGTCGACCCCACCCATGCGCAGGAGTGGCGTGTCAAATTTCAGCTTCCGCGTCAGCAGCATAGCCTTAGTTTTGTGTGGCGCGAACTTCAGCTTGTTTTTGACACCCCACTCCCGAACATACTCGAGGGCGGCATTGGCACGTCTCTGGGCCTCCAGCGCCGTGTCATCGGCAAAGACGAGGACGACATCGTCGGCGTATGCCTGGCAATAGTCGCCTCGCTCCTGGAGTTCTCTCAGCAATGGGTCGAGAAGAAGGTTCCACAGGATTGGTCCGCCGATGGAGCCTTGTACGCATCCCTTGTGGGTGCTCTTGGCGTACTCCTCACCGGCGTACCTCACCTTCACGGAACGGTCCGAAAGATAGCTGTCAATGACACGCCTTAGATTCACCGGACACTTTTCCTCAGCCAGACGGACACGGATCGCAGGCCACCAGGCGCTATCGAAGGCTCCCTCTATGTCCAGCGACACCATAGTGACTAGCTTTTTATCGGCTAGGCCACCGCGGATGCGCTGCATTAGGTCATAGAGGGAGTCCTCGGTGCTCCTCTGGGGCATGAATCCGTACTGGCGAGTACTCATCCGGGGAATCAGGTGCCATTGCAGTCTTCGGACCACCATCTTCTCGAGGATCTTACCCATCACTGAGAGAAGTCCGATGGGCCGGTGTGCCTTGGAGTCACGGTAGTCGTCCTTGCCAGGCTTCCGCAGGACGACCACCGTGGCCTCTTTCCAGGCGCGTGGGAAGCAGGACAATTCGAGGCATTTGTTGAACAGGGCAAGGTGAAGTTCGGGGTCCTTAGAGATGACCTGGCTGCAGATGTCGGCAGTGAACCCGTCCGGCCCGGGGGCCTTCTTCGGATCAAAGCTTTCCACCGCGGACTTCAGCTCGTGCAGCGTAAATGGCTGGTCTTGTTGCTCATCTTGAGCCAAGCCATTCACGTGCTCTGCTGTTGCTCTGGTCCGACGGTGGTCCGCATTGTCCTCGCTCACAAGGTCCTCCGGGTAAAAGGTCTCTGCCAACAATCTAGCGGACTCGGCCTGGGTCATCTCTATCCCGTCCTTCACTAGGGGCTGGTCCTCCTGCCTCGCGGCAGTTTTCCCCAGCACCCTATATATGCCCTGCCACACCCCTTCCTTGTCCTGCTTCCCACAGAACTCCTTCCAGCTTGCAACCTGGGAGTCTTTGGCTGCCGCTTCGTATCTTTCCTTGGCTTCCAGGTACTCTTCGACGACTTTGGCCCTTCGATCGGGCGCTGCACAACGGATCCTACGCTTTCTGGTGGCGACTTCTTTCTTCATCCTCGCGAGCTCGGAGGACCACCACGGCATGGTCAGCTTTTCGTTGACTTTCTTTTTGGGGATGCAGAGACCACAAGACTCTGTTATTAGGCCTAAATAAGTTTCTAAAGTGTTTTCCAGATCATTGACTCTACTAATTTCTATTAACTTTTCTGCATTAATTTTGTGGTGCTGTTTTAATCTGGCCAGTTCCTGATGGAATCGGTCCCAGTCTGCTTTTTTTGTATTGTAGAGTCTTGTGGTCCTCTGTATATGCATCCCCTTTGCCCTTTTCAGGTTCAACCTGAAAGTCATGCCGTTGTGGTCCGAGCTCGTTAGGCTTTCGTCCACTTTCCAGTCGTCCACCAGGTCGAGTAGGTCCGTCGTGCACGCCGTCACGTCGACGCAGCTGGTAAAGCGTCGCCCACCCCGCACAGTGTCGTACGTCGGGGTGTCGCCGTCGTTTAGTACCTGCAAGCCATGGTCCGCGAGAGCGCCTGCGAAGTCCTCGCCTCTATGGTCGACTCGACCGCTACCCCACCAGTTGTTCTTAGCATTAGCGTCGCCTCCTATCAGAATGAATCCAGGCCCGAGCTGGCTGACGATTTCGTCGAGATGCTCCAGGTAAGGCCCTATCGGTTGGTCTGGCTCGAAGTAGTAGGAGACTACTGTGATCTCCCAGGCACTGGTACGGATCCTCACCACCACGATGTTGTCGGTGGTGAGTTTTGGGCACTGTATGACATCCAAGTCATGATTGAGGACGGCGATTGCCGCCTTTACAGTGCCCTCCCCGTGTCCGGTGTTCTGGAAGATCCTAGCTCCCCTGTGACTCCTCATGCTTCGAGCTCCACCCACATAGGGCTCCTGGAGCAAGGCGACGTCCAGCTTTCTGGCGTCCATCTCCAGCAGAAGCTCGCACGTGGCAAGATTCTTCCGCTGGAGGTTGGCCTGGACCATTCTGATCGGCTTGTTGCTATTGGGGTCCACCGTGGTGCCCTTAGCAGTACGCTACACTGGCTCTAGCCAATGCATCCCACTTGCGCCTCACTGGACACTCCGAGCTAAAAGCGTTATGCTCGGTCTGGTCCAGCTTGGCGCTGCTGCAATTGCAGCATCGTGGGGCTGCATTGGAGAGCCAGTCAGCGCACTGGGACTTAGTGTGGGCGCCCCCGCAATGGCTACACTTGACGACGGTCTCTTTGCAGAGCCGTCGCCCGTGCCCGTAGCCGAGGCACATGGAGCACTGCACGAGCGGAGAGTAGTCCTCCGCTTTGACCTTTTGTAGGTCGACGTGCAGCGCTCCGGCCTCAACTGCTCTAGTCCAAATTGCTGGGGACACCCGCATGACCACGTGCCCGGCATGTGGGTTTCGCGCCTTCCTTCTGAAGCGGACCTCCATCCTAGTGTCCTCCTTTTTTATGCCCTCGAACAGGTCCCGGTTCTGATTCTGAAGGGCGCTTATGATGTCGTCGTCGCTGTTGTATGACAGCACGTCCTTCAAAATCAGAAGCGGGTCCTTGTTCCGGATCTCCTCGACAACGAGTCGACCCTTTGCCCCCTTCTGCAGGCGCTCCTTCAGCTTATCTCTTTCTTCGGGGCTGCCGCAGCCGACAATCACTTTCCGGTCCTTGGCTTTCCGGACTCGATCTACCTTCACCCAGCCGTCTTTTGCGTTTATGGTCTGACGGATCTGGGTCAGGACTTCCTCCCCCGTCTCTTTCTCGTCCGTGGAGGTTACCACCACGGAGTGCAGCGCGGCTGGAGTCGGGACTCCCTTTTTGGGTCCTGCCGCAGCTACGCTCGCGTAGCTGGCCCTCTCCACGGACGAGGCAGAGACGCGCTCCATCAGGGTGAACAGCTTCTCCATCCTCTCGCTGCTCTCCCTGATGAGCTTGCCCTGTTCCTCAATTTTCCCCGCCAAGTCCAGGTCCTCCTTTCTTTTGTCCTGCATCCGGGGCAGCGGCGTCTCCTCTTCGACGACCCTCACCCCAGTCACGGCCTTCTCCTTTCCCCTGCAACCCTCCTTCTCGCCTTCCGCCTCCTTGACGAGCTGGTAGAGCCGCTCGATCGCCTGGGTAACGTTCTCCTTAATATCAGTTTTCAGATTCCGGGAGTTACCCAGGTTAATCTTCGCTTTTGTTAAGCAGGCTTTTGCTTCGGCGACTCTACCAGCATAAACCGGCTTCTCCGACGGGCTCCCGAAAACCTGCGTCGACGCACTTCCGCCCGGTGCCGTCTTCGTTTTTGGTTTCGGCGTGCCCGACGAAGCTGCCGGTACAGGGGCCAGGGCTGAGGACTTCTTTGCGGCCGTATCCGCGAAGGTTGTGTTGAGAGGCTTGGGGAGCTTTTGCGCTGGGGCCGGAGCTGGGGCTGCGTCTGGTATGCACGCGGGGGTATTGGGGGTCATGTCGGCCGTTTGAGGAACGTTTTCTGCGTCGCGGAACTCCTCTGCTTCCAAATCCACATATAATCCGTCCAAGGACGTCTGGGAAGCGTGGCGCGTCATGTCCCGCTGTGTGGTGCTCATCCCGGCGTCCGTCCGCTTCGAATGAGCCCTCGATCACTTCTCTACGTTGGCCAATGGCAAAGTTGGTATTTTGCCCAAACGACTCAGCCAACGTAGTGAAGCGAGACCGGGTGGGTGGGCGGGTTTTTTTCGTTCGTTTTTCAGCCGATATGGCTGAAAATCGCTGGGTGTACTTTTTTGAGTCTCCTGAAGGGATGCAAGCAAAAATTTGCGCGAAATTGGACGATTTGAAAAAATTTATTTTTAATGTCGTATTTATATTTGAAAAATCGAGTTTTTGCTGAAGGCACAGAATGACTTTAATTTAGTTGTAAAAGGTTTGTATACGTGTAAAAACGTTGACTAGGTCGTGAAAAGCACGATCGCTGAGCCACTAGTTGGTTTTATATTTATTTAAAGAACTTTGAAATTTTAAGGTAAGTTTTTTGTAGTATGTTTTAGTGTGTATCTTTATTTCTATTGTATTAATTTTATTTTATTTTTCAGGATCGACGGAGCTACGCCGCAGGAGTATGCTGAGCAACAGATGTATGCAGAGAAGCTGCCGGGAGAGAAGATATTCGCTGAAGACGAGGGATTTTTTTGGAAATTTAGACGAAAAAGTGGATTTTTGTGAAGATGGATTTGCTTCAGATTTGCTTCAAATTTCTTTTAAACTGTAGTGTAATGTGCCTAAACAACGACTGTGCAATTAGAATATTTTTATTATCAGTTTTAGAGTTCAAATTCGTTAGAGTTCCGCGCGCACTGCACCGCTTAGGTGGACTCAGGCGTAGGTATAAAACGTTGACGGCCTTTTTTCGTTCGTTTTTCAGCCGATATGGCTGAAAATCGCTGGGTGTACTTTTTTGAGTCTCCTGAAGGGATGCAAGCAAAAATTTGCGCGAAATTGGACGATTTGAAAAAATTTATTTTTAATGTCGTATTTATATTTGAAAAATCGAGTTTTTGCTGAAGGCACAGAATGACTTTAATTTAGTTGTAAAAGGTTTGTATACGTGTAAAAACGTTGACTAGGTCGTGAAAAGCACGATCGCTGAGCCACTAGTTGGTTTTATATTTATTTAAAGAACTTTGAAATTTTAAGGTAAGTTTTTTGTAGTATGTTTTAGTGTGTATCTTTATTTCTATTGTATTAATTTTATTTTATTTTTCAGGATCGACGGAGCTACGCCGCAGGAGTATGCTGAGCAACAGATGTATGCAGAGAAGCTGCCGGGAGAGAAGATATTCGCTGAAGACGAGGGATTTTTTTGGAAATTTAGACGAAAAAGTGGATTTTTGTGAAGATGGATTTGCTTCAGATTTGCTTCAAATTTCTTTTAAACTGTAGTGTAATGTGCCTAAACAACGACTGTGCAATTAGAATATTTTTATTA
Source organism: Watsonalla binaria (assembly GCA_929442735.1). Classification (NCBI taxonomy): domain Eukaryota; kingdom Metazoa; phylum Arthropoda; class Insecta; order Lepidoptera; family Drepanidae; genus Watsonalla; species Watsonalla binaria. Next base: position 13,378 of record OV838917.1, on the reverse strand, counting down.
TCAGTTTTAGAGTTCAAATTCGTTAGAGTTCCGCGCGCACTGCACCGCTTAGGTGGACTCAGGCGTAGGTATAAAACGTTGACGGCCTTTTTTCGTTCGTTTTTCAGCCGATATGGCTGAAAATCGCTGGGTGTACTTTTTTGAGTCTCCTGAAGGGATGCAAGCAAAAATTTGCGCGAAATTGGACGATTTGAAAAAATTTATTTTTAATGTCGTATTTATATTTGAAAAATCGAGTTTTTGCTGAAGGCACAGAATGACTTTAATTTAGTTGTAAAAGGTTTGTATACGTGTAAAAACGTTGACTAGGTCGTGAAAAGCACGATCGCTGAGCCACTAGTTGGTTTTATATTTATTTAAAGAACTTTGAAATTTTAAGGTAAGTTTTTTGTAGTATGTTTTAGTGTGTATCTTTATTTCTATTGTATTAATTTTATTTTATTTTTCAGGATCGACGGAGCTACGCCGCAGGAGTATGCTGAGCAACAGATGTATGCAGAGAAGCTGCCGGGAGAGAAGATATTCGCTGAAGACGAGGGATTTTTTTGGAAATTTAGACGAAAAAGTGGATTTTTGTGAAGATGGATTTGCTTCAGATTTGCTTCAAATTTCTTTTAAACTGTAGTGTAATGTGCCTAAACAACGACTGTGCAATTAGAATATTTTTATTATCAGTTTTAGAGTTCAAATTCGTTAGAGTTCCGCGCGCACTGCACCGCTTAGGTGGACTCAGGCGTAGGTATAAAACGTTGACGGCCTTTTTTCGTTCGTTTTTCAGCCGATATGGCTGAAAATCGCTGGGTGTACTTTTTTGAGTCTCCTGAAGGGATGCAAGCAAAAATTTGCGCGAAATTGGACGATTTGAAAAAATTTATTTTTAATGTCGTATTTATATTTGAAAAATCGAGTTTTTGCTGAAGGCACAGAATGACTTTAATTTAGTTGTAAAAGGTTTGTATACGTGTAAAAACGTTGACTAGGTCGTGAAAAGCACGATCGCTGAGCCACTAGTTGGTTTTATATTTATTTAAAGAACTTTGAAATTTTAAGGTAAGTTTTTTGTAGTATGTTTTAGTGTGTATCTTTATTTCTATTGTATTAATTTTATTTTATTTTTCAGGATCGACGGAGCTACGCCGCAGGAGTATGCTGAGCAACAGATGTATGCAGAGAAGCTGCCGGGAGAGAAGATATTCGCTGAAGACGAGGGATTTTTTTGGAAATTTAGACGAAAAAGTGGATTTTTGTGAAGATGGATTTGCTTCAGATTTGCTTCAAATTTCTTTTAAACTGTAGTGTAATGTGCCTAAACAACGACTGTGCAATTAGAATATTTTTATTATCAGTTTTAGAGTTCAAATTCGTTAGAGTTCCGCGCGCACTGCACCGCTTAGGTGGACTCAGGCGTAGGTATAAAACGTTGACGGCCTTTTTTCGTTCGTTTTTCAGCCGATATGGCTGAAAATCGCTGGGTGTACTTTTTTGAGTCTCCTGAAGGGATGCAAGCAAAAATTTGCGCGAAATTGGACGATTTGAAAAAATTTATTTTTAATGTCGTATTTATATTTGAAAAATCGAGTTTTTGCTGAAGGCACAGAATGACTTTAATTTAGTTGTAAAAGGTTTGTATACGTGTAAAAACGTTGACTAGGTCGTGAAAAGCACGATCGCTGAGCCACTAGTTGGTTTTATATTTATTTAAAGAACTTTGAAATTTTAAGGTAAGTTTTTTGTAGTATGTTTTAGTGTGTATCTTTATTTCTATTGTATTAATTTTATTTTATTTTTCAGGATCGACGGAGCTACGCCGCAGGAGTATGCTGAGCAACAGATGTATGCAGAGAAGCTGCCGGGAGAGAAGATATTCGCTGAAGACGAGGGATTTTTTTGGAAATTTAGACGAAAAAGTGGATTTTTGTGAAGATGGATTTGCTTCAGATTTGCTTCAAATTTCTTTTAAACTGTAGTGTAATGTGCCTAAACAACGACTGTGCAATTAGAATATTTTTATTATCAGTTTTAGAGTTCAAATTCGTTAGAGTTCCGCGCGCACTGCACCGCTTAGGTGGACTCAGGCGTAGGTATAAAACGTTGACGGCCTTTTTTCGTTCGTTTTTCAGCCGATATGGCTGAAAATCGCTGGGTGTACTTTTTTGAGTCTCCTGAAGGGATGCAAGCAAAAATTTGCGCGAAATTGGACGATTTGAAAAAATTTATTTTTAATGTCGTATTTATATTTGAAAAATCGAGTTTTTGCTGAAGGCACAGAATGACTTTAATTTAGTTGTAAAAGGTTTGTATACGTGTAAAAACGTTGACTAGGTCGTGAAAAGCACGATCGCTGAGCCACTAGTTGGTTTTATATTTATTTAAAGAACTTTGAAATTTTAAGGTAAGTTTTTTGTAGTATGTTTTAGTGTGTATCTTTATTTCTATTGTATTAATTTTATTTTATTTTTCAGGATCGACGGAGCTACGCCGCAGGAGTATGCTGAGCAACAGATGTATGCAGAGAAGCTGCCGGGAGAGAAGATATTCGCTGAAGACGAGGGATTTTTTTGGAAATTTAGACGAAAAAGTGGATTTTTGTGAAGATGGATTTGCTTCAGATTTGCTTCAAATTTCTTTTAAACTGTAGTGTAATGTGCCTAAACAACGACTGTGCAATTAGAATATTTTTATTATCAGTTTTAGAGTTCAAATTCGTTAGAGTTCCGCGCGCACTGCACCGCTTAGGTGGACTCAGGCGTAGGTATAAAACGTTGACGGCCTTTTTTCGTTCGTTTTTCAGCCGATATGGCTGAAAATCGCTGGGTGTACTTTTTTGAGTCTCCTGAAGGGATGCAAGCAAAAATTTGCGCGAAATTGGACGATTTGAAAAAATTTATTTTTAATGTCGTATTTATATTTGAAAAATCGAGTTTTTGCTGAAGGCACAGAATGACTTTAATTTAGTTGTAAAAGGTTTGTATACGTGTAAAAACGTTGACTAGGTCGTGAAAAGCACGATCGCTGAGCCACTAGTTGGTTTTATATTTATTTAAAGAACTTTGAAATTTTAAGGTAAGTTTTTTGTAGTATGTTTTAGTGTGTATCTTTATTTCTATTGTATTAATTTTATTTTATTTTTCAGGATCGACGGAGCTACGCCGCAGGAGTATGCTGAGCAACAGATGTATGCAGAGAAGCTGCCGGGAGAGAAGATATTCGCTGAAGACGAGGGATTTTTTTGGAAATTTAGACGAAAAAGTGGATTTTTGTGAAGATGGATTTGCTTCAGATTTGCTTCAAATTTCTTTTAAACTGTAGTGTAATGTGCCTAAACAACGACTGTGCAATTAGAATATTTTTATTATCAGTTTTAGAGTTCAAATTCGTTAGAGTTCCGCGCGCACTGCACCGCTTAGGTGGACTCAGGCGTAGGTATAAAACGTTGACGGCCTTTTTTCGTTCGTTTTTCAGCCGATATGGCTGAAAATCGCTGGGTGTACTTTTTTGAGTCTCCTGAAGGGATGCAAGCAAAAATTTGCGCGAAATTGGACGATTTGAAAAAATTTATTTTTAATGTCGTATTTATATTTGAAAAATCGAGTTTTTGCTGAAGGCACAGAATGACTTTAATTTAGTTGTAAAAGGTTTGTATACGTGTAAAAACGTTGACTAGGTCGTGAAAAGCACGATCGCTGAGCCACTAGTTGGTTTTATATTTATTTAAAGAACTTTGAAATTTTAAGGTAAGTTTTTTGTAGTATGTTTTAGTGTGTATCTTTATTTCTATTGTATTAATTTTATTTTATTTTTCAGGATCGACGGAGCTACGCCGCAGGAGTATGCTGAGCAACAGATGTATGCAGAGAAGCTGCCGGGAGAGAAGATATTCGCTGAAGACGAGGGATTTTTTTGGAAATTTAGACGAAAAAGTGGATTTTTGTGAAGATGGATTTGCTTCAGATTTGCTTCAAATTTCTTTTAAACTGTAGTGTAATGTGCCTAAACAACGACTGTGCAATTAGAATATTTTTATTATCAGTTTTAGAGTTCAAATTCGTTAGAGTTCCGCGCGCACTGCACCGCTTAGGTGGACTCAGGCGTAGGTATAAAACGTTGACGGCCTTTTTTCGTTCGTTTTTCAGCCGATATGGCTGAAAATCGCTGGGTGTACTTTTTTGAGTCTCCTGAAGGGATGCAAGCAAAAATTTGCGCGAAATTGGACGATTTGAAAAAATTTATTTTTAATGTCGTATTTATATTTGAAAAATCGAGTTTTTGCTGAAGGCACAGAATGACTTTAATTTAGTTGTAAAAGGTTTGTATACGTGTAAAAACGTTGACTAGGTCGTGAAAAGCACGATCGCTGAGCCACTAGTTGGTTTTATATTTATTTAAAGAACTTTGAAATTTTAAGGTAAGTTTTTTGTAGTATGTTTTAGTGTGTATCTTTATTTCTATTGTATTAATTTTATTTTATTTTTCAGGATCGACGGAGCTACGCCGCAGGAGTATGCTGAGCAACAGATGTATGCAGAGAAGCTGCCGGGAGAGAAGATATTCGCTGAAGACGAGGGATTTTTTTGGAAATTTAGACGAAAAAGTGGATTTTTGTGAAGATGGATTTGCTTCAGATTTGCTTCAAATTTCTTTTAAACTGTAGTGTAATGTGCCTAAACAACGACTGTGCAATTAGAATATTTTTATTATCAGTTTTAGAGTTCAAATTCGTTAGAGTTCCGCGCGCACTGCACCGCTTAGGTGGACTCAGGCGTAGGTATAAAACGTTGACGGCCTTTTTTCGTTCGTTTTTCAGCCGATATGGCTGAAAATCGCTGGGTGTACTTTTTTGAGTCTCCTGAAGGGATGCAAGCAAAAATTTGCGCGAAATTGGACGATTTGAAAAAATTTATTTTTAATGTCGTATTTATATTTGAAAAATCGAGTTTTTGCTGAAGGCACAGAATGACTTTAATTTAGTTGTAAAAGGTTTGTATACGTGTAAAAACGTTGACTAGGTCGTGAAAAGCACGATCGCTGAGCCACTAGTTGGTTTTATATTTATTTAAAGAACTTTGAAATTTTAAGGTAAGTTTTTTGTAGTATGTTTTAGTGTGTATCTTTATTTCTATTGTATTAATTTTATTTTATTTTTCAGGATCGACGGAGCTACGCCGCAGGAGTATGCTGAGCAACAGATGTATGCAGAGAAGCTGCCGGGAGAGAAGATATTCGCTGAAGACGAGGGATTTTTTTGGAAATTTAGACGAAAAAGTGGATTTTTGTGAAGATGGATTTGCTTCAGATTTGCTTCAAATTTCTTTTAAACTGTAGTGTAATGTGCCTAAACAACGACTGTGCAATTAGAATATTTTTATTATCAGTTTTAGAGTTCAAATTCGTTAGAGTTCCGCGCGCACTGCACCGCTTAGGTGGACTCAGGCGTAGGTATAAAACGTTGACGGCCTTTTTTCGTTCGTTTTTCAGCCGATATGGCTGAAAATCGCTGGGTGTACTTTTTTGAGTCTCCTGAAGGGATGCAAGCAAAAATTTGCGCGAAATTGGACGATTTGAAAAAATTTATTTTTAATGTCGTATTTATATTTGAAAAATCGAGTTTTTGCTGAAGGCACAGAATGACTTTAATTTAGTTGTAAAAGGTTTGTATACGTGTAAAAACGTTGACTAGGTCGTGAAAAGCACGATCGCTGAGCCACTAGTTGGTTTTATATTTATTTAAAGAACTTTGAAATTTTAAGGTAAGTTTTTTGTAGTATGTTTTAGTGTGTATCTTTATTTCTATTGTATTAATTTTATTTTATTTTTCAGGATCGACGGAGCTACGCCGCAGGAGTATGCTGAGCAACAGATGTATGCAGAGAAGCTGCCGGGAGAGAAGATATTCGCTGAAGACGAGGGATTTTTTTGGAAATTTAGACGAAAAAGTGGATTTTTGTGAAGATGGATTTGCTTCAGATTTGCTTCAAATTTCTTTTAAACTGTAGTGTAATGTGCCTAAACAACGACTGTGCAATTAGAATATTTTTATTATCAGTTTTAGAGTTCAAATTCGTTAGAGTTCCGCGCGCACTGCACCGCTTAGGTGGACTCAGGCGTAGGTATAAAACGTTGACGGCCTTTTTTCGTTCGTTTTTCAGCCGATATGGCTGAAAATCGCTGGGTGTACTTTTTTGAGTCTCCTGAAGGGATGCAAGCAAAAATTTGCGCGAAATTGGACGATTTGAAAAAATTTATTTTTAATGTCGTATTTATATTTGAAAAATCGAGTTTTTGCTGAAGGCACAGAATGACTTTAATTTAGTTGTAAAAGGTTTGTATACGTGTAAAAACGTTGACTAGGTCGTGAAAAGCACGATCGCTGAGCCACTAGTTGGTTTTATATTTATTTAAAGAACTTTGAAATTTTAAGGTAAGTTTTTTGTAGTATGTTTTAGTGTGTATCTTTATTTCTATTGTATTAATTTTATTTTATTTTTCAGGATCGACGGAGCTACGCCGCAGGAGTATGCTGAGCAACAGATGTATGCAGAGAAGCTGCCGGGAGAGAAGATATTCGCTGAAGACGAGGGATTTTTTTGGAAATTTAGACGAAAAAGTGGATTTTTGTGAAGATGGATTTGCTTCAGATTTGCTTCAAATTTCTTTTAAACTGTAGTGTAATGTGCCTAAACAACGACTGTGCAATTAGAATATTTTTATTATCAGTTTTAGAGTTCAAATTCGTTAGAGTTCCGCGCGCACTGCACCGCTTAGGTGGACTCAGGCGTAGGTATAAAACGTTGACGGCCTTTTTTCGTTCGTTTTTCAGCCGATATGGCTGAAAATCGCTGGGTGTACTTTTTTGAGTCTCCTGAAGGGATGCAAGCAAAAATTTGCGCGAAATTGGACGATTTGAAAAAATTTATTTTTAATGTCGTATTTATATTTGAAAAATCGAGTTTTTGCTGAAGGCACAGAATGACTTTAATTTAGTTGTAAAAGGTTTGTATACGTGTAAAAACGTTGACTAGGTCGTGAAAAGCACGATCGCTGAGCCACTAGTTGGTTTTATATTTATTTAAAGAACTTTGAAATTTTAAGGTAAGTTTTTTGTAGTATGTTTTAGTGTGTATCTTTATTTCTATTGTATTAATTTTATTTTATTTTTCAGGATCGACGGAGCTACGCCGCAGGAGTATGCTGAGCAACAGATGTATGCAGAGAAGCTGCCGGGAGAGAAGATATTCGCTGAAGACGAGGGATTTTTTTGGAAATTTAGACGAAAAAGTGGATTTTTGTGAAGATGGATTTGCTTCAGATTTGCTTCAAATTTCTTTTAAACTGTAGTGTAATGTGCCTAAACAACGACTGTGCAATTAGAATATTTTTATTATCAGTTTTAGAGTTCAAATTCGTTAGAGTTCCGCGCGCACTGCACCGCTTAGGTGGACTCAGGCGTAGGTATAAAACGTTGACGGCCTTTTTTCGTTCGTTTTTCAGCCGATATGGCTGAAAATCGCTGGGTGTACTTTTTTGAGTCTCCTGAAGGGATGCAAGCAAAAATTTGCGCGAAATTGGACGATTTGAAAAAATTTATTTTTAATGTCGTATTTATATTTGAAAAATCGAGTTTTTGCTGAAGGCACAGAATGACTTTAATTTAGTTGTAAAAGGTTTGTATACGTGTAAAAACGTTGACTAGGTCGTGAAAAGCACGATCGCTGAGCCACTAGTTGGTTTTATATTTATTTAAAGAACTTTGAAATTTTAAGGTAAGTTTTTTGTAGTATGTTTTAGTGTGTATCTTTATTTCTATTGTATTAATTTTATTTTATTTTTCAGGATCGACGGAGCTACGCCGCAGGAGTATGCTGAGCAACAGATGTATGCAGAGAAGCTGCCGGGAGAGAAGATATTCGCTGAAGACGAGGGATTTTTTTGGAAATTTAGACGAAAAAGTGGATTTTTGTGAAGATGGATTTGCTTCAGATTTGCTTCAAATTTCTTTTAAACTGTAGTGTAATGTGCCTAAACAACGACTGTGCAATTAGAATATTTTTATTATCAGTTTTAGAGTTCAAATTCGTTAGAGTTCCGCGCGCACTGCACCGCTTAGGTGGACTCAGGCGTAGGTATAAAACGTTGACGGCCTTTTTTCGTTCGTTTTTCAGCCGATATGGCTGAAAATCGCTGGGTGTACTTTTTTGAGTCTCCTGAAGGGATGCAAGCAAAAATTTGCGCGAAATTGGACGATTTGAAAAAATTTATTTTTAATGTCGTATTTATATTTGAAAAATCGAGTTTTTGCTGAAGGCACAGAATGACTTTAATTTAGTTGTAAAAGGTTTGTATACGTGTAAAAACGTTGACTAGGTCGTGAAAAGCACGATCGCTGAGCCACTAGTTGGTTTTATATTTATTTAAAGAACTTTGAAATTTTAAGGTAAGTTTTTTGTAGTATGTTTTAGTGTGTATCTTTATTTCTATTGTATTAATTTTATTTTATTTTTCAGGATCGACGGAGCTACGCCGCAGGAGTATGCTGAGCAACAGATGTATGCAGAGAAGCTGCCGGGAGAGAAGATATTCGCTGAAGACGAGGGATTTTTTTGGAAATTTAGACGAAAAAGTGGATTTTTGTGAAGATGGATTTGCTTCAGATTTGCTTCAAATTTCTTTTAAACTGTAGTGTAATGTGCCTAAACAACGACTGTGCAATTAGAATATTTTTATTATCAGTTTTAGAGTTCAAATTCGTTAGAGTTCCGCGCGCACTGCACCGCTTAGGTGGACTCAGGCGTAGGTATAAAACGTTGACGGCCTTTTTTCGTTCGTTTTTCAGCCGATATGGCTGAAAATCGCTGGGTGTACTTTTTTGAGTCTCCTGAAGGGATGCAAGCAAAAATTTGCGCGAAATTGGACGATTTGAAAAAATTTATTTTTAATGTCGTATTTATATTTGAAAAATCGAGTTTTTGCTGAAGGCACAGAATGACTTTAATTTAGTTGTAAAAGGTTTGTATACGTGTAAAAACGTTGACTAGGTCGTGAAAAGCACGATCGCTGAGCCACTAGTTGGTTTTATATTTATTTAAAGAACTTTGAAATTTTAAGGTAAGTTTTTTGTAGTATGTTTTAGTGTGTATCTTTATTTCTATTGTATTAATTTTATTTTATTTTTCAGGATCGACGGAGCTACGCCGCAGGAGTATGCTGAGCAACAGATGTATGCAGAGAAGCTGCCGGGAGAGAAGATATTCGCTGAAGACGAGGGATTTTTTTGGAAATTTAGACGAAAAAGTGGATTTTTGTGAAGATGGATTTGCTTCAGATTTGCTTCAAATTTCTTTTAAACTGTAGTGTAATGTGCCTAAACAACGACTGTGCAATTAGAATATTTTTATTATCAGTTTTAGAGTTCAAATTCGTTAGAGTTCCGCGCGCACTGCACCGCTTAGGTGGACTCAGGCGTAGGTATAAAACGTTGACGGCCTTTTTTCGTTCGTTTTTCAGCCGATATGGCTGAAAATCGCTGGGTGTACTTTTTTGAGTCTCCTGAAGGGATGCAAGCAAAAATTTGCGCGAAATTGGACGATTTGAAAAAATTTATTTTTAATGTCGTATTTATATTTGAAAAATCGAGTTTTTGCTGAAGGCACAGAATGACTTTAATTTAGTTGTAAAAGGTTTGTATACGTGTAAAAACGTTGACTAGGTCGTGAAAAGCACGATCGCTGAGCCACTAGTTGGTTTTATATTTATTTAAAGAACTTTGAAATTTTAAGGTAAGTTTTTTGTAGTATGTTTTAGTGTGTATCTTTATTTCTATTGTATTAATTTTATTTTATTTTTCAGGATCGACGGAGCTACGCCGCAGGAGTATGCTGAGCAACAGATGTATGCAGAGAAGCTGCCGGGAGAGAAGATATTCGCTGAAGACGAGGGATTTTTTTGGAAATTTAGACGAAAAAGTGGATTTTTGTGAAGATGGATTTGCTTCAGATTTGCTTCAAATTTCTTTTAAACTGTAGTGTAATGTGCCTAAACAACGACTGTGCAATTAGAATATTTTTATTATCAGTTTTAGAGTTCAAATTCGTTAGAGTTCCGCGCGCACTGCACCGCTTAGGTGGACTCAGGCGTAGGTATAAAACGTTGACGGCCTTTTTTCGTTCGTTTTTCAGCCGATATGGCTGAAAATCGCTGGGTGTACTTTTTTGAGTCTCCTGAAGGGATGCAAGCAAAAATTTGCGCGAAATTGGACGATTTGAAAAAATTTATTTTTAATGTCGTATTTATATTTGAAAAATCGAGTTTTTGCTGAAGGCACAGAATGACTTTAATTTAGTTGTAAAAGGTTTGTATACGTGTAAAAACGTTGACTAGGTCGTGAAAAGCACGATCGCTGAGCCACTAGTTGGTTTTATATTTATTTAAAGAACTTTGAAATTTTAAGGTAAGTTTTTTGTAGTATGTTTTAGTGTGTATCTTTATTTCTATTGTATTAATTTTATTTTATTTTTCAGGATCGACGGAGCTACGCCGCAGGAGTATGCTGAGCAACAGATGTATGCAGAGAAGCTGCCGGGGAGAGAAGATATTCGCTGAAGACGAGGGATTTTTTTGGAAATTTAGACGAAAAAGTGGATTTTTGTGAAGATGGATTTGCTTCAGATTTGCTTCAAATTTCTTTTAAACTGTAGTGTAATGTGCCTAAACAACGACTGTGCAATTAGAATATTTTTATTATCAGTTTTAGAGTTCAAATTCGTTAGAGTTCCGCGCGCACTGCACCGCTTAGGTGGACTCAGGCGTAGGTATAAAACGTTGACGGCCTTTTTTCGTTCGTTTTTCAGCCGATATGGCTGAAAATCGCTGGGTGTACTTTTTTGAGTCTCCTGAAGGGATGCAAGCAAAAATTTGCGCGAAATTGGACGATTTGAAAAAATTTATTTTTAATGTCGTATTTATATTTGAAAAATCGAGTTTTTGCTGAAGGCACAGAATGACTTTAATTTAGTTGTAAAAGGTTTGTATACGTGTAAAAACGTTGACTAGGTCGTGAAAAGCACGATCGCTGAGCCACTAGTTGGTTTTATATTTATTTAAAGAACTTTGAAATTTTAAGGTAAGTTTTTTGTAGTATGTTTTAGTGTGTATCTTTATTTCTATTGTATTAATTTTATTTTATTTTTCAGGATCGACGGAGCTACGCCGCAGGAGTATGCTGAGCAACAGATGTATGCAGAGAAGCTGCCGGGAGAGAAGATATTCGCTGAAGACGAGGGATTTTTTTGGAAATTTAGACGAAAAAGTGGATTTTTGTGAAGATGGATTTGCTTCAGATTTGCTTCAAATTTCTTTTAAACTGTAGTGTAATGTGCCTAAACAACGACTGTGCAATTAGAATATTTTTATTATCAGTTTTAGAGTTCAAATTCGTTAGAGTTCCGCGCGCACTGCACCGCTTAGGTGGACTCAGGCGTAGGTATAAAACGTTGACGGCCTTTTTTCGTTCGTTTTTCAGCCGATATGGCTGAAAATCGCTGGGTGTACTTTTTTGAGTCTCCTGAAGGGATGCAAGCAAAAATTTGCGCGAAATTGGACGATTTGAAAAAATTTATTTTTAATGTCGTATTTATATTTGAAAAATCGAGTTTTTGCTGAAGGCACAGAATGACTTTAATTTAGTTGTAAAAGGTTTGTATACGTGTAAAAACGTTTGACTAGGTCGTGAAAAGCACGATCGCTGAGCCACTAGTTGGTTTTATATTTATTTAAAGAACTTTGAAATTTTAAGGTAAGTTTTTTGTAGTATGTTTTAGTGTGTATCTTTATTTCTATTGTATTAATTTTATTTTATTTTTCAGGATCGACGGAGCTACGCCGCAGGAGTATGCTGAGCAACAGATGTATGCAGAGAAGCTGCCGGGAGAGAAGATATTCGCTGAAGACGAGGGATTTTTTTGGAAATTTAGACGAAAAAGTGGATTTTTGTGAAGATGGATTTGCTTCAGATTTGCTTCAAATTTCTTTTAAACTGTAGTGTAATGTGCCTAAACAACGACTGTGCAATTAGAATATTTTTATTATCAGTTTTAGAGTTCAAATTCGTTAGAGTTCCGCGCGCACTGCACCGCTTAGGTGGACTCAGGCGTAGGTATAAAACGTTGACGGCCTTTTTTCGTTCGTTTTTCAGCCGATATGGCTGAAAATCGCTGGGTGTACTTTTTTGAGTCTCCTGAAGGGATGCAAGCAAAAATTTGCGCGAAATTGGACGATTTGAAAAAATTTATTTTTAATGTCGTATTTATATTTGAAAAATCGAGTTTTTGCTGAAGGCACAGAATGACTTTAATTTAGTTGTAAAAGGTTTGTATACGTGTAAAAACGTTGACTAGGTCGTGAAAAGCACGATCGCTGAGCCACTAGTTGGTTTTATATTTATTTAAAGAACTTTGAAATTTTAAGGTAAGTTTTTTTGTAGTATGTTTTAGTGTGTATCTTTATTTCTATTGTATTAATTTTATTTTATTTTTCAGGATCGACGGAGCTACGCCGCAGGAGTATGCTGAGCAACAGATGTATGCAGAGAAGCTGCCGGGAGAGAAGATATTCGCTGAAGACGAGGGATTTTTTTGGAAATTTAGACGAAAAAGTGGATTTTTGTGAAGATGGATTTGCTTCAGATTTGCTTCAAATTTCTTTTAAACTGTAGTGTAATGTGCCTAAACAACGACTGTGCAATTAGAATATTTTTATTATCAGTTTTAGAGTTCAAATTCGTTAGAGTTCCGCGCGCACTGCACCGCTTAGGTGGACTCAGGCGTAGGTATAAAACGTTGACGGCCTTTTTTCGTTCGTTTTTCAGCCGATATGGCTGAAAATCGCTGGGTGTACTTTTTTTGAGTCTCCTGAAGGGATGCAAGCAAAAATTTGCGCGAAATTGGACGATTTGAAAAAATTTATTTTTAATGTCGTATTTATATTTGAAAAATCGAGTTTTTGCTGAAGGCACAGAATGACTTTAATTTAGTTGTAAAAGGTTTGTATACGTGTAAAAACGTTGACTAGGTCGTGAAAAGCACGATCGCTGAGCCACTAGTTGGTTTTATATTTATTTAAAGAACTTTGAAATTTTAAGGTAAGTTTTTTGTAGTATGTTTTAGTGTGTTATCTTTATTTCTATTGTATTAATTTTATTTTATTTTTCAGGATCGACGGAGCTACGCCGCAGGAGTATGCTGAGCAACAGATGTATGCAGAGAAGCTGCCGGGAGAGAAGATATTCGCTGAAGACGAGGGATTTTTTTGGAAATTTAGACGAAAAAGTGGATTTTTGTGAAGATGGATTTGCTTCAGATTTGCTTCAAATTTCTTTTAAACTGTA